>JAIOJX010000026.1:124997228-126197228 GCA_022376925.1 Tragulus kanchil
AGGGAAACTCCAGTGCGGAGACGTGCGTAGGAAAGTGCACACGCGCTGAGCACTGCTTCTGGAATGAATCCCCACACCCCCCTGCAAGGTGAACCGTCAGGCTCTGTTACAACTCAGACTCCCAGTGGAACACCGGAAGCTCGAGCCGGTGCGCTGGGACATGGAGAGGACTGGCAGGGTGGGTGGGAGGCGCGGCCAAGCCGGAGGGGGCATATGTGTACCCTCACGCTGCATGGAGCCACACTGCTGCATGGCAGAAACCGGCACAGCGCTGTAAAGCAATTATCCTCCAATTAAAAATAGGCTAAAAAGAGACCTTAAACTTCACTCAGGTTAGTCTTAGGGATGCCATTTGTTCAATCCTAAGAAAATTTAAAAAATAAAAGCTCTGGTGATGAAAGGAGAGAAGTTTATGATCATGAAGTATTGTTTAAGACTTTGAAGATTTAGAAAGATAGCCTTTGTTTCAAGTGGCCCTATGACCAGGTTAAAGCTGAAGTTTCTTTAAACTTAAGAGACACCTGGATCTTGAGGGACGCTGGCGGTCTCGGCCGTGTGTCTGTGTCCGGCCTCAGGGACATGGAGCACAGGCCGATACTTGTATGTTCTCCTTGAGAGCAGTGCCCGGATCTCACTCTGGGGCCTGTGTTCCCAGTCACAGGGCATTTCTCCACCTCCTAGGTGTGGCTGTGTGGTAAAGGTACGGCCCATGAGATCTACGTGGACGTACTTGAGTGAGACTCTGGAAAATAGCTTTAGAGAAGACTGACCCAGGAGAAGCACGGGTTTGTGTTTGCCCTCCGTTTTGCTGCAGCCTGAAACACAGACCAAGTGACTAGAGCTTCCCAGCCTGTAGGGATGATCAACTAACCTGGAGCCCAGAAGCCAGGTGCCAGGGAAGCTAGAGAGGAAAAATAAGAGCTCCGGTCACGTATGCCTCTGAAGGGCCACCTGAGACGTGCACTTACATGTAGAAAGACACCCCTAGGGCTGAAGCCGCTGTCGTGTGGCGTTGGGGGTTATAGGCAGGTGAATTTCGTTCTAACCAATAGTACCAGGACATACTTGTTAAAGGCCAAAAGCAGTTCGTAAAGGATACCAGGAGGATATAAATTCAGGTGCCTACAGATAGTGGGCCCATCATGTCAAACGGTGGGTTAGTGGGGGTATGAATAACAGGGAACGGAAAAGCCCGTGGAAAATAACAGGGAACGGAGAGGCCCGTGGAAAACTGGAAGGCCGCTACAGCGTCAGCAGCAGTATTATTTAGCACAGAGATGTGTTCAGTCCAGATCGTTTATGTGAAATTTCCCTAACGTTTTGCCAGAAAAATATTTTCCCTGACTGTGGGCCACCAGTTTGTGAGTGTTGACTTACAGCGTGATCCGATATTTAGAAAACTATGGGAAAAAAGGGGGAGAAGTAAGGGAGGGAGAAAGGAAGGGTGATGCTGTGTATGTGTGTGTACGTGGATAAACAGAAACTAGATGGAAGGTTGCACACGAAGCAGCGGAGATTAACAGAGGAGACTGAAGGAAGGGGGTTAGCTTTTTCATTATAGCTTTTGATGTAACTATTTTCTGTCTCATTACAGTGAATATACATTAATTTTGTAATTAAAAAAAATCTAAAGGTAGGAGGAAAATTACTGATAAGTTACCCAGACTGGAAATCCAATGCAAATGTCACAGCATAGTTATAGAAAACTTTTAGGAGGATTCAGTCTGAGCAAGTTCATTGTGTCTTAGGAGCATATCATTAAGTATCAATACCTAAAACTAGAAATACAAATGTGAGAGAGAAAACACAAACACATTGTAGGTTTCAGTACCTTTTGTGAGGTGCCCGATGAATAGGAAGTGATACAAACATATGCATCAGTTGGAGAAAAGAGATGTTTCAGGAAATGGAACCTTCATTTTTTTAAGCAAAAGATAAAAAATGCATTCTGAGTTCTCTGAAGTTACAATGTAAGCCCTTGTGTACTTACATTTAGTTTAGCAGATTATACTGGCTTTTTTTAAAATTATTATTATCCTTTATTTTAAAGGTTTTACAGAGTCTTGTTGTTCACAGACATGTATGTTCCCAGATCAGTCATATGCATGTCCATGATCCCACCCCCACCCCAGCTCCCCCAATCCCACCCCTCCGGACCATCGCCCCAACCCATTGTGAGCACTCCTATTCCCTTAGCACAATGACAATAGCTATCTTTTCCACACATGACAGTATAGGTGTCCATGTTACTCCCTCCATGCCTCCCCCTCCCTGTTTCTTCCCCACAATGTCCCTATGTCTATGCTCTGTCTGTTTTTCCATGAGTTCACTGCGTGTGTTATCAAGGCTGTCCTACTAGATTCCATATATGTGCGTTAGTATACTGTATTTGTCTTTCTCTTTTTGACTTACTTCACTTTTTATGATAGGTTCTAGAGCCAGCCACTTCATTAGGACTGAGTCTTCTGCATTTCTTTTAACAGCCGAGTAGTATTCCATTGTATATATGTACCAGGGCTTCTGTATCCATTCATTTGTCGATGGACATCTAGGTTGCTTCCATGTTCTGGCTATTGTATAGAGAACTGCAATGAACATTGGGGTACAGGTGCCTCTTTCAGTTTTGATTTCATCAGGATATAGGCCTAATAGTGGGATTGCCGGATCATAGGGTGCTTCTATTTTTAGTTTTTTAAGGAATCTCCGTACTGTCTTCCATAGAGGCTGTATCAATTGACATTCCCACCAGCAATGCAAGAGGGTTCCCTTTTCTCCGCAGCGTCTCCAGCATTTAGTGTCTGCCGATTTTTTGAAGATGGCCATTCTGACGGGTGTGAGATGGCATCTCATTGTAGTTTTAATTTGCATTTCTCTAATAATTAGCGAGGTTGAGCATCGTTTCATGTGCTTCTGGGCCATCTGTATGTCCTCTTTGGAAAGGCATCTCTTTAGATCTTTTTGCCATTTTTTGATTGGGTTGTTCATTGCTTGTAGATTTTGGAGATTAATTCTTTGTCTGTTGTTTCATTTGCTCTGATTTTCCCCCACTCTGTGGGGTGTCTGTTCAGCTTTTTTGTAATTTTTTTTTTCCTTTATTAAACCAGTTCTGGTTTAGAGCAGTCGGATCTCTGAACAGTCACTGCTGGCTTTCTGCTTCTGTCTCAGGCACTGCCGTCTTTTCCAGACATTATCTGAAGAGTGTTTAGGCTTCTCCTCTCTATCTAAAACTGGGCATTTGTTCCAGTTTGATGAGAAGAAACTTGAATTATGAATACATTTTTTTCCTGACACATCTATTTTCATCCTTTGGTAAATTTGATAGCCTGTGGTAGTTCTCACATTTCTGGAACTCATCTCCCAGTTACAGAAGAAACTAATAATGATAATATGATAATTATTTGGTGATTTTTATCCAGAATGGAGCTTATCAGACTTTCTTCTGCTTTCTCCACCCTCCCCCTGCCCCAGTCCCTGACACATATTATATGCCATGACAGCATTCGTGGTTGGGGATTAGATCCTTAAATAGCAGGCAGTTGCTCTAACATTGTGTCAGTGGTTTCTTTTCCATAGAATAATAATTTTGCAGAAGGGACTTTGTATGACTACCCAGTTTAGCAAATGAGGAAACTGAAATACAGAGAATTAAGGGATTTATTTTAAGATCTGACAACAAACTGGTAGATGCCTTCTACTTAAGTATATCTCTAGAGATTCATAGAGGGGAAAAGCTTTATTGAAAATCCACAGTTCTTGCATAATAAGTTCAGTGATGCTGTAAAATCAGATATCAGATATGATGTCTTATAATCAAGACACATATGATAGTAAATGAAAGAAATCAAACTCAGGCCAGTTTAAGAATAAAAAGGAATTATTTTCCTTAGAGTGCATGGAGCTCAAATAAGTATAAATCTTAAGTAGTAAACTGGGTGTAGTCACAGCTGGATACAAAGATTCAAAATTATCAGAAATTGCCTCTCTGTCTCTTGGCTTTGTCACCATGTTGGCTTCATTGTTAAGAAGCTTTCCCCACGCCGTCGCAAAAGAGGCTCATGTTCTAACAGGTGATCAGCCTCAGTGCAGGGAGTATGTCTTTTCCAGTGGTCTCAGCAGAGGAACCGGGGCTGACGCTCCTTGCCTACCTTGGCTCAAGTGCCTTCCCTTGAGGACTCCAGCCGGCCAACCTGATCACGTGCCCCCTACCCCAGCCAGTCCCACCAGAAGAACCTCACATACAGAAAGTGGAGGGGGAGTCATCACAAAGGGGGAAATAAGTGTTTATGGCCCAGAGAATGTAAGGCAAGCAAAAACAAGTGAACTCCCCTAAAAATTGCATTTGCATTGAATTATAAGCTGATACAACTACATGTCAGTTTCTTGCTTAGTGGTGGTGGGATGTCATGATATGTTCATTGAAACAGAAATACTACCAACACTAAAAACAGGTAAAAATAGAAAAATATTTTTTGACTTTGCAAAAAAAAGATTCACTGCATGTGTATATTGCCAGCCCATGAATGAACACAAAGGCAAGTGAAAAATAAAAAGCACTGGACATCTGCCAGACAATACATTGATCTAAATGTTTAATGATTCCCTTAATCCTGCGCATGGAAAACAGTCATTATATTTTTGCAGTAGCATTTGTTGATTTCCATGTCATCTCAAATGCGGATGAGCTTCTGCTAGCTTCACTTAATAGTATTCTGTTGAAAGATGTGTAATTATTCAGTTCATAAAGAGTAGTAGTCTGTACACAGCCAATTTCTACCACAGCGTACCGAGAACTCTGCTCATTCACGCGTCCATTTGTTCGTTTACGTATGTGCCAGTTGTGCATCAGGAGCAAGACTGGACTCTTAGGATGAAAGAGATGAGTCGTTGGCAGTCGGCCCCTGAAGGAGTCAGAATGCAGTCAGGGCAACAGACACGTGACAATTAAAGTACTCAACAAGAAGAGATTTGCACAGGGCTGTTAAGAAAACAAAGGCGGATCCTTAGCTCATGCAGCTGAGGGATCAGGGAAAGCCGTGAAGAAGGCTTCCGTAATGCTCTCCAGGATGGAAACGGAGTGAAAGAGAGTTCTGGAAAAAGAGATGCGGAGTGACCCAGAGGCTCAGAAGAACGCAGGGAGCTTCAGAAGTGGGTACAAGCGTGACCGTGGCGTGGGTGTGCACCGGGGAGGGGCCCCTGAGAATGACTCTGTGCTAAGTGTAGACTTCATCTTGCAGCTCCAAAACCCTGACCCCTAGAATAGATAGAAACAGGCTGGCAGTAAAGAGCCGTCTGAAGAACTTGTTAAATATACAGATTACCCAGGCTGTACTTTTGGAATTCGGTTCAAGAGAAATCTGTTGGAAAAAAAGCTCACTAACATTGATAATGGGTTCCATCCAAGTCTGAAAATCACTGTGTGTGGCCAGTGAGGATCTACCAGAGGGCCCTAGGAAGGGGAATAATGTGACTTGGAAGGAGAGCTCTTTGCACGTGGGAAGTCGCACAAGAGCAGTTCAACGCAGGAGACGGAGAGACCACCCCCCACCCCCAGGAGACCGCTGTAACAGAACACAGCAGGGAACTGCAGGGGCCTGCCCTGCAGCAGAGGCAGGTGTCCAGAGATCTTTCTGAGAGATGTAATCAGCAGCACTAGACGCTGCGTTTGATGTGGGAAGTGAAATGTTTCTGTAGGAAGTAAGAGGCGGAACTAAGTTTGTGGAGGGTGCCCTTGAGCTCTGGGAGTGAAAGGTAAGCAGGAGGCGTGGCTCCGTGCAGCAGTGTGATGCTAGCCCTAGGAGGTCAGGCTGGAGCTTGCCTTGGGCAGGAGGCCAAGGCACAGGACGAGGCTGTCCAAGGCCCAGAGCCTTCGATTCCAGACCATGAGGTTGAAAACTATAGGTGACTCCTTGCCTAGGGACACCTTCCTTCTTTGTGCCCTCTGTGGGCCCTGCCATATTCAGCTCTCATAGCTTCCGTAGTAGCTCTTAGACTTTCTCTCTAGCTTATAAACTTCCTGAAGCTAGGAATTAAATGTATCCACATATTCTCAGAGCCTAGCCTTGTGCCTGCACATATTTGATGCCTCCATTTCTGAATGAATGTATTTTATTAATACCTAGATAATTACAGCTACGACAGCCTCATGGTATCTGTGTAGACTTTTGGCCTCCCTTGTGTACGTGTGATTCTATAAACTAGTATTTCTGAAATTCTACATGCTTTCTTTTTATTTTCCAAATTGTACATTTTTATGATAGAGTATGCAAAATACACCTCATTCTTCGAACAGTAACTATTGTAAGGTGCCTATGTAATTAGTGAATCAGGCATCTCCTATGAATATTAATTTAGATTTCACCGAAAAAGAGTTTGGTTAACCAAAAAAGTAGTTTAAAAACGTTCAATCAAATTCTTAAAGACAAGGAACAACTTTCATTTCAGTTTATCCAAATAAACATTGTGAATCCAGAGAGATTATTTTTAAGGAGGGTAGTGTGATCACTTTGAAGTATCTCTTCCTCATATGATGCTGTATAGAATAAATAAGAAACACTTAAGATGAAAAAAAGAAAAACTTTACTCAAGTCCATGAGAGTTAAATAAGAACAGAAAATGTAAAACAAATTTGATGATGACATTACTCTTTATGTATAAACCTCCATTCTACTCATTGATTGGATGATTCCTTTTCTGTTTATTCCCCTTTGCCTTCGTCACACTGCAGATGAGTGCCTTGTAATTACCTAACAGGAACATTCTACTTTAGAGTTAGAAATCAGCACAAAACTCAATTAGTTACAACTTTTCTATATAATCTACTCTCATGAGAAAGCAATGACAAGTAGCCAAACTGACATAGTGATTTCAAAGTGCAATTTCCAAGCAGGTATAGGAATTAACTTCCGATAACCAGAAAATGTAAAATGACAAAGATATTGACCAAAGGAAAAGTCCGTCTTGGATTGTAATGTCCACCTGTCACACTGGTTACTTGGTGTGGGTTCCTCCCTCAGGATGATGAGCTGTACCCTGCGGGTCTCTTTCACCCCGTGTGACCACTCTAAGAGTGTTGCTGTTCTGTCCCCATGATGGACCTGATTATCATGAAAATCTGCAGCTTCTTGTTTCCTCTGGTCTCTAGGAGGCTGTTTACATGTCTCTACTTGACATATAGGATGTGTGTATGCTGGTGCCCTTCATTGACTCAGCTCCTGTTTATGACCCTGTATCCCCTTTTTTTTTTTTTCAATTTAGTTGTGCCAAGTTTTTTTTTTTTTTTTTTTTTTTTTTTAACTTTGACCTCTTTTATTGGTTTTCCATTCATTTGTTTTTCATCTATCTTTTGTTCTTCGGCCTGTGTGGGCCTCCCGTTGCAGTGGCCTCTCTTGGTGCAGAGCGCGTGTCCCAGGCGCATGCGCTCCAGAGCGCTGGCTCGTCATTGGACACACCGATCCAGCCTTTCTGCGGCACATGGGATATTCCTGGGCCAAGGACTGAGCCGGCGCCCCTTGCACTGCAAGGCGGACTCTTTACCCACTGGACCACCAGGGAGATCCTGTGCCAAGTTTTAGTTGTGGTATATGGGGTCTAGTTTCCTGACCAGACATTGAACCCAGGCCCCCTGCATTCGGAAGCCTGAAGTGTTAGCCACCGGACCACAAGGGAAGTCCGTGATCCTGTAAAGTGCGTGCAATATCCATCGTACCTCACTGGCTTTGCCCAGTCTCTGGTTTCGGCGTCTCTGACCTATTTTGACTCAACATAGCATACTGCACAAAGGGCTTAAGGTGCTGGGCGTTTGCCTGCGTGTGCCAAGTCGCTTTAGTCGTGGTTCTTTGAGACCCCATGGACTGTAGTCCACCAGCCTCCTCTGCCCAGGGGATTCTCCAGGCAGGAATGCTGGCTGGGTTGCCATGCCCTCCTCCAGGGGATCTTCCTGACTCATAGATCAAACCTAGGACTTTTAGTTCCCCATTGACAGGCGGGGTCTTTACACTGGTGGCACTGGAGAAGCCTGGTCATGTGCTTACTTGCTCTCAGATCCATTCATTCTTTGCTATTCTCTTATTCTGTCTGTATGAAAGGACGCTAATTCTGGCCAGTTTTGTTTCCTAGACTCAGTTGCACATGCCAAAAAGGAATTAGGATAATGAAAGATAAACTACAAACACTGGCAGAAGAAGAAGAGAAACCAGGGTATCTGCCTGTTTCTCTGCATCGGGAAGCTTCCCCGCGGTGACTGCTCCTCCTCCGTGACTCTCACTCTGGGCCCATCTGCGGTAGTGGCTCCCGCGCTCCGGGAACCCAGCCCTTTGGTGTGTCTTTCCAAACCCTCGAGGGGGAGGGTGGAGGCTTTCTGCTATTGCGTCTCCCTGGGGCTTCCCCTCCTGCCCTAGTTTGGCTTTCCAGCCCATCCAGCACCTTTGTAACCAGTTTTTTCTTAAATTCCCTCAACTGGACTA
Source organism: Tragulus kanchil (assembly GCA_022376925.1). Classification (NCBI taxonomy): domain Eukaryota; kingdom Metazoa; phylum Chordata; class Mammalia; order Artiodactyla; family Tragulidae; genus Tragulus; species Tragulus kanchil. The sequence goes on from JAIOJX010000026.1 coordinate 125,005,691, forward strand.
CCTCAGTTTGGCCCTGGTTTCTGACTGGTTCCCAGAGACAGTAGTTGGCAAATTTTTAGGCCAGGAACCAAATGATCTTGGTCATCACAGAAGAATTCATGGAGGTAATTTCAAGGTTCACATCTCAGAATATCCAACAGAGATATAAAATAGCGAATGAACCTGCTGTTGGAAATGTATAATACAACAGAAACACAGTCATTTAATTTTATTAAGGGACTTTCATGTAGTTCTTACAGTCATTCATTAGTAATCTCCCATCAGTAGGGAAACCATGGGGAATGAGCACAGTGAACAAAGACCCATGCCCACGCCGAGTCCAAAATAAGTCCAAGCAGATCTGCCTGCACGAAAGAAAGAAAGATGTAATCAGCATCCCGCATAGGTAACAAAATACATTGAGCACTGTTAGTGTTCGATAACAATGGGGGCTTCTGCTCTCCACCCAGGACCTCGCGCGCGCTCTGCGTTAGTTTTTCCACAAAACAGAAGCCGTCACGGCTGTTACACAGAGTCTAGGACAGTTGTCAGTGGCCCGGATGGCCTAGGAGTGATGCATCCTTTTTGACAGGTTTCAAAATCAGACATCTGTGTTCTGAGAAAGGCTGACGCCGTGGCTTCGTGACACTGGGTAGGATGTGGTTCATTATGTCTAGCTTTTAAGTAAAGTTTTTTCTGGTTTTGTTGAAATGGAGCCGAGCGAGAAGCTACTGGGGGCGGGTTTTATTCTTCATCCAGTGACGGGCCGAACGTTAGGTTCCGGGAACCGCTGCCGCGGAAGCACCACGGCTCCGGGCTTCGAGGGCAGAAGCTGCTGTGTCCCGGCTCTGGCAGCCCCAGGACTGAGGGCCCGGGGTGGGCGGGGCCCGTGCCTGTGGAGGCCATGCGGGAAGGCTCCGCGCCAGGCCTCGCTCCTGGCCGCTTGCTGGCAGTCTTTGGTCTTCTTTGACTGGCAGAAGCATCATCCTGACCTCTGCCTTTGTGTTTACAGTCAAATCTCTACCTTTTGGTGGCATTTAAGGTCTCACATAAGTAAAGAAAATTAAACATTTCTTGTACCTGTTCTTTTATGGCCTGAAATTTAGGCCAGGTACCCAGTGGATGGTGACTGCAGCCATGAAAACAGAAGACGACTACTTCTTGGCAGGAAAACTATGACAAACCTAGACAGCGTATTGAAAAGCAGAGACATCGTTCTGCCAACAACGGTCGGTCTACTCAAGGCTGTGGTCTTCCCAGCAGTCACGTACAGTTCTGAGAGATGGATCGTAAAGAAGGCTGAGTGCAAAGAATTAATGCTTTTGAAGTGTGGTGCTGGAGAAGACTCCTGAGACACCCTTGGACTGCGAGGAGATCAAACCAGTCCACCTTACAGGAAATCAGCCCTGAAGACTTACTGGAAGGACAGATGCTGAAACTGAAGCTCCAGTACGTTGGTCATCTGATGCGAACATCCAGCTCGTTGGAGAAGTCCCTGATGCTGGCAAGACTGAGGGCAGAGGAAGAGAGCGCGTCAGAGGATGGGACGCCCGGATGGCATCACCGATGCACGGGACATGGACTTGAGCAAACTTTCGGAGACGGTGAGGGACCAGGAGGCCTGGCGTGCTGCAGTCCACGAGGTCACGAAGAACTGGCCGTGACTGGGCAACTGAACACACACGCACGCGCACACACACACGTGCACACACACGCACGCACGCACTCAGTGGAAACAGGAGATCTGGGTTCAGATCAGGAGTCTCTCGCAAACTGTGAGTGCCACTGGGCAGTTTCCTGTGATTTGTGAGCCTTGGGTTCCTCATCAGTAAAATGGCAATGGGAACATTAGGTTGCATGTATAAAACTGACATTTTTGTAGGTCAGAAATAATCAAGTGTTTGCAATTTCATATGATTTAACTTAATACCTACTTCAGAGACATAAGGAAAAAAATTAAATATAAAATTATTCTAGAAGTGTCCCTCATATTCAGTAAGCCTAATAAGCACACGGTTTATTTAAAGATATATAAAGAAAACCTCGTGACCTAATGGTCATAGTATATCCTGAGTTTATAGTATCTGCCTCTTGCCATGTGAAACATGAACTGCCTGTCAGTCCTCTTTTCTCTCTCCCTCCCTCCCTCCTTCCTTCCTTTTTTGCTCCTTTCTTCTTATTTCTAAATTTCAATTCTTATTTTCTTTCTTCACCTTACTTTAGTGTTTAATTTTTTTTAACTAGCTATTGATAACATGTTTTCAGAGTTCAAGAACCAGAAGGCATAAAAGAAAATATCTCCTATAGCATCACTGCCTTCCATCTGTCCAGAGTACTATTTCTATTTTTTTTTTTTTTAATTGGTCTTTCATTTATTTCCATCTTTTGTTCTTTTGGCCTGTGTGGGCCTCCCATTGCAGTGGCTTCTCTCGTTGCAGAGCACTGGCTCCAGGTGCATGCGCTCCAGAGCTCCGCTTGTTAATTGGCCATATCCGTCCAGCCGCTCCACGGCACGTGGGATCTTCCCAGGCCAGGGATCGAACTGGCGTCCCTTGCACTGCAAGGCAGTGTCCTTACCCACTGGAATACCAGAGAAGCCCCAGAGTACTATTCCTTATGTTTTCCTTAAATGTTAAGCACATTTAACTGTGTGGTGTTGTTCTGTATCAATTCTAAAAATAGCTTTGAAATATCTATACTTATATTAATGTGACTATATGTGTATATATATATATATATATATATATATATATATAGTCCAAGACTATCAGTTAATGAATAAGAAGTTGAGGCCCGTAGAAATCCAGCCCCTTTTGCCTAAGGTCTCTCTCAGAACCAGTAACAAAGCTTGGGTATTAAGTATTCTTATCCAGCATTCTACAAGGCCTCACATTACAAATATTAACTTTAAATGTAAATAACCTGTTTTGTTAGACAAGTAAGACTTTATTTGTCTATTTATTTGGTTTATGGGAAATGGAAGCCAGGTCAAAGTACCTGATGATTGATGATTTTGTATTTATGACAAAAAATACACCTACAACCCCAAAATGAATAACCGTGGTGTCATTTGCAGAGAAGAGCAGAGGGGCAAAATATTTGAGTTGCTGATTCTATATGTTCCCAGCAGAAGTCAAACAAGGGGTCACTTAGCTTTGTTTTAGGTTTCATACAATAAACCAAAATGTCCTTTTTGGAGACTATTTAATGCTGTTTTTCACATTTCTGTGCTTTTTGTGGTGACTTTGCTATTAAAAATGGCGCCCAAGCATAGTGCAGAGGTATATCTCCAACTCCTAAGCATAAGAGGCCTGTGATGTGCTTTATGGAGGAAATACACTGTTAGAGAGATTTATTTCAGACACGAATTATAGTGTTGTTGGCTATGAGTTCAGTGTTAATCAACATTAAACAGTGAACAATGTCTTTAAACGGAAACACACATGGAACAAAATTATGAGTTCATTTAAAAAAATACTGTGACCAGAGGCCCACAGGAACCTAAGCCTGTGTTTCCCCTGGGAGCAGTGGTTCAGTATTCACTAATTCCCTATTCACAGCGACTTTATATAATATTACTTCCACGAATAATGAGAATGGACTATATTTTAAAGTACAACACACGAAGTCAAGGTTTCTTATCTTAAATTGTAGTTCTCAATGTCAGTTTGATTTAAGTGTTTCTTAAATACAGTTGTAATTCCCTGATAGCTCAGTTGGTAAAGAACCTACCTGCAATGCAGCAGATCCTGGTTTAACCCCTGGGTCAGGAAGTTCCCCTGGAGAAGGGATAGGCTGCCCACGCCAGTGTTCTCGGGCTTCCCTGGTGGCTCAGATGGTAAAGAATCCTCCTGCGATGTAGGAGAGCCGGGTTTGATCCCTGGCTCGTTCATGGGTCAAAAAGAGTCGGACACGACTGAGCAACTTTCACTTCACTAAATGTGATAGCGGTGCTATCATAGTCCGCAATCTTCAGTTTAAAAAAAATATTTTCTTGTCTACAAAAGTGGCTCCTAAATGTAATTTTGGAAGAGATGGGTTTAAAGCCATTCTTGGTTTGAGTGGTTCAAATATCTTGCTGATTTCATAGCCTTTGTGTCGCTGATGAAATAGCAGTAGCTACCAAGTTTGCATTTCCTTTGTTGCTGTTTTTCTTTAGTCACTACGTTGTGTCCAACTCTTTGTGACCCCATGGACTGTAGTCCGCCATGGCATTTCCCAGGCGAGAATACTGGGGCGGGTGGCCGTTCCCTCCTCCAGGGGGTCTTCCTGGCCCAGGGACTGAACCTATGCTTCCTGCACTGGCAGGTGGATTCTCTACCAGTGAGCCACCAGGAAAGCCTCCAGTTCTTTTAGGCATGTCTAGATTTCTTATTAGTATTAAAGAAGGAATTTTCTATAATCTTCAGTAGGGATCGTGAGTGCATATCATTGTATTAACAACAGAGAATTTAATCCTATTTTGCCATTAATAGAAAATGTTTTGGTTAACATATATATATATATATATACACACACACACATAAAAGTATTGCTTAGCAAGTTTTTGCTCATTATCCCAAGTAATGCTGTAACTTATGTTATAGTATATAACATATACATTACATGTTATATTATGAAACAATGAGTATAATTCCTTGTGATTTGTTAAAATGTAGATATTTCCAGGAAGGACAACATATTAAATGTTACTGATTTCGTATGTTACTGTATATCATTTTGGACCATTTTACTTTTTCTTTTTTTCTTTTACATTTTGGCCTCTTCTATTTATTTATTTACTTTCATGCATCTTTTGCTTTTTTGGCCTGCGTGGGCCTCCCATTGCCGTGGCCACTCTCGCTGCAGAGCACCGGCGCTGGGCGCACGCGCTCCGGAGCACAGGCTCGTAACTGGACACAACAGTCCAGCTGCTCTGCAGCGTGTGGGGTCTTCCTGGGCCAGGGATCGAACCGGTGCCTCTTGCACTGCAAGGCGGACTCTTCAGCCACTGGACCACCAGGGAAGCCCTGGACCATTGTACTTTATAGACAAAGACATTTTGGCAAATTATACCTCAGTATGAATGAATTTGCCCAGGGTTTTCCTGACCACAGATTCTGCCAGAAAGCGTTGGTGGCGAGAAAGGCTTTGGGAGCGGGAAGAGTTCAGCAGAGACGGTGGCTCACCTGTGTAGAGGGAGGGCTGTGGGTTAAAGGTATGCTAGCATCCTAACCTCCAGGACCTCCAAATGGGGCTGCATTGGAGATAAGGTCTTTACAGAGGTAATTAATGTACGGTGAGACCACAAGGATGGGCACTGATCCAGCGTGACCTGTGTTCTTGTTCAAAGGGAGACCTGTGTGCAGAGCCAGGCACACACACAGGGAGAAGGGAGCCTCTTCTCGTCACTTCCCTAGAGCTCTGCCTGGGGGTGCCTCTGGCCCAGCGGCCAGCTCTCCCCGGCACTCCTTCCTGGCCAGCGGGAGGCGGCACTCTGGGATCTCACTGCTTCCACCTCAGCTCCTGGGCCCCTGTGGTGGGAGCTTGGAGTCCCAACCACTGGGTAACAGGGAAGTCCCTAGACCCCATTCTCTTTGAAGAAAACTCCTCTGGACCAGTGGCAACAGTTCACCTCTCTATCTTATTTTTCACTTGTGGGCACAAAAGATTTAAATAAGAACTTGCGATCATAGGGAATAGAAGGAAATGTTTCAGGCGAATAAGACTGAGATGTATTTTTCAGCCAGGCACTGAATAGCAGCCTGGCACTGGCTGCACAGCAAAGCCTCTTGTGACTATTGCTCCTTCGCCCTTTGGCTCTGCCTGGGAAGCGGTTCTTTTAGACGCGGAGGGCATGCTGGGCCCTTATTGAGGCAAGACTAACAGAAAGCAGAAATCCTTCAAAATGACAGAACAGATCACAAAGGCGAGTCAGGCGGCCTGTTCTGCTGAGCTGCATCTAAATTGCAAAGGAGAAGAGACACAGGGGAGATGGCGTAATTAAAGGCATTTTAAGCTCCCTCGTAGGAGGAACAGCAAAATATTCTAAATTTGAAATTGTAGTGGGAACTTGAAGCTCCAAAGAGAGGGGGACAAGGATAGGAAGCAAGCAGGGCAAGAGGCACAGCGTGGCCTCAGATTCAGAGGGACAGTGAGCAGACACCGCGGAGACTCCGAAGGCACGGGCGGCTCCGGGAGAGAGGGGGAGTAGGGCCACATTTCTCCTACGTGCAATGAGAGCTGCAAGGCTGGAAGAGAGAGAACGAGAGATGGAGGGGCCAGGACTGAGAGCAGGATTCACAGGGAAGAAAGAACTCAAATGAAAGCAGATGGAGTATGTACAAGGCAGAAAATAAACATTGATTTTTTAAAGTAACAATATTTCACTGAACAGTCTCCAGGTATTTTATTAAGGTTTAATTTAGATTATCTCACTGTGTATTTTTTCTAAAAATACTTTCAAACGTGCTAAACAATCTGCTTGGCCACTGTTCAGAATATAATTGTGGATTCTCACACAGGCTCAGAGAGTTTCTCCTCCTGAAGGCTAATTTTGTTCTCTACCTGATCCTGCCAAACTGAGACAGTAAGCATGAGCTGTTTCTTCAGGAAAGAGCACCTCTCAGAACCGCTCTGGTTCTCAGACAAGAGGCGAACAAAGCCGTGTTTCTAGCTTCTCCTGTCAAAGCTTCCTTGCACAATGACTCCTCACAGGTGTAGAGCACCTGATGCTTTTAAAGCACTTTCAGATGCATTACCTTGTTGGAATTTTAGTGAATTGTATCATAAAGAGCATTTTCTGTATCATGTTTTTACATACTGCTTTTTCCACCATCAAAATCAATAAAACATTAGCCATGGTTAATTAGATTCTTTTACCCTAAATAGTCTCAGCCTTTCACTATTTTCACTTAGGTTTTGGTTTGGGTTGCTGGTTTCTCTTTCCGTTCTCTTTTTGCTATTGGCACTTAGAGGCAATGCTAACAGAAAGCAGAAATCCTTCAAAATGACAGAACAGATCACAAAGGCGAGTCAGGCGGCCTGTTCTGCTGAGCTGCATCTAAATTGCAAAGGAGAAGAGACACAGGGGAGATGGCGTAATTAAAGGCATTTTAAGCTCCCTCGTAGGAGGAACAGCAAAATATTCTAAATTTGAAATTGTAGTGGGAACTTGAAGCTCCAAAGAGAGGGGGACAAGGATAGGAAGCAAGCAGGGCAAGAGGCACAGCGTGGCCTCAGATTCAGAGGGACAGTGAGCAGACACCGCGGAGACTCCGAAGGCACGGGCGGCTCCGGGAGAGAGGGGGAGTAGGGCCACATTTCTCCTACGTGCAATGAGAGCTGCAAGGCTGGAAGAGAGAGAACGAGAGATGGAGGGGCCAGGACTGAGAGCAGGATTCACAGGGAAGAAAGAACTCAAATGAAAGCAGATGGAGTATGTACAAGGCAGAAAATAAACATTGATTTTTTAAAGTAACAATATTTCACTGAACAGTCTCCAGGTATTTTATTAAGGTTTAATTTAGATTATCTCACTGTGTATTTTTTCTAAAAATACTTTCAAACGTGCTAAACAATCTGCTTGGCCACTGTTCAGAATATAATTGTGGATTCTCACACAGGCTCAGAGAGTTTCTCCTCCTGAAGGCTAATTTTGTTCTCTACCTGATCCTGCCAAACTGAGACAGTAAGCATGAGCTGTTTCTTCAGGAAAGAGCACCTCTCAGAACCGCTCTGGTTCTCAGACAAGAGGCGAACAAAGCCGTGTTTCTAGCTTCTCCTGTCAAAGCTTCCTTGCACAATGACTCCTCACAGGTGTAGAGCACCTGATGCTTTTAAAGCACTTTCAGATGCATTACCTTGTTGGAATTTTAGTGAATTGTATCATAAAGAGCATTTTCTGTATCATGTTTTTACATACTGCTTTTTCCACCATCAAAATCAATAAAACATTAGCCATGGTTAATTAGATTCTTTTACCCTAAATAGTCTCAGCCTTTCACTATTTTCACTTAGGTTTTGGTTTGGGTTGCTGGTTTTTTTCTCTTTCCGTTTAACTAGAGAAGCTTTTATGCTATTGGTCAGTTCTGTTGATGGTCTAATTCTCTCATCTTGAACTTAGCAAACTAACACAGGAACTCTAAGACCTAGAAAGAGTCTAGGATGGAGTGGACCCCTGGGTCTCTATGAAGCCAACTGCCCAGGTTGTTTGCTAATAGTGTGAGAACTTTGTTGCCTGTCGATTCTGTGGAAGGACCTCAGGTGCTATTGACCACAGTTTTAAAGCTAGACTCGACCAGGCTTTGCACCCTGGAATTGTCACTTAATGGCCATGTGGCATCCTCCCTAAAGTGGTGATAATCTGCTTCATGTAATTTGAAAATGTTTTTAAGTACATTAGAGTTCCTGTTATAAAGTAGATACTGAATGAATGTCCATCCCTTTTCTTATATCATAAAAGGAAGACCACTGAAAAGTGGAGTCACCTAGAGTTTACATGACAGGGACTAGAGTTTGATCTTCTTGACAGAAGCAGAGATGGGAAGGCTACCCACAAACCCCAGAGTAATTGTGTGCGTTACTAAACCCTGACCAGCCCACCAAACCTGCAGACACCCTAGTGGATGCCATAGTCTCCATTATGAGATCAGGAGGTATCTACATGCCGTAGTCCCAGAGTGGCCCAAATGTATACCGTGTTCCCAAAGAAGACCAGTCCAACCAACCCCATAGTGACACAACTGCAGATTCAGATATGACCAGCCAGCCAGCATCACTCAGGACATTTGGCTTTCCTGAGATGGGACAGAAACAGAGTGCTTTTGCTTTAGAAGATAATACCTGCGTTTTCCTTTCCTAACCTTATCCTTGAGGGGCTCCTGGACCTCCTCCTCTGGCTGAGTCAAGTTCACTGGTTTTCCAATCAGCTTCGTCTTAGGTCTCCAGTCATCTTTGCATTTTCTCCCTTTAACAGCACGTAAGAACTGGTGTCTTAGCCTCTGGGGCAAACCCTCGGCCTTTATGCCCCTACAGAGGAAGAAGGCAAACAGCTTAGCTGGATAGGTATTGATTCTCTGCCTAAAGGAGAGAACCATGTTGGGAGAGCTGGACTGGAAGGTCAGAAAGCTTTGCTTCCGGACAAATGACCTCTCTGTGACAGACAACGGCTCACTTTCAACAAGCACGTATAGAGTATACACATAGGCCAAATACTGCATCGGATGTCAGAGATAGAGAAGTGAGTAGGTGATCACCGTATCCTAGCCATCAAAGCCTACTTGGAAGAATAAGGGAAACCTACGATGCAGCCGATCAGGATTGTGACAGACGTTAAAAAGGCTGAAAGGAAAATGCTCCGGGTGATCCATAGCAGGGCAGTCAGCTCTGACGGGAGGACAGGGCTGGAGAAGCCGCCCACCAGGGCTAGCACTGACGCTCACTAGACTCTCCCTGCTGATTCTCATTGGCATTTATTTTCTAAAAGTGAAATCAATCATGGAGTTTACTGACATTTCTGGTCTGTCCTAATTCTTTTATTTTTTCATAATGATCTTTTCAATTTATTCATAAATGTCCATCTTACAAATGTATATGTGTGTGTGTGCATATATACACACTTGTGTGCATGTCTTTCTCTCTCTCTCTCTCTCTATATATATGTATGTACATGAATATATTATAAATACTGTGCTTTCTTATGTGAGTCTTACTCCTGCTTCTCTCACGTGTGTTCAAGCGTTAAAATATGGCTGAAGCTATGCGTTTTCTACATAGTAGATATAAATGATGACGACGTCTTAAGTAAGCTGAAACGGGTCAGTATGCATTATATGTATATGTGTTTGTATGCATGCGTGTGCCTTTTTTTGACCTGAATTCCTGAAATACCTTTCTGTCTTCCTTTTGAAGACTACCATCCTTATTTGGGGTTTCCCTGGTGGCTAGGGTAGTAAGTGATCACCTGCGATGTAGGAGACTGGGGTTTGAACCCCGAATCAGGAAGCTCCCCTGGAGAAGGGAAGGGCTACCCACTCCAGTGTTCTTTCCTGGAGGATTTTATGGACAGAGGAGGCTGGCGGACTACAGTCCATGGAGCTGCAAAGGAGTCAGACATGACTGAGCGACGGACACGCACTTTTTCGTTCTTATTTTCTGCTCTCTATTTTCTTCACCATGCTTGTCATGGAGTTTGCCAGCAGCCTGTAACCCAGCAACACGCCCCAGGATCCCTTACAAGCAATGCCTGGAGAGGCCCAGTGTTGTGTGGTCTGGGTACTAGCCCCTTTCAAAGCTCCCTGCAGTTCTGCGGCTTCCAAACAGGCTTGCCCCGTGGAGGGCGTTGCCATCTTCACTGTGAGGAGACGCCCTGCGCTCTGCCCTGCACGCTCTCTCCATCGCCTTTAGGAGTGTATACTGTTAGTAAAATACCTGCATGGGGTTTCAGTTTCCACCTGAGGCTCTGTCCTCGAGCTGTCTGTGAGTCACACTGATCCAAGGAGAAAGGCGTGGCCCGGCTCGCGTTCTAATGGGAAGAGGGCCTGAAGCCTGGGACCTACACAGCCTCCCTCGCTGGAGCCCGAGCTCTGCTTTCCGAGCCGCCCCTATAGGCTGCCTTGCCCGCTGCCGCTCCTGCCTCATCCCACGTCCATTTCCGGAGAGCGAGGCGTCCTGGGCGGACGCTTACCTCGCTCGCCTCTGTGGAGCAAGAAGCACGTTGCAAACTCTATCGCAGGATGCAAACACAGAGGCTTGCTGTAGCTATGTTAGAAACAGCGACCCATTAGCGGATAATGTCTGTGCGCATGGCTTACACCCGTTGCTCAGTCCTTTATCACCCTTCGTATGAACTTCTTTGGAGCTAAGTTGCCTTGTTGTTCCCTGTGGTCGTTCAGAGGCTACCCATGTGACTGCAGAAGAGTCTAAAAGAAGCTCAACTTTTGGGAAATATTCCTGTATTTTAAAAAAATATGATGAACCTTGGTGAATTCTGGGCACCTGTGTATTTTTCACTGTCATCTATGTTTTTGTCTGCATTTGTACATGTTTTCAAATGTCAATAATTAAAAATCCTCCCTGAGCAGAACTAAAAAAAAAAAAGTGTTCATTTAAGAAAATTGTATAGCATCTCCTCCCCTGTTTATGCTGCGAGCTCCCGCTGTGCCGGCCGGATGCGCTGCTGGCGGGTCAGGTCGCTGGGAACTTGCGGCTGACCGCGGACGGCGGGGTGCTGAGGCCAGATCGTGCGTCGCACTGCGATTGACAGGAGGCGAGCGTGTGCATACCGGGCGTGTCTGGGGCGGGGGTCACACCGAGGGGGCGTCTGGAGAGACAGACGCGGCCCCGCAGCGGGGCACGGCGGGGCGCGGGCGCGCAGAGGGCGGCCGTGTGGCTGCAGAGGCGCGTCCTCGGGGCTGCGCCCCGCGCCGTCGGGCTCTCGGCCGGCACGTGCTCAAGTGCTTCCCTGCCCGCGGCCGCCTGTGCTTCCCCCGGGTTACCCTGCAGCCGGGAACGCTGACTCTTCCCCGCAGAAGCTGAAAGCGGGCCAGGGCCCCCTCCCCGCGCCTTCCCCCGGACGTTTCACTTCTGTCGCGCGGGAGCTGTGCTCCCCGGCGCCTTGCGTCCCGCGCCCCGGCTCTCGGTCTGCACCCCCAGGAGCGGCGCGCAGAGGCCCCACCGCGGCACGGCCTCCGGAACTTGAGGCTGCACTGCTTTGCGTGGACAGCCCCGTCTAAACTGAATCGCCCGCCTGGGGCCTCTCCGGCGGTCCAGCGGTTCCGAATCTGCCTTCCAGTGGGAGGGGTGCAGGTTCCGGCCCTGTTTGGGGAACTGAGATCCCACATACCACGGGGCAACTCAGCCCGCAGCTAGGGAGACTGGGTGCCTCAACGAAGACCCCGGGCAGCCAGAAATGAATAATGAAACGGATAGATGTGTATACTTTAAGTCACCTTCCTGATTCTGTCTCTGGCGTCACCCCTCGTTCCTCTGAAGCCAGCACGCCGTTGTGTTTCCCCTTTTATGGTAGACCGTGTGCCTGTGAGTCACGCCCCGGGACTTTTGCTTGCTTTGCACTGAAAGTTGCCCCAAATCTCAGAATTTAGAACGCTAGTGCTCCTCAATTCCCTGCACATTTTACTTTAAAAGTCATTATTAACCCAAATCATACATATAAGAAATTTAGAACGTATGCCTAGCAGAACTAAAAAAAAAAAAGTGTTCATTTAAGAAAATTGTATAGCATCTCCTCCCCTGTTTATGCTGCGAGCTCCCGCTGTGCCGGCCGGATGCGCTGCTGGCGGGTCAGGTCGCTGGGAACTTGCGGCTGACCGCGGACGGCGGGGTGCTGAGGCCAGATCGTGCGTCGCACTGCGATTGACAGGAGGCGAGCGTGTGCATACCGGGCGTGTCTGGGGCGGGGGTCACACCGAGGGGGCGTCTGGAGAGACAGACGCGGCCCCGCAGCGGGGCACGGCGGGGCGCGGGCGCGCAGAGGGCGGCCGTGTGGCTGCAGAGGCGCGTCCTCGGGGCTGCGCCCCGCGCCGTCGGGCTCTCGGCCGGCACGTGCTCAAGTGCTTCCCTGCCCGCGGCCGCCTGTGCTTCCCCCGGGTTACCCTGCAGCCGGGAACGCTGACTCTTCCCCGCAGAAGCTGAAAGCGGGCCAGGGCCCCCTCCCCGCGCCTTCCCCCGGACGTTTCACTTCTGTCGCGCGGGAGCTGTGCTCCCCGGCGCCTTGCGTCCCGCGCCCCGGCTCTCGGTCTGCACCCCCAGGAGCGGCGCGCAGAGGCCCCACCGCGGCACGGCCTCCGGAACTTGAGGCTGCACTGCTTTGCGTGGACAGCCCCGTCTAAACTGAATCGCCCGCCTGGGGCCTCTCCGGCGGTCCAGCGGTTCCGAATCTGCCTTCCAGTGGGAGGGGTGCAGGTTCCGGCCCTGTTTGGGGAACTGAGATCCCACATACCACGGGGCAACTCAGCCCGCAGCTAGGGAGACTGGGTGCCTCAACGAAGACCCCGGGCAGCCAGAAATGAATAATGAAACGGATAGATGTGTATACTTTAAGTCACCTTCCTGATTCTGTCTCTGGCGTCACCCCTCGTTCCTCTGAAGCCAGCACGCCGTTGTGTTTCCCCTTTTATGGTAGACCGTGTGCCTGTGAGTCACGCTCCCGGGACTTTTTGCTTGCTTTGCACTGAAAGTTGCCCCCAAATCTCAGAATTTAGAAACGCTAGTGCTCCTCAATTCCCTGCACATTTTTACTTTAAAAAGTCATTATTAACAAATAACGCATGGATATATCATACATATGAATATACGTAAATATGTCTATCCTATGTATGGATGCCACAGTATGCACTGAAAATATAAAATCATGTGTTATAATGGGAAATGCGGAGTTAATGAGAGGTTTTTGATGTAATGGTAAACTCTGGCAAAGAGAGACAGCATAGAGGCCTTCATGGATTGGCAATGCTTCTTTTTTTAAGGGAAACAAATACGTTACAATGTTAAGGTTTTATAAATCCGAGTGGTGGATACATATGTGTTCCTATGTTAGTCTCTGTTCTTGTCTGTGTGCATGAACTATTTCACAATTTTTGTAATGTCATTTGAACTTCTTGTTTTTTTTTTTAATTCCTTTTTTTTTTCTCTGGCCGCATAGTTTGTGGGATCTTAGTTCCCCAGCCAGGGACCAAACCCAGACCCACAGGAAGTGAAAGCACCGAGTCTTAACTGTTGGACCCCCTTGGAATGCCCGGAACTTCTTATTCCATTATTCCGGTCCTTTGAACTTTTTCACTGAAATCTTACAGTGGACCTCAGTGAGAGAACTTTGGGAGTGGAAGGGGAGGGGACCGATACAAAGTGGAGCGTTAGTTAATGGAACAGGAAGCAAAAGTACATACAGTAAGAAAACTACAAAGAGGAACTAAAGTGCATTACCTAAAATTACAATCGCGGAATTAAAAATAGTGAGACATTCATGTTGAGCAGTGGAGAGGCTGTAAGTGAACTAAGAACTCACGTATCAGAATGGGAAGGAAGTTCACAGATAAAGTCTGTCTGTTTGATAAACAAAGAAGTGGTGATATGACTGTATTATTGAGAGACAGGCAAGTAACCACCCAAAGGAATTTTTAAAAGACTGTAGCTATTAAAAAGTTAAACTTGGTTGCTTCTCAGGGGTGGGTCTGGTAGGGTCTGGGTAGAAGACGGGGCGAGGGGTAGGGCTGGGGTGTAGCAGCAGGCGTTCTTAGCTTTCGTAGTCAGCTCTTCAGCGTGACTGATGTGTTCTTTATAAATATGCACGCACACTGCTTTGATTTTTAAAAAATATTTCAAGAATAAACACAATAGTAAAACTGTCAGACCCAAGAAAAGGTCTCTTCAATAATCTGATCAAGTTACTATTCACTTCTTAAGCTATGTTTTCTGCTTGCAGATAAATTGTTTACCTCTTCATTTTTCAGTTGTTGTCTTAGAATTATCCTTTATTTGTTTCTCTTTCTCTGTTTCTTTTCTTTCTTTTAATTGTTACCCTCTACAGACATGTCTGTTTACAAAACGTTGAAAGCTGGGTCTCCATTCGTGGGAAGTTTGAGTACAGGCTGGGCTTCCTGCACTGTTAGGAGCCGCTTCTCACCAGCTGCCGTTTACATGTGGCAGTGTGTCACCCCACGTCTCCCAATTCACCCCGACCTCCTCTTCCCCACCGTGTCCACATCTGAGTGTTCACTACCTCTGAGTCCCTTTCCCTGCCCCGGAGAGAGATTCATCTGTACCATTTTTCTGGATTTACATATATGCATTCATATATGGTATTTTTCTCTTTCTGATCTTTCGCCCTGTATAACAGACTCTGGGCCCATTCCACATCTCTACGAATGACCCAAATTCATTCCTTGTTATGACTAAGTAATATTCCATTTCATATGTATACCACATCTTCTTGATCCATTCATCTGTTGTTGGACATTTAGATTGTTTCCATGTCCTGGCTATTGGAAATCATGCCGCAGTGAACATTGGGTACATGTATCGTTGCAAATTATGATTTTCTCCGGGTATATGCCCAGAAGTGGGGTTGCTGGATAATATGATGGTTCTGTTTTTAGTTTTTTGAGGAATTTCCATAGTGAAACAATTCAGCTGGCTTACAACATGCCTTTGATAAGTATATAGAGATAGAAGTTCAGGCCAGGGGGCTGGAGGGATGAGGAACAGGGCAGCTGCTAGTGAGGTTTGGAGGGCTGATGGAAGTCTTTTGGACTTAGAGAGTGGTGATAATTGCACATCTTTAGGAATGTACTAAAATGACTGAACTGTCCATTTTAAAGGAGTGAATTTTATGGAATGTGAAGTGTACTTCAGTTTTTTCAAGTCCATGAACAAAGTCCAGGTACTAAACTGAAATGGTAATCATTAATATTACACTCGGGAAATATGTTTTTCTATCACATACATTCCGAAAGCTTTGATAATGTGATGTTACTTTCATAATTTCGGAAATACTGTAAAGTCCGGTCGTTATCCTCAGCATGTGTTCTAATTTGTCCTTCTAAGGACATTTTCCACGTGCGGTCGACTCTGAAGCCCTCACACTCTGGTCGCTCTGTTTGTCGCGTTAGGCCTGTGGTCGCTCTCCTTTTCGTTCAGCGCTTTCTTTCCCTCGTCTCGGTGCTGCCAGGTCTGTCCTTGTGTTTTTTCCTTCTGGGTTGTCTTCCCTCACCAGAACCCCTTTGCTTTGCTACCTTCTTTGGGCTCTCCCTGAAACGCTTATAAATACCTTGCCCACGCTGTGACTTCATGAAAAAGGAGCTGGCCTTCTCTGCCTTGCATCATGTCTGGTCTCCTCGAAGCTGGCAGGAGGCCTGCAGGAGGGGAAGAGACCTGGGCGTGACGGGGAGGAGAGCCGGTACGTCCTGAGTCTCCCCGTGCCCGACTCCGTCCACACGTGTTCACAGCACGCCTTCTCTCCTGGACTCAGAGAGGTTAAGGAGCTTGCTCTGGGTCACACAGCTGGGAGACAGCAGAGGCCAGCGTCAGACCCAGTTCAGCCTGACGTCAGAGCCGCTGCTGCCTCCTCTGCACGGTCGTTTTCAGCCAGGGCAGTGCTGTGGAGACGCATTGCCGGGGGCCTCCCGGAGGCTATGTCAGCTTAGACCAACAGTTGGTGGACTTTCGTGTTTACTGGTCATTTACATATTCGCCATTAGGAGATTCTCCTACGTTTAGTAACTATATAATGTCTTCTCTGAATCCCCTGCCAATTCACTTTTGCCTGTTCTCTTACAGTGTTCTATGGTGTTTATGATTCTTCTTGATTTACAGAACTGTATTTCATGACTAATGATTTTTTCACATTCTGTGTTATAATTATGACTTCCTAGATGGCCATTCATCTCCTAACTTTGTTTATAGTACTGTTTGTTTATAGTACAGTTACATGTAAAACAATGATAATTTTTCACATTTTAATTGTTTTCTGTGTGGTTATGGGTTTAGTGTTATTCTAAGAAATGATTTTTACCGTCCTGAGGTTATAAGAACATTTCTGTGAATTTTGTTCTTAGCCGTATAATAACTTTCTTTTTTATTAAAAAAAAAAAATTCAGGTACTTAGCTTCCCTGGTTGTCTGGTGGTTAAGACTTCACCTTCCAATGCGGGGGGTGCAGGTTCAACCCTTGATCAGAGGGCTGAGATCCCACCTGCCTGGAGGCCAGCAAAAAACCAAAATGTAATACAGAAGCAATATTCTAACAAAGGCAATAAAAACTTCAAAAATGGTCCAAATCAAAAACAAATTTTTAACAATTTTCAGGTCTCTGATCTATCTGAAATTTAGCTTAGTTTGTGGTATGAAAGGTAATTACATCGTTTTTTCTTTAAACAAAAAGCACTTGTCCCAAATGATTCCTTTACTTTATATAATGATTTGATATGCAGCTTTTATGGAATAATAAATACATACATGTGTGCATACACACACACACAAATATATATAAAATTGACACACACACACATATAAGAGTCTAATTCTACAGATGGCCTACAGACACATGAAAAGATGCTCAACATCGGTAACTATTAGAGAACTGTGAATCAAAACTACAACGAGAGGGCTTCCCTGGTGGTCCAGTGGGTAAGGACACCGCCTGGCAGTGCAAGGGGCGCCGGTTCGATCCCTGAGCTGGGAAGATCCCCCGTGCCAAGGAGCAGCTGGACCTGCGTGTCCAATTATGAGCCAGCGCTGTGGAGTGCATGCGCCCAGAGCCGGTGCTCTGCAAAAGGAGAGGCCACTGTGGTGGGAGGCCCACACAGGCCAGAGAATAAAGATGGATGAAAATAAATGAATTTTTTAAAAAACAATAAAAAGAGGCCAAAAAATTAAAAACTACCATGAGATATCCTCATACCAGTCAAGACAGCCATCATCCGAATGTCTACAAATAAATGCTGAAGAGGGTATGGAGAAAAGGGAAACCTCCAATACCACTGCTAGAAATGTGATGTGCAGCCACTATGAAGAGGAGTGTGAAAGGTCCTTAAAAGAGTAAAAATTGAATTACCATGTGATCCAGCAACCCCACTCCTGGGCACGCATCCAGACAGAACTCTATCTGAAAAGACCCACCCCTGTGTTCACAGCGGCGCTGTTCACAGCCGCCAAGGCAGGGGCGGGAAGTAAATGTCTGTTGACAGGTGCGTGGATGAAGGAAGATGTGATGTACATGTGTGCTGACACGCGCACGCATGTGTGTGTGATGGAATACTACTCAACCATAGCAATGCAATGGAAAAGAATGATGATATTTGCAGCAACATGGATGGATCTAGAGATTATCATACTAAATGCAGCAAATCAAACAGAGAAAGACAAATACCGCATGATATCACTGTATATGTGGAACTGAAAAATGTGATGCAAATGAGCTTATTTACAAAACGGATTCACAGACATAGGAACAAACTTATGGTTGCCAAAGAGGAGAGGAGTGGGGAGGGAGGGATAAAGTCAGAGTCGGGGATTAACAGATATACACTGCTGTGGACAAACTATGTTTTTAACAACAAGGACCTACTGTATAGCACAGGGAACTATATTCAATATCTTGTAATAACCTACAGTGGAGAAAAATCTGAAAGAGAATATATACATGTATATGTGTGTGTGTGTATATATATCTGAATCACTTTGCTGTTCGCCTGAAACTAATACAACATTGTAAGTTCGCTATACTTCAAGTAAAAAAAAAAAAGCCGTCTCTAAATCTTCTAGTCTGTGCCATTTTTGGCATATTCCTAAACCAGTACTGTGCTATTAGTTTTTTCATAGTGAACCTTCTTGCAATATGTTTTGAATAACCAAAAAACCCCCAAAATCTCACAATAAATAAATAAAATTTGCACCCAAAGATGCTAAATGACTTGTTCAAATTCTTGTATGATTTAAAGATAGAATCCAGAGAATAATCTGAGTATATTGAGTTTGGCCATGTATTTATTTTATTTAATGATTTTTTTAATGGACACCTATTATATTGCCAGAGAATCCAGCAGTGAAGGAAACAATATATATCTATGCTGAATTTCTCAATTTTTGAGAAATAAATCTTAGTTATTTCTTCAGCATAATTGAAAGAGTTGAAATCTTGCCCTTTATATTTCATAACCTCTTTTCCTTACAAATAAATATTTTAAACTCTATAGTTTCATTTCTCTTTTTTTAAAATGCAAAGTAGTTTCTCTTCTATACCCAAGTTTGGTTTCTAAAAATCTCTATGTTGAAAATTCATTCTTGAGGAACTTAAGATTTTGTGAGGAAAATTAGTTTAGGGAAATTAAGGTCAGAGTTAAACTAGAAAAATACATATTTTCCTTAAACAGTAATTAAGATAACATCTAGCACATATTTTGCATCTGAAATTAGTAATTAATTTGTCTTCACTATGCCTTGCTCAGGGGGGAATTTTTAAGAACTTCTCTTTTTTATAAAGTTTTCAAAGTTTCAGAAGATGCATGATTATATCACTTTAGAGCACAGAATATTCATGATGAATCTTTTTTCCCCTAGAAGTTCTGATCGTTGCATGTTAGATTTTATGATTTGGAGTAACTGAATCCCACTGTCTAGTCACAACGTGACCCCAGAGAAGGAGAATGACCTGGCAGGAGTCATGTTTAATTCTGTGTCTGGGCCCTGAAGTTGCACAAATCTGGGTGCAGAACCAGCTCTGCCATAGGACCCCTGCGTGACCTTGGGCAGGTGAGGTCTCCTCTCTAAATTAGGAGCTCCACCCATAGACTGTGAGAATCATAACAGTGCTTCATTGATTGATGAAAACATTAACAAGCAAGACCACATAAAGTTACCAGCTTCGTGCTTGTCCCGTAGGTGTTAAGTGAATGTCAGCCAGTGCTGTTATTCCTGAGATGTTGTCAGAACTCTTGCACGAAAGAACGGTGGTTCATTTGGGTGCCGGAAGGAGGTGCCCTGGGAGGCTGGCTGTGGAAGTGAAGCCTTTAGGGTCTTGTTGGAAGCTGGGAAGCGACGGAGTCAGCGCTCGTGGACGCTGGCGGTCGCTCGGGGCCGGGTGGCGTCCAGCGAGGCGTTGCTGCGCAGTCGCCGGTCTCGGCAAGCGCGGGCGCCCGTCGCTGCCGTGGCTCAGCCTCCCTGCGTCTGCCCCGCCGCCAGTTCCGGGCTCCTCTGGTTCTCAGCTCCCCTGTAAGCACCTTGTGATTTCAGCCGGCCTTTTCTGAGAACTTAGAGCTTCACCTTATTCCTTATTTGTTAGTTCCGTGCCAAATTTATAAAAGATAGTGTCTGCTTAACCCAGAAATATCCCCATCTGGACAAAGGTTTGGTTTCTAAAAATCTCTATGTTGAAAATTCATTCTTGAGGAACTTAAGATTTTGTGAGGAAAATTAGTTTAGGGAAATTAAGGTCAGAGTTAAACTAGAAAAATACATATTTTCCTTAAACAGTAATTAAGATAACATCTAGCACATATTTTGCATCTGAAATTAGTAATTAATTTGTCTTCACTATGCCTTGCTCAGGGGGGAATTTTTAAGAACTTCTCTTTTTTATAAAGTTTTCAAAGTTTCAGAAGATGCATGATTATATCACTTTAGAGCACAGAATATTCATGATGAATCTTTTTTCCCCTAGAAGTTCTGATCGTTGCATGTTAGATTTTATGATTTGGAGTAACTGAATCCCACTGTCTAGTCACAACGTGACCCCAGAGAAGGAGAATGACCTGGCAGGAGTCATGTTTAATTCTGTGTCTGGGCCCTGAAGTTGCACAAATCTGGGTGCAGAACCAGCTCTGCCATAGGACCCCTGCGTGACCTTGGGCAGGTGAGGTCTCCTCTCTAAATTAGGAGCTCCACCCATAGACTGTGAGAATCATAACAGTGCTTCATTGATTGATGAAAACATTAACAAGCAAGACCACATAAAGTTACCAGCTTCGTGCTTGTCCCGTAGGTGTTAAGTGAATGTCAGCCAGTGCTGTTATTCCTGAGATGTTGTCAGAACTCTTGCACGACGAAGAACGGTGGTTCATTTGGGTGCCGGAAGGAGGTGCCCTGGGAGGCTGGCTGTGGAAGTGAAGCCTTTAGGGTCTTGTTGGAAGCTGGGAAGCGACGGAGTCAGCGCTCGTGGACGCTGGCGGTCGCTCGGGGCCGGGTGGCGTCCAGCGAGGCGTTGCTGCGCAGTCGCCGGTCTCGGCAAGCGCGGGCGCCCGTCGCTGCCGTGGCTCAGCCTCCCTGCGTCTGCCCCGCCGCCAGTTCCGGGGCTCCCTCTGGTTCTCAGCTCCCCTGTAAGCACCTTGTGATTTCAGCCGGCCTTTTCTGAGAACTTAGAGCTTCACCTTATTCCTTATTTGTTAGTTCCGTGCCAAATTTATAAAAGATAGTGTCTGCTTAACCCAGAAATATCCCCATCTGGACAAAGGTTCTGTGCTAAACCTCCTCAGAGACTGTAAATCCATAAAATTGGTTGTTCGGGGGTGACATGCTTGCTCCTGGCTCCAGTCAGCAGAGGGGGGAGCACTGAGAGCTAAGGGCTTAGCTAACAGTCGTGGTGGGACATGACTGCTCTCTTGGTAGGGTCCCAGCCTTTGTGATTTGCCCGAATGGGGCGGATGATCCATGACCTGCCCATAAGGTCTGCCTTGGGTAACCTAACCTATTCAACACAGCAGAAAAGAAATGCATCACTTTTCTTCTCTCCATTCGTAGCTGTATTTTATTATTTCGGTTGGTTTCAAACTTGGCACAAAGTGGGGAAATTACTGGCTCAGTGGCTCCAGGAAAAATGAAAAAGTGGACGGCCTGACTCAGTCCCACTTCGGATATTACTTTGCTTCTTGTTTTAAAATCATACCCTGTTTCTTTCCTCTCTGATACCCATAAACTGTCTGTGAGTCTGAATGACCTACTGCTCTCTCAGGGACCTGTTTCCGGCTTATATAACACTTGGCCCACATGCAGGGTTTATTTTTAGCTCCTGTAGGTTTCTTTTGAACTCCTTTTACTTCCTTAAATTCTTAATGTTTTACTTCCTTTAACCTCGGAACTCACATTGCTTTCTTTTCCTATATTCTTCCGTCCTGAATAGTTTATGTACCCAACGTGATGCTTCTCATTTCCTTTGTGCTTTACCTCCTGATTTCCCTGGAAACCTTTCCTGCCTTTTTGTCATTGAGCTCATGAAGTTTTCTCCTCCACTGACTGAAAACACAGACTTCTCTATCAGGGGAAGACATCTTGGTACTCTTTCCTCAACGAAGGTTCGTTTTGGCTGTTGTCCCCTTTCTAGTATTTATTTATTATTCTTTCAGATTTTTTTCTTTTTTTTTTGTTTTTGGCCGTTTCTATTGGTCTTTCATTTATCTATTTTCAGCTATCTTTGTTCTTTAGCCTGTGTGGGCCCCTCATCGTAGTGGCCCCTGTCATCGCAGAGCACCGGCTCTGGGCGCATGCGCTCCAGAGCTCCGGCTCGGTCATTGGACACATGGGTCCAGCCACTCCGCGGCACGTGGGATCTTCCCAGGCCAGGGATCGAACTGGCGCCCCTTGCACTGCCAGGTGGTGTCCTTACCCACTGGACCACCAGGGAAGGCCCGTATTCATTTATTGTTATCTTCATCATTTCTGAAATTGAAATTGATGATAGTGAAATTCATCTTGTTTTTATTGACCTCTTTATCTCATTATTCTCTCACATAATTCATTAATTCTCCTGCATTTAAAGGGCAAATAATACCAGACACGGTGTGTGTTAATTTACGAAGGCTACTGTAACAAAGTACCATGACTGGGTGGCTGGGGATTCAGTTCTGGAGGTCGGGAGTTCCAGATCATGGTATTAGCAAGACTGGCTTGGGTAACCTAACCTATTCAACACAGCAGAAAAGAAATGCATCACTTTTCTTCTCTCCATTCGTAGCTGTATTTTATTATTTCGGTTGGTTTCAAACTTGGCACAAAGTGGGGAAATTACTGGCTCAGTGGCTCCAGGAAAATGAAAAAGTGGACGGCCTGACTCAGTCCCACTTCGGATATTACTTTGCTTCTTGTTTTAAAATCATACCCTGTTTCTTTCCTCTCTGATACCCATAAACTGTCTGTGAGTCTGAATGACCTACTGCTCTCTCAGGGACCTGTTTCCGGCTTATATAACACTTGGCCCACATGCAGGGTTTATTTTTAGCTCCTGTAGGTTTCTTTTGAACTCCTTTTACTTCCTTAAATTCTTAATGTTTTACTTCCTTTAACCTCGGAACTCACATTGCTTTCTTTTCCTATATTCTTCCGTCCTGAATAGTTTATGTACCCAACGTGATGCTTCTCATTTCCTTTGTGCTTTACCTCCTGATTTCCCTGGAAACCTTTCCTGCCTTTTTGTCATTGAGCTCATGAAGTTTTCTCCTCCACTGACTGAAAACACAGACTTCTCTATCAGGGGAAGACATCTTGGTACTCTTTCCTCAACGAAGGTTCGTTTTGGCTGTTGTCCCCTTTCTAGTATTTATTTATTATTCTTTCAGATTTTTTTCTTTTTTTTTTGTTTTTGGCCGTTTCTATTGGTCTTTCATTTATCTATTTTCAGCTATCTTTGTTCTTTAGCCTGTGTGGGCCCCTCATCGTAGTGGCCCCTGTCATCGCAGAGCACCGGCTCTGGGCGCATGCGCTCCAGAGCTCCGGCTCGGTCATTGGACACATGGGTCCAGCCACTCCGGGGCACGTGGGATCTTCCCAGGCCAGGGATCGAACTGGCGCCCCTTGCACTGCCAGGTGGTGTCCTTACCCACTGGACCACCAGGGAAGGCCCGTATTCATTTATTGTTATCTTCATCATTTCTGAAATTGAAATTGATGATAGTGAAATTCATCTTGTTTTTATTGACCTCTTTATCTCATTATTCTCTCACATAATTCATTAATTCTCCTGCATTTAAAGGGCAAATAATACCAGACACGGTGTGTGTTAATTTACGAAGGCTACTGTAACAAAGTACCATGACTGGGTGGCTGAAGCAAGAGATTAGTTTGCTCACAGTTCTGGAGGTCGGGAGTTCCAGATCATGGTATTAGCAAGACTGGCTTCATCTTAGACCTGCTTTGGGCTTGGTGGCCCTCTTCTCCGTGCGACCTCACATGGTCTTCCTACTCTGTGTCTGTGTCCTAATTCCCTCTTCTTAAGAGGACACCAGTAGTATTAGGTTAGGGCTCCTAATCTTAGAAGAGGGATAGGAATTTGTGATTCCCAGGCACTTTCAGGTTTGGAATTCACTAACCCTGATGATCTCACTCAACTTGAATGTTTAGGGGGATGGTGGTGGGTTAGTCGCTAACTCATGTCCAGCTTTCACAACCCCACAGACTGTGTCGCCAGCCAGCCTCCTCAGTTCATGG
The DNA here is from genome assembly GCA_022376925.1 of Tragulus kanchil. NCBI lineage: Eukaryota > Metazoa > Chordata > Mammalia > Artiodactyla > Tragulidae > Tragulus > Tragulus kanchil. Next base: position 125,029,579 of record JAIOJX010000026.1, read on the forward strand.
GATTTCCCGGGCAAGAATGCCGGAATGGGTTGCCATTCGTTCTCCAGAGGATCTTCCTAAGCCAGGGATCTAACCCATATCTCTCGCATTGGCAGGTGAACTTTTTACCCATGAGCCATCAGGGAAGCCTAAGACTATTGCTTTTCTTTTTTCTTTCTCCCCCCGCCCCAAGACTATTGCTTTTAAAATAAACAGTTTAAAAACAGTTGAGAGGTAGTGGAAGAAAGACGGTCAGCCTTTGAAGACATACAGTCCAGGATTTGAATCCCCGTACTACCACTTACCTCACCGCAGCCTTGGGTAAGTTGCTTAATCTCTCGGAGTCTTGCTTTCTTTGTCAGTATATGGTAGGACACCAAGCTAGGAGGTCGTTGCAAATGCTTGCGTTTAGGTGCTCACAAAACATTTTTCGAATGAGCTAATAATTTACATGTTAACTATCCAGCACAGCACCTATTAATAAGAGGGAGTTACTGTTATTATGACTGCAATCTTTTTCTCCTTTCCTTTTTTTTTCATCATTCTCCAATACCACATGTATTTGCACTTTAAATTTCAGAAGATCATCTGAGGAGGTGTTGGGATTCAGGCAAGATATAATTGAAAGATGGCCAAAGGAGACTTTATTTTGACCTGTAACTTTTATAATTTTTTTCAAGGAAAGTATATTTGTGTGTTATTTGTTCTATTAGAGAGAAAAATGTCTAAAGTAAACTAAAAATCTCCTTTACATCAACCCACGAATCTACCAGCCAGCTTAGAAGTTTTTCTTTGATTTTTCACTTACAATTCTATGCTCTCTCTCACACACACACACCAACACAGCAGGACACTCGCTTTCCCAGTGAAGGGAAATCCCATGGTTTCCTTTCCACGAGGCCAGCCGGCCTGACCTGTGTAACCCTTTCCTGCTAGAGAGGCCTGTGCGTCTCCTCCCGGTCAGCCTCGCCCTCCGGCAGCCCCTGTGCAGCCTTCTCTGCCGGGCTGGCAGGACCCTCCCATGGGGCCTCCCTTGAACAGCTGCTCCCTTCCTGCCACGTGTAGACACCTCAGCGTCTCTGGCAGGTGATAGCCTCCTTGGGTGTGGAGCCTGCGCCTCCAAACTGTTTACCATCCCTTGAACCCAGTCGGGTCAGTGCTCAGTCATGTCCGAGTCTTTGCGGCCCCGTGGACGGCAGCACGCCGGGCTTCCCTGTCCCTCACCGTCTCTCGGAGCCTGCTCAGGCTCCTGTCCGTTGCCTCAGGGATGCCGGCCAGCCGTCTCATCCTCTGCCGTCCCCGCCTCTGCCGTCAGTGTTTCCCAGCGTCAGCGTCTTTTCCAGTGAGCTGTCTCTTCTAATCAGGCGGCCAAAGTATCGGAGCTTTAACTTCAGTCTCAGTCTTTCCAATGAATATTTAGGGGTGATTTTCTTTAGGATTGACTGGCTTGATCTCTTTGCTCTCCAAGGAACTCCCAGGAGTCTTCTCTAGCACCACAGTTTGAAAGTGTCAGTTCTTCAGTGCTGAGCCTTCATTATGGTTCTACTCTATCCAGACTAACTAATGGGAAAACCATAGTTTTGACTATACAAACTCTTATCAGCAAAGTGATGTCTCTGCTTTTAAATATGCCTTCCAAGTTTGTCATAGCTTTTCTTCCAAGGAGTCTTTTAATTTTATGACTGCAGTCACCATCCACAGTGATTTTGGAGCCCAAGGAAATAAAGTCTGCCAGTCTCCTTGGTTTGCCCAGTAGCACGTTTGAAGTGAAGGAAATGTGCCTGTTGGAAGAATGAAACTGGAGTTTTGATCTTATATTTAAAAAAAAATGGTTCTATCACTACTTTTTATCTACAATAAATGAAAGCAACTTCCCACTTTTGTTTCAAGTAATTTTCTATTGTCTACTGTTTTTCAGGGTTTCAACTTCCCTTGCATGGGTGCTAACTTGCTTCAGTTGTGTCCAGCTCTTTGGGACCCCATAGACTGTGGCCTGCCAGGCTCCTCTGTTCAAGAGATTCTGCCGGCAATAAGACTGGAATGGGTTACCACGGGGATCTCCAGGGGATCTTCCTGACTTCCTCTCACATTGGCAGGTTGTTCTTTACCACTAGTGCCACCTGGGAAGCCCCAACTTCCCTTGGTCATGTGCTTATCCTAGCTCTACGCCGAATGTCCTTCGGGTCTCCCTGTTTATTAATTAGGCTAAACATGTTTAATGTCTGCTTCTGCAGAATATGCTGATTTTATATTTTATTTTCAGTGACAAACATGTCATTGAATGAGAATATTTTGTTGGAGAAATTTCAGCATCTCATCTTCTCAGCCTGTGGGTTTTGTTTGTTTGTTTTTGGTATTGCTTAGTAAAGACCACTGACTTTGGAAAGCCCTGGACTTGAATCCTGGATCTACCATTTAGTAGTTACGTGACTCTGGATTATTTATTTCATTTTTCTAAAGCTTTTGTTTTTAAATTTGTAGTATTAAAAAGGTGATTGTGATGATTACGACAATTAAGTGAGAAAATTATGTTGAGGACTTAGCTCACTGGCCAGTCCACAGAGAATGCTTAGTAAATAGTATCTATGATTATGATCAAGGTGGGTTATTGTGAACTTTATTCATTCATTTATCCACGCATTTATCTGATTGTTAAAGCAATGCCACTTCCCAGTGCACTGTGGGAGAACAAAACTTCCTTCCTGTTTTTCTTAAATGCGTGTGTGTATGTATGCACTTCTTTTTCTATCAATATATATTTAACCATATAAACTAGTTATAAGCTGGTGGTAAGAGTTATAAGAACTGGCAGTATCCAAGTTGTGTGTTTTTTTTTTTTTTTTCAGTGTTAATCACTTAACCAACGAACCTTTATGAAATACCCGCAATACTTGGTACTCGGAGGATCTCAGGAATACTCCACACTCAGCAGTCCTCACAGTAAGTGTCCATGGGGCTGTGATACACACATGCGCGCGCACACGTGAAGCAAAGGAGAGCTGTCTGTAACTGGGAGCTCGCAGGCTCCAGAGAGGCGGCTCTGGGACACGTGTACCCCAGGGACGGTGATTGGCAGGCACGCACCCCGGCACGGCTGCGCCAGCCCCGGCGGCCCGGTGCCTCCGCGGGCGGGAAGAGTGAGTGTCGTGTAGAACAGGGATGGCTCCGAACTCAGTCTTTGTTCGTTTGCTTGAAGTTGATAATTAGCAAACTTCAGCACGTTCACGGCTGTCAGATAAAAATGCTACGCCTGAGACTGAAAGACTCAGGACAGGGGCTCACAGGAAAGCGCCTGCCGGGAGTGAAATGGGCCCGTCTGAGCACCTCTGGGCAGCCCCAGGAAGCGGGTCCACTTGCGTGTTTAAACGGGGCTGCAGCCACGAGGCCCGCGGCCGTCGAAGGACCAGGACTGCCAGCAGCTCCGGTTTCTCGAGCAGCCCAGCCGTCTGGGGTTTCCTGTGAAATCTCTGGATGTTAGTGTGGATTCATACACTTCTAAAATAGCACGAGACACATCACACACATCTGCTTTATCTAAGACCTAGGGGTTGCCCGTTTATGATCCAACTTACAAACTGAACTTTAAAATTTTGTATCTTAGTCAGTGAAAGCATTCAGAATACAATTTACAAATTATACGCCCTCGCTCAGAACGAATGAACTGAATGCCGACGTTGCTTGCTTTCTTTCAGGAAGAAAGTGAATCTCAGTCGATATCCTCCGGTTTCCCTTCTTCGCCCCGGAGCCCACCTCAGGGAACTGTCTGGGCTCTGTATGCCGGAGCAGTTCAAGGTCTTGGGACCCAAGCAGGTGGAAAGTACTTCTCTCTTGCTCTCACCCCTGAAAGCCATGTTCCCGGTCGCCTTCTGCAAAGCAGTCACTACAAATAGTTGGGGGTGGTTCTCCTGTATTTTTCGTTGTATATTCATGTATTCAGAGGAAATGTGTTAATAACTGCTAGGCACCGGGGGCTTCCCAGGTGGCACAGTGGTAAAGAATCCTCCTGCCAGTGCAGGAAACGCAGGAGACGAGGGTTCATTCCCTGGGTGGGGAAGATCCCCCGGAGGAGGAAACGGCAACCCACTCCAGGATTCTTGTCTGGAAAATCCCATGGACGGAGGAGCCTGGTGGACTATAGTTCATGCGGTCTCCAAGCGTCAGACACAGTTGAGCAACTGGGCACATGCACTGTGCACCTGGCCCTGTTTTAGGTGCTTGGGGTCTCCCCTCACGGAACTGAACATGCTGTCAGGAGAGGCAGCTAATAAACAACCTAACATTCAATGTATAATTAATGTCAAATGGTGATGAGTGCAGTGAAGAGAAATACATCAGGGTGAGGTGATAGACATGATAGGTAGGCAGAGTGTGGGGACGGAGGGGACAGAGACAGGCGTGAGGAAAGGCTGCCGTGAGGAGCTGACATCTGAGCGGAGATCTGGGTGACGGGCCAGCCGTAGCCTCTTGGAGGAGCACCGTAGGCAAAGGGACCGTGTGTGGCAGGAAGGACGAGCTGAGGTCAGAACCAGATCACAGGACTGTGGGGGCCTGGAGAGGCGTCTCATTCACCTCGGCTTGATGAGGAAAACACTTAAGAGGTTTTGCAAAGGGTGGGGGTGGGGTGTGTCATTTAATTGCACTTTTTACTGAGTTACATATTGCCTCTGTTTTGTTTTTTGGTTTTTTGGCAGAGAGGCATGTGGGATCGGAGTCCCCTGATCAAAAATTACACCCACGTCCCCTGCATTGAAAGACAAAGTCTTGAACACTGGACCACCAGGGAAATACCCCCTCCATTTTTTATTAACTTGCCTATTTAAAAAAAATAATTTATTAAAACAATTTTTTTGAAGCTTTGCTGGGTCTACATTGCTTTGTAGACTTTTCTCCAGTTAAGTGAATCTCAGTCGATATCCTCCGGTTTCCCTTCTTCGCCCCGGAGCCCACCTCAGGGAACTGTCTGGGCTCTGTATGCCGGAGCAGTTCAAGGTCTTGGGACCCAAGCAGGTGGAAAGTACTTCTCTCTTGCTCTCACCCTGAAAGCCATGTTCCCGGTCGCCTTCTGCAAAGCAGTCACTACAAATAGTTGGGGGTGGTTCTCCTGTATTTTTCGTTGTATATTCATGTATTCAGAGGAAATGTGTTAATAACTGCTAGGCACCGGGGGCTTCCCAGGTGGCACAGTGGTAAAGAATCCTCCTGCCAGTGCAGGAAACGCAGGAGACGAGGGTTCATTCCCTGGGTGGGGAAGATCCCCCGGAGGAGGAAACGGCAACCCACTCCAGGATTCTTGTCTGGAAAATCCCATGGACGGAGGAGCCTGGTGGACTATAGTTCATGCGGTCTCCAAGCGTCAGACACAGTTGAGCAACTGGGCACATGCACTGTGCACCTGGCCCTGTTTTAGGTGCTTGGGGTCTCCCCTCACGGAACTGAACATGCTGTCAGGAGAGGCAGCTAATAAACAACCTAACATTCAATGTATAATTAATGTCAAATGGTGATGAGTGCAGTGAAGAGAAATACATCAGGGTGAGGTGATAGACATGATAGGTAGGCAGAGTGTGGGGACGGAGGGGACAGAGACAGGCGTGAGGAAAGGCTGCCGTGAGGAGCTGACATCTGAGCGGAGATCTGGGTGACGGGCCAGCCGTAGCCTCTTGGAGGAGCACCGTAGGCAAAGGGACCGTGTGTGGCAGGAAGGACGAGCTGAGGTCAGAACCAGATCACAGGACTGTGGGGGCCTGGAGAGGCGTCTCATTCACCTCGGCTTGATGAGGAAAACACTTAAGAGGTTTTGCAAAGGGTGGGGGTGGGGTGTGTCATTTAATTGCACTTTTTACTGAGTTACATATTGCCTCTGTTTTGTTTTTTGGTTTTTTGGCAGAGAGGCATGTGGGATCGGAGTCCCCTGATCAAAAATTACACCCACGTCCCCTGCATTGAAAGACAAAGTCTTGAACACTGGACCACCAGGGAAATACCCCCTCCATTTTTTATTAACTTGCCTATTTAAAAAAAATAATTTATTAAAACAATTTTTTTGAAGCTTTGCTGGGTCTACATTGCTTTGTAGACTTTTCTCCAGTTGCAGCGAGCGGGGCTGCTGTCTAGTCGCAGAGCGCAAGCTTCTCACAGTGCTGGTTCGTCTTGTTGCTGAGCCCGGCTCTAGGGCGCGCAGGCTTCAGTGGGTGGGGCTCCGGGGCGCAGTAGTTGTGGTACCCAGGCTTTAGAGCAGAGGCTCAATAGTTGTGGCACATGGGCTTCGTTGCTCCAAGGCATGTGGAGTCTTCCCAAACCAGGAGTCAGACCTGTGTCTCTTGCGCTGGCAGGTGGATTCTTTATCACGGAGTCACCAGGGAGGTCCCTGCCTCCATTTTTAAAATGCGAACAAAATGTGTTTTTATTTTTGTCACTTGATCTTTGGACAGAGAGTGTTACATATCAGGCTGGATTAAAGAACGGATCGCTTTCGTCTCTGCCTTTTCTCTTTCCACTTCTATCTGTACTGATGTGAACGTTGAAGACAAGGTCTTCTCGGTGACTTCCGGAGAAGCGCAGCGGCTCCCCTCGCGTATCGTTTCCTCCTCCCGAGGCGCCAGTTTGGCCTCTTTCTCCTCTTTGCCTCCATTTTTTAGGTAACATTTTTGCATTACTGTGTGTTGACTTTCTAGCTCTAGACAGATCCCCTGACTTTGCCTTCAGGAGGAGGAATGGAGGAGGAGTGCTTAGTTGCCCTACTATGTGTACCCACTTTTGATGCTCATTTTTCTCATAATTTGGTCAATTTATTTTTTCCTTTTTGGCCACATGGCATAACATGTGGGATCTTAGTTCCCCAAGCAGGTAGTGAACCCATGCCCCCTGCATGAGGAGTGCAGAGTCTTAACTACTGGACGACCAGGGATGTCTGGTCAAATTGTAATTTTTATTAGTTCAGTATTCAGTGTTAGCTGGCTGATTTATGACCAAACACTAATTACCACCAAAGCTGTTGTAAACTATGGTTTGTTTTATCTGCTAACAACATTCTGTTATCCTCAGAGTTAATAATGACCTTTTCTTGGCTTTGCTAAGATATCTTTGTATTTGTCATGAATTCAGCACCACAATCTTCAACAACTCTAAATCTCCCCTCCACATGCTCAGACACATCCGTTACATTTTACCAGTTTCGCTGTCTTAGAGAATTTCCTCCTGGAAACTTCTGCTGAGCTCTGCAGGCAGTTGCTCCCAGAAACGCCCAGCAGCCCCTTTCCAGCAGCCATGCTCGCGACGTCCAGCAGACTTCCCGCTTCGATTCTGAACTTGATCACGTGGCTCTCCTTGGCCAGTGAAATGTTAGCGGACATGATCCAATAGGTGGAAGCGCCCTTTGCTCTGGGCTCGTGGAGTCCTGCCGCTGCCACGGTAAGAGTAAGGCTGAGCTGCCGGACGAGGAGAGACGCACAGCCCGGCGGCTCCAGTGGCTCCAGCCGCCACCGGTACTGTCACACGTGGGCGTGCAGCCGTCCCAGACCCGTCATCCCCAGCTGACCTGCCGTCTGAGCACAGATACGGGAATGATCCTAGCGAGGATCAGCCAGCAGAAATGCCCAGAAAAGCGTGAGCTTCATGGCTTGTTTCAAGCCACTGCACTTTCAGCTTTATTTGTTACACAGCATTATGCAGCGGATACAAGCTGCACCATGGATCGGTTCACTGTGGGCTGTAACTACCATCCTGGGAGTTTCTTGAGCACTGTTCTAGGACTCTTTTGCTTTTTTCCTATACTGGGTCTCCCGATTCCAGTCACCCACATCTTCCTTTTGGTTAATTTCCTCCAATGACTTCCCAAGAAAGGGTATATGATAAGTAAATTGTTTAAGCGCTTGCATGTCTAAAATGTCTTTTTAAAGAAATTATCGTATTTAAATGGTAATTTGGTTGCATTTAGAACTCTGAATGCACACTCAGTCATGTCCATTCTTTGTGACCCTATGGACTCCTTGGTCCATGGAATTTTCCAGGCAAGAATCCTGGATTTTAATTAGTTCAGTATTCAGTGTTAGCTGGCTGATTTATGACCAAACACTAATTACCACCAAAGCTGTTGTAAACTATGGTTTGTTTTATCTGCTAACAACATTCTGTTATCCTCAGAGTTAATAATGACCTTTTCTTGGCTTTGCTAAGATATCTTTGTATTTGTCATGAATTCAGCACCACAATCTTCAACAACTCTAAATCTCCCCTCCACATGCTCAGACACATCCGTTACATTTTACCAGTTTCGTCGTCTTAGAGAATTTCCTCCTGGAAACTTCTGCTGAGCTCTGCAGGCAGTTGCTCCCAGAAACGCCCAGCAGCCCCTTTCCAGCAGCCATGCTCGCGACGTCCAGCAGACTTCCCGCTTCGATTCTGAACTTGATCACGTGGCTCTCCTTGGCCAGTGAAATGTTAGCGGACATGATCCAATAGGTGGAAGCGCCCTTTGCTCTGGGCTCGTGGAGTCCTGCCGCTGCCACGGTAAGAGTAAGGCTGAGCTGCCGGACGAGGAGAGACGCACAGCCCGGCGGCTCCAGTGGCTCCAGCCGCCACCGGTACTGTCACACGTGGGCGTGCAGCCGTCCCAGACCCGTCATCCCCAGCTGACCTGCCGTCTGAGCACAGATACGGGAATGATCCTAGCGAGGATCAGCCAGCAGAAATGCCCAGAAAAGCGTGAGCTTCATGGCTTGTTTCAAGCCACTGCACTTTCAGCTTTATTTGTTACACAGCATTATGCAGCGGATACAAGCTGCACCATGGATCGGTTCACTGTGGGCTGTAACTACCATCCTGGGAGTTTCTTGAGCACTGTTCTAGGACTCTTTTGCTTTTTTCCTATACTGGGTCTCCCGATTCCAGTCACCCACATCTTCCTTTTGGTTAATTTCCTCCAATGACTTCCCAAGAAAGGGTATATGATAAGTAAATTGTTTAAGCGCTTGCATGTCTAAAATGTCTTTTTAAAGAAATTATCGTATTTAAATGGTAATTTGGTTGCATTTAGAACTCTGAATGCACACTCAGTCATGTCCATTCTTTGTGACCCTATGGACTCCTTGGTCCATGGAATTTTCCAGGCAAGAATCCTGGAGTGGGTCGCCATATCCTCCTCTAGGGGATCTTCCCGACCCAGGGATCAAGCCTGAATTCCTGCACTGACAGGCAGATTCTTCACCACCAATCCAAGTTGTTAATTATTTTCCTTAAGAATTTTGAAATTCTTCCTCCCTTGCTTTTGTAGCTTCCAGTGCTCCTGTTCAGAAATTAAAAGTCTATGTCAGAGGCTGAGGAGACCGCCACTCGGTATCTGAAGTGAAAGAGCGGAGCTGGGCTGGCTGCTGGCGGGGGCCGGGGCGAGCCGTGCTGGTCGGGCACAGTCCGCCGGGCGAGGCAGACCGCTCAGCTTGTCTGGGTTCTGGGGAAGCGCAAAGCTCAGGTGGGTTTCCAGAGCTTCAGAGGGTTGCCAGCATCTGCAGAATCACAGTTTCTGGGCGTCTTTACTGGAGTGAGTCCAGCCCTGCTGGCCAATGGTCAGAAGCCAGCAGCTCGTGCTGATTGCTGGGTTTGCAAAGGCATATTCTTCCTGGGGGGGAGGAGGTGCCTTTGATTGAGTAAACAAGTTTAAAACCGTTTCAGTGGCCACTTGTTAGCATGACTATAGAATAATTGCCTTTATCTAAGCTTGGGGGAACATTTTTTTAATTTTATTTATTTATTTATTTGTTTGTTTATTTATTTATTTATTTTTGGCTGTTCTGGGCTTCCACTGCTGCCACATGCTCCCCTCTAGTTGCAGGGAGCCGGGTCTCCTCTCTAGTGGAGGTGAGCAGGCTTCCTGTTGTGGTGACCTCTCTTGCTGTGGAAATCAGGCCCTGGGGTCAGGCATGCTCACGGGCTCACTTTAGCTTGGGCCCAAGGTAGTCTCCATGGTCACTGTGGGCTGTAACTACCATCCTGGGAGTTTCTTGAGCACTGTTCTAGGACTCTTTTGCTTTTCCTATACTGGGTCTCCCGATTCCAGTCACCCACATCTTCCTTTTGGTTAATTTCCTCCAATGACTTCCCAAGAAAGGGTATATGATAAGTAAATTGTTTAAGCGCTTGCATGTCTAAAATGTCTTTTTAAAGAAATTATCGTATTTAAATGGTAATTTGGTTGCATTTAGAACTCTGAATGCACACTCAGTCATGTCCATTCTTTGTGACCCTATGGACTCCTTGGTCCATGGAATTTTCCAGGCAAGAATCCTGGAGTGGGTCGCCATATCCTCCTCTAGGGGATCTTCCCGACCCAGGGATCAAGCCTGAATTCCTGCACTGACAGGCAGATTCTTCACCACCAATCCAAGTTGTTAATTATTTTCCTTAAGAATTTTGAAATTCTTCCTCCCTTGCTTTTGTAGCTTCCAGTGCTCCTGTTCAGAAATTAAAAGTCTATGTCAGAGGCTGAGGAGACCGCCACTCGGTATCTGAAGTGAAAGAGCGGAGCTGGGCTGGCTGCTGGCGGGGGCCGGGGCGAGCCGTGCTGGTCGGGCACAGTCCGCCGGGCGAGGCAGACCGCTCAGCTTGTCTGGGTTCTGGGGAAGCGCAAAGCTCAGGTGGGTTTCCAGAGCTTCAGAGGGTTGCCAGCATCTGCAGAATCACAGTTTCTGGGCGTCTTTACTGGAGTGAGTCCAGCCCTGCTGGCCAATGGTCAGAAGCCAGCAGCTCGTGCTGATTGCTGGGTTTGCAAAGGCATATTCTTCCTGGGGGGGAGGAGGTGCCTTTGATTGAGTAAACAAGTTTAAAACCGTTTCAGTGGCCACTTGTTAGCATGACTATAGAATAATTGCCTTTATCTAAGCTTGGGGGAACATTTTTTTAATTTTATTTATTTATTTATTTGTTTGTTTATTTATTTATTTATTTTTGGCTGTTCTGGGCTTCCACTGCTGCCACATGCTCCCCTCTAGTTGCAGGGAGCCGGGTCTCCTCTCTAGTGGAGGTGAGCAGGCTTCCTGTTGTGGTGACCTCTCTTGCTGTGGAAATCAGGCCCTGGGGCTCACGGGCTTCAGTAGCTGCAGCACACGGGCTCACTAGTTGTGGGAAGCTCTGGGGGAACATTTTTATCCTCATTAATTGCTGATCTTCTGTGTATGATCCGGGTCTTTTTTTTCCTCTTTACAACCTTGCATAATCTTCTTGCCCTAAATGTTTGAAATTTCACCATGTTGTACCAACGTGAGTCTGTTTTCACTTGGGGAATCTTCAGCATGGAAATTCATGTTATTAACTATCTCCTCCTTTCCACTTTCTCTTATTTTTCTCTCTTTGCTAAGGCTCACTTCTCCATGATCAATTTCTTAATTGTCTTAGTTTTTATTTTATCTGCTGTTTTCTGTCTTCTTTTCTTTATGCTGATAAAATTTCTTCACTTTATATTTTAACTTTTATATCACCGATGTTTATTTCTGCTCTTGTGTTTAATTTTCGAAACCTTCATTATGTTTTTGGAACATTCCACTTATTTACTAGTTTGTTTATTTGGGGATAGAGTTCTCTTCTTTTTCATAGTTATAGTCGTTTCTCTTTGTGATGTTTTTGGCCTCTGTTGTGTCTTTACTTTCTTCAGCATTTCCCTTCTCTCTTTGTTTCGTTTTCTCCTCTGCAGGCTAGCGTCGCCCGGCGCCTCACTCGCAGTCTGTCGCAGCAGCCGCAGGCTGGCGCTGAGATGCTGACTGGGGGCTCCGAGGGCGTGGGAGCCAGGCTGGTGGGGCGTGCGGTTCCCTGCCCGGGCACCAGGTAGGCTGTTTCGTGGGAACCTTCTGATGTCAGTTTCGCTCCAGGGTCATGGCTTTCTTCACGGACTAGCCGTACTGCCCGGAGGACTCACCGTCTCCTGGACTCAGAACTGAGGGAGATGGCTTTGGCCTGTTATGGCTCCAAAGCAAATAAGCACACAGTCATCTCCTCCCCTGCTGGCAGCCCAGCTCCCAGCCCTCGCCCGCCCCGGCGTCCCTCCACGCAGAGCCTCTGTGTCGCTTCATTCTGGAGACAAACCGTCACTCTTTGCCAGATCATTGATTTTTTTATTTCGCTGCCACATGGCATGCAGGATTTCTTCTTCATCCCTCTCTTGCTTCTTCTCCTCTTGACTGATTTGCAAAAGCTCCTTTCTCTTCTGCGAAGACATCGCCAGCTGCTGCCACACCCCGCTCACGAACCTTCTTCTTTCTGAGGCTTTAAGCTCCTCAAGCAAAAGGACAAGGTCATTCCCACCATTGTGTGTCCTCGGTGCCCGGCCCATGGTGGTCGTGATGGTTCCCTGACCAAGGGTGGAACCCGTGCCCCCTGCAGTGGAAGGAAGCCCAGAGTCTTAACCAATGGACTGCCAGGAAAGTCCCAATTTCTGAGTCTTCAGTTGTCTGTAAATCAGGTTAGTTCTTAGTTTTCTCTACTGCTTGACTGAATTCAGCTTTCTCAGCTCTTCTTATTCTATCACTGTGTACTCCCCTGCTTTCCAGCTTTGAAATGATCTCTTCTCTAGAAGCCTTAAAAATCCCTTCACTGGCTGTGTTAGTGGGATTTCAGGAAGGCAAGAAGGTCGAAGTACGTGTTCAGTTTCCTCTCTACACAGAACTTCCTTGTTATTTTCTACCTATGTGAAGCGTGGCTTCGTTACTGAATCCAGCTTATAATTTATGTGAGATCGATCTAAAGCTGATTTATGAAAGATGATTTCAATTACAATAAGCTTAAAGCAACGCTCTCCTCCTTAACACTTCAGACAAGAAAAAAGTCATTTGGCACTAACCTAGTGAAGGAGGACGCGTAAATCAGATGAATCTGGGAATACTCTTTCCATTCATTTCTGTGCCCTTGCTAAAATGCAGATTGCATAACAGCCTTACTAAGAAAATTCCTAAGTCGGTGCAAACTTGTGGGAGAGGTGTGGTCATGCATAATCGCACACTAAAATCTGCCAAGGCAGTGCATAGTATGGAATTCATAATTTCCACTTTCATTCCAAACAGTAGCTCAAAGCCGGAAACAAAATGTTTGTGAGTCCGTGTCATGTTTACCACAAGCCTCTCAGCAGCCCGTTGCTGGAGTAACCTGTTTACTGATCGTAGGAGAAATCATACACGAGCTAAGTTAACAGCTCTGTGAAGTGTGATCATTTTCCCCAGAGCTCAGCTCTGCCGCAGCCTTCGGAGGACGGCTGGTCTCCTGACCGAGAACCAAGCCGGACAGCCGCGCCCTGCAGCACTGCCTGGCAAGACTAGACAGAGAGTCCCGCTGGGCTGTTACTCAGTTACTCCATCTCCTTCTGGAGGGGCTCTTTATTTGCTCCTGAAACCATTATCTCCTCTCCTTTCCTCGATTCCTGTAGATTGCCTGGGGCCTGCCAGGGGTCTTTCTCCCTTTCATCCTCTTGCATTCCCAGGCAGTCTCTGCTGAGATCACTCAGATGCCCTTTATTTAGAGGTGACTTACGGGAGTCTTCAGTTGTCTGTAAATCAGGTTAGTTCTTAGTTTTCTCTACTGCTTGACTGAATTCAGCTTTCTCAGCTCTTCTTATTCTATCACTGTGTACTCCCCTGCTTTCCAGCTTTGAAATGATCTCTTCTCTAGAAGCCTTAAAAATCCCTTCACTGGCTGTGTTAGTGGGATTTCAGGAAGGCAAGAAGGTCGAAGTACGTGTTCAGTTTCCTCTCTACACAGAACTTCCTTGTTATTTTCTACCTATGTGAAGCGTGGCTTCGTTACTGAATCCAGCTTATAATTTATGTGAGATCGATCTAAAGCTGATTTATGAAAGATGATTTCAATTACAATAAGCTTAAAGCAACGCTCTCCTCCTTAACACTTCAGACAAGAAAAAAGTCATTTGGCACTAACCTAGTGAAGGAGGACGCGTAAATCAGATGAATCTGGGAATACTCTTTCCATTCATTTCTGTGCCCTTGCTAAAATGCAGATTGCATAACAGCCTTACTAAGAAAATTCCTAAGTCGGTGCAAACTTGTGGGAGAGGTGTGGTCATGCATAATCGCACACTAAAATCTGCCAAGGCAGTGCATAGTATGGAATTCATAATTTCCACTTTCATTCCAAACAGTAGCTCAAAGCCGGAAACAAAATGTTTGTGAGTCCGTGTCATGTTTACCACAAGCCTCTCAGCAGCCCGTTGCTGGAGTAACCTGTTTACTGATCGTAGGAGAAATCATACACGAGCTAAGTTAACAGCTCTGTGAAGTGTGATCATTTTCCCCAGAGCTCAGCTCTGCCGCAGCCTTCGGAGGACGGCTGGTCTCCTGACCGAGAACCAAGCCGGACAGCCGCGCCCTGCAGCACTGCCTGGCAAGACTAGACAGAGAGTCCCGCTGGGCTGTTACTCAGTTACTCCATCTCCTTCTGGAGGGGCTCTTTATTTGCTCCTGAAACCATTATCTCCTCTCCTTTCCTCGATTCCTGTAGATTGCCTGGGGCCTGCCAGGGGTCTTTCTCCCTTTCATCCTCTTGCATTCCCAGGCAGTCTCTGCTGAGATCACTCAGATGCCCTTTATTTAGAGGTGACTTACGGGGACGTCCCCGGTGCCTAGTGGCTGAGACTCCACACCGCCAGTGCCGGGGTCCAGCTCTGATCCCTGGTCGGGGAACTAGATCCCACAGGCCACAGTCTCTAAGGGGCCTCGTGTCGCAACCCAAGAGTGACACTCCCACGTGTTGCAGCTGGGACTCAGTGCCACCAAATGAATAAAATAAATGTTAAAAGAGGTCACTTACAAAACACCTCAACCGTAGTGAGCCTCAGTAGGAAATCTTGATTTCCCACCTCAAACCCAAGCCTTCGCTCCTCTGGCCATATACTGGTTGGTAGTCACACAAGCTGATATTGAAGACTTACTGAGCTATAGTGCTAAGTACTTTAAATACAGTAACTCTTTTTACCATCACAGTGACCCTATGAAATAAAATCTGTTATTATATCCATTTTTATACATAAGAAAAATGAATCCAGGGAGTTTATGTAATTTGCTCAGGCAGAACTCCCTGGTCAGTGGCAATCCACATCTGTGAACTGTACCTCCATTCACCCAGCTTCCAAAGCCAGAAACCTAGAAATCAGTATTACATTCTCTTTCTTTCTGCATCCTGACCGTCTTAGGCTAAGCCCCCATCGTTTCTCACCTGGCCCAGTGTACCAGCCTCGCAACTATTTCCATTCATGTTCCTTACAAACTATTCTTCCTGTAGCTGGGCATGTGAATTTAATAAATCCACCATCACAATGAGAGATTTTTAACAAACTTCTTTCAGAAACTGACTTCAGGCCATCAGAAGAGGTGTATGAGTGAAGATGAGTCAGCACCTTCATGGTGTGGACAGGACAGGCAGCGGCCAGCCTGTCGGACATCTGTGGAGCACTCCCCGCATGAGACAGAGAGCACCGTGCTCTTTCAGCAAACTGCAGCTAGACGAGTCCCGCTGGGCTGTTACTCAGTTACTCCATCTCCTTCTGGAGGGGCTCTTTATTTGCTCCTGAAACCATTATCTCCTCTCCTTTCCTCGATTCCTGTAGATTGCCTGGGGCCTGCCAGGGGTCTTTCTCCCTTTCATCCTCTTGCATTCCCAGGCAGTCTCTGCTGAGATCACTCAGATGCCCTTTATTTAGAGGTGACTTACGGGGACGTCCCCGGTGCCTAGTGGCTGAGACTCCACACCGCCAGTGCCGGGGTCCAGCTCTGATCCCTGGTCGGGGAACTAGATCCCACAGGCCACAGTCTCTAAGGGGCCTCGTGTCGCAACCCAAGAGTGACACTCCCACGTGTTGCAGCTGGGACTCAGTGCCACCAAATGAATAAAATAAATGTTAAAAGAGGTCACTTACAAAACACCTCAACCGTAGTGAGCCTCAGTAGGAAATCTTGATTTCCCACCTCAAACCCAAGCCTTCGCTCCTCTGGCCATATACTGGTTGGTAGTCACACAAGCTGATATTGAAGACTTACTGAGCTATAGTGCTAAGTACTTTAAATACAGTAACTCTTTTTACCATCACAGTGACCCTATGAAATAAAATCTGTTATTATATCCATTTTTATACATAAGAAAAATGAATCCAGGGAGTTTATGTAATTTGCTCAGGCAGAACTCCCTGGTCAGTGGCAATCCACATCTGTGAACTGTACCTCCATTCACCCAGCTTCCAAAGCCAGAAACCTAGAAATCAGTATTACATTCTCTTTCTTTCTGCATCCTGACCGTCTTAGGCTAAGCCCCCATCGTTTCTCACCTGGCCCAGTGTACCAGCCTCGCAACTATTTCCATTCATGTTCCTTACAAACTATTCTTCCTGTAGCTGGGCATGTGAATTTAATAAATCCACCATCACAATGAGAGATTTTTAACAAACTTCTTTCAGAAACTGACTTCAGGCCATCAGAAGAGGTGTATGAGTGAAGATGAGTCAGCACCTTCATGGTGTGGACAGGACAGGCAGCGGCCAGCCTGTCGGACATCTGTGGAGCACTCCCCGCATGAGACAGAGAGCACGTGCTCTTTTCAGCAAAACTTGAACATTTACAAAGCCTTTGCCCTCGGCCTCAAGATGAGTTTCAATAAATACCAGATAATTATCAAATAGATGACAATTTTTATGACAATATAATAAATTGACAAATCAGTGACAAAAAGGTTGTCACCTCCTCCGCACTGTTTCCCCTTGTCCCCCTGTGAAAGGGAGCGATTCCCAGGAGCCCTTGGGCTCTGCCAGTGGGAGCACAGACCGTAGACGAGGAGGCAGGAAGGGAACAGCCAGGATGCTTCCTGCCTCCTGTGCCCTGTCCGTCTCGGTTCCTGGCTTCCGCGGGGCGGCCCTCACGCCGGCTCTCACTCACTCCACACGGGGCCAGCTTTACGCCTGGGTAAAGCCACCGCCTTCTGCTGTCCCTGTGGACCTAGAGGTGAGTGGCAGACTTCCTGCTGTTGCTCATCATCTCTGGGTTGCCTCAGGCTTCTCAGTCTGTGGCTACCACGGAATCAGTTCTCTGTATGAAATTTTTCTCTCGTCAAATGTATATATAGCTGTATCTAACATGTATCTATCATGACCAATATGCTTAGAAATTATATCTAAATAATTCATGGGGTACTATTCAGAAGTGAGGAATTATACAATCTAGGTGTCAACATTTGGACGTGTTGGTGAAGGAGTGCTGACAGGAAGGTTTGTATCTCACAAAGCGAGCTCTGCTGTTGACCTCTTCCAAGGCTGGCTGCCTTGGTTCTGCCGCATTCACCACTCTGGCACGTCCTTTCTTGCACCAATTTGGTGTCATTCTTTGATTTTTTTTTTTTAAAGATTTATTTATTTATTTATTTTGGTGGGGGCGGGGTGGGGAGGGAGAGAGAGGGGCGGGCGGGCCACTTCTGTTGGTCTTTGATTTGTCCATTTTCATCCATCTTTGTTCCTTGGCCCGTGTGGGCCTCCCATCGCGGTGGCCTCTGTTGTCGCAGGGCACCGGCTGTGGGCGCATGCGCTCCAGAGCTCCGGCTCGGTCATTGGACACATCCGTCCAGCCGCTCCGCGGCACATGGGATCTTCCCAGGTCAGGGATCGAACCGGTGCCCCTTGCCCTGCAAGGCGGTGTCCTTACCCACTGGACCACCAGGGAAGCCCCATTCTTTGATTTTTGAAGCAACTGTAGCTATGTTGAAGGCCTCCGCTAGACTTCCCTAGTGATTCACTACCTAAGCATTGTTGCTTGCAGTGCAGAGGATCCAGGTTTGATCCTTGGTCAGGCAACTCTATCTCAAGATCTCACATGCCACAAGGATCCAAAGTCCTGCATGCCAAAACTAAGACTCGGCACAGTTAATAAATAAATTAAAAAGCAACACAACAACAAATCAAAAGCAAAACCTGATACTGCCCCATTGGCCGCAGAAACAATACTTCCATTCCCTACGCCTGCCTCAGGCACTAACTCTGTGCAGTTTCTATACCCTACAATTTGTATCCCTTGCCTTTCCTCCTCCAAGTTTGCAGTTGTGTATTAGACATATTATGCAGTTGTCAGAACATCAAATCTGACCAAATGTGTTACCCTGCTCCCCACTCTCTAGAAACTGCTGCTTCAATCTATGTGCCCCTGTCACTGTCCCAAACAGCCCTCCTCAAAGACTGACACCTTCAAAGTGGAGCGCATCTCTTTCCCGTAATATCTTTTGTTCCAAGCAAATGTATATATAGCTGTATCTAACATGTATCTATCATGACCAATATGCTTAGAAATTATATCTAAATAATTCATGGGGTACTATTCAGAAGTGAGGAATTATACAATCTAGGTGTCAACATTTGGACGTGTTGGTGAAGGAGTGCTGACAGGAAGGTTTGTATCTCACAAAGCGAGCTCTGCTGTTGACCTCTTCCAAGGCTGGCTGCCTTGGTTCTGCCGCATTCACCACTCTGGCACGTCCTTTCTTGCACCAATTTGGTGTCATTCTTTGATTTTTTTTTAAAGATTTTTTTATTTATTTATTTGGGTTGGGGTAGGGTGGGGAGAGAGAGGGGCGGGCGGGCCACTTCTGTTGGTCTTTGATTTGTCCATTTTCATCCATCTTTGTTCCTTGGCCCGTGTGGGCCTCCCATCGCGGTGGCCTCTGTTGTCGCAGGGCACCGGCTGTGGGCGCATGCGCTCCAGAGCTCCGGCTCGGTCATTGGACACATCCGTCCAGCCGCTCCGCGGCACATGGGATCTTCCCAGGTCAGGGATCGAACCGGTGCCCCTTGCCCTGCAAGGCGGTGTCCTTACCCACTGGACCACCAGGGAAGCCCCATTCTTTGATTTTTGAAGCAACTGTAGCTATGTTGAAGGCCTCCGCTAGACTTCCCTAGTGATTCACTACCTAAGCATTGTTGCTTGCAGTGCAGAGGATCCAGGTTTGATCCTTGGTCAGGCAACTCTATCTCAAGATCTCACATGCCACAAGGATCCAAAGTCCTGCATGCCAAAACTAAGACTCGGCACAGTTAATAAATAAATTAAAAAGCAACACAACAACAAATCAAAAGCAAAACCTGATACTGCCCCATTGGCCGCAGAAACAATACTTCCATTCCCTACGCCTGCCTCAGGCACTAACTCTGTGCAGTTTCTATACCCTACAATTTGTATCCCTTGCCTTTCCTCCTCCAAGTTTGCAGTTGTGTATTAGACATATTATGCAGTTGTCAGAACATCAAATCTGACCAAATGTGTTACCCTGCTCCCCACTCTCTAGAAACTGCTGCTTCAATCTATGTGCCCCTGTCACTGTCCCAAACAGCCCTCCTCAAAGACTGACACCTTCAAAGTGGAGAGCGCATCTCTTTCACAGTAATATCTTTTGTTCCAAGCAAAGAGCCTGACATGCAGTGGGTATGCAATCAATGTATTCTGAATCACCAGGAGACTGTACCCTCTTTCTGATTCCTGTTTTTTTTGCAGTTCTGTAATGCCCTCTCATATCCATTCTCTTGCCTTTCCTTTTCATTGTGCCTATTCTTCCTCACCACTTACCTGGAGAGAGGCACGGAATAGGCTGAAATTCTGAGAGTTACATTATAGCTCATCTCATAATAGTGTTCAACAAAAGCCGAGTTAAAAGCAGAATGCTTCTAACTCAGAAGGGCAAGAATGAATGGAGGTAGGTTTCTTTTTTAGACTTTTTAAATTTTGGCCTCTTTTTATTTATTTATTTATTTATTTTCATCTATCTTTATTCTTAGGCCTGTGTGAGTCTCCCATTGCAGTGGCCTCTCTCACTGCAGAGCACCAGCTCTGGGCACATACACTTCCGAGCGCTGGCTCCTAATTGGACACACCAGCCCAGCCGCTCCTGGGCCAGGGATCAAACCAGTGCCCCTTGCACTGCAAGGCAGTGTCCTTACCCACTCGACCACCAGGGAAGCCTGAGGTGGGTTTCTTAACGTTGTTAAAATAATTGAGAAAGAATGTGTTGATCTGATGTGGAGTTGGTATGAGGAAAACACTGCAAAGGCAGACTTCTCTGGTAGTGCAGGAGCTAAGATTCTGCTCCCAGTGCAAGGGGCCGGGGTTTGATTCCTGGTCAGGGAACTAGATCTCACATGCTGCAACTAAAAATCCAGCAAAGCCAAATAACTAAATATTAAAAAAAAAAAAAAAAAAAAAACGGCAAGACTAATATGCCTGTAGAGCCTCCTCACACTCTGTTCAGGATACCTCCCTGTCCCAGGACTCTGCTTCCCCCCGGGATCACATAGCCCAGATGGTCTTTTTTTTAAAGATATATATATACACATTGGGGGCCTCTTTTTTTTATCGTTTTTTTAAATTTATTTTCCATCCGTCTTTTATTCTTTGGCCTGTGTGGGCCTTCCATCTCAGTGGCCTCTCTCACTGGAGAGCACCGGCTCCGGGCACATGTGGTCCAGAGCACGCGCTGGTGATTGGACACACCACCCAGCCGCTCTGCAGCACGTGGGATCTTTCCCAGCTAGGGATCGAATCAGGCCCCTTGCACTGCAAGGCAGACTCTCTACCCACTGGACCACCAGGGAAGCCTGCCCAGATGTTTTGAGTTTTTGTCACAGTTGAATTAAACTCCTCTAGAACCAAACCTAACCACTCCCTCCATTTCTACAATTCCTGCAATTGGCCAGGCTCAGAATGTAATAATTATCCTGCCTCTTAGCCCCCTCTCGTCCTCTCATCTGCTTGATTGATTCTTTTCTTTCTTACTCTCCTTTCTCTTATTTCATTCCTCCCTTCTCTCTGCCCCGCATAATGTAGAAGACACTCATCATTAAACACACTCATGATAGTCCTTCAATTACACCTCTTTCCACCCCTCCTGAGAGTCCTGCCCATGGCACCCAATTTCTCATCTTTTTTTTTTCCTTTTTAAAAAAATATTTGTTTTTTATTTGTCTGGCTGCACTGAGTCTTAGTTGTGACACGTAGGCTCTTTGATCTTGGTTGCACCATGCAGGGTCTTTAACTGCAGCTCGCCAACGCTTAGTCATAGCGTGTGGGATCTAGTTCCCTGACCAGGGACTGAACCCAGGCCCCCCATTTTGGGAGCACAGAGTCTCAGACACTGGACCCCCAGGGAAGTCCTCCTGATGCCTTTCACCGGGTAAGGCTACCGAGACCAAACCACGTGCAAAGATTTCCAGCAGCTTTCCATCCTGGTATTTCAAATGGGCACCGCCTTCCCTCGCAGCTCCCCTCTGGCCCGCACCACAGTGGGCTTGGGGGCGGGGGAGGCGTTCTCCGTCCTCCCTAAACAGAAGCTGCTCACAGGCACCCCGCCGCCTCTGCCTCTACGGCACGGTGCCCAGCCAGCCACACTTCCAAGGCCCCTCTCCTCCTAAAACCCTCTGCTGATAATCCTGGCTGACACTTCGCTGTCTGGTCTTTAGGCAGCAAGGATATTTGTATGAGATGGATTTACCACGAAGCTAATGAGGGTTCCGGGCTTCCCAGGAGGCGCTGGTGGTAAAGAACTGCCCCGCTGATGCGAGAGACGCAGGTTCGGCCCCTGGGTTGAGAAGATGCCCTGGAGAAGGAAGCGGCTCCCCGCTCCAGCTCGCCTGCCTGCCGGGAGAGTCCCAGGGCAGCACTGAGCCCGGCGGGGCCCGAGCGGCTCGGCACTCCCGCGCACGGCCAGGCTTCCGTTTCAAAGCCCTCTCCAAGACTGTAGACCTAATTTTTATTTATACTTTTGTAGTTTTTCTGAAAGAAGATCTCTAAAGTTGTAAAAGCCTGAGATCCTACATATTGTGGGTCTGTCCCTGAGTTTGGGCAGTTTATTATAGTCTTTCCTTTCCTTGAAGTATTTTCTAATTGATTAGTGTCAAACAAATTTGTTTTCCCAACTTGATGTGAGCTTCTTGATCCATAATGTTGTTTTATGTGTAGTGTGGAGTCATGAGTGCAGTCCCTCCGCTGTGTCCACAATTACTTCTGCCATTTCTTAGCTCTGTGGTGTGTTTTTTGTTTCTCCACTTGAATGAGCCTCAGTTTCTTTATCTAAGTGGGAATGATTCTAATGAGGGCTGCCTTGTGACTTTTTGAGGTCCATGACACTTTTGCCCCCATGGCATTGCTTACTCCTTAAAAATATTATAAATTATATCTTATGGTATGCAAAATCTAATATTATCCAGGGAATATTGCATTTCTTTATTTTCCCTTTTGATTCTAAAAGAAACTTAAACATTTTCGTGGACCTTGGAAAGCACTGTGAGCTCTAGGCACTGTACCTAGTTGGCGTAATGCGTAACTGGTCCTGATCACCGTCTCCACGTGGTCTGGTAAACAGTGAATGAGACAGTGTGTGTAAAGCATTGAATAAAGTGCCTGCCAGGTACTGCATGCTCAGGAGATGCTCGCCTTTATTACTGGGTTTGCCAAAAACTTCATTTGGGTTTTTCCATAACGTGTTACAGAAAAACCTGAACAAGCTTTTTGGCCTACCCAGTGTTTCTGTTGTTGCTACATTTCTCTTTTGTATCCTTCACAATGAGTAACACAAAATAAAAGCTTGCTTAGGTTTCCCTGGTGGCTCAGTGGTAAAGAATCTGCCTGCCAAATGAGCTCCAGAGCCAATCAGGCAGGCCCCTCGTTCCTTTAAAGGCCAGGGATCAGAGAAAGAGATGGCTTCTTGGAGATGAGAAGGGTACTTCTTTTGAAAGCACCTGGTCACAGCTAATAAAATGGAATTGATGGGAAAAAAAAAAAAAAGAATCTGCCTGCCAATACAAGAGACATGGGCTTAATCCTTGGGCCAAGAAGATCCCCTGGAGAAGGGCATGGAAACCCACTCCAGTATTCTTGCCTGGAGAACCCCACGGACAGAGGAGCCTGGCGGGCTGCCGTCCGCGGGGTGGCAGAGATCGGACACGGGTGGGCAGCTGCGCACAGCACGGCAGCCGCCCCTCGGGCCTGCAAAACTGGAGTCGGGCAGCCCCTGAGGGTCTGTCTCAGACACGCCGCTGCCCCCGTGAGGACCTGAGGGTTCTGATCTGTGCCAGACCCGAGACTCCACCAGTTGTACTCAACACTTGCCCGCTGCAGACTTTCAGCCTCAAGGGCTCCCTTGTAACCGGGCAACCCTTTTGGGCTCCAACCAATCCTTTCTTGATAAGCACCCTATTTCTTCCCGATTATAATTCTTTTCTGAATTTTATTTACTTTTGACTCTTCTGGGTTCTCACTGCTGCCGCAGGCTCATCTCTAGTTGCAGGGAGTGGGGGCTCCTCTCTAGTGGAGGTGAGCAGGCTCCTTGTAGTGGCGACTTCTCTGGCTGTGGAGCTGGGCTCTAGGGCACACAGGCTTCAGTGGTTGCAGTACCCCGGCTGTATCGTTGCAGCTCCGAGGCTCTAGAGCACAGGCTCCGTAGCTGTGGCTCACGGGCTTAGTTGCTCCGCAGCATGTGGGATTCTCCCGGATCAGGGATCAAACCCATGTCTCCTGCATTGACAGGCAAACTCTTCACCACTGAGCCACCAGGGAAGCCCCCAGTTATAATTCTTGATAAGCAGTTCGTGTAACTCGTAGTGATCTTCAGTTTTCTGCCTTGATGAGTCATTTTGTAGTCCGGCAGAACACAATTCAAATGCTTTTTAAATCTGTATGTACTGCAGGCCTAACAAACCCCAAATTTGCACTTTTTGATTGCAATCGAGTCTCTATTTCTAAAATTAACAGCCCCTATTCTAGGGGTTTTCCTGTGGTCTAGTGGTAGAGAATCCACCTGCCAAGGCAGAGAACATCCGCTCAGCCCCTGGTCCCAGAAGACCCCACATACCTCGGAGCCGCTACATCTGAGAGCCACAGCTACTGGGCCACATGCCCTAGGGCCTGTGCTCCTCAGTGGGAGCAGCTACTGCAGTGGAGAGCCAGCGCATCACAACTCGACAGCCGCGCCCACTTGCCCCAATTAGAGAAAGCCCACAGGTAGCAAGGAAGACCCGACGCAGCCAAAAATAAATTTAAAAATCCCTATTCCAGCTTTGAAGAAACTTTCAGGTAGATGGACACACAACACTAGACTAGCACTCTTCTAGGACTGAGTAAGTACTGCTGGCATTGAGTATTCAGAGGAGGAGCATGCAGTCATTATACGACAAGGTTTGGGGGAGGCCTCACAGTGAAGAGTGACTGAGCTGACTCATGGAAGAAGGTAGACCTATGATGTGTCATGGCCAAGAGAAAACACAGGACTGGAGATCAGGGGTGTAGAAATAAAACTGGCTTTGCCATTCACTAGCTGGGCGTCTCTTAAAATGAAGATACAGAAAAACATAAATCTGTCAACATCTACTCTAAACAAAAGAAATTTGATATGAGTATTAATTTTTGCAAAAATATAATTTAAAGCAAAAAGAGATGCAATATTAAGATCAGGAATTGTCCACCAGGAGGATAGAATCATCATGTACTTGTGTGTACTGCCGTCTTCCCCCCAAAAAACAGCCTTGAAATATGTTAATACTCAAATTGGGAGAGTTTAACATCTCTATCAGATAATGATGGATCAAACATTTAAAACATTAATAAGGATAATGAATAATGGATTTGAACAAGAAGAGGAAACGAAAGCACAGAGCTTCAGTGAAATAGCTTGCCCAAGATTACATAGTTCATGACAGAGCCGAGAGTCAAACCCAGGAAGTCTTCTGTTGCCAGCCTGCAGCTCATGTGGCATTATGGAAATGTATCTCCATGGAAGTTTTAAAGCCAAGTCAATTAAGCATTCAGTGCTCAACTCAGCAAGTTAGAAAATAGATAGATCCCCCAAAGCAAGCAAATAAAAACTCTCAACACCAAAAGCTGGTTCCTGGAAAGGCCTATCAAAATAGGTTTCTTTAACAGCCCCTATTCTAGGGGTTTTCCTGTGGTCTAGTGGTAGAGAATCCACCTGCCAAGGCAGAGAACATCCGCTCAGCCCCTGGTCCCAGAAGACCCCACATACCTCGGAGCCGCTACATCTGAGAGCCACAGCTACTGGGCCACATGCCCTAGGGCCTGTGCTCCTCAGTGGGAGCAGCTACTGCAGTGGAGAGCCAGCGCATCACAACTCGACAGCCGCGCCCACTTGCCCCAATTAGAGAAAGCCCACAGGTAGCAAGGAAGACCCGACGCAGCCAAAAATAAATTTAAAAATCCCTATTCCAGCTTTGAAGAAACTTTCAGGTAGATGGACACACAACACTAGACTAGCACTCTTCTAGGACTGAGTAAGTACTGCTGGCATTGAGTATTCAGAGGAGGAGCATGCAGTCATTATACGACAAGGTTTGGGGGAGGCCTCACAGTGAAGAGTGACTGAGCTGACTCATGGAAGAAGGTAGACCTATGATGTGTCATGGCCAAGAGAAAACACAGGACTGGAGATCAGGGGTGTAGAAATAAAACTGGCTTTGCCATTCACTAGCTGGGCGTCTCTTAAAATGAAGATACAGAAAAACATAAATCTGTCAACATCTACTCTAAACAAAAGAAATTTGATATGAGTATTAATTTTTGCAAAAATATAATTTAAAGCAAAAAGAGATGCAATATTAAGATCAGGAATTGTCCACCAGGAGGATAGAATCATCATGTACTTGTGTGTACTGCCGTCTTCCCCCCAAAAAACAGCCTTGAAATATGTTAATACTCAAATTGGGAGAGTTTAACATCTCTATCAGATAATGATGGATCAAACATTTAAAACATTAATAAGGATAATGAATAATGGATTTGAACAAGAAGAGGAAACGAAAGCACAGAGCTTCAGTGAAATAGCTTGCCCAAGATTACATAGTTCATGACAGAGCCGAGAGTCAAACCCAGGAAGTCTTCTGTTGCCAGCCTGCAGCTCATGTGGCATTATGGAAATGTATCTCCATGGAAGTTTTAAAGCCAAGTCAATTAAGCATTCAGTGCTCAACTCAGCAAGTTAGAAAATAGATAGATCCCCCAAAGCAAGCAAATAAAAACTCTCAACACCAAAAGCTGGTTCCTGGAAAGGCCTATCAAAATAGGTTTCTTTAAATATTGACAGAGAAACTTACAGAGAATGAACATGTGAGAGAGATGGGAGTAAAGAAGGGGATGTAACTAGAGAAATATCAGAGACTAAAACTTAGAGGGCTTCCCTGGTGTTCCGGGGGTGCAGTGCAAGGGGCCCCGGTTCGATCCCTGGCCTGGGAAGATCCCATGTGCCGCGAAGCGGCTGGACCGATGTGTCCAGTCACCGAGCCGGAGCTCTGGAGCGCATGTGCCCGGAGCCGGCGCTCTGCAACAACAGAGGCCACCGTGATGGGAAGCCCGAAGGAGCCAAAGAACAAAGACGAATTGAAAATAGAGAAATGAAAGACCAATAGAAGTGGCCCGCCCGCTCCCCTCCCTCCACAACCCGATCCCCGCCCAAAATAAATAAATAAATAAATCTTTAAAACTTACAGATGGGGCTTCCCTGGTGGTCCAGTGGGTAAGGACACCGCCTGGCAGTGCAAGGGGCACTGGTTCGATCCCTGGCCGGGGAAGATCCCACGTACCAAGGAGCGGCTGGACCGATGTGTCCAACTACCGAGCCGGAGCTCTGGAAAGCATGCGCCCAGAGCCGGTGCTCTGCAACAACAGAGGCCACCGTGATGGGAAGCCCGAAGGAGCCAAAGAACAAAGACGAATTGAAAATAGAGAAATGAAAGACCAATAGAAGTGGCCCGCCCGCTCCCCTCCCTCCACAACCCGATCCCCGCCCAAAATAAATAAATAAATAAATCTTTAAAACTTACAGATGGGGCTTCCCTGGTGGTCCAGTGGGTAAGGACACCGCCTGGCAGTGCAAGGGGCACTGGTTCGATCCCTGGCCGGGGAAGATCCCACGTACCAAGGAGCGGCTGGACCGATGTGTCCAACTACCGAGCCGGAGCTCTGGAAAGCATGCGCCCAGAGCCGGTGCTCTACGTGGAGAAAGGCCACTGCAGTGGGAGGCCCACACAGGCCAAAGAACAAAGATAAATAAATGAACCATCAATAGAAGTGGCCAAAAAAAAAAAAAACCTTAGAGATGAATAATACTGAGAGATTTTTACCAATAAACTGAAAAAGTGTGTTTTTTTCTAGAAAATAAAAATTAACCAAGTTACCACACACACGGAAAACAATGAAACAATACCCAATAAAGAAATTATAAATAGTCAGGACCCTCCCAACTCACTTCTCTTCACTTACAAAAAGAGAAGGTAAAGCAAGTTTTATGGTGTATTCTTTCAAACCTTTCAGGAAATGGTAATCCAAAGCTTTTAGAGATTTACAATTACAACCAGAAAAAGGAGGAGGAAAGCCATGAACTTGATTTTATGAAGATATAATTACCTTGGCACCGAAATGAAACAAGAGCAATACAAGAAAAGGATGAAACTTTTCTAGGGAAAATATCAACAGAGAGGCCTCCAGTGTGAGATCCAGTGAAGTATGCTTGCCACGTGGAAGCAGAAAGCAGGCACAGGGGCCCTTAGCTCAGCGAGCTGCGGGCTTCTCCTCACTGACCAGGCTCCCAGGGTGTGAAGAACGAGACATCCTCCAACATGCAGGGGTGATTTTGTAAACTGGATCCTTCTATGGCCTGAAACAATGAGTTTTTATTTCCCAGTGCCATTACCCCTGAAACTTTGCCCTTTTTCTTGATCTTGGGTCGGGTGGAACGTGCCTGAGCTACTTGTCACCATGGTAACCTTGCCAGGATACTGCAGACCATTCTCTACAGGTAGCCTCACTCTAGACCACCCGGAGCTGCAAGAACTTTGTGGGCACCAGTGCCTCCCAGCTCCTATAGCAAACCCCAGCTAGACGAGCTATTGCACAGCAGGACTGCTTCTGGTTTCAGCTGCTTTTATTCCTCCTCTTTGGTCACACGCCTTCTTATTTCTATTTTTACAGTCAACACTTGGCTAAGTAGCAGGTTCACAAGAGGTACGTGCAGGGTGTCGTTTGTCAAAATCTATTTCAGTTTTAAACAATTAGTTAATTTAGTCTTTATGCTGTGGATAAAAAGGCTCATTGTACCAGAGAGATGGTACTTAATATGTTATAGCTTTTCCTGATTTTCAACAGTAATACAGTTGATAAAAGTTTTAAGAGCCATTTCATTTTATAGAATATATATATAATTATATAAATTGCTATTTTTATATGGAAGACAGCATTGAATATTCGTTAGGAATGAAGACTTTGGAGTGAGAAAAGAATCAAGTCTTGGCTCTAACAGAACCTGATATGGAAATAAACACACCCAGTTGTTAACAGAGGTTACCTCTGGAGCATGGCAGGTACACCATGTTTACTTTACCTGCACTGGATTATTTTTTTCTTTTTTGGGGGGGATGGGGAGGGAGGGGGCAGGCGCGCCACTTCTGTTGGTCTTTCATTTACCTATTTTCATCCATCTTTGTTCTCTGGCTCGTGTGAGCCTCCCATCGCGGTGGCCTCTGTTGTCGCAGAGCACCGGTGCTGGGCGCATGCGCTCCAGAGCTCTGGCTCGGTAATTGGACACATCGGTCCAGCCGCTCCGCGGCACGTGGGATCTTCCCAGGCCAGGGATCGAACCGGCGCCCCTTGCACTGCCAGGCGGTGTCCTTACCCACTGGACCACCAGGGAAGCCCTGCACTGGACTATTTTAGTAAGTACGTATGGGCTCCCTGGTGACTCAGATGGTAAAGAGTCAGCCTGCCATGAGGGAGACCTGGGTTTGACCCCTGCGTCGGGAAGCTCCCCTGGAGCAGGGAAGGGCTGCCCACTCCAGTGTTCTCACCTGGAGAGTCCCGTGGACAGAGGAGGCTGGCCGGCTTCATCGGGTGCAGAGTGAGTCAGATGTTAAAGAGTGATTCTCATTCACTCAAGGCTTTTGTAACTTGAAGGGAAGGGGAGGGAAGGAGAAGGAAGATGGCTAACTGTGACCTGAGGCACACAATTCTGCCTCTCCATCGGGCAGGTTACTCTTGTACTGCACGGAGAGTACGGAAGGATTATTAGGAGGAATACAAGAGACAAATGCATATGAAGCACTTTGCACTTCCGGTGGCACAAATTCAGCATCCATTAAACGTTACCCGTTGCCCCTGGGCAAAGGACTGAACCCAATATTTGCCATGTAGTAAGTGCTCAAAAATGGTAAGTAGTCAAACAAAAAACGGTAGGTATTCTCCTTCTTCCAGTTTTATTGCTATGTTACTGTACAAGTTTAAGGTGTACCGCGTAGCGATTTGACCTTCATTCACCATGAAATGATGACCACGGTCAGTTTAGCGAACACCCATCATCACGTATAAATAGAAAGGCAAAGAAATAGAAAAAGGCTTTTATTTAATGGTGTGATGAGAACTCTTGGCTTTACTCTCTGAGCTTTCACGTGTAAGAGGTAGCGGTGTTGATCGTACCTTCCTCCCCCGGCGCTCGTTCATCTCAGAGCTGGACGGCTGTGCTTTTGATTGCCTTCATCCAGTCACCCTCTCTCCCCGCCTCTGGTGGCCACAGTCTGGACTCTTTTTCTGTGAGTTTCTTTTTGAAGTAAATTTGGCCTACGGTACTGTTAGCACAGACACAGCGAGTCACTGTTTCTACACATCTCAAGGTCACCCGTGTCACGAGTCCGGCTGCCGTCCGTCGCCACAGAGGACGTTGCGCAGGTGCTCAGTGCCTCGCCACGCTGTGCACTTCAGACCGCAGCCCTGTGTTTTGTAACTGAAGCTTGCCCCTCTCAACCTCCTCGCCTGTTTCTCTGCTTCTTGCTTCCCCCACGCCCAATAGTCGGTATTCTTACTACATACATTTTTAAAATGTATTTTTCTTGTTCTTGCCTATGTCTGGAAAGTCTTCCCTGTATTTCCTTCTTTGAGTTATTTGCAGTTGGTTCTTTGTTTAGAAACCATAGGCCCGAATTGAAGGACAGTCTTTGAAGTAACTGGCCTAAACTCTTCAAAAGTATTAATGTCATAAAAAAGTTAAGATGAAGAAGCTATTAATGCCAATTTTCTAACATTGATCATTGAATACTTATTAATATCTGAAATTATGTTAAAATAAATAAAGTAAATGTAGAAACACTGCAGTCTACTGCTAATGGGATGTAAGCTGTCCTAAAGGTGAACTTGACCAAACCTTTCAGAAACAGAAATGCACTCACCTCTTCACTCAGAAATTCCACTTCTAAGAGGTTGTTCTGCAGAGATGCTTCCGTTTGTGTGAAATGAAATGACACAAATAAGACAGTGTATTAATTACATGAGCAAAGTTTAGAAACTTACTGGACCATCAGTAATGTGATGCTTAAATTATGATACACTCAAACAATTGAGTAAAATGGACTTAATACTCTGCTTTAAATAGACATTTCTGGAAAGCATTACAAGAGTAGAAGCTAAGAGAATAAAGCAAAGTATAGAACATTGGGTAGAATATGCCCCCATTTGTGTATGGGTAAAATGTATATGTATATACCAGTGTATCCATTGATTTTATATGCATCTATTTATAGTTTATATGTACATATATTAATATATGTATTTATGGGGCTTCCCAGGTAGCATTATTGATAAAGAGTTTGCCTGACAGTGCAGGAGATGCAAGAGATGCAGGTCCAATCTGTGGGTTGGGAAGATCCCCTGGAAGAGAAAAATGGCAATTTGCTCCAGTATTCTTGCCTGGAGAATTCCATGGACCAAGGAGCCTGGTGGGCTGCAGTCCACGGGGTCGCAGAGAGTTGAACACGGCTGAGCAGCTAAGCACTCACGCACACATGCATCTGTCTACATATATATGTCTACATACATACTTTTGACTATATTGATTATATGTATGTAGTTGTAAACACATAGAATAGTTCTCTAATGATGCTTTAAAAAAAATAATTGAGAACACTGTGAACTCCAGGAGGAAACTGAGTTACCAGGAGCTAGAGGTGGGGTGAGACTTGTTTACCTTGGTAAATACTACTCGGTGTTTTGTGCAATATACCAGTCTTATGTGTTAAATAAACACTAAACAATAGAGACAATGCAGAATGTTGGGGAGTCGATCTGAAATCTGTTCAGAAAAGTGAACATTTGTTGCTAACATGAGTACAGGCAGATGGACAGGGAACTGTACTGAACAGTTCTCCAGACATAGAAAGTGTCTACGGGAGAGATTCAGACAGCCATGGTGTGGCCAAACGTCTGTCTCCAGTTTAGAGTTTATCTTTCTTATGAAGTGTTCACATGACCCACTTCTTTTTTTGTAAAGCTAAGGTAAAGGGGTCAATTTTATTGTATACGAATTAAACTTCGATTAAAAATATAATGAATTTTTAAGAGGTTAGTAACGACGACGCATTCATACCATGGCATACTGCTCAGCCACAGAAAGAGAGGAAGTGTGGGTGCACACCGAGGGCTGAATCATCCAGGCGCTGCGGCTACTGACGAAAGCTGGTCTCAGGAAGTTACATGCTGTCAGACTCCATTCCTGTGGCTTTCTCAGAGACAAATCTGCAGAAAAAGAAGCAGCGGCAGCAGCGGCAGCAGCTCAGGGGTTCCCGGGGAGAAGGGGTCAGCGACGGCAGAGCCGCGCCAGGACGGAGCCTTCCGCGAAGCGGCCGCCGGGACGGTTCCACGTTCTGGTCGTGGCAGCAGCTGCATGAACCTACGCATGTCTTACAGTCCACAGACCTTTACCTCTGAAGCAAAAAAATCAAACTAAATAACAATATATAAACTAGAAGTGTTTTAGGGTTGGAACACACATATACACGCGCGCACACACACACAAATGTGGGGGCTCTTGCAAGAGCTGTCTCCAAGCTGGAATTCATAATCTTAACATTTAAAATTTGCTTCTGTGCCAAGAGGCAGCAGAGTTTTGCTACTGACTTGCTATTGTGACTATATTGTCCTGTTCAACCTGACAGCGTTAAGCCTCTCTGCGATTCTTTCGTAAAGAGCCAGGAAGCATTTAATAGTTCCAGAGTCTTATCGTTCCAGGAACACGGTGCCTGCACCTCGTGATTTCCCTCCCGGGTGCGTGTCGACTCCCTGAAACGCCATTTCATGGTTACACATAAACTGTCACAACAGGTGCTGCCTTGAAGCTGACTCAACGGAAGTAAAGAACCAAGGATCCCAGGGTCGTGTCAGAGCTGAGAAAGCAGCCCAGCGCCAGTGCCCTGCGCCACAGAGGCCTAGCAACTTCGCGTCTCTGCAAGCCAGAGAGGAGAGTCAGGCCAGGCGGGCCTTCCCGAAGCACGGCGTGACGCAGCGGACGGCCCCTTTGTTCCCGGGGGAGAGAGCACGCGCGTGTTTGCTGAGGTAAACCAGCACACATTCGCCCCAGTTCTCCACCTCAGCATCAGAAGTTAACTGTCCTCTTGAAGACATAAAAAGAGGAAACCAGCCACCGGGCACTCTTTTATTTCCCTTGCTGGTAATTCTTTCATAGCCTACTTGTTTGGTACATTTCTTCTAGGCTTCATCTCAAATAGCCTTGGGAAAAGCCGCTTGGTGCAGGGCAAAGTGGGCTGGCGGTGTGAAGTATCCGTCCACCGAGGAAGGCACTGTCCTGCAGAGAGAGCGGCGTCGAGCACTTCTGGTGGAAAGGGCTCTGCGGTCCGCGTCTAGCGTCTGAACATCCGCCCGGAGCTGTAACAGCTGTGCCGCCTTAGGTAAGTAACGAAACGTCTCTGGCCGCGGTTTTCTCTCTGTTCATTATAGGTGCTGAGGGAACTTGCTACCTGGGGATAAGATTAAATCACATGATGCCTATAATGTGACAGTGGGAGGCGTGTGCGTGTGCTCAGTCACGCAGTCCTTTCTGACTCTGCAGCCCCGTAGACTGGAGGCTGCCAGGCTCCTCTGTCCATGGGGCTTTGCAGGCAAGAATGCTGGAGCCGGTCACCATTTCCTTCTCCAGGGTATCTTCCCAACCCAGAGGCTGAACTGGCATCTCCTGCATCTCCTGCATTGGCAGGCAGATTCTTTACCGCTGCAGCCCCCTGGGAAGCCCGGTAAATGGCTCCGTGAGACTTAATGCATGTTCAGGATGTGTGAACGGTTTCCACATGCTAGGTGATTGACGTGACCAGGAAGGGGTGGAACTTTCCAGGAAGGTGTTTAAATTTCTTTTGCTGCCCAGTTCCTCACTGTGTTTAGGGTGCCCTACAACACCCCAGGGCGATTCTGCCGCTGCCCTGCTGGTGGGGTGTCCTATTCCCTTACGTCCTTGGCCGACCTGCTGGTCAGTCTGCGAAACTGATGGTCACTAAGGTGTTAGTGAGGTTGACTTCTCCAAGTGTGCTGTGGCCTTGGAGCAAGCTGGGGCCCATGAGCGGCCTTCACGTGGCATCTCTTACCACACAGGTGCCCACAGCCGAGTGTGGCCCCGGGCTGGCCACCGCCTGTGCTGCCTTCTCCTGCTCCAGGGTCCCTGGCACGTCCTTCTGCTTCCCTTCCTTTTCTTCCCAGATCAGAGTGGAAGAGGGCTCCGGGGCCTTCGTTTTCCCTTGCTGGTAATTCTTTCATAGCCTACTTGTTTGGTACATTTCTTCTAGGCTTCATCTCAAATAGCCTTGGGAAAAGCCGCTTGGTGCAGGGCAAAGTGGGCTGGCGGTGTGAAGTATCCGTCCACCGAGGAAGGCACTGTCCTGCAGAGAGAGCGGCGTCGAGCACTTCTGGTGGAAAGGGCTCTGCGGTCCGCGTCTAGCGTCTGAACATCCGCCCGGAGCTGTAACAGCTGTGCCGCCTTAGGTAAGTAACGAAACGTCTCTGGCCGCGGTTTTCTCTCTGTTCATTATAGGTGCTGAGGGAACTTGCTACCTGGGGATAAGATTAAATCACATGATGCCTATAATGTGACAGTGGGAGGCGTGTGCGTGTGCTCAGTCACGCAGTCCTTTCTGACTCTGCAGCCCCGTAGACTGGAGGCTGCCAGGCTCCTCTGTCCATGGGGCTTTGCAGGCAAGAATGCTGGAGCCGGTCACCATTTCCTTCTCCAGGGTATCTTCCCAACCCAGAGGCTGAACTGGCATCTCCTGCATCTCCTGCATTGGCAGGCAGATTCTTTACCGCTGCAGCCCCCTGGGAAGCCCGGTAAATGGCTCCGTGAGACTTAATGCATGTTCAGGATGTGTGAACGGTTTCCACATGCTAGGTGATTGACGTGACCAGGAAGGGGTGGAACTTTCCAGGAAGGTGTTTAAATTTCTTTTGCTGCCCAGTTCCTCACTGTGTTTAGGGTGCCCTACAACACCCCAGGGCGATTCTGCCGCTGCCCTGCTGGTGGGGTGTCCTATTCCCTTACGTCCTTGGCCGACCTGCTGGTCAGTCTGCGAAACTGATGGTCACTAAGGTGTTAGTGAGGTTGACTTCTCCAAGTGTGCTGTGGCCTTGGAGCAAGCTGGGGCCCATGAGCGGCCTTCACGTGGCATCTCTTACCACACAGGTGCCCACAGCCCGAGTGTGGCCCCCCGGGGCTGGCCACCGCCTGTGCTGCCTTCTCCTGCTCCAGGGTCCCTGCGCACCCGTCCTTCTGCTTCCCTTCCTTTTCTTCCCAGATCAGAGTGGAAGAGGGCTCATTAAAGCTTTATAGGGATAGTGTCAATAAATAACTTCAGGAGCCGGGCCTGGAGGGGAGAAAACTCATTAATAAAGATGGACTGGGAACTTCCCTGGTGGTCCAGGGGCTAAGATTTCACCTTCCAGTGCGGGGAGGGTGGGTTCAGTCCCTGGTCAGGGAGCTAAGATCCCACGTGCCTCGCAGCCAAAAAACCAGAACTTAGAACAGAAGTGATATTGAACAAATTCAGTACAGACTTTAAAAATGGTTCACAGTAAAAGAAAAAAGAAAAAAATCGACCGTCTGCTCTAGGAGCCTATAGGCAGCCACTGCTTCTGCTGGTGCTTCCTCATGATCTTTGAGGGGCTATCTTGCCAACTTTAGGAAAACTGGGAGAGGGGGAAAGGCATATAAATGTTTATTTTCTACCACATAATATATTACTATTTGACTTGAAAATTTGATTTCTGTGTTTCTTATATAAATTACGAATAAAAATCACTTTGGTTTTCAGGTCAAACATAGATTATTGTACAACAATAGGGGCTTCCCAGGTGGCTTTGGTGGTAAAGAATCGCCTGCCGTGCAGGAGACCCAGATCCAGTCTGCGAGTCAGGAAGACCCCGTGGAGAAGGGCACTGGCCCGCTCCCGTGCTCTTGCCTGGAGAGTTCCATGGCGGAGGAGCCTGGCTCATGGGGTCACACGGAGTCAGACACGACTGAGCGAGTAACACGGGCACATTCATACCAGGTATTAGAGTATTACACACATTGGGAGAAGTAATCCTACAAGAATTTGACAAGACACAATAGTAAGATGGTATTAGATGCAACTAGGATTGGAAAAAGAATCCGTACGTCCCTAGAGCCTGTGACCCTGTGGAGGTGCACGGCAAAGCGGGAGTGATGGTTGCTGAGGGAATGAGAATTGCCCCGGGGCTGACCTCAAAGCGCGGAGACCGTCCTGATTATCTGGCGTGGCTGCAGGTGACCACAAGCCCACGGAGGCAGGAGGGGAGGTTAGAAATTTGAAGGGGCTTTGCGGGAAGCCCTGCGTCTCTTCTCAGCGTCTTTCTCTAGTTCTTGTTCTATTCGTCTCTCTCCCTGCATTGCTTAACGTCTATGTTGTACTCTGTCCAAGTTCTCCTCACTTCTCATTGCTGGCTCGACGGTGTTTCTCACTTCACCTTCTACTGAAATCGCATTCCCCAAAGTCACCAGGTACCTCTTTGTAGCTAAGTCCACTGTGTTTTTTTCTTCTCTTAGACACCTCTGATAACTCCTCTGTCCAAGATCACTTGACTCGTCTTTGGTTTGTGTGGTCTCACCCTTCTCGTTTCCTTTCCAGCCTCTCTGGATGTGTTTCTTTCACTCCCGTTTGAGGTCAGTGCTTCCCTTGCCTTTTCCTAAATAATACATCTGATTGGCATTCCACTTCTACAGACTCTTTTAAAAATCATCTACATCCACAGTCTCAATGAGAAAGTATGTGTTGATGGCTCTTATATTAAGTATAATCTTCCAGCCCAAAGTTTCCACCTGAGTTTCTGACCTTCGTATCTCAGTGCCTTGGTTGGGTTGTAGACACCTTCATTTTAGACTCTAATACTCCACTTTGGGTGCACATAGTTTAGGGAAGTGACCCCAGGAGGCATTCTAAGGGAATGAGAAATGAGACAAGGAAAGAAAGAATCAACAGAGGATGTGTCAGGGAACAGCTAGCACTGTCGGTACCTGAGTACCCTCTAGACGCTGGGTAGAAGATGCCACAGAAATGGTGTGTAGAAACACAAGAAAAATTCCCTTGCAGTTCAAGGGTTAGGACTCACAGTTTCACTACCAAGGACCTGGGTTCCAGCTCTGGTGGGGGAACTAAGATCCCAGAACCACGTGATGGGGTCAAAACGAGAAAGCTGAGGCTGTGATGCATCCATTCCTGCCCCTCGCTGTGGTTGGTCCCTCTTGGGACTTGGCTCCCTGGAAGTTTGGATCCGACTAAACGTGCCCTGCAGTGAAGCTCACTCTCGTGATCAAAGAACGACCTCAGGAAGAGAGAGCAGAAGCTCTCTTCACACACAGGAGCTTGTGGTTCAGGTCAGCTCGGCGGCAGGTACGGGAGGTTAGAAATTTGAAGGGGCTTTGCGGGAAGCCCTGCGTCTCTTCTCAGCGTCTTTCTCTAGTTCTTGTTCTATTCGTCTCTCTCCCTGCATTGCTTAACGTCTATGTTGTACTCTGTCCAAGTTCTCCTCACTTCTCATTGCTGGCTCGACGGTGTTTCTCACTTCACCTTCTACTGAAATCGCATTCCCCAAAGTCACCAGGTACCTCTTTGTAGCTAAGTCCACTGTGTTTTTTTCTTCTCTTAGACACCTCTGATAACTCCTCTGTCCAAGATCACTTGACTCGTCTTTGGTTTGTGTGGTCTCACCCTTCTCGTTTCCTTTCCAGCCTCTCTGGATGTGTTTCTTTCACTCCCGTTTGAGGTCAGTGCTTCCCTTGCCTTTTCCTAAATAATACATCTGATTGGCATTCCACTTCTACAGACTCTTTTAAAAATCATCTACATCCACAGTCTCAATGAGAAAGTATGTGTTGATGGCTCTTATATTAAGTATAATCTTCCAGCCCAAAGTTTCCACCTGAGTTTCTGACCTTCGTATCTCAGTGCCTTGGTTGGGTTGTAGACACCTTCATTTTAGACTCTAATACTCCACTTTGGGTGCACATAGTTTAGGGAAGTGACCCCAGGAGGCATTCTAAGGGAATGAGAAATGAGACAAGGAAAGAAAGAATCAACAGAGGATGTGTCAGGGAACAGCTAGCACTGTCGGTACCTGAGTACCCTCTAGACGCTGGGTAGAAGATGCCACAGAAATGGTGTGTAGAAACACAAGAAAAATTCCCTTGCAGTTCAAGGGTTAGGACTCACAGTTTCACTACCAAGGACCTGGGTTCCAGCTCTGGTGGGGGAACTAAGATCCCAGAACCACGTGATGGGGTCAAAACGAGAAAGCTGAGGCTGTGATGCATCCATTCCTGCCCCTCGCTGTGGTTGGTCCCTCTTGGGACTTGGCTCCCTGGAAGTTTGGATCCGACTAAACGTGCCCTGCAGTGAAGCTCACTCTCGTGGTCAAAGAACGACCTCAGGAAGAGAGAGCAGAAGCTCTCTTCACACACAGGAGCTTGTGGTTCAGTCACTAAGTCATGACAAACTCTTTGTGAGCCCGTGGACTGTAGCACACCACGCTTTCCTGCCCTTCACCCTCTCTTGGAGTTCGCTCAGCTTCATGTCCTTGAACAGTAGGCCTTGGGGATGTGAAGAGGCCATCCAGGTCAATCTGTGCCCAAGCCAGAGACGCGAGCAGTCTCAGGGTCAAGCTAGAGTCCCGCCCACTTCCTACACCATCCTCCTCACGTCCATCACCAAGCCCTGTCAATTCTACCTTCTAGAGTTTTCTTTTTTAAAAAAAAAAAACAAAACCCATTTATTTATTTATTTATTTTGGCAGGGGTGGGGGGGGAGGGGGTGGGCGGGCCACTTCCACTGGTCTTTCATTTGTCTAGTTTCATCCATCTTTGTTCCTTGGCCCGTGTGGGCCTCCCATCGCAGTGGCCTCTGTTGTTGCAGAGCACCAGCTCTGGGTGCGTGTGCTCCAGAGCTCCGGCTTGGTAGTTGGACACATCGGTCCAGCTGCTCCACGGCACGTGGGATCTTCCCAGGCCAGGGATCAAACCGGCGCCCCTTGCACTGCAAGGAGGTGTCCTTACCCACTGGACCACCAGGGAAGCCCTAGAGTTTTCTTGAATCTGCCCTTCTTGTGCATTCCACAGCCAATACATAATCTCAGGGGACCATCTTTTCCTACCTGAATGACTACATAGCTCCTGCCCTGGATTTTTTTTTTTTTTTTTAAATTTTGGCCTCTTTTATTGGCCTTTCATTTATTTATTTTCATCCATCTTTGTTCTTTGGCCCATGTGGGCCTCCCATCACAGTGGCCTCTCTTGTCGCAGAGCACCGGCTCTGGGTGCATGTGCTCCAGAGTGCTGGCTCGTAATTGGACTCTTTGGTCCAGCTGCTCCGCAGCATGTGGGGTCTTCCCGGGCCAGGGATCGAACTGGTGCCTCTTGCACTGCAAGGCGGTGTCCCTACCCACTGGACCACCAGGGAAGCCCCTGCCCTGGGTTTTTCATCTCCTGTCTTCAGATTCCGTCTCCAGCTCATTTTCAATACAGCAACCAGAGAGCCTCCAGGGACAAAGTCAGTCATGCCACTTTCCTGCTGAAAATTAGCCAGGGATTATTTCCATAAAGATAAGGGTCATACTTCCTAACGTGGCTGGCTGGACTTTCCATAATCTTGCATTGGCTTACCCCTTAACCTCATGCCACATCCTGTTCCTGTTCAGTTATTCCTCAAATCAAAAACATCTCTCCTTCACCCACACTTAGAACTCTCTATTCTCGGCCCTTTCAGATATGCCCCATGCTCTGCACCTTCAGGGGCTTTGCTCTTTCTGTCATCCACTGATTAAGTCCTGTTGTTCCTGAGATCACAACTCCAGGTTGATTCTTTCAGGAAGTCTTCCCTGATTTCCACCAGTGTAAGGTTAGCACCCGGTGTGTCTTCAGTTCGTTATTTCTCCCTCTGAGCTGTAGGCTGCTGACCTGCTGGGTTCAGCTCCCTCCTCGTGGGCCGAGCGCTCTAGGAACCCTTCTATCAGGACTCGGTCGTCCGCACACAGCACCACCTGGCACATAGGGGGAAGCAGTACATACTTGTTGAAAAAGATTTCTCTGTCCTATGGCAAAGCGATCAATTTGTAACCTTGGTTGGGTGTTGACTCTTTTCCAAATGCCTGAAATCTGAGAGCCCAGTGCCGTTTTTATATCTGAAGTTCACGTAGCAGAGAGACCTCTCTCTGAAGCCAGTGGGCCCGGAGAGAGTCCGCTGTCCGTAGACCTACCTGCCACCTGTGCTGGAGGAATTTGTCACAGCTCTGGAGAGCATCCAAGAAGATATGCTTCCCAGAAAAATCAAACCACTGATCATTCCAGAGCCCCTCTTTTTGGGAACATAGTACAATCAGTCTATTCATCTTTCTGGTAAGGATTCTTTTCTCCTCCTCAAAGCACTCAATTCACTTTCCATCTCTGGCATGTAACGCAGAAATAATAGAGTTCGGTCTAGTACAGTTCGAATCCAAAAAGGGAAAGGGCCGACACCCTGAAAGAAAAGCTCCGAATTAAGTATTCCCCAAAATAAACTGAGGGATATGCAAAGGCCTATTCAGCAGATGATATCTTTTTTACTGTTTATTATAAACATGTCTCCCCAGTAGAAAGAGTTAAGTTTGAAAACAGCGCTCCGAGGACAGTCTTTATGATAATCTTCCAGAATTCAAATTGGAACATTTATTCTTACTCCATTTTCTAATAAAGTTCTACTTGGAGATGCCAGAATTGAACCTGTCGTTAGAAACCCTGGACCCCCACTGTGGGGCCTGCCCGTCAAAGCCAAGGGCCAGAGGCCGGTGAGTGAGTCCTGGGAGAGAGAAAGTAACCTGTGTGCTTTCAGCCACTAGGGTGGAAGGGCTTTCTGTGCTTTTCTTTTTTTTAAGAAAAAGATTTCTTTTTCTTTATTAGCTGCACTGGGTTTTTGTTGCCACCTGTGGGCTTAGTGGCCCCACGGCCTGTGGGATCGTTTCCCAAGCAGGAATCAAACCTGCATCCCCTGCGTTGCAAGGCAGATTCTAAACCACTGGGCCACTCAGGCAGTCTCTCCAGGGGGTTTTGTTCCTGTGGAAGAACTGACCATTTCCTTTCAGCCCTGAGTTCAAACCTAACTGAGAAGTGGACACAAGAAACAAGACAGTTGGAAGACAAAATAATCAGTAATAATCAGTTTGGAGAATAGTATTAACCAAAACCGGGTTCCCTATCTTGGGAACTTTTGCTGCAGATCGACCCAACCCGTCCCAGACTCTAACCCTCCTTGTTCCAAGGCCGATCCTGACGAGGAAAGCTTGCGCCGTGGAGAGACAGAGTGAGGGGCGCGTGAGGGGAGTGGGCCGAGAAGCGACGGGCAAACACGGGGAGCCGGGCGCGCCCAGGGCCTGCTCCCCAGCAGCAGGCAAGGAAGGCGACATGGCGGCAGCCGGGCTCCTGAGGCGGCTCGGGGATAGGGAGTCGCGGGCTGACGCCAGGCCCGGAACCCAGACCCCTCGTGCCGCGGGCCGCTGAGCCTGCGCACCGCAGCCGGAGAAACCAACCCTCGAACTGAGACAAAGAGCGAGCACAGCCCCCAGGATAATAATGCTAGAAAATTAAAAATAATTAACATTAAAAACTGGGTTTTACAATAAGGTAATTTATTAAAAGTAAATTAATAAACAAAAATGAGTAGTAGACTGTAAATTCATGCCATGTGGACTCCGTCCTGGCAGCTCCTGTGATGGCCGCCTGTCTTCAGGGACAGCAGGACCCTGGTCTTTGTGGCGGATTTGGTCCAAAAAAACCCTATCTGGGTAATAATGGACGAGTCTGAGCTCTAAGACCGGCTCTGAGGGAGAAGAAAAATCCCAGTGGACAGCCTAGATTCCTGGATAGAGAAACGTGAAAGGAAAAGAGACAGGCCTGCTCTCCCGGCTTAGTGCAGAGGAAGGCGGGCATCGAGCGCGTCCGTCCTGGAGACTGAGGAGCTCCTGGGGCCGCACGTCCTTCCCCAGCCTCGCCGTCCTCGGCGGCTGCGCCCTCTTGTGCCAAGTGAACAGTGCTTAGCCATTCAAGTCCGGGCTTTGATCGTAGGTTTTGTTATAGAGACAGTGTGGACAGTAGCTTTAAGTTCATGACAAAGAAATAAATTACTGAGGACATAACTGGGACACCCCATTGGAAGCCGGAAGAGAAGTATGAGGTGGTGATACCTTGGGAAAAACAGCCGGCTGGTCCTGTGATTGTCAGGTGGGGTGTAGCCCCCGAGTGGCAGACATGTGTCTGATTTCCAAAGCAGCAAAATGCCTTTGGGCCCTGCTGACTTGTAAAACATCCACACACACCCCTACAGAGAAAGTCAGGAGAGTTAGAGATACCTCAATAGAAGGAAGCAAGATAGAAGGAGGCTGAGGAAGGAAGGAAAGGGGAAAGTTTCTCTTTCTTTTAACATTTTATAAGCTACATAACCAACTGAGTCATTTTAGGTCAAATGCCTTTTCTATGTGTAACCGCTGAGAAGCCACGAGGTCATCATGTGAAAAGGAACAGTTTGGCATGACATCTGAAATTGTAATTATCTTCCTTGCATGAATACTGGGGAAAAGGCTTTTCTGTTAGTTTAGTTTTGTAAAACGTTCTGCTTCAGCTGATCCTAAGACCTCTTCTGAATGAACTGCACAGAAGCTAAGAATTGAGGGGTAGGCATGCATCACTGCGGTTGCTGTTGAAACTCTTCTCTTACATAAAACTTCTCTACTGTTTGTTCATTTCCTTCACAGTATCTTCTTTACTAGATGGAAATCTGACTAAAATTCCTGGTAAAGTATACTCACGACCTAGTTTCAGATGGCTGTTTTTTTTTTTTTTTTACCTCTGAAGTTCCCCAGTTAGTAGCTGATTATGGATGAATGTTATTTCTTCCTTGGGGGAAGCATGATGGACCGGCTCTGAGGAGAAGGAAATCCCAGTGGACAGCCTAGATTCCTGGATAGAGAAACGTGAAAGGAAAAGAGACAGGCCTGCTCTCCCGGCTTAGTGCAGAGGAAGGCGGGCATCGAGCGCGTCCGTCCTGGAGACTGAGGAGCTCCTGGGGCCGCACGTCCTTCCCCAGCCTCGCCGTCCTCGGCGGCTGCGCCCTCTTGTGCCAAGTGAACAGTGCTTAGCCATTCAAGTCCGGGCTTTGATCGTAGGTTTTGTTATAGAGACAGTGTGGACAGTAGCTTTAAGTTCATGACAAAGAAATAAATTACTGAGGACATAACTGGGACACCCCATTGGAAGCCGGAAGAGAAGTATGAGGTGGTGATACCTTGGGAAAAACAGCCGGCTGGTCCTGTGATTGTCAGGTGGGGTGTAGCCCCCGAGTGGCAGACATGTGTCTGATTTCCAAAGCAGCAAAATGCCTTTGGGCCCTGCTGACTTGTAAAACATCCACACACACCCCTACAGAGAAAGTCAGGAGAGTTAGAGATACCTCAATAGAAGGAAGCAAGATAGAAGGAGGCTGAGGAAGGAAGGAAAGGGGAAAGTTTCTCTTTCTTTTAACATTTTATAAGCTACATAACCAACTGAGTCATTTTAGGTCAAATGCCTTTTCTATGTGTAACCGCTGAGAAGCCACGAGGTCATCATGTGAAAAGGAACAGTTTGGCATGACATCTGAAATTGTAATTATCTTCCTTGCATGAATACTGGGGAAAAGGCTTTTCTGTTAGTTTAGTTTTGTAAAACGTTCTGCTTCAGCTGATCCTAAGACCTCTTCTGAATGAACTGCACAGAAGCTAAGAATTGAGGGGTAGGCATGCATCACTGCGGTTGCTGTTGAAACTCTTCTCTTACATAAAACTTCTCTACTGTTTGTTCATTTCCTTCACAGTATCTTCTTTACTAGATGGAAATCTGACTAAAATTCCTGGTAAAGTATACTCACGACCTAGTTTCAGATGGCTGTTTTTTTTTTTTTTTTACCTCTGAAGTTCCCCAGTTAGTAGCTGATTATGGATGAATGTTATTTCTTCCTTGGAAAATGGAAGTAGTTGAGTTTAGATGAATTAAATAATAATCCTTTAATGTTATATTGCCTTATTCTGATATGTCAGATTTCAGTGTAAGTGTAATTTAAAGATTTTATTAAGTGGATGTTTCAGAGACCTATGATTAGCTTCTAGGGCATTTTTAACCCCAGAAGCCTATCCATGATGAGCAGCTCCTTCATTAATGAACACCTGGTATCAACAGTTTTAAGTGTGGGGTAGCGCGTATGCTCCATGGTTTCTGCTTGTTGACAGGCAGTCTGTTTCCCCTGTGAGGCTGACTGTGGCTTTCCAGCTTGGCTCTGATATGTGAGCAAAACAGAGTCCCACTGCCGGGACGGGCTTTCTGATGGTTTAATAACGGGCGGTGGTTTGCTGTCTTGGGTTATTTTTAGGCTCCAGTTACTCTTCCAAGGTGGGAGAGAGCAGCCGCGATCCCCAGGACCCCAGGGGAAAAGGCATGAGTCCATTTTCCATAGCAAAAGATAATTGTAATAATTTTTGCCCACTGTAACTTGTTGATTACAAGAACAGATTCAGATAGCTGCCCGCCGCAGTCGCTTTGCTCTGCCAGTCATCCCAGGATAATTAATCATCCCACTTCTCCTGGCTCTGAAGGGGGTACTGGGATGTGGGTCTTTCAGTGTTAAATTGATATATTTGATTTAAATTGATAAATTTTTCTTTTAATTTCTTAATGACTTTATTTGAACATAATTCACATACCATACACTTCACTCATTCAAAGAGAACAAGTCAGTGGTTTGTAATGTATCAGAGAATTTTACCACCTTCTCCACAATCTAGAGGCTTCCGGGGGGCGCTCGGGGTGAAGGGTCGGCCTTCAGTGCAGGAGGTGCGGAAGACGCGGGCTCAAGCCCTGGGTCGGGCCGGTTC
The DNA here is from genome assembly GCA_022376925.1 of Tragulus kanchil. Lineage (NCBI taxonomy): Eukaryota > Metazoa > Chordata > Mammalia > Artiodactyla > Tragulidae > Tragulus > Tragulus kanchil. The sequence goes on from JAIOJX010000026.1 coordinate 125,073,825, forward strand.
CCTGCGGGGGGAAGCGGCTCCCCGCTCCAGAATCCTCGCCTGGATGGTCCCGTGGCAGAGCCACCGGGCAGGCTGCAGGCCACGGGGCCACCAAGAGGCCGCGCCGCTGAGCGGCGAGCACAGCGCAGGCCACGATCCAAGACCGGAAGGTTCTCGTCCTTCTCAAGGGCAGCATCACGCCTGTCGGCAGTCGCTTCCCTCTCTCTCCCTCCAGCCCTCCACAGCGACTCCTCTGATTTCTTTTTTGTTGCTTTTTACGTTTATCTTCTGGCTGCGTTGCACAGCACGTGGAACCTTCGTTCCCCGACTAAGACAGAGCCCTGGCCCGCTGCGCTGGAAGCCTTCATCGCTGGCCGGCCGGGGATGCCCCTCGCCTGCGTTCTATCTCTATCGAGTCGCCTGTTCTGTGCACTTCATATTAATGAACCCACACAATGTGTGATCTTGTCAGCCTGACTTCTTTCAGTTGGCATAGATTTTCAAAGATCATTCATATATTAGAAATGTATCCCTTTCTTATAACTGAATAATATTTGATCATATGCATATACCACATTTTTTTCCCAGTTCGTTCATTGGTGAGTATTTTGCTTGTGCCCAGTTTTTGTCTATTATGAATAATGGTACTAATGCACACTCAGGTAAACTTCTTCTTTTAGACTTAGGTTTTCAATTCTTTTGAATACGTAGTTATGAGAAGAGTTTCTGAGTCATATCTTAACTCTATATTTAAAGTTTTGAGGAACTTTCAGTCTAATTTCAAAAGTGGCTACCCCACTTTAAATTCCTACCAGCAGCGTATGAGGGCTCTAATTTCTCCATATGCTCACCAAGAGGATGTTGTCTTCTCATTTTTATTTTAGGATTCCTAGTGGGTGGAAAGTGGTGCCTCTTGTGGCTCTGATTAGCATCTCCCTGATTACTAATAACCTTGAGAATCCTTTCACATGCTTATTGGTCATCTGTGTTATCTTCTTGGAGAAAATGTCAGCTCAAGCTGTTTTCTGTTTGGCCAAGTCAAATCAAACAAAAACAACAAAGAAACAAAAATAATTCGCATAAGGTGAGCAGTTTTCAGCTGCCAGGTGGATAGACTTTTAGGTCTCCTGAACATGTCCTTTTCTGTCCCTTCTGGGAAAAGTCAGTCTTCTGACAACAGCACAGCTGTCCCGGGTGTGATGACCCGTAGAGCCCGGGTGCTTGACGGTGAGGTGGTGAACACGCAGAATCCTCCACTCAGCAACCCCTGTGAGCTCTGTGACAGGTCAGGTTCAGAGTTCTGGGAGAAACTGGTAGGAGGCTAGTCCATCTGGTCCTTAGCCCTCACTCGTCAGTCAGCCCAGGCACGCGCGTGTTCTTCCAGCAGTAAGTCAGCAAGAAACGGCTGATGAGCTCATCTCTGGGATGGACATTAGAAGGCGGGAGAGACTTCGCTGCAGCATCCCCGGGCTGCCTCTGGTGCCGGCAGGAACAGGACCCCCGCGGTGCTTGGGTGATGCAGTAGGTTAAGCCTCTTGTTCCTCAGCTCCTGGGATTTTGTGCTCAGGTCCATTAGAAAGCATTACACAAGATTAAGCAAAAATGTTTGGATGAATAGTAGGAAAGTCAGAAGGTCCTAGAATACCCAGCGGTGAATGAGCCCTATTTCAGAAAACTTTAGGGTGCCCTGAGGAGGCGTAAGAGTTTGGTCGCTCAGTCATGTCCAGCTCTTTTGCGGCCCCATGGACTACAGCCTGCCATGCTCCTCTGTCCATGGCTTTCCTCAGGCAAGAATACTAGAGTGGGTTGCCATTTCCTTCCCCAGGGGATCTTCTTGGCCCAGGGATTGAACTCATGTCTCCTACACTGGCAGGTGGCTTCTTTACCAGGAAGTCACAGGGAAGCCTGACACAAAAGTCCTGGGGCGAAGGAACCAAAGGAGGCAGGGGAATCTGTCCACTCATACCCAGACTGCTGGCTGGTAGAGGTTTTGTCAGATGGTCCTTGCCGTGGTACTCTAATCAGAATAACAGAAGGGTAGAAAGGAAAGAATACCCCTCCCTTTTAGAGGGAGGGGTATTCTACTCCTCAGCTGTTTATAGCAGCTTTAGCTGTAACTGCCCAAACTTGGAGCAATCGAGATGATTCAGAAGGTGAATGAAGGTGAATGACTAAATAACTGTGATACACCCAGACAACAGAATATAGCTCAGTGCTGGAAAAAAAAAGGGATAATCAAGACATAGAAAGACATGGCGGAACTGTAAATATATACTGTGAAGGGAAAGAAGCCAGTCTGAAAGGCTTCATCCTCTATTGTCAGCGATATGACATTCCAGAGAAGGCAGAAACTATGGTGACGGGAAAGTGACTACTTGTTGCCAGGAGTCGAAGGGTCCGGTTGGCAGGCCGTGGAGGACTGTGGGCAGTGACCCCGCCTGGTGTTATACCAGAGTGGCGGACGCCCATCCTCATCAGTGAGCTCAGAGACAGAGGGTGGCCCCGAGAGGGAGCCCTGAGGGGAGCCCTGGACTCTGACAACGTGCACCGCTGACGGGGCGTGGGGTGCTGGGGAAGGCCACATAAAACTACTCTAAAAGCTAAAGTCTATTCAAAACAAAAGCCAAAGCCTTGCCCTTGTGGCACTTTCAGGAACTTAGCAGAGCTGAGAGAGAAAAATCCTCCCCCAGGAGCTTTCTGCTGTTGGGCAGTCACCGAGTCCTGAACAGCCTGTGGCAGCCCCCGCACGGCAGCACGCCAGGCTTCCTGGCCCCACGCTGTGTCCTGCAATTTGTTCAGACTCATGTCTACTGAGTCAGTGATGCTGTCCAACCACCTCACCTTCTGCGCCCTCTTCTCCTCTGCCCTCAGTCTTTCCCAGCATCAGGGTCTTTTCCAGTGAGTCAGCTCTTCACATCAGGTGGCCACAGTGTTGGAGCCTCAGCTTCAGCCTCAGTCCTTCCAGTGAATATTCAGGTTGATTTCCTTTAGGATTGGCTGGTTTGGTCCCCTTGCTATCCAAGGGACTCTCAAGAGCCTTCTGCAACAGCATAATTCAAAAGCATCAATTCTTTGGTGCTCAGCCTTTTTTATGGTCCAACTCTCACATCCATACGTAACTACTGGGAAAACCATCGTTTTGACTATATGGACCTTCGTTGGCCAAGTGATGTCTCTGATTTTTAATATGCTGTCTAGGTTTGTCATAGCTTTTCTTCCAAGTAGCTTTTAAAAACAAGCCAGAAGTCAGAGTTGAGCTTTTAATCACTTCTTGAAAGGCAATAAGCGAGAGTCTAAAACTGGAGAAAGTGCCAACTCCATCTTGTTCTATTTCCCCCATGAATGGCATGCCAGTGCGTGTCCCGTGGGTCCGTACCCGCGCAGGGGTCTCCTGCAGTTACATGGAGAAGAGGGGAGCATGGCATAGGGTGGTCACAGGGGGTGGTTTGGTCAGACCGGATAGGTAGACGGTACTGAGTCAGAGTAAAGAAGAATGTTTCGAGGCTCTTCCTTCTTCCCCTGTAAGAAGGTCACATCAGAGGTCTCTGCCCAGGGCTTTAGATGAAGACACCTAGGAATGAAGGCTCCAGGGCTAGGAGTGAAAGAGCATGACCTCGTGGGAATGCCCAGTCCTCGAGGCTGTGTGGGGAGGGCCGCCCCAGCCCCAGCCCCAGCCCCAGGCCTCTCAGCCTGAAGCCTTTGTCACTGTCTGTGGTCAGGCCTGAAAAGTCACACACAGGTTTTGAATCAGGAGCTGGACTCCTCACTCACACTGTAGACAATAAATCACATAAGCAATTAAAATGTATGCTGTATTAGACAGTGATAAATGCTGATAAAAAGCTTAAATAAATAAACCAGGGAGGGTGACTCTCTCTGTCTGAGTCTGCTCATGTACCTCTCCACCTGTACTGTATTCTGTTTATCCCCTAATCAGTACTTTACTCGTTTCATTGGAAAAAATTTTTAGAAAATAAAGCAGAGAGGTAGAGACGGGGTAGATGAGAATTTGCAGGTATGTGTGTGTTGGTAATTTTATCTATCCATTTAAATTAATTTTATTTATTTATTTTTTGGCTGCACTGCACTCGGGCTTTCTCCGCTGTGGCAAGCAGGGGCTGCTCTCTAGCTGCACGTGGGCTCATCCGTTGAGGCGCACAGGCTGAGTTGTCCTGTGGCAGGTGGGATCCTCCCAGAGCAGGAATCAACCTGTGTGCCTGCATCGGCAGGCAGTCCTTAGCCCTTGAACCGCCAGGGAAGTGAAAGTGTTGGTCTCTCAGCTAGGTCCAACTCTGCAAACAAGCTTTTCTTCCAAGTAGCTTTTAAAAACAAGCCAGAAGTCAGAGTTGAGCTTTTAATCACTTCTTGAAAGGCAATAAGCGAGAGTCTAAAACTGGAGAAAGTGCCAACTCCATCTTGTTCTATTTCCCCCATGAATGGCATGCCAGTGCGTGTCCCGTGGGTCCGTACCCGCGCAGGGGTCTCCTGCAGTTACATGGAGAAGAGGGGAGCATGGCATAGGGTGGTCACAGGGGGTGGTTTGGTCAGACCGGATAGGTAGACGGTACTGAGTCAGAGTAAAGAAGAATGTTTCGAGGCTCTTCCTTCTTCCCCTGTAAGAAGGTCACATCAGAGGTCTCTGCCCAGGGCTTTAGATGAAGACACCTAGGAATGAAGGCTCCAGGGCTAGGAGTGAAAGAGCATGACCTCGTGGGAATGCCCAGTCCTCGAGGCTGTGTGGGGAGGGCCGCCCCAGCCCCAGCCCCAGCCCCAGGCCTCTCAGCCTGAAGCCTTTGTCACTGTCTGTGGTCAGGCCTGAAAAGTCACACACAGGTTTTGAATCAGGAGCTGGACTCCTCACTCACACTGTAGACAATAAATCACATAAGCAATTAAAATGTATGCTGTATTAGACAGTGATAAATGCTGATAAAAAGCTTAAATAAATAAACCAGGGAGGGTGACTCTCTCTGTCTGAGTCTGCTCATGTACCTCTCCACCTGTACTGTATTCTGTTTATCCCCTAATCAGTACTTTACTCGTTTCATTGGAAAAAATTTTTAGAAAATAAAGCAGAGAGGTAGAGACGGGGTAGATGAGAATTTGCAGGTATGTGTGTGTTGGTAATTTTATCTATCCATTTAAATTAATTTTATTTATTTATTTTTTGGCTGCACTGCACTCGGGCTTTCTCCGCTGTGGCAAGCAGGGGCTGCTCTCTAGCTGCACGTGGGCTCATCCGTTGAGGCGCACAGGCTGAGTTGTCCTGTGGCAGGTGGGATCCTCCCAGAGCAGGAATCAACCTGTGTGCCTGCATCGGCAGGCAGTCCTTAGCCCTTGAACCGCCAGGGAAGTGAAAGTGTTGGTCTCTCAGCTAGGTCCAACTCTGCAACCTGTGCACTGCAGCCCGCCAGGCTTCTCTGGCCGTAGAATTCTCCAGGCAAGAATACTGGAGTGGGTAGCCATTCCCTTCTACCTGGGGATCTTCCCGACCCCGGGATCGAACCCCGGTCTCCCTCCTTGCAGGCAGATTCTTCACCATCTGAGCCACCAGGGCAGCCCCTTAACTTAATTTTTACGAGAGAGAACTGATTTACAATGCTATAGAGCCAAGTGAATCAGTTGTGCATATATCTAGCATTTCAAATTTCTTTTTTTTTTTTTGAAAGGTATGTTTATTTATTTGGCTGTATCAGGTCTTTGTTGCAGCATGAGAGATCTCTCCTCGTGGCATGCCAGCTTCTCTAGTTGTGGTACCTGTGGGCTCCTGAGTGCCCAGGCTCCATGGCTGAGGCACAGGCCTAGCTGCCACAAGACATTTGGGACCTTAGTTCTCTGACCAGGGATCAAACCCACATCCCCTGCATTGGAAGATGGATTCTTAACCACTGGAGTTTCAGGGACGTCCCAGTCCACTCTTTTTTAGGTTCTATTCCCACATAAATCGTTGGAGTATTGAATAGAGTTCCCTGGGCTATACAGTACGTTCTATTAGTTATCTGCTTTACATATGGTAGTGTGTATAAGTCAATTTCCATCTCCCAGTTTATCCCTCCCCCACCAAAGCAAATTTTGACAAAGGGAGGTAAAGGAGGCCTCACTGAAAAGGTGGTGTTGGTGAAAGACTTTAGGAATGGAGCCTTGCAGGTGCCTGGAGGAAGAACGTGTTTTGCACCGGGACCAGGAAGTGCAAACGGCCTGAGGTGGCCGCTGGTGTGTTGTGTTGGAGGATGCGCATTTTTCCGGAGGGAGAGGAGGAGGAGATGGGGCCACGGACCCTGAGCTAGTGAGGGGCCTGGTAGCCTCCCTAAGGCCTCGGACTTTTTCTTTGAGTGGAACGAGAAACCACTGGGAATTTTGAACGGAGGAGTGACGTGATTTGACTCTCTTGAGGACAGATTTAGGAGGCAAGGGGGACAGTACCTGCAAAAGTCGGGAAACCTGTTAGGAGGCTACTGTGATAATTTAGGGAAGAGAGGATGTTCACTGGACCAGGTGATGAACTGGATAGAAGGAGAAGTGGTTGCAGTTTGTATTTATTTTAGCACAATGCTTGCATTTAATAAATTCTGAACACACCATTTCTCCTTCACATTTTAACATATCTGAAATCAGAATGCAGCCTACCTCGGGGTGGCACGTTGTGACTGCTCTCAGCCCGCGGGCAGTCCTGAGGCCACTGTCAGCTGAAAGCCCTCCGGGGGCGCCGTCTGGGGACGGCCAGTATCAGTTCACAGACACAGATGGGCGGTGACAGATTCTGGTTTTCGGTAAGAAGTTCTGAGGTTTAGTATCTTTGCTCAGAAACACATCATGACTGTGACTGCTCTAGTCAACAGGGTCTTCCTTGTGTCCCCAGCTTTTTGCACTGGACGTTAGCTGTGCCCAGGGTCCTCCGGCTTCCAGTCTGTTGCTGCCGATAAGCACAGCAGGCTGGGGCTGGTTATCTTCCTGAAAATCAAAACTGGCCATGTCACTGAGTGCGCTATTGGAATATTCTTAACCACTGGAGTTTCAGGGACGTCCCAGTCCACTTTTTTAGGTTCTATTCCCACATAAATCGTTGGAGTATTGAATAGAGTTCCTGGGCTATACAGTACGTTCTATTAGTTATCTGCTTTACATATGGTAGTGTGTATAAGTCAATTTCCATCTCCCAGTTTATCCCTCCCCCACCAAAGCAAATTTTGACAAAGGGAGGTAAAGGAGGCCTCACTGAAAAGGTGGTGTTGGTGAAAGACTTTAGGAATGGAGCCTTGCAGGTGCCTGGAGGAAGAACGTGTTTTGCACCGGGACCAGGAAGTGCAAACGGCCTGAGGTGGCCGCTGGTGTGTTGTGTTGGAGGATGCGCATTTTTCCGGAGGGAGAGGAGGAGGAGATGGGGCCACGGACCCTGAGCTAGTGAGGGGCCTGGTAGCCTCCCTAAGGCCTCGGACTTTTTCTTTGAGTGGAACGAGAAACCACTGGGAATTTTGAACGGAGGAGTGACGTGATTTGACTCTCTTGAGGACAGATTTAGGAGGCAAGGGGGACAGTACCTGCAAAAGTCGGGAAACCTGTTAGGAGGCTACTGTGATAATTTAGGGAAGAGAGGATGTTCACTGGACCAGGTGATGAACTGGATAGAAGGAGAAGTGGTTGCAGTTTGTATTTATTTTTAGCACAATGCTTGCATTTAATAAATTCTGAACACACCATTTCTCCTTCACATTTTAACATATCTGAAATCAGAATGCAGCCTACCTCGGGGTGGCACGTTGTGACTGCTCTCAGCCCGCGGGCAGTCCTGAGGCCACTGTCAGCTGAAAGCCCTCCGGGGGCGCCGTCTGGGGACGGCCAGTATCAGTTCACAGACACAGATGGGCGGTGACAGATTCTGGTTTTCGGTAAGAAGTTCTGAGGTTTAGTATCTTTGCTCAGAAACACATCATGACTGTGACTGCTCTAGTCAACAGGGTCTTCCTTGTGTCCCCAGCTTTTTGCACTGGACGTTAGCTGTGCCCAGGGTCCTCCGGCTTCCAGTCTGTTGCTGCCGATAAGCACAGCAGGCTGGGGCTGGTTATCTTCCTGAAAATCAAAACTGGCCATGTCACTGAGTGCGCCTCAAGTTTCTGATGCTGTGGTGGTCACAGACTCCATTTCAGACTCTCAGCGCCACACAAGACCCTCCTACTCTGCCTCCCACCTGACTTTTCAACTTTCTCACACTCCCTAGAAGGTACTTCCTGTTAAAGCTACGCTTAATTCTCAGTTTTCCATGTGACTGGAGCCTTGTCCCAGCTGCACACCTCTAGTCCTGCTTCCTCTGCCTTTCATCCAATAGCTGCTCATCCTATAAGCTCATAGGTTGCCTCCTTTCCAAAACTTCTGCAGTTTACAGTAGTGTAAATCTGGAGTAATGTGTTTTTACCACATTGGCTTTACCTCGCAAGAGTCTATCCATGGCCAGTCTGCTTTGGTCATGAGAAATGCATTATCCAGGGCTTCCCCTGGTGGTCCAGTGGGTAAGGACACCGCCTTGCAGTGCAAGGGGCGCCGGTTCGATCCCTGGCCTGGGAAGATCCCACGTGCCGCAGAGCGGCTGGACCGATGTGTCCAATTACCGAGCTGGAGCTCTGGAGTGCATGCGCCCAGAGCCGGCGCTCTGCAACGACAGATGCCACCGCGATGGAAGGCCCACAGGAGCCAGAGAACAAAGACGGATGAAAATAGACAAATGAAAGATTAATAGAAGTGGCCTACCCGCTCCCCTCCCTCCCCAACTCGAACCCCACCCAAAATAAGTAAAATAAATAAATCTTTAAAAAAAAAAAAAAAGAAGAAATGCATTATCCAGTTCCTTATTCAGTCTTTGCTAATACGGAAATAAGCAAGTTATTTCATTGGTTAAGTCACTAGACCAGATATCATTGAGCAAAAGTATTGAGCACTTAAATACTAAGTTCTTTGTACCTGGTGTATGTATTGTCTTACATAAACTTCAGAATTCCTAAAACACCTTTATCAAGTAGCTTCTAACAGAGTCCCAGTGATGTGTGCCTAGAACAGACATCATTGGGTCTCTGTTAATTTTGACTCTCCAGGCAAATTATTCATCTCATGAAACATGCTGCATTAAAACCTCCGGCTTCCAGTCTGTTGCTGCCGATAAGCACAGCAGGCTGGGGCTGGTTATCTTCCTGAAAATCAAAACTGGCCATGTCACTGAGTGCGCCTCAAGTTTCTGATGCTGTGGTGGTCACAGACTCCATTTCAGACTCTCAGCGCCACACAAGACCCTCCTACTCTGCCTCCCACCTGACTTTTCAACTTTCTCACACTCCCTAGAAGGTACTTCCTGTTAAAGCTACGCTTAATTCTCAGTTTTCCATGTGACTGGAGCCTTGTCCCAGCTGCACACCTCTAGTCCTGCTTCCTCTGCCTTTCATCCAATAGCTGCTCATCCTATAAGCTCATAGGTTGCCTCCTTTCCAAAACTTCTGCAGTTTACAGTAGTGTAAATCTGGAGTAATGTGTTTTTACCACATTGGCTTTACCTCGCAAGAGTCTATCCATGGCCAGTCTGCTTTGGTCATGAGAAATGCATTATCCAGGGCTTCCCCTGGTGGTCCAGTGGGTAAGGACACCGCCTTGCAGTGCAAGGGGCGCCGGTTCGATCCCTGGCCTGGGAAGATCCCACGTGCCGCAGAGCGGCTGGACCGATGTGTCCAATTACCGAGCTGGAGCTCTGGAGTGCATGCGCCCAGAGCCGGCGCTCTGCAACGACAGATGCCACCGCGATGGAAGGCCCACAGGAGCCAGAGAACAAAGACGGATGAAAATAGACAAATGAAAGATTAATAGAAGTGGCCTACCCGCTCCCCTCCCTCCCCAACTCGAACCCCACCCAAAATAAGTAAAATAAATAAATCTTTAAAAAAAAAAAAAAAGAAGAAATGCATTATCCAGTTCCTTATTCAGTCTTTGCTAATACGGAAATAAGCAAGTTATTTCATTGGTTAAGTCACTAGACCAGATATCATTGAGCAAAAGTATTGAGCACTTAAATACTAAGTTCTTTGTACCTGGTGTATGTATTGTCTTACATAAACTTCAGAATTCCTAAAACACCTTTATCAAGTAGCTTCTAACAGAGTCCCAGTGATGTGTGCCTAGAACAGACATCATTGGGTCTCTGTTAATTTTGACTCTCCAGGCAAATTATTCATCTCATGAAACATGCTGCATTAAAAGGCAGGTTGTCTGTTATTCCATTTAACTCCTCCAGAAGGCTATGAGTTGGGCTCCTCGTTCATTTTTACCCCATGAAGTCCCCTGAACGTAGTAATGTACTTGACATGCAAGAGGCATATTTGTAAGAATCTATTTTTATTGCATTGGATTAGATGAACCAAGATTCTGTCTTTTGCAAAATCTAAGTAGTAATAGAAGCTACTTCATAAAGGTGTTTTAGGAATTTTGAAGCCTATGTAAGACAATACATACACCAGGTACAAAGAACAGTGGTTTGTACCTGAGTGCTCGATACATGGTTGCTCTTTTAAAAATTTGTATTGCAATGTGCATAGGTTACTGTTACATGTTAAACTATCATAATGTATTGTTTAATCTCATCTGAAAATTGTAACTTCTTTTTTTGTATTTTTTTGGTAACATCTGTTTTTAAGACTGAGAATGGGCTCTGTCCTATCACAGAAGCTTTTGGTGTGTTCAACAAGAAAGATGAGCCATGAAAAGATGAGGTAACCCCATTCTATGTCTCTCTTGGTGACCATGTGCTGGGATCTACGATTATTTGAAGATTCTAAGCATAGAGCACTGATGAGCCAAAAGCTCTTTCCAAACTTTGTTTTTTCTAATAGCTTATGGAAAAAATAATCCCAGGAGTATTAACTCTTACTGTCAAGTTAGCTAGTTAATGCAAGTGACAGTAGTGTATTGCATTTTATCACATTGATTTTATCTCACAAGAGTCTATTTGTGTCCAATCTGTTTTGGTCATGAGAAATACATTTTCCAATTACTTATTCAGTCTCTTTGCTAATCTGGAAATAAGCAATTTATTTCATTGGTGAAGTCCTAGAACAAACATCATTGGGTGTCTGTTAATTCTAAGTAAGACGCATGACTCTGGACAACACTGTCATGTGCACGTCCCTGCCTTGGGGATTTTCCTCTTGCTGAATCACGCTGGAGACTCTCTGTGCCTGCGGCTCCCGCTCTGTCCCTGCGGCGGCTTGCACTGGGTCCCGTGTCTCTCACCCACTGCTGCAGGAGGAAGTGTCCCTGCTGCTTGCTGAGGCCAGCCTTCCCCTGCGCTCTGGACCTCGTCTGCTTTCACCTTCTCCAGGACTTTACTCCTGCAGATAGCCCCTTCCTTCTCGAATCAGCAGGTCCCCTCTCTCTAAGGGGTTGTTTCCATCAGCCAGCACATCTGATCTTGACCTCCTGTCTATCTGCCGCCCCCTCTTGCTGCTGTCTCACAGCAGAACTTCTCAGATGAATGCCTTTCGCCACTGCATCACCTAGTTTGAATCCGTTTCAAATGGACCTGTGTCCTCCCCACTCCATCTGAAACTTCTCTTAAAAGATTCCTCAGTGACCTCGATGTTACCAAGCGCAGTGGTCGCTTTTTTTGGTGGGGGAGGGCGCGGGTTGGAGGGGAGGGAGGGGAGGAGGCAGGCCACTTCTATTGGTCTTTCATTTATCTATTTTCATCCATTTTTGCTCTTTGGCCCGTGTGGGCCTCCCATCGTGGTGGCCTCTGTTCCCTGAATCCGCTTTTGGTGTGTTCAACAAGAAAGATGAGCCATGAAAAGATGAGGTAACCCCATTCTATGTCTCTCTTGGTGACCATGTGCTGGGATCTACGATTATTTGAAGATTCTAAGCATAGAGCACTGATGAGCCAAAAGCTCTTTCCAAACTTTGTTTTTTCTAATAGCTTATGGAAAAAATAATCCCAGGAGTATTAACTCTTACTGTCAAGTTAGCTAGTTAATGCAAGTGACAGTAGTGTATTGCATTTTATCACATTGATTTTATCTCACAAGAGTCTATTTGTGTCCAATCTGTTTTGGTCATGAGAAATACATTTTCCAATTACTTATTCAGTCTCTTTGCTAATCTGGAAATAAGCAATTTATTTCATTGGTGAAGTCCTAGAACAAACATCATTGGGTGTCTGTTAATTCTAAGTAAGACGCATGACTCTGGACAACACTGTCATGTGCACGTCCCTGCCTTGGGGATTTTCCTCTTGCTGAATCACGCTGGAGACTCTCTGTGCCTGCGGCTCCCGCTCTGTCCCTGCGGCGGCTTGCACTGGGTCCCGTGTCTCTCACCCACTGCTGCAGGAGGAAGTGTCCCTGCTGCTTGCTGAGGCCAGCCTTCCCCTGCGCTCTGGACCTCGTCTGCTTTCACCTTCTCCAGGACTTTACTCCTGCAGATAGCCCCTTCCTTCTCGAATCAGCAGGTCCCCTCTCTCTAAGGGGTTGTTTCCATCAGCCAGCACATCTGATCTTGACCTCCTGTCTATCTGCCGCCCCCTCTTGCTGCTGTCTCACAGCAGAACTTCTCAGATGAATGCCTTTCGCCACTGCATCACCTAGTTTGAATCCGTTTCAAATGGACCTGTGTCCTCCCCACTCCATCTGAAACTTCTCTTAAAAGATTCCTCAGTGACCTCGATGTTACCAAGCGCAGTGGTCGCTTTTTTTGGTGGGGGAGGGCGCGGGTTGGAGGGGAGGGAGGGGAGGAGGCAGGCCACTTCTATTGGTCTTTCATTTATCTATTTTCATCCATTTTTGCTCTTTGGCCCGTGTGGGCCTCCCATCGTGGTGGCCTCTGTTGTCGCAGAGCACCAGCTCCGGGCACACGCGCTCCAGAGCTCCGGCTCGGTAACTGGACACATCGGTCCAGGTGCTCTGCGGCCCGTGGGATCTTCCCAGGCCAGGGATCGAACCAGCGCCCCTTGCACTGCAAGGCGGTGTCCTTACCCACGGGACCGCCAGGGAAGCCCCAGTGGTCGCTTTTTGCTGCCTTCTTCTGTGAACAGTCTAGTGGCTCTTCTCCCAAGGGACTGCGCGCTCGTTGAGACTCCTCTTGGCGTCCAGGATACCCTGCTTGCCTGATTGTCTTCTACGACTGCCGACTGCCTGGTTTTCTTACATGGCCGCCTGTTACAGACTGATCACTTCAAAGTGTGTATAGCCACACCTGACCTTCCCCAGGACCCCCGCTTGTGTGTCTGAACACAGCTAGGCATCTGCACGTGGGCGCCTCGTGCCTGCTGTCGCGGTCGCCTCTGCGCGGGCGTCCGGCACGGTGGGCGTCCCGCCGCCACTGCCGCTGCCGCCGCTCTGCCCCGCTCTTCTCTCTCCTCCTGCTCCTCCTGGTAAACCAGTCTCCGGTTCGGGCCGTGATGGTTTCCTAGCACCCAGTGGTTCTCCTTTGTGGTGATTAGTGCACTCTCCGTCGGTGAGTCCAGTGTATGATTATCTGTTTAACGTCGACTCAGTGCCTTGCACCTTTGAGATTCCTGAGGCCAGAGATTTTCTGTGTTGTTCACTATCTCCTCAGGGTTCAGCTCGGTGTCGTGAGCATATTAGGGTCACAATAGACACACTTATTTCTTACCTGCCCCCTCTTGCTGCTGTCTCACAGCAGAACTTCTCAGATGAATGCCTTTCGCCACTGCATCACCTAGTTTGAATCCGTTTCAAATGGACCTGTGTCCTCCCCACTCCATCTGAAACTTCTCTTAAAAGATTCCTCAGTGACCTCGATGTTACCAAGCGCAGTGGTCGCTTTTTTTGGTGGGGGGGGGAGCGGGTTGGGGAGGGAGGGGAATGGCGGGCCACTTCTATTGGTCTTTCATTTATCTATTTTCATCCATTTTTGTTCTTTGGCCCGTGTGGGCCTCCCATCGCGGTGGCCTCTGTTGTCGCAGAGCACCAGCTCTGGGCACACGCGCTCCAGAGCTCCGGCTCGGTAATTGGACACATTGGTCCAGCCACTCTGCGGCACGTGGGATCTTCCCAGGCCAGGGATCGAACCAGCGCCCCTTGCACTGCAAGGCGGTGTCCTTACCCACGGGACCGCCAGGGAAGCCCCAGTGGTCGCTTTTTGCTGCCTTCTTCTGTGAACAGTCTAGTGGCTCTTCTCCCAAGGGACTGCGCGCTCGTTGAGACTCCTCTTGGCGTCCAGGATACCCTGCTTGCCTGATTGTCTTCTACGACTGCCGACTGCCTGGTTTTCTTACATGGCCGCCTGTTACAGACTGATCACTTCAAAGTGTGTATAGCCACACCTGACCTTCCCCAGGACCCCCGCTTGTGTGTCTGAACACAGCTAGGCATCTGCACGTGGGCGCCTCGTGCCTGCTGTCGCGGTCGCCTCTGCGCGGGCGTCCGGCACGGTGGGCGTCCCGCCGCCACTGCCGCTGCCGCCGCTCTGCCCCGCTCTTCTCTCTCCTCCTGCTCCTCCTGGTAAACCAGTCTCCGGTTCGGGCCGTGATGGTTTCCTAGCACCCAGTGGTTCTCCTTTGTGGTGATTAGTGCACTCTCCGTCGGTGAGTCCAGTGTATGATTATCTGTTTAACGTCGACTCAGTGCCTTGCACCTTTGAGATTCCTGAGGCCAGAGATTTTCTGTGTTGTTCACTATCTCCTCAGGGTTCAGCTCGGTGTCGTGAGCATATTAGGGTCACAATAGACACACTTATTTCTTACTTTTTTACGTCTAGATTGGTTCCTATTTTTAACCATTACAAGCAGTCCTACCGTGAACTTTGATGTAGCTAAATCTTTGACATGTCTTCAATCATATGCTTAGAAAAAAATCCCTAGAAATAGAATCACTGGTTTTATAATGAGATGCAGATTTTCAAGGCCTTTTGCTAAGTGTGATAGTCTGAAAAATAGCCATCATTAACTTCTCCCCTCCCCTGCAAGCACAGCACTCATCCATCAAAGAGTAGTATCTCTAGGGAACAGGGGCGGTTGGCGAGGAGGGCGGAAGGAGGGGCTGCGTGGTAGGCTGGGCCGAGCAGATGCCTGCGGCTAGACAGAGGACGGCTGAACAGAAAGGTCCTGCGGTACAGCATGGGGAGCTGCATTCCGTATCATGTGATAAGCCACTCTGGAAAAGAATATAAAAAGGACTATCTGTATATGTGTCACTGAATCACTTTGCTGTGCAGCAGAAATTGACACAACATTGTAGGTCAACTATACTTCGATAATAAATCAATTACATTTTTAGAAAGTGGTGTCTCGGGACTCTTCTCTTGGCCCAGTGGTTGAGAAACCACCTTGCAATGCAGGGCTCGTGGGTTCCATTCCTAGCAGGGAGATTCAGGTCCCACAGGTCCCACAGGCCTTGGCGGGTCGAGCTCCTGCACACCGCTGCTCAAGCCGGCTTGCTCTGGAGCCCGTGGTCAGGGCCAGAGAGCCCACGCCGCGGTGAAAGGCGCCACGCGACGCAGCCAAGGCCAGCACAGCCAGAGAAGAAAGATGTCTCCTCCCCTTCTCCTTGACTTCCTGTGACCTTCAGAATGAGCCGGAAGTAGGATTGCAGGTAAAATACGAGATTCCCAGTAAAATCAGGATGTCAAATGAACAGGAAAGTGGGACACACTTGTACTAAAATATTATTTGTGGTTCATCTGATGTTCAAATTTAACTGAACATCCAGTACTGTCTTTTTTTTTAATCTTTTAATTAATTTATTTATTTTGGGCTATTCTGGGTTTTCACTGCTGCTGCAGTCTCTTTTCTAAGTGCAGGGAGTGGGAGCCACTCTCTAGTGGAGGTGAGCAGGCTTCTTGTTGTGGTGACTTCTTCTGTTGTGGAACTCGGGCTCCAGGGCACACGGGCTCCATAGTTGTGGCTCCGAGGCTCTAGAGCACAGGCTCCATAGTTGTGGCTCACGGGCTTAGTTGCTCTGCAGCACGTGGGATCTTCCTGGATCAGGGGTTGAACTCGTGTCTCCTGCATTGGCAGGTGAGCTCTTTACCACTGAGCTACCAGGGAAGCCCACCTGTACTGTTTTTGATGTTTAGCAGAGGTATGATATTATATTAGCTTCAGGTGTACCACACAGTAACTCAGTATTTTTTGCAGGGTATACTCAGTGATAGGTTATTATAAGATAATTGCTATAATTTCCTGTGCTGTGCAATGTGTTCTTGTCGCCTGTTTTATACACAGTGGTTTGTGTATGTTAATCCTACGCTTCTAATTCGTCCCTCTTCTTCCCCGTCTCCTCTTTGGTAACCACAAGTTTGTTTTCTATATCTGTGAGTCTGTTTCTGTTTTGCACATACATTAATTTGTATTGTTCTTTAGATTCCATGTATACGGGAAATCCTCTAGTGTTTGTCTTCCCCTGACTGAGTTATGTCGCTAAGCATAATGTTGTCTAGGTCCGTTCCCATTGCCGCCTATGGCAAGACTCCATTCCTCTTGTGGCTGAGTGGGTCTTCTGAATCCGTTGGTCTGCTGACAGACTCCTGGGTTGCATGCATGTCTTGGGTACTATTAATAGTGTTGCTGTGAACATTGGGGTGCATGCCTCTTTTTGCATTAGTATTTTAATCTTTTCGAAATGTATACTCAAGCGTGGAACTGCTGGGCCATATGGTAGTTCTATTCTCATTTTTTGTGGAAGCTTCATGCTGTTTTCCATAATGGCTGCACCAGTTTACGTTCCCACCCACAGGGTACAAAGGCTCTCTTTTCTCCACATCCTTGCCCGTGTGTTATTTGTAGGCTTTCTGATGATAGCCATTCTGACAGGTGTGAAGCTATATCCCACTGTGATTTGCGTTTCTCTAATGATTAGCGATGTTGAGCAGCTTTTCGTGGCCATTCTGTATGTTCATTTGCTAAATCTGTCAACACTAGGGATGCTGACACTGTTCCTATTCCAGGCCTATCCTTTCAGAAATGTTTATTTTTTAATTGGAGGAAAATTGCTTTACAATATTGTGTTGGCTTTTGCCGTACAACAATGTGACTCAGCAGGTCTAGCCTTTGGGAGACATAGCCGTTTCACGTTTACTCTCTCAAAACCAGCTAGCATTCTGTGAAGAGCTCTGGGCTAGACTCCTGAGTGAAGAGAGGTCAGCTAGAGAAGCCAGGGGGATGAGAAGTCACTTGGCTTGTTTCAGCCCTAGCTGGCCTCCCAGGCCCCAGGCTCGGGGGAGTAGAGAATTTCACATTTTCTGTCCAGGTAGACTTCAGAATTCCTCTACACCTGTTCTCTGTGCTGTTGAATAGGAGCACCCCCGGTGACTCTCCTGTCTGCCTCACACTGCCGCGTGCCTGGGAGGCGGAGGCGCAGGGGCAGCTGGGAAAGTCCACAGCTCACAGCTGTCTCCGTTCAGAGGAGCTGCAGCCATACCTGGGCAGGATGCAGATCATGAAATATTGAGCTTCTTTTTTCTCAACTCCAAAGTGTGTATTTTATTATTTAAATTTTTTTTAACTTTTTATTTTATACTGGAGTATAGTTAAGGGGCTTTCCTGGTGGCTCAGTGGTAAAGAATCCACCTGCCAAGCTGGAGGCATGGGTTTGATCCCTGGTTAGGGAAGATCCTTTGGAGAAGGAAATGGCGACCCACTCCGGTGTTCTTGCCGGGGAAACCTCATGGGCAGGGGGACTGGCGAGCTACAGTCCATGCGGTCACAAAGAGTTGGATAAGACTCAGCAACTAACCAACAAAAACAATAATTGATTAACAATTTTGTGTTGACTTTAGGTGTATAGCAAAGTGATTCAGTTGTACATGCATCCATTCTTTTGAAATTATTTTCCCACTTGAGATGTTAAAATAGTAAGTTTGCCACTTTAGGTGTGAAGCTATATCCCACTGTGATTTGCGTTTCTCTAATGATTAGCGATGTTGAGCAGCTTTTCGTGGCCATTCTGTATGTTCATTTGCTAAATCTGTCAACACTAGGGATGCTGACACTGTTCCTATTCCAGGCCTATCCTTTCAGAAATGTTTATTTTTTAATTGGAGGAAAATTGCTTTACAATATTGTGTTGGCTTTTGCCGTACAACAATGTGACTCAGCAGGTCTAGCCTTTGGGAGACATAGCCGTTTCACGTTTACTCTCTCAAAACCAGCTAGCATTCTGTGAAGAGCTCTGGGCTAGACTCCTGAGTGAAGAGAGGTCAGCTAGAGAAGCCAGGGGGATGAGAAGTCACTTGGCTTGTTTCAGCCCTAGCTGGCCTCCCAGGCCCCAGGCTCGGGGGAGTAGAGAATTTCACATTTTCTGTCCAGGTAGACTTCAGAATTCCTCTACACCTGTTCTCTGTGCTGTTGAATAGGAGCACCCCCGGTGACTCTCCTGTCTGCCTCACACTGCCGCGTGCCTGGGAGGCGGAGGCGCAGGGGCAGCTGGGAAAGTCCACAGCTCACAGCTGTCTCCGTTCAGAGGAGCTGCAGCCATACCTGGGCAGGATGCAGATCATGAAATATTGAGCTTCTTTTTTCTCAACTCCAAAGTGTGTATTTTATTATTTAAATTTTTTTTAACTTTTTATTTTATACTGGAGTATAGTTAAGGGGCTTTCCTGGTGGCTCAGTGGTAAAGAATCCACCTGCCAAGCTGGAGGCATGGGTTTGATCCCTGGTTAGGGAAGATCCTTTGGAGAAGGAAATGGCGACCCACTCCGGTGTTCTTGCCGGGGAAACCTCATGGGCAGGGGGACTGGCGAGCTACAGTCCATGCGGTCACAAAGAGTTGGATAAGACTCAGCAACTAACCAACAAAAACAATAATTGATTAACAATTTTGTGTTGACTTTAGGTGTATAGCAAAGTGATTCAGTTGTACATGCATCCATTCTTTTTGAAATTATTTTCCCCACTTGAGATGTTACAGAACACTGAGTACAGTTCCCTGTGCTCACAGCAGGTTTCGCTGGAAGTGTTGAGCTTTGAGGCTGAGGCGTTCATCGTTCATCGGGTGAGACTTTGAGGTTTCTTGGGAGGTGGTCTGTTTTCTTTTGTTTCTCTTGAGAAAAGAATGTGAATCATTTGTGGCCAGAGGGAAGACAGTGGAGGATTAAATGTGGTCACAAGTCCTGTGGCACTCCTCCAGTTAAGAGGTGGAGTTTGCTTCCATCCACGGGGACTCGGGCTGGCCTCGTGTCTTGCTTGGATAAACGGGATGTGACAGATGTGAAGCTGTGTGACTTGCAAAAAAAAAAAGTCCTGATGTAGAGCATTTGCCAGCTTCTAAGAATTCACGTGCAGTGCAGAAGACATAGAAGATGCGGGTTTGCTCCCTGGGTCGGGAAGACCCCTGGAGGAGGAAACCCACTCCAGTGTTCTTGCCAGAAAAATCCCGTAGACAGAGGAGCCTGGTGGGCTGCGGTCCACAGGGTTGCAAAAAGCTGGACATCACCAAGTGACTGAGCGCGTGGTGTGAATCCTCCGCAGCGTGACTGATTTCAGGCTGCCGATGCGATGTCCCGGAGCGTGGAGCTGGGAAGAGGCGCCCGTGCCTGTCCCGAGTCTGTGCAGACGGGCTCCAGCACTCTGTGGCTTCCAGGCTTCCTCCCGGAGAGGGCTGTCAGCTTCCATGTTTGCCGACGCCAAGCCGCTGTAGAACAACGTTCGCCTTTCGCTCTTGTCAGCGACGCGCGTCAGCCTTGCTCTGCGTTGCCATCGCCGGGCGGGTGAGGTAGACACCTGCATGGTGCAGTTGAGTTTGCGTTCTTTGAAAATGAACTTGAACATTTGTTTCAGATGTTTATTGGCTATAAATTGACTGTGCTCTCTGCCCGTTTTCCTGCTGATTTGTAAGCGCTCTTTATATTTTAATAGGGCTTCCCAGGTGGCTCAGTGGTTAAAAAAAAAAGAAAAAAAATCCACCTGCAAGGCCGGAGACTTGGGCTCCGTTCCTGGGTCGGGAAGATCCCCTGGAGAGGGAAATGGCCACCCACTCCAGTATGTTGCCCAGGAAACCCGTGGACAGAGGAGCCTGGCGGGATATAGCACATGGGTTCACTCAAGAGTCAGACATGACTCAGCAGCTAAGCGACACAAAAACTTGGTTGGTTAACAACGTTGTTTTACTGTACCTAAGAGCAAATGGGAAATATTTTGCAATGTATGTGGCTTACCTCGTTTGCTTGTATGCTCTTTGCACTAAAAAGCTTAAACTATTTATATGAAAAATATGATGCCTATGGCAGTTTTCTGCAAGTTTCTTACAATATGATCGTATTTGGTTTTGGCTTATTTATTTTTTTAGTATTTCTTAAAAGTATTCTAATATGTCCCCTGGATTTCTTATTAGTGATTTTCTTCAAATGAAATCTTCAGCTGAAACCCAGTACAAAATGCACTCTCTCCATTCCACTTCTCATTCCAATTTAAACAGCACTGGCTTAGGCCCCTGTGTGGGACACTGCTTCAGCCATCCTTCTATTAAACCCTATGGAAATCCTTTGCTTAAACAGCATGCCAATTTCATATTTCACAGATTTGAAATTATGACTGTAAAATGTTACCAGTTTGTACAAATTCTGAATATGAATCTTTCAAAACTAAAAGTATTTTAAATTGTATTCTGGAACCAAAAAAGGAGCATTGGTGAGAGAATGAATGAAATGTGAGTAAAATCCTAAAGTCAGTGAATAGTAGCCATGTCAGTTTCTTAGTTTTAACAACTGTGCTATAGTAACATTAGGTGTTAATGAGGGGGAAACTGGAGAGAAAGGCTCTACGCGATCTTTGCAAAACTTTTCTGTAAATCTAAAATTATTTCCAAAGAAAAGGTTTATCTTTGAAAAAGAAACACTAAAAATTTACTCTAAGAAATACTCTGTATTGTTGTAGGCTTATTTATTATTATTACTCTGAGAATATTATTGATTCTTTGGTGGGGGATAATCTGTCTAGAATTAAGCAAGTTTTGAATTGTGTGATCTCTTATTTATTTATTTATTTTTAGCATTATTATTATTATTATTTTAAATTTTGGCCTCTTTTACTGGTCTTTCATTTATTTATTTTCATCCATCTTTGTTCTTTGGCCTGTGTGGGCCTCCACACAGTGGAGTGGCCTCTCTCGTTATTGAGCGCCAGCTCTGGGCACATGCGCTCCAGAGCGCTGGCATGTAATTGAACACACCAGTCCAGCCACTCAGCAGCATGTGGGATCTTCCCAGGCCAGGGATCAAACCGGCGCCCCTTGCACTGCAAGGCGGACTCTTTACCCACTGGACCAGCAGGGAAGCCCTCTGTGAGTTTTTTAGGATTTTTATCCCATGGATATAATTCACTGCCATATGAGCCATATAGTTACATCCTGTTTTTGCAAATTGAATGAGGAAACATTGAAGATATAGACCTTGACATTTTTAAGCTAAAAGAAATTCCTCCTTTCAATAAGAGTCAAAAGCAAAACTTAAAACTTTCTTTCTTCCAGTTTCTGACATCTGAATTGTGGCAGCAAAGCCTTAACATTCTATGTGATTTTTAGACAAGTACATGATTAAAGACTCTAAGTGTGGAATCTGGAAACTAGATCACCAGGTAAGGCTTTGTCTATGTGAGTGTAGGCTTCCCAGGTGGCACTAGTGGTAAAGAAACCATTTGCCAGTATGAGAGACAGAGGCTGGTTCAGTCCCTGGGTTGGAAAGATCCTCTGGAGAAGGAAATGGCAACCAACTTTGGTATTCTTGCCTAGGAAACCCCATGGACAGAGGGGTCTGGAGGGCTATAGTCCA
The DNA here is from genome assembly GCA_022376925.1 of Tragulus kanchil. Taxonomy (NCBI): domain Eukaryota; kingdom Metazoa; phylum Chordata; class Mammalia; order Artiodactyla; family Tragulidae; genus Tragulus; species Tragulus kanchil. Next base: position 125,095,557 of record JAIOJX010000026.1, read on the forward strand.
TGGGTTCGCAAACAGTAGGATACAACTTAGCAACTAAACAACAAACAGTACTCTGTGAGGCAGAAATGTAAGCATGAGAATCCTAACCTTGCAGGCAAGGTGTTTCTTGGAAACGTGGCTTTTGTCCACGCAGTGGGTAGGCTTCCCACCTCCTCCCTCTCGTGTTCTCTCCTTCCGTGTTCTCTTCATTGTAGCAGGGGTCTTGGGAGTTGCGTGTTTTAGTTTGTCATCATTTCACATTTCTAAAGAGGTTTCTTTGCAGTTAAAAAAGTACCTTTTCACAGGTTTCACAGTTGTAAAAGGAATTTCAATTATTTAAATTCTAGATGTTTCAGGGTTTACATTTCCTAGTTTTCCTCTATATTTAAAGTATGTCTCTTGAAATCCTTTGACACACTGCCTTATGCCCTGTTTCTTTTAAGGCCCTCTCTCTGATACTGAGTAGCCTTTGGATAAACAGTGTGGTTATATTTCACAGTGATTTGAATTAGCAGATTTGAAGCAGTGAGCGGTTAAAAATATGATTAAGGCCCCACTTTATGCATACACATTGAAATAATTTGAGTTTGCCTCACTAAGAATTGTCGATTGTACATTAAATAGTACATTGGAAGTAAGAAACTCATTGCACTGGCCTAGGTTTATGTGTTCTGAGACTATTATTTCTCTCGTTATATTTATTCTTACGGAAAAAGTCTATCTGGATGTCTTATGTGTGTTTTGAGGTATGTGAGGTTGAAGGAGCCGTTGGCAGAGTGGTTCGCCAGTGACTTAGATGGCCCAGCTCCTCTGCTGTGAATCAGTGTTGCTATCGCTGCTGATGTGGTTGTTTTTTGTTTGTTTGTTTGTTTTTTTAAGATTTATTTATTTTGGGCGGGGGTTGGGTTGGGGAGGGAGGGGGTGGGTGGGCCACTTCTATTGGTCTTTCGTTTCTCTATTTTCATCCGTCTTTGTTCTTTGGCTGCTGTGGGCCTCCCATCGCGGTGGCCTCTGTCGTCCCAGAGCGCTGGCTCTGGGCGCATGCGCTCCAGAGCTCTGGCTTGGTAATTGGACACATGGGTCCAGCCGCTCCGCGGCACGTGGGATCTTCCCAGGCCAGGGCTCGAACCGGCGCCCCTTGCACTGCAAGGCGGTGTCCTTACCCACTGGACCACTAGGGGAAGCCCTGCTGTGGTTGTTAATGCTGAAAGCGAGTGCTGGCTTCCTCCTGCCGGCTTCCTCCTGCCCGAGGCGCTGTGCCGGTGAGCTGCGCACTCAACTCTGTCTGACCCCTCTGTCTAGGAGGCAGGTATCACACTGCCTCCACTTTGTAAATGAAAACCTTAATGCTTGGAAATTTTAAGTAACTTTTGTGAAGGAAATACCTTTGAATTCCAAAGGGCTGGAATAAGATTTCTTTGTCAATGCCCAGATTTTTACTAACCATTTAGTGTGAACTATTTCCCACATTTCCCCCTGTTATTTCAGCCCTGTAGAAAGGTAGGTAGATTTTGTTTCTGTGATAATGAGCTTCCAACTTTTAAAAAACATTAAGTAATGTATTTACTTTGGCCTGCGCTGGTCTTCGTTGCTGCCGGCCGTGTTTCTAGGGTTGCCGAGTCCAGGCTCCTCTGGCCGTGACTGCTCCCGGGCACGGCCCGGCTCGAGGAGTTGTGGTGCGTAGACTTCGTTGCCTTGTCGCCTGTGTAATCCTCTCTACCGGGGACTGAACCCGTGTCCCCTGCACCACCAGGCAAGTCCGTTTAAAAATTGTTTTCAATTAAAAAAAATTTCTTTTTTTGGCTACGAATCACGTGGGATCTCAGTTCCCTAGCCAGGGACTGAACCAGTGCCCAGTGCATTGGAAAAATGGAATCCTAACAACTGTACCACCAGAAAAGTCCCTGAAATATTTTTGTATGTTTGTATATGCATGTTTTTTTTTTCATTTTTTTTTTTTTCACCAAAAACATTTTTATTGGGGTATAGCCGATTAACAATTTTGTGATAGTTTCAGGTGAACAGTGTAGGGGCTCGGACGTACATAAACATGTATCCATTCTCCCCAAACCCCCGCTCCCATCCAGGTTGGTACATAGCATTAAGCCGATTTCCGTGGGCTCTACAGTAGCCGCTCGCGCAGGGGTCTGGCTTGGTATTGGACACATGGGTCCAGCCGCTCCAGCGTGGGATCTTCCCAGGCCAGGGCTCGAACCGGCGCCCCTTGCACTGCAAGGCGGTGTCCTTACCCACTGGACCACTAGGGGAAGCCCTGCTGTGGTTGTTAATGCTGAAAGCGAGTGCTGGCTTCCTCCTGCCGGCTTCCTCCTGCCCGAGGCGCTGTGCCGGTGAGCTGCGCACTCAACTCTGTCTGACCCTCTGTCTAGGAGGCAGGTATCACACTGCCTCCACTTTGTAAATGAAAACCTTAATGCTTGGAAATTTTAAGTAACTTTTGTGAAGGAAATACCTTTGAATTCCAAAGGGCTGGAATAAGATTTCTTTGTCAATGCCCAGATTTTTACTAACCATTTAGTGTGAACTATTTCCCACATTTCCCCCTGTTATTTCAGCCCTGTAGAAAGGTAGGTAGATTTTGTTTCTGTGATAATGAGCTTCCAACTTTTAAAAAACATTAAGTAATGTATTTACTTTGGCCTGCGCTGGTCTTCGTTGCTGCCGGCCGTGTTTCTAGGGTTGCCGAGTCCAGGCTCCTCTGGCCGTGACTGCTCCGGGCACGGCCCGGCTCGAGGAGTTGTGGTGCGTGAACTTCGTTGCCTTGTCGCCTGTGTAATCCTCTCTACCGGGGACTGAACCCGTGTCCCCTGCACCACCAGGCAAGTCCGTTTAAAAATTGTTTTCAATTAAAAAAAATTTCTTTTTTTGGCTACGAATCACGTGGGATCTCAGTTCCCTAGCCAGGGACTGAACCAGTGCCCAGTGCATTGGAAAAATGGAATCCTAACAACTGTACCACCAGAAAAGTCCCTGAAATATTTTTGTATGTTTGTATATGCATGTTTTTTTTTTCATTTTTTTTTTTTTCACCAAAAACATTTTTATTGGGGTATAGCCGATTAACAATTTTGTGATAGTTTCAGGTGAACAGTGTAGGGGCTCGGACGTACATAAACATGTATCCATTCTCCCCAAACCCCCGCTCCCATCCAGGTTGGTACATAGCATTAAGCTGAGTTCCGTGTGCTCTACAGTAGGCTTTTGCTGGTTCTCCATTTCAAACATGGCGGTGTGTACATGACTTTCCCAAAGTCCCTTCCCCCTGCAACCCTAAGTTCCTTTTCTAAGTTTTTGAGTCTCTTTCTGTTTTGTAGATAAGTTCATTTGTGTCATTTCTCTTTAGAATCTACATAAAAGGGATGTCACATGATATTTCTCTTTCTCTGTCTGACTTACTTCACTTGGTGTGACACTCTGTAGGTCCATCCATATTGCTGCAAATGGTCTTATATCATTCTTTTTAATGGCTGAGTAATATTCCGTTATATATGTGTATATACACACCCCACATCTTCTTCATCCATTCCTCTGCCAGTGGACGTTCAGGTGGTCTCCGTGTCTTGGCCGCTGTAAACAGTGCTGCAGTGAACCTTGGGGAGCATGCATTCCTGCGGGCCATGTTTGAGAAGTCCCTGAAGTTTTTTAAAAGACTGTTTTCTAATCCTCAAAGAAGCTTTGTGCTTCCAAGTTCTTGAAGATTATTATAAGTAGCAGTTACAGACATACAAAGTGTAAGATGTGTAAAATGACTTGTTCTGGTTTTGTGTAAAGAGGCAACCACAAATCACTGCTACTGTTGAAAATTATTTCCCGAGTTCTGTGCTTCAAAATGAAACCTATATTTATTGCCTTTAGATAAGAGTTATATTAAGGAAAGAGTGAGTAAAATTTTGGATGGGAGGACTGTCATTCTTATGCAGAAACACTGGGTATCTTTGTCTTTTCCTGTGGTTCAAACTGTGTTGAAAGTCTTCTGAAGGGCAGGTGAGTGGGTGTGGGCAGCGCTTGCCGCACGGACAGGATGGAGGTGTCTGCTCTCAGGACACCACTGTCACCTGGATCAGGGGCCCGCGTGCCTGCTGTCAGGTCACCGGCCCCAGCACAGCATTTTGTGGGCTCTGGAATTATTCCTGCTCTATATTCCTGTGCTGCCTGATGTTGCTCCTGCGTTTCCACCACTGTTCTTTCTCTTTTAAAAAAGTTTGTATTGAAGTATAGTTGATTTCCAATGGTGTGTTGAATGCTGCCCTACAGCAGAGTGATTCAGTTACACATATACATACTTCTAAAAGTATCCTTGTCCATTCTGGCTTATCTGAGGATATTGAATATAGTTCCCTGTGCTGTACAATAGCACTGTGCGGCTTATCGACCCTACGCATAACAGTTTGTGCCTGCTCATCTCGAACTCCCACTTCTCTCCCATCCCCACCTCCTTGGCAGCCGCGAGTCTGTTCCCGACGTCTGTGAGTCTGTTTCTGCCTCACAGACAGGGTCTTTTGTGCCGTATTTTAGATTCCACGTGTAAGTGGTATCGTAGGCATTTGTTTTTCTTTCTGATTTACTTCACTTAGTATTATAATCTCTAGCTATATCCGTGCTGCTGTAAATGGCATGATTTCATTTATTTTTATGTCTGAGTAGGATTCCATTGCTTTATCTATGCATCTGTTGATGGACATTTAGGTTGTTTCCATGTCTTGACTATTGTGAATAGTGCTGCTATGAACATAGAGGTGCATTTATATTTTTGGATTATTATTTTGTATGGATATATACTCAGGAGTGGGATTGAGGGATCATATGATCATTTTATTTTTAGTTTGTTGAGGAACCTTCATACTGTTTCCCATAGTTGGCTGCTCCAGCTTATGTTCCCACCAACAGTGTAGCGGGGTTCCCTTTCTCCACACCCTCTCCAGCATTTGTTATTTGTAACCTTTTTAATGATGACCATTCTGACCCACGTGGGGTGATATGTCATTATAGTTTTGTTTTTGTTTTGGCCACTTCTATTGATCTTTCATTCATTTATCTTTGTTTTTTGGCCCATGTGGGCCTCCCATCGCAGCGGCCCCTCTGGTTGTAGAGCACCAGCTCTGGGCGCACGTGCTCCAGAGCTCCAGCTAGGTAGTTGGACACATCTGTCCAGCTGCTCTGCAGCACATAGGATCTTCCCAGGCCAGGGATCAAGCTGGCGCCCCTTGCACTGCAAGGCGGTGTCCTTACCCACTGGACCACCAGGGAAGCCCTCATTATAGTTTTGATTTGCATTTCTCTAATAGTTAGTGACACTGAACATCTTTTTATGTACCTGTTGGCCATCTGTATGTCTTCTTTGGAGAAACGTCTATGTTGGTCTTCTGCCCATTTTTCAGTTGCATTGTATTTTGTTTTTGTTGTCCAGCACTTTCCCTTCTGTACTTATATCCCAGGAACAATAACACTGGTTTCAGAATTTGCCACTTATTAGCAACAAAAATAATACTAAGATAGCAGCTAACAGCGACCAAGTTTTCACATACCCGAGTCTCCGTGTAAGCCTTATCTCATGTAGCTCTCAGAACGCATGAAGTAGGCATTATTATTTCAGTATGGTCCTCACATTTTAGGGAACTGAAGCATAGACCTTAAACTTTGGTGAAATTTTTACCTTTCATTTTTCTCTTCTGTAAAGAGGCGATTATATCTACTGTTCATTTGCTTCCCTTAAGTGAAGAAATGTGTATAAAACTCTTAGCACATGCTTTGTGAAAGATAGGTGCACTGGGTAGGTAGCATTTTGTTGTTACCTTGATGCGCGTGATGGAGCTCCTTTTCAGATGGATAAAAATAGTGTCCTCGCTAGGCTTCGAAAAAGAATGTATCTTCTCGTTGCTTGCTTCACTCATTATCCACCCTGATGACTTCCTGAAGTGCTTCTCTGCAGTATTTTTTTTTCTTATTATTGAAAGGAAAAATGTTGTCAAGAAGAGGTCGGAGGACCTCTCTAGAAGGAAAGTACACGTGGAGACACAAGTTACGTGACTATGGGGAGACAAGAGAAGAGCCTCCCTGGTGGCTCAGACCGTGATGAAGCTCCCTGCAGTGCCAGAGACCAGGTTCAGTCCGTGGAAGGAAGACCCGCTGGAGAAGGGAGAGGCTGCCCACTCCAGTGTTCTTGCCCAGAGAACTCCACGGGCAGAGGCCCCTGGAAGGCAGGCCACAGTCACGGGCTCACAAAGAGTCAGGCACGACTAGGCACCTGACAGCAGTGACCAACACACATGAGCGAAAGAAACCCACTGCTCCCAGGACTTCTGAATCGCCAAATCCACTGTTTTCTTCCCAATGGAGTCACATAGATGATGTTTACCCACAAGAACCCTAGAATGTTTCTTTTTAAAGTGGTGGCCAGAAGAGGATAAAAGTCAGAAAGGACTAGACAAGAACTTCAGTGACACTGAACCTCACGGGAAGGGGAAGACCCAGCTCCCCGGGACCAGAGAAGCTCAAGGTCCTAGTCTCCAGGCCTGCAAGGGCAGGTGTGGACAGGAGGGACTCTGTGCGTCACGCCAAAGGCATGTGCACCAGGGTCCCTTTAGTGAAAATGTGAGTGGCTATCCACATGGGTCCCTGCCCACATTTGAATATCACCAGCCAGACATCCTAAATGATTCTTTTTCCTGAAGCTTACCAAGAAGGAAGCTCCTCTTTTTAAAAAAAACCCCAATTTTAGGAACTGAAGCATAGACCTTAAACTTTGGTGAAATTTTTACCTTTCATTTTTCTTCTGTAAAGAGGCGATTATATCTACTGTTCATTTGCTTCCCTTAAGTGAAGAAATGTGTATAAAACTCTTAGCACATGCTTTGTGAAAGATAGGTGCACTGGGTAGGTAGCATTTTGTTGTTACCTTGATGCGCGTGATGGAGCTCCTTTTCAGATGGATAAAAATAGTGTCCTCGCTAGGCTTCGAAAAAGAATGTATCTTCTCGTTGCTTGCTTCACTCATTATCCACCCTGATGACTTCCTGAAGTGCTTCTCTGCAGTATTTTTTTTTCTTATTATTGAAAGGAAAAATGTTGTCAAGAAGAGGTCGGAGGACCTCTCTAGAAGGAAAGTACACGTGGAGACACAAGTTACGTGACTATGGGGAGACAAGAGAAGAGCCTCCCTGGTGGCTCAGACCGTGATGAAGCTCCCTGCAGTGCCAGAGACCAGGTTCAGTCCGTGGAAGGAAGACCCGCTGGAGAAGGGAGAGGCTGCCCACTCCAGTGTTCTTGCCCAGAGAACTCCACGGGCAGAGGCCCCTGGAAGGCAGGCCACAGTCACGGGCTCACAAAGAGTCAGGCACGACTAGGCACCTGACAGCAGTGACCAACACACATGAGCGAAAGAAACCCACTGCTCCCAGGACTTCTGAATCGCCAAATCCACTGTTTTCTTCCCAATGGAGTCACATAGATGATGTTTACCCACAAGAACCCTAGAATGTTTCTTTTTAAAGTGGTGGCCAGAAGAGGATAAAAGTCAGAAAGGACTAGACAAGAACTTCAGTGACACTGAACCTCACGGGAAGGGGAAGACCCAGCTCCCCGGGACCAGAGAAGCTCAAGGTCCTAGTCTCCAGGCCTGCAAGGGCAGGTGTGGACAGGAGGGACTCTGTGCGTCACGCCAAAGGCATGTGCACCAGGGTCCCTTTAGTGAAAATGTGAGTGGCTATCCACATGGGTCCCTGCCCACATTTGAATATCACCAGCCAGACATCCTAAATGATTCTTTTTCCTGAAGCTTACCAAGAAGGAAGCTCCTCTTTCCCAGAGCTGTTCTTGGTAGATCCTCCTGAGGAAGTTTGATTATGAGAATGTAGTTGATAGATTTGAATAGTTGTTATTTTTCTCACTTATAGAGTTGGGAAGACAAGAGAGAAATGAAGCTAGAAATAATATTTTACATATATTAATAATTATACTAAAAGTAAAGAAAGAAAGAAAAAAGGGAAAGGAAGTAAGATAAAGAGAGGGGGAGAAATGAAAGAAGAAAAAAAGGAATAAGAGAAAAATTCCTCGGCGTTCACAGGACTCTCTCAGGACCCTTGTCTGGAAACTAAATATTTTTTAGGTCATGAACAGAGGTGCAGGGAGAAGACTCTTGGGTGAATTTCAAGGTCAGTCTCTTGTGGTGATTCATTATCCCAGAGTCTCTATGTGTTGCAATAGGCCAGACCACGGTCCAATTATTTCACTGAAGGAGGAGACTGACAAGTCCCAACACGGGCAAATAACATTTTCAAGATCACATGTCCGGTTGTAAAGAAGCCAGGCTTAGGGACTTCCCTAGTGGTCCAGTGGCTAGTCCACCCTCTCAATGCAGGGAGTCTGGGTTCCATCCCTGGTCAGTGAACTGGATCCCACATGCTGCAGCTGAAGATCCCACTGAAGATTTTGTGTGCCACAACTAAGAGACCCTTCGATGAAGACTGAAGATCCCACATGCGGCAACTAAGACCTGATACAGCCAAATAAATGAATAAATATTAAAAAGTAAATTAAAGAAACTAGACTTAGATGTGTTCAAATCTTAAATGTCAGGACAATTTTGGACTTTAAGTATTTGGTTAAGAATTGTTATAAAACAAGAGAAAGTATAGAGAATAGAAGGACGAAGATGTAGGAAGGAGGGAGATGCTAAAAACACAAAGTGTGCATTCACCTTGATGGCCTTTGGTCTTGGACAGGCGTGGGTCTTGCAGTGGTGTGAAATAGGGATTAAGGTGGGAATGGCACATGCGGGTGTGAGGCCAGGATCACCACATGAGTAACATGGGGATTCATTAATTTAAAAAATTGTAGTAGGGCTTCCCTGGTGGTCTAATGGGTAGAGAGTCTGCCTTGCAGTGCCGGGGCACCAGTTCAGTCCCTGGCCCGGGAAGATCCCACGTGCTGCAGAGCAGCTAGACCAGTGTGTCCAATTATGAGCCAGTTCTCTGGAGCACACGCACCAAGAGCCGGTGCTCTGCAACAAGAGAGGCCACTGCATGCCAAAGAATAAAAAGATGGATGAACATAAATATAAATAAAAGAGGCATGATGGGGAAAAGAAAAAGAAAACAGTAGTATAAAATGCTCAGTATTCATTTAGTGCCCTCTGCAGTTCTTTTCAGGATCGACTTAATATAGAATGATTTCTATCTGCTGTGCCTTTCCTGATCTTCATGTCCTCAATAAGCAACTTTTTCCTACATTTCTTTACCATCATCAGAGACCTCATTTTGTAATTTGGGAGAAAGCCCGCTCTGTAGCAGAATGACCTCACCCCCTTCACCCCAATTTTATATATATACACACACAATATATGTATGTGTGGATGTATACACAATTTATAACAAAAATGTGTGTATCCACTGAAAAAAAATAGAAAATACAGACATAAAAACAATAATTTAAAATCACATTTAGTCCTACTGTTGTTGTTTAGCTGCTAAGTTGTATTTGACTCATTGTGACCCCATGCACTGCAGCATGCCAGGCTTCCCTACCCATCACTATCTCCTGGAGTTTACCCACACTCATGTCCATTCACTCGGTGATGCTACCCGGCCATCTGACTCTCTGCTGCCTGCTTCTCCTCCTGCCCTCAGTCTATCCCAGCATCAGGGTCTTTCCCAGTGAGTCAGCTCTTCGCTTCAAGTGGCCAAAGTATTGGAGCTTCAACATCAGCTCTTCCAGTGAATATTCAAGGACATTTTCCTTTAGGATCGAGTATTTTGATCTTGCTGTCCAAGGGACTTCAAGAATATTCTCTAGCACTACAGTTTGTTTTTTGTTTTTGTTTTATTTATTTTGAGGGGTGGGGTGGGGAGGGAGGGGAGCAGGCAGGCCACTTCTATTGGTCTTTCATTTGTCTATTTTCATCCATCTTTGTTCTATGGCCCGCGTGGGCCTCCCATCGCGGTGGCGTCTGTCATCGCAGAGCGCCGGCTCCGGGCGCATCGCGCCAGAGCTCCGGCTCAGTAATTGGACACATCGGTCCAGCCGCTCTGCGGCACGTGGGATCTTCCCAGGCCAGGGATCTAACCAGTGCCCCTTGCACTGCAAGGCAGTGTCCTTACCCACTGGACCACTAGGGAAGCCCTAGCACTACAGTTTGAAAGCATCAGTTCTTCAGTGCTAACCCTTCTTTATGATCCATCTCTCACATCCATACATGACTACTGGAAAAACCATAGGTTTGACTATATGGACCTTTGTTGGCAAAGTGATGTCTCTGCTTTTTAATATGCTGTCCAGGTTTGTCGTAGCTTTTCTTCTAAGGAGCATGATTTTGGAGCCCAAGAAAATGAAATCTGTCACTGTATCCATGTTTTCTCCATCTATTTTCCATGAAGTGATAGGGCCAGATTCCGTGATCTTCGTTTTTTGAACGTTAAGATTGAAGCCAGCTTTTTCACTCTCCTCTTTCACCTTTATCAAAAGGCTCTTTAGTTCCTCTTCACTTTCTGCCATTAAAGTGGTATCGTCTGAGATTTATTGATAATTCTCCTGGCACTCTTGATTCCAGATTGTGCTTCATCCAGACTGGCATTTTGCATGATGTATATAAGTTACATAAGCAGGCCGACAATATGCAGCCTTGATATACTCCTTTCCCAATTTGGAACCAGTTCATTGTTCCATGTTTAGTTCTAACTGTTGCTTCTTGACCCATACAGGTTTCTCAGTAGGCAGGTAAGGGGGTCTGGTATTCTTGTCTCTTTAAGAATTTTCCACAGTTTGTTGTGATCCACAAAGTCAAAGGCTTTATTTAGCGTAGTCAATGAAACAGAAGTAGATGTTTCTCTGGAAGTCTCTTGCTTCTATGATCCAGTAGATGCTGGCAATTTGATCAGTGGTCTCTCTGTCTTACCTAAATTCAGCTTGTACATATGGAAGTTCTCAGTTCATATGCTGTTGAAGCTTAGCTTGAAGGATTTGGGTGACCATAAATTTGTTTTCTATGTCTGCGAGTCTGTGTCTGTTTTGTAAATAAGTTCATTTGAATCACATATTTAGACTCCATATATAGGTGATACCATATGATATTTGTCTTTCTCTGTCTGAATTACTTCATTTAGTGTGATAATCTCTAGGTGATTTTCTATAATGATTTACTTGTCTAAAATATTCCATTGTCTAAAGTACCACAGTTTATTTAAATCATTCATTAATGTGGATATTTTTGTGGCTATAATTTTTTGCCAATATAAAAAAATACCACACAATATCATCAGAGCTAAATTTTGTCCACTATTTACTCAGGATAGATTCCTAGAAATATGTCAAGATAATCACATGATTAAGCATAAACAGGTTGAGTTTTAATAAAAGCCATTATAGTCTATTCCAGAAGGATTATGGGAATTTTATACTCCCATTAGCAGTATAAAAAAGAAACGAAAATTGTGGATGTACATTTGTAGATATTTGGTTGTATTTTATATAATGTATGTGTATCTGTGTATGTGTTTCTTCTAATAAGGTAGAATATTTACTTTACTTAGGTAACTATATTGGAGTGACTCGCTGCTATAATAGCTAAACCTTAACATTATAATGGCTTAACATAATAATTTATTAAAAGGACTTTCTGTTATGTAGCTGTTCAGTGAAGGGTTCCTGGGTGAGAGTGGCTTTCCTCCATGTGGTGACCTAAAGGTGTGGACTCTCCATCGTGTTGCCAGGAATTTTCTCATGCCCTACGAATGTTGCACCCATCCGGTGGGGATACAGGGACAAGAGAAATGTGATGGAGCTGTAACTGCACAGTCCACTGGCTGGAATTCAGCCAGGTGGGCTACAAGGGACTCTGGGAAATGTGGTCAGGGATTGGGGCCAGAGATTGAAAAGGAGAGCCCCAGGTAGAAAAATAGAGCAGGTTCACAAAGTATAAAAAATTTCAACTACATTGACAGAAGAGACCAACTGCAGTCATTAGGAATGGCATTCCCATGTATACATGGGAGGTTTTTCATTTTAATTAGGTTGAAATTTTTTATTTTGACTGGGGCAGTTACATTCTCTAAAGGCTTTCCACCTGCATATTTGCAAATATGTGATGGATTTTTAATGCCAATTTTATACTGAAGAAGGCCTTCCCATTTAATATCCTACTGTGAAGTTGTCAGCATGATAGATTTATATGATAATGAAAATATGTTAATTGCCTAGTTACAATAATTAATTGTGCACATGGAAGACTTGTCATTTGACAACATTCAGTTTATTGATCTGATGTACTGCATAGAATAGCACTTAGGTAGGTGAATTTGCAGGTCCACTGATCAACGATAAAGGCTATCCTTAGATTTCACAGATGCATTTCCTTTTGTCCTCTTCTAGAAGACAGCCATTGCTTGACAATGATATATTTAAGTTTATCTTGTAGTAAAATGAATGACTTTGTATTTTTCCTCTTTTTACATTAAGTAAAAATGACATAGGCTGCCCAGGTGATCCTTAAGTAATTCCCCAAATTTCCTTTTAGGAGGTCCAATAAGATTTTCATAGCACTTGCAGTACCATACCTTCTCTACATAGGTTTAAGCTTCGCCATATTCTGGTTACAAAGATATATGAGTATAGTCTCAAGAGACAAACATTGATTCTTTCCCTAACAATTCTCTTGCTTTCTTGATTATGTCGTTTTGTCTCCCTGAATTAAACTGCAGTAGACAGAGAAAAGAGACCTCACCCTTTCTTCAAAGCTCCAGGTGTGTCGAAGGGAAGGAGCTGCGTAAGTTCAAAGCACGATTCTGAGTTATTTTACAAATAGTAGTCCCCCAGTGGCTCAGTGGTAAAGAACCACCTGTCAGTGCAGGCGAGGAGGGTTTGATCCCTGGGTTGGGAAGATCCCCTGGAGGAAGGCATGGCAGCCGACTCCAGCACTCTTGCCTGGAGAATGCCATGGGCAAAGGACCTGGCGGGCTAAGTTCATAGGGTCACCCAGAGTCGGACATGGCTGAAGTAATTTAGCACGCACACAGTAATCCAGACACCGTGACGACCTTGCTGCTCATTCAGGACTTTGTTAACCACTTCTACAGGTATTGTTTCTTGAGCAACAACAGTGTTTTATAGAAGCTGTGAAACAGACAGTGAAATAGGCGTTCACACGTGCTTCACTGAAAGCAAAGGGGGCTATGGGAAGAAAATGTTCAATAGAGTTACTTCCCAAATGTTAAACAAGAGCTGAAGCCAAGAGCTGAGCCCACTCGGAAACTCTGGAGCTGGTATTAAAATATTACTAATGGAGCTAGAGTCAAGTCATTACTTTCCGATGTCCAACTAATAGGCTGAGCAGCCATGAACTAACAAACTCAGTAAATATAAATAGATAGTGATCAGAATAAGGAAAATAAAGAAAGATCAATGGAAACGAGGTGAGGTAGAATACACCAAGAATAGTTTAATGTATTTCAAGATAAATAAAAGTGAAAGTCACTCAGCGGTGTCTGACTCTTTGCGACCCCACAGACCGTAGCCCACCAGGCTCCGCTGTCCGTGGATTCTCCAGGCAAGAGTGCTGGAGTGGAGAGCCAACTCTTCCCCAAGAGACCTTCCTGACCCCAGGGCTGAACCTGCATCTCCTGCATTTCAGGCAAGATTTCTTTACTGTCTGACCCACCAGGGAAGACAGATAAAGAGAGTACAAAATAAAAGAGCCCTGCCCAAATGTATGTGCCAAGAATTTTTTAAAAAGGAACGCTTTTCAGGCTTCCCTCATGGTCCAGTGGTTAAGAATCCACCTGCCAGTGCAGGGGCCATAGGTTCTATCCCTGGTCACATGCAGAGGGGCAACGAAATTTGTGTGCCATAGCTACTGAGCCGACACTCTAGAGCGCATGCTGTGCAACCAGAGAAGCCCCTGCAGTAAGCAGCCCGCTCTCGGCAAGAGAAAGTAGTCCCCACTCGCTGCACCTAGAGAAAACCTGTGCTCCACAAGGAAGACCCAGCACAGCCAAGAGCAAACCAACAAATCATTGATTAAAAAGGAAAACAAAAGACTCTTTTCATCTTCTTGCCATGGTTGCCAGCCTCTGATTCTTTCTCCTTCAAGCCATGTTTTATTTCTAATACTTCAAATTGAAGAAGCTTATGATACACCTAAATTGTCCACTTCAACTATATTGCAGAAAATAGACACCTCTACTCAAATCTTGTCTGTTGTTAATTCAGTGTTATGTTCTAGTAGGTATTAGACTAAATTCTTTTACAAAGATTGTATTTTGGCTACCCAGCAGGATTCCTAAAAGTATAAACTTCTATCTGGACTTATCTTGAATGTTACTTGGGATGAGATAACCTTTTAGATTTTCGATGCTTATAGTCTTTCAGTGATTATTAATGAGTAATCTGAGACATAGAGAACAAACAGATGAATACCAAGGGAGAAAGGGGAGGTGTGGGATGAGTTGGGAGACTGAGGTTAACACGTATGCACTACTATGTATACACACTATACACACACACACGCCATATGCGCCACTAGGTGCAGTATGTCACAGAGAGTCAGACACAGCTTAGCAACTGGACAACAACAGCAAATGTATAAAATAGCTAACTGACAAGGACCTGCTGTGCAGCCTCGGGAGCTCGGCTTGGTGCTCTGTGGTGGCCTAGACTGGAAGGAAGTCGACCAAGAGGGAGTCTCTGTCTGCGCCTGGCGGAGCCCCTCATTGGACAGCAGAGACGGACGCGGCCACGTGAAGCGACTGTACTCCTGTCAGAAAAAGAGCGCTCAGACACTGAGGAGAGATGCCTAACAAAAGCACCTTAAGACTACGAAACCCTTCAGCTTCGTGTTGAACTCTTTGATTTCTTGAGCTAGTTTCACAATTTGTTTAGGATCGTGTCTCATGCTGTGTGACTTTGAAAGATCCCCAGAAGCTCCTTGGCTTGGCGTTTGTGGTGTTCAACCTTTCCTGCGTTTTCAGTCTTTCCTTATTCTCCTACGAACTATAATTCTGCTCTCTGTCTTTGTTTTAACTGTCTGGACCTGAGCTGGAAGATAACACCTCCAGAACTGTCTTATTATTGTCTTCATGGCATACGTTGAGTCTCATCTCCCCAGCCTGACCCCATGACTTCATGATGTTCCTTTGCTGAATTTTCATTTCCTTCTTTTCTTCATTTAAGAAATATTTACTGAACACCTACCATGGGACAGACACTGCTCTCAGCCTTTGAGATACAACAGTGAGCAAAACAAGCCCCTGTTCTCAGGGAGACGATATGTGAGCATGCGCGTGCACATGGTCAACAGACCGATATATAAACTGCCAGGTGATGTAGCCCAATGAACAAAAATCAAGCAGGGAAATGGAGACCAAGCATGACATCACAGTGAGGAGTGGGTGCTGTTCCTACAGGGGGTCAGAGAAGGCTTCCTTGCAAGGAGATGTTCGAGTGGGGTTAAGGTAGTGTAGGAGACGTGCAGAGATTTCGAGGTCAAGTGTTCTGGGGAAGGCATGTCAAGACCTGTACTAGCTAGCTATTGTGACCAAACAAGTTATCCCCAAATGCAGTAGCTGAAAATAATGATAGATATTTATTCTGTCACAGTTTCTGTGGCCAGATTGGAGTGATTACCGGGGTGGCTCTGGCTTCGAGTCTCCAAGGAGGTGGCAGTCAAGCTGGGAGATAGGGCGGTCGTCTCTGCAGGCTGGACAGGGGCTGGAGGACCCCGCTGCAGAGCGTGGCTCTCCCTGGATGCTGACCGCTGGCAGGAGGCTGCAGTGTCTGCCAGTCTGGGCCCCTCCGTGGACTGCTTGAGTGGCCTCGTGACGCCCGGCTGGCCTCTCCCAGAGCAAACAGGCCGAAACAGGGCAAGGTAGACGCTGGCTCAGCAGTAAAGAATCTGCCCATGATGGCGGAGCCGCAGGAGACATGGGCCTGATCCCCGGGTCGAGAAGATCCCCTGGCGGAGGACTTGGCCACCCACTCCAGTCCTCTTACCTGGAGAGTCCCCTGGACAGAGCAGCCTGAAGGGCTAGGGTCCACAGGGTCACAAGGAATCAGAATGACGGAAGCGACCTAGCACAGCACAGAGGCCACAGGCCCTTGTGTTTTTTTCTGGCTGCTCTGGGTCTTAGTTGTGGCATGCAGGATCTTTTAGTTGTGGCACGTGGGGTCTAGTTCCCTGCCCAGGGATTGAACCTTGGCCCCTGCACTGAGAGCACAGAGCCTTAGCCGCTGGGCCACCAGGGGAGCCCCAGAAGCCACGTCTTACATGGTCCAGCTCAGAAGTCACGCTTCATCCTCTCTGCAAAATCCGGTTGTTTCGCAGATCCGCCCCGTCCCGCGTCGGAAGGGACTGTGTGAGTGCGACTGGGTGGCCCAGGTTGGGGCGTGAGGCCACAGTCTTTTAATTGAAGTCGCGCACTTGGTCTCAGGACTTCATGAAGCTCAGGTTCTTGATACCTCATCAAGGAAAGAATTCGGTCAGAGACAAAGTGATAGGTAAGGAGCAAACTTATTTAGAGATAGGCACTGCACAGATAGAGTCTGACCATCTCAGAAGGTGAGAGGCCCTGAAGTGCGGGGTGGCTTGATTTTATGGACGGGTGACTTCATAGGCTAACGACCAGGAGGATTATTACAACTATCTGGGGGAAAGGGCAGAGATACTCAGCCATCGGGCCACTGCCCACCTTTTGATCTTTGATGCTTAGCCTCCGAACTGTCACGGAGCTGGTGAGCGTGCCCCGCAGTTTAGGTGTGTGTTACAAGGAGTGTGTGAGGAGGCTCAAAGTCCGCTGTAAGTCAGCTCTCCCGCCCTCTTGGGCCTGGTTATTTCTACCCAGTTTTTCTCATGTCCTGTGGGTACGTCCTTCTTTTAAAGGTCATGCCCTGCCCCTTTCCCTCCTGTGTCTTTAAGACATGAAACCCATGAGTTGGGGATCACTGGGGACCCTCCTCAAGGCTGGTGGCCACTCGGGTCTGAGAAGGAGAGAGGTCAGCAAGTTCCAGGAGCTGAAGGAAGCACAGTGTGAATACGTGGAATCCTGGGAGGGCGGCCAGGAAAGAGCCAGGGTCCGAGGGGGAGCAGCAGGCCAAGCCGCACTGGACTTTATAGGTCACAGTAGGGACTTGCAATTATTTGCTCAGTGAGAGGGCGAGCCATTGGAAAATAGCATGTAATTTACTAAATTACTAAATGCTGTTTGTTCTTCCAAGATTTTCCCTTCCCCTCATTGTCTGCAGGCTCTGCCGTCCTTTGCCTCAGGGCTTATGACTAGGCTGAGAGCAGAAGCGGCCTAAGGCCAAGGGCTCCTGTAGGGCGGGGCCTCCCTGCTGGCTCAGATGGTAAAGGATCTGGCTGCAGTGCAGGAGACCCAGGATTGGAAAGATCCCCTGGAGAAGGAATGGTAGCCCACTCCAGTATTCTTGCCTGGAAAATTCCATGGAGAGAGGAGCCTGGCAGGCTACAGTCCGTGGGGTCTCAAAGAGTTAAGCACGACTGAGCAACTAACACTGACACTCTGCTGGGTTTCCTCAAGGAGAACAGGAGAGGGGTATTTCTTTGAGATGCCCCAATACTGAGGGGGAAACGCCGCCTGAGGCTCTGAAGCCTACTTGCAGTCCCAGCTGTGGCACCCTGGCATGGC
The DNA here is from genome assembly GCA_022376925.1 of Tragulus kanchil. Taxonomy (NCBI): domain Eukaryota; kingdom Metazoa; phylum Chordata; class Mammalia; order Artiodactyla; family Tragulidae; genus Tragulus; species Tragulus kanchil. The sequence continues at coordinate 125,113,181 of JAIOJX010000026.1, forward strand.
TGCCCTCAGGTCCTGGCGAGCACAGGGGTGGCTCTGTGGGTACTTCTCTAGGAAGGACTGAAGCCGAGGAGCCGCAGGATGTGGGTGAGGTTTTGAGGCAGGTGGAGCAATAGCAACTGGTATTTCCCCACGTTAGCCCCAGGATCTTTGCACAACTCTCCTTGAGAGACAGATACTGCCCTGTTTCCCTCCTGTGGTCTTAGGTGTGTGTTACAAGGAGTGTGTGAGGAGGCTCAAAGTCCGCTGTAAGTCAGCTCTCCCGCCCTCTTGGGCCTGGTTATTTCTACCCAGTTTTTCTCATGTCCTGTGGGTACGTCCTTCTTTTAAAGGTCATGCCCTGCCCCTTTCCCTCCTGTGTCTTTAAGACATGAAACCCATGAGTTGGGATCACTGGGGACCCTCCTCAAGGCTGGTGGCCACTCGGGTCTGAGAAGGAGAGAGGTCAGCAAGTTCCAGGAGCTGAAGGAAGCACAGTGTGAATACGTGGAATCCTGGGAGGGCGGCCAGGAAAGAGCCAGGGTCCGAGGGGGAGCAGCAGGCCAAGCCGCACTGGACTTTATAGGTCACAGTAGGGACTTGCAATTATTTGCTCAGTGAGAGGGCGAGCCATTGGAAAATAGCATGTAATTTACTAAATTACTAAATGCTGTTTGTTCTTCCAAGATTTTCCCTTCCCCTCATTGTCTGCAGGCTCTGCCGTCCTTTGCCTCAGGGCTTATGACTAGGCTGAGAGCAGAAGCGGCCTAAGGCCAAGGGCTCCTGTAGGGCGGGGCCTCCCTGCTGGCTCAGATGGTAAAGGATCTGGCTGCAGTGCAGGAGACCCAGGATTGGAAAGATCCCCTGGAGAAGGAATGGTAGCCCACTCCAGTATTCTTGCCTGGAAAATTCCATGGAGAGAGGAGCCTGGCAGGCTACAGTCCGTGGGGTCTCAAAGAGTTAAGCACGACTGAGCAACTAACACTGACACTCTGCTGGGTTTCCTCAAGGAGAACAGGAGAGGGGTATTTCTTTGAGATGCCCCAATACTGAGGGGGAAACGCCGCCTGAGGCTCTGAAGCCTACTTGCAGTCCCAGCTGTGGCACCCTGGCATGGCTGCCCTCAGGTCCTGGCGAGCACAGGGGTGGCTCTGTGGGTACTTCTCTAGGAAGGACTGAAGCCGAGGAGCCGCAGGATGTGGGTGAGGTTTTGAGGCAGGTGGAGCAATAGCAACTGGTATTTCCCCACGTTAGCCCCAGGATCTTTGCACAACTCTCCTTGAGAGACAGATCCTGAAGGACATTGAAGTTTCATTTCTTATCAGATTGGTAGGAGAGAGGTTCATAGGGGTAAGTAAGTTTGTTTATAGAAATGCGGTAGAACTCCGCTGGTGGTCCAGTGGTTAAGAATTCACCTGCTCACGCAGGGGGCGTGGGTTTGATCCCTGGGGCAGGAAGATTCCGCATGCTGCAGGGCAGCTCAGCTCCTGCACCTCAGCTGCTGCGCCTGTGAGCCCTAGAGCCTGTGCTGTGCCACAAGAGAAGCCGTTGCAAGGAAAGCCCAGCCACCAAAGCTAGAGAGCAGCCGGTGCACAGCAATGCAGACCTGGTGCAGCCCAAAATAGAAACTACGATTTAAAAACATAAAACAAAGAAATGTGGTATTTCTTAGACACATTAGTTTGTGTTCTGATATTCATATGTGTTTTACTTAATTCTACCACTGGTAATATTTGCTGGCCGGGGAGGTCTTGACTCACCTGCAACTATAACACATCGGCACAGACATTTTGGCACCGTGCCACCAGGGAAGTCCTGGCGCAGACAATGTGGACGCAGCTAGATTCACAACAACAGCGTATCCATGTGGTCATAATGAGATGGCAGTCTGCCCCTAGGCTATAGCAGCTGACTCTCTCTAGCTCGAGTTTTTGCTGCATGTATGATGAACATCTCGCTGAAGATGACAATTTGAAACAACCTGAAACAGAAGGCAGGACTCGGGCTCACATGAAGCCGTCTCTGCTAGGACGCCTTGTTCGACAGCCTCGCCCGTTCTCCAAGGGCATCCGTGGATCCGTGGGCTGGGCGTTGGTTTCTATCCGCTGCTGCCCTTAGACCTGCACTGTCTCTTGTTGGCCGGGACAGGAAAGGCTGAGGCACCTGGCGAAGGCAGGTGAGAGGATGGTGGCTGCCGTTACGGGCGAGGCGAGCCCCTGGAGATGTCTCCTGGGTTTCACTGGTGGCCGCGTTTGACGTTGAGCCGGCTGAGCTCGCCAGCGCTGGTGGCTGACTTGCGTTTGGGAGGAGGAGGGGATAGCTGTTCACTGAAGCCTGGCGGGGACTTCCCAAGAGGCTGGTAGAGGGGTGACAGAGACAAGCCCTGCCTGTCTCGTTTGATGGAAAACCCAGCATGTCTGTTGCAGGCTGTGTTCCGAGAGAAGCAGACCCGTGTCGGGACCCCGAGATGCAGGACGTTTGTGACAGGGGAGAGGGAGGCGCTCTTGATGTTGACCCCCAGGACCCGTGCGGGCGTGATGGGGCCAAAGGAGAAGACGGGCTGCTCTCCGGCCGCCACGGCAGAGGGTCCAGCTGGTCACCTGTGGCGCTCTGGCCCTGCGAGCCGTCCCGAGGGAGGTAAGGGCGCCTCCATTCTCATCCTCCCCACCCCGACGCTCCAGGAGGGGGAGGGCATGACCTCCAGGGCATGCCCCTGGGCGAGGCGGGGCTCTGGGGATTCAGCGAGAGTCATCGGCCTTCCGTGAGCTGGCAGCTAGAGGCGTGAGCACGTCTGTATTCCTGCCAAGGTGGCGGCAGGAGGGAGAGCTCAGTCCGCAGCATTGGGCATCCACCACAGTCTGGTCCATGTCGGAAGGAACAAATGCGTCCTGGATAAGAGATGTTGGAAACAAGTTTGCAAAATTAGGCAACACAGGCAGCCAAGGAGGCCTCCTGGGAGCTGGCTCGCTGACCGCATGTATCAGCGGGACCGTCACTCAGCGTCAGCGACGACTGTGTTGTCCAGGGAGCCTGTGGCCACCCCGAACGCAGGCCCTCTCTCCCTACGCTTGCTTTCGCCTCCAGAGTGACTGCTGTCTAGCTCTTCTGTGTCTCCCTGTGTGACCTTTCCTGCTGTCCTCTCCTGCTGCTTCCAACAGCTGTTTCTCTTGCATTCATATCTTCCTAAAAGAGGCTCTATTTGGGCTTATTAGTCACCCCCCAAAATCGATTGTCCCCGGTTAAACTGATTTGGAGGTGAGACGACCTCAGCCTATATAAACTGGCTGCCTTTGGTCCGTGAACCAGTTTTGTTTCATTTCAGCTGTGGTCCCAGGACACGACACAAGTCCAGATACACGTGAGGAAGCACCTGGGGTCCTCCCGCTCGGAGGAACCCGGGTCCTGCGGTAGTCAGTGTCTGAGCGCTTGCTAGAGGGCCAGCGCTGGTGGCTGACTTGCGTTTGGGAGGAGGAGGGATAGCTGTTCACTGAAGCCTGGCGGGACTTCCCAAGAGGCTGGTAGAGGGGTGACAGAGACAAGCCCTGCCTGTCTCGTTTGATGGAAAACCCAGCATGTCTGTTGCAGGCTGTGTTCCGAGAGAAGCAGACCCGTGTCGGGACCCCGAGATGCAGGACGTTTGTGACAGGGGAGAGGGAGGCGCTCTTGATGTTGACCCCCAGGACCCGTGCGGGCGTGATGGGGCCAAAGGAGAAGACGGGCTGCTCTCCGGCCGCCACGGCAGAGGGTCCAGCTGGTCACCTGTGGCGCTCTGGCCCTGCGAGCCGTCCCGAGGGAGGTAAGGGCGCCTCCATTCTCATCCTCCCCACCCCGACGCTCCAGGAGGGGGAGGGCATGACCTCCAGGGCATGCCCCTGGGCGAGGCGGGGCTCTGGGGATTCAGCGAGAGTCATCGGCCTTCCGTGAGCTGGCAGCTAGAGGCGTGAGCACGTCTGTATTCCTGCCAAGGTGGCGGCAGGGAGGGGAGAGCTCAGTCCGCAGCATTGGGCATCCACCACAGTCTGGTCCATGTCGGAAGGAACAAATGCGTCCTGGATAAGAGATGTTGGAAACAAGTTTGCAAAATTAGGCAACACAGGCAGCCAAGGAGGCCTCCTGGGAGCTGGCTCGCTGACCGCATGTATCAGCGGGACCGTCACTCAGCGTCAGCGACGACTGTGTTGTCCAGGGAGCCTGTGGCCACCCCGAACGCAGGCCCTCTCTCCCTACGCTTGCTTTCGCCTCCAGAGTGACTGCTGTCTAGCTCTTCTGTGTCTCCCTGTGTGACCTTTCCTGCTGTCCTCTCCTGCTGCTTCCAACAGCTGTTTCTCTTGCATTCATATCTTCCTAAAAGAGGCTCTATTTGGGCTTATTAGTCACCCCCCAAAATCGATTGTCCCCGGTTAAACTGATTTGGAGGTGAGACGACCTCAGCCTATATAAACTGGCTGCCTTTGGTCCGTGAACCAGTTTTGTTTCATTTCAGCTGTGGTCCCAGGACACGACACAAGTCCAGATACACGTGAGGAAGCACCTGGGGTCCTCCCGCTCGGGAGGAACCCGGGTCCTGGCGGGTAGTCAGTGTCTGAGCGCTTGCTAGAGAGCGGCTGCCCACTTCTCTTCCATTTAATACTGACACACGGCTCTTTGTGAACGGTGGCACAAGTACCAAAGGCTTGAAGGTTTAGAATGGAGTACATGTGATCCGTCTCTTAAGAAAAGCAACAGGACTCCGCCCCTGCCTTGGCACTCTTCATTCTGTGCTTGTCATCTTTTGTTACAGTTCATATCGCTGTTTCTTTATCAATTTTCGACAAGGGTACATTTTTAATATAGCATATGGGGACTGAGTTAACTTTTCTTTGGCTTGAGGAATTATATTAAATTCAACTGTCCTTAAAGAATTTCAAACACTAAATTAGTATAAGCCATTAATACTTTAATATGAAAGAGCTCTTCAAGTTCTTCCACATTCGACGCTAGCTGAGAGCACTTTGTAGAACGTTTGATGTTTACACGGGAAAATAGACCCTGCTGAGAGACACACAGTGAAGAGAGAGGAGGGGTGATTTCCACTGGTAGCTGGCGGTCTTGCCGTTTGCCTCCTAGTCTTTAAGTAACCTGTCACTGTACTTGGCATAGTCACAAGATCACAGCTAGTCGTAATATGGGATAGGAAACACAATCCTTTTTTTATTGCTTAATTATTTTCATTTTACACGTGACTTTGTATTACAGAGTTTGTTGTTTACAGACATGTATCATCCCAGATTGCTCGCCTCTGTGCATAAGCTCTCGACCCTGCTCAAACAGAAGGAAGACAGGGGTCACTTCCATGTCGGTGTAATTTTTTTTTTTTTTAAAGATTTATTTATTTATTTATTTTGGGCGGGGTTGGGTTGGGGAGGGAGGGGAGCGGGTGGGCCACTTCTGTTGGTCTTTCATTTCTCTATTTTCATCCATCTCTGTTCTTTGGCCCGTGTGGGCCTCCCATCACGGTGGCCTCTGTTGTCACAGAGCACCGGCTCTGGGCGCATGTGCTCCAGGGCTCCGGCTCGGTAATTGGACACGACACAAGTCCAGATACACGTGAGGAAGCACCTGGGGTCCTCCCGCTCGGGAGGAACCCGGGTCCTGGCGGGTAGTCAGTGTCTGAGCGCTTGCTAGAGAGCGGCTGCCCACTTCTCTTCCATTTAATACTGACACACGGCTCTTTGTGAACGGTGGCACAAGTACCAAAGGCTTGAAGGTTTAGAATGGAGTACATGTGATCCGTCTCTTAAGAAAAGCAACAGGACTCCGCCCCTGCCTTGGCACTCTTCATTCTGTGCTTGTCATCTTTTGTTACAGTTCATATCGCTGTTTCTTTATCAATTTTCGACAAGGGTACATTTTTAATATAGCATATGGGGACTGAGTTAACTTTTCTTTGGCTTGAGGAATTATATTAAATTCAACTGTCCTTAAAGAATTTCAAACACTAAATTAGTATAAGCCATTAATACTTTAATATGAAAGAGCTCTTCAAGTTCTTCCACATTCGACGCTAGCTGAGAGCACTTTGTAGAACGTTTGATGTTTACACGGGAAAATAGACCCTGCTGAGAGACACACAGTGAAGAGAGAGGAGGGGTGATTTCCACTGGTAGCTGGCGGTCTTGCCGTTTGCCTCCTAGTCTTTAAGTAACCTGTCACTGTACTTGGCATAGTCACAAGATCACAGCTAGTCGTAATATGGGATAGGAAACACAATCCTTTTTTTATTGCTTAATTATTTTCATTTTACACGTGACTTTGTATTACAGAGTTTGTTGTTTACAGACATGTATCATCCCAGATTGCTCGCCTCTGTGCATAAGCTCTCGACCCTGCTCAAACAGAAGGAAGACAGGGGTCACTTCCATGTCGGTGTAATTTTTTTTTTTTTTAAAGATTTATTTATTTATTTATTTTGGGCGGGGTTGGGTTGGGGAGGGAGGGGAGCGGGTGGGCCACTTCTGTTGGTCTTTCATTTCTCTATTTTCATCCATCTCTGTTCTTTGGCCCGTGTGGGCCTCCCATCACGGTGGCCTCTGTTGTCACAGAGCACCGGCTCTGGGCGCATGTGCTCCAGGGCTCCGGCTCGGTAATTGGACACATCAGTCCAGCCACTCCGCGGCACGTGGGATCTTCCCAGGCCAGGGATCGAACCAGCGCCCCTTGCACTGCAAGGCGGTGTCCTTACCCACTGGACCACCAGGGGAAGCCCTCGGTGTAATTTAAAATACTTTTCTGATCCTTAAAAAAGACGGCATCTGATTCTCTAAAAAAAAAAAAAAAAATGGCGGGGAATGCTAAAAGAGTTGGGAAAATTTTTTCTTTTTGAATAAAATAGCCTAGATTTCCTTTAAAAAATGTTTTTCATGTGTGTAGAAGAGTATAATTCTAGCACTTCTCTAAGTTACAGAGTTGGGCTTCCAGGTGGCGCGGTGATCAAGAGCCCAGTGCAGGAGAGCCAAGAGTCAGGGGTCCAGCCCCTAGACTGGGAAGATTCCCTGGAGGAGGAAATGGCAACGCTCCAATATTCCTCCTGGGAAATTCCGTGGGCAGAGGAGCCTGGTGGGCTTCCGTCCGCGGGGTCACCCAGAGTCGGCCGCAGCTGGGCGACTGCGCCCACGTGCGCACAGAGGTTTCCAGGTTGTTTCAGAGAGCAGCGGAGGAGCTGGCGGCGCTGAGTCCCGGGCGGCAGATGAGACAGACTTTGGTCCTCTTTATCACACAGATGGTGAAACCGAGACACAGGAAGCACCTTCCGCGGGGCCCCTGTCTTCCCCGGGGCCCCACGGGTGCAAGCTTGAACTTTCGGGTCCCCTCTGCATCCTGTGGGATTCTAGTTAAAAAAAAGAAAAAGTGACTTTGTATTACAGAGTTTGTTGTTTACAGACATGTATCATCCCAGATTGCTCGCCTCTGTGCATAAGCTCTCGACCCTGCTCAAACAGAAGGAAGACAGGGGTCACTTCCATGTCGGTGTAATTTTTTTTTTTTTTAAAGATTTATTTTTTTATTTTTTTTGGGCGGGGTGGGGTTGGGGAGGGAGGGGAGCGGGTGGGCCACTTCTGTTGGTCTTTCATTTCTCTATTTTCATCCATCTCTGTTCTTTGGCCCGTGTGGGCCTCCCATCACGGTGGCCTCTGTTGTCACAGAGCACCGGCTCTGGGCGCATGTGCTCCAGGGCTCCGGCTCGGTAATTGGACACATCAGTCCAGCCACTCCGCGGCACGTGGGATCTTCCCAGGCCAGGGATCGAACCAGCGCCCCTTGCACTGCAAGGCGGTGTCCTTACCCACTGGACCACCAGGGGAAGCCCTCGGTGTAATTTAAAATACTTTTCTGATCCTTAAAAAAGACGGCATCTGATTCTCTAAAAAAAAAAAAAAAAATGGCGGGGAATGCTAAAAGAGTTGGGAAAATTTTTTCTTTTTGAATAAAATAGCCTAGATTTCCTTTAAAAAATGTTTTTCATGTGTGTAGAAGAGTATAATTCTAGCACTTCTCTAAGTTACAGAGTTGGGCTTCCAGGTGGCGCGGTGATCAAGAGCCCAGTGCAGGAGAGCCAAGAGTCAGGGGTCCAGCCCCTAGACTGGGAAGATTCCCTGGAGGAGGAAATGGCAACGCTCCAATATTCCTCCTGGGAAATTCCGTGGGCAGAGGAGCCTGGTGGGCTTCCGTCCGCGGGGTCACCCAGAGTCGGCCGCAGCTGGGCGACTGCGCCCACGTGCGCACAGAGGTTTCCAGGTTGTTTCAGAGAGCAGCGGAGGAGCTGGCGGCGCTGAGTCCCGGGCGGCAGATGAGACAGACTTTGGTCCTCTTTATCACACAGATGGTGAAACCGAGACACAGGAAGCACCTTCCGCGGGGCCCCTGTCTTCCCCGGGGCCCCACGGGTGCAAGCTTGAACTCGTTCTGCGGTGTTGCCACTTCTGCATCCTGTGGGAGCGCCGCAGAGAGCAGGGCCCTCCGTGAAGGGCCTGGGCGTGGCGGGCTGGGGAGGGGCGTGGGGAGGGGTGGGGAGGGGCGTGGCGGGCTGGAGGGGTGGGGAGGGGCGGGGCAGGGCGGGGCGGGCTCGGGAGGGGCGTGGTGGGCTGGAGGGGTGGAGGAGGGGCATTGGGCGGGGCGGGGGAGGAACCGGGGTCCCGAAACAGCGCGGAGGCCCGCGCTTTCCTGGAGCACGGCTGCTTCAGAATCACCGCGTTTCTCAGAGAAGGCTGGACACCCCGTCTGCCGTTAAGGACTCCCACTCATGGTAGCGCGGCGATCTATCTTAGCATCTAGTCCTGCTGTCCAGGTCCGGGGTAGATTTGGAATCCTCTGTAAGGCCCAGTACCAGCTTGGTTATAGACATCTGACATATAGTTAGTACTATAAGTGTTGGTGGCCTGCTGGGTTTTTTTATGCACAGAGAGACATCAATATAGAAATCTGATGGTTAAGGATTGCAGATTATTCAAAAGTGGACCTAGTAATATGAAAATAATGCAGTTTGGGACGCAGAAAATCATTCCCCACATTCTGATGTCATGCAATTCTTGTTTTTCTTTTGTTATTCATTGAGTTATGCATTAGAGACTTTGCAAGTGACAGATCTAAATGGAAGGGGAAAAATATAGTGTTATGCCTAAAGGGCAAATGTGGTTACTAAAGCATGTTAATTTTTAACTGAAATATAGTTGACTGTTTCCTGGAAGGTTTTGCCATCATAACTATTTAAAAGTAAATTTTAAAAACCACATAATCAATCTGTCAGTTGAGGTTTGTGCTATACTAGGTACTGAAAGCAGTTTTACAGACTAAAATTAATGACAATATTTCAAATATAAAATACCTGTAAAGTCACATCAGGTATACACCAGTATTCACAGGAAATAAAACTTTCTCCTTCGAAGTCCAAATAGGACCTAAGTTCCTACCCGTAAGAGTAATTTATTTAGGTTTCCTCAGTATTTAATATCAGTAAAGATACACCAAAAGCATCGTACAGAAACGTTTCTAGTGCTCTTTTCTTTCATTATTGCATAGCTTTCAGGTAAAGGAAAATTTAAGCTTCTAAACACAGCTCTCTTTGGGGATACCCGTGTGGTCCGGCGGTCAGGACTCTGGGCTTCCACTGCTGGGGGCTCAGGTTCAGTTCCTGGTAGGGGCACTAAGATCCCCGGAAGCCACGTGGTGCGACAGGAAAAAAAAAAAAAAAAGTAGGGCTTCCCTGGTAGCCCATTGGTTCAGAATCTGCTTTGCAATGCAAAGGACACCAGTTTGATCCCTGGTCCTGCAAGATCCCACGAGCCACGGAGTAATGAAGCCCAGGCTCTACTGAAACCTGTGTGCCTAAGAAGAGAAGCCTCTTTAGTCCTGGCCTTTAGCATCTAGTCCTGCTGTCCAGGTCCGGGGTAGATTTGGAATCCTCTGTAAGGCCCAGTACCAGCTTGGTTATAGACATCTGACATATAGTTAGTACTATAAGTGTTGGTGGCCTGCTGGGTTTTTTTATGCACAGAGAGACATCAATATAGAAATCTGATGGTTAAGGATTGCAGATTATTCAAAAGTGGACCTAGTAATATGAAAATAATGCAGTTTGGGACGCAGAAAATCATTCCCCACATTCTGATGTCATGCAATTCTTGTTTTTCTTTTGTTATTCATTGAGTTATGCATTAGAGACTTTGCAAGTGACAGATCTAAATGGAAGGGGAAAAATATAGTGTTATGCCTAAAGGGCAAATGTGGTTACTAAAGCATTTTAAATTTTTTAACTGAAATATAGTTGACTGTTTCCTGGAAGGTTTTGCCATCATAACTATTTAAAAGTAAATTTTAAAAACCACATAATCAATCTGTCAGTTGAGGTTTGTGCTATACTAGGTACTGAAAGCAGTTTTACAGACTAAAATTAATGACAATATTTCAAATATAAAATACCTGTAAAGTCACATCAGGTATACACCAGTATTCACAGGAAATAAAACTTTCTCCTTCGAAGTCCAAATAGGACCTAAGTTCCTACCCGTAAGAGTAATTTATTTAGGTTTCCTCAGTATTTAATATCAGTAAAGATACACCAAAAGCATCGTACAGAAACGTTTCTAGTGCTCTTTTCTTTCATTATTGCATAGCTTTCAGGTAAAGGAAAATTTAAGCTTCTAAACACAGCTCTCTTTGGGGATACCCGTGTGGTCCGGCGGTCAGGACTCTGGGCTTCCACTGCTGGGGGCTCAGGTTCAGTTCCTGGTAGGGGCACTAAGATCCCCGGAAGCCACGTGGTGCGACAGGAAAAAAAAAAAAAAAAGTAGGGCTTCCCTGGTAGCCCATTGGTTCAGAATCTGCTTTGCAATGCAAAGGACACCAGTTTGATCCCTGGTCCTGCAAGATCCCACGAGCCACGGAGTAATGAAGCCCAGGCTCTACTGAAACCTGTGTGCCTAGAGCGCATGCTCCCCAGTAAGAGAAGCCTCTTCAATGAGAAGCCCGCCCACTGCAATGCAGAGCAGCCCCACGACTAGGGAAAACCCATGAGGCCCCAGCACAGCCAAGTAAATCTTTAAAAAAAAAGGGGGGGGGGACTTCCGTGGTGGTCCAGTGGGTAAAGAGTCCGCCTTGCAGTGCAAAGGGCACCAGTTTGACCCCTGGCCGGGGAAGATCCCACGAGCTGCGGAGAGGCTGGACCGGTGTGTCCAATTATGAGCCAGCGCTCTAGAGTGCATGCGCCCAGAGCCGGTGCTCTGCAGTGAGAGAGGCCACTGCAATGGGAGGCCCACACAGGCCAAAGAATAAAAAAAAAAAGAAAAAGATGGATAAAAATAAATATAAGTAAAAAAGAGGCATGATAGAGAAAAGAAACAAAAAAAAAAAATAGGAACTTTCCCTAGTGCTCCAGTGGTTAAGAATCTGCCTTCCAGTTCAGGGATGCAGGTTCGATCCCTGGTCAGGGAACTAAGACCCCACATGCTGTGACCGGAGAGCTCGTGCCCTGCAACGCAGGCCTAATGAAGCCAAAAATAAAATATAAAAATAGTATTTTTTAAAAAATTAAAATGCTCTTAAAAAATCTTTCTTTTTATGGTCAATTTCAAACATATGCAGAAGTAGAATAATAGAGTGAACCCCAGGTAGTGCTTACCCAGCTCCAACAATGACATATCCATGAGATACCCTGCTTTATCAACACTGCTGTCCCCTCCCCACCCCAGGTATTTTGAAGGAAAGCTCAGACAGTATCCTTTTCATCTGTAAATCCTTTGATATGTATTTCTAAAAAGAAGGCGTATCCTTTTAAAAGCACAACTTCTGAGGTAGATTATAGATGCCCCCACTTTTTCCACCCCTCCCTCCTTGGAGAGTGGGACCTAGCTCTCGGCTCCTTGAGCCTCAGCCACGCGCAGCGTGTGGAGAGGTGTGTACCGGCGTTTCCAGGGTCAGGCTTTCCAAGCTGCCGAGTGAAGTCTGACGGCCCTGAAACCAACACTCCAAACAGGCCACAAGTAGGTGCTCTGGTCAGAAGTTTCAAGAGCCTAGCCTCTCTTTTTTAAAAAAGTCAAAAACATTTTTTTTTGCCCACACCACAGAGGGTTCAGGATCTTAGTTCCTTGACCACGCCCCTGGAGTGGACCGTCAGGGGATTACGAACTGAATTTTACATATCTGGAATTTGGTTTTAGTTGAAAGATTAAGTGGTTTTTGCTACCAGGATGAGTTGTGTAAAAACCATGCTTTAAAAGGTTGTATTACTTAATACGGGCTGCCCCAGTGACTGAGTGGTGAAGATGCTGCCTGCCAACGCAGGAGACAGGAGATGCAGGTTCCGTCCCGGGGTTGGGAGGGTCCCCTGGAGGAGGGCAGGCATCCCACTCCAGTATTCTTGCCTGGGAAATCCCATGGACAGGAGCCTGGCGGGCTACATACAGTCCGTAGGGCTGCAAACAGCTGGACACGACTGAGCACGCATGCAATTACTTACTATGGGGCAGGGGCAGATAGTTTTCCCTATAGTCCAGAAGAAGAAGCCGAGCCCTATTTGGTGAGGACTGACTTCGGGAGAGTCAGGCAGGGAGAGTGCCATGATGACTTACGTAGCTTCACCCTCTCTTCTGTCTCAAGACAAGGGCCTCGGATGAGACCTCTTGCTATGAATGCCAAGAACTGGAATTCATGTTTGGCTTTATCTGAACTATTTAGAGAGTAGGTACATTTCTTCTGTCACAAATGTATTTCATTCTTAGTCAGTGTAATTCAGGAAGTACTAATTGATCTCTGGACTTCCCTCGTGGCTCAGATGGTAAAGAATCTGCCCGTAGTGGAGGAGACCTAAGTTTGATCCCTGGGTTGGGAAGATGCCCTGGAGAAGAGAATGGCTATTCTTGTCTGGGAAATCCCGCGAGCAGAGAAGCCTGGCAGGCTACAGTGCTTGGGGTGGCATTGTGCAAAAGTAACCTGCTGGGCTTTGTGTGAAATTTAGAGGAAATACAGGAGAAAGATAAAATATATTCCTTGCTCATACAATCAAACTGGAGAGACAAGATAAATCACAGGAAGAATTAGATTATGATCCAGGATAATATGTAGTTACGTGTTCAAGCAAGTGGTACCCATACTCACTGCTGTAAGATCTCAGAGGCAAGAGAGGTTAATTAACTTGACATTCTTTGGTCCAAACCCTGAAGGATGACTGTTACTTCCATGGGCTGAAGAAGGCAGTGGGTAGAAGAACACGTAAGCAGTTATTCATGCTGCGTACTAAGTCACTTCATCATGACCAACTCTCTGTGACCCTGTGGACTGTAGCCTGCCAGGCTCCCCTGTCCGTGGGATTCTCCAGGCAAGGATACTGGAGTGGGTTGTCATTTCCTCCTCTGGGGGATCTTCCCAACCCAGGGATCAAACCCCCGTCTCTTAGGTCTCCTGCTTTGGCAGGCAGGTTCTTTACCAATAGGGCCACCTGGGAAGCCCAAGCAGTTACAAAGGTGAGGATGATGATGACACAGAGCACACGGGGAGGCCAGCCACCTCGCAGTGGGGACTCAGGGTGGGAAGCGACTTACCCATTTGGAACATGTGAGTGTTCCAAGTCCCTTGGCAAGTTTCAGTGGTAGGCTGAAGAGATTAGATATCAGAAAAGCATCTATGCCCTTCATTTCAGATGCCAAGGTCTTTGCTGAAGACCAGTAGCTAGCATATTTATTTCTGGAAAAAACCCAGGTGTGTAATTAAAGTTGGAGAAGAACTACCAGAGTTTGAAGTGGTAGAGGAAAGACAAGCAGAAGAGGGACTTGAGTGCACGGAGAGGAAAATGAGGCCGTGAACGCAAGGAGGAAAGCCTGTTCATTTACTCAGCAAATGTTTACTGAATACATACATGCGCAAGTCATGCGCTAGGCATGGAGGAGAGACAAGAACAGCATTCATTAGGAGCCTCTTCGTGATCTGAATAACTGAAGAATCGGCACTTTGAGGTTGGTGACTTGATCCTTTAATCCTTAAAAGTAGAAACGTCAGGGTGTATAATGTCCAGTAGAGAAGGTAGTTTTTTGTCAATTTTCCAGTAAATGATGTAGATGGGAAAAAAATATTCCTTGCTCATACAATCAAACTGGAGAGACAAGATAAATCACAGGAAGAATTAGATTATGATCCAGGATAATATGTAGTTACGTGTTCAAGCAAGTGGTACCCATACTCACTGCTGTAAGATCTCAGAGGCAAGAGAGGTTAATTAACTTGACATTCTTTGGTCCAAACCCTGAAGGATGACTGTTACTTCCATGGGCTGAAGAAGGCAGTGGGTAGAAGAACACGTAAGCAGTTATTCATGCTGCGTACTAAGTCACTTCATCATGACCAACTCTCTGTGACCCTGTGGACTGTAGCCTGCCAGGCTCCCCTGTCCGTGGGATTCTCCAGGCAAGGATACTGGAGTGGGTTGTCATTTCCTCCTCTGGGGGATCTTCCCAACCCAGGGATCAAACCCCCGTCTCTTAGGTCTCCTGCTTTGGCAGGCAGGTTCTTTACCAATAGGGCCACCTGGGAAGCCCAAGCAGTTACAAAGGTGAGGATGATGATGACACAGAGCACACGGGGAGGCCAGCCACCTCGCAGTGGGGACTCAGGGTGGGAAGCGACTTACCCATTTGGAACATGTGAGTGTTCCAAGTCCCTTGGCAAGTTTCAGTGGTAGGCTGAAGAGATTAGATATCAGAAAAGCATCTATGCCCTTCATTTCAGATGCCAAGGTCTTTGCTGAAGACCAGTAGCTAGCATATTTATTTCTGGAAAAAACCCAGGTGTGTAATTAAAGTTGGAGAAGAACTACCAGAGTTTGAAGTGGTAGAGGAAAGACAAGCAGAAGAGGGACTTGAGTGCACGGAGAGGAAAATGAGGCCGTGAACGCAAGGAGGAAAGCCTGTTCATTTACTCAGCAAATGTTTACTGAATACATACATGCGCAAGTCATGCGCTAGGCATGGAGGAGAGACAAGAACAGCATTCATTAGGAGCCTCTTCGTGATCTGAATAACTGAAGAATCGGCACTTTGAGGTTGGTGACTTGATCCTTTAATCCTTAAAAGTAGAAACGTCAGGGTGTATAATGTCCAGTAGAGAAGGTAGTTTTTTGTCGCAGTTGCAGTTCCTGTCACCTCAGATGGAGAGCTGCTCTACGGTCACATGTCAGGTCAAACTTGAGAAGTGAAGTCTTTTTTTTCTCTCTTTTTCTTGCTTCTTGAATCCCTGGCCTCTGTGCACTCCAAGGATTGTAGATCATTTTACTGCAGTAACGTTTTAAAGAAACAAAACCACCTCCCAGGACGACAAGTCAACAATGAACAGAAAGCGTTCCGAGGACAGCAGTTCCAGCAACAGTCCCTGTAGACTGGCTGCTCTGGAGCAGGGAGCTTGTTTAGCAGGTTTGTCAGAAAACACCAGTCATGCATGAATTCCATCAGTCAATATTAATTTAGCTCCTTCTGTGCATTAGACCCTGATCTAGGGGTGGGGGTGCAGTGGTGTGCAAGACCGTGTGCCTTCCTGGAGCTGATATTTGATGGAAAACAAACAAATGAATAAATAAAAACTGAGTTTCCTGTTGGTGATAAGGACCAGGAATGAAAAGCACTCTGTAAGGTAGGAGAACAAAGAGTGATGGGGGTGGGCTGGGGAGTAAGTGTAGATTGGGTGGATTGTGGACCATCTCTGAGGAGGTGACCTGGGACACTTCAGGAGTCGTGTTCCGGGGGGAGGACTAGCCAATGCAAAGGCCTGAGGCAGGAGGAGCTGGGGTGGTGGATGGACGGTCATCAGAGATGGTAGCGTGGCTGGAATCCTGCGAGTCAGGCGGTAAATGCTGGGGGAGGTGGCAGGAATGCCTATGGTTGTCGAGCTGAGAGGTGGTGATCGCCTGGACCAGGGTGTGAAACGTGGCTGGACTTAGATGGACTTTGGAAGTGGAGCTGGGCAGAGCTTGTTGATGTCCTTGGGGATGAGAAAAGCTGGTGCACAGGGTTAACACAGAGCATGGTAGGCCTGTTTTCTGAGGTAGCAACAGGCCGACAGGGGAGGAGGCTCGGCACACAAATATTTGTTGAATGATTCAACAACTCAAACAAACAGTGACGTTCCAAACTTGAGAATGGTAACTCTTTTACTTCTTCACGGTTCGGAGATGTAAGACTATATCATTGTCTAGAATCACTCTAGATGGTGATGGAGTTTCTGGAGTTTCAGGTATTAGGGGTATAGAAATATTTGAAGAAATACGGAGTACTTAGAAGTGCCATGGCAGAAAAAAAAAATTAAACTAGGAGTCTAACTGGCCCTGGACTGGAGTCAGAATATTTTCAGTGCTTGAGGTGACGGATGGAAAAAAAAGAAATGAGGCCTCTAAGTACTTGGACCATGTTTCTCCACTTGTCTACCCTGTGAGAGGTTCAAGGAGGAATGGAAAAACCAATTTTTTCTTGAGAGTGTAGGAATGAGCATTTGGACACTGCCCCTTCAGCTGGACTAGGGAGACAGAGTCTCTCCATCCAGGTTTTACCGGCTTTCATCCAACAGTAGCTTTGGCAGCTGCTGCCTCGGCGTAAAAGCAAGACGCTTCTGTAACTGGCAGAAGTCCACCGCACACTCGACCCTTGCTGTTTCCACTGTGGCCGCGTAAGTAATTCGTGCCAATCACAGATGGCACAGGCGTGACTTCCAGGGAAATATCTTTTACTCGTCTTTGCCGTATGAGTTCAAGCAACTACCAAGCGCAAAGTAATAGTTCTCACAATATTAGACATATGTAAATTGTAGCTCTTTATTCTGAAAATTTTATAGAACAATTCCTAAGCAAAATAGAATGCACAGTCACTTACTCTTCTCGAGTAACTGTTAACACTCTGCCGTACCTGCTTCATCACCTTCTCTTTGAATCTGTCTATAAAAGGGCATGTACTCATGTCTTCTTATCACTGTTCTTTGTGCTGTTAACCTTTTAAGAGTAAGCTGCAGGGGCTTCCCTGGTGGTCCAGTGGGTAAGGACACCGCCTTGCAGTGCAAGGGGCGCTGGTTCAATCCCTGGCCTAGGAAGATCCCATGTGCCGCGGAGTGGCTGGACTGATGTGTCCAATTACCGAGCCGGAGCTCTGGAGCGCATTCAACCAGAGCTGGTGCTCTGCAATGACAGAGGCCACTGCGATGGGAGGCCCACAGGAGCCAAGGAACAAAGACGGATGAAAACAGATACATGAAAGACCAATAGAAGTGGCCCGCCCGCCCCTCTCCCTCCCCACCCCACCCCCACCCTCCCCCCAAAAAGGAAAAAGAGTAAGCTGCAGATACCGGGGTCCTTTACGCCTTTACCCTTTCCTAGTGTATCGCTATGAGCAAGGACACTGCACACATAACCACAGGATGGTGACCAAGTGCAGTCAGTTTACCTCTGACACCATAGTCCCATCTAATGGTCACGCCACATTCAGATTGCACTGGGTGGCCCAATGCTGGTCTTTCTAAGGCTTCCCCTTTCTGATCCACACGTTGTACTTAGTTGTCCTCTTGTGACATACTTGATACTCCCCTTCCCTTTCCTGTCTCTATATTTGGAGCTTTTATGAGTCTTTCCTTCCCCTATTTAAGGCACAAGCACTAAGTGCTTTTGCCTGGAGAATCCCATGGACAGAGGACCCGAGCAGGCTACAGTCCATGGGGTCCCAAGAGTCAGACCCGACTTACCGACTAAACCGCCACCGCCTCTGGCGAGGCATGTCTTGATTTCTGTGTGTGTGCATGTGCCCAGTGGCTCAGTTGTGTCAGACTCTATGGGACTTGGATACTTTCCAGGCAAGAATACTGGAGGGGCTGCCATTTCCTCCTCCAGGGGATCTTCCCAACCCAGGGATCGAACCTGTGTCTTTTGCATCTGCAGGCAAATTCTGTGGGGTCTCCTTACCAAATCCAAGACACTGCTGTCTCCCTCAGGACTTCCCAAACAACCTTTTAATTTCTCCCTTCTTTCTGTATCCAGCCTCTTATTCATTCTTCGTATGACAGCCAGCGTATTTTTTTTTTAATATATTTATTTTATTTATTTGTCTGTGCTGGGTCTTAGTTACAGCTTCTAAGATCTTGGTGGTCTCACGTGGAATCTAGTTCCTTGACCAAGGGGTGAGCGCAGGCCCCCTGCATGGGAGGGCGGAGTCTTGGCCGCTGGACCGCTCGGAAGTCTCCCAGAGGACTGCTTTGAACTCTGTCACCCAGAATGCTGCCTCTCCCATGACTGACACTGACCAGTGGCTTCCTGTTGCATAAGAAGGAACTTCTGGCATTCCCCATGAGCCCTAGGCCTCTGGGGGTTGGCTGGTGCTGCCACGTCACCCGCCTTGTGCCCCTCCTTGCCACCAAGTCCTCAGCCACTCCGGGTCTGCCTTCTCACTCCGCCTGCTGCTTCCTCCATCGGACTGCTCTCCCGCGTCTGTTCACAGGTCTGGTTCAAGCAGTCTTTATTTACTTTTTAAATTTTTATTTTACTTTTTACTTTTACAGAGTTTTGTTGTTTACAGGTATGTATGATCCCAGATTATCTGAACAAAACTCACCTCCCCAGACAGAGGAGATCTGCTGGAAACTGGTCTCTCACAGCTACACATCCCATCTTCACTTAGGGCACTCCCCACAGTCTGCATCTACTCTGGTTTTACTTATTGTTTCCTGCCTACCTCTAGAAAATAAGCTCCAGAATAAGGGCCTTTTAAAGTTATTTAAAAATATTTATTTACTTAGATTGGTCTTAGAAGGAGCGTGTGGGATCTAGTTCTCTGCCCAGAGACGGAGCCTGGGCGCCCTGCGTCGGACGCACTGAGTCCTAGCCACGGGACCGCCAGGGCGTCCCTGTGTGTGCTCAGGCCTGTCTGACTCTGCAGCCCGCCAGGCTCCTCTGTCCGTGGATTCTCCAGGCAGGAATCCTGGAGTGGGTTACCGTTTCCTCCTCCAGGGGATCTTCCTGACCCAGGGATCGAACCAGAGTCTCTTGCATCTCCTGCCTTGGCAGGCAGATTCTTTTGCCACTAGCGCCACCTGGGAAGCCCGGGAAGTTCCCAGGGCTTTATTTATTTCGTTTATTGTTTTATCTCCAGTGCCTTGAAGTTAAGGTCATTTTCACGTAGTCTAGTGCCTTGACTGGAGGGCACAGCAGAGCGGCTCTCCGGGCGATTAGTGCAGTCAATGGACACGTTCCCCACATTGTCTAGCAATGATTGTGCAAGAGAGCATCAATAAATAATTTTTCTAGGCCCCTGGGGGGGGTCTTGGCCGCTGGACCGCTCGGAAGTCTCCCAGGGGGCTGCTTTGAACGCTGTCACCCAGAATGCTGCCTCTCCCATGACTGACACTGACCAGTGGCTTCCTGTTGCATAAGAAGGAACTTCTGGCATTCCCCATGAGCCCTAGGCCTCTGGGGGTTGGCTGGTGCTGCCACGTCACCCGCCTTGTGCCCCTCCTTGCCACCAAGTCCTCAGCCACTCCGGGTCTGCCTTCTCACTCCGCCTGCTGCTTCCTCCATCGGACTGCTCTCCCGCGTCTGTTCACAGGTCTGGTTCAAGCAGTCTTTATTTACTTTTTAAATTTTTATTTTACTTTTTACTTTTACAGAGTTTTGTTGTTTACAGGTATGTATGATCCCAGATTATCTGAACAAAACTCACCTCCCCAGACAGAGGAGATCTGCTGGAAACTGGTCTCTCACAGCTACACATCCCATCTTCACTTAGGGCACTCCCCACAGTCTGCATCTACTCTGGTTTTACTTATTGTTTCCTGCCTACCTCTAGAAAATAAGCTCCAGAATAAGGGCCTTTTAAAGTTATTTAAAAATATTTATTTACTTAGATTGGTCTTAGAAGGAGCGTGTGGGATCTAGTTCTCTGCCCAGAGACGGAGCCTGGGCGCCCTGCGTCGGACGCACTGAGTCCTAGCCACGGGACCGCCAGGGCGTCCCCGTGTGTGTGCTCAGGCCTGTCTGACTCTGCAGCCCGCCAGGCTCCTCTGTCCGTGGATTCTCCAGGCAGGAATCCTGGAGTGGGTTACCGTTTCCTCCTCCAGGGGATCTTCCTGACCCAGGGATCGAACCAGAGTCTCTTGCATCTCCTGCCTTGGCAGGCAGATTCTTTTGCCACTAGCGCCACCTGGGAAGCCCGGGAAGTTCCCAGGGCTTTATTTATTTCGTTTATTGTTTTATCTCCAGTGCCTTGAAGTTAAGGTCATTTTCACGTAGTCTAGTGCCTTGACTGGAGGGCACAGCAGAGCGGGCTCTCCGGGCGTATTAGTGCAGTCAATGGAC
The DNA here is from genome assembly GCA_022376925.1 of Tragulus kanchil. NCBI lineage: Eukaryota > Metazoa > Chordata > Mammalia > Artiodactyla > Tragulidae > Tragulus > Tragulus kanchil. Next base: position 125,133,498 of record JAIOJX010000026.1, read on the forward strand.
ACGTTCCCCACATTGTCTAGCAATGATTGTGCAAGAGAGCATCAATAAATAATTTTTGGTTGATAGGAAACAATATCTTTTCAGAGCTACAATATATTTTAAGTTATAATTCTAGAATATGTTGTTCCTCAGAATTATTAAGAATTACAGTCTTATGAACTTATAGTGTAAAATATTTAGTATAGTAAATAATATATATATATGCATACATCTGTACCGACCTGTATTGCTCACTTTCTAAAGGACGTCCTGTGCATAAAAATGTACTTTTAAATATTTAAAAATTTAAAAAACAATCTCCTTCATGGATCCCAGGCTTGTCGTGGTCGAGGGGCTTGGGCAGCTTAACGAAGCTCAGAGTCATGCCATAAAGGGCCACCCAGAAAGCATGGGCCATAGCAGAGAGTTTTGAGAAGGCAGAGGCCCCTGGGCAAGCCAGTCCAGTACTCTTACTGCAAGAGCCCCATGAACAGTATGAAAAGGCAACAAGACATGACCCCAGAAGACGAGCCCCCGGGCCAGACGGCGTCCAGTAAGCTCCCGGGGAAGAGCACGTTGCTAACAGAAGTTGGTCATAATCAGTAGTTACGGAGGACAGTGACTAATAGCCCCAGAGAGAAGGAGACGGCTTGGCCAAAGTGGGATCGACACTCAGCCGCGGATATGTCCGGTGGTGGACATCCAGTGCTGTAAGGAGTTACACTGCAGAGGAACCTGGAAGGTTAGGTCCACAAATCAAGGTAAATTGGATGTGGTCAAGCAGGAGAGAGCAAGAGTGAACATCGACATTTTAGGAACCAGTGAACTAAAATGGGTGGGAATGGGCAAATTCAATTCAGGTGGCCATTTGTGCATACTACCATGGGCAAGAGTGCCCTGGGAGATACGGAGTAGCCCTCGTAGTCAGCAAGAGTCCACAATGCAGTACTGGGTGAAATCTCAAAAACGACAGAAAGATCTTGGTTTGTTTCCAGGGCAAACCAGTTAACACCACAGCAATCCAAGTCTGTGCCCCAACCACTCACGCCAAAGAGGCTGAAGTCGAACAGGTCTGTGTAGACCTACAAGACCTTCTAGAACTAACGCCAAAAAAGATGTCCTTTCATCATAGGGGACTGGAATGCCAAATTAGGAAGTCAAAAGATACCCGGAGTAACAGGCAAGTTTGGCCTTGGAGTATAACATGAAACAGGACAAAGGCTGACGGAATTTCATCCAGAGAACACCGATCATCGCAAAAGCTCTCTTCCAGCAACAGAAGGGAGTCCCTGGTGCTGCAAGAGTCAGACAGGACTTCGCGACTAAACCGCCCACCCCCATGATTACTCAGTGGAAGTGATGACTAGATCCAAGGGATTAGAGCTGGTAGACAGAATGCCTGAAGAATGATGGATGGAGCGTCATCACATCGTTCAGGAGGCAGTGACCAAAACCACCCCACAGAGGAAGGAATGTAAGAAGGCAAAGCGGTTGTCTGAGGATGCTTTACAGACAGATGAGAAAAGAGGTTGAAAGGCAAAGGGGAAAGGGAAAGATATATCCAGCGGAATGCAGAGTTCCAGAGAATAACAAGAAGAGGTAAGAAGGTCTTCTTAAATGAACAATGCAGAGAAACAGAGGGAAACAACAGAATGGGAAAGACTAGAAAGACAGCCTCCACGCGTGTGGGCTTCAGCTGTTGCAGCTCACGGGCTCAGCTCCAGGGGGCAGCATTTGCGGCGCATGGGCTTAGTTGCTCCTCAGCAGCTGGGATCTTCCCGGAGAAGGGGCTGAACTGGTGCCCCTTGCATTGCAAAGCAGATTCTCAACCACTGAACCACCAGGGAAGCCCTCCCTGGGAAGTTTTACAGTCGTGGAGAGGACAGAAAGCCAAGATGGGGCTGCATAAACACGCCTTATTCTATCCGTGGCCCTGCATAGTAACATCTGGGCTTCCCTGGCAGCTCAGCAGTGAAGAATCAGCCAGCAGTGCAGCCGACGCAGGAGACGTGGGTTTGGTCCCTGGTTCCGGAAGATGCCCTGGAGGAGGGCACAGCAACCCACTCCAGCATTCTTGCCGGGAGAATCCCATGGACAGAGAAGCCTGGCGGGCTACAGTCCACAGGACTGCAGAGTTGGACACAACTGAAGCAAGTTAGCATGTATGCATATTAATATTTGCCTTCCCATGGTTTGCCAACCCCTGAAACTCTTCTTTGTCACATCTCTACAAACTATTATTGTTTTGTTAAGATGCTGCATTAGCCCAAGTTCTAACCACCAATTTGAGTGACTCTTCATTGCGATTTCTCCCTGCTGACGTGCCCTGTCTGTGCTAGTAAACAGCTTGTTTTTGCCTTGTTAATCAGGCTTTTGGCAGTCTAGTTTTACAGGAGCCCAGGGGGAGAGCCAGGAGGGTAAAAGAAAGAAGGAATGTTTCCTCCCCTACACTCATATTCTTTTATTCTCTTAGAAAAAACATAATTTCTCTCCCCTATCCCTGTCAAAATTCTAGCCATTATTAGAGTGAAGTTCCGCTACACCTGTTTTCTAAAGCTTTTACATTAGCTGAAGAGATCACGCCCGCAGAGCTCTGGGCCACACCCTCAGGGCATGGCGATGAGCGCTGCGATAAGCAGCTATCATTCAAGCACTGTCTTGGGATGCCTATTCCATGGGTGTCTGGAACTTTTATTCAGTTCTCTGTTGATATTTTGTTCCTCCAAACTGCCTGTAAGCCCTTTAAAATCGAGGACTTGGTTGTACACAATAGACCCCTAAGACCTAAGATGTCTCAGAACCTCCCAAGGTTATGATTTACTCCATAGAATGCAGTAATTCAAATTCAAAAGCAGTCTCTTGGGACTTCCCTGGTGGTCCAGTGGCTAAGATTCTGCACTCCCAACGCAGGGGACCAGGGTTTGATCCCTGGCCGGGGAACTAGCTTCCACATGCTGCAACTAAGAGCTAGTGCAGCCAAAGAAATAAAATAAATATTAAAAAAAACCCAACAGTCTCTTGTGTACAATAATAAAAACAAAATTGTGAGCCCCAATCCATTAGACCTTGTGTTACAAACAAATGAGATCAGTCACTTATTGAGCTCATGTGCCCAGCATTCTAGTGGAGAATATGGTAACACACAAGCCACAGGAGTGACTGCTGGTCAGGATTTGATCAGTAATTGCCAGCTTCCTAAGTTTCCAACTTAGGACCCGGGATATCAGAGAAGCCTGGCGGGCAACAGTCCACAGGACTGCAGAGTTGGACACAACTGAAGCAAGTTAGCATGTATGCATATTAATATTTGCCTTCCCATGGTTTGCCAACCCCTGAAACTCTTCTTTGTCACATCTCTACAAACTATTATTGTTTTGTTAAGATGCTGCATTAGCCCAAGTTCTAACCACCAATTTGAGTGACTCTTCATTGCGATTTCTCCCTGCTGACGTGCCCTGTCTGTGCTAGTAAACAGCTTGTTTTTGCCTTGTTAATCAGGCTTTTGGCAGTCTAGTTTTACAGGAGCCCAGGGGGAGAGCCAGGAGGGTAAAAGAAAGAAGGAATGTTTCCTCCCCTACACTCATATTCTTTTATTCTCTTAGAAAAAACATAATTTCTCTCCCCTATCCCTGTCAAAATTCTAGCCATTATTAGAGTGAAGTTCCGCTACACCTGTTTTCTAAAGCTTTTACATTAGCTGAAGAGATCACGCCCGCAGAGCTCTGGGCCACACCCTCAGGGCATGGCGATGAGCGCTGCGATAAGCAGCTATCATTCAAGCACTGTCTTGGGATGCCTATTCCATGGGTGTCTGGAACTTTTATTCAGTTCTCTGTTGATATTTTGTTCCTCCAAACTGCCTGTAAGCCCTTTAAAATCGAGGACTTGGTTGTACACAATAGACCCCTAAGACCTAAGATGTCTCAGAACCTCCCAAGGTTATGATTTACTCCATAGAATGCAGTAATTCAAATTCAAAAGCAGTCTCTTGGGACTTCCCTGGTGGTCCAGTGGCTAAGATTCTGCACTCCCAACGCAGGGGACCAGGGTTTGATCCCTGGCCGGGGAACTAGCTTCCACATGCTGCAACTAAGAGCTAGTGCAGCCAAAGAAATAAAATAAATATTAAAAAAAACCCAACAGTCTCTTGTGTACAATAATAAAAACAAAATTGTGAGCCCCAATCCATTAGACCTTGTGTTACAAACAAATGAGATCAGTCACTTATTGAGCTCATGTGCCCAGCATTCTAGTGGAGAATATGGTAACACACAAGCCACAGGAGTGACTGCTGGTCAGGATTTGATCAGTAATTGCCAGCTTCCTAAGTCTTTGTCTAGTTTCCAACTTAGGACCAACCAGAGAAAGGCAAGTATGCATCCCTCCAACCCCACTGGCCGCTTGCTTCTGATTAGCTCTCCTTGATTCCCCACGCCACTGCCCGGGTACACCGGAAGCCTTCCCCCTTTCTACCGGAAAGCTTCCACACTTTCCTGTCGTTGAATCTCTGCCAAGTGCAAGTGATGAGGGCTGACTGCCTTGCTGTAGCTAGCTCTGAAAAATGTCGTCTGCTTCGTTTCATTTGAGTGTTCTTTATTTCGATGCGTGGGGTTCACAAACTATTATACGTGGTTTCACCAAGTAACTGGAGGCTCCAAAGACTCCCCACAGGGCCATTTGTAATTTCACTGGGCTCGAATTTGAATGTGATCCTGGTGTACAGAAGCAAACTACTGACTGCCCTGTACACTCACTCACAATCTTACTCTCATATTCACATTACGACTACGTGATTACTGAGGAAATTATACTCCCTGTTTCGGGAAACTTAATTTTAAGGTATCAGACCTAATAACATGAATCGTAAGGGTCTACTACTGAGAGATTTCAAAAAGACTTAAAAAGTGACCAACTTTGAAGAGTAGAAAGGAAATTAGTGAAAATGAAAGATCAATCTTTTAAGCCTATGAGACTACAAAAAGAGTGGTACCAACAGAAATGAAGATGTGAGGGAAATAGGTTTCAAAGGTCAAGAGACAGCGAGATGTCCAAGTTCATTCAACACGTGTGGACCGCACGCTGTCTAGTTTAGGTGCTGAGGACGGAGTGGAGGACAGCCTAGGCAAAAGTCCTTGCTCTTGTGGACTTTACACTTGAGAATGTAGACAGCTGGGATTCAGTAGGGAGGGAAATGTAAAGATACTTGCATTTAAGAATCAATCACACAGAAGTAAGAGTTAAAGTCACATCAGAAAGCAGCTTTCTAAGACTTTGCAGTTCCTAAGGACTTGACCTTAAGACCTGTGGGGACAGAAGAAAGAAGCGCCCGATTCAGGAGGCCACAGAGCACAGCAGCCACAGGAGTGACTGCTGGTCAGGATTTGATCAGTAATTGCCAGCTTCCTAAGTCTTTGTCTAGTTTCCAACTTAGGACCAACCAGAGAAAGGCAAGTATGCATCCCTCCAACCCCACTGGCCGCTTGCTTCTGATTAGCTCTCCTTGATTCCCCACGCCACTGCCCGGGTACACCGGAAGCCTTCCCCCTTTCTACCGGAAAGCTTCCACACTTTCCTGTCGTTGAATCTCTGCCAAGTGCAAGTGATGAGGGCTGACTGCCTTGCTGTAGCTAGCTCTGAAAAATGTCGTCTGCTTCGTTTCATTTGAGTGTTCTTTATTTCGATGCGTGGGGTTCACAAACTATTATACGTGGTTTCACCAAGTAACTGGAGGCTCCAAAGACTCCCCACAGGGCCATTTGTAATTTCACTGGGCTCGAATTTGAATGTGATCCTGGTGTACAGAAGCAAACTACTGACTGCCCTGTACACTCACTCACAATCTTACTCTCATATTCACATTACGACATACGTGATTACTGAGGAAATTATACTCCCTGTTTCGGGAAACTTAATTTTAAGGTATCAGACCTAATAACATGAATCGTAAGGGTCTACTACTGAGAGATTTCAAAAAGACTTAAAAAGTGACCAACTTTGAAGAGTAGAAAGGAAATTAGTGAAAATGAAAGATCAATCTTTTAAGCCTATGAGACTACAAAAAGAGTGGTACCAACAGAAATGAAGATGTGAGGGAAATAGGTTTCAAAGGTCAAGAGACAGCGAGATGTCCAAGTTCATTCAACACGTGTGGACCGCACGCTGTCTAGTTTAGGTGCTGAGGACGGAGTGGAGGACAGCCTAGGCAAAAGTCCTTGCTCTTGTGGACTTTACACTTGAGAATGTAGACAGCTGGGATTCAGTAGGGAGGGAAATGTAAAGATACTTGCATTTAAGAATCAATCACACAGAAGTAAGAGTTAAAGTCACATCAGAAAGCAGCTTTCTAAGACTTTGCAGTTCCTAAGGACTTGACCTTAAGACCTGTGGGGACAGAAGAAAGAAGCGCCCGATTCAGGAGGCCACAGAGCACAGCAGCCACCCAGGGCCTGTGGACTCAGAGCCCTCCCGTCGAGTTTTCCTCAGAGTGTGCCAGGAAAACAGGTTAATGGAGGGTCACCGAGGACTAGAGGCTCTGTCCTTTAGCAGATGCTCTGGAAATAAGCGGTAATAATGGTAGTTCATATGCATTTACAAAGTACTTACATTTGCATTGTTTATTTAAGATACAGGTAAAAGTATCAGCATATTTCTCATGGAGAGCTTGGGCGGAGAGAGTAATAGTCCTCAAGATCACACAACAAAGTGTGGTCAGAGTAAGAATTAGAACCTGATTTTCCTGACTCCTAGATCCACGGAGGTATTCATAATGCTACTTTCCATTTTTTAATTTTATTTTTTATGCTACCTTTAAGAAATTGTTTTTATTTTGCTTTTACAGAATTTTCTTCTTTACAGCTGTACATAAGCCCAAATCAGTCATAGGTTTATCTTTGATCCCTCCCACCTGAACGCCCTCCCTCCCCCTCCCTACCGCACCCCTCCAGGCTGCTGCAGAGCCCCCTGTAAGTTCCCTTGATCTCAGGGCGTATTCACAATGGTTATTCTTTTACACATGACAGTGTAGGTCTCCATGTTACTCTTTCCGTATCTCTCACCCACTCTTCCCTCCCCCTAGGGTCCATAGGCCAGTTCTCTATGTCCGTTTCTCCATCGCTGCTCTGCATGTGCATTTATCAGTACCATCTTACTAGAGTCCTTATATATGTGTTATAGTATACTGTATTTGTCCTCTTTTTGACTTACTTCACTTTGTATAATAGGCTCTAGATTCATCCACTTCATTAGGACTGATTCAAATGCATTTGATCTTAGGGCTGAGAAATATTCCATTGTATGTATGAACCACTGCTTCTTTATCCATTCATTTGTTGATGGACGTCTAGGTTATTTCCGTGCTCTAGCTACTGTAAAATGTGCTGCAATGAACACTGGGGTGCTACGTTTTTTCCCCCAGTCTGTTACGGGCCTGCCGCTCTAACCAAAGAAGAATAAAGTAAGAGGAAAGCAGCTTTCTAAGACTTTGCAGTTCCTAAGGACTTGACCTTAAGACCTGTGGGGACAGAAGAAAGAAGCGCCCGATTCAGGAGGCCACAGAGCACAGCAGCCACCCAGGGCCTGTGGACTCAGAGCCCTCCCGTCGAGTTTTCCTCAGAGTGTGCCAGGAAAACAGGTTAATGGAGGGTCACCGAGGACTAGAGGCTCTGTCCTTTAGCAGATGCTCTGGAAATAAGCGGTAATAATGGTAGTTCATATGCATTTACAAAGTACTTACATTTGCATTGTTTATTTAAGATACAGGTAAAAGTATCAGCATATTTCTCATGGAGAGCTTGGGCGGAGAGAGTAATAGTCCTCAAGATCACACAACAAAGTGTGGTCAGAGTAAGAATTAGAACCTGATTTTCCTGACTCCTAGATCCACGGAGGTATTCATAATGCTACTTTCCATTTTTTAATTTTATTTTTTATGCTACCTTTAAGAAATTGTTTTTATTTTGCTTTTACAGAATTTTCTTCTTTACAGCTGTACATAAGCCCAAATCAGTCATAGGTTTATCTTTGATCCCTCCCACCTGAACGCCCTCCCTCCCCCTCCCTACCGCACCCCTCCAGGCTGCTGCAGAGCCCCCTGTAAGTTCCCTTGATCTCAGGGCGTATTCACAATGGTTATTCTTTTACACATGACAGTGTAGGTCTCCATGTTACTCTTTCCGTATCTCTCACCCACTCTTCCCTCCCCCTAGGGTCCATAGGCCAGTTCTCTATGTCCGTTTCTCCATCGCTGCTCTGCATGTGCATTTATCAGTACCATCTTACTAGAGTCCTTATATATGTGTTATAGTATACTGTATTTGTCCTCTTTTTGACTTACTTCACTTTGTATAATAGGCTCTAGATTCATCCACTTCATTAGGACTGATTCAAATGCATTTGATCTTAGGGCTGAGAAATATTCCATTGTATGTATGAACCACTGCTTCTTTATCCATTCATTTGTTGATGGACGTCTAGGTTATTTCCGTGCTCTAGCTACTGTAAAATGTGCTGCAATGAACACTGGGGTGCTACGTTTTTTCCCCCAGTCTGTTACGGGCCTGCCGCTCTAACCAAAGAAGAATAAAGTAGGTACTGGATAATCTGATTAATATTTGTGAACAAATTTCCCCTAAGTAGTCATTTAAATGGTTAAGCTTTTTCTATTTTGCATGATACCTTTCTGAATACTAGAGGAGATTGATGCAGATGGTTTATTAGAAATTGACTAGGTCAGCGTGGTAACTGGTATTGTTTTACCAATTAACCGATTAAATTCCACATATACAATTTCAATAAAACGAGAGAAAGTAGCAAAGGCACTACACTGTGACTGGAAAGTTACGAAAAGTTAATTTTTTCACACCATCTCATAAAGATGTTACACATGCGCTGGTGCTGACAACTCCAGTGAAGTTACAGAACCATTTAGCCTCGTTTTTGTTTTCTAAGTACAAACCAGGACGCTGGGCAAGGCTTTTTCTTATGGAATATTCAAAAGCTAATTAAGAAAATATTTTGTACAGCTTAGTAATTATTAACATTTGTGTTCTGTCGGCCATGAATTATCTAAACGCTTCACATTTGAATGTTCAAGTAACCCTAGCATATATGCCAATTAATACCCGAAGCAGGTACGGTTAATATGCCCACTTTTCAGATGAGTAACCTGAGAGTCAGGGAGGTGAAGTAGTCGGTCCTTACTGATAATGGCTTCTAATTCCCAGACTGGGATCTATCTGACATGCGAAAACGTTTGCAGAAGCAACAGTTCTCGCAAGCCATTCTGCTTTTCGGCCCTGTTCCCGAGAAGGAACGGTCCAGGTCCCTGACCGAACTTCCTAAAAGGCGTGGCCTTTCGCCCGGCCTCGGCGCGGGGCCACCGGCCGCTCCGCCTCGCCGCCACGCCCGCGCCCCGCCCCCGGCCCCGCCCCTACCACCACCCGGGGGCGCGCCCTCCGCCGTCGCGCCTCCGTGACGTCACGCGCGCGCCGCGGCCCTCGGGCCGGGGGCGGGGTCCAGCTCGGGCCTCCGCGGCCATCGCAGCCCGCGGCTCCTGCCTCCGCCCGCCCCCGGCCTCCCGGGCCGAGCCGAGCCGAGCGGCGACGGCAGCGTCGGCGGCCGCGCCATGTCGGGCGGCGCGAGAGCGCTGTGAGGCCGCGGCCCGGGGCGGCGGCGGGGCCGCCCATGGTGCCGTCGCGACGGCCTCCCGCGGCAGGAAGGCCAGGTAGGTCGGCGCGCGCGGGCCGCCGCGTCCCCCGGAGCCCAGCCCGGGACCGGGGCCCCGAAGGCCGCGGCCGCCAGCCGCTCTGGCCGCCGCGGAGGGGTCCGTCTCCGGAAGACGGCGCGGGCCCGAGCGGCTCCCCTGGGACGGCTGACCCCGCGCGGACCCGCCTGTGCGGAGCGCGCGTCCCCGGGCCGGGCCGGGCCGCCGGGGCGGCGGGCAGCCGTCCTCGCGGTCGCGGGCTGGCCTTCCTTCCGGACACCGCCGCTGGGAGGGCTCGAGGCCCGCGGGAGGACGCGCAGGTGCAGCGGGCCCTGGGGCCTCGCGCTCGGGCGGTGCCTCCCTCGGCCTCCGCTCGGAAGGCGGCGCGCGCCCGGGGCCGCTTCCCCTCCGTCCCGACCCGCCGCGGCCTCGGGCAGCCCTGGACGCCGCGCGCGGCCCGGCCCGCTCTCCACCCGCGCGAGGCCGAGCGCGAGCGGGGCCCCTGGCGGTGCTGCTGTTACCGCGCGCGGCCTCCCTTCCGAGCGGGTGTCCGACGCCTGTCCTCTCTGATTCCGAAGCAGGCTGCCGATGGCGTGCGCGTTCGTCAGGAGCCGACTGAGCGCGCCGGGCGGCCTCTCCCCGCGCAGGCGCCTGGCCCTCGGGATCGCCCTGCTCCTGCTCGTGGACCTGATCTGGGTGGCGTCCTCGGAGCTCACCTCGGTGCGTAGCGCGCGTCCGGGCAGGACGGGGTGCCGGAGAGGTCGTCGTCGCTCTCGTGCCTGCTTAAAGCCGTGCTTTGGACACGGTTGCGTTATTTATGGGTGTATCTATTTATGAGTGTTCTGGGTCTTCCCTGCTGCCGCAGGCCCTTCTCTAGCTGCAGGGACAGGGGGCCACCCTCTGGCGGAGGTGGCTTCTGTCGCGGAGCTCGGGCTCCAGGGCTCACGGGCTTCAGGAGTTGCGGCGCGTGGCCTCCATCGCGGCGCCTCCGCGGCTCTGGAGCCCGGGCTCACGGGCTCTGTGGCTCCTGTCGAACCCGTGTCTCCCGCCTTGGCAGGTGCACGCTTCGCCACGGAGCCACCAGCGAAGCCCCTAAATTATTTACCTTTTATAACAGTAGTATTAATTACAGTGGAAATGGAAAGGCTGCTCTCTTTTTTGGTTTCATACACTTATATCTCTAAAGGCGGTCATTGCGAGAATGAGATACATGCCTGTTTTCTTAGTATTTGTGGATGTTTTGTAGTTTTTCCCTAAATTTCTTTCTTTATAAATACTATTTTCTGCTGGAACAACCATCTAGAGTGCAAAACCATTGGTCATTATTTAGTGGCAAGTAAGAATGCTTGTGTATACATGCATGGGCTCATGGACATTTATACGTTTCGTGATTCAGACATTCTCGTGAAGTGTACATTATATATATATATATACACACACATATATATGTATATATACAGATATGTATGTATATATGTTTATATCGGTTGCCTGTAGTTAAATTTTATTTTGTTTTTATTGATGATCTGTTGGTGATCATGCCGTATTTTACAGATACTTTATTCTGTTTGGTTAATGATCCCTAGTTTTTAGAAGTTACTGCCAACTTACATGTTGCTTTCTCTTTGTTGTTGTTGTTTTGACCTCTTTTATTGATTCCGAAGCAGGCTGCCGATGGCGTGCGCGTTCGTCAGGAGCCGACTGAGCGCGCCGGGCGGCCTCTCCCCGCGCAGGCGCCTGGCCCTCGGGATCGCCCTGCTCCTGCTCGTGGACCTGATCTGGGTGGCGTCCTCGGAGCTCACCTCGGTGCGTAGCGCGCGTCCGGGCAGGACGGGGTGCCGGAGAGGTCGTCGTCGCTCTCGTGCCTGCTTAAAGCCGTGCTTTGGACACGGTTGCGTTATTTATGGGTGTATCTATTTATGAGTGTTCTGGGTCTTCCCTGCTGCCGCGGGCCCCCTCTAGCTGCAGGGACAGGGGGCCACCCTCTGGCGGAGGTGGCTTCTGTCGCGGAGCTCGGGCTCCAGGGCTCACGGGCTTCAGGAGTTGCGGCGCGTGGCCTCCATCGCGGCGCCTCCGCGGCTCTGGAGCCCGGGCTCACGGGCTCTGTGGCTCCTGTCGAACCCGTGTCTCCCGCCTTGGCAGGTGCACGCTTCGCCACGGAGCCACCAGCGAAGCCCCTAAATTATTTACCTTTTATAACAGTAGTATTAATTACAGTGGAAATGGAAAGGCTGCTCTCTTTTTTGGTTTCATACACTTATATCTCTAAAGGCGGTCATTGCGAGAATGAGATACATGCCTGTTTTCTTAGTATTTGTGGATGTTTTGTAGTTTTTCCCTAAATTTCTTTCTTTATAAATACTATTTTCTGCTGGAACAACCATCTAGAGTGCAAAACCATTGGTCATTATTTAGTGGCAAGTAAGAATGCTTGTGTATACATGCATGGGCTCATGGACATTTATACGTTTCGTGATTCAGACATTCTCGTGAAGTGTACATTATATATATATATATACACACACATATATATGTATATATACAGATATGTATGTATATATGTTTATATCGGTTGCCTGTAGTTAAATTTTATTTTGTTTTTATTGATGATCTGTTGGTGATCATGCCGTATTTTACAGATACTTTATTCTGTTTGGTTAATGATCCCTAGTTTTTAGAAGTTACTGCCAACTTACATGTTGCTTTCTCTTTGTTGTTGTTGTTTTGACCTCTTTTATTGGTCTTTCATTTATTTATTTTCATCTATCTTTGTTCTTTGGCCTCCGTGGGCCTCCCATCTCAGTGGCCTCTCTTGTTGCAGAACACTGGCTCGTAATTCGGCACACTGGTCCAGCCGCTCCATGGCACGTGGGATCTTCCTGTGCCAGAGATCGAACCGGTGCCCCTTGAGCTGCAAGATGGACGCTTTACCCACTGGACCACCAGGGAAGGCCTGCGTGTTGCTTTCTTAAGGCAAAAGGGAGACTGGCATTTATAAAATGAACTTTAATGTCAAAATAAGGTGTGATTCTGCTGGTCCTCTCACATGGTAGCTACATAAATAGTTGACATTGACCCTGTGTCCAGTGAACGAATAAATTTTTAGCCTTTTTGGAATCAGGCTCTGGAATACAATAGGCCATTGATTTTTCACTCTTCTACAACCTTGTTGTTTTAAGATAACATTTTGTAGTTTAAGTACAAAGAAATGTTATTAGGAAAATAAACCTATCTTTAAATTTTTGCTTCAGTTTTAAATAAATAATGTGGGTTTTATTTGGCATGTAATGAAATTTAGAACAAAAGAATATCCCATTAAATTATAATTTAACAAAGCTTTTCTAAGCAAAGTTAAAAAACCCAACAACAAACTTGTCCCTATTTTTGAAAAAAGTAAAATCTGTTAGTAAGAGAATATTTTATGATTTTGTATCCAGGAACGGATGTAATGTTTCTAATTCCTTAGCCAGATGTGCTCACCAAACTTGAGATATATTGTGTATTTCAAAGTTAAAAATCAGTATTTTTACTGTGGAAATTTTCTGACGTGAAACAGTGTAGAGAATGGTAGAACAAATCTTCATGTACCCATTTCTTACCTTTATTTTGCCAGTCTTAACAACCCCTTTCCAAACATTATTTTTTCCAGTGTTTAGGGCAGATTCTAGCCACTTGTCATTTCTCCCATAAAATCTTCATTATTTCAAAAGGACTTTGAATTTTTAAATAGAATCACCAGACCATTAACATATCTCAGAAAATAATTATAACTCATTAAAATCATCTGATGTCTAGTCTATATTCAGATTTCCCCAGTTGTGGGGGATGTCTTTTTAGGTTAGTGTCTTGTTAGAAATCATACATTTGTTGGAACTTTGAAGTCACTTTAGTCCTTAACGGTCTCCTCGGCCTGGAGAAGCGGGTCAGTTTCCCCGAGGGTGGGTGGCGCTGTCTTGGTCCGTCTGGGCTGCGGCGGCGAGGCTGCTGTGGACTGGGCGGTCCAGACCACCCGCCTTGAGCGGCTGGAGACCGGAGAGCGCCGGCGAACGCGCCGCCAGCTCGGGTGCCTGTTAGGAACCCTTCGTGGGTGCTTCGATGGCGCTCTTCTCGCCCTCACAAAGCGGAAGGGGCAGGAGAGCTATCTGGACTCTCTTGTATATGAAACTAGGCTCCTTCTTGTTTTTCTCTGTTTTAAGGCTGGCTTGTGTTGTTTAATCACACAACTTGCCACCACCCATGTTTGGATCATTTTAGAACTAACTGGTCACTAGAACCTCAGCATCTCAGAGCTGGGGGACCTTAAAGGTGGCCCGTCCGTAGCACTTTTAAGTCATTGTTTTAAAGCTACAGCTGACCTGGGTGTCATATACTTACTACAAAGAAAGTGCTGTTTCTGTTGAGGACCCATGGGCTCTGAATCATCACTAAGGAATTCCTTTCAGGTCTTCAAAGTGTAGCTTGAACATCAGTGATACTGTTCCCCTTTCTCCTGGTAGCGATGGAGAATCAAGCCGCTCAAGAAGCAGAGTTTGCGTCAGGAGTTTGCTCTGATTATTCTGTTTAAGCGTCTCCACCACAGGGTGAGCAGAGAAACATTCCAGCTCCCTTTCTCTCCTACCTGATCAGCAGTAGTCTCAACTCAAGTGCTTATTGGGAAAGACGCAGGAACGCTTAGCTCACGTTCAGTTTGGGTAGCCCTGTCTGAAGGCGGTCCGTGGCTTCCAGCCCTGCCGTCCCACCTTCACATCCTCGTTCAAAAGTATCCACGTGTATTTGCTTTCTTTTTAAATTTTATTTTTATTATTCTTTGGCCATGTTGTGTGGCTTGCAACACCTTGGTTTCCTGACGAGGGATTGAGCTTGCACCCTTGACAGGGAAAGCACTGTGTCCTAAACGCTGGAATTCCAGGGAACGCCCTATATTTGCTTTACATAAGGGCAAGATATGAAGATCTGAACAAAACTCAAGGAAGGAACAGGTGATGCAGAGAAACAATCAGAAAACAAGATTACTATCTTTAAAATGGTTACAGTTTCATAGTTTTTCAACATTAAAAAATTAATAAAATTAGAGGGCACACAGCCTGACTTTGGAGTGGGATTTTTGCTCCACTTTTCTTTCCTTAAGTCAAAGATCAAAGGGAAAAACCGAAAAGAAAAGATAAGCACGACTGGTTAAAGTGAATGCCACGTGCTCTCTCTTGTGGTCATTTTAGCAAACCAAGCATCATAACAGACCCTCTCTCGCTGCCCGAGGTGGGAGATGAAGTAGCATCATTGCAGACTGTCACTCGCTGCCCGGGGGAGGCGATGAGACAGCAGCAGCAGCAGAAGTGGGGGGGTGGGGATTTGACGGGTGCAGCTGCTGCCTGGGATGACCTGGGAACGTGTTTACGTCAAGGCGTTGGCCCAGGTCTGCGCTTCAGGGCTGCCTGAGGAGAGGCTCCTGTCCGGGTGCGTCAGCGACGCTGCTCTGAGTCTGGATGCGGTTCAGGCCCGGAGCCGGAAGGCCTGGCCTTGGCGCCGCGCCGTCTCGGTGTGGTCAGTCTCGTCCAGCCCTCAGCACCTTGGTGATCCGTTGGGGGTGCCATGCGCAGCCTCCTTCCGGAGCTCAGGGACCGGGCAGGGACTGGAGACGAGCGGGCCCCGTGGCGGTTCTCCCCCACCAGTGGAGAGACGCCAGAGCCCCTGGGACAGGGTGCGCGCTGTTCCCCTGGAGGGTTTCCCCCAAATTCCACACAGACAGCCCAACGCCACCGAGCAGAAGAGGATGTGGCGGAAGATCCCCAGAAAGACATTCGGCTCTCCGTGGGTCCCGCGGGAGCTGATTTCACTGAAGAGCTGCGTGAGCAGGACGGTGCTGAACCCAGTGGGGCGGTGCCGGTGGGGGGGCGTGCAGAGGTGCTGCCGGCCGCTCTCCGCGCCAGAGAGCTTCTCCCCGGCAAAGACGAGGACACGGCGACGGTGCGCTGGCGGCCAGCGTGGCCCAGGGTGTTCTTGGTCGTGGTGCCCGAGATCAGGGGCTCATTTCAGCCGAAGGGGCGACGCTTCAGTGGAGAGTCTGTCGGAGGCTCCGTGGCCAAGGCCAGTGAGGCAGAGGTGCCCACGGTTAGACTACGCCGCAGCATCTGCACGGCCTTCCGTGGGGAATCCTGGGCGACACGGGCTCCAGTGAAGGCCACTGCCACGGCCGCTGCGTTGGCAGGGCGCTGGGGGATGCTCCACTTTTCTTTCCTTAAGTCAAAGATCAAAGGGAAAAACCGAAAAGAAAAGATAAGCACGACTGGTTAAAGTGAATGCCACGTGCTCTCTCTTGTGGTCATTTTAGCAAACCAAGCATCATAACAGACCCTCTCTCGCTGCCCGAGGTGGGAGATGAAGTAGCATCATTGCAGACTGTCACTCGCTGCCCGGGGGAGGCGATGAGACAGCAGCAGCAGCAGAAGTGGGGGGGTGGGGATTTGACGGGTGCAGCTGCTGCCTGGGATGACCTGGGAACGTGTTTACGTCAAGGCGTTGGCCCAGGTCTGCGCTTCAGGGCTGCCTGAGGAGAGGCTCCTGTCCGGGTGCGTCAGCGACGCTGCTCTGAGTCTGGATGCGGTTCAGGCCCGGAGCCGGAAGGCCTGGCCTTGGCGCCGCCCGTCTCGGTGTGGTCAGTCTCGTGCAGCCCTCAGCACCTTGGTGATCCGTTGGGGTGCCATCGCAGCCTCCTTCCGGAGCTCAGGGACCGGGCAGGGACTGGAGACGAGCGGGCCCGTGGCGGTTCTCCCCACCAGTGGAGAGCGCCAGAGCCCCTGGGACAGGGTGCGCGCTGTTCCCCTGGAGGGTTTCCCCCAAATTCCACACAGACAGCCCAACGCCACCGAGCAGAAGAGGATGTGGCGGAAGATCCCCAGAAAGACATTCGGCTCTCCGTGGGTCCCGCGGGAGCTGATTTCACTGAAGAGCTGCGTGAGCAGGACGGTGCTGAACCCAGTGGGGCGGTGCCGGTGGGGGGGCGTGCAGAGGTGCTGCCGGCCGCTCTCCGCGCCAGAGAGCTTCTCCCCGGCAAAGACGAGGACACGGCGACGGTGCGCTGGCGGCCAGCGTGGCCCAGGGTGTTCTTGGTCGTGGTGCCCGAGATCAGGGGCTCATTTCAGCCGAAGGGGCGACGCTTCAGTGGAGAGTCTGTCGGAGGCTCCGTGGCCAAGGCCAGTGAGGCAGAGGTGCCCACGGTTAGACTACGCCGCAGCATCTGCACGGCCTTCCGTGGGGAATCCTGGGCGACACGGGCTCCAGTGAAGGCCACTGCCACGGCCGCTGCGTTGGCAGGGCGCTGGAACTGCAGGAGCGTGGAGATGCTGACATATTCGTCCCCATGTCACTGCCTTCCTGATGCTGCGGGCATTGGCGTCTGCGAGGATGACGCCAGAGGCCTCCTTTGCCACGTCCGTGCCTGCGACACCCGCAGCCAAGCCAGCGTCTGCCTTCTTCAGAGCCAGCCCGTCCCTCGTGCCGTCACCAGAGGCAGCCACCGCCGGCCACGGCTCCCGGCAGTGCTGGCCGTGACGCCTCCCGCCAACGGGGCAGAGCGTGCCGGCCCGCGGAGCTTGGACTAGACCTTGTCCAGCTTTTCTTACTCTGCCTCTCCCTTCTCATTTCGGATGAGCCGACTGAATTCTTTGCCTTCTAAGCACAGAAAGTCATCCTGAGGTGTCACGGTGCCCCGTTTGGTGGCGATGGCCCAAGCCGTGTTGGTGCTGTCCCCTGTCACTGTTCTGACCGTCACGCCAGCTCGCTTGCATTTGGCAGTAGCTTCTGGTGCCTCCGGGTGCACAGGGTCCTCAGTGCCCAGCACTGCAAGGCAGGTCAGTCCAGGGAGGGGTTCGTTCTCATTGTCCCATGGGCGCTCTGTCCCTGAAATCCCGGGAGGCTATGCAGATAGTCCGGAGTCCCTCACAGGCCACGGGCTCGATGACGGGGCGGACCATCGCATCCCGGTCCCTATTCTTGAATGGCACTGCTTCCCCTCTTGTCCAGGATTCGAGTACATTTATGTGAGGTGGTCTCGGCAGCGCCCCTGCTGTCCATGCGGCAGCCTCCGCCGGGCTGCTCAGTGCCAGCCGTCATGGACTTGCGCTGCGAGTTGAGGGTGCGCACCTTGTGGAGCGTCTCCTCGGGCACCTCGCTGTGCACAGCGTGGCAGTCCGGCAGCAGGTCCGTGAGGAAGCCCCGCGGGGCACGCCCGGTCTTACTGCCCCCGCGGCGGCAGGCGCCCTCCGTCCCCGGAGGCGGACTCTCAGAGGTGCGGGCACCGCTGATGGAAGCACCGCTGCCCGTGAGGCCTGGGGCCTTGTTACAGGGACATCAGGGCTCGGGGACCGGATGATGACGTGTGTCTCCAGTACACGCCCGCACCCCAGTCGTGAGGTTCACGGTCAGCGTGCCCGTCCTGTCAGAGCAAGTGGCTGTGGCACTGCCCACGCTCTCACAGGCGTCCAGGTGCCGCGGCAGCAGGTCGCCGTCTCGCATCCTGCTCGTCACAGAGTGCGCCGGTGAACCGGTGACCGCCGGGGCACCCCGCTGGCACAGCCTCCCCCAGCGCCGCGGTGCCGGTGAGGGGGACGGGACAGCGCACTGGACGCCGACGAAGTGCACGCGGCCAGCCGTGCTCTGCGCCGGGTCACAGAGTGAAGAATCAGGATGAGGACCGTGACTGTAGCCGTGAGCAGACCGGCTTTCCCAGTCTGCAGAGCCGAGCGAGCCAGCTTGCCCTGCAGCGCCGGCTTCTCCTTTTCGGGCAGCTGGCTGCCTGTTTCTCCTTTTCCTCATTGTCGCCCCCCTCCTGGCTGTTGAGTGGCTGGATTCCCAGGGCCACTCCATCTTGAGTCTGTTGCGCTTTTCAGGGACTCCTTGCTTTTTACCTTTCTTCTTCTCTTCCTCTTCCTCCTCTCTGACTCCCAAGATGGTAAAAATGATTCCAGTCTGAGAGTTGATACTCACAGCCGCCACTACATTCGTCCAGAACCTTCCATTACATGGGTCCCTGAGAGCAACATGGGGCTCTTTCCAGGATTTCTTGACGTGGTCCGGTTCCCCGGTCAGAGGGCTCCCACCCGTCTTGAGGTCGTTGCCCTGGATCAGGATCCCTCAGCCGGCAGCAGGTCGCCCTCCACAGTCTCAGCCACAGGGAGCCGGATGACGTGACCATTTTGGATAACGGAGAACTTCTGTTCCTTTTCAAGGCGGTTCTGCAGACCCTGGAGTGGCTTCTCTTTGCTCCAGTCACTGAAGGCAGTTGCTGGCATCGCCACGATCACTGAGAACAAGGCGGCTGTCCCCCGCGGTCCAGCCCGCTCCTGCCTCCCTTTCACCTTCTGACTGTTTGTTTTCTTCCCCGGGGGACGATAGAAGGACAGGACTGGGGGATGTTGTCTGTGGTCTTCAGGATGAGTGTGACATCCTGAAGAGCTTCCCACACTAGCTCTAAGAAGGGCTTGGGCTTCTGAGGGGAATGAAGTTTCCAGACGTTTATGTTTCTCCGGGTCTGCAGGGTTCCCAGATAGGCCTTCCGCAGAGTTGGTTTTCAGGGTCCTGCAGAGATGCGTCACTCCTCCATGGTGGACGCTGATCTGGTTTGTAGCGTCAGCGGAGCGTGGCTCCAGGAGCCTCCTTAGGGCCCTCGCTATGCAGCGACGCTCCCCTTCACAGTCCTCAGGAATCAGGTTGGCTGGCAAGGTGTGTTCTGATGGGCTCGTCATTTTGCCTGCTGTCACCAGGCCGCGTGACAGAGGAAGTGTGCAGCCTCCCTTCCACGGAGCTGGGTCTCTCGTTTCTCTGCCTCGCTGCTTGCTGCTTTCTTCACTGGGAGTCCAGACAAGAAAAAAATGGAGTTTATCTTATGCGAGAAGCTTCAGAGTAGCAGCCTGTAGTCCAGACTCTTTTTATGTTTATGAAGCTTGGCGGTGAAAGGACGAGGCAGGGGAAGTGAGCGTAAGCTGGACCGCGTGTTGTGGTGATTGGTGTCCCCAGGTGGTGATGGAAGCAGCTGTCCAGGGAGGTAGGTTCCAGTTTAGACCAGCTTTCCCAGCTGGAGGTGTAAGTGGAAGGTGCATGTTCCCGTGGCAGCCACGGCACCAGCCGGCAGCTGCAGCAGTAGAGAGAGAGGTGGCAGGGAGAGGAGGGCTCCCCGGATACTTGATGACAACTGGATCTCGGCCAGAGTCCACAGCAGGTTCCAGGCTGGCTGCAGCCTTGGCGGTATTGCTTCCGCCTTCCCTCCCCTGCCGGCACGCCTCCGCTGGTCTCATTCTTGAGTCACCTTCATGACCTAATCGCTGGCCCCACTTCCTCAGACCGTCACACTGAGGGTTAGGACTTTAACATGGGTTTTGTCCACAGCACACACAATCTGGATTTGGCTAATTATATCCTTGATATGTCACTACTCCTTTTTCTCTTATGTTCCCCTGCCTCCCTTTCACCTTCTGACTGTTTGTTTTCTTCCCCGGGGGACGATAGAAGGACAGGACTGGGGGATGTTGTCTGTGGTCTTCAGGATGAGTGTGACATCCTGAAGAGCTTCCCACACTAGCTCTAAGAAGGGCTTGGGCTTCTGAGGGGAATGAAGTTTCCAGACGTTTATGTTTCTCCGGGTCTGCAGGGTTCCCAGATAGGCCTTCCGCAGAGTTGGTTTTCAGGGTCCTGCAGAGATGCGTCACTCCTCCATGGTGGACGCTGATCTGGTTTGTAGCGTCAGCGGAGCGTGGCTCCAGGAGCCTCCTTAGGGCCCTCGCTATGCAGCGACGCTCCCCTTCACAGTCCTCAGGAATCAGGTTGGCTGGCAAGGTGTGTTCTGATGGGCTCGTCATTTTGCCTGCTGTCACCAGGCCGCGTGACAGAGGAAGTGTGCAGCCTCCCTTCCACGGAGCTGGGTCTCTCGTTTCTCTGCCTCGCTGCTTGCTGCTTTCTTCACTGGGAGTCCAGACAAGAAAAAAATGGAGTTTATCTTATGCGAGAAGCTTCAGAGTAGCAGCCTGTAGTCCAGACTCTTTTTATGTTTATGAAGCTTGGCGGTGAAAGGACGAGGCAGGGAAGTGAGCGTAAGCTGGACCGCGTGTTGTGGTGATTGGTGTCCCCAGGTGGTGATGGAAGCAGCTGTCCAGGGAGGTAGGTTCCAGTTTAGACCAGCTTTCCCAGCTGGAGGTGTAAGTGGAAGGTGCATGTTCCCGTGGCAGCCACGGCACCAGCCGGCAGCTGCAGCAGTAGAGAGAGAGGTGGCAGGGAGAGGAGGGCTCCCCGGATACTTGATGACAACTGGATCTCGGCCAGAGTCCACAGCAGGTTCCAGGCTGGCTGCAGCCTTGGCGGTATTGCTTCCGCCTTCCCTCCCCTGCCGGCACGCCTCCGCTGGTCTCATTCTTGAGTCACCTTCATGACCTAATCGCTGGCCCCACTTCCTCAGACCGTCACACTGAGGGTTAGGACTTTAACATGGGTTTTGTCCACAGCACACACAATCTGGATTTGGCTAATTATATCCTTGATATGTCACTACTCCTTTTTCTCTTATTTCCTATAAAATGGTAGTTAGATACACAGTCTTCATTTGATTTAGGTTCAGTTTTTAGGAAAAAAATGCCTTGGTGGTATTGGGTACTTCCTTTGACTTCACAACATGAGGCCCACAGTGGCTATAAGTCTTGCTTTGGGTGATGCCAGTTTGGGCACTGACCAGGCATCGAACCCAGGCCTCCCGTGTTGGCAGCCACTGGGCCACCAGGGACCCTGTTAGCTGGAATTCTTTAAGGAGAACTTGTCTGCAATTACTGTTTGGTTATCCTGAAACATGGTTCATAAAGGAGAGGGTGGCTAAATCTTGATTCTTTTCCTTTATTCATTTAAAACTAATGTTGCCTAGCAACTTCCAGAGGTAACCATTGGGCATTTTTTACATATCATACTTTTGTGGATTGTTGTGTATTTGACGTGTTTTCAGCAAGTGTGGTTATTACCCCGTTGGATGCTTACACTGCCCTGGCTTTGGCCGGTGGGAATCCCTTTAAAATGGCTCTAGTGTGACCCCTTTCTGTTCGCCTCTGGCACAGGTGCCCTGGACTCATCTCAGACATTCCTGCCCCACACTTGGATTGGATCCTTTCTCCAAGGACCCGGGGGTTTTTTGTGTGTAGATGGTACTGATTATCCTCTGAATTCAAGAGGTGCTCGGTCCTTCTGGGTTATCTGTTTTTTTGTCTAGACCTTTTCAATGCTTATAACTAGGATTCCGCCCCACCCCCCAGCGCCCTCCCCCGCTTGGAAACAAAAATTATGAGTTCATTCAGATATTTTCAGTTTAAATGATAATTGTGTTTTGTTTAGTCACTCAGTTGTGTCTGACTCTGTGACCCTTTGGACTGTAGCCCACAAAAATCTCCTCTGTCCGTGGGGTTTTTCAGGCAAGAATACTGGAGTGCTCAAAAAAAAAACCGTACAGATACTGGAGTGGTTGCCGGTTCCTTCTCCAGAGGCTCTTCCCCAGCCAGGCGTCTTCCTGACCAGGGAGCACGCCTGTGGCTCCCGTGGCTCCTCCCTCCCTCGCAGGGAGACTGTTTACCTGCTGAGCCTTGGGGCTCGTCCCCACGGGGATGGGAAGGGTAGTCTCTATAGCACAGGGAACCATACGCAATACTTTGCAGTAACGTAGAAAAGAGTCTGAAGAGGACTATATATGTTTTATATATATATATATATATGTCACTGAATTACTTTGCCGTACACCTGAAACCAACACAGCATTGTAAGTCTACTGTACTTCAGTAGAAGAATTAAACAAAAGTGATGATGCAGGTATTTGTATAACTTCCCAATGAAATTAAACTTCACGCAGTTTTCTTATTACTCCATACTGTTTCATTGCCTTTGGGCCGTTACACCGACCTTCAGCTACAGATTAAGAATGGCTTCTTGGGCTTCCCTGGTGGTCTAGCGGGTAAGGACACCGCCTTGCAGTGAAGGGGGCACCGGTTCGATCCCTGGCCAGGGAAGATCCCACGTGCCGCGGAGTGGCAGGACCGATGTGTCCAACTACTGAGCCAGAGCTCTGGAGCGCATGTGTCCAGAGCCGGTGCTCTGCAGCAAGAGGCCACTGCGGTGGGAGGCCCACACAGGCCAGAGAACAAAGATGGACGAAAATAAATAAATGAAAGACCAATAGAAGTGGCCAAAAATTAAAAAAAAAAGGAATAGTTTCTTTTGGGAAACTTTTAAAACCTTCAAAATGATCTTTTCTTTGGTACGCACATGATAACCCTGTACGCAACTATCATGATATGAGCACGTGACACTGTATTCTTCATATCTGTATCTGTATATAAAGTCTGTATATTTATCTGTGTATCTCAGGAAAGCCTGTCTTATTTTCCCCTAGCCCCTAGTACAGATACTGTTGCATAGTAGGTTTTCAGTGATTGTAAAACTCTTTTTTTGCAAGTTGTTTGGAAATATTGTCTTTTGTATGCTAAACAAAGACAATAGTCAGAAATGAATTCAAAATATTTTTATAATCCTTTCTCATTTTTCCCTTCTAAACAGACATCGGGAGTTAAAAAGCATTTTATAGCCTAGTTTTATTGGAAATGAGTAATAAGGTTTGTCTCACGGTTTGTGTTACTTTTTCCTCCACAGTATGTTTTTACTCAGTACAACAAACCATTCTTCAGCACCTTTGCAAAAACATCCATGTTCGTTCTGTACCTTTTGGGCTTTATAGTTTGGAAGCCATGGAGACAGCAGTGTACACGAGGATTTCGAGGAAAGCACGCTGCTTTTGTAAGTTTTAAATTTTAAGTGTTTGTAGTAGAGGGGGTTTTCAGTTTTTCAAAATGTTAATTTCTTGAAAGACAGATTTTAAATTGTTCAGTTAAATTAGTGAAAAGAGCACGATACACGAAAACCTGCTTTTGTGCCGGCTTTTAAATTTACGCTTCTCACAAGCTTGCCATCGGGATGTTTTGTGGGAAGTCAGAGGTCTGTGCTTACGTTCGTTCCCTCACCTCAGGGCTCCCCGTGAGCTGTTGAGTGTTGTGTAGCTAGGCCAGGTCAGTGAGCCTGGAGAGGAGGATGGAAGGTGCGGACGAGAAGACTGTCTGAGTCTTTGACCATGTGCAGAGCAGATGAACATTATCTGATTAGTTGAGAGAAGCAAAATAATTTGAAGTTTATATGTTAAAATGAAAATAAAGTATTTCAGGGCATCTTTCAGATGTTAAGCTAATCGAATTACATTCTTTTATTAATGTGATATAACATGCTTGTTTTTAAGCATTGAAAAAAATGACAGTTTATGTAGTGATATATCTTCATTGTAGTGGAAACTATATTTTTGTAGAAGAATATAAAACTGTCTCTTACATTAGTTCTTTTTCTTGTATTTTCACAGCTGAGTGACTAAGTATACACACACTTCTCACCTTTAGGGCATATTTATTAAGTTACATGAGATAGCCAACGCTTTATCATAAAATAGACTGTTAGATGACTTTGCCCAGTTGTAGGCAAACATTAATTATTGTGACCACATTTAAGTAGGCTAGACTCTTTTTTTTTCTAATTCTCTATCCCTCTCTATTTAAAGTTGTAAAATATGCATAACCTCAAATTTACCGTTTTAACCATATTTTTCTTTTCCCCTATTTTTTATTGTATTCAGATATATAATACAAAGTTGACTGTTGGAACCATTTTGAAATGTGTAGGTCAGTGGAATCAAGTCCGTTTACTCTGCTGGGCGGCCGTCGCCCCGTCGCCCCTGTCGCCCCGCCGCGCTCTGTCCTCGTCCCGAGCGGGCCGGTCTCACCGCCGGTCTCTGTCAGTCCTTTTCTTTTACTGTGTGCCACTCTGTGGATTACAACAGTGTTGTTTTTTGTCTTAGCTAATGAAATATACTCCTTAGATTTTTTTTTTTTAAGTAAGACTGGATTTATTCAGAGTCAGAGAGAAGCACACAGAGTGTGGGCCACCGCAGAGGGCGAGTGCAGCCGTTCTTAGATTTTTAACAAGGGCTCTTCAGTCATTTTTGAGGTAAAGACTGGAAATTATATTCACGTGTATAAAAGCTTAGCATTCATAAATGATGAATGTATATATTTTCTGCTTTGTAAAAATTAGGACGTATGCATTATAGAAATGCGTGCTCATTGTAGTATTTCATGTAGGATTATGTTACAGGTATATTAATACATGTGCATTATGGAAAATGTAAAAAAATTCAGAGGCATAAAACAGAGACAGTGAGACACCCTGCCATTGAAGGACTGCTCACGGACAGTGGCGTGGTGTGTGCCCTGCCACTCTTTTACACGCATATGTTTTTATTTCACTTTTTACAGAAGTGAAATTCTACTGTTCCCTCTTGTTTTATTACTTGCTTTTCATACTTAGTAGTATATTATGAACAACTTTCTGTATAACAGTATTGCTGGAACGTTTTTCAGTGTTAAGTGTTTTTTAATTGTAGTAGTAATAAATATTCTTTGTTGAACACAAATTATGGTAACAGGAAGAATAAGAATAATCTATCCTTACTCTTACCATTCTAAGACCACTATAAATATTTGATACTATCTGTAGCTATCTGTTTATGTGTATATGTTAAAAAAGATTTATAGTAGAAATAGGTTTGGTCTATATATATTGTTTTCTAACCTGACTTTATTTTTTTGCATCAAAACCGTTTAACCATATTTCTTTTCCCCTATTTTTTATTGTATTCAGATATATAATACAAAGTTGACTGTTGGAACCATTTTGAAATGTGTAGGTCAGTGGAATCAAGTCCGTTTACTCTGCTGGGCGGCCGTCGCCCCGTCGCCCCTGTCGCCCCGCCGCGCTCTGTCCTCGTCCCGAGCGGGCCGGTCTCACCGCCGGTCTCTGTCAGTCCTTTTCTTTTACTGTGTGCCACTCTGTGGATTACAACAGTGTTGTTTTTTGTCTTAGCTAATGAAATATACTCCTTAGATTTTTTTTTTTTAAGTAAGACTGGATTTATTCAGAGTCAGAGAGAAGCACACAGAGTGTGGGCCACCGCAGAGGGCGAGTGCAGCCGTTCTTAGATTTTTAACAAGGGCTCTTCAGTCATTTTTGAGGTAAAGACTGGAAATTATATTCACGTGTATAAAAGCTTAGCATTCATAAATGATGAATGTATATATTTTCTGCTTTGAAAAAATTAGGACGTATGCATTATAGAAATGCGTGCTCATTGTAGTATTTCATGTAGGATTATGTTACAGGTATATTAATACATGTGCATTATGGAAAATGTAAAAAATTCAGAGGCATAAAGCAGAGACAGTGAGACACCCTGCCATTGAAGGACTGCTCACGGACAGTGGCGTGGTGTGTGCCCTGCCACTCTTTTACACGCATATGTTTTTATTTCACTTTTTACAGAAGTGAAATTCTACTGTTCCCTCTTGTTTTATTACTTGCTTTTCATACTTAGTAGTATATTATGAACAACTTTCTGTATAACAGTATTGCTGGAACGTTTTTCAGTGTTAAGTGTTTTTTAATTGTAGTAGTAATAAATATTCTTTGTTGAACACAAATTATGGTAACAGGAAGAATAAGAATAATCTATCCTTACTCTTACCATTCTAAGACCACTATAAATATTTGATACTATCTGTAGCTATCTGTTTATGTGTATATGTTAAAAAAGATTTATAGTAGAAATAGGTTTGGTCTATATATATTGTTTTCTAACCTGACTTTATTTCTCACTTAATGTATCATAAATACTTTTCCAGGCTAATAAATAAACATTTGTTATCATTGTTTCCTATTTTATTTAACTGACACTTTTTTAGACTGTTTTCACTTTCTCTTTGTTGTAAGTAAACAGGACAGTCTTTGCACCTATCCACAGTTACTTACCTGGGAAAGTTCCTAGAAGCACAGTTGCCGTGTCAGACACTAATGTCGCTTGTAGCATTTGATCCCTTTCCCTGAATCAGTGTCTACGGTAGTTGCACCCGACTCCTGTCTGTGAGCGGTGTCTGTAAGATTGCGCTGTTAGCAGAACCCTCATGATTTAGCAGTAGATAGGTAGATAGTGATACCTTGTTTAATCTGCATGGTTTTGGTTACTTTTTTCATATATTTGCTCCGCAGTAGAATTCTTTTTTGAGTTGCTTATATCTTGTCCATTTTTCTACATTGGCTGTTACTGATTTGAGCTGTGACTCACATCAGTTCTACTGTATAACATGGGTTTAATTGGATTTTATGTAGTTTGCAGATGCTGAAGGGTACTTCGCTGCTTGCACAACAGATACAACTATGAACAGTTCTTTGGTAAGTGTTTTCTTTTCGCATCAGGAAGAGAGTGGGTGGAACTGACCATGGCAGGAAGGACTGAAATGAGGTTGACAGCACCACAGCTAAGTTAAGATGGACACGTCTCCAGGCCAGGCTCTCTCCACAAGAGTTGCAGTTTGGCAGTTTCTTTCTTTAGAGGTTCGTGGTCCTAGAAGTAAGCACTTCAGCCACCTCTGAGGAGAGGAGGGAAGAGGGAACTAGTTAAGGAGTGAAAAGGGTAAAGGAAGTCCTCTGTTTCTTACCAACTTTTTGTCAGTTCACGTTCATTCTATTTTATCAGTTAGCTACAAATAACATTTACTTGAAACTGAGGCTTTATAAGCAGATTGTTTATTCATTTTACAAAATTTTGAGAGCACTTAATATATGTTCAGCATTTGTTTTCGACTCGAAATACAGCTTATATTCTAGTCTGTGTCTGAGAGGAGAAAGAGATAAACCATATGATGTAATTAGCATAGTCACTCTGTTTAAGCGTTTATAATCTTACTGGAGAGACGGTGTGAAAACCTGCTCTTTCTAGACTCTCACTAAGCCGTCTGTTTGAAACGTTGCCCTTCCGGCTGAGGCACGCGAGTTGAGAAAACTTCGAAAGTTGCTGTGAGTCTTGAGGCCGGTTTCTGGGGCCCCCGCTCGGCGGCCTGGCTGGCCCGGCGGCCGCTGGTTCCTCTGGCTCCTGGCGCTGCGGGTGCTCGCGGGGCAGGTCGCTGCGTACTGTGGAAGGTTTGTGACGCTCAGAGAAGGTGTCACTTCTCCTCGCTCCAGGATCTTCAGCGTTGACAAGACTGAGACTGGGAATTCCTGGTGGGCCAGGGGTTAGGGCCTTGTGCTTTAGTGCTGAGGGCATGTGTTCAGCCCGTGATCGGGGAACTAAGATCTCACAAAGCTGCACGGTGCAGCTTAAAAAAACAAGCCAAAACAAAAACAGCAAAAAAAAAAAAAAAACGGAAAGAAGCACAAGGGTCACAGCAGTCGTCTCTGTCAGCATAGAAGACAGAGCTGGGATGGCAGCCTGCTCTGCCGCCGCGCTCAGTCGTGTCTG
This sequence comes from Tragulus kanchil, assembly GCA_022376925.1. Classification (NCBI taxonomy): domain Eukaryota; kingdom Metazoa; phylum Chordata; class Mammalia; order Artiodactyla; family Tragulidae; genus Tragulus; species Tragulus kanchil. The sequence goes on from JAIOJX010000026.1 coordinate 125,161,580, forward strand.
GCTCTTGGGACCCCATGGGCTGAAGCCCACCAGGCTCCTCTCTCCATGGAGTTTTCTAGAACACTGGAGTGGATTGCCGTGTCCTCCTCTAGGGCATCTTCCCGACCCAGGGATAGAGCCGCCATCTCTCGCGTCTGCTGCGTTGCCACACTGCAGATGAACTCTTGACCACTGGGAGGTCCTCCTCTTCTGCTGATTTTTGCTATTGTCTGTAAGGTGGACATCTCAGATTGTTCTGGGCCAAATGCTGTGATGCAACAAAGAGACTCTATTTCCAAATGCTGTCATCTCTTCATTTACTGAGTGTTTTTAATTGGCAGAGTCTGTATCAGGAGTTTAAGATAAATAAAAGAAATAAAAAATAGTTTATCCTCATTCAAGAAGCAGCTTTTTTGGAGAGTTGTGCCTTGAGTACAGATCATCTGAGGAACATTTACAAAACCAGTTAAGGGATTTCTAGAACTACTTAAAAATGTAGGTCTTTAGAGCATGGTTAGACACACCTGACTTTAATTTTGTAGTCTACACTCCATTACTTTATATCTCAACTTCTAGAAAAGTTATTTTAAAATTCCATTTTATAACGTTGTGAGGAGTAATGAGAAATGTGTGTTTAACTACTCTGGGCCTGATAAGTAAGAACTGATAAGAAGCTGTTTTTTCTTGTCTGTTAATCTACTTCAGGTTTTCAGGAATTTTTGGATTTAGGTGACTCTTAAGTAATAAGGAGAAGCAGTTTGGCAGATTTTTATGCATCTTAGGTATGTTCACTCTCTGTTCCTCTGCCTTCCCCATTGTGCTGACTGAGCACTGAGGACAGAGGGTTTGTCTCTGTGTTCACTCTTACATCCCCAGGGCCGGAAAGAGCACCTGCCATAGTAGGAGCTCGTCATGGAGACCTTGAAAGAATGAGTTGGAAGGAATGGGAGACATCTGTTAGCTGAGAGAGGTCTGGTTTTATTACAGTTAAATATCAGTATGTGCCGGCGCTGTCCGGTTACGTTTCTAAACGTTGCCCTTTTTCTTGCTGTCACTGTACCTGAGTGGATCATTTGAGTTTTCCTTTTTCGTCTTGGAAAGGCGTTTTGGGGAAATTGCCCTCTGGAAGCAGGGTGGTGAACAGCCGTGTGGGGTGATGGCTGTGTCCCTTTGCCCTTCCCTTACGTTAGCCAGGTGGTCGGACGTTATGCTTGCTGTTTATATTTGTTTCTGTTTTTCCTCCATTCCAGAGTGAACCTCTGTATGTTCCTGTGAAATTTCATGATGTACCAAGTGAAAAACCTGAGAACACAAACATTGAGACTGAAAAAAGTAAGCAGAACTTAGAATTTCATGACTTAGAAATGGATGGAAATTTTAGCTGCATTCCGACCATTCCACAACTTCGTGGCTCTGCGGGTCGCCTGAGGTCACTGGGCAGCGCTTCTGTTCCCCGTGGTGTTAGCTCAGCCTGTCTGGTAGTTTGAAAGTTTTCGTTCTTTGGAAATAACTTCCAAATACCAGAAATCTCTGTGATGTTACTGTAAGAGTTGTGCCTTGAACTACTTTACAAAACCAGTTAAGGGATTTCTAGAACTACTTAAAAATGTAGGTCTTTAGAGCATGGTTAGACACACCTGACTTTAATTTTGTAGTCTACACTCCATTACTTTATATCTCAACTTCTAGAAAAGTTATTTTAAAATTCCATTTTATAACGTTGTGAGGAGTAATGAGAAATGTGTGTTTAACTACTCTGGGCCTGATAAGTAAGAACTGATAAGAAGCTGTTTTTTCTTGTCTGTTAATCTACTTCAGGTTTTCAGGAATTTTTGGATTTAGGTGACTCTTAAGTAATAAGGAGAAGCAGTTTGGCAGATTTTTATGCATCTTAGGTATGTTCACTCTCTGTTCCTCTGCCTTCCCCATTGTGCTGACTGAGCACTGAGGACAGAGGGTTTGTCTCTGTGTTCACTCTTACATCCCCAGGGCCGGAAAGAGCACCTGCCATAGTAGGAGCTCGTCATGGAGACCTTGAAAGAATGAGTTGGAAGGAATGGGAGACATCTGTTAGCTGAGAGAGGTCTGGTTTTATTACAGTTAAATATCAGTATGTGCCGGCGCTGTCCGGTTACGTTTCTAAACGTTGCCCTTTTTCTTGCTGTCACTGTACCTGAGTGGATCATTTGAGTTTTCCTTTTTCGTCTTGGAAAGGCGTTTTGGGGAAATTGCCCTCTGGAAGCAGGGTGGTGAACAGCCGTGTGGGGTGATGGCTGTGTCCCTTTGCCCTTCCCTTACGTTAGCCAGGTGGTCGGACGTTATGCTTGCTGTTTATATTTGTTTCTGTTTTTCCTCCATTCCAGAGTGAACCTCTGTATGTTCCTGTGAAATTTCATGATGTACCAAGTGAAAAACCTGAGAACACAAACATTGAGACTGAAAAAAGTAAGCAGAACTTAGAATTTCATGACTTAGAAATGGATGGAAATTTTAGCTGCATTCCGACCATTCCACAACTTCGTGGCTCTGCGGGTCGCCTGAGGTCACTGGGCAGCGCTTCTGTTCCCCGTGGTGTTAGCTCAGCCTGTCTGGTAGTTTGAAAGTTTTCGTTCTTTGGAAATAACTTCCAAATACCAGAAATCTCTGTGATGTTACTGTAAACATAGATTTATTTTTTAATGAGAAATACCCTCTTCAGTGAGGTCATCAAAGACGTTGATAACTCATTACAGAAGTTTTGCTCGTTGTGAGCATGGTAAATGCAGGCCTTAGTGTAGGGTGCAGAATTAATCCGTGATATTCTCTTGCAAGGAATGAAACTAAACAATGTTCTGCAGGCTTGACTAGGAAAATAATTCTCATAAATTGAATATGAGGAAAAATCCAAATAAGCTTTTACTGTAAGTGCCAGGTTGGATGAGTTCCAAGCTGAAATCAACATGCAGATGATACCACTCTGAGGGCAGAAAGCTAAGAGGAACTCACGCGCCTCTTGATGAGGGTGAAGGAGGAGAGTGAAAAAGCCAGCTTAACACTAAACACTAGAAACTGAGCTCATGGCATGTAGTCCATCGCTTCACGGCAAACAGAAGGGGAAAAGGTGGAAGCAGTGACATGTTTCCTCTCTGAGGCTCCTAAGTCACTGCAGATGGTAGCAGTCGTCATGACATGAAAAGACGACTGTGCTTCTTGGAAGGGAAGCTGTGACAAAGCTAGGCAGTGCACTGAAAAGCAGAGACCTCACTTTGCCGGCAAAGATCCGTTTAGTCGGGGCTGGGTCTTCCCAGTGGTCGTGTGCGGATGTGAGAGCTGGGCCGTAAAGAAGGCTGAGGGCTGGCGAAGGGGACGCTTTCAGACTGGTGCTGGGAAGGCTCTGGAGAGCCCCTTGGGCGGCAGGGCGATCACGCCAGTCGGTCCTGAGGGCAGTCAGCCCTGAACACTCACCGAAGGGCTGACGCTGAAGCTCCGGGCCTCGGCCACCTGATGCGAGAACTGACCTCCTGGGCGCGACCCCGATGCCGAGGAGGACCGGCAGGAGGGGACGAGGGCCACGGAGGGCGAGAGGATGGGGTGGCGTCGCGATTCCACGGACGTGGCCGGGCAGGCTCGGGAGATGCTGCCGGACCGCGAGGCCTGGCATGCTCCCCATTCCAAACTTCGTGGCTCTGCGGGTCGCCTGAGGTCACTGGGCAGCTTCTGTTCCCCGTGGTGTTAGCTCAGCCTGTCTGGTAGTTTTCGTTCTTTGGAAATAACTTCCAAATACCAGAAATCTCTGTGATGTTACTGTAAACATAGATTTATTTTTTAATGAGAAATACCCTCTTCAGTGAGGTCATCAAAGACGTTGATAACTCATTACAGAAGTTTTGCTCGTTGTGAGCATGGTAAATGCAGGCCTTAGTGTAGGGTGCAGAATTAATCCGTGATATTCTCTTGCAAGGAATGAAACTAAACAATGTTCTGCAGGCTTGACTAGGAAAATAATTCTCATAAATTGAATATGAGGAAAAATCCAAATAAGCTTTTACTGTAAGTGCCAGGTTGGATGAGTTCCAAGCTGAAATCAACATGCAGATGATACCACTCTGAGGGCAGAAAGCTAAGAGGAACTCACGCGCCTCTTGATGAGGGTGAAGGAGGAGAGTGAAAAAGCCAGCTTAACACTAAACACTAGAAACTGAGCTCATGGCATGTAGTCCATCGCTTCACGGCAAACAGAAGGGGAAAAGGTGGAAGCAGTGACATGTTTCCTCTCTGAGGCTCCTAAGTCACTGCAGATGGTAGCAGTCGTCATGACATGAAAAGACGACTGTGCTTCTTGGAAGGGAAGCTGTGACAAAGCTAGGCAGTGCACTGAAAAGCAGAGACCTCACTTTGCCGGCAAAGATCCGTTTAGTCGGGGCTGGGTCTTCCCAGTGGTCGTGTGCGGATGTGAGAGCTGGGCCGTAAAGAAGGCTGAGGGCTGACGAAGGGACGCTTTCAGACTGGTGCTGGGAAGGCTCTGGAGAGCCCCTTGGGCGGCAGGGCGATCACGCCAGTCGGTCCTGAGGGCAGTCAGCCCTGAACACTCACCGAAGGGCTGACGCTGAAGCTCCGGGCCTCGGCCACCTGATGCGAGAACTGACCTCCTGGGCGCGACCCCGATGCCGAGGAGGACCGGCAGGAGGGGACGAGGGCCACGGAGGGCGAGAGGATGGGGTGGCGTCGCCGATTCCACGGACGTGGCCGGGGCAGGCTCGGGAGATGCTGCGGACCGCGAGGCCTGGCATGCTGCCGCCCACTGAGGTCTCAGAGCGGGGCACAGCTTTGCAACTGAGCAGCATAAACGCTACAGTAACATTCACGCTGTAACGCTGAGCCAGGCAGTGTGCGTGTTCACAGCTGCAGAGACTGTATTTGAATATTGGTCTCATTTTAAAACCTTCAGGATGTTTTATAGATGGAAACATTTTTCCTGCGAATGCTTTTGAATAATAATGTAACTGTTTTTCTTTTCTGACTGTTCAGATGTGATCATAGATGGATTAAATAGTATGCACTTATCAGTATATTAACACTTGTGACTTCTATTGAGTGGGAGGGGAAATGTTTAATGATTTTGTGTTTACTTTTCCTTTTAAGCTCCCAAAAAGTCTCGAGTAAGGTTTAGTAATATTATGGAGATTCGACAGCTTCCATCGAGCCACGCGCTGGAAGCCAGGCTGTCCCGCGTGTCGTACCCTGCTGCCAGAGAGCAGGAGTCCTTGCTCAAATCTGTGGGGAAGCTTACGGCAACGCAAGTAGCGAAAATCAGCTTTTTCTTTTGCTTTGTGGTAAGTGGCCTCTTTATTGTATGTGTGGAATTTGAATTTTAAGACAGGAAACATACCAACAGTATACTATTGAAGCAAGTCTATTTAGGTTGCTTAGTCATGACTCTAGGTTATCGGCCATCAGGGGGAAATTAGAGTATTAAAGTTAATAAATACCTGTCATATGTAAAAGAATTTAACACTGTACAACTAGTCATACATGTTTAGAATTTGAACAATGAATAGTTATACTGTGATATATTTTAATACATGTGCTAGTAAATATGATAAGAGTTTGCATTGACTGCATTGATTTCTTCGAATAATTGCTTTTGTGGTTTTACTTTAAATTCACTTAAATGTGGTCCGATATTTTATATTCTGCGGGCGACGGACCCGGTCGGCCACCTGATGCGAGAACTGACCTCCTGGCGCGACCCCGATGCCGAGGAGGACCGGCAGGAGGGGACGAGGGCCACGGAGGGCGAGAGGATGGGGTGGCGTCGCCGATTCCACGGACGTGGCCGGGGCAGGCTCGGGAGATGCTGCGGACCGCGAGGCCTGGCATGCTGCCGCCCACTGAGGTCTCAGAGCGGGGCACAGCTTTGCAACTGAGCAGCATAAACGCTACAGTAACATTCACGCTGTAACGCTGAGCCAGGCAGTGTGCGTGTTCACAGCTGCAGAGACTGTATTTGAATATTGGTCTCATTTTAAAACCTTCAGGATGTTTTATAGATGGAAACATTTTTCCTGCGAATGCTTTTGAATAATAATGTAACTGTTTTTCTTTTCTGACTGTTCAGATGTGATCATAGATGGATTAAATAGTATGCACTTATCAGTATATTAACACTTGTGACTTCTATTGAGTGGGAGGGGAAATGTTTAATGATTTTGTGTTTACTTTTCCTTTTAAGCTCCCAAAAAGTCTCGAGTAAGGTTTAGTAATATTATGGAGATTCGACAGCTTCCATCGAGCCACGCGCTGGAAGCCAGGCTGTCCCGCGTGTCGTACCCTGCTGCCAGAGAGCAGGAGTCCTTGCTCAAATCTGTGGGGAAGCTTACGGCAACGCAAGTAGCGAAAATCAGCTTTTTCTTTTGCTTTGTGGTAAGTGGCCTCTTTATTGTATGTGTGGAATTTGAATTTTAAGACAGGAAACATACCAACAGTATACTATTGAAGCAAGTCTATTTAGGTTGCTTAGTCATGACTCTAGGTTATCGGCCATCAGGGGGAAATTAGAGTATTAAAGTTAATAAATACCTGTCATATGTAAAAGAATTTAACACTGTACAACTAGTCATACATGTTTAGAATTTGAACAATGAATAGTTATACTGTGATATATTTTAATACATGTGCTAGTAAATATGATAAGAGTTTGCATTGACTGCATTGATTTCTTCGAATAATTGCTTTTGTGGTTTTACTTTAAATTCACTTAAATGTGGTCCGATATTTTTTAAGTATTCATAGTAAGCATTTTTCAGAATTTCTTGTAGCTTCTCAATTATTTTGATACAGAAACTAAAATATGCTTAATGTTTCACATAAAAATTCATTTAGCAAATAAAGTATTTTAGACTAATCTTAGTTAATTTGTCTGAGTTAGTAAAAACTGACAATTAAGAAAATGAATTTTAGTGCTTATATATATGTATATATACGTGTGTATATATGTAATTGGACATAGCCTACCTCAAGGTTATTTAGTATAACCTTTTAAGATATAAATTTATACTGAGCATTAAATGATGCAATGCTAATGTCAGTGTTATTAGCCTGATTTTTTTTTTTTTTTTGGTTTCCTTCCTTCCTTTCTCTTTTTTTTTTTATTAGCCTGATTATTAGGTTTTTGTTTTTACTTTACAGTTTTGCCTCATGTATGTACTACATAGCCAGATTTTTCCCATCCTTTGCCTGATTAACCTGTTTTAGTGATCCCTTGATGAATACATTCAGGAATGCAAGTCAAAGATTATTTCAGAGTTGTAATATGGTCACTAAATGTATGTATAAGGTTAATTTCAAGACTCATATATTTGGATGATGCTATTATGATTTCCATTAGCTTGTTTTAGATGTATAAGGCAAGACTAAAATATACTTTTTGTCCTTTTTATGTAATTTGAATTTTAAGACAGGAAACATACCAACAGTATACTATTGAAGCAAGTCTATTTAGGTTGCTTAGTCATGACTCTAGGTTATCGGCCATCAGGGGGAAATTAGAGTATTAAAGTTAATAAATACCTGTCATATGTAAAAGAATTTAACACTGTACAACTAGTCATACATGTTTAGAATTTGAACAATGAATAGTTATACTGTGATATATTTTAATACATGTGCTAGTAAATATGATAAGAGTTTGCATTGACTGCATTGATTTCTTCGAATAATTGCTTTTGTGGTTTTACTTTAAATTCACTTAAATGTGGTCCGATATTTTTTAAGTATTCATAGTAAGCATTTTTCAGAATTTCTTGTAGCTTCTCAATTATTTTGATACAGAAACTAAAATATGCTTAATGTTTCACATAAAAATTCATTTAGCAAATAAAGTATTTTAGACTAATCTTAGTTAATTTGTCTGAGTTAGTAAAAACTGACAATTAAGAAAATGAATTTTAGTGCTTATATATATGTATATATACGTGTGTATATATGTAATTGGACATAGCCTACCTCAAGGTTATTTAGTATAACCTTTTAAGATATAAATTTATACTGAGCATTAAATGATGCAATGCTAATGTCAGTGTTATTAGCCTGATTTTTTTTTTTTTTTTGGTTTCCTTCCTTCCTTTCTCTTTTTTTTTTTATTAGCCTGATTATTAGGTTTTTGTTTTTACTTTACAGTTTTGCCTCATGTATGTACTACATAGCCAGATTTTTCCCATCCTTTGCCTGATTAACCTGTTTTAGTGATCCCTTGATGAATACATTCAGGAATGCAAGTCAAAGATTATTTCAGAGTTGTAATATGGTCACTAAATGTATGTATAAGGTTAATTTCAAGACTCATATATTTGGATGATGCTATTATGATTTCCATTAGCTTGTTTTAGATGTATAAGGCAAGACTAAAATCAATTTATATCATCTCCTAACATTTAAAGGACAAGGCAAAACACAATAAAAGGATCTGTATAGTAAAAGTTTAAAAGGAGGAGGGGTGGTAAGACCCAGATTTAACAGGTAATGTCTGTCTAGGGGGCAAACTAACTGAAATGGGTTGATTACATCAGGAAATTCCACTGAAAGAAAGAAAGCACCCAGTTTATCTCTAGGCAGTTTGACAGGGAAAAGAAAAACTTTCTGGGTTTACATAGCTTGTCTGTTAAAAGGAAGTATTTCTCATTATTGATAAAGTAAACTTTTCCAAACTCAAAACTGAGAGAACATATTTCATAGGTAGTAAGACATTGTTCTGTATAGCAGATTTACGGGTAGATATGTGCAGATAATAACCTTGTAGAAAAGTTGTGTTACATAAACATATCACAGAACTTACTGTTTTAATTATGTTTAAGTGCACAGCTCTGTGGTATTAAATCCATTCACCCTATTTGCATCCATCGCCACTGCCTGTCGGCAGGACCGCAGCGCTGTGCCCGTCGAGTGGCAGCTGCCCGCCCCCCTCCCTCAACCCGACAGCCCCCCAGCACCCTGGCTGACGGCGCTGAGCCCCGTGCGTAAGCGCGCCTACGCAGCAGAGTCCTCTCGTGGCTCGCTTATTTCACTCAGCATAGTGTGTTCAAGGTTCATCTTTGTAGCATGTGTCCGAATATTTTTCTTTCTAAGGCTATATAAATTCCATGGGGGGTGTGTATGTGTGTATATGCACACACCAAATTTTGTTTATCTGTTTATACCTTGATGTACACTTGGGTTGCTTCCACTTCTAACAGTTTTTGTACAAAAATCAACCTTAAGCAGATTGTTAACACAAGAGCAGAAGGCTGTATTCATCTTTAGTAAAGGCGTCTCTGTAGAAGGTCGGGGGCTCTCCGGCGGCTGGTCGCAGAGCTGGACACGGCTGGGCACACAGACGTGGAGAAGGTCAGTCGTGCAGTTCAGGAGCACGTCTTTTAGAAAACTGGCTTTACGGAGCGATGAGCTGAGCTGCGGCCCAGAGCTCTGCTGCTCCACAGAGGCACTGTGGGACTCAAGTGCAGGCCCTGGATGATGTGTTTTTAAATTTTCTAGTAGCCATGTTTAAAAAAGAAAAAGGTTTTTTTGTATCCTTATTTCAGAATCCTTATTTGAACATTGAGATGTTTTATGATTTTGCCAACAATAAATGAGTTTTTATATTTCATCAGCTGCAAGGGCCCATAATAAGACTTTGTACTTAGTATGCTGTCTTTCATCTTTGGCCTTTGAAATACTTTATGGGCCTTAAGTAGTTCTGTTTTTTCCTTTTATTGGGGCATGAGTCCCTCACAGTGCTGTGGCAGTTTCTGCTGTGGAGAGGGAGGCAGTCACAGGCGGACGTCTGTCCCTCCCTCGGGAGCCTCCCTCCCACCCTCGGTCCCAGTGCCCTGGGTTTGTCCCAGTGCCCTGGGTTTGCGGCCGTGCTGTGCGGCGGCCTCCTCTGCTCTCTGCTCGCGCGCGCCGTGCAGGCTGAGCCCTGATGCCCGGGTCCTCCCCGCCCCGCCCCCTCCCCGGCCGCGGCCGCGCGTCCTGTCTCTGGCGTGTCCACGTCTCTGCTCCAGCCCTGCAGACGGGGCCCTTGCTGCCAGTTTTCTAGATTGCACGTGTGTGTTAGGATACGATGTTTGTTTTTCTCTTCTGGGACTCACTTCACTCTGAGTGACACACTCTAGGTCCATCCATATCACACAAGTAAAGGTAATTTTAACACTGCATTTTTATTTAATTCACTGTGTGTAAAACACTTCAGCATGCTAGTGAGATAAAGATGGTTGATGAGATAGTTTACATTCTTTTTCTGTGCTAAAAATTCTAAACATTTCAATTTTCAAATATTTCCTTTTTTGTTTCTTTTCGATTTCAGTTTCTGAACATTTCAGTTCAAACTAGCCACATTTCAGTTGCTTAATAGTGGTGTGGCTAGTGGCTAACGTACTGGACATTGCAGGTCAAAGGAGTTAATGAGTACTGCATTTGCCAGTCTTCTTTTAATTATTTTGCCTCCTTAGGGCTTACAGTGTTTTAGTTTCTTTCTGTAGAATATAATTTAGGTCTCACAGGATTTTATGCTAATTTTTAAATTAATTGCCACTCATGAAATAATGAAGTATTATATAAATTATTTGTGACACCAGCGATTAGTAAGTGGTTGTCTTCAACTCGGGAATAATGAAGAGAAACATTGTGGAAATAGTGTTTGCTGGCGGGTGGTTGGGACGGTCTCTGTGCTGAGGCTGCCCTGGGCTTGAGAGCCAGAGAGGGAGCTGGGGGACTGGAGAGGGGAAGGTCTTTCTGGAGAGAGTTCATCGCTGGTGGTGAGCAGTTAGACTCTTTGAATTCCTGCCATCTTACCCGTCTGTTTATTTAGTCATCTTGGATTAGTAGAGAGTGGTCAAGTTGTTTGGAACATGAGCACCGTGTTTAAGCTGAAAGTGGTAAGGAAAGCCGGTCAGGAAGGCTGGCTGTCACCTGGTAAGCATGACCTGTTCTTGCAGAAAATCCCCAAAAGATGATTCAGGGCAGAATCTTCTGCTTATTGTTAGCACTTCTCGTGCAAGCAGTTGTGGCTCCTGTTGCCACACGTGTCTGATGCTGCCCATCGTACCAGTTGCGAACCTTATTTTCTTACGTAGACGGTCAAGTAGACTTGGCAGGTGGGAAGTTCGCAGGTGGAGTCGGGGAGTCTCTGCCGTGCCTGCGGTCTGGCTCCAGCCTTGAGTGCGACGTGGACCGAGTGGAGACCCGCGGACCCTCAGCCGTCTGCCGCCTCCTGGCCGTGCACTGAGAGCAGGTGTCAGAGTGCTAATAGTATCACTCACTTAACTCCCGGTTCTGAAAGAGATCACGAGATGCCTCTCCCTCAGCAGACAGATCGTTCTCCGGCAGGTGCACGACTGTCCAGTCAGTCTGTCTGAGTAACAGAAAACAGGGAGGCCAGCAGTGAAGTTGCTTTGACCAACAGTCTGCTGCTTAACGTGCACTGCATTAGGAGCACTCAGGCACATACGCCCCGGGAGGCCTAGGCTGTGACGTTCTTGGTAGCACTGTTTGAAATAGGCAGAAAATGTTCATCAGGAGAAAATGAGTGAGTTGTTGTCAGTTGTATTAGAATATCTGATAGCAGTGAAAGTAAATGAACTTTGTATGCACGTACAGACAAATAGCAGGCTTGTCAAAAGAGGTTTTATTTCTTACTCTCTAAATCAAAGTAGGCACAAGGTTGGAAATTACATGAGAGTATTTTTTTATAATTTAATTTTTAATTTGCCACTCATGAAATAATGAAGTATTATATAAATTATTTGTGACACCAGCGATTAGTAAGTGGTTGTCTTCAACTCGGGAATAATGAAGAGAAACATTGTGGAAATAGTGTTTGCTGGCGGGTGGTTGGGACGGTCTCTGTGCTGAGGCTGCCCTGGGCTTGAGAGCCAGAGAGGGAGCTGGGGGACTGGAGAGGGGAAGGTCTTTCTGGAGAGAGTTCATCGCTGGTGGTGAGCAGTTAGACTCTTTGAATTCCTGCCATCTTACCCGTCTGTTTATTTAGTCATCTTGGATTAGTAGAGAGTGGTCAAGTTGTTTGGAACATGAGCACCGTGTTTAAGCTGAAAGTGGTAAGGAAAGCCGGTCAGGAAGGCTGGCTGTCACCTGGTAAGCATGACCTGTTCTTGCAGAAAATCCCCAAAAGATGATTCAGGGCAGAATCTTCTGCTTATTGTTAGCACTTCTCGTGCAAGCAGTTGTGGCTCCTGTTGCCACACGTGTCTGATGCTGCCCATCGTACCAGTTGCGAACCTTATTTTCTTACGTAGACGGTCAAGTAGACTTGGCAGGTGGGAAGTTCGCAGGTGGAGTCGGGGAGTCTCTGCCGTGCCTGCGGTCTGGCTCCAGCCTTGAGTGCGACGTGGACCGAGTGGAGACCCGCGGACCCTCAGCCGTCTGCCGCCTCCTGGCCGTGCACTGAGAGCAGGTGTCAGAGTGCTAATAGTATCACTCACTTAACTCCCGGTTCTGAAAGAGATCACGAGATGCCTCTCCCTCAGCAGACAGATCGTTCTCCGGCAGGTGCACGACTGTCCAGTCAGTCTGTCTGAGTAACAGAAAACAGGGAGGCCAGCAGTGAAGTTGCTTTGACCAACAGTCTGCTGCTTAACGTGCACTGCATTAGGAGCACTCAGGCACATACGCCCCGGGAGGCCTAGGCTGTGACGTTCTTGGTAGCACTGTTTGAAATAGGCAGAAAATGTTCATCAGGAGAAAATGAGTGAGTTGTTGTCAGTTGTATTAGAATATCTGATAGCAGTGAAAGTAAATGAACTTTGTATGCACGTACAGACAAATAGCAGGCTTGTCAAAAGAGGTTTTATTTCTTACTCTCTAAATCAAAGTAGGCACAAGGTTGGAAATACAAGGATACCCTGGCCTAGATGAGCAACAGGGAAGAAAGAAGGAACAAAAATCCCACAGCTGGAAGCCTCCTTTGTCATATCCAGAGTCAGGAGAGCTCTTGCGGGTGCGTCTCAAAGCTGAGGACTGGAGCAGCAGTCGCAGTTAGCCAGTGCAGTCACAGTGTTCGTGGGCATTCTGACGTTTCCAGAGTGGATACGGCCTTTGGTTTATCTCAGTCTGACCAGTTCTACTCACCCACAGGCGTCACCTGTTCAGTCGATTTCTCATGATGTTATATTAATCTGTACATGTTTTAATGTTTGGGAATTTTCCCCAGCTTAGATTTAGGTAAACTTAATAGAATACTATCAGTGCTTGGATAAAGCAACTTTCAGTGTTGTTTTCATATTAAATGTACCCTAATTTTTAAAAAAGTCTGAAGAGTGCTAATTTTTAACCAGCTTGTAAATTTCTTAAGGGAAATTGGATACCACAGATCTTAGATCTGATATAAACATTTGTCTTCTTTTTAGGCCTGCAGTTTTTCAATACACAGCCAATTTTAAGACTTCTTTTTGTTTTTTAACTTTTCTTTTACTTTTAACTTTTACAGAGTTTCGTTGTTTACAGATATGTATGTTCCCAGATTAAATTTTCAGACTTCTTATGATAGCAGTATGTAGTGGGGGGGATGATTAGACATATAAATTTACTGGGTTTTACTATTTTCTGTTTCTTTAGCATAGTTCTACCAGACAGTCTTGCATGCACGACTGTCCAGTCAGTCTGTCTGAGTAACAGAAAACAGGGAGGCCAGCAGTGAAGTTGCTTTGACCAACAGTCTGCTGCTTAACGTGCACTGCATTAGGAGCACTCAGGCACATACGCCCCGGGAGGCCTAGGCTGTGACGTTCTTGGTAGCACTGTTTGAAATAGGCAGAAAATGTTCATCAGGAGAAAATGAGTGAGTTGTTGTCAGTTGTATTAGAATATCTGATAGCAGTGAAAGTAAATGAACTTTGTATGCACGTACAGACAAATAGCAGGCTTGTCAAAAGAGGTTTTATTTCTTACTCTCTAAATCAAAGTAGGCACAAGGTTGGAAATACAAGGATACCCTGGCCTAGATGAGCAACAGGGAAGAAAGAAGGAACAAAAATCCCACAGCTGGAAGCCTCCTTTGTCATATCCAGAGTCAGGAGAGCTCTTGCGGGTGCGTCTCAAAGCTGAGGACTGGAGCAGCAGTCGCAGTTAGCCAGTGCAGTCACAGTGTTCGTGGGCATTCTGACGTTTCCAGAGTGGATACGGCCTTTGGTTTATCTCAGTCTGACCAGTTCTACTCACCCACAGGCGTCACCTGTTCAGTCGATTTCTCATGATGTTATATTAATCTGTACATGTTTTAATGTTTGGGAATTTTCCCCAGCTTAGATTTAGGTAAACTTAATAGAATACTATCAGTGCTTGGATAAAGCAACTTTCAGTGTTGTTTTCATATTAAATGTACCCTAATTTTTAAAAAAGTCTGAAGAGTGCTAATTTTTAACCAGCTTGTAAATTTCTTAAGGGAAATTGGATACCACAGATCTTAGATCTGATATAAACATTTGTCTTCTTTTTAGGCCTGCAGTTTTTCAATACACAGCCAATTTTAAGACTTCTTTTTGTTTTTTAACTTTTCTTTTACTTTTAACTTTTACAGAGTTTCGTTGTTTACAGATATGTATGTTCCCAGATTAAATTTTCAGACTTCTTATGATAGCAGTATTTAGTGGGAGAAAAGGACTGGACTATGAATTGCAATGACATATAAATTTACTGGGTTTTACTATTTTCTGTTTCTTTAGTGGTTTTTGGCAAATTTGTCATATCAAGAAGCACTTTCAGACACACAAGTGGCTATAGTTAATATTTTGTCCTCAACTTCTGGTAAGAAATTTGTCCTCACAATCTGTGTTATAACTCACGATCTATCCCTGATATATATCTGTATATATAAATATTTTTATCTTGTTATAAATTGTTCCATTCTTTCTAATGTATATCAGTGTATAGTAACTACTAGTTAACCTTTAAGTTTAGTGCCATAGCCATGTGCTGTTTATGTTCCTTCAAATTCTTTACAGAATTTTTCATACAACAAAAATTTATTGTTGTATATTATTTGTATATAAAGTTTTATAGGCTGACCCTTTGTATTGTGGCTTGTGGGATCTTCCCAGTCCAGGGATCGAACCGGCACCCCTTGCACTGCAAGGCGGTGTCCTTACCCACTGGACCATCAGGGAAGCCCCTCACGTATTCTTTCTAAAGATATTTTTTTGACCCTTTGACTAAATGTAATTGCTTATTTCAGAACTGTAATCTGGCCTATGAAAAATGTTTTATTTTTAAAATCGATTCACCTTGCAACTCCAGAAGGTGAGAAAAGCATTTTTGAGCTCTAAAAATAACTTCAGTACACATGCTTGATTATGATGAGATCGAAATGTTACTCTGGATGTTCAGTTTAACTCTCTTAGTAGTTTTAAAATAAGTAGGACTGTACTTGGTCTGTGTAGTTGAAATTAAACATAGCGTCATTTGGAAACTTTTTATGTATAGTCTTTGAACATTTTAGCCTGGGCAACTGCAGTCTTAATCATTTAAAAAATGACAAAAATGAGGGCTTCCTTGGTGGTCCAGTGGGTAAGGACACCGCCTTGCAGTGCAAGGGGCGCCAGTTCAATCCCTGGCCTGGGAGGATCCCATGTGCCGCGGAGCGGCTGGACCCATGTGTCCAACTACCGAGCCAGAGCTCTGGAGCGCATGTGCCCAGAGCTGGTGCTCTGCAGCAAGAGAGGCCATTGTGATGGGAGGCTCACACAGGCCAAAGAACAAAGATAAATAAATGAAAGGTCAATAGAAGTGGTCTTTAGGGTTTTGAATTGTCATTTTTCGTTTTTTTTTTAGTGGTTTTTGGCAAATTTGTCATATCAAGAAGCACTTTCAGACACACAAGTGGCTATAGTTAATATTTTGTCCTCAACTTCTGGTAAGAAATTTGTCCTCACAATCTGTGTTATAACTCACGATCTATCCCTGATATATATCTGTATATATAAATATTTTTATCTTGTTATAAATTGTTCCATTCTTTCTAATGTATATCAGTGTATAGTAACTACTAGTTAACCTTTAAGTTTAGTGCCATAGCCATGTGCTGTTTATGTTCCTTCAAATTCTTTACAGAATTTTTCATACAACAAAAATTTATTGTTGTATATTATTTGTATATAAAGTTTTATAGGCTGACCCTTTGTATTGTGGCTTGTGGGATCTTCCCAGTCCAGGGATCGAACCGGCACCCCTTGCACTGCAAGGCGGTGTCCTTACCCACTGGACCATCAGGGAAGCCCCTCACGTATTCTTTCTAAAGATATTTTTTTGACCCTTTGACTAAATGTAATTGCTTATTTCAGAACTGTAATCTGGCCTATGAAAAATGTTTTATTTTTAAAATCGATTCACCTTGCAACTCCAGAAGGTGAGAAAAGCATTTTTGAGCTCTAAAATAACTTCAGTACACATGCTTGATTATGATGAGATCGAAATGTTACTCTGGATGTTCAGTTTAACTCTCTTAGTAGTTTTAAAATAAGTAGGACTGTACTTGGTCTGTGTAGTTGAAATTAAACATAGCGTCATTTGGAAACTTTTTATGTATAGTCTTTGAACATTTTAGCCTGGGCAACTGCAGTCTTAATCATTTAAAAAATGACAAAAATGAGGGCTTCCTTGGTGGTCCAGTGGGTAAGGACACCGCCTTGCAGTGCAAGGGGCGCCAGTTCAATCCCTGGCCTGGGAGGATCCCATGTGCCGCGGAGCGGCTGGACCCATGTGTCCAACTACCGAGCCAGAGCTCTGGAGCGCATGTGCCCAGAGCTGGTGCTCTGCAGCAAGAGAGGCCATTGTGATGGGAGGCTCACACAGGCCAAAGAACAAAGATAAATAAATGAAAGGTCAATAGAAGTGGCCAAAAAACAAAAAAAAGGCAAAAATTAGTTTAAAAGTTAGGTAATAAATAGTTTGCTTATTTGAATAATCACTGGGTAATAAATAATTTCGACGGTATTTAAGCTAATGTGTCTTTTCTTAAATTCTTTTCTTTCCACAGGACTTTTTACCTTAATCCTTGCTGCAGTGTTTCCAAGTAACAGTGGAGATAGATTCACTCTTTCTAAACTATTAGCTGTAATCTTAAGGTAAGAATGGAGTGTAATAGCTAGTTTATTTTGCTTAGAAATGCCCAGTGTTCGGTTGATGTGTGGCAGTAAACAACAAAACCCGGTAAAAAAAAGTGATAATAATACACAAAAATTTGTATGGAATAAAAAACAAAGCCCAATGTTTAAAGTGATAGAGAATAACTTATTTTATAATATACTGTATAGGCAAAGAAAGATGAAGATAAAAGAAGGTTTTAAACGAATATCAGCTCTGCATCACATCCTTGACTAGTTTTCAGAGCCTTCCTGGGGAGGGTGGCTGGAAGGAGGGCCTTAAAGGAGCTTTGGTTCCCACTCAGGTGGCTGTGGACTTTACTAAGTATTGTACTGATACTCACATTTACCTGCATGTTATTAACCCTCATAGCCTCCCGAGTTTCTGTTTCCTTTTCCTAAGAACAGGTTCCACTTTTTGTTTAGTTTTTGGTTTTTACTTCTCTCATGTATAGATGCAGGTCTTCTCTGATTGTCTCCATTTTAATCTTTTAGTCATTTTCTGTATAAGCCACCTGGCAATTTTGTATTACTTTTTGTAGTGCAATGCATAAGTACCATTAACAACTAATTTAAATCTTTTATTTTTATTCACTTTGTATATATTTGTCTTGTCTTTCCTAGGAGATTATAAACCATTGAAGGCTAAATCCTTGTTTTCTACTTCTCTGTGTTATCAAAGGCCTGGCATAGGGCTTTGCTCACAGTCAGTCCTCAAAAAAGATATATGAATTTGGTGAAACTGTTGTTTTCGTGAGAGAAAATCAGAAAGCAGAGAAGGGAGCAGAGTAATTCATCAGAAAGATCAGTGTTTCTGAGCTGTCAGAGCTGAGTGTGCATCAGAGCTCTGCTGTTTGCCCCTGGTCGCTCCGCTTAGCTCTCTGAGAGGATTTCCTTGATGACAAAACAATGCTAGGATCGCCTAACGTGCAGTTTTGTTTTACAATTTGGAGGGGTGTATATAGAAAGTGATTATTATAATAGAGACTGGCTCTTGGTGGTTTTCTCTTCGATACAGGGGTAGACTGACAGTCGTGGTTTCCGTGGGCAGTCTGGTGGAGCCAGCTGATCTACCACATAGACTTTATGGACACTAGGAGTTTACTGTTTCACACGATTGGCCCATGATTTAGCCAGGCATATTTCTGCACTAGGAAAATACAGTATATTTGTATTAGGGAAGTGATGATGTTTATCCAGCTTTGTTCAGGATTCATGCCTATTTCTACTTTTTCTTTGCATTGTCTTAATAAAGGTAGAAACATGTTTAGAAATAGAGAGACAACGGAAGGCTGCATGAGAACAGGAGCCACATCTGTCTTGTTCATTGCTTAACCCAGACTGTGGCTCAGTAACAGAAGCTGAATGAAGAAATAACCTCCAATTTCTCTGCGTCCTTAATTTAGTCTTATTTTTATCCATTAAAATGATGGAATTAATTATTTAAATGTTAAGAGTAGTTTTACTGCTAATTTTGATTTGGCTGGTGGCTCAGAGGTAAAGACCCCTCCTACCACTACCGGAGATGTGGGTTGGATCCCTGGGTCAGGAAGACCCCCTGGAGGAGGAAATGGCAGCCCACTGCAGCGTTCTTGCCTGGAGAACCCCATGGGCAGAGGGGCCTGGCGGGCCAGTCCATGGGGTCGCACAGTGTCCGACACGGCTTAGTGACCGAGCAATAGCGGTAGCGTGAGTCAGTGCCGTTGCCAGGATTCCCTGGGTTTAGTACCTGTGTATTTCAAGAGAAGGTCGAAGGGGGGGTGGCAGGTTGGTTTCTCCCAATTGAAGGGCAGAAGATGACACAGCAGGGTAAGGACTCTGGCCTCTAAACTTTTTTGCAAGGGATAGGGCTTTGCTCACAGTCAGTCCTCAAAAAAGATATATGAATTTGGTGAAACTGTTGTTTTCGTGAGAGAAAATCAGAAAGCAGAGAAGGGAGCAGAGTAATTCATCAGAAAGATCAGTGTTTCTGAGCTGTCAGAGCTGAGTGTGCATCAGAGCTCTGCTGTTTGCCCCTGGTCGCTCCGCTTAGCTCTCTGAGAGGATTTCCTTGATGACAAAACAATGCTAGGATCGCCTAACGTGCAGTTTTGTTTTACAATTTGGAGGGGTGTATATAGAAAGTGATTATTATAATAGAGACTGGCTCTTGGTGGTTTTCTCTTCGATACAGGGGTAGACTGACAGTCGTGGTTTCCGTGGGCAGTCTGGTGGAGCCAGCTGATCTACCACATAGACTTTATGGACACTAGGAGTTTACTGTTTCACACGATTGGCCCATGATTTAGCCAGGCATATTTCTGCACTAGGAAAATACAGTATATTTGTATTAGGGAAGTGATGATGTTTATCCAGCTTTGTTCAGGATTCATGCCTATTTCTACTTTTTCTTTGCATTGTCTTAATAAAGGTAGAAACATGTTTAGAAATAGAGAGACAACGGAAGGCTGCATGAGAACAGGAGCCACATCTGTCTTGTTCATTGCTTAACCCAGACTGTGGCTCAGTAACAGAAGCTGAATGAAGAAATAACCTCCAATTTCTCTGCGTCCTTAATTTAGTCTTATTTTTATCCATTAAAATGATGGAATTAATTATTTAAATGTTAAGAGTAGTTTTACTGCTAATTTTGATTTGGCTGGTGGCTCAGAGGTAAAGACCCCTCCTACCACTACCGGAGATGTGGGTTGGATCCCTGGGTCAGGAAGACCCCCTGGAGGAGGAAATGGCAGCCCACTGCAGCGTTCTTGCCTGGAGAACCCCATGGGCAGAGGGGCCTGGCGGGCCAGTCCATGGGGTCGCACAGTGTCCGACACGGCTTAGTGACCGAGCAATAGCGGTAGCGTGAGTCAGTGCCGTTGCCAGGATTCCCTGGGTTTAGTACCTGTGTATTTCAAGAGAAGGTCGAAGGGGGGGTGGCAGGTTGGTTTTCTCCTAATTGAAGGGCAGAAGATGACACAGCAGGGTAAGGACTCTGGCCTCTGGAAGTGGACTGCCCGGTCTCAGTCCCAGCGTGGCTTTGGTCAAATTATTGCATTTCTTTGTGCGTTAGTTTCCTTGTGTGTAAAATGGGGGTGGTAGTAATAATAATACCTTCTTTATACAGTAATGTTGGACATTTCATGTGGATTAAATGAGTTAATACAAGTATAGTGCTTATACTGGTAATATTATTCTCTATTAATTAAATCATTAATTCTTTGATGGTTTGGCCTGAAGTTGGGATTGGTCTTTATTACCGGTAAGTAGCTTTGGTCTTTATGGTTAGTCTTTTAAAGGGACTCTTTCACTCATCAGTGGTGACTGTTGTTCCCACAGCATCGGAGGTGTTGTGCTGGTAAACCTGTCGGGGTCTGACAAGTCTCCCGGAAGAAACACAGCAGGTGAGCATCTGACTCCGAAGCCTTTCCATCAGAACGTACGGGAGAGATCTGCGCGTATCAGCATGCATGTGCATGCACACACACATGACTGCATATACACGCATGTACACACACACAGGGTGCTCACTAGCAGGGCACCATTGTCTCCTTTGGAAATAATGTAAGAGAATTAAAAAGGAAAACAGAACTCTCATATAACCTTCACGCAGATTCTCTTTACTATTTACAACATATGTAGCTACAGTGCAGGTTTAAAAATCAGGAATTAACAGCAATTGTACTCATTTTTCTAGTTTGTAGGTCCTTTTCAAATCTCCCTGAGTTTTCCACCAATATGCTCTTCATGGTCTTAGATCATTTGTTGCCTTTAGTTATTATTATGTCTCCTTAGTTTTCTTTCATCTAAAACTACCCACTGTCTTATTTTGTCTTTTATAACTTTAATAGTTTTGGAGACCGTTGTCCACTTGTTTTATAGAATGTCCTTCCGTTTATTTTTCTGGTACTTCCTTATGGTTAAATGTATGCAGTGCGTCTCTGGCAAGGATGCCATGGAAGTGGTGCCGTGTCCTGGTGACTCTGCCCTGTCGGGGCGCACCGTGCTGGTTTGTCCTGTGACTTGGCACGTTTGTTCTACAGTGGCGTCTGACAGGGGGCTCACACCCTGGTTTTCCCGAGTGAGTAGGAGGCCCCTGGTTGGAGGCGTGGGGGCCACCCCTAGGTCCCGCCCGTCATGCTCGGAGGCCACTGATGTGTCATTCCCTCTGATGCTTGCCTGAGACAGTTAGGCTGATAAGCACTTCGTTTTTGATCCATTGTTTTGATTTAACAGGAGAATCCCACTTACTTGGTTTCCTTATGGATACTTTTCTGTAGATATTTGAAGTTTACAGAATAGGATAATGCTTTCTAAAGTATTCCTGATAGTTCTCAGGGAGTTGTGTCTTGAACTGCCTTAGCTCTTTCTCACCCAAAAGCAGCTCTGAATGCCTTAAACAGTGAATGTATTTGGGGGGGTGGGTAGGGTGGGGGGTGTATGTGTGTGTGATTTTGTTGACTTTTCTCTTGCTTTTAAAAAATATTTAGTAGTAATAGTAATAATAAATACATTTAATGAAACATTGAACTTTCGGATAATTGATTTAAAGTATTAAATGTGATCACTTGGCAAATAGTACCTTTTTATAGTGGTTTTTAAAGGCTTGCTTAACTGTTTTTGAGAGTGAGTTAATATATTAAAGAGAATCAGTATTCATTATGCAGGAACTGCTAGTCCTACATTATGTTAGATATTTTAAAACATTAAGAGGTATAAATTATGTGTTTGCAGTTGTCAAGAAGTTTTTTTATTTTAATCAGTATATATGACTGACAAAATAAAGCCCCTAGAGAATAAAGTCATACTACATTTAACTGCTTGCGTGTCTTTGTGACCCCGTGGATTGCAGCTTGCCAGCTCCTCTGTCACGGGAGATTCTCCGGGGAGGAATACTGTAGCGGGTTGCCCTGCCCTCCTCTAGGGGTCTTAGTGACCTCAGGGGTCTTAGCTCGGGATCCGTGCAGAATGTCCTTCCGTTTATTTTTCTGGTACTTCCTTATGGTTAAATGTATGCAGTGCGTCTCTGGCAAGGATGCCATGGAAGTGGTGCCGTGTCCTGGTGACTCTGCCCTGTCGGGGCGCACCGTGCTGGTTTGTCCTGTGACTTGGCACGTTTGTTCTACAGTGGCGTCTGACAGGGGGCTCACACCCTGGTTTTCCCGAGTGAGTAGGAGGCCCCTGGTTGGAGGCGTGGGGGCCACCCCTAGGTCCCGCCCGTCATGCTCGGAGGCCACTGATGTGTCATTCCCTCTGATGCTTGCCTGAGACAGTTAGGCTGATAAGCACTTCGTTTTTGATCCATTGTTTTGATTTAACAGGAGAATCCCACTTACTTGGTTTCCTTATGGATACTTTTCTGTAGATATTTGAAGTTTACAGAATAGGATAATGCTTTCTAAAGTATTCCTGATAGTTCTCAGGGAGTTGTGTCTTGAACTGCCTTAGCTCTTTCTCACCCAAAAGCAGCTCTGAATGCCTTAAACAGTGAATGTATTTGGGGGGGTGGGTAGGGTGGGGGGTGTATGTGTGTGTGATTTTGTTGACTTTTCTCTTGCTTTTAAAAAATATTTAGTAGTAATAGTAATAATAAATACATTTAATGAAACATTGAACTTTCGGATAATTGATTTAAAGTATTAAATGTGATCACTTGGCAAATAGTACCTTTTATAGTGGTTTTTAAAGGCTTGCTTAACTGTTTTTGAGAGTGAGTTAATATATTAAAGAGAATCAGTATTCATTATGCAGGAACTGCTAGTCCTACATTATGTTAGATATTTTAAAACATTAAGAGGTATAAATTATGTGTTTGCAGTTGTCAAGAAGTTTTTTTATTTTAATCAGTATATATGACTGACAAAATAAAGCCCCTAGAGAATAAAGTCATACTACATTTAACTGCTTGCGTGTCTTTGTGACCCCGTGGATTGCAGCTTGCCAGCTCCTCTGTCACGGGAGATTCTCCGGGGAGGAATACTGTAGCGGGTTGCCCTGCCCTCCTCTAGGGGTCTTAGTGACTCAGGGATCGAGCCCGTGTCTTTTACGTCTCTTGCATTCGCAGGTGGGTTCTTTCCCACCACCTGGGAAGCCCACATTTAACTGTAGTAAATACTGTCTAAAATAGAAGACAAGTAGGGTGGAAGTTCAGTGGAGTAGAAAGAGGATGCTTGGTGACGGGGGACCTTTAACAGAGTCTTGAGGACGTGGTGGAATGTGTATCAGCCATTCGCCCTCACACAGCAGTGGGGAGAGCAGTGTAAGCAGTGGCCTAGAGCGGGAAGGAAGCACTGCTACGTTGGCTGTGGAGGGGAAGATGGCAAGTATGCACGTCAGAATTAAATGCCAGGTGATGCTATTGTAACATGCGTTTGTTGGTTTATACGTTGAAGTCCTTCCTGTACTCCTGGGGGACTTGGTCAGGTAGGTTATACAGTATCTTTTCATATCTGAATAGTGCTCTTTTCTTGAAATAGGACCTGACTGTGCCACCTTTTTGCAGGGTGGGGGGTTGGGGAGGGAGGGGGCGGGCGGGCCACTTCTGTTGGTCTTTAATTTATCCGTTTCCATCCATCTTTGGCCCGTGTGGGCCTCCCATCACGGTGGCCTCTGTTGTCGCAGAGCACCAGCTCTGGCCACCTGCACTCCAGAGCTCCGGCTCGGTAATTGGACACATGGGTCCAGCCGCTCCGCGGCACGTGGGATCTTCCCAGGCCAGGGATGGAACCGGCGCCCCTTGCACGGCAAGGCGGTGTCCTTACCCACTGGACCACCAGGGAAGCCCTGTGCCAGCTTTTAAGTAAGTATGTGTTGAATGAGCTACTGAAAAAATGCTTTCAATTACTGTGTTGACCCTTGCAGGTTCCATTTGGTCCCTCGTTGGAGCCATGCTCTATGCTGTCTATATTGTGATGATTAAGAGAAAAGTAGACAGAGAAGATAAGTTGGATATTCCAATGTTCTTTGGTAAGAATATGTCTAACTTGTTGGCCTGTGTGCTCAGAATGAGCAAGTTAGGGTTTTTTGTTTTTTTTTGCCACTAGGGCCGCCTGGGAAGCCCGTGTTTTTGTTTTCTGGCGGGAGTGGGAAAGACCCCCCTCCCACTCCCCCATGGCGTTCTTTAAACCCATCAGGCTTTGAGGGTTATGAAGTCCACTCTCAGTGTTTCTCTCTTACCTTGTTCTGGATAGTTGTGCACCTGTGTGGAAACGCTCACTCTCTCCATGTGAGGTAAAAGAAATTTTTTCTACCATACCTTTTTCATGTTAGTATCTTTAACCTGTCAGTCAGATACTTCCCTCACTGGCACCACAGGTTATGCTGTTATAAGCATGTGAGGGTTTACGTGCTGTTTTATGTATTTTGCCATTTTTGAATTGTTAGAAGCATAGGATTGGGGAAACTGCCTCAAAATTCTCTGTCTAATCCTGTTGCTGTCTGCTAGTTTTCACTAAACATTGTAGGTCATTTGCACTTTAAGACTCAGATTCTTTTTGACAGATTTTTTGATTACCCAGTTAATAGTTTCTGGCATCAGTTCTTAATTTTGGTAAAGGCCTGATAGGATCTATAATTTCTTCTCTGGCTGAAGCGCGCTCAGTAAAGAACTTGTGGAGTCTGGGATTGCCGAGGAGGAGCACGTGGCCGTGCCGTGTCCCCAGGGCGGCTGATGCCAGTGGAGCCGGAAGCTGGTGGGGGCCTCGCGGGGAGCAGAGCCTCCGGAGGCTGCGCTCGTCTCAGGCTCGTGGGAGCCGAGGGGCTGGGAGCCGCTGGGCTGCTGATGCCCGGGGGGTCCTGGGCCGGTGGCAGGAGGTGAAGCCGCACGTGTGAGTCTGGTTCTCAGGCTGCTTTGCTGCCACTTCCGAAGCCGTTCTGCTCTGTTGCATCTTTAGCGTTGTAAATTAGTTTGTAGGTAAGATTTTTCTATTAAAAATGGTTTGTACATCTGCACCTAATGAGTAACAAAAATAAAATCTTTGAAAAGTCACCCGACTGGGTGATGACTCAGGTTCCTTTCGAGAATACCTAAGTAATTCTTAAATATGAAGTTAATTTTTTTTTTTTTTTGGCCACTTCTGTCAGTCTTCCATTTATCTGTTCTCATCCATCTTTGTTCTTTGGCCCGTGTGGGCCTCCCATCGCGGTGGCCTCTTTCACTGCAGAGCACCGGCTCCGGGCGCATGCGCTCCAGAGCTCCGGCTCGGTAGTTGGACACATCGGTCCAGCCGCTCCGCGGCATCGGGGGATCCTCTCAGGCCAGGGATCGAACTGGCGCCCCCTGCACTGCAAGGTCGTGTCCTTACCCGCTGGACCACCAGGGAAGCCCTGAAGATAATTTTAATGATAATCTTATTTTAAAGTCATAGTTCCGTAAGGAATGGATTGACATGTTAATATTTTACAGTGTTCTTTTTTAAGATTGGCAGCTTTGAAGAAAAACTGCTTCTTTACTCTTACTGGAGAGTACGCAGAGGCATACGCCGTGATAGAGTGAAGCCGTTTGAATTTGATCTGGGCTGTAGAATCGACACGATCAAAGAAGCAGCGGTTACAAGTGGGGTGTGGAGGGCTGGGCGTCGGGCCGTGAGCCGGCAGAGCGGGGGAGTGAGTGGGCCGGGCCGGCTGCTCAGTAACTGAGGAGAGGCGTCCGGCACGGAGGACCCGCAGGGTCCGCGACGTGATGCAGACCTTTCACCTCCAGATCCAGAGGTTGATGCTTAATGTGGGATTTCACAGGCTTGACGTTCAGGAAACAGAAAAGAGACTTGCCTCTTGATCATGCCAAATTTTGCTGTTTTAATTAGGACAGTTTTTTAATGTTATACGAGCCTTTTGTGTGTGTATTTTTTATTTTTATCACTAGGTGTCTTAAGTTGGGTTTCCCAACAGCAGGGAGTGAGACAGTCATTTGCCGTTGGAGACTCAGTAAAGCGTGCTCTGCAGGGGAGACTGGCCAGCGAGGCAGAGGAGCAGCCGGAGAGGGCGGGAGTCCCATGGTCTCTGGGCAGCTGAGTGTGGCCTGCTGGCTCCAGGTCCCCGGGCAGGGGCGTCGGGAGGCAGCGGCCGTGCTCAGACCTGTCCTCGCCGAGCGCCGCGAGGGTGGCCTGGAGAGGTGTGGGGGCGAGGGGGCTCCTTTCTGGGAAAGACAGACTTGGTCGCTGTCCAGGACCGGCCTCCGGAGAAGGCAGGTCCTGTCCTGGCGGCAGGTGGCGGGCGGCTGTTCCCGCCTTGTTAGGGTTTAACTAGGCATCCTAACTACTAGTTTATTATTAGCAGCTAATATAAACTCTGCATCTACAGTGACTTAATTTTCTTTTAGGAGAGCTCTATACTTACCTCTGGATCTCATGGTAGAATTATGATGTTAAAAAATTTGTTTCTTTGCATTTACATGCATGTAGTCACATATAAGCTCACATTTCTGTAATAATAATAGCATTTATTAACTATTTACTTGTGCCATGTCCTGTGTTTTATGTTTGTCTGATCTTCTAGTGCCCTGATTCAGTATTGTTTTATACTCAGATTGGAAAACAGCTTGCCAAGAGTTCCAGGTGTTGCCTGGAATCGCCGGGAGGC
This sequence comes from Tragulus kanchil, assembly GCA_022376925.1. Classification (NCBI taxonomy): domain Eukaryota; kingdom Metazoa; phylum Chordata; class Mammalia; order Artiodactyla; family Tragulidae; genus Tragulus; species Tragulus kanchil. The sequence continues at coordinate 125,188,222 of JAIOJX010000026.1, forward strand.
TCCGGGGCTCGCGGCGGGTGGAGAGGCCTGAAAGCGGCCGGGAGGCTGCAGGGCGCAGCCTGGCCCCTGGGTGCGGCAGCCTCCTCCACGCAGACCCGTGCCTGCTTCGGGCTTATGTTAGTGTGTGTGCTGTGTGTGTGTGATCTCACGGGCTAGCTCGTAAGTGCTAGGAAGGCAGGAGGCAGGAGTTTATCTTTTTTTTGGAACCTTCCTGCTTCATCCCTAGCATAGCAGGTGCCTTAAACATAAACACGGGTTGGACCGGAGAGTGGACAGCATGGTCCTTGTACTAATGTAGGCTGAACCCACCCCCCATGCACCAGTGATCGCCCCTCCAGTCCCAGGGCCCTGTATTATAATCTTAGGTTGACAGCCGATCTTTTTGAATCATTGTAAATGGTTTTTCTGCATTAGTTGCTCCATAGAGGGGGGTAGTTGAACCTTTTGAAGACTCTGATCCCCAGTCGCTTGATTTTCTCTTGTTGCTCTCTCCATAGGATTTTCTTTTGGCTGTTAGCCCTTTGTGCCAAGTCTAATCCCAGGCTGGGCTTCCCCAGGTCCCCGGGCAGGGGCGTCGGGAGGCAGCGGCCGTGCTCAGACCTGTCCTCGCCGAGCGCCGCGAGGGTGGCCTGGAGAGGTGTGGGGGCGAGGGGGCTCCTTTCTGGGAAAGACAGACTTGGTCGCTGTCCAGGACCGGCCTCCGGAGAAGGCAGGTCCTGTCCTGGCGGCAGGTGGCGGGCGGCTGTTCCCGCCTTGTTAGGGTTTAACTAGGCATCCTAACTACTAGTTTATTATTAGCAGCTAATATAAACTCTGCATCTACAGTGACTTAATTTTCTTTTAGGAGAGCTCTATACTTACCTCTGGATCTCATGGTAGAATTATGATGTTAAAAAATTTGTTTCTTTGCATTTACATGCATGTAGTCACATATAAGCTCACATTTCTGTAATAATAATAGCATTTATTAACTATTTACTTGTGCCATGTCCTGTGTTTTATGTTTGTCTGATCTTCTAGTGCCCTGATTCAGTATTGTTTTATACTCAGATTGGAAAACAGCTTGCCAAGAGTTCCAGGTGTTGCCTGGAATCGCCGGGAGGCTCCGGGGCTCGCGGCGGGTGGAGAGGCCTGAAAGCGGCCGGGAGGCTGCAGGGCGCAGCCTGGCCCCTGGGTGCGGCAGCCTCCTCCACGCAGACCCGTGCCTGCTTCGGGCTTATGTTAGTGTGTGTGCTGTGTGTGTGTGATCTCACGGGCTAGCTCGTAAGTGCTAGGAAGGCAGGAGGCAGGAGTTTATCTTTTTTTTGGAACCTTCCTGCTTCATCCCTAGCATAGCAGGTGCCTTAAACATAAACACGGGTTGGACCGGAGAGTGGACAGCATGGTCCTTGTACTAATGTAGGCTGAACCCACCCCCCATGCACCAGTGATCGCCCCTCCAGTCCCAGGGCCCTGTATTATAATCTTAGGTTGACAGCCGATCTTTTTGAATCATTGTAAATGGTTTTTCTGCATTAGTTGCTCCATAGAGGGGGGTAGTTGAACCTTTTGAAGACTCTGATCCCCAGTCGCTTGATTTTCTCTTGTTGCTCTCTCCATAGGACTTACTTAAAACAAAAGTAACAGACATTTCAGTTAGGGAGACCTGTTGAAGCCCTTTGTGCCAAGTCTAATGTTTTCTGATTATAAAGTTATAATTTTGAAAGACTGAAATAAATTGGTTACTAACTCTTGTCTCTTTTATATGTGTTTAGGTTTTGTAGGTCTCTTTAATCTGCTGCTCTTATGGCCAGGTTTCTTTTTACTTCATTATACTGGATTTGAGGACTTTGAGTTCCCCAATAAAGTAGTGTTAATGTGCATTATCGTTAACGGCCTTGTTGGAACCGTGCTCTCAGAGTTCCTGTGGTTGTGGTATGTACTGTTTATCACCCTCTGGGTTACTAGGTGCGAGCTCAGTGGCTTTGGGCTGGCTTCACTGTCTCTCTTCTGTCTCGGGGGGCCCCTCCTCTGCACTCGCTCACCCTGTGCACCGCCAGCCTAGCACAGTCACTCCACTCGAGCAGGACCTGTGTTGTGTTTTTTTAATTTTCGTGTACCCATTGCATAAGCAAGTGGCTTGCATGTAGAAGGGGCTCATAAGTGTTGTTCAGAGAATAGATGAATATGAATGATCTATATTTATAAAACTGTTTTAAAAAGTGCAGTGTTGTACAGATTAAAGACATCATTTAAAGATATTCACACTTAGGAGACGTGTATCTCACGTATGAATATGTGAGTTCTGAGTGAGAATCCGGGAACTTTGCTTATTCGGGAGATTTTGGAATGTCTGATTGTTCATAGACTTTTGTTTATCCTCAGGACTTTTCATATGAGTCAGGCAGATATATAAACCCTAAGCTCTAGGGTTTGATTTATTTGAGGTTTTAACATACTTTGATATAATATCAACTATGTTGACATATGATAACACTCTTACTGTCTTTGAAGACAGTATCATATGTAGACTTGAAGAAAACCTTCAAATACAGAGCTTAACACCTAGTTCTGTTTCCATCTAATAGGAACTCGAAACACAAATTGAATTTAAACTTGTAAATGAATTTTATTATATACCATTTAAGAGTACTGGTTAGATTTCCCTTGCAAAGGACGGACAGAAGCAGCCTTCTCCGCGAGGGCTCGCTTCGGGCTCCGCCTGTGCCGCTCTGCCCGCTCCAGCGCTTGAGGAAGCGTCTCTCTCTGATGCCCTCCCCTCTCACTCCCTTTCATGTGTCCCTCACAGGTGCAGTTTGCATTGTACTGCTTTACGTGTGTGGGCTTCCTTGGTGGCCCAGACAGTGAGGACTCTGCCTGTAGTGCAGGAGACCCGGGTTTGAAGCTGGGTCAGGACGATCCCCCGGGAGAAGGGCGTGACGGCCTACTCCAGGATTCTTGCCTGGAGAATGCCACGGACAGAGGAGTCTGCACAGTCCGTGGGGCCACAGAGAGTCGGGCACAACCGAGTGACTCACACAAACACACACTCAGTTTATGTAACTATCTTAGATTCCTTTGCTCATCTAAAACTCTCTGGTATCAAAATCTATGTAACCAGGGCTTCCCTGGTGGTCCAGTGGGTAAGGACACCGCCTTGCAGTGCAGGGGGCGCCGGTTCCATCCCTGGCCTGGGAAGATCCCACGTGCCGTGGAGCAGCTGGACCGATGTCTCCAGTTACCCCGAGCCGGAGCTCTGGAGCGCGTGTGCCCAGAGCTGGAGCTCTGCGACGACAGAGGCCACCGCGATGGGAGGCCCACATGGGCCAAAGAGCAAAGATGGATGAAAATAGATGAATGAAAGACCAGTAGAAGTGGCCCGCCCCAACCCACCCCCCCTGAAAAAAATTAATTAAAAAAAAATCTATTTAACCAGATGGAATTGCATGTTTTATTCTGTGTACTAGTGCATATTGTATGCTCTGTTCTTTTATCTTACTGTCTTTTGTTGTATTATTTCTCTTGCCTTTTTCCACTCTTGGCTCTGGACTGATGCAATGTCTTACAGGTTGGGTCATAGGGGACGGGTGGCCTTCAGCCGCTTTCAAAGGCAGCTCCAGAGGCTCAGCCCAGTGAGCCGGGGGCCTTCAGTGGTTATGCGCGCCCTCTGTTTCATACAAGTCTGTGTGCTGTGCTGTTCTAAGTTTAGTTTAGAAAATTTCAAAGCAAGGAGTTCTTACATATTTGAAAGAAATAATTTAAAAAATCTTTTGAATATTCGACTAGAGAAGGGTTTAGTATCGTCGTATTCCATTAAGACTTGTAGTAAACATGGACAATGCCACTTTCAAATATTAAAATACCCTCCAGGTGAGCCTCCCTCTCCACTCCCTTTCATGTGTCCCTCACAGGTGCAGTTTGCATTGTACTGCTGTGTGGGCTTCCTTGGTGGCCCAGACAGTGAGGACTCTGCCTGTAGTGCAGGAGACCCGGGTTTGAAGCTGGGTCAGGACGATCCCCCGGGAGAAGGGCGTGACGGCCTACTCCAGGATTCTTGCCTGGAGAATGCCACGGACAGAGGAGTCTGCACAGTCCGTGGGGCCACAGAGAGTCGGGCACAACCGAGTGACTCACACAAACACACACTCAGTTTATGTAACTATCTTAGATTCCTTTGCTCATCTAAAACTCTCTGGTATCAAAATCTATGTAACCAGGGCTTCCCTGGTGGTCCAGTGGGTAAGGACACCGCCTTGCAGTGCAGGGGGCGCCGGTTCCATCCCTGGCCTGGGAAGATCCCACGTGCCGTGGAGCAGCTGGACCGATGTCTCCAGTTACCCCGAGCCGGAGCTCTGGAGCGCGTGTGCCCAGAGCTGGAGCTCTGCGACGACAGAGGCCACCGCGATGGGAGGCCCACATGGGCCAAAGAGCAAAGATGGATGAAAATAGATGAATGAAAGACCAGTAGAAGTGGCCGCCCAACCCACCCCCCCTGAAAAAAATTAATTAAAAAAAAATCTATTTAACCAGATGGAATTGCATGTTTTATTCTGTGTACTAGTGCATATTGTATGCTCTGTTCTTTTATCTTACTGTCTTTTGTTGTATTATTTCTCTTGCCTTTTTCCACTCTTGGCTCTGGACTGATGCAATGTCTTACAGGTTGGGTCATAGGGGACGGGTGGCCTTCAGCCGCTTTCAAAGGCAGCTCCAGAGGCTCAGCCCAGTGAGCCGGGGGCCTTCAGTGGTTATGCGCGCCCTCTGTTTCATACAAGTCTGTGTGCTGTGCTGTTCTAAGTTTAGTTTAGAAAATTTCAAAGCAAGGAGTTCTTACATATTTGAAAGAAATAATTTAAAAAATCTTTTGAATATTCGACTAGAGAAGGGTTTAGTATCGTTCGTATTCCATTAAGACTTGTAGTAAACATGGACAATGCCACTTTCAAATATTAAAATACACAGTCTTTAATGAGAGCTTTATTTTTAATAAATATATAGAGTTTCATTATGCCAGCAGATTTTAATGTAGGGTCGGGGAATGAATAAATACGACCTGTGACATACGTACACTCTCTTATGTGGGCATTCTGAGTTTGTGCCCCTGGGAGATTTTATACTTAAGTAGTAAAATAGCATGTTTTGAAGTATTTTATTCTTTTTATATTTCAACTTTTAGAATTTAAGAGAGCAATACAAATGTGTACAAAATGGATTGTAATGAAAAGGCTCTCTCCCTTCTACTCCAGGTTTCAGCTCCTTTTCCCAGAGGCGCGCGCTGTTGGCTGCTCAGTGCGGCACGGAGCTGTCTGCACGCGCAGTAGTGTGGCTCTGTCTCTGCTCCTTCCCCGTCCAGTGTGCTTTGTTTTTAGCCTGCAGACTAGGGCTATCATGCTATACTTTGCTTTTTCCCGCAGCCCCTAGATTCATTGTCTAAAGCCTGTGCAGTGTTCCCTGTATGCTTTGGTCCGTTATATATTATGTAACACATTATGTTCTGTGCATGACCAGTTCCTTCTTGAGAGACATTTTGTTTGTAGTTGTTTTTAGACAGTATGGCATTAAACATCCTCATACATAGTTTTGCATATTTAGAATACATGTAAGTATTCTGTAGGATAAATAGGAAAGACTGAATCGAACACATGGACTTTTGATTCTGATAGAGAATTATACAAAGTATTCTCCACAGCAGGAAGACCGTGTATATTCCCAGCTGTGTGTATGAATGTTTGTTGTTGAGTAAAGTGGACACTCAAAATAATGTACTGTGATCAGAGCTACCTGGGATGCATTTTTCAAGAGTTCAATAAAGTTTTGCTTTTCACATATACTGCTGTGCTCAAGCACTCAAGAGTGCTTATAGTAACAACTCCGTGGCAATAAGTGAGTCTCTCATGAAACAAACTTCATATCGCTTAAGTTCTAGATGTTTTGGGTAATCAAAACAATTATAAGAAGCATTTCTGTATATTTTACGTTGTTTTATGTCTTAACAATAGTAAAATCAGAAGTCATGATCTGCATGTATGATGACTTCTTTCTTTTTAGGAAGACATTATTATCGTATGTTAACTATAAATAGACAACAAACTAGTATATATAATCATGCACTGAGTAATACACTGAAGAGTTTTTTAGAAGTACAGTTGTAAATTTTTTTGGAAATTAAAGATACTTACTTGGCACTTACTGTTTATTTTAAAAAGTGTTCCTAGTGCACCGCTAGCTCCGTCTCCGGGTCTGCTGGTGTCGGTGTGGGGCTGTCCCCTCGGCCTCTGTCTCGCCCTTTCCTGCAGTGCCCAGAGTGACGAGCGGTTCAGTAGACTCAGCTCAACTGGGGCGGCTGCCATAAGTCAAGCAGGTTTCTTTAATACTTCATTTCAGATTGTCTGCTGCTTAGCGTTATGCCTCTCTCAGAACAGATGCGGTATGTAAAAGCCGTGACTTCCCTGGTGGTCCAGTGGGCAGGAGCCCACCTTCCAGCGCAGGGAAGCGTGGGTTCAGGGTCCCTGCTCGGGGGACTAGGATCCCAAATGCTTCGGGGCCCAGGGCCTGCGTTCCGCAGTGACGAGAAGGCTGCGGGCCACAGAGAAAGGTCCCGGGGCCACGACGGCGGCCCAACACAGACAGACAAATAATTTTTTGAAAAAGTAAAAAGCGCAGAGAATGCGCCGGTGGTCCCGCGGTTAGGACCCAGCACTTTCACTGCCAGCCCCAGGCCTTCGTGTCTGTTCAGGGCGCCGAGGGGCCGCAAGCTGTGTGGCCGGGAAATCCAGTCATAACTTTAAAACATAAAAGCCCGATATTTGATCCCTGGGCACTCTTTTCACAGAGAAGTTTATGACTGTGGGCGGGCAGTGGAATTTGCGTGACCACATCAGTGAGGACTGACGGTCCAGCCCCTGCTGGGCACTGCAGCGGACGCATTTTCTCGAGAGACGGCCTCTCCCCGGGCAGGACAGCGTTGCTGCCCTCACATTCACTGAGCTGGAACTTACTGTCTTGTAATTTCCATAGCTCCGGAGTCCTAATTATATACATTATAGTTTTATAATTCATTTTTTATACACTTAGTATCTATTCAAGATAATGCTTTTCTTCACTTTTTCCTTCAATTATATAAAATTTTTTGCAATTGATATGTCAAAATTTGATACCAACAGTAGCAATTCAATGTAAAAATCAAGAACTTATGTTTTGGTTGCATCATTACTAGAAAAGTCAAAAACAGAAAGGAAATATCCTTAAAAAATATTCAGTTCTTTTTTTATGATATTAAGCCAAACTGAAAGAACAACAAACGTTTAAAGACTGCTTATTTTTTTCTTCTTTTTTTGCCACTTCTATTGGTCTTTCATTTATCTATTTTCATCCATCATTGTTCTTTGGCCTGTGTTGGCCTCCCATCGCAGTGACCTCTGTCGTTGCAGAGCACCGGCTCTGGACGCATGCGCTCCAGAGCTCCGGCTCGGTAGTTGGACACATGGGTCCAGCCGCTCCGCGGCACGTGGGATCTTCCCAGGCCAGGGATCGAACCGGCACCCCTTGCACTGCAAGGTGGTGTCCTTACCCACTGAACCACCAGGGAAGCCCAAGACTGCTTAATTTTTAATAAGGGCAAGATATTTTTGTTTTAATGACAGACTCACTTGTTGGTTATCACTTTTTTTTTTGCCTGTAAGTCATCATTGATTTTCATCCATCTTTATTCTTTGACCTGTGTGGGCCTCCCACTGCAGTAGCCTCGGTTATCACTTTTTTACCTGTGTTAGAAAGTATTGTCCTGAAATTTTAATGTATCTGTTTCGTTTGTTACCTAAGTGTTGTTATCACAAAACTCTTTGGACAGTTTTATAAAAAATGTTAATAAAATATATGTTATACATCAAAAGTTGAATATCACTTGAAAGCAGATTTAGAAAATAGTATAAAATGTTTGGAAATGTGTCTGTATTGGGTTTTTAGTATTCAAAGATGAGTATTAAGAATCATCTTACCTTAATTTTTATTATGCCTTAGTCCATCCTAAGCTTTTTATCCTGACCTCTCTTGCTTACGTTTAGGGTAGATCATTTTTTAAGACTTTGGATGTGTGAACCATTTATAAAGTCGTTATTGAAATTGTTACAGTATTGCTTCTGTTTTATGTTTTGGTTTTTTGGCTGCAAGGCATGTGGGATCTTAGCTCCCCAACCTGGGATCAAACCTGCACCCCCTGCATTGGAAGGCAAACTGGACCACCAGGGAAGTCCCCCTAGGATAGATAATTTTTTTTTTTTTTAACTTTTATTTATTTATTTTTGGCTGTGCTGGGTCTTTGTTGATGTGTGGGTTTAGCTGCTCTGCGGTATGTGAGATCTTCCTGGATCAGGGATCGAACCTGTGTCTCCTTCATTGGCAGACAGGTTCTTATCCACTGAGCCACAAGAGAAGCCCCTAGGATAGATAATTTTTGATCATTGTTTTTCTTTTGATTCTTTTGCTTTTGTGGTATGAAAATACATATTTTCTTTTTTTTTAGGGGCTGCTTTCTTACCTCATCATTGATAGGTACACTTGCACTAAGTCTTACAATACCTCTCTCCATAATAGCTGACATGTGTATGAAAAAGGTAAGCAAACTGTTTACTAGATGTTTTGAGTATATTCTTAAAACAGAGCTAATGAAACTTCAGGCATGCAACTAGATTGCAAAAGTAACGATGAATAATACTTGTTGCCTTCTCTTCTAAGCTGTTTTACGACATTATTCTAGTGAAACTAGGAAAATGCTGCTTATTAGAGGATTTTGGTAGGTTTCTCTATAAATTAACTTTACCATACTGACATTTTGAAAGCATCAGCATTTTTGTAGGTTTGAAAAATAAAAGTAAAAGCTTAATTTTATTTTTGAATTTTTAAAAATGAACTGTAATAGTAGGTTTAATTTTAGTAAATGATAGTGTAATTTGTTCACATATTTTAAGATTGAGACAAAACAGAAGGGAAAATATTTTTCTATATAATTGATTAGAAAAACATGCCAGCAGTCATTTTTGATTGCCTGCGTATCAGGCAGTTAGTTAAATGAGTAGAATGAGCCTTTGGTGGGAATTGAGGGCAGGAAGATACATTCTGGAAGAAGTAGCAGGCTGTGCCCCAGAGCTGCAGTAGAAGCATAGAGAAGGAGAAACTTTCTTAGGTTTTTTTTTTTTTTTTTCTTAATTCTAATAGTCAAGCATAAACATATATATTGATAGTTTCTGAAATTTTTGCATTTATTGACTTTATTTAATGTGCTTAAGATATATATTTTTAGCCTATTGGTATGTGATATGATAGGAAGAATCCCTGATTGTATTCAGACTTCTATTTAGATATATTCAGTTATTAGACTCCTTCTACTTATTAAAGCAGTTTTCATTGTTAATAAATACCTTTTTTTTTTTTTAAATGCCTTCATAGCTTGTTAGAAATCAGATTGGAAATTTTTATTATTATTCGGCAACATATAAATAACTGCATTGCCCAAAGTGAACTTGGCCTGTAAAAGTCGTCTTGAGTTTTATTTTATAAAACACCTTTATAAAGTTTACCTTTTTTCAGTTATAAAGTAGGGCTTTTACTTGAATGTCCATGATATCATTCTGTCAATTATATCTGCATTTTTAATTCATTAGTCGTAAGTTCTTTATACTGTACTTTTTCTGTTCTTGGGTCGTTTACATTCATCATAGTGTTTCTAGATTATTAAATATCCTGCAAATATTTCAAGAATATGTTGTACCGATAGTTTGATAACAGCGTGGCGGCTTTTTAGCGCGGACTGCGGGGAGGTCTCAGCCTGACTCAGCCTGCGGGCCTGCACCCTACAAGAAGAATGTGCATGCTGGGAGTTGTCAGTGGTTTTCTTTGTGTGGTGCTTTATGAGTCCCTCTTTAAGAACACACGTGCGCACACACACACACACACACACACACACTGTTCTCACAAAACTCCTTTCCTCTGACTAAAGATGTGTGAAGTGGAGTAGTACATGTTCCCCACAAGAGGGAGCCTTGCCCTTGATTCACACCTCCCTTCTGTCCTGCTTAGCGAGGGTGAGCCGGTGTTCCTCCCTGTTTTCAAGACAGGAGTTACTGTTTGCTTCATTATTTTGAAAGTAAACCACCAGCGTGTTGCTGCTGAGTCTCAGTGGTTAATCATTGCAGGCTGTTTGGCAGCTGTTTTTGATCCTGAGTTGAATCTGGACGATAATTTAATAACATCTTGCTGTTTTTAATTTTCCTGATGACCCTGGTAAAATGATGTATTGGGGGGCCACGCCTAGCCCTCTGAGGGCTCCTCACGGGTGAGGCTTTGCCTGTCTCTTCCGACTCCGTATTTCCTGGTAAAAGCGTTTCTCTTTGTAGTCTTAATTTTACTTAGTCATGATTCCCTTTGGAATCTTTTCCTTTTCAAGCTGTATTTCATCAGTAAACTGTTTGCAAACACTTCCTTTCAGTTATATCTGTTTTCAGCACTGCTGTAAGAAAAGAACCGTAACATAACACAGCATCACAGCTGTAGTGTAACTTTAATTTTTTATAAATGGGAGTTTTTAAAAATGACTTCAGAAACTAAAGGTTAAGAATCAACTTGAGAATAGTCAGTAATCAGTAACAAACAAGTTGGCAGTGTGATATGTAAAGAAAACAGATGCTTAAAATTTGTATAAAGTAGGGCTTTTACTTGAATGTCCATGTTTCTTGTCAATTATATCTGCATTTTTAATTCATTAGTCGTAAGTTCTTTATACTGTACTTTTCTGTTCTTGGGTCGTTTACATTCATCATAGTGTTTCTAGATTATTAAATATCCTGCAAATATTTCAAGAATATGTTGTACCGATAGTTTGATAACAGCGTGGCGGCTTTTTAGCGCGGACTGCGGGGAGGTCTCAGCCTGACTCAGCCTGCGGGCCTGCACCCTACAAGAAGAATGTGCATGCTGGGAGTTGTCAGTGGTTTTCTTTGTGTGGTGCTTTATGAGTCCCTCTTTAAGAACACACGTGCGCACACACACACACACACACACACACACACACTGTTCTCACAAAACTCCTTTCCTCTGACTAAAGATGTGTGAAGTGGAGTAGTACATGTTCCCCACAAGAGGGAGCCTTGCCCTTGATTCACACCTCCCTTCTGTCCTGCTTAGCGAGGGTGAGCCGGTGTTCCTCCCTGTTTTCAAGACAGGAGTTACTGTTTGCTTCATTATTTTGAAAGTAAACCACCAGCGTGTTGCTGCTGAGTCTCAGTGGTTAATCATTGCAGGCTGTTTGGCAGCTGTTTTTGATCCTGAGTTGAATCTGGACGATAATTTAATAACATCTTGCTGTTTTTAATTTTCCTGATGACCCTGGTAAAATGATGTATTGGGGGGCCACGCCTAGCCCTCTGAGGGCTCCTCACGGGTGAGGCTTTGCCTGTCTCTTCCGACTCCGTATTTCCTGGTAAAAGCGTTTCTCTTTGTAGTCTTAATTTTACTTAGTCATGATTCCCTTTGGAATCTTTTCCTTTTCAAGCTGTATTTCATCAGTAAACTGTTTGCAAACACTTCCTTTCAGTTATATCTGTTTTCAGCACTGCTGTAAGAAAAGAACCGTAACATAACACAGCATCACAGCTGTAGTGTAACTTTAATTTTTTATAAATGGGAGTTTTTAAAAATGACTTCAGAAACTAAAGGTTAAGAATCAACTTGAGAATAGTCAGTAATCAGTAACAAACAAGTTGGCAGTGTGATATGTAAGACAGATGCTTAAAATTTCATATTTCTATTTCTGATGTACTATGCCTAATAACTGAAAAGCATGCTTTCCTGCCTTTAGGCTATTTTCCAAGCAAGAGGTATTTTTATTGGTAATTTAAGCAAGTGGTTAGTACATTGAAGTCCTGTTATATTTAATAATAACATACTTAATATATTGTATATTATACAATATATAATATACAGTATGTGATATAATATGCAATATATTTAATATAGTATACATTTAACAATATACATATAGTATAGTATAATAAGTGTTATTTTTAAATGTAATATACATTATATTTAATAAGAACATGATAACAATTGTATATTAGACAATATATAATACAATATATTGTATCATATACAATATATTTGATATATATTTAATATAATATACATATAAGTATTATTAAATATAATGTGCATTATATACTTAATATATTGTCAGTGCTTGATATAATTTTCTTGGTGTTTTAATTTATCCTTCCAAGTTATCATAAATAGAAAAGTTATGTTAAAGGGAAAATTGTTTTAATCACAGTGTCTGGGTGTTTCCTTTTCTTCTCCCCTTTTTTTTCTAGGTGCAGTTTTCTTGGTTATTTTTTGCAGGCGCTATCCCTGTGTTTTTTTCATTTTTTATTGCCACTCTCCTGTGCCATTACAATAATTGGGATCCTGTGATGGTAGGAATCAGAAGAATTTTTGCCTTTATATGCAGAAAACATCGAATTCAGAGGTAGGTTAAGTTCCAATGTAAATTTTTTCAAAATGTTTGTAAATTGGGAATGAAACAATGCTGACCTAGCTTTTAGAGATTCTGTGAAGAATTTTCAGATTACAATTTTATATGTACAATGGCAGATAAAAAAGAAGTTGTTCAGATCCTTTCAGTTATATCTGTTTTCAGCACTGCTGTAAGAAAAGAACGTAACATAACACAGCATCACAGCTGTAGTGTAACTTTAATTTTTATAAATGGGAGTTTTTAAAATGACTTCAGAAACTAAAGGTTAAGAATCAACTTGAGAATAGTCAGTAATCAGTAACAAACAAGTTGGCAGTGTGATATGTAAGACAGATGCTTAAAATTTCATATTTCTATTTCTGATGTACTATGCCTAATAACTGAAAAGCATGCTTTCCTGCCTTTAGGCTATTTTCCAAGCAAGAGGTATTTTTATTGGTAATTTAAGCAAGTGGTTAGTACATTGAAGTCCTGTTATATTTAATAATAACATACTTAATATATTGTATATTATACAATATATAATATACAGTATGTGATATAATATGCAATATATTTAATATAGTATACATTTAACAATATACATATAGTATAGTATAATAAGTGTTATTTTTAAATGTAATATACATTATATTTAATAAGAACATGATAACAATTGTATATTAGACAATATATAATACAATATATTGTATCATATACAATATATTTGATATATATTTAATATAATATACATATAAGTATTATTAAATATAATGTGCATTATATACTTAATATATTGTCAGTGCTTGATATAATTTTCTTGGTGTTTTAATTTATCCTTCCAAGTTATCATAAATAGAAAAGTTATGTTAAAGGGAAAATTGTTTTAATCACAGTGTCTGGGTGTTTCCTTTTCTTCTCCCTTTTATTTCTAGGTGCAGTTTTCTTGGTTATTTTTTGCAGGCGCTATCCCTGTGTTTTTTTCATTTTTTATTGCCACTCTCCTGTGCCATTACAATAATTGGGATCCTGTGATGGTAGGAATCAGAAGAATTTTTGCCTTTATATGCAGAAAACATCGAATTCAGAGGTAGGTTAAGTTCCAATGTAAATTTTTTCAAAATGTTTGTAAATTGGGAATGAAACAATGCTGACCTAGCTTTTAGAGATTCTGTGAAGAATTTTCAGATTACAATTTTATATGTACAATGGCAGATAAAAAAGAAGTTGTTCAGATCCTATAGGTGATAAGATAGGTTTTTTTTCACACCTGCTGTTTTAAAAAAATGTTTCAATTCACAGGTGAAACCAAAGTACTTACAGGTTTGCTGTGACAAATGTAAACGTAGAAACCATTTATTGGTGTGAACAAAATTCATAATAAAATATGGTAACATTGCCTCAGATTTTATTACTTTTTTTTTTAAGAGAGAAAGCTTTTTATTTTCTACTCTAAAATGAACTTGAGACAGTTTGTTGGGCAACCTTGCTCTAGTCTTAGGTCTGACCTCAAGCCTGAGCCAGTGGAATAGATCGTCTGTAAGAGCTCCTTCCAACTTCCTGCTTCCCTTACTGTTGCCTTTTATTTAAAAAGGGTCCCAGAGGACAGTGAGCAGTGCGAGAGTCTCATTCCTATGCATGGCGTTTCTCAGGAGGATGGCGCTAGTTAGCTGTAGTCCAGGTTTGTATGTCAGTGGACATTAGTGCTGAATAAGGTTCTTCTTCTTTTAAAAATGTTACTTTTATTTTGGGGTGTGCTGGGTCTTTGTTACTGCAGGGCTTTCCTCCAGGGGTGGTGAGGGGGCTGCTGTTTCTTGGGGTGCGCAGGCTTCTCACTGGGGCAGCCTCTCCTGTTGTGGAACCCAGGCTCCAGAGCACAGGCTCTAAAGCTGTGGCTCACGGGCTTGGTTGCTTCGTTGCATGTGAGATCTTCCCAGACCAGGGATCAAACCCGTGTCCCCTGCGTTGGAAGGCAGCTCCTTTACCGTTGAACCACCAGGGAAGCCCAGGAATTGTTTTAATCACAGTGTCTGGGTGTTTCCTTTTCTTCTCCTTTTATTTCTAGGTGCAGTTTTCTTGGTTATTTTTTGCAGGCGCTATCCCTGTGTTTTTTTCATTTTTTATTGCCACTCTCCTGTGCCATTACAATAATTGGGATCCTGTGATGGTAGGAATCAGAAGAATTTTTGCCTTTATATGCAGAAAACATCGAATTCAGAGGTAGGTTAAGTTCCAATGTAAATTTTTTCAAAATGTTTGTAAATTGGGAATGAAACAATGCTGACCTAGCTTTTAGAGATTCTGTGAAGAATTTTCAGATTACAATTTTATATGTACAATGGCAGATAAAAAAGAAGTTGTTCAGATCCTATAGGTGATAAGATAGGTTTTTTTTCACACCTGCTGTTTTAAAAATGTTTCAATTCACAGGTGAAACCAAAGTACTTACAGGTTTGCTGTGACAAATGTAAACGTAGAAACCATTTATTGGTGTGAACAAAATTCATAATAAAATATGGTAACATTGCCTCAGATTTTATTACTTTTTTTTTTAAGAGAGAAAGCTTTTTATTTTCTACTCTAAAATGAACTTGAGACAGTTTGTTGGGCAACCTTGCTCTAGTCTTAGGTCTGACCTCAAGCCTGAGCCAGTGGAATAGATCGTCTGTAAGAGCTCCTTCCAACTTCCTGCTTCCCTTACTGTTGCCTTTTATTTAAAAAGGGTCCCAGAGGACAGTGAGCAGTGCGAGAGTCTCATTCCTATGCATGGCGTTTCTCAGGAGGATGGCGCTAGTTAGCTGTAGTCCAGGTTTGTATGTCAGTGGACATTAGTGCTGAATAAGGTTCTTCTTCTTTTAAAAATGTTACTTTTATTTTGGGGTGTGCTGGGTCTTTGTTACTGCAGGGCTTTCCTCCAGGGGTGGTGAGGGGGCTGCTGTTTCTTGGGGTGCGCAGGCTTCTCACTGGGGCAGCCTCTCCTGTTGTGGAACCCAGGCTCCAGAGCACAGGCTCTAAAGCTGTGGCTCACGGGCTTGGTTGCTTCGTTGCATGTGAGATCTTCCCAGACCAGGGATCAAACCCGTGTCCCCTGCGTTGGAAGGCAGCTCCTTTACCGTTGAACCACCAGGGAAGCCCAGGTTCCTATTCTTGTATTCGTCAAATACAGAATCAGTTTTCTGTGATTAGTTTCTTGAGAGACAGAACAGCTTAGAGGCTGAGAAAGCCCAGCTTTAGAGTCAGACTGCCTGGGATCCAGTTCCCGCTTCTCTGTGAGCTAGCTGTGTGACGTTATGCAAGGTGGTTAACCTCACTGTGCCTCAGTTTTCATCTCTCCGAAGTGGGGTGCGTAAGAACCTCTCACAAAGTTGTTAGAAATGTTCAATACTTGGTAAGTTTAAAACACATATAATATGGTTCCTGACCCAAATTAAGTGATTCCCAAGTGTATGCAGTCTTTGCTTTCTGCATGTGTGTGTTTACCGTAACTGGCATGATACATTAGTACATCCCGAGTCTCTGACTGTCATGCTTTTCACGGAAGTTTCAGAAACATTCTCTTTAATTTTAAGAAATAGTATCTTTTATGTATCTTCCACGAAAAGAAGAGTGCCGTGTTGTCTTGTGTCGGCCGCGGTGTCTTCAGGCGCTGCGCCGGGGCTGCTCTCCAGCCGGCCGCGTGGCTCTCGCCGCGGCAGCTTCTGCCGTCGTGGCGCGCGGGCTCCGGCCCCGCGGGCGCCCGTGGCCGCGGCGCCCGGCTTGGTGCTCTGTGGCTCAGGGCACCTTCCCAGCCCGGGGGTCTGCCGCGGCTCTGCGCCGGCAGGTGGCTTCCTCGGCCCTGGGCTGTGAAGGGCTGGGGGGCTGCCGGGCCGCCTCTTGGCGCGCTGCGGTCCGTCCTGCCGCGCCGGCCCTGCGCATTCCTTCCCACACGGAGGAACCCTGAATCCCTCATTCGTGCTTCCTGTATTTTCCTCTCCGTCTAAGCACCGTGCTTACGCTTCTGCGGGTTTCTCAGTTTTAGGCATCTTCGGTTGATTTTCCCACTCCGGCGCAGGAGGACGGCTTCCGCCTCTTCTGCTCCCACCTCGCTCGCCTGCCTTCCTGCTCTCATGTCCTTCCCTCCTCACCGGCCGGGGTGGTTCCCATGTGGTCTGGGTAGATGTGGAATCAGTGTTGACCGAGTTAAGACTATATAAACGTTACTTTTACCCGAGCCAGGTAGGATTGTGCCTGGCGCTTCCTCAGTCCAGGGACCCTCTGTCACCACCCTCTTTAGAGAGTAAACCGCAGATCTTCTCCTGGGCTAGAGGAGAGTTAGTGACTGGACGAGCTGTGAAGGCGCGGGCAGGGCGTGCGGGTGTCCAGCGGCCTTCCTCTGTGACCTTTGTACCAGTCTGCCTACTTTTAGTTGTTTCTTCTCCCCTCCCTGCAGAGATATCGAGTTGTATTTTTTCATTGCTAGCAAAGAATTAGCTGCTCTTTTCTTGTCTCTGTTTTTTGTCCACGTGGTTTATATCCTTAAAGAAATTCCTTTATTGTCCTTTTACTGAGGTTTTGGAAACAATGGAATTAAATATGTATTTTGCCATATTTAAATTTTTTTAATGTAAATAGTTATCCTGTAAAGCCTTTTTAAAAACTGACTTATTTCTCTGTTTGGCTGCGTTGGGTCTTCGTTGCAGCGTGCGGGCTCTCTCGCGGCGGGGCGGAGCCTCTCTGCAGGCGGAGCGCGGGCTCTGGCAGCAGGGCGCAGGCTGCGGGCCACGGCGCGGGCGCTTGGTGCCCTGACCGTGCCCACGCCTGCCTCCCCGCCCGGGCAATCAGGGAAGGGCCTCTGGAAAGCTTTTTAATGCTGCAGTTGATGCGTTTTCCCTGCGTAGGACGCTCTGCGTGTTCTCATACTCGCGCTCCTACCCGCTCGCACCCAGAGACTTCTGGAAGTGGGCGCTGGATAAAGGGAGCGCAGTGCCGAGGGCGCGGAGCCGAGGGGAGCGGACGGCAGGCCTCCGCGGGGGCGGGTGGAGCGGGTCGTGGGAAGACGGTCACCCCGGCGACGGCGGACGGCCGGACGCCAGCCTCCGACGCGGCCGCGGAGCGCTCTCCGCAGCCTCGGCATCTCGCTCAGGCTCGAGTGTCTGGTTCCCAAGGCTGCAGATGGTGCTTGATGTACGTGTCAATGTTAGATAATTTCCCTTTAAAAATACATGCTGCAGAAAATTCAAGCTATGACTGTTATAATCTAATGATGATTATGTGTTTGATTTTATTTTTAGCTTGACGATGGAACAATATACAGCGAAGAGACAATCTCTGGCAAGTTTTTGCAGAAAAATGTGTCAGTGCCTAGTCTGAAAAATAACAGTTTCAGTTCTTTGGAACTCTAAAACGTGTTTTCCTCATATCTGTTTTCTTCACTTTCATGATGAAGTACTTTGCTGTGTAGCCGGGTGCGTATCACTACCGTTACAGGATGTTTCCGTCTACAGGAACTCTAAAACGCTGTTTACTAGTTGTTTCTTCTCCCTCCCTCAGAGATATCGAGTTGTATTTTTCATTGCTAGCAAAGAATTAGCTGCTCTTTTCTTGTCTCTGCTTTTTGTCCACGTGGTTTATATCCTTAAAGAAATTCCTTTATTGTCCTTTTACTGAGGTTTTGGAAACAATGGAATTAAATATGTATTTTGCCATATTTAAATTTTTTTAATGTAAATAGTTATCCTGTAAAGCCTTTTTAAAAACTGACTTATTTCTCTGTTTGGCTGCGTTGGGTCTTCGTTGCAGCGTGCGGGCTCTCTCGCGGCGGGGCGGAGCCTCTCTGCAGGCGGAGCGCGGGCTCTGGCAGCAGGGCGCAGGCTGCGGGCCACGGCGCGGGCGCTTGGTGCCCTGACCGTGCCCACGCCTGCCTCCCCGCCCGGGCAATCAGGGAAGGGCCTCTGGAAAGCTTTTTAATGCTGCAGTTGATGCGTTTTCCCTGCGTAGGACGCTCTGCGTGTTCTCATACTCGCGCTCCTACCCGCTCGCACCCAGAGACTTCTGGAAGTGGGCGCTGGATAAAGGGAGCGCAGTGCCGAGGGCGCGGAGCCGAGGGGAGCGGACGGCAGGCCTCCGCGGGGGCGGGTGGAGCGGGTCGTGGGAAGACGGTCACCCCGGCGACGGCGGACGGCCGGACGCCAGCCTCCGACGCGGCCGCGGAGCGCTCTCCGCAGCCTCGGCATCTCGCTCAGGCTCGAGTGTCTGGTTCCCAAGGCTGCAGATGGTGCTTGATGTACGTGTCAATGTTAGATAATTTCCCTTTAAAAATACATGCTGCAGAAAATTCAAGCTATGACTGTTATAATCTAATGATGATTATGTGTTTGATTTTATTTTTAGCTTGACGATGGAACAATATACAGCGAAGAGACAATCTCTGGCAAGTTTTTGCAGAAAAATGTGTCAGTGCCTAGTCTGAAAAATAACAGTTTCAGTTCTTTGGAACTCTAAAACGTGTTTTCCTCATATCTGTTTTCTTCACTTTCATGATGAAGTACTTTGCTGTGTAGCCGGGTGCGTATCACTACCGTTACAGGATGTTTCCGTCTACAGGACCAACCTGCCTTATACAGCTCAAGGAATTCAGCTGATAAAATAATTTGAACTAATCAAGGGATAAAATTTTAATGTTCTGGAGACTTTATTTTCACATATGATTTGTTAAATGCTGGACTATATTATGAAAATGTTTTCAAGAATCATTTTAAGTATTTAGATCAGTGTTTCTTACAGGTAAAATGCTAAAATAAGCTGCCTATAATAGGTACGGGTTATATTTTTGAGTTTTGTAGAATATTACGAATTAACAACACAATTAATTTATGCAACAAATTTGGTAGACTTTAAAAGAGTCGACGATTGACAGGAGATCTGGTTCATTTACCGGCGCATTTACTGTACTTTCCTCTCCTAGCGTTAGGTGCCTTGTACTTTACGTCTGTGACAAACCATGACAGATTTTTAAAGGGGAAGTATTATTGTAAAATGAAGAATTATGTATTTCTAAAGGCTATATTGCTATGAATTTAATTGATAAAGCTCTGCTTAGAGTTTTGAAGAAATATCCTCTCTTCAATTCAACATTTTCATAATGGAATGATGTAAATTGAAGTGATAAAGAGTATTATTAAAATAAAATGTTTATATATATGTGTGTGCGTATTACAGATTGGTTTCTGATTTTATATATATATATATATAAATATGCCAAGTTATTCTAGAACTGGATGCCTCATTTTAAAACAGTTTTAGCTTTCTTAAATAAACTTTTATGGTTACAAACCAAAGAAGACAGGCAGGAAGAAATTTTAAAATAAGGGCTTGTTAGATAATTTCCCTTTAAAAATACATGCTGCAGAAAATTCAAGCTATGACTGTTATAATCTAATGATGATTATGTGTTTGATTTTATTTTTAGCTTGACGATGGAACAATATACAGCGAAGAGACAATCTCTGGCAAGTTTTTGCAGAAAAATGTGTCAGTGCCTAGTCTGAAAAATAACAGTTTCAGTTCTTTGGAACTCTAAAACGTGTTTTCCTCATATCTGTTTTCTTCACTTTCATGATGAAGTACTTTGCTGTGTAGCCGGGTGCGTATCACTACCGTTACAGGATGTTTCCGTCTACAGGACCAACCTGCCTTATACAGCTCAAGGAATTCAGCTGATAAAATAATTTGAACTAATCAAGGGATAAAATTTTAATGTTCTGGAGACTTTATTTTCACATATGATTTGTTAAATGCTGGACTATATTATGAAAATGTTTTCAAGAATCATTTTAAGTATTTAGATCAGTGTTTCTTACAGGTAAAATGCTAAAATAAGCTGCCTATAATAGGTACGGGTTATATTTTTGAGTTTTGTAGAATATTACGAATTAACAACACAATTAATTTATGCAACAAATTTGGTAGACTTTGAAAAGAGTCGACGATTGACAGATCTGGTTCATTTACCGCGCATTTACTGTACTTTCCTCTCCTAGCGTTAGGTGCCTTGTACTTTACGTCTGTGACAAACCATGACAGATTTTTAAAGGGGAAGTATTATTGTAAAATGAAGAATTATGTATTTCTAAAGGCTATATTGCTATGAATTTAATTGATAAAGCTCTGCTTAGAGTTTTGAAGAAATATCCTCTCTTCAATTCAACATTTTCATAATGGAATGATGTAAATTGAAGTGATAAAGAGTATTATTAAAATAAAATGTTTATATATATGTGTGTGCGTATTACAGATTGGTTTCTGATTTTATATATATATATATATAAATATGCCAAGTTATTCTAGAACTGGATGCCTCATTTTAAAACAGTTTTAGCTTTCTTAAATAAACTTTTATGGTTACAAACCAAAGAAGACAGGCAGGAAGAAATTCTGCTTTAAAAACTGCAGAGGGCTTCCCTGGTTGTTCAGTGGGTAAGGACACAGCCTTGCACTGCAAGGGGCGCCGGTTGGATCCCTGGCCTGGGAAGATCCCACCTGCGGTGGAGCAGCTGGACTGATGTGTCCAATTACCGAGCCGGAGCCCTGGAGCGCATGCGCCCAGAGCCGGCGCTCCGTGACAACAGAGGCCACCGCGATGGGAGGCCCACAGGGGCCAAAGAACAAAGATGGATGAAAATAAATAAATCCAAAAAAAAAATTATAGTTGAGTTTTCCCTCTACCAAGTTTAAATTAAAAATGAAGCACGCTGGATTTTAGCTCAGAGGCTGTACCCTCACTGCAGCTGCTCCCGACTCGACTCACCGGGGACCTCAGAGGGGCACCCAGTCTTGTGCCTCGTCAGAACCTGCTTCCTTCTCAACTTCTGTGAGACTTAACTCATTTCTCTTAAGAATTTCTTTCTTTCTTTTGTTTTTTTTTTTAAGATTTATTTATTTATTTATTTTGGGCGGGGTCGGGTTGGGGAGGGAGGGGAGCGGGCGGGCCACTTCCATTGGTCTTTCATTTCTCTATTTCCATCCGTCTTTGTTCTTTGGCTCCTGTGGGCCTCCCATCGCGGCGGCCTCTGTTGTTGCAGAGCGCCGGCTCTGGGCGCATGCGCTCCAGAGCTCTGGCTCGGTGATTGGACACATGGGTCCAGCCGCTCCGCGGCACGTGGGATCTTCCCAGGCCAGGGATCGAACCGGCGCCCCTTGCACTGCCAAGGCGGTGTCCTTATCCACTGGACCAACAGGGAAGCCCTCTTAAGAATGTAAATTGAAGTAAAGCTCTGCTTAGAGTTTTGAAGAAATATCCTCTCTTAAATTCAACATTTTCATAATGGAATGATGTAAATTGAAGTGATAAAGAGTATTATTAAAATAAAATGTTTATATATATGTGTGTGCGTATTACAGATTGGTTTCTGATTTTATATATATATATATATAAATATGCCAAGTTATTCTAGAACTGGATGCCTCATTTTAAAACAGTTTTAGCTTTCTTAAATAAACTTTTATGGTTACAAACCAAAGAAGACAGGCAGGAAGAAATTCTGCTTTAAAAACTGCAGAGGGCTTCCCTGGTTGTTCAGTGGGTAAGGACACAGCCTTGCACTGCAAGGGGCGCCGGTTGGATCCCTGGCCTGGGAAGATCCCACCTGCGGTGGAGCAGCTGGACTGATGTGTCCAATTACCGAGCCGGAGCCCTGGAGCGCATGCGCCCAGAGCCGGCGCTCCGTGACAACAGAGGCCACCGCGATGGGAGGCCCACAGGGGCCAAAGAACAAAGATGGATGAAAATAAATAAATCCAAAAAAAAAATTATAGTTGAGTTTTCCCTCTACCAAGTTTAAATTAAAAATGAAGCACGCTGGATTTTAGCTCAGAGGCTGTACCCTCACTGCAGCTGCTCCCGACTCGACTCACCGGGGACCTCAGAGGGGCACCCAGTCTTGTGCCTCGTCAGAACCTGCTTCCTTCTCAACTTCTGTGAGACTTAACTCATTTCTCTTAAGAATTTCTTTCTTTCTTTTGTTTTTTTTTTTAAGATTTATTTATTTATTTATTTTGGGCGGGGTCGGGTTGGGGAGGGAGGGGAGCGGGCGGGCCACTTCCATTGGTCTTTCATTTCTCTATTTCCATCCGTCTTTGTTCTTTGGCTCCTGTGGGCCTCCCATCGCGGCGGCCTCTGTTGTTGCAGAGCGCCGGCTCTGGGCGCATGCGCTCCAGAGCTCTGGCTCGGTGATTGGACACATGGGTCCAGCCGCTCCGCGGCACGTGGGATCTTCCCAGGCCAGGGCTCGAACCGGCGCCCCTTGCACTGCCAGGCGGTGTCCTTACCCACGGGACCACCAGGGGAAGCCCTCTTAAGAATTTCTTAACAAATTTTATTTTTAAGAATTTCCTCTATAATGTTTAGCTTCAGTTCGTCATATTCACATTCTTAAAATCGCTCTGGTGTTTTCTATAAGTCTAAAGTGAAGTTCTGATTGTCTTGAGAACATGTATATTACGTTAGTTTAACAATTGTTACTTGCTAACATTAAATTTAAAAAACAGAGGGCTATTCTCCTATTTAGTGCCACCAATAAATCTTACACTAAAAATAATACTTGATTTTCATAGCTTGACACAGGTTAAAGGCATGTAAGGAATGTGGACTTCTGAGAAATTCTCTCCTGAAAAGAACTGCTGAAGCAACATTTCAGTTACTTGGAGACTAAGTTTGGTTGAGGTTTATTACCTGTATACCCCTTTACTTTCTGTTCTTTCTGTTTTGACAGGTTTCGAGTACTTTTCAGCAGTTACAGGATGAAACAGTTGAAACAGTGATGATGTAATTCAGACTTTACAGGATTCTATGAGTACGATAGGAAGAGAAGTTGAGCTTAAAAGCTTTGGTTGTCATGCAGTCTGTGTTCATGTGTCATCCCGATCCTGGGTCGTCCCTCAGGAGTCCAGAGTTGTGGCCTTTTTAACACACGGGGAAGATCGTGAGGATGTCGTCTTCCCCGAAGCCATGCTTCCTATCAAAGGACAGTCCCTTTAGAAGGAAGGAATTTATTACTGATTGCCTGAAAGTATGAATTACTGCTGTGTTGCAGTATTCTCTCCCAGATTATATTTAACTTATAATAATAATGATTTTTATATTTCAGTACTGTAGCCACGGCAGAGGAGCAGTTGAGGCCTTCCTTTCTGTCCCTTTGTAGTTGAAGGTTCATCTTCTCAAGAAATAACGTCAAGGTAGAGTCATTCCGGTCTCTGACGACCTAGAAATCCAGCCATGAGGGCCCCACGGTCACAGCAGCCACGTTGCAGGCTTTGGAACACTGGGGAGGTTACGCTCGGTGTTCTTGCCTGGGGGTCCCGTGGACAGAGGAGCCTGGTGGCTGCGGTCCGCAGGGCTGCAGAGCGTCGGACACGGCCGAGCGACTGAGCACAGCACGGCACGCACTCGAGGAACGCCAGCGCCCTCCTCCTCTGTCGGCACCGTGTCGGCCGGTGGCGCTATTGATCTGAACCTAAAGACCCAAATAGGGATTCCTCATACCTTGTTTCAGTCTTCTACTTTTCTTCTCATGCATAATTTAAGTCCCATTATTATATACTGTTTCAAAATACGACCTTGTCAGAAAGGAGTCTGCTGTTTTGTCAGAGACTCTGCTCGATGAACATCAGCATCTCCACTGTAACAAAACTGAGAGGCGAGGCAGCCTTGAAAGCTTAGCCGAACGCTTGTTGAAGCTCAAAGCCGTTAGGTGCATATAAGACATCGGTGGCTGTTCAGTTGCTAAGTCATCTCCAGCTCTGTGACCCCATGAACTGCAGCATGTCAAGCTTCTCTGCCCTTCACTCTCTTCCTGGTTTGCTCAGACTCGTTGCCATGGAGTTACTGACGCCATCCAGCCATCTCATCCTCTGTCACCCCCTCCCTTGCATCAGTCTTTCCCAGCACCAGGGTCATTCCCAGTGAGGCAGCTCTTCGCATCAGGTGGCCAGAGTATTGGAGCTACAGCTTCAGCATCTGTCCCTCCAGTGGATATTTTAGGATTGATATACTTAAGGACTGCCTGGTTTGGTCTCCTTGCAGCCCTAGGGACTCGAAAGAGTCTTATCCAGCACCACAGTTCAAAAGTATCAATTCTTCAGTGCTCAGCCTTCTTTATGCTCCAACTCTCACGTCCATACATGACTCCTGGAAAACCACAGCTTTGATTATACGGGCCTTTGTCAGGAAAGTGATGTCTCTGCTTTTAATATGCTGTCTAGGTTTGTCCCTTTGTAGTTGAAGGTTCATCTTCTCAAGAAATAACGTCAAGGTAGAGTCATTCCGGTCTCTGACGACCTAGAAATCCAGCCATGAGGGCCCCACGGTCACAGCAGCCACGTTGCAGGCTTTGGAACACTGGGGAGGTTACGCTCGGTGTTCTTGCCTGGGGGTCCCGTGGACAGAGGAGCCTGGTGGCTGCGGTCCGCAGGGCTGCAGAGCGTCGGACACGGCCGAGCGACTGAGCACAGCACGGCACGCACTCGAGGAACGCCAGCGCCCTCCTCCTCTGTCGGCACCGTGTCGGCCGGTGGCGCTATTGATCTGAACCTAAAGACCCAAATAGGGATTCCTCATACCTTGTTTCAGTCTTCTACTTTTCTTCTCATGCATAATTTAAGTCCCATTATTATATACTGTTTCAAAATACGACCTTGTCAGAAAGGAGTCTGCTGTTTTGTCAGAGACTCTGCTCGATGAATATCAGCATCTCCACTGTAACAAAACTGAGAGGCGAGGCAGCCTTGAAAGCTTAGCCGAACGCTTGTTGAAGCTCAAAGCCGTTAGGTGCATATAAGACATCGGTGGCTGTTCAGTTGCTAAGTCATCTCCAGCTCTGTGACCCCATGAACTGCAGCATGTCAAGCTTCTCTGCCCTTCACTCTCTTCCTGGTTTGCTCAGACTCGTTGCCATGGAGTTACTGACGCCATCCAGCCATCTCATCCTCTGTCACCCCCTCCCTTGCATCAGTCTTTCCCAGCACCAGGGTCATTCCCAGTGAGGCAGCTCTTCGCATCAGGTGGCCAGAGTATTGGAGCTACAGCTTCAGCATCTGTCCCTCCAGTGGATATTTTAGGATTGATATACTTAAGGACTGCCTGGTTTGGTCTCCTTGCAGCCCTAGGGACTCGAAAGAGTCTTATCCAGCACCACAGTTCAAAAGTATCAATTCTTCAGTGCTCAGCCGCCTTTATGGTCCAACTCTCACGTCCATACATGACTGCTGGAAAAACCACAGCTTTGATTATACGGGCCTTTGTCAGGAAAGTGATGTCTCTGCTTTATACGCTGTCTAGGTTTGTCATAGTTTTTCTTCCAAAGAACAAGTGTCTTTTAATACCGTGGCTGCAGTCACAGTCTGCAGTGATTGTGGAGCCCAAGAAAGTAAAGTATACCACTGTTTTCATTGCTTCCCTGTCTGTTTGCCATGAAATGAAGGGACCAGGTGCCATGATCTAGAAAATGTTGAGTTTTAAGCTAGCATTTTCACTGCTTTTCACCTTCATCAAGAGATTCTTTACTCTTTAGTTCCCCTTCACTTTCTGCCAAAAGGATGGTGTCATCTGAATACCTGGGGTTATGGATATTTCTCCTGGCAATCTTGATTCCCGCTTGAGCTTCATCCAGACCCAAATTTAGCATGATGTACTCTGCATGTATGTTAAGTAGACACGGTGACAGTATACAGCCTTGATGTGCTCCTTTCCCAGTTTGCAGCCAGTCCAGTGTCCCATGTCCAGTTCTAACTGTTGCTTCTTGTCCTGCATACAGGTTTCTCAGGAGGCAGGTTAGGAGGTCTAGGTTTCCTCTCTAAGAATTTTCCACAGTTTGTCGTGATCACACAGTCAAAGGCTTTAGCACAGTCAGTGGAGCAGAAGTAGGTTCTTTTTGGAATTTCCTTGCTTTATCTACCATCCAGCTTAGTTGACAGTTTGACCTGTGGTTCCTCTGCCTTTTCTAAATGCAGCTGGTACATCTGGAAGTCCTCGATTCACGTACTGCCAAAGCCCTGCTTGAATTTTGCGCATAATCTTCCTGGCATGTGAAATGAGTAAAGTTGTGTGGTAATTGGAACATTCTTTGGCATTGCCTTTCTTTGGGATTGGAATGATAACTGACCTTTTGCAAGTGATCAGCCACTGCTGATTTTTCCAAATTTGCTGGTATAATGAAAGCAGCACTTTAACATCATCATCTTTTAAGCTTTGAAATAGCAGGAATTCTACCACCTCAGCTAGCCTTTTTTTTTTTTATTGACCTATCAACCTGAATTTAATTTTAATAATTTTCATGATCTCACGTCCATACATGACTGCTGGAAAACCACAGCTTTGATTATACGGGCCTTTGTCAGGAAAGTGATGTCTCTGCTTTAATAGCTGTCTAGGTTTGTCATAGTTTTTCTTCCAAAGAACAAGTGTCTTTTAATACCGTGGCTGCAGTCACAGTCTGCAGTGATTGTGGAGCCCAAGAAAGTAAAGTATACCACTGTTTTCATTGCTTCCCTGTCTGTTTGCCATGAAATGAAGGGACCAGGTGCCATGATCTAGAAAATGTTGAGTTTTAAGCTAGCATTTTCACTGCTTTTCACCTTCATCAAGAGATTCTTTACTCTTTAGTTCCCCTTCACTTTCTGCCAAAAGGATGGTGTCATCTGAATACCTGGGGTTATGGATATTTCTCCTGGCAATCTTGATTCCCGCTTGAGCTTCATCCAGACCCAAATTTAGCATGATGTACTCTGCATGTATGTTAAGTAGACACGGTGACAGTATACAGCCTTGATGTGCTCCTTTCCCAGTTTGCAGCCAGTCCAGTGTCCCATGTCCAGTTCTAACTGTTGCTTCTTGTCCTGCATACAGGTTTCTCAGGAGGCAGGTTAGGAGGTCTAGGTTTCCTCTCTAAGAATTTTCCACAGTTTGTCGTGATCACACAGTCAAAGGCTTTAGCACAGTCAGTGGAGCAGAAGTAGGTTCTTTTTGGAATTTCCTTGCTTTATCTACCATCCAGCTTAGTTGACAGTTTGACCTGTGGTTCCTCTGCCTTTTCTAAATGCAGCTGGTACATCTGGAAGTCCTCGATTCACGTACTGCCAAAGCCCTGCTTGAATTTTGCGCATAATCTTCCTGGCATGTGAAATGAGTAAAGTTGTGTGGTAATTGGAACATTCTTTGGCATTGCCTTTCTTTGGGATTGGAATGATAACTGACCTTTTGCAAGTGATCAGCCACTGCTGATTTTTCCAAATTTGCTGGTATAATGAAAGCAGCACTTTAACATCATCATCTTTTAAGCTTTGAAATAGCAGGAATTCTACCACCTCAGCTAGCTTTGTTATTCCTTGAAATAAATTTTGATTTTTAAAATTGATATATTGACTTCTATCAGCCTGAATTGTTTAATTCCTTAAACTAATTTTTCCACTGGCAGCCAACGAATAAAATTGATTGTTTCTGTCGAAGTGAGCTCGCAAGGTTAAATGATGTTCTCGGAGGTGTGCAGCTGTATTTCAGGAAGAATGCTAATGCCGCTTCACAGCCAGTTGTGCAGAGCCAATTTGGGGTTGCAAGGTATGACTTCTCATAAGCCAAGTTTTTTCGTAAGGCATCTGCAGCACTAATCCTTAGTGTGCCAGTTGAAGAAAACAAAATGCCTTTAAAGAAGGATAAAGTAGGAATTAAGTTAAAAATATATTTCCCAGTCATATTAGCAAAGAATTGAAAGATTATTTGTATGTCAAGCAGTTCTAGTTGTTGTAATACTGTAACATTTCTCCCAACTTTCCTTTTAAGATAGTTATATCTAGATAATATTATAGGAAGATTAAAAAAAAAACCTAAGAGATGGCTGTTGACCTGTGACATCTACAGACTTAGGTGACTGACATCATTGTGGCCGATTTTCAGTAGTGACAGGGCACAGGTGAGATCTTCACTCTGCAGGGTCGGCTCTATTTCAGTATGTCATGTACCAGAGATTCCATTTAGGTACTTTCCTGTAACATTTCCTATGTGAAGTATGTATATTAGAATGGCAGCTAATGACATCATTGACATATATTTAAGGAAAAATTACGTATTAAAAGGAATCAGTGTTCTTTGGTTAGGCATACTTGCTGAAATGCTAACAGGAAATCACAAAATCTCCAGTGAGAACATTTTGAGTTTTTGTAACATGAATGATTTTATTTTTCATGTGGGGGTTTGGAGTGGATAAGCACTCAGATGAAGCCAGGATTTTCTGCTTAGTAGTAATATATTAAAGGTGGAAAAGAAAACCTTCCAAGTTTAAACTTCTAACAGGGTTGCTTCATTAAGTTACTAGATTTTAATTTAAATTTACATGTGGTTTCTGTCTTAATAGCTACTTTTATTAACTTTAACTTAGATCCTTGTATGCTAACCAGTATAGTCTTACTTGGTTTCTCTATATCTAGTTTTAATTATGACAAGTAAAGTCAGGTAATGGTATTTGTTAATTTGAGTGGATCTTTGTAAGGCAGGCAGAGATTTTTGTTTTAAGAATTCTTACTTATTTTAGACATAAAGTGAAAACAACCTTAGAATCTTACTGCAAGTATTTGTTTCTTCGAAACAGCTCTCACAATTTTCTTTCTTAACAGATAATTGTCAGTCAGATCACGTAACATCCATAGCAGAATTTTGTTGAGGGCTGCCCGTGTCGCGATGTTCCGGTAGGAAGGTTGTCCTTCTGAGCTCTGCAGTAGCTTGCGTGACATGGTGTGTGCTTCGATGTGCGTGCTCCAGGCGGGGTGCCTGGGAGCCCGCGTGCTCAGGGAGCCGGGGCCCTGGCGGGAGGGCCGCACGGCTCCTCGCGTAGGGCCCTCTGGTCCCGCCCGGTCTGGCCCAGGAGTGCCGGGACAGGCCCAGGAGCGTGCGTTTCTCTGCCTTTCCCGGGGGCGCCCTCCGCTGGTCCTAGGGCCACTCTGCGAGTCATCACCCCGAGGGAAGAGTATGACTTGGGAGGGGGAGTCCCCGTGCTCTCCGTCAGTGGATGCACTAGGGGAGGGGCCGTGTCGTCCGGAGAGGCCTGCATTTCCTTACCTGTGAAATGGGCTTAAGGCTGCCGGCCTGGGACTGTTGGGAACGAGCGCGGAGGTGGGCGTGCCCAGCCCCGCGTGCCTGGGCCGTGGTGACTGACTGCTGAGGGCTTTGGTTCATTCTTCCCTTCCTTTTCTCAAGTGGAAGGTAAGGAACTAAGCTGCTTCTGAGTTCCTCTTGATTCCCACATTCTGTTTTTGAAAATTCTCTGGTTTAAGAGACCGTGCGAGCACCGTGTGTGTGTTTGGTGCTTTGTAGAGGCGGTATGATGGTGAGAGTGAGTGCCTTTACCCTAGTTTGGGTTTTGCTTTCGTTACCGCGTAGTGTCTAGACGCTGAAAGTTTTTAGCCAGATTTAAGAAGCAGCATTGAGGAAACTGTGTTTGAACGCGTGGTGGTTTCTGGGTGCTGAGGTCATCAGGTGAATGGGCACACTTTCCCAAGTAACGGGCCTCGTTAAAACCTTCACCGTGCTGCCTCCGGTGCTGCGTGCTCAAGTGTCCAGTTCTCAGTGCTTGCTTGATGTTCAGAGAGCATTAAATAAGTTGCAGAACAGACCCAAGCTAAAATTGTAAGCATATCCTTTTTATAGCATGAAATTACTCAGTGTTTTAAAAATAGTCACTAGTGTATTTACTGTTGTGACTTTATAATCTGAAAATTTGTGGGTGCTCAAAGTACTGGGCTAAAGTACTGTGAAATTTGTTGTGTTGTTTAATTGCCTCTTAGTAGAGAAAACAATCACAACTAGGGTTCCCTGGCCTCCCCTCCTACCCACTGTCTAAATCCATGCAGTAAATACGGGGGTGAGTGCATACAGGACAGCTCGGGGGACAGCCGAGCGCCTGGTGTGGAGACGCGTGTGGAACGGGAATAAAGCGTCTGCGTCCACCCAGAGTGGTCTCCTGGGCCTGCGGACGGCAGGGTCAGCCCTGGACACGGAGGAGGCCTTCCTCTGATGCGCGGGCCCCGGGCTGGAAGGCGTGCGACGGGACGCTGAGCCAGGTCCTCGGGTACCGTGGCAGGGAGTGTCTGAAGAGACACGCCTGGCGGGGGGGCGGGCGCACGTCCGGGGGCAGTGGGAGGTGAAGCTTCATCCGGCTCCTCTGACGTGGGTCTCCATGCTCAGACGGGTGTAAGAGAGGAGGCGGCAGTGTTTTGCGGGACCAGGCATGTGTGTGTCGTCTGCGTTTCTCCGCGGGCGTCCTGGGCAGTGTCCCTGGAGGCTTGGTGTGCGAGCTGTTCTTGCAGTCGCCCCTGGTGGGGCGGGCTCGAGCACTGGGGCTCACCGTCGGCCTGCACACCCGGGGACCCTGCACGTCTGCACATCCCGCCGGCCGCAGGCCTCGTCCTGGGTTGCGGTGTGCCCAGTCGCTGTAGGCCTGCCCGGCTCTGCGGCCCCGCGGACTGGCCTGCCGGGCTCCTCTGCCCGTGGAATTCTGCAGGCAAGGATACTGGAGTGGGCTGCCGTTTCCTCTTCCAGGGGGTCTTCCCAACCCAGGGGCGGGTCGGTCTCCTAGGTCTCCGGCCTTGGTGGGCAGGCTCTTCACCGCCCGTGCTGCCTGGGGAGCCCCTCGTGCCCTGTGGTGCCCACTGTTGACTGGCATCCACGTCCTAGGAGGCGTTCCAGTTCAGGCCTGAACAGCTTGTTCAAGGGTCAGCAGCGTGAAAAGGTTATAGTATATTCCTAGTCCCCTTTGGCTAGTAAGTTAAGGCTAGAATTATCAAGTGCCAGCGTCCTGTGATTTGTATTTTTACATGAGACAAGAGTGCATCGTTCTGATCCAGTTGCAGCATTTTATCTAATAGGTCTGTATTGAGTTACCAGTAGCAGGTTGCAAATATTCCCATCCCTATAGTAAGATCATTTTGCATAAAAGTCACCTAAATTACTAGACCCAGAAGGCCAGAGGTAACGAGTACTTTAGAAAGATGAAGTGTTAATGGTAAAGGAAATAATCTTAGATACCTTTTCCTAAGTGTAATTTAATGCAGACTTTTGTCTCAGATTTGTTATTAAACTTGATAATTTTATTCTTTCATCTGTTTAATAAATGAATACTTTCAGAACTTGGCATATTTAGATTGTAAATATAATTATAAAATTAATTCTAATTATGTTATAAATTCTGTTCTAATATGAGGTCAGAACTACCCAGTTTTGGCGGCAGTTGTTTATTTTTATGCTCTGTGATCTGGGAAAGATTATTTTATAGACTTTGAGTAACCTGTGTGAAATATGTTATCATTTATTTTAATGCATCTGTGTAAAGTCATTTGTATATTCTACTTACAGTATGTAGTTTCTATTTCAGTAAACATGAAAAGTTCAGCTCTATCCTTGTGCAAACAATCATTTGATTTCTAAAGTTTCCTTTTATTGAAACAATGGCACTCATTCTTTCATGCCTGAATCTCCAAGGTACATCTTAGGTGATAAAGGCGGTCTGTAGAGCAGTGTGGTTCAGCTTTGAGAGACCGAACAGTAAGCGTAGTGAGTTGCACATTGTGCTTGTGAAGGTCTGAAGCCAGTGCCCAGGGTGACGTTCTTGAAGAACTGCGCTTAGGAAGGTTCCCGCAGAGACCCACATTCTGCCTCATGATAAGGCCCTTCGCGCGGCTTCCTCCATGGGAACAGCTCGCTATTTACTGAGTACTCTAGCAATCGTTTCCACCCACAACACAAAGACTAGCACAGTCTACACAGGGGGCTTAAAACAGTTGACTCCACAGGTGTGAAAAGAGCCGAGAGAGCCAGCAGAAGACTGAGGCGGCTCGGAAACCAGCAGCAGCAGCAGGACGCCAGTCCTCCCGCTGACGGTGGGACGAGGCCCTCAGCCAGGGCTGCAGAGCCAGGTGGCCCCCGCCGCGACGAGCAGGAGCCGCGCGTGTGATGCAGCTGGAGGCGGGAGGCCGGAGACTCTGCTCTCCCTTTTCTTTTGCCATCGACTCGCATCGCAGGGTTGGCCAGGAGCCAGCTGCCCGGGGGCCTGGGAAATGGAGCCTTCAGACGTCCACTCCTGCGTGGGCAGAGGTCGCGCAGGCCAGAGCTGGCCAGTCACTAAGGCACTGGCTTGCACGTGGAGGCCCAGTTGTTTGGAAAACACCTGTCTTTAAAGCACAGAAGCACAGTACATGAAGACGGCGTGGACCGTGACGAGAACGCAGGAAATGCTCGGAGGCCAGGACGGGCTTTGTTCGTCTCCAGCGCCCTCCAGGACGGGGAGCTGGGCAGAGCGGCTGCCCGGACGCCTGTCGTCCTCCCCGTCGCCCCTTCTCCACTTTCCCATGGCCATCCTCCCCTCTTCTCTTCCTCAAAAGGTGTCTGCTTTAAGGCCAAACAAAAATAAAACAAGAAAAATAAGTTTTCATTGACTGGGAGGATAAGAATGAAGGCATCCAGAACAGTGTGTTCATGGAAGTGTTGAAAATGAGACATCGATTTCTTCATTTCTTGATTCTCAAAAGACTGAAAATAGAATCTTAAGGAGACAGTTTTCAGAACTGCTCTATTTGAAACTCTTCGTCTTAATTCTTTGGAGGACTCATTAAGCGTTTGTCAGTTTGAATCATAAAAGATAAATGTCTACTAATCATAGGCTCATTGCTTCACAGGTGGAAGGGTCTCCAGAGAATATCTAGTGATAGAATTGGAACGACCCAGTGTCCAGTTTGTAGAGGACAGTCCTGGTTTGCGTATTTGTCCTGGTGTAATCATTAAGAGTGCTCTAGTAAAGAATGCCATTTGTATTCAATCAATTATATGACCTCCCTAATGTACTCTGTTTTCTGACCAGTCTGCTGATAAACTTCACATCCTCAGAGTCCCAGTCTGGTGTTCTTTAGACCTGTGTGCTTGCGTAAAGGAAGCCATGTTGACCAACGATCTTGGGGCTTTTGGTCAGAATGTGAACTCTTACCTTGAAGCAGTTTTTCTCTTGAGTAGAGTACTAGGGTGCTTCATGGAGGTAAGTGAAGAACCAGATTATCCTCTTGCTCTGTTGGCCCAAATTGTCATCTCTAGGGCCATAAACCAGTTGTTGTTACTGAGAAATTAACAAATAATTTATTTTTATTTTTCATATGTATTGAGGTATACTTGAAAGAATAAGTTGTGGTATGTTTAAAGTGTGGGGATTTGGTACATCTATACATTGTGAAAGGATTTCCACTGTAAGGGTAATCTACACGTCCGTCACCTTACACAGTTATTTTTTGGTGAGAAAGCTTAAGATTTACTCTCAGCAGATTTCAGTTGTGCCGTAAAGCATCATCAGCTGTGGGTTTCCCAGATGGCTCAGGGGTCAGGACTCTGCCCGCCAGTGCAGGGAGCGCGGGCTCCATCCCTGAGTCGGGAAGACCCCCGGGGGAGGAACCGGGAGCCCACTCCAGCGTCCTGCCTGGGAAATCCCGTGGGCAGAGGAGCCGGTGGCCGCGGTGCGGGGCTCACGACGTCAGACGCGACTGCAGCAGCTGAGCGCACGTGCGCTGTCCGCTGCAGTCCCCGCGGTACCTCAGACCCGTGGAGCTTAGCTCACTTGATAACTGACAGCTCGTGCCCTTTGACCAGCCTCTCCGCGGCCTCCCAGCCCCCAGCCCGCGGCAGCTGCGCTTCTCTGTTTTTTTTCTTTTCCTTTTTGGATTCTACATATAATTGAAACTATGCAGTGTCTGTCTGGATTATTTCACTTAGCACAATGCCTTCCAGGTTCATCCTTGTTGCAAATGGCAAGATTTCCTTCTTAAAGTCTGAATAATAATGCAGTTATATATAACACAAGAGACATTTAGGTTTACCTTCGCTGTGGTAAATAATGCTTCAACAGTGCACAGGGTTTTCCATTTTTTTTCTCTATGTATTTACCAAGTTTTGTTATCTCTTGTCTTTGTAAAAGCCATCAGACTGTGAGGTGATAATCTTACTGTGATTTTGATTTTTATTTCCCTGATGATTAGCAGTGCTGGGTTTCTTTTCATATACCAATTAGACCTGTGTGCTTGCGTAAAGGAAGCCATGTTGACCAACGATCTTGGGGCTTTTGGTCAGAATGTGAACTCTTACCTTGAAGCAGTTTTTCTCTTGAGTAGAGTACTAGGGTGCTTCATGGAGGTAAGTGAAGAACCAGATTATCCTCTTGCTCTGTTGGCCCAAATTGTCATCTCTAGGGCCATAAACCAGTTGTTGTTACTGAGAAATTAACAAATAATTTATTTTTATTTTTCATATGTATTGAGGTATACTTGAAAGAATAAGTTGTGGTATGTTTAAAGTGTGGGGATTTGGTACATCTATACATTGTGAAAGGATTTCCACTGTAAGGGTAATCTACACGTCCGTCACCTTACACAGTTATTTTTTGGTGAGAAAGCTTAAGATTTACTCTCAGCAGATTTCAGTTGTGCCGTAAAGCATCATCAGCTGTGGGTTTCCCAGATGGCTCAGGGGTCAGGACTCTGCCCGCCAGTGCAGGGAGCGCGGGCTCCATCCCTGAGTCGGGAAGACCCCCGGGGGAGGAACCGGGAGCCCACTCCAGCGTCCTGCCTGGGAAATCCCGTGGGCAGAGGAGCCGGTGGCCGCGGTGCGGGGCTCACGACGTCAGACGCGACTGCAGCAGCTGAGCGCACGTGCGCTGTCCGCTGCAGTCCCCGCGGTACCTCAGACCCGTGGAGCTTAGCTCACTTGATAACTGACAGCTCGTGCCCTTTGACCAGCCTCTCCGCGGCCTCCCAGCCCCCAGCCCGCGGCAGCTGCGCTTCTCTGTTTTTTTTCTTTTCCTTTTTGGATTCTACATATAATTGAAACTATGCAGTGTCTGTCTGGATTATTTCACTTAGCACAATGCCTTCCAGGTTCATCCTTGTTGCAAATGGCAAGATTTCCTTCTTAAAGTCTGAATAATAATGCAGTTATATATAACACAAGAGACATTTAGGTTTACCTTCGCTGTGGTAAATAATGCTTCAACAGTGCACAGGGTTTTCCATTTTTTTTCTCTATGTATTTACCAAGTTTTGTTATCTCTTGTCTTTGTAAAAGCCATCAGACTGTGAGGTGATAATCTTACTGTGATTTTGATTTTTATTTCCCTGATGATTAGCAGTGCTGGGTTTCTTTTCATATACCAATTGGACACTTGTATATCTATTTTGGAAAAATGTCAGTTGAGGTCCTTTGCCCATTTTAAAATCAGATTATTTGGTTTCTTTTGCTGTTGAGGTGTATTGGTTCCTTATGTATTTTGATATTACTAAGGGTCATTTTTGACAACCCCACAGGTAGCTCCATACTCAACAGTGAAAAGCTGAGGTTTTTCTTCTAAGATCAGAAACAAGATGAGGATGCCTGCTCTTGTCACTTCTCTTCAACCAGAAATCCCCATTAGAGCAGTTAGAGAAGAAAGAAAGAAAACTGCATCCAAATCAGAAAGACAGGAATTAAAATTGAGAAGACGTGATCTCATATATTAAAAATCCCTAAATATTCCATTAAAAAAACCCACCAGAATTGATAAATGCGTTCAGTAAGCAGTGTTACTAATCAGTATCCTTTTTTCAGCTTCAGGAATGCTATTAAACATTTCTTGTAAGGCGAGTCTAGTGGTAATGAACTCCTTCAGCTTTTGTTTATCTCAAAATCTTTGTCTCTTCTTTAATTCTGAAGGGCAAGTTTGTGGGGAGAATACTCTTGGTTGGCAGCATTTTCAGTATGTCCTCTGACTCTTGCGGTCTGCAAGGTTTCTGCTGAAAGATCCAGTGATGCCAGTGGTGGTCGTGTGGAGGCTCTTAGCTCGCTGGTGCTCCCTGATGCGAGTGGGCTGCTTGGAAGCCTGGCCTGCCGGGCTGCTCTCCTGGGCGGCAGCTGGGAAAGTCAGGACCTTGGCTGTCAAGTCTGGCCCCTCTCAGGGGGAAACCGAGAACTGGCTAGTGTTGCTCGCTGCGTGAGGTCGCAGGGGAGAGCCTCTGCGGGAGCCCGCGCGCCGTGGAACTGCCCCTTGTTTCGGGTGCTCTTGTGGACCTGGCGAATGCTGAGCCCTGTCAGCTCCCGGAACTAGGTGAGGAGAAGCTGGGTCCTCGGGCAGCGCGCAGCCAGGCCCCTGCAGGGAGGCGCTGGAGGGCGGGCGCTCCCGGCCGCTCCCCTCCCTGAGGCTGGGGGGTGGCTGCGGGGCGGGCTTGCTGTCCTTTCAAACACTGCTCTTTGTTTCGTTGTGTATAGTCTGCTGAGGCTCATGACTGGTGAGGTCAGGTGGCTCTCTGAGGGGCTGTCGCTCAGGTGACAGCCATACACGCTGGCGCTCTAGACGTGCGTCCCGGCTCCTCCCGGGGGGCCTGCTGCTTGGCCGTGCGCGCAGGTCACGGGGACGTGGGGCGTGTCCCCGGCGCTGCCGGCTCCCGGGAGGACCCCAGTCAGCGCCCAGGGGGAGCAGCAGCTGGGAGTGTGTGCCTTCAGACTCCTTCCCGCGGGAGAGTGGGAGGTGGGCGCTTCGCCTGCCCTCTGTGCTGTCTGGGGCTCTCACCACCCAGAGGGCTCCTGAGCCTTTTTAAAACAGCTGCTTCGTTCCCGGGTCCCGCGGGGCGTGTGCTGCCACGTTCCGGTGGCTCTCAGACAGAGGTGACTTAAGGGCCTGTCCCAGTGTAGTGGCCTCGAAAGCCGGGACACGAGGCGTGGGTCCACTCCCTTCTCTCTCCAGGGAGAAGCCGGAGGTGGAGTGTCCGGCCCTGGTTGGAAGGCACTGGCGGGGGTGGGGTTGACAGCCAGTGCGTTCCGGCCTTGCCTCCCCGCTGGGTGCTCCCAGCGTGCGGGGGCCACTCGCCCGGCGTCTGCGCTCCTCCCTGGGAGAAGTGGCGCACGTGTCGCTGCAGGTCTGGTGCAGCGAGGGAGGAGGGCAGGGCAGGAGCCTCTTGTCCAGCCTTCCTGGCGACGCCCTGTATGTGACATTCTTAAGGGGCCTTTGGGCTGCTCGGCCTTTCTCTTGTGGGAGCTTCTCCATGTGAATCTTTCGTCACGCACATTTACTTCTAAATTGTCTGAGATTGGATTCTAGCCCAAATCCCCTCAAGAGCTAACAGAATAAAGCATACAACAGGTAGTGCTTTCATAAAGATAAAGAAGAAGAAAAGGCTTAACAGTAAGTAGCTGCCTTCAAACAGATAGTAAGTAGTCATGCTTTTGTTAAGTGACTATTACATCATCTCTGAGTGTCGCTGGAGGGCGGGCGCTCCCGGCCGCTCCCCTCCCTGAGGCTGGGGGGTGGCTGCGGGGCGGGCTTGCTGTCCTTTCAAACACTGCTCTTTGTTTCGTTGTGTATAGTCTGCTGAGGCTCATGACTGGTGAGGTCAGGTGGCTCTCTGAGGGGCTGTCGCTCAGGTGACAGCCATACACGCTGGCGCTCTAGACGTGCGTCCCGGCTCCTCCCGGGGGGCCTGCTGCTTGGCCGTGCGCGCAGGTCACGGGGACGTGGGGCGTGTCCCCGGCGCTGCCGGCTCCCGGGAGGACCCCAGTCAGCGCCCAGGGGGAGCAGCAGCTGGGAGTGTGTGCCTTCAGACTCCTTCCCGCGGGAGAGTGGGAGGTGGGCGCTTCGCCTGCCCTCTGTGCTGTCTGGGGCTCTCACCACCCAGAGGGCTCCTGAGCCTTTTTAAAACAGCTGCTTCGTTCCCGGGTCCCGCGGGGCGTGTGCTGCCACGTTCCGGTGGCTCTCAGACAGAGGTGACTTAAGGGCCTGTCCCAGTGTAGTGGCCTCGAAAGCCGGGACACGAGGCGTGGGTCCACTCCCTTCTCTCTCCAGGGAGAAGCCGGAGGTGGAGTGTCCGGCCCTGGTTGGAAGGCACTGGCGGGGGTGGGGTTGACAGCCAGTGCGTTCCGGCCTTGCCTCCCCGCTGGGTGCTCCCAGCGTGCGGGGGCCACTCGCCCGGCGTCTGCGCTCCTCCCTGGGAGAAGTGGCGCACGTGTCGCTGCAGGTCTGGTGCAGCGAGGGAGGAGGGCAGGGCAGGAGCCTCTTGTCCAGCCTTCCTGGCGACGCCCTGTATGTGACATTCTTAAGGGGCCTTTGGGCTGCTCGGCCTTTCTCTTGTGGGAGCTTCTCCATGTGAATCTTTCGTCACGCACATTTACTTCTAAATTGTCTGAGATTGGATTCTAGCCCAAATCCCCTCAAGAGCTAACAGAATAAAGCATACAACAGGTAGTGCTTTCATAAAGATAAAGAAGAAGAAAAGGCTTAACAGTAAGTAGCTGCCTTCAAACAGATAGTAAGTAGTCATGCTTTTGTTAAGTGACTATTACATCATCTCTGAGTGTCTTACATTATTCCAGAATGATCTGGACCCTATTCAAGACGGTGAGCTCTTAAAATATATATATATAACTTTGATGGGTACATTTATTTATTTTTTTAATTTTTATTTTGCTTTTTACTTTTACAGAGTTTTGTTGTTTTCAAATATGTGTGATCCCAGATTAGTCATATGTACATCCTCCCCATCCCACCCCTCCAGGCCGTCGCACAGCACCCCTGCAGGATCCCCTTTTCTCACAGCGCAATGACAATAGCTATTTTTTTTCACATATGACAGTACAGGTTTTCATACTACTTCCTTTACGCCTCCCGCATGGGTACATTTAAAACTTGCTTTAATGAGGGAGCAGTTATCACTTGCTTGGCCAGGAAACACTTCTGGTATTTACCCCTAAAGAAGGCAAATAGTTAAGCCTGATACAGAATGATAAACTCCATGAGCCTGTGTAGGAAAAGAGCCTTACAAGTAATGTATTTCATGAGCACTGTGGGGAATGTGATCAAGTGCTTTAAAACACATCAACTGTAAAACTTCTCTAAATGTGACACGGAGGAAAAGACTGGACTTGGCCATTAGCATGACTCTTAGCTGGACTAAACATAATCTGGAAAAAAAAAATCCCAGATGTTTAACCAAGAGTGCATTGAAGTATTTCGGCAGTCAGATTAAGGACACAACCACAAGACCTCTTCTCTTGGGGTTTAATGTTTAATTCAGAACTATTAACCCTGTTTGCCTGGATAGTATTGAGAAACCACTCAGTCTTGGGTCTACTTGTGTAAACCTGAATTTACAACTAAGATTCTTCTCTTTCTTGACACTTCCTTTAGATGGATTCCTTAAAGCCTTCCTGGCGACGCCCTGTATGTGACATTCTTAAGGGGCCTTTGGGCTGCTCGGCCTTTCTCTTGTGGGAGTTTTGTGAATCTTTCGTCACGCACATTTACTTCTAAATTGTCTGAGATTGGATTCTAGCCCAAATCCCCTCAAGAGCTAACAGAATAAAGCATACAACAGGTAGTGCTTTCATAAAGATAAAGAAGAAGAAAAGGCTTAACAGTAAGTAGCTGCCTTCAAACAGATAGTAAGTAGTCATGCTTTTGTTAAGTGACTATTACATCATCTCTGAGTGTCTTACATTATTCCAGAATGATCTGGACCCTATTCAAGACGGTGAGCTCTTAAAATATATATATATAACTTTGATGGGTACATTTATTTATTTTTTTAATTTTTATTTTGCTTTTTACTTTTACAGAGTTTTGTTGTTTTCAAATATGTGTGATCCCAGATTAGTCATATGTACATCCTCCCCATCCCACCCCTCCAGGCCGTCGCACAGCACCCCTGCAGGATCCCCTTTTCTCACAGCGCAATGACAATAGCTATTTTTTTTCACATATGACAGTACAGGTTTTCATACTACTTCCTTTACGCCTCCCGCATGGGTACATTTAAAACTTGCTTTAATGAGGGAGCAGTTATCACTTGCTTGGCCAGGAAACACTTCTGGTATTTACCCCTAAAGAAGGCAAATAGTTAAGCCTGATACAGAATGATAAACTCCATGAGCCTGTGTAGGAAAAGAGCCTTACAAGTAATGTATTTCATGAGCACTGTGGGGAATGTGATCAAGTGCTTTAAAACACATCAACTGTAAAACTTCTCTAAATGTGACACGGAGGAAAAGACTGGACTTGGCCATTAGCATGACTCTTAGCTGGACTAAACATAATCTGGAAAAAAAAAATCCCAGATGTTTAACCAAGAGTGCATTGAAGTATTTCGGCAGTCAGATTAAGGACACAACCACAAGACCTCTTCTCTTGGGGTTTAATGTTTAATTCAGAACTATTAACCCTGTTTGCCTGGATAGTATTGAGAAACCACTCAGTCTTGGGTCTACTTGTGTAAACCTGAATTTACAACTAAGATTCTTCTCTTTCTTGACACTTCCTTTAGATGGATTCCTTAAACATGCCCACATGGAACTATTTCTTAGTTTTAGTCTTGCTGAATACCAATGTCCCATGAGATTCACTCAATGGGTCTTCCAAGACAAAACATAAAGCCAAAAGCTGATTCCATGGTTGAATAAACTGGGAAACAGGCTTACATGCTTCTGCTTCACCGCAGGAGCACATGAAAGTTTTCACAGCCTGTGTAAATAATGCCTTCCTGAAGGAGTCGCGGTCCAGTTTGCTTATTTGATCACTGATTCCTCCCATGAACCCTTGCTCTTTTTGGCTAAACACTTATCCCTTTATGGAGCGATGCTTCATTTCACAGAATACAGTTTAGAAATTGCTGATGTTGAAGATAGCAAATGACTGACAGGCGATCAGAGATCTTCATGTATTTTGTGTGTCATTTGAGTTTTCAGTAGAGGAAGTGTTTTTCCTCCTGTGTTAATGAAGGGCTGAATGCACAGCGGGTTCTCCCGGCACCAACGGCCGTTCTGAGGCGCTCTGGCAAACAACTTTGTGTTGCTAATAAGCACGAAGTATTTTTGCCCTGAGCTTGTAGTAGAACCTCACACAGCATGAAATTGATGAGCAGTTCAAAAATAATGTCTCCTATCCTTTTAAAATTAGATTCCGAAGAACCTGCAGAAGCGTCGCGGTTGCTGCCGAGCTGCTTCCGGGGCACTCGGCCGATGGCAGCCGGAGAGCGGTGGGAAGGAGACAGGTGCTCGTCGCCGAGGGCAGGACTCCGTTTCCTGCGAGCACCTGTAGCGCAGCACTTTGTTACTGGGCACTCACTCTGAAGTTGGAATTGTATTTGTTAAAGTTTAATCATAAGCAGGGAAATGCATCTTCCTGAAGATAAGGAAATTCATTAGCTAATTTGGGCCATAAGTGAAAAAATTGCCCTTAATCCTAGGAATTGCAATCCTAGGAATACTAACTTTATGATACATTGTTTTTCCTTGGTGAAATTCTGCTTGACAACCTGTTGGGTTTAGCAGTGGAGAGCAAGGGCGAAGGTCAAGACCTGGTCACTTTTGCAGTTGATTCAGGATACACACACACACCCACACAGAGGTTCGTTTTCTTTGATCCATATTTCATTCAGAAGAGATGTTTGCTGTTAGAAATGATTCAACTCCAATGGAACTATTTCTTAGTTTTAGTCTTGCTGAATACCAATGTCCCATGAGATTCACTCAATGGGTCTTCAAGACAAAACATAAAGCCAAAAGCTGATTCCATGGTTGAATAAACTGGGAAACAGGCTTACATGCTTCTGCTTCACCGCAGGAGCACATGAAAGTTTTCACAGCCTGTGTAAATAATGCCTTCCTGAAGGAGTCGCGGTCCAGTTTGCTTATTTGATCACTGATTCCTCCCATGAACCCTTGCTCTTTTTGGCTAAACACTTATCCCTTTATGGAGCGATGCTTCATTTCACAGAATACAGTTTAGAAATTGCTGATGTTGAAGATAGCAAATGACTGACAGGCGATCAGAGATCTTCATGTATTTTGTGTGTCATTTGAGTTTTCAGTAGAGGAAGTGTTTTTCCTCCTGTGTTAATGAAGGGCTGAATGCACAGCGGGTTCTCCCGGCACCAACGGCCGTTCTGAGGCGCTCTGGCAAACAACTTTGTGTTGCTAATAAGCACGAAGTATTTTTGCCCTGAGCTTGTAGTAGAACCTCACACAGCATGAAATTGATGAGCAGTTAAAAAATAATGTCTCCTATCCTTTTAAAATTAGATTCCGAAGAACCTGCAGAAGCGTCGCGGTTGCTGCCGAGCTGCTTCCGGGGCACTCGGCCGATGGCAGCCGGAGAGCGGTGGGAAGGAGACAGGTGCTCGTCGCCGAGGGCAGGACTCCGTTTCCTGCGAGCACCTGTAGCGCAGCACTTTGTTACTGGGCACTCACTCTGAAGTTGGAATTGTATTTGTTAAAGTTTAATCATAAGCAGGGAAATGCATCTTCCTGAAGATAAGGAAATTCATTAGCTAATTTGGGCCATAAGTGAAAAAATTGCCCTTAATCCTAGGAATTGCAATCCTAGGAATACTAACTTTATGATACATTGTTTTTCCTTGGTGAAATTCTGCTTGAAAACCTGTTGGGTTTAGCAGTGGAGAGCAAGGGACGAAGGTCAAGACCTGGTCACTTTTGCAGTTGATTCAGGATACACACACACACCCACACAGAGGTTCGTTTTTCTTTGATCCATATTTCATTCAGAAGAGATGTTTGCTGTTAGAAATGATTCTACTTGTATCTAAATTTTGCTTCCTTAATGAGTGTGTTAGTGTTTAAGAACATCATAAATATATTAAACAGGAGTTGTCTAGTTGAAAGTGCTCATTTAATTCAACGAATACTTGTGTGGATTCCTACTGTTCACAAAGCTTCAGTGAACACATTATAAATAAGCTCATCTTTAATTGCAAGGAATTTATGATGTTTTGGGGGGAAATGATAAGTATCAAAACAACAACAAAAACAAATTACGGCAGCAGTTTAGTTTAGTTCAGTCTGGACGCTCAGTCGTGTCTGACTCTGACCCCAGGGACGCAGCCCGCCAGGCTCCCTGCCCCTCACCGTCTCCCCCCACTTGCTCAAACTCACGTCCGCTGCCTCAGTGATGCCGTCCAACCATCTCTGTTGCCCGCTTCTCCTTTTGCCTTGTATTTTCTCCAGCATCAGGGGCTTTTCCAGTGAGTCGTCTCTTCGCATCAGGTGGCCGAAGTATTGGAGCTTCAGCTTCAGCATCAGTCCTTCCAGTGACTATTCAGGGTTGAGTTCCTTCAGGATGGACTGGCTTGATCTTGCCGTCCAAGGAACTCTCGACAGTCCTCTCCAGCACCACAGCTCATAGGCATCAGTTCTTTGGCGCTCAGCCTTCTTTCTGGTCCAACTCTCACATCCATACGCAATTACTGGGAAAGTCATGGCTTTGACTATATGGACTTCTGTTGGCAAAGTGGCGTTCCTGCGAGCACCTGTAGCGCAGCACTTTGTTACTGGGCACTCACTCTGAAGTTGGAATTGTATTTGTTAAAGTTTAATCATAAGCAGGGAAATGCATCTTCCTGAAGATAAGGAAATTCATTAGCTAATTTGGGCCATAAGTGAAAAAATTGCCCTTAATCCTAGGAATTGCAATCCTAGGAATACTAACTTTATGATACATTGTTGTTCCTTGGTGAAATTCTGCTTGAAAACCCGTTGGGATTGTCAGTGGAGAGCAAGGGCGAAGGTCAAGACCTGGTCACTTTTGCAGTTGATTCAGGATACACACACACACCCACACAGAGGTTCGTTTTTCTTTGATCCATATTTCATTCAGAAGAGATGTTTGCTGTTAGAAATGATTCTACTTGTATCTAAATTTTGCTTCCTTAATGAGTGTGTTAGTGTTTAAGAACATCATAAATATATTAAACAGGAGTTGTCTAGTTGAAAGTGCTCATTTAATTCAACGAATACTTGTGTGGATTCCTACTGTTCACAAAGCTTCAGTGAACACATTATAAATAAGCTCATCTTTAATTGCAAGGAATTTATGATGTTTTGGGGGGAAATGATAAGTATCAAAACAACAACAAAAACAAATTACGGCAGCAGTTTAGTTTAGTTCAGTCTGGACGCTCAGTCGTGTCTGACTCTGACCCCAGGGACGCAGCCCGCCAGGCTCCCTGCCCCTCACCGTCTCCCCCCACTTGCTCAAACTCACGTCCGCTGCCTCAGTGATGCCGTCCAACCATCTCTGTTGCCCGCTTCTCCTTTTGCCTTGTATTTTCTCCAGCATCAGGGGCTTTTCCAGTGAGTCGTCTCTTCGCATCAGGTGGCCGAAGTATTGGAGCTTCAGCTTCAGCATCAGTCCTTCCAGTGACTATTCAGGGTTGAGTTCCTTCAGGATGGACTGGCTTGATCTTGCCGTCCAAGGAACTCTCGACAGTCCTCTCCAGCACCACAGCTCATAGGCATCAGTTCTTTGGCGCTCAGCCTTCTTTCTGGTCCAACTCTCACATCCATACGCAATTACTGGGAAAGTCATGGCTTTGACTATATGGACTTCTGTTGGCAAAGTGACGTCTCTGCTTTTGGATACGCCGTCTAGATC
Source organism: Tragulus kanchil (assembly GCA_022376925.1). NCBI lineage: Eukaryota > Metazoa > Chordata > Mammalia > Artiodactyla > Tragulidae > Tragulus > Tragulus kanchil. The sequence continues at coordinate 125,233,159 of JAIOJX010000026.1, forward strand.
TGTGGTAGCTTTTCTTCAGTAGTTTAAGTAGAGTTGAAAGGAAGCCCATTAAGCCATGAGGACAGGCTTTACACAAAAAGTGCACCAGCAATGGACGTGGAAGGCTGAAGCCCAACTTTGAGAGGTGTGGCTGGTGGGCGGAGGTAACGGGAGGCATAGACCGGGAGCGATCTGGGAGTGCGGCCCAGCCCATCCGCCAGCTCAGCAGGCGCGAGTGGAGTCAGTGCTCAGCAGGGGGAGGCAGAGCTAGCAAAGCAACCCGAGAAGTGTTTGTATCCGTCAGCTCAGGCAAAGTGAGACTGTGGTCACGGAGGACTCCGGGCCACCGCCGTGCAGCAGGCGGGATTCTTGCCTGCGCGAGGCTCCACGGGGCAGCCGGGAGCTCTGCCCCTGGCACCTCTGACCCACCCCCGCCGAGCACACAGCCCTCACCGGCGTGCACGGCCCCAGTGGGGGGGAAGGGGACACGCAGGAGCCCGGTTGAGCGCAGGGCCCGCCTGAAGGAGCCTCGGGGAGTCGCGTCGTTCACCGGTCAGCGCGCAGCATGTAGCTGAGCCTGCCGGATAGGAAGGGACGGCAGATGTTTTGAATGATTTACCAAAAGGCTTGAACAAGAATGGGTCTTGTATACTTAATTCTTTAGATGGTAGGAGGTCTGGCCGGTTTCTGGGTAAGAGTATGTGGTTTGGCCAAGAGAAAGGTGGCTTTCGTACTGCCTGCTTGTGCGTGTGTGTGTGTGTGTGTGTGTGCACGTAAGCATCCATGCTCCGGGCACTTGCTTGTTATAAATGTGGGCTCCAGGATTCCAGGAGGTCTGTTGCAGAGGGCCAGCTGTCTGCATTTTCAAGTTAATCTTTTATTGACTGTTATCATCATCATTTAAAGTGTGCTTGGAGAAGACTGCTGAGAGGCCCTTGGACAGCAGGGAGATGAAACCAGTCAATCCTAAAGGAAATCAGCGCTGAATATTCACTGGTAAGGCTGAAGCTGGAGCTCTAATACTGGGTCTGTCTGAGGTGAAGAGCTGACCCGCTGGGAGAGGCCCTGCTGCTGGGCAGGATGGACAGCCGAGGAGAAGGGGCCACGGAGGACGAGCGGGTCGGATGGCACCACGGGCTCGGTGGACATGGGCGCGACCAGGCCCGGGGAGGCGTGCGGGGCAGGGAGGCCCGGCGGGCTGCCGGCCGCGGGTGGCAGAGCCGGGCCTGGCGGAGCGGCTGGGCAGCACCGGCGGAGGCCGTGACAGCACGCGGTGGTTGCCGCTGGACGGCAAAGCCACCCCGACACCCCGGCACGCACCCCCGCCTGGGTGGGGTTTCCTTCCCATTTAGGTCCAGCCTGGGCACTGGGTCGCGTTCCCTGTGGTCTGCAGTCCGTTCTCATGGTGTGCTCGGTCGTGTCCGACCCTTGGCGGCCCCGTGGCCTGTAGCCCAGCAGGCGCCTCTGTCCACAGCATTTTTCAGGCAAGAGCACCGGCGTGGGTGGGCATCTGCTCCCCCAGAGTGCCGTCCTGAGCCAGGGGCCGGGCCCGTCCCCTGTGTCTCCTGCGCCGACAGACGGGTTCTCCGCCGAGCCCCTGGGCAGCCCCGAGGCTGCGCCGCTGTCTAGTTGGGCCGTGGCCGTGGGCCTGCCGCGTCCAGCTGTCCCGCCGCCGCCCGCCCGCCCCCTGCCCCTTGCTGGGCACGTCCGTTCCCCACATCAGCGCGCCGGTGTCTGCGTCGTCAGTCAGCCCGTCCGTGTGGATTTCTGCCCAGCCCGTCCGTGTGGATTTCTGCCAGTTCCGCACAGACGCGCTGCTGCAGGCGTTTGTGGCCCTCTTTGCTCGCCCACCCCGCGGGCTGCTGCCAGGACCGGGCTCGCCGCGTCCCTAGGGAGCCTGTCCGCAGAAAACCGCCCCGCGGGCGCGGCTCTGCGCGCGGCCAGCCCCCAGCCTGGCGAGGCCCGTTCTCACCCAGCAGGATTCTCTCCAAGTGTCTTTTAAATGTAACCTTTTCATTTTATATCAGCGTATAGCCGACTAACCACAAACAACATTGTGCCAAGCTCAGGTGAACAGCGAAGGGATTCAGTCACATATATACATGTATCCATTTCCCCCAGACTCCCTGCCCATTGCGTGGGATTCTTCACACGACCTACAGAGCCGTCTTCCGGGGGCTTCATTTATTACTTTTATAGCTGTGAACCTTCCTAGAAGGAACTTTTAAGGTTTCTCTTTAATTATTAAAGCATCTAGGTTTTTTTTTTTTTTTTTGAGCTGCCAATTCCTATGGTCAGAAAGAAATTAATTCTGTAGAGCTTAAGGGAATTCTTGCCCGTTTATTGACTTCACTTGCAGTATAGAGTAAGATTAGAAGAGAGAGGAGAAAAGACGAAGGAAAGAGAAAGGTGCATCCTAGCATGACTCCTAGACGGGGGTCTCTGGGTCACAGGGCAGGGCTTCGTGCTTTTTGGTAGATGCTATCTGGGTGACTTTCAGGGACTGTGCCAATTTACCTCTTCACCAATAATGGAAGGATCTTATTTCTTAATATTTCTGAAAACCCACTGCAAAAGCAAGCTTTTAATATTTGCCACTCTGACAGAGGAAGTATGCATTGTGGGGGTGGTTTTACATCGTAATTTCTCTTGATGCGTGGGTGGCCATCTGCTCCCCAGAGTGCCGTCCTGAGCCAGGGGCCGGGCCCGTCCCTGTGTCTCCTGCGCCGCAGCGGGTTCTCCGCCGAGCCCTGGGCAGCCCGGGCCGCGCCGCTGTCTATTTGGGGCCCGTGGCCGTGGGCCTGCCGCGTCCAGCTGTCCCGCCGCCGCCCGCCCGCCCCCTGCCCCTTGCTGGGCACGTCCCTTCCCCACCTCCACGCGCCGGTGTCCGCGTCCTCAGTCAGCCCGTCCGTGTGGATTTCTGCCAGTTCCGCACAGACGCGCTGCTGCAGGCGTTTGTGGCCCTCTTTGCTCGCCCACCCCGCGGGCTGCTGCCAGGACCGGGCTCGCCGCGTCCCTAGGGAGCCTGTCCGCAGAAAACCGCCCCGCGGGCGCGGCTCTGCGCGCGGCCAGCCCCCAGCCTGGCGAGGCCCGTTCTCACCCAGCAGGATTCTCTCCAAGTGTCTTTTAAATGTAACCTTTTCATTTTATATCAGCGTATAGCCGACTAACCACAAACAACATTGTGCCAAGCTCAGGTGAACAGCGAAGGGATTCAGTCACATATATACATGTATCCATTTCCCCCAGACTCCCTGCCCATTGCGTGGGATTCTTCACACGACCTACAGAGCCGTCTTCCGGGGGCTTCATTTATTACTTTTATAGCTGTGAACCTTCCTAGAAGGAACTTTTAAGGTTTCTCTTTAATTATTAAAGCATCTAGGTTTTTTTTTTTTTTTTTTTTTTTTTTTTTTTGAGCTGCCAATTCCTATGGTCAGAAAGAAATTAATTCTGTAGAGCTTAAGGGAATTCTTGCCCGTTTATTGACTTCACTTGCAGTATAGAGTAAGATTAGAAGAGAGAGGAGAAAAGACGAAGGAAAGAGAAAGGTGCATCCTAGCATGACTCCTAGACGGGGGTCTCTGGGTCACAGGGCAGGGCTTCGTGCTTTTTGGTAGATGCTATCTGGGTGACTTTCAGGGACTGTGCCAATTTACCTCTTCACCAATAATGGAAGGATCTTATTTCTTAATATTTCTGAAAACCCACTGCAAAAGCAAGCTTTTAATATTTGCCACTCTGACAGAGGAAGTATGCATTGTGGGGGTGGTTTTACATGCGTATTTCTCTTGTGGGAGGGGAGACACTTTTTCACTTTTTAACCTTATGTTTATATTTTTACATGCACTGTATATTCCTGCTTTTTACCCAGTGTTCCACTGCTCTCCCCTTGCCGACTGGCAGAGACTCTGTTTATGGGGCCGGTCAAGAGAGAAGCCGTGCTTCTCCACAGACAAGTGACGGCAGGATTTCAAAGCGGTTCCCGCTTCTACCTGCTCTCTTTTTAATTTTTTTTACCTGCTGTCTTGATTTACTAGTCGCATAGCTTGTTAACACATGTCTAAAACGACCGTATGTTTTCTTTTTTTTAAATTTGCCACCATAGGCAAGCCCTGCGCAGTGAAGGCGTGGAGTGCCATTGGGCGGGTGGCGCCTCCTTGCCCGTAGGGCGCTGTTCTCGAGTCCCGGGGCGCAGCGTCTGTCTGTGCGTCTCTTCTTTTTATGACCAGATGACGCTCCATTGTATGGAGACGCCCATCGTGCTTGTCTGGTGGACGTTTGGGTTGGTTCCATCTTTTGGTTATTATCAATAACGCTGCTGTGAATATCTGTGCATAAGTTTTTGCCTGGACATATGTTTTTATTTCTCTTGGGTATGTACCTGAAAATAGAATTGTTGGATCAAGTGGTAGCTAGTGTTTTGAGGACCTGCTTGACTGTTTTCTAAACCACTTGGACGTCTGCGAGTCCTTGTTTTGCGTTACGCCGACGCCTACCATGCAGGGTTTTCAGCGTGGCTTCGCCGGTGCGGGAGACCCGTGCAGTCGTCTGGTGGTTAGCACCTGCTTTAGTACCACCTTTCTTGGGAACTGGGACAAGGACTGACCTTTTCCAGCCCTGTGGCCCCTGCAGGGTCTTCCAGATTTGCTGGCATAATGACCACTCGTGACTGCCGACATACTAAATGCAGCCAGAGCTGCTTGAAGTTAGAGCTGTGGTCTGTGGCATGAAACAGGGCAGCAGACTATGGGTGACTTTCAGGGACTGTGCCAATTTACCTCTTCACCAATAATGGAAGGATCTTATTTCTTAATATTTCTGAAAACCCACTGCAAAAGCAAGCTTTTAATATTTGCCACTCTGACAGAGGAAGTATGCATTGTGGGGGTGGTTTTACATGCGTATTTCTCTTGTGGGAGGGGAGACACTTTTTCACTTTTTAACCTTATGTTTATATTTTTACATGCACTGTATATTCCTGCTTTTTACCCAGTGTTCCACTGCTCTCCCCTTGCCGACTGGCAGAGACTCTGTTTATGGGGCCGGTCAAGAGAGAAGCCGTGCTTCTCCACAGACAAGTGACGGCAGGATTTCAAAGCGGTTCCCGCTTCTACCTGCTCTCTTTTTAATTTTTTTTACCTGCTGTCTTGATTTACTAGTCGCATAGCTTGTTAACACATGTCTAAAACGACCGTATGTTTTCTTTTTTTTAAATTTGCCACCATAGGCAAGCCCTGCGCAGTGAAGGCGTGGAGTGCCATTGGGCGGGTGGCGCCTCCTTGCCCGTAGGGCGCTGTTCTCGAGTCCCGGGGCGCAGCGTCTGTCTGTGCGTCTCTTCTTTTTATGACCAGATGACGCTCCATTGTATGGAGACGCCCATCGTGCTTGTCTGGTGGACGTTTGGGTTGGTTCCATCTTTTGGTTATTATCAATAACGCTGCTGTGAATATCTGTGCATAAGTTTTTGCCTGGACATATGTTTTTATTTCTCTTGGGTATGTACCTGAAAATAGAATTGTTGGATCAAGTGGTAGCTAGTGTTTTGAGGACCTGCTTGACTGTTTTCTAAACCACTTGGACGTCTGCGAGTCCTTGTTTTGCGTTACGCCGACGCCTACCATGCAGGGTTTTCAGCGTGGCTTCGCCGGTGCGGGAGACCCGTGCAGTCGTCTGGTGGTTAGCACCTGCTTTAGTACCACCTTTCTTGGGAACTGGGACAAGGACTGACCTTTTCCAGCCCTGTGGCCCCTGCAGGGTCTTCCAGATTTGCTGGCATAATGACCACTCGTGACTGCCGACATACTAAATGCAGCCAGAGAGCTGCTGCTTGAAGTTAGAGCTGTGGTCTGTGGCATGAAACAGGGCAGCAGACTAGCCCCCAAGATGCCAAGTACCCCCGACCTTGTTCACACAGTAATAAGCCAGCGTCACACGGAAGGCTTTATGCACCAAGGATGCCAAAGGGAAGACCTGTTCAGGAACCTCTACCACGGAAAGAACACAAACCTGTAGGAATGCACGGCATCGTCGCTTTCCCAGCAGGGACCTTGACGCTCAGCGGCTTGCCTTCGTGTCCTGAGGCAGCGGGTGGTGGGTGCCCCTGAGCACAGCCCTGCCTACCACATTCCTGTCTGTCCTGTAGTCTAAAGAAATCAGAGATAAAAACCTCGTCATTAACATTCCACCCAGGTTGAGTCTAATGGCTATTTTGGAGACCTTGCGCTTTAAAAAATACATTTTTTAAAAAAATGTCGTATTGGGGTATACCCAGTTAAGAAAGAATGTTGTGCAGTTTCAGGAGGACAGCCAAGGTCCCGCCCCACATAGGCGGGTGCGCGTTCTCCCGTGAGCTGCCCTCCGTCCGGGCCACCACCAGCCCCGAGCAGAGCTCCACGCCCGGGACTTCAGACTCAGCCGCGTGTCTGTTCATCCCAAGCTCCCCAGCCCGTCCCTTCCCACGCCAGCAGCCCGGCGCTCACTGGCGAGCTTGCCCCTGTCTTTAAACACCTCTAAAATTGTCTCTTGGTTATTTCTTCACAAATCTCTGAAAAACCGTTGTGGCTGTACGCTGCTTTTGCTGAAAGAGTGCGCTCCCCTTCACTGAGGAATTCTCCACTGGCACGCGCCGCCCTCTGACACCTGCGGTCAGCACTGCCGCAGCGGCGCCGCTGGGCTCAGACGCGCGAGCCGAGCCGGAAACCCCAACGCGCACCGCGGCGCCCACGTGCCTTTTAACACTCTCAAGGTGTAGTAGACCAGATGGTGCGTGGTCTCACGTGCTTGTCAGGGATTCCGAAAACTGGATTGGAATTCTCTGGAAACAAATGTCAGCATGCAAAGTTGGAGGTGCACAGTACAAAGAAGAGGGCAAGCCAGATTCCTTCTGCTTTTATTCTCCTTTAAGGATGCCAAGTACCCCAGAAGCTGCTCTGAAGTTAGAGCTGTGGTCTGTGGCATGAAACAGGGCAGCAGACTAGCCCCCAAGATGCCAAGTACCCCGACCTTGTTCACACAGTAATAAGCCAGCGTCACGGAAGGCTTTATGCACCAAGGATGCCAAAGGAAGACCTGTTCAGGAACCTCTACCACGGAAAGAACACAAACCTGTAGGAATGCACGGCATCGTCGCTTTCCCAGCAGGGACCTTGACGCTCAGCGGCTTGCCTTCGTGTCCTGAGGCAGCGGGTGGTGGGTGCCCCTGAGCACAGCCCTGCCTACCACATTCCTGTCTGTCCTGTAGTCTAAAGAAATCAGAGATAAAAACCTCGTCATTAACATTCCACCCAGGTTGAGTCTAATGGCTATTTTGGAGACCTTGCGCTTTAAAAAATACATTTTTTAAAAAAATGTCGTATTGGGGTATACCCAGTTAAGAAAGAATGTTGTGCAGTTTCAGGAGGACAGCCAAGGTCCCGCCCCACATAGGCGGGTGCGCGTTCTCCCGTGAGCTGCCCTCCGTCCGGGCCACCACCAGCCCCGAGCAGAGCTCCACGCCCGGGACTTCAGACTCAGCCGCGTGTCTGTTCATCCCAAGCTCCCCAGCCCGTCCCTTCCCACGCCAGCAGCCCGGCGCTCACTGGCGAGCTTGCCCCTGTCTTTAAACACCTCTAAAATTGTCTCTTGGTTATTTCTTCACAAATCTCTGAAAAACCGTTGTGGCTGTACGCTGCTTTTGCTGAAAGAGTGCGCTCCCCTTCACTGAGGAATTCTCCACTGGCACGCGCCGCCCTCTGACACCTGCGGTCAGCACTGCCGCAGCGGCGCCGCTGGGCTCAGACGCGCGAGCCGAGCCGGAAACCCCAACGCGCACCGCGGCGCCCACGTGCCTTTTAACACTCTCAAGGTGTAGTAGACCAGATGGTGCGTGGTCTCACGTGCTTGTCAGGGATTCCGAAAACTGGATTGGAATTCTCTGGAAACAAATGTCAGCATGCAAAGTTGGAGGTGCACAGTACAAAGAAGAGGGCAAGCCAGATTCCTTCTGCTTTTATTCTCCTTTGAGTATGAACCAAAAATATCAACTTTGCAGTCCTCAGAGAAGTGGTTGGGGAAGAGGGGGGCAAATCAGTAAAATAAATCCAAACTTGAGATACAAAAGAACTCAGCAACATGAAAGGAACTCATCTTAGAAATATAGTTAGAAAAACATACTATAAATATAAAAAGATACTGTATTTATAATAAAATACCACACAATCCTTTTCTCACTATGGATGGAGATAATCTTTAAAGAGACCAACTGCAGACTAAATCTGCGTCATCAGAAAAGCTCTCAGGAAATGAACGGCTTCTTTAAAAGACCTCGGGTGAGTGAGCCCAGCTGTGCCCAGCAGCTGAGAGGAGCGCTGGCCGGCTCAGCGCAGAGATGCGGACCTTTCCTAGCTGGCAGTTCTGGGTCCTCTCATCCGCTCAGGGGACAGCCAGGTGAAGGGACAGCGGGAGGCTTTGACGTCTTGGCTCGGCGCTAGGAGCCCTGTTCTCCTCTAGGGGCGCAGGAGCCACCAAGGGAGAGGGGCCGCGGTGAGCCGGCGGCTGCGGGGGCTCCCTTCCCAAAGGCGAGAGAGCTCTGCACAGAAGGGAGGCGCGTGACCCCACGGTGGGGGACGCCAGGTGCCACAGGCGTGGCTTTTACTTCAACTGGAAGTAGAGTCGAACTTTACTTGATTGTGTAAAAAAGGCTCAGGCATTACAGTTTCAGACTGGGGTCACTGTGACCAAACGCATTTCACCCTCTCGGAAAACTCGGAGGGAATTGAAAACATTTGTCACTTCCTGACTCCAGGAGTGCATGCTTAGCCGCTTAGTTGTGTCCAACAATTTACAACCCCTTGGACTACAGCCTTCCTGGCTCCTCTGTCCATGGGACTTTCCCAGCAAGAATACTGGCCATGCCCTCCTCCAGAGCATCTTCCTGACCCAGGGACTGAACCTATGTCTCCTGCACTGCGGGCAGATTCTTCACCCACTGAGCCATCGAAGCTCCCGTCTCCATAAGTCACTAAAATGTAGCCAGTTTTTTCTTGGTGGAGTTAACGTTTTCATTTTTACAGAGGGCTTAAGAGGGAGACGGAAGAACCCTCGTTTGACCTACTCATTGTTGGCTTTCTCTTATCTTTCAGAAGTAAACCACCAGCCTCTTTCTAAATACCTCCAGGGATGTGAGCTCTGGCAAAGAGAAGCTCGTTCAGTTCATTGTTGGGTTGCTTCCTGGTTTAATTCATTTCCTTACATTTTACTGACATCTGCTTCCTTGGTGTTTCCCACTGAGTGAGGCTAGTTCCTTTTTCTCATGACGGCCCCACAGATAAGTAAGACCGTTCTTACCTTATGGACACCCTGTGAGCTATTGGCGAGCTAGACGAGTGGTCCTCTGCCCAGAGCTTTTCCCAGATGGGGCCCCATCTGCCACGCTGGTCTTCACGCTGGCAGTCTCACCTGCAGTTAGTCTTTTTTTTTTTTTAATTCTTTATTTTAAAGATTTTACAGAGTTTTGTTGTTCACCGACATGTATGTTCCCAGATCATTCATATGCATATCCCTGGTCCCCTCCCCCCTCGCCCCAACCCAATTCCCCCCCTCCCACCCCTCCGGAGCATCGCCGCAAGTCATTGTAGGCACTCCTATTCCCCTAGCACAATGACAATAGCTATCTTTTCCACACATGCCAGTATAGGTTTCCATGTTACTCCCTCTATGCCTCCCCCTCACCGTTTGTTCCCCACAATGTCCTTATGTCTATTCTCTTGTTTTTCCATGAGTTCACTGTGTGTGTTATCATTACCATCTTACTAGATTCCATATATATGAGTTAGTATGGGGCCCTGTGACCAAACGCATTTCACCCTCTCGGAAAACTCGGAGGGAATTGAAAACATTTGTCACTTCCTGACTCCAGGAGTGCATGCTTAGCCGCTTAGTTGTGTCCAACAATTTACAACCCCTTGGACTACAGCCTTCCTGGCTCCTCTGTCCATGGGACTTTCCCAGCAAGAATACTGGCCATGCCCTCCTCCAGAGCATCTTCCTGACCCAGGGACTGAACCTATGTCTCCTGCACTGCGGGCAGATTCTTCACCCACTGAGCCATCGAAGCTCCCGTCTCCATAAGTCACTAAAATGTAGCCAGTTTTTTCTTGGTGGAGTTAACGTTTTCATTTTTACAGAGGGCTTAAGAGGGAGACGGAAGAACCCTCGTTTGACCTACTCATTGTTGGCTTTCTCTTATCTTTCAGAAGTAAACCACCAGCCTCTTTCTAAATACCTCCAGGGATGTGAGCTCTGGCAAAGAGAAGCTCGTTCAGTTCATTGTTGGGTTGCTTCCTGGTTTAATTCATTTCCTTACATTTTACTGACATCTGCTTCCTTGGTGTTTCCCACTGAGTGAGGCTAGTTCCTTTTTCTCATGACGGCCCCACAGATAAGTAAGACCGTTCTTACCTTATGGACACCCTGTGAGCTATTGGCGAGCTAGACGAGTGGTCCTCTGCCCAGAGCTTTTCCCAGATGGGGCCCCATCTGCCACGCTGGTCTTCACGCTGGCAGTCTCACCTGCAGTTAGTCTTTTTTTTTTTTTAATTCTTTATTTTAAAGATTTTACAGAGTTTTGTTGTTCACCGACATGTATGTTCCCAGATCATTCATATGCATATCCCTGGTCCCTCCCCTACTTCAACCCAATTCCCCCCTCCCACCCCTCCGGAGCATCGCCGCAAGTCATTGTAGGCACTCCTATTCCCCTAGCACAATGACAATAGCTATCTTTTCCACACATGCCAGTATAGGTTTCCATGTTACTCCCTCTATGCCTCCCCCTCACCGTTTGTTCCCCACAATGTCCTTATGTCTATTCTCTTGTTTTTCCATGAGTTCACTGTGTGTGTTATCATTACCATCTTACTAGATTCCATATATATGAGTTAGTATACTGTACTTGTCTTTCTCTTTTTGACTGACTTCACTTTTTATGATAGGTTCTAGAGCTAGCCACCTCATTAGGACTGAGTCTTCTGCATTTCTTTTAACAGCTGAGTAGTATTCCATTGTATATATGTACCAGAGCTTCCGGATCCATTCATTCGTCGATGGAATCTAGGTTGCTTCCATGTTCTGGCTATTGTATAGAGAGCTGCAGTGAACATTGGGGTACAGGTGCTTCTTTCAGTTTTATTTATTTATTTATTTTGGGCGGGGGTCGGGTTGGGGAGGGAGGGGAGCAGGCGGGCCACTTCCATTGGTCTTTCATTTCTCTGTTTTCATCGGTCTTTGTTCTTTGGCTCCTGCGGGCCTCCCATCACGGTGGCGTCTGTTGTTGAAGAGCGCCGACTCTGGGCGCATGCTCTCCAGAGCTCTGGCTTGGTGATTGGACACATCCGTCCAGCCGCTCTGCGGCACGTGGGATCTTCCCAGGCCAGGGATCAAACTGGCGCCCCTTGCACTGCAAGGTGGTGTCCTTACCCACTGGACCAACAGGGGAAGCCCTTCTTTCAGTTTTGATTTCATCAGGATATAGGCCTAGTAGTGGGATTGCTGGGTCATAGGGTGCTTCTATTTTTAGTTTTTTAAGGAATCTCCATACTGCCTTCCATAGCGGCTGTATCAATTTACTTTCCCACCAGCAATGCAAGAGGGTTCCCTTTTCTCCACACCCTCTCCAGCATTTATTCTCTGTCAATTTGTGGATGATGGCCATTCTGACAGGTGTGAGGTGGTATCTCATTGTGGTTTTAATTTGCATTTCTCTAATAATAAGCGAGGTTTAGCATCGTTTCATGTGCTTCTGGGCCATCTGTATGTCCTCTTTGGAGAGGCGTCTCTTTAGATCTTTTTCCCATTTTTTTGATTGGGTTGTTCGTTTTTCCTGTGCTGAGTTGTCTGAGTTGCTTGTAGATTTTGGAGATTAATTCTTTGTCTGTTGTTTCATTTGCTATGATTTTCTCCCACTCTGTGGGGTGTTTGTTGAGCTTTTTTGTAATTTCTTTTGCTGTACAAAAGCTTTTAAGTTTCATTAGGTCTCACATGTTCATTTTTCTAGTACGTGGGTCAGAGAAGATCTTGCTTTGATTGATGTCCTTGAGGGTTTTGCCTATATTTTCCTCTAAGAGTTTGATGGTTTCTGGCCTTATATTTAGGTCTTTGATCCATTTTGAGTTGATCTTTGTGTATGGTGTCAGGGAATGCTCCAACTTCATTTTTTTGCATGTAGCTGTCCAATTTTCCCAGCACCACTTGTTGAAGAGGCTGTCTTTGTCCCATTTTATAGTTTTGCCTCCTCTGTCAAAAATAAGGTACCCATAGGTGCGTGGGTTTATCTCTGGGTTCTCGATCTTGTTCCATTGATCTATAGTTCTGTTTTTGTGCCAGTACCATACTGTCTTGAGGACTGTTGCTTCGTAGTAGAGTCTGAAGTTAGGGAGGCTGATCCCTCCAACTCCGTTTTTCTTTCTCAGGATTGCTTTGGCTTTTCGAGGTCTTTTGTGTTTCCATATGAACTGTGTTATTGTTTGGTCTAATTCTGTGAAAAATGTCAGTGGTAGTTGGATAGGTATAGCACTGAATCTGTAGATGATATTTGGTAGTATGGTCATTTTCACAATATTGATTCTTCTGATCCAGGAACATGGAATATCTCTCCATCTGTTTAAGTCTTCTTTAATTTCTCTCATGAGTGTCTTGTAATTTTCTGTGTACAATTCTTTTATTTCTTTGGGTAGGATTATTCCTAGATATTTGATTCTTTTGGTTGTAATGGTGAAGGGGATTGCCTTTTTGATTTCATTTTCTGATTTTTCATTGTTTGTGTATAGGAATGCCAGTGATTTCTGTGTGTTGACTTTGTATCCTGTGACTTTGCTGAATTCATTGCTTAGCTCTAGTAGGTGCAGTTAGTCTTGTACCTTGTTTCTAGATTTATCCAAAAGCAGCTTTACCTTTATCACTCAATCATTGAAAAATAAGCACAGGATCACTGTTCTATTAAAACCAGTTTCAAGCCAAGGCTTTCCCCCGAGCCAGCTCTCACTGGTCTTTAAAAGCTCATGTCTCTGTCTCCCAACAAGGCCTTTCTGCTCTGGGGAGCCCCTCTGAGCAGTGGTCCCCCAGCTCTGCACGTCCGTGCTTCCGACTGAGGCTTCCTGGTGGCCTAAGGCTTCCAGGTTCATTATCCACCAAGCTTTTTTTTTTTTTTTAAATTTTTTTTTGGGCGGGGGTTGGGTTGGGGAGGGAGGGGAGCAGGCGGGCCACTTCTATTGGTCTTTCATTTGTCTGTTTTTATCCGTCTTTGTTCCCTTGGCTCCTGTGGGCCTCTCATCACGGTGGCGTCTATCGTTGCAAAGCTCCGGCTCTGGTCACATGCGCTCCAGAGCTCCGGCTCGGTGATTGGACACATCGGTCCAGCCGCTCCGCGGCATGTGGGATCCTCCCAGGCCACGGATCGAACCGGCGTCCCTTGCACCGCAAAGTGGTGTCCTTACCCACTGGACCACCAGGGGAAGCCCTCCACCAAGCTTTAAGTTAGCTTCTCCCAGATCGTAATTCTGTATGGCTTAAAGGTTTTGCCTTTTCCATAAAGCCCATCCTGGACAATGCTGGTTTACAATTGTGACATATATTTTGAATTCTTTTTCATAACATCTCAGGTCAGGTCCTAAGGAAACACACTTCGAAATGGAGATTTATGTATAGGAAGTTTATGGGGAATATTCTCAGAGACAACATCTGAGAGGAAGTCAGGGAAGCCAGATTGGTAGTGGGAAGATTGAACTGTGAGTCAATGTCAACAGAGGCTTCAGCCAAACCATGGTGCGCCCTGGAGCTGGGGTGAGCCTGGAGAGTCAGCCCCTGCAGAGGCGAGGGCCAGCATCTCCACTCCGGCCTCAAGAGTCAGGGAACGGAAGCCAAGCGGGCAGATTCATTCTGCTGACAACAGTTTCTGGGAAGGGGTCTCATAAGCCCTCAAGAAGCAACACTCCCAGGAGCTGGGAATGAGTGCCCGCCCGACGGCGGCAAAGGCGGTCTTGTACCTTGTTTCTAGATTTATCCAAAAGCAGCTTTACCTTTATCACTCAATCATTGAAAAATAAGCACAGGATCACTGTTCTATTAAAACCAGTTTCAAGCCAAGGCTTTCCCCCGAGCCAGCTCTCACTGGTCTTTAAAAGCTCATGTCTCTGTCTCCCAACAAGGCCTTTCTGCTCTGGGGAGCCCCTCTGAGCAGTGGTCCCCCAGCTCTGCACGTCCGTGCTTCCGACTGAGGCTTCCTGGTGGCCTAAGGCTTCCAGGTTCATTATCCACCAAGCTTTTTTTTTTTTTTTTTTTTTTTAAATTTATTTTTGGGCGGGGGTTGGGTTGGGGAGGGAGGGGAGCAGGCGGGCCACTTCTATTGGTCTTTCATTTGTCTGTTTTTATCCGTCTTTGTTCCCTTGGCTCCTGTGGGCCTCTCATCACGGTGGCGTCTGTCGTTGCTGAGCGCCGGCTCTGGTCACATGCGCTCCAGAGCTCCGGCTCGGTGATTGGACACATCGGTCCAGCCGCTCCGCGGCATGTGGGATCCTCCCAGGCCACGGATCGAACCGGCGTCCCTTGCACCGCAAAGTGGTGTCCTTACCCACTGGACCACCAGGGGAAGCCCTCCACCAAGCTTTAAGTTAGCTTCTCCCAGATCGTAATTCTGTATGGCTTAAAGGTTTTGCCTTTTCCATAAAGCCCATCCTGGACAATGCTGGTTTACAATTGTGACATATATTTTGAATTCTTTTTCATAACATCTCAGGTCAGGTCCTAAGGAAACACACTTCGAAATGGAGATTTATGTATAGGAAGTTTATGGGGAATATTCTCAGAGACAACATCTGAGAGGAAGTCAGGGAAGCCAGATTGGTAGTGGGAAGATTGAACTGTGAGTCAATGTCAACAGAGGCTTCAGCCAAACCATGGTGCGCCCTGGAGCTGGGGTGAGCCTGGAGAGTCAGCCCCTGCAGAGGCGAGGGCCAGCATCTCCACTCCGGCCTCAAGAGTCACTGAACGTAAGCCAAGCCGGCAGATTCATTCTGCTGAGAACAGTTTCTGGGAAGGGGTCTCATAAGCCCTCAAGAAGCAACACTCCCAGGAGCTGGGAAATGAGTGCCCCGCCCGGAGGCGGAAACTTGATGCCAGCCCAGGGCGTGTCTGCAGCGTCAGATCAATAACAGCCTAGCGTGCGGGCACCTAGACGTGCGTGAGTTTAGGTGACTGCAGAGAACCACTGGTCAGCCCTGTGGGGTGACTCTCGGGGCCAAGGACTGGGGTGTTCTTCGTAACTTAACACAGCAGTGCCTATTGATGGGGGGCTGGCCGGAAAGGGTCAAATAGCTAAAGAGAGCTGAAGATGTCATTGACGTGGTGTGCAGTTTGGAGGTACTTTTTCACCTTAAAAATTAGAACATGTCTACAATTTGCTTGTAAGAAGAAGGTTCGACTCTGATACAATTGATTCCAAACTTTGAAGAGTTGATTCATCTAATTTTACTGCTAGTATTACTGTGTATACACACATACAGAAAAATACACAGGCCCTAAGGGCACAGCCTGATGAACTTGAGTGAATATATTCCTGTAGCCACTCCCGTACTCTTGCCTGGGAATTTCCACAGACAGGGAGCCGGTGGCCTACAGTCCATGGAGCCACGGAAAAGAGTCAGACAGGACTTAACAAGAAAACAACAATCCAGTCCCAGATCAAGAGAGAGACACTTCCTATCGCTCAGAAGCCCCCGCGTGCCCCCTGCCGTCCCCCTGCCCTGGCACTTCCGTTGACCTCCCCATGGAGAGCACACACTCTTGACATGTTTATAATGGACTGCGTGGTGTGTAAGCGTCCGTGGCTGCCTTCGTTTTCTTCGTTAAACACCACAGTTTATCTGTTCCCAACCAGCGTTCTTGGACTCTTTCATCAAAAGGAATTGATAAGAAGCCAGACAAGAAATTTAGACCAAGCGTTACTGGGACTGACACGGTAGCTGGGGGCAGCAAAGACAAGTACGTTTCTCTTTACTCCCAGCGTGGGAAAGGCAGTGACCTGGTCCCTAACGTGGGATGAGGGTAGGGGTGTGTGCAGGGCTCAGGCTGCAGGGTGGCTTAGGGGGCTTGCTCACCCCTTGGTGCAGGGGGCATGCACAGTACCCTGCTTTTGCTCCTGGCTCCTCAGAGGTAGTGATTGGGTTGTTGGTCTTTTTGTGGCTTGTTCATAATCTGCCCCAGCTGGGCATGGGTGCCGTTCGTTTTTGTCACTTGTGGTCTGCGTGTATTCTGAGCTTGAGGAGGTGTTGGTGGAGGTGCCAGCCTTGCACTGAGGGTCCCTGGCCCCAGCCGGTCTCATGGCCGTTCTGCAACACCTGGACATGGGGTCGTTTCCACTCGCGGGCTATTCTGAGTCACAATGCTAGGCACAGTCTTAGACCTCTGTTTCAGTGAAGAAGTCAATGCACTTCTGTTGGCTTTTACCTAGGAACAGAACTGCTGACCTCGAGGCACGCATAGGATTAGTTTTCATAGATATTGCCAAACAATTTTCCAAAGTAGTTGTACCAACTTATAACTGATCACCGGGGTAAGAGCGCTCTGATCGCTTCATGTCCTCGCCACCACGTGCTTCTGTCTGTCTTGTTCACTTTGGCTATTCAAGTGAGTGGTTGTGGTCTCAGTTTGAATCTTCCTGATAACTAACAAGCAGAGCTTTCTTTCAGTGTTTATTGGGCACCACCCCCCAAATGCTGCTGAGGTCTTCTGTCTGTTTTTCTGTTGGGTTGTCTGTGCAAAGGATTCTTCGTGGTGTGACATCAAGAATATGTACCTAGGGCTTCCCTGGTGGTCCAGTGGGTAAGGACACCGCCTTGCCGTGCAAGGGACGCCAGTTTGATCCCTGGCCTGGGAAGATCCCACATGCCGCGGAGCGGCTGGACCAACTACTGAGCCAGAGCTCTGGAGAGCATGTGCCCAGAGCCGGTGCTCTGCAGTGAGAGAGGCCACTGCGATGGGAGGCCCACACAGGCCAAAGAACAAAGATAAACAAATAAAAGATCAATAGAAGTGGCCAAAAAAAAAAGAAGAATATGTACCTATTAACCTGTAAAGATGCCCATGATATAGTAATAGGAAAACAAGGATTATAATCATTATAATGCATCTAGTTTAGTATAGTCATATTTTTAAATTTGGGCTTCCTAGGTGGCACAATGGCAAAGAATCTGCCTGCTAATACAGGAGATGCAGGAGACATGGGTTGACGAGGAAGATGCCCTGGAGGGGAAATGGCAACCCACTCCAGTATTCTTGCTGAGAAAATCCCAGGGCCAGAGGAGCGTGGTGGGCTGCCGTCCAGGGGTTGCAAAGAGTGGGATAGCACTGGGCATGTGCACATTTTAAATTTATAATCATACAAACTTGAAGGATAATATACTGAATTACAAACCGTAGCTCTCGCTGGTTGGGAAGGTTATAATTTTAACTCTCAAACTTTAAAGCTACTCTTACTTGTTATTGTCTAAATTTGTTTCAATAACAAGCATAGATTACTTTTATTATCTGGAAAGAACAACAAAGCTATTTTCACTGGAAAACAATCAAACCCAAAGAGGAAACAAAAGCTTGTCGGCATGCGCTGGTTTGGCTCAGCCATCAACGCTCTTTCCATCTGCGAGAGGAAATCCATCTGCAGAAGAAATCCATCTGAGAGGCGCTGAGGAGGTGTCCTTTCTGAAAGTCTGGGTGAGAAGAAAGTGTAGAAATGAAGGATAGTTTTCCCTGCCTAACAGCCCTGTGCTCCCTGGCCCCTGCTGAGCCCAGGCGGTGATCCTGCCATAAAGACTGGCTAATTACTTAAATTGCCTTTCTTAGGGGGAGCAAACCTTCCCAGCGCCAGGGACTCAACGTATTTGGTCTGATTGCTGAGTTCCTGCTGTTAGCTGGGATGAGGAAAGCACATTATTACACTGTTGTAAGGGTAATGTCTTTGTTTACATTTTGCAAGGCAAACAGGGTTACTTCCAGTCTTCCAGCCCGGAGTCCTACAAAACCAGGACGAGCAACACGCCATCCTGCCTCCCTCCCTCGTCCATTTCAGCACATTCGGTCCTGTGGGCTGTGCTGTCACTTCAGTCGTGTCCAGCTCTATGGACTGTAGCCGCCAGGCTCTGTCCTTGGAGTTCTCCAGGCAGGAGGACTGGAGTGGGGTGCCCTTTCCTCCTCCGGAAGATCATCCCAGCTCAGGAACTGAACCGGCCTCTCCGCATCTCCTGCGCTGGCAGGTGGATTCCTTCCCATTAGCGCCACCTGGGAAGCCCCAATGCCACCGCTAACAAGGGGAAATTAGCACCGACACGTTACCGCCGTCCAAAGTCAGGTTTTTTCAGTCGTCCTGATCACGCCCTTTATAGCCCCAAGCTGCGGGTAGAGACAGCCTTTATATGACCCCTGGCTTTTAAGGACCGCGTTGGAAACCTGCGCCTCGTTAAGAGCCGAGCAGCTATTGGCGGGCCTCTCCCCTCCCCGCCGCCGCCCGCCCCCCCCCCCTCCCCGGGGAGCCAGGCCGCGGGCCAGACGCGGGGTGCTGCTCCGGAGGGGCGGAGGTGCGAGCAGAGGAGCCCGTCGCTGTCCCAGCGAGCAGGGCCTGGGCACCGGGAGGCAGAGTGAGGACAGGGGTGCAGATCCAGAGACGCCTCTCGGGGCCGGGACAGCCCCAGAGAGGGTCTGCCCAGCCCCAGGGAAAACTGCCCTCTCCACCTTTCGCTCTTCTCTGGACACCGCAGCCCCCCTCATCCACAGGAGGGGCGCCAGGGCCCGGACAGGGCGCCCCGACGCGGGCTGTGCCCCCTCCACTGAGGGGCAGGCGGCCCCCTGCGCCCTCTGCGCGCTGGACCCGGGCTCCCCATGGCCGGGCCGCAGCGGGCCTGCAGGCGACCTCGGGACCTGACCCAGAGCAGCGCTGCAGTTTAAAACCTCACGGTTGCTTCTGGAATTTTCTATGTGGTGTTGACCGCGGATAACTGAGACCGCAGAACGCCTAGCCGCAGGTGAGCAGGGACTCCCGGCAGAAGCCGCCTTCCCTTCCCCTCACCCTCTTCGTTGACCTCCTGCCTTTTATATTCACAAGCGTTTCCACCATTTTACCAAATTTCTCTGTTTCAAACTCTCTTCCCTAAGAAAACCAGGGAACTCTTTTTTTTTAAGAATATATTTATTTATTTATTTGGGAAATGGGGTGGGAGGTTGGGGTGGGGAGGGAGGGGCAGGCGGGCTACTTCTATTGGTCTTTCATTTTCATCCATCTTTGTTCTCTGGCCCGTGTGGGCCTCCCATGGCGGTGGCCTCTGTTGTTGCAGAGCACCAGCTCTGGGCGCATGCGCTCCAGAGCTCCGGCTCAGTAGTTGGACACATTGGTCCAGTCGCTCTGCGGCGTGTGGGATCTTCCCAGGCCAGGGATCGAATCGGCGACCCTTGCACTGCAAGCCGGTGTCCTCACCCACTGGACCACCAGGGGAGCCCAAACCAGGGAACTCTTAAAAGGAGTTGTGTATATGGCGGTGGGAAGGTGAGGACGTTTGCTCTCTATGGCTTTTTTAACCTCTGGGCTTCGTGTTTAAAGTCGTGTGAATGTGTGCCCTGCACGCTCAGCTTCTCAGTCACGTGGGCTCTTTGTGACCCTGGGAACTGAAACCCGCCAGGCTCCCCCGTCCCCGGGGTTTCTTCGCCTTAAGGACACCCAGCAGAAAGTGTTAGTTGTTCAGTCATGTCTGACTCTTTGTGACCCCATAGACTGCTCCCCCATAGACTGTGTCCCCATAGACCCCGCCAGGCTGCTCTGTCCATGGAATTTTCTAGGCAAGAACACTGGAGTGGGTTGCCATTTTCTCTTCCAGGGGATCTTCCCGACCCAGGGATCAAATCTGTGCCACCTGCATTGGTAGGTGGAGTCCTCACCACTGAGCCACCTGGGAATCCTAATTAATATATTGCTACTTAAAAAGACTATATATAACAATAGTCAAACCAGACTAAAACCAGACATCCTACCTGTGAATAAATGTATTTTAAGGGGTGAGGCAAAAGGGCAAAATCTATCATGCTTTCTGTCTTTATTTTGTAAAGATACTGCAGTCTTAGTGGATGTGCTGCTTGTGTTTCTTTGTGAACCGACCACCACTGTGCCTTTCTGGCAGGTGGGTCCCATGAAGGCTCAGGAGGTAATTTTTTTTGGCTGCACCAGGCAGCTTGTGGGATCTTAGCTCCCTGATCAGGGGTCACACCCAGGCCTTCTGCCTTGGAAGCACAGAGTCTTATCCACTGGACCGCCAGAAAAGTCCCCTGTTTTTCTCTTTTAAATTCCTTCTAACTCGTCTTCCTCAGACTCCTTGGGGATGGATGTGCTGTACGAGGGTCTGTCCGGTTCCATTTGTGGTTAATTTTCTTATAACATTTTGTGATTTCAACCCTGTGCCTGCTTTCCAAATCTACATCCTTCAGACCAGCGTTGCTCTGAGCTCCAGGGCGCCACGTCCAGTTGGCTGGCCGCCTCAGCGGAACTCTACACCTGCTCGCTCTGCCCCCCAGGCTCGAATCGGCGACCCTTGCACTGCAAGCCGGTGTCCTCACCCACTGGACCACCAGGGGAGCCCAAACCAGGGAACTCTTAAAAGGAGTTGTGTATATGGCGGTGGGAAGGTGAGGACGTTTGCTCTCTATGGCTTTTTTAACCTCTGGGCTTCGTGTTTAAAGTCGTGTGAATGTGTGCCCTGCACGCTCAGCTTCTCAGTCACGTGGGCTCTTTGTGACCCTGGGAACTGAAACCCGCCAGGCTCCCCCGTCCCCGGGGTTTCTTCGCCTTAAGGACACCCAGCAGAAAGTGTTAGTTGTTCAGTCATGTCTGACTCTTTGTGACCCCATAGACTGCTCCCCCATAGACTGTGTCCCCATAGACCCCGCCAGGCTGCTCTGTCCATGGAATTTTCTAGGCAAGAACACTGGAGTGGGTTGCCATTTTCTCTTCCAGGGGATCTTCCCGACCCAGGGATCAAATCTGTGCCACCTGCATTGGTAGGTGGAGTCCTCACCACTGAGCCACCTGGGAATCCTAATTAATATATTGCTACTTAAAAAGACTATATATAACAATAGTCAAACCAGACTAAAACCAGACATCCTACCTGTGAATAAATGTATTTTAAGGGGTGAGGCAAAAGGGCAAAATCTATCATGCTTTCTGTCTTTATTTTGTAAAGATACTGCAGTCTTAGTGGATGTGCTGCTTGTGTTTCTTTGTGAACCGACCACCACTGTGCCTTTCTGGCAGGTGGGTCCCATGAAGGCTCAGGAGGTAATTTTTTTTTTTTTGGCTGCACCAGGCAGCTTGTGGGATCTTAGCTCCCTGATCAGGGGTCACACCCAGGCCTTCTGCCTTGGAAGCACAGAGTCTTATCCACTGGACCGCCAGAAAAGTCCCCTGTTTTTCTCTTTTAAATTCCTTCTAACTCGTCTTCCTCAGACTCCTTGGGGATGGATGTGCTGTACGAGGGTCTGTCCGGTTCCATTTGTGGTTAATTTTCTTATAACATTTTGTGATTTCAACCCTGTGCCTGCTTTCCAAATCTACATCCTTCAGACCAGCGTTGCTCTGAGCTCCAGGGCGCCACGTCCAGTTGGCTGGCCGCCTCAGCGGACTTCCCCTGCTGGTCTCCACTCTGAGCAGCTCTGCCTACCCGCTTCTGAGAGGGGATTTTTATCTTTCTTCGTCCACTCCCACATTACTTGTGTCTGCAGCATTTAATAAATACGTATTACCTTTCCTATTTCTATTCTAGTGCTTTTTTAACATCTTTAGTTCATTTAAAGGCTTTCTTGAAATTAGTTCACAGGAAAAAATTCACCCAAGTTAACTGTACTGTTCATTTACTTTTGAAAATGGAGAGAGCCATCCAGTTTTAAGACGTTTCCATCAACTCAAAAAGTACCCTCGTGCCCATATGCAGTGATTTCTCACTCTAACCGCAGATTCAGGCAAGCAGGGGTCTGCTTTACTTCTATAGATTTGCCTTTCCTAAAATTTCATATAAGTGGAACCATGCAATATGTCGTCTTTTGTGTTTGGCTTTTTTAATTTTTTTTTGCTTTTACAGAGTTCTGTTGTTTACAGCTCTATGTATTCCCAGGTCCATCATAGGCATATCTTTAGCCCCTCCCATGCCCCCACCCCACCCTGCAGGTTACTGTCCCGTGGAAGAGCCCTCAGCTCCACAGAGCGTCCACCGTGGTTGTCTCTTTTACACCTGACAGTGCAGGTCTCCGTGTTGCTCTTTCCAGACCTCTCACCCGCTCCTCCCTCCCCCCGCGTCCAGGGGCCTGTTCTCTGTCTGTTTCTCCATTGGCCTTTTTTCCTTCCTTCATTTAGCGTAATGACTTTGAGGCTTATCCATTTGGAGTGTTGGTAGATTGTTCTTTTTTTAAACAGCTTTCCGTTGTGCAAACAGAGCACACTGAGTGTATCCACCAGTCGATGGATGTTGAGGTTATTTCCAGGTTTTACCTGTGATGAATAACGCTACTTTGAATATTCACGTGTAAGTCTTTGTAGAGACATATGCCTTCATTCCTTTTCAGTAGACATTTAGTGATAGAATTGCTATATCATTTATTAAATGTATCTTCAACTTTTTAAGAACCTTTCCAACTATTTTCCAAAATGTTGGATCACTTTAGAATCTTGCCAACCCGTGGCGTTGTCAGTCTCTTGGCTGTGGCTGTCTTATGTGGGTGTCGAGTCGTATCCGATTGTGGTTTTAATTTGCGCTTCCCTAATGAGTAATGGTGTTGAGCATTCATATGTTTTCTTGGGGGATACGTCTGCTAAATTCTTTTGTGTATTTTAAAATTGCCTTCTGATTTTTGAGCTTTAAGAATTCTTTGCTTGATCTGGATACACATCCTTTGTTAAATACATGGTTTTCAAATATTCTCCCCATGGATTTGGTTTATTTTTTTGTTTTTTGATGATGCCTTTTGAAGAGCAAAAGTTCTAAATTTTGTTAAACTGTAATTTATCAATGTTTTCTTCTATGGGTCATTCTTTTGGTGTCAAATCTTAAGAGTTTTATGCCTAACCCGAGGTTAGAAAAGTTGTCTCCTCTCCTTTCTTTCAGACTTTTGATAGTTGGAGCTCTACACTGAAGCCTATGATCTGTCTACTAATTTCTGTCACCATGTGAGGTAAAGGTAAGGACTAAACTTATTGTGTACAGTTCCATATGCATTATTTAGCATTATTTGTTGAGAAAACTCTGTGCTACAGCAGATTGTCTTGGCATCTTTAAAAATGTCTGAATGTACGGATGTGTTTCTGTATTCTGTTTCATTGATATGTCTGTCTTTATACGAATACCACACCATCTTGATTACTATGTTTCATAGTACATTTTGGTATGAGGCAATATGGATCTTTTGGTTTTGCTTTTCCTATTCAAGCTTATATTGGCTAGTCTAGATCTTTTCAGTTTTCATATACAGTTTAGGATTAACTTGCTGGTTTCTTTTAAAGAGAAATTTCTTAGTATAAGAAATTTTTATAATTTTATTGTTTTATTTTTGACTCGCTAGGTCTTTGTTGCTGTGTAGGCTTTTCTCTAGTCGTGGTGTGCCAGCTTTTCATTATAGTGACTTCCCTTGTGCAACACAGGCCCTAGGCTCATAGCTTCAATGACTGCGGCATGTGGGCTCAGTAGTTTTGGCTCTTGGGCTCCAGAACACAGACTCAACAGTGTGATGCATGGGCTTAGCCGCTCTGCAGGGATCTTCCCAGATCAGGGATTGAACTCATGTCTCCAGCATTGGCGAAAGGGATTCTTTACAAGCAAGCCACCAAAGAAACCCAGCTTGCTAGTTTGTATAAAAAGTCCTGCTGGTCGACCTGGTATTGCAGTACTTCCAGGAATGGTGGCCCACCCCTGACCCCTCAGGGAGGGGAAAGACTGTGAGGGCAAGGGTAAGGGAAAAAAAGCCCTGCTGGGTTTTAGTAAGGATGGCATTTGAATCTATAAACCAATTTGGGCAGAGCAGCCATCTTAAAAATACTGAGTTTTTCAACCTGTGAACATGTTTCTCCATTTCTTGAACTCTTTTAAAAGCACTGTTTTGCAGACATGGAGGATAGACATGTGGACATTGTGGGGAATGAACAGTGGGTGGGAGGTGTAAAGGAAGTAGTATGAAAACCTACACTATCATATGTGAAAAAAAATAGCTATTGTCATTGCGCTGTGAGAAAAGGGGATCCTGCAGGGGTGCGGTGCGACGGCCTGGAGGGGTGGGATGAAGGGGATATATACATATGACTAATCTGCGATCATACATATCTGTAAATAAGACTCTGTAAAAGTAAAAAGTAAAATAATAAAAAAATTTCATTCCATATTTGAAATGAATAAAGTTTTTAAAAAAAAAAAAAAAAATTAGAAAAAAAGCATTGCTTTGAAGTTCTCAGTGTATGGATCTTAGACTTTGTTAGTACTCCTCTTAAGTGTTCTTTTTATTACTGTTGCAATTGGAATTCTTTCTTAATTTCACTTTTGGATTGTTTGTATTTCTGCAGTGTTGATAGACATTACTTTCAGTAAGTTCATTGTATATTCCACTAGAATTTTTTTACTTACATATTTTGTGAAGGACAGTTTTACTAGTTCCTTTCCAATCTGGTTGCCTTTCAGTTTCTGCCAGATCAGTAGTTAGATCCTCCTTTTATTCCAGATTTTATTAATTTATATATATTTTTATTTTGTCAGTCTAATGAAAGTTTTAACAGTTTTACTCATTTATTTTTTTCAAGATTCAACTTGATTTTGTGGGTTGTTTTCCTCTTTTTTTGTTTCATTGATTTCTACTTTTAAAGGATTATTTTTTGGGTGGGGGGACGGGTTGGGGAGGGAGGGGGTGGGTGAGCCACTTCTATTGGTCTTTCATTTACCTGTTTTCATCTATCTTTGTTCTTTGGCCCGTGTGGGCCTCCCATTGCAGTGGCGTCTGTTGTCGCAGAGCACCGGCTCTGGGCGCATGTGCTCCAGAGCTCCGGCTCGGTAATTGGAGACATTGGTCCAGCCGCTCCGCGGCACGTGGGATCTTCCCAGGCCAGGGATCAAACTGGTGCCCTTTGCACTGCAAGCCGGTGTCCTTACCCACTGGACCACCAGGGAAGTCCGTGATTTCTACTTTTGATCTTATTGTTTCCATGTAATTTAGGTTTGATATGTTCTTTTTACACCTTAGGTTATTGACTATAGATCTTCTAATTTAAACATTCAATGCTGTACATTTTCTTCAAGCATTGCATTAGCTGAAACCACACATTATAGTATGTTTGGTTTTGTTTGAAATACTTTCTAATTAGATGTTGTGATTTCTTCTCTGACCCACGGGTTATATGGAAATACGGTTTTCAAAGTTCTGAAGGTTTCCTAAAGTGCTTTCTGTTGCTGATTTCCAAGTTCTATCATGGTTGAAGAATAATTTTGTATGATTTTAATCCTTTTAAGTTTGTTGAGATTTTATAATTTAACATATAATATACCCTGGAGAAATGTTCCATGTGGATTGAAACCATTGTGTAATATCCATATGTGTTACTTGGGTGCAGTTGATCAATAGTTGTTTATATATTCTATATGATTATTTTATTTCTAGTTTAATTGCTGAGAAAAGAGACTTAATCTCCAACTGTAATTACTAAATTATTTCAGTTCTGTCAATGTTTGCTTCATGTATTCACTCCTTTTTTTAATTCTTTAAGATTTTACAGAGTTTTGTTGTTCACCAACATGAAAGTTTTAACAGTTTTACTCATTTATTTTTTTCAAGATTCAACTTGATTTTGTGGGTTGTTTTCCTCTTTTTTTGTTTCATTGATTTCTACTTTTAAAGGATTATTTTTTGGGTGGGGGGACGGGTTGGGGAGGGAGGGGGTGGGTGAGCCACTTCTATTGGTCTTTCATTTACCTGTTTTCATCTATCTTTGTTCTTTGGCCCGTGTGGGCCTCCCATTGCAGTGGCGTCTGTTGTCGCAGAGCACCGGCTCTGGGCGCATGTGCTCCAGAGCTCCGGCTCGGTAATTGGAGACATTGGTCCAGCCGCTTCGAGGCACGTGGGATCTTCCCAGGCCAGGGATCAAACTGGTGCCCTTTGCACTGCAAGCCGGTGTCCTTACCCACTGGACCACCAGGGAAGTCCGTGATTTCTACTTTTGATCTTATTGTTTCCATGTAATTTAGGTTTGATATGTTCTTTTTACACCTTAGGTTATTGACTATAGATCTTCTAATTTAAACATTCAATGCTGTACATTTTCTTCAAGCATTGCATTAGCTGAAACCACACATTATAGTATGTTTGGTTTTGTTTGAAATACTTTCTAATTAGATGTTGTGATTTCTTCTCTGACCCACGGGTTATATGGAAATACGGTTTTCAAAGTTCTGAAGGTTTCCTAAAGTGCTTTCTGTTGCTGATTTCCAAGTTCTATCATGGTTGAAGAATAATTTTGTATGATTTTAATCCTTTTAAGTTTGTTGAGATTTTATAATTTAACATATAATATACCCTGGAGAAATGTTCCATGTGGATTGAAACCATTGTGTAATATCCATATGTGTTACTTGGGTGCAGTTGATCAATAGTTGTTTATATATTCTATATGATTATTTTATTTCTAGTTTAATTGCTGAGAAAAGAGACTTAATCTCCAACTGTAATTACTAAATTATTTCAGTTCTGTCAATGTTTGCTTCATGTATTCACTCTTTTTTTTTTTTAATTCTTTAAGATTTTACAGAGTTTTGTTGTTCACCAACATGCATGTTCCCAGATCATTCATATGCATATCCCTGGACCCTCCCCCCACCCCTCCCAACCGTCGCCCCAAGTGATTGTAGGCACTCCTATTCCCTTAGCACAATGACAATAGCTATCTTTTCCACACATGCCAGTATAGGTTTCCATGTTACTCCCTCCATGCCTCCCCCTCCCTATTTCTTCCCCACAATGTCCGTATGTCTATGCTCTGTCTGTTTTTCCATGAGTTCACTGTGTGTGTTATCAAGACCGTCCTGCTAGATTCCATATATGTGTGTTAGTATGCTGTATTTGTCTTTCTCTTTTTGAATTACTTCACTTTTTATGATAGGTTCTAGAGCCAGCCACTTCATTAGGACTGAGTCTTCTGCATTTCTTTTAACAGCTGAGTAGTATTCCATTGTATATATGTACCAGGGCTTCTGTATCCATTCATTCGTCGATGGACATCTAGGTTGCTTCCATGTTCTGGCTATTGTATAGAGAGCTGCAATGAACATTGGGGTACAAATGCCTCTTTCATTTTTGATTTCATCAGGATATAAGCCTGATGGGATTGCTGGGTCATAGGGTGCTTCTATTTTTAGTTTTTTAAGGAATCTCCATACTGTCTTCCATAGAGGCTGTATCAATTGACATTCCCACCAGCAATGCAAGAGGGTTCCCTTTTCTCCGCACCCACTCCAGCATTTATTGTCTGTTGATTTGTGGATGATGGCCATTCTGACGGGTGTGAGGTAATATCTCATTGTAGTTTTGATCTGCATTTCTCTAATTATAAGCGAGGTTGAGCATCGTTTCATGTGCTTTTGGGCCATCTGTATGTTCTCTTTGGAGAGGCGTCTCTTTAGGTCTTTTTCCCATTTTTTGATTGGGTTGTTCGTTTTTCCTGTGCTGAGTTGTCTGAGTTGCCATGTATTCACTCTTACTAGGTCCCTATATGTTTATAATTCTTAGAGATTATTGGTGTTTGGGCCCTTCTGTAATAATCTTATGTACCTCTTGATCTCTAGTAGTATTTTTTTTGTCTTAAATTCTACTTTTTCTGATATCAATGTAGGTGTTTCTGGTAACTTTTTATTTTATTGTTTGTGTGCTATATGTTTATCCCATTCCTTTTCCTTCAGTCTGTCTGTGTCTTTGAGTCTGAAGTTTTTGAAGACAGTGTATAGTTGGAACTTGCTTTTGTAAGCCATGTTGATGATGATTTCCTTTTGGTTAAAGTGTGTAATTCGTTGACACTTAATATAATTATTGATAAGCTCAGATTTATATAGGCCATTTTGCTTTCTGTTACGTATCTTTTGTTCTTCTGTTCTTTTGCTGCCTTCTTTTGTGTTAAATGTTTTTAGCAGGCCATTTTTAACTCCTTTGCCTTATTAACTATTTTTAAAATTAATTTCCTTACTGGTGCTCTAGGTTACAATGCGTGCGCCCGTGTGTAACGGCCTCTCGGGGTCGGGGCCGGCCGCTCCGGAGGAGCTCAGCAGCCTGGCTCCCGGGTAGCTCCGCGCTGTCCTCCCCTCCGCGCTGCTGTGGCCGTCTGTCCTGTGTCTGCATATGGTGTGTGTGCACATGCACACAGATCCAGCAGTGCCAAAGTGTACTCACGGCCCCGTGCGGCCACCCTTCAAAGGAAATCCAGGGAGAAAAGAGAACAAAACCTGTTTATTCTTTTATATTCACCCAATATTTACAATTTCCAATGCGCTTCATTTCTTTCTGTGAATTCAAGTTCAATTTGACATTTTTGATAGCCCGAAAGTCTTCCTCTAGGATTTCTTAGGAGAAAGTTCTGATGGCTATAAATTCTCTGCTTTTGTTCATCTTTGAATGACTTTATTTTGCTTTGAGTTGTGAAAGGCAGTTGGCTGGCTGTATGGGCTCAGACTCTGCGGCGTTTGGACTGTCGCGTGCGGCCGTGGCCTCCACTTGTCTGGTGGAGAGGCCGCGAGGCCCGCGTTGCCCTCCCGCGTGGTGCTCGGTCTCCCCTGACTGCCCGCGAGGTTTTCGCAGTCTCTGGCTTTCAGCAACTTGACGACAGTATGTGAATCTCCGTGTGTATCTTACTCAGGTTTGCTGGGTTCTTTGAACCTGCCAATCAACGTTTTCCAGCAAGTTTGGGAAGTTTTCAAGAATTATTTCTTTAAATTACTTTCTGCCTCTTTTTCTCTCTTTCAGGATTCCTGTTCATGTATGATGGAATTCTTTGTGTTGTCCTGCGGGTCTCCTGGGTGGCTCATTTTCCTTCAGTCTTCTCTGTTGTTCTCAATGGATAGTTTCTATTAACCTGTCCTCAAACTTAAGAATTGCCCTTGTGTCTTCTCACATCTACTCTCAAGCTCATTTTTCATGGTTATACTTTTCAACTCTCAATTTCCACTTGGTTCTTTTTAAAGTTTCTATTTCTCTATTAAGATTTCCTATTGTTGGGTCTTCCCTGGTGGTCCAGTGGTTCAGAAACTTGACTGCCAGTGCAAGAGACACGGGTTCGATTCCCGTGCGGCAAGATCCCACATCCTTGGAGCGACAGGGCCCCTGTGCCACAACTGCTGCAGCCCGCTCGCCCGAGCCTGTGTGCTGCCGTGGAGAGCAGCCCCGCCCGCCGCGAGCGGAGGCCCGTGAGCAGCAGGACAGGCCCAGGGTAACCAGAAAGACATACATGATTTAAGAAAAAAAATTCCTGTTGTCGATTGTTATATTTTCCTTGAATTCTTTAACATAGTTTCCTTTAATTCTTTGTAGTTACAAGAGCAGCTTTGATGTCTATCTATTTTTAATATCTAGGCCCACTCAGAATTGATTTGTATTAACTGCTTTTATTCCTGACCACGATGACACTTTTACTTTTGTATATTTCATAATTTTTCTTGAAAACTGTCATTCTAGGTAATACATTGATTTTGTTTTTCTTTTTTTTATCACTGAGGTTTCTGATTATTACTCATGAGGTTCTCTCTTTTTTCCTTTATTTTGGTACCTTTCCTGTAAATGGTAGTCTGTCTCCTTATGGAATGTGGCCACTAATGTCTGTGCTCAATTTTTAAAAACTGTTTTGTTTTTAAAACAAGCATTTCAGGCAGCCTGCCTTCCTAGGGGTAGCCTCAGTGTCTGCTTAGTTACCAGCCAAAGACTGAGGTGGAAGCGGTACTTGCTGTCTTGAGTCTGTCCGCGTTCGCCCCGCCGCTGATCCTGGGTGCTGGAGGGAGCCTGGGGAAGCCGGTTTTCAAGCTGCCGTGGCTTTCCCTTGACCTCAGGCTCTCCAGCCTCCCTTGCACATGCGTCAGCCAGAGACGTGTGGAGAGTTGACCTGGCCGTCTTCAGTCTTTCTCATTTCTAGGATCTTCCTATAAACTGTTTGGTTGGCTTGCCCCTTGCCCTAAATGAAACCATAGCCTCAGACTAACAGATCTAACAGATCTACAGGTTTTCTTTTTCCATTCTCTTTTTTTTCAGCCCATGCAACTCTCAATTTCCACTTGGTTCTTTTTAAAGTTTCTATTTCTCTATTAAGATTTCCTATTGTTGGGTCTTCCCTGGTGGTCCAGTGGTTCAGAAACTTGACTGCCAGTGCAAGAGACACGGGTTCGATTCCCGTGCGGCAAGATCCCACATCCTTGGAGCGACAGGGCCCCTGTGCCACAACTGCTGCAGCCCGCTCGCCCGAGCCTGTGTGCTGCCGTGGAGAGCAGCCCCGCCCGCCGCGAGCGGAGGCCCGTGAGCAGCAGGACAGGCCCAGGGTAACCAGAAAGACATACATGATTTAAGAAAAAAAATTCCTGTTGTCGATTGTTATATTTTCCTTGAATTCTTTAACATAGTTTCCTTTAATTCTTTGTAGTTACAAGAGCAGCTTTGATGTCTATCTATTTTTAATATCTAGGCCCACTCAGAATTGATTTGTATTAACTGCTTTTATTCCTGACCACGATGACACTTTTACTTTTGTATATTTCATAATTTTTCTTGAAAACTGTCATTCTAGGTAATACATTGATTTTGTTTTTCTTTTTTTTATCACTGAGGTTTCTGATTATTACTCATGAGGTTCTCTCTTTTTTCCTTTATTTTGGTACCTTTCCTGTAAATGGTAGTCTGTCTCCTTATGGAATGTGGCCACTAATGTCTGTGCTCAATTTTTAAAAACTGTTTTGTTTTTAAAACAAGCATTTCAGGCAGCCTGCCTTCCTAGGGGTAGCCTCAGTGTCTGCTTAGTTACCAGCCAAAGACTGAGGTGGAAGCGGTACTTGCTGTCTTGAGTCTGTCCGCGTTCGCCCCGCCGCTGATCCTGGGTGCTGGAGGGAGCCTGGGGAAGCCGGTTTTCAAGCTGCCGTGGCTTTCCCTTGACCTCAGGCTCTCCAGCCTCCCTTGCACATGCGTCAGCCAGAGACGTGTGGAGAGTTGACCTGGCCGTCTTCAGTCTTTCTCATTTCTAGGATCTTCCTATAAACTGTTTGGTTGGCTTGCCCCTTGCCCTAAATGAAACCATAGCCTCAGACTAACAGATCTAACAGATCTACAGGTTTTCTCCATTCTTTTTTTTTTCCCTGTACTCTCACTACTTTAACAACCCTGTTAGCGAGGGGGCATTCCTGATGACTCAGCAGGTGAAGAATCTCCTTGCCATTCAGGAGACACTGGAGATGCAGGTTTGATCCCCTGGATCAGGAAAATCTCCTGGAGAAGAAAATGGCAGCCCGCTTCATTATTCTTGCCTGGGAAAGCCCATAGACAGAGGAGCCTAGCAGGCTACAGTCTGTGGGGTCGCAGAGATTCGGACACGATTGGGCAACTAAGCAAGCACTACCAGCGAGTTCTCCTCTCTGCCCCAGATCAAGCCTGCCGCCCGCAGCCGGGCTCTGGGCTCTCACCCCGCGCTGCCCTGGTCGCGAAGCCTGTCACTGCCGGCGAGCTGGTAGGAGTCGCGGTTCCTCCCGCAAGGAGCCTCAGATGCCTGCTGTCGCTGTGGCTGGTGTGAGTAGATTGTCGTGAGGAAACACTCTTCAGTTACTTCCCTCTGCGGGGAGAGGTTCTTTGAACCTTTTTGGGCCACAGGGCTAGATGGATCATCTGCCGTATGCTTATTGTTTTATTATCTTTGTTTAAACCTTTAATCCTCCTGGAACTTTAATTTTGTTTATAGCTTGAGACAGAGGTCTTAGTTCATTTTCTTCCCCGAATGAATAGACAGTTTTCCAGACAACCTCTGGCTGATTGAACCCAGGCTGAGTCTCACTTGGCTTGTGTATAATTTTTGAATGAGACTAATGTTGTGTATGTTGGCGTAGTTGTGGAAGGAAATGCCATGCAGGTCCTCAAAATAAACAGATAAATTCAGTACGTCAAGATACAAGACCATGTGTGATAGATGAAGTTAATCTGCCGAAGACTTCCCAGAAACGACTGGTGTTTAGACTGGCCGGGGGCTCGGCCGCGTCTGGATTTGGGCCCCGGAGGACTCGCTGGCCTGGCGCAGCGTCCTGTCTGCGTCTTCTCCTGTGTGTAGCCTCAGCCCGGCATTTTGGTTTCCGCTTTGCCGCTGTCTCGGTGCACTTTGGACAGCATCGCAGGGCTCTTAGTATGGGAGAATCCACCAGCTCCTCCTCAGCTCCATGAGTTACTGGCTCAAGAAGAGAAATGAAATGGAACCTATTCTCTTTTTTTGTCAATGGAATCATGGTTGATTTGCATTGTTGTGTTAATTTATTTGTACAGCAAAGTGATTCAGTTACACATTTTTTTCTCGTTAGTTTCCCTTGCGGGCTATCACAGGACGTTGACTGTAGTTCCCCGTGCTGGACAGTGGAGCCGTGTTTATCCTAATCCTGTGGATCATCCTTTACACCTGCTAATCCCGGACAGCCGATCCATCCGTCCCCGTCTCCCCGTCCCTCTAAGCAATCACAGGACTGTTTTTTTATGGCTGTGAGTCTGTTTCTGTTTTGTAGATAAGTGCATTTGTTCATATTTTAGACCCCCCCACCCGTAAGGATATATATGGTATTTCTTTTTCTTTCTGACTTACTTCACTTAGTATGATCATCTCTAGGTCCATGTATGTTGCTACAAATGGTATTATTCCTTTAATTGCCTTAAATGCCTAAGGTATAGTATTCCATTGTGTATATATACCACATTTTTACCCATTCATCTGTCAGCGGACATTTAAGTTTCCATGTTTTCGGTTTTGTAAATAGTGTTACACTGAACATTGGGTTGCATGTATCTTTTTGAATCACAATTTTTTTTTTTTCTGGATGTATGCCCGGGAGTGGGGTTGCAGAATCATACGGCAGGTATTCTGTGTTTGGTTCTCTGAGGCACCTCCACGCTGTGGTCCATAGTGGCCACCCCTGTTGGCACTCCCACTGGGTGCAGGAGGGCGATGGAGCCGACCCTCGATGCTCAGGTTGCACTGGACCTTCCCTTGGGTCATCATGTTCAGTGTCTCCATGCCTGTGTTAATAGGAAATGTCTCGACAGAGCCAGTACTCGGAAGTATTGTTTTCTCTAGCGGGGATAGGATGGCCTTGCACTGCAGATGCACTCTTATTTAGCTGTCTTTGAGGACCAGTGGCTTCTGCTTGATGCGTCCTTGTTCATTTCTTAAATCACAACAAAGGGAAGGTCCAGCGGCTGGGAGTCCACCTGCCACCACAGGGAACACAGGTCCCATCCCTGGCTGGGGAGGATCTCGTATGCTGGGAGCGTCTGGGCCCGTGGCTGCGACTCCTGAAGCTCGAGCACTCTCGAGCCTGTGCCCGCAACAAAAGCTGCAACAGCAGTGAGAGGCCCGCGGAGGCCCCGCCCGCCACAGCTAGAGAACGCCTGCTTACAGCAGCAAAACCCCAGCACAGCTAAAAGCAAGCAAAATCTTAAAAAAAAAAAAAAAAAGTCAGGGGTTTCCCTGGTGGTCTGATAGGTAAAGAGTCTGCCTTGGCAATGCATAGAGCAGTGGTTCGATCCCTGGCCCGGGAAGATCCCACATGTGGCGTCGTGGCTGGACCGGTGTGTCCAGCTACAAGCCAGCGCTCTAGAGCGCATGCACCCAGAGCTGGTGCTCTGCAGTGAGAGAGGCCACTGCAATGGGAGGCCCACACAGGCCAGAGAATAAAAGTGGATGAAAATAAATAAAAATCAATAAAAAGAGGCC
The DNA here is from genome assembly GCA_022376925.1 of Tragulus kanchil. Classification (NCBI taxonomy): domain Eukaryota; kingdom Metazoa; phylum Chordata; class Mammalia; order Artiodactyla; family Tragulidae; genus Tragulus; species Tragulus kanchil. The sequence continues at coordinate 125,267,150 of JAIOJX010000026.1, forward strand.
AAAAAAAAAAGACAAAAAAAATTGTCATAGTTAAGTCCCAATAGAAGACTGCCAAATTGCTCAAGTCTTCCCAGGAGTAACACGTATTAGGAAGAGATTTGTGAAAATATTTATATATGATGACACAGACAAACTTCTTAAAATTGTACCAGATGGTTACTTTAGACATCATAGCATGCGTTTTGTCATAACTATTAGGAGCTCAAAATAATAGACTTAGTATTTGAGTACTGATTGTCATATCACCAGTCCTGATTTTAGGCTAAGCCTGTCAGGTGCTTACGCCTTTCTGAAAGACTGGTCTTTGGCTGTGCTGGGTGTTTACTGCTGTGCCTGGGCTTTCTCCAGCTGTGGTGCACGGGCTCCTCGTTCCCTGGCTGCAGAGCACAGGCTCGAGGGGTGCGGCTTCAGCTGCGGGGGAGGCAGGCTCGTGCTTGCGGCTCACGGGCTCCAGAGCATGGGCTCAGTTGTGGTGCGTGGACTCGGTTACTCCTCGGCCCGTGGGATCTTCGGGGACCAGGGGTCGAACCTGTGTCCTCTGCACTGGCAGGTGGCGTCTTAACCGGTGAACCCTCAGGGAAGCTCCTCATGCTGTAGCTTACGTAAGGGGAAGTCAGCTTTTGGCACTGATCCCTCATTTTGAACCCTCGTCTCCTTCCCTGACAGTTCTTCGCATCCTGTAGGATGCACCTGCACATCATGATTCAGCATGGGAGTGTGTCCCGAGGGGACCTGGGGAGTGTCTCTTAGGCAGGTAGGTCTTTCTCCGTGATGATCAGGGACAGGGGACGTTTTGCTGTCGTGTAGTCGCTCAGTCGTGTCTGCCTCTCCTTCGACACCATGGGCTGTAGCCCCGCCCGGCTCCTCTGTGCACAGGATTCTCCGGGCAGGACTGGAGCGTGCTGCCATTCCCTTCGCCAGGGGAGCTGCCTGACCCAGGGATGGAACGTCCGCTCCTGCGCTGATGAGCAGAGTCTTCACCACTGAACCCCTGTCGGGGGAGCCTGACAATGGGCATAAAGCACATATGTGTATATGATGCATACTCCATAGATGATATCAATATTATCATGACAGTTATTATAAGATTATCACTTTGTGGTGTCACTAATGGGCGTCGGCGTTAAGGACACAAGCTCCCGCTAAGTGGAGTGGTGGGGCCAGAGTTGTGACTTGTCAGCGGAGGCCCAGCTAGACCCCAGCGCAGGGTGCTCCTGGGGCACCGCGGCACGAGCGTGCTCGGCTCCCTGGGGGCCCCCGCCCGCGCGCCCTGCGGCACTGTTCCTGGAACCCGTCCCCGGCGCCGAGGGCGGCTCTGTGGGGCTCGCTAGGCCTTTCGTGGAAAAGCGCGCCCAGCCCGGGGGTGTCCTGGCTCTGTGGGCTCAGCAGGTGCTTCGTCTCTCAGAGAGCCAAGTCTCATCGGTAAAACAGGCAGGATGCTAAAACTGGGGACAATGTGCTAATATATACGAAGGGCTTGGTGTTCTGTAAGTGCTACATACTGGCATTATTTAAACACTTCAGTGTTGAGTTTAGTGACCCCTGTCTTGGGGATTTTGTGGGAAGATTTAAAGAAAAATGTGAATGTAGAGTATTTGGGACATAATAGACCTTTAACAATAGGTAGACTCTTGGGTTAGGTCCAAGGAACACAGGTCTTTAATGGGCTTCTGTGAGGGCGACTCCCGGTGGGGCGGGGGGACTCGTCTCGGTCTTGGCTCCGGGGCTCGCTGGCTGTGCGCTCTTGAGCAGGCCACTCAGGGCCTCAGTGTCCTCGCTCGAAAATGAGGTATTTGGGTAAATGAGAAACTAAAATGTCCCTTTTTATACTAAGAAGGATACTTTCTAATGCCGCATAGGAAAGGAGCTTTCGGATCCTGGGGGACGTTCCAGAGGCCCAGCTAACATGAACAAGTTAGGGTCATTAACTTTGCAAAATGAGTGAATTTGTTACAAATGAAAGTGGAAGCAAAATGGCTTATGCTCAGCCAAGTTAATTCATTGAGATATATTTTCTGTGCTCCTGAGTCCTGGAAAAATTGCACTGGGCTTTCGGAGCTCCTCCAAAAGAGATTTTTGATGGAGTCTTATGTGTTTTGCTTCCTTCTTACATCAAAACATTCAGCGTACTTTAAATTTAGCAGCAGCTGTTCCTCCTGGTATTAAGAAAGCGGTGAATGCGGCAGCCCAGCCTTCTTTCTAGCTGTGAAGGAGCAGGCTGAGCCCATCTGCTGTTTTCATTTTTTAAAAAAGTATTTATGGAAAACACCTTTTTGCTGGTTAGAAGATCAAGCTTACCTTGAAAGAATCTTTGCTCTTAATTAAAAAGCTGATAATGACATGCTTTTCAAAGCATTTCTTTGAATTAACTATCAATTAAGTTGGGTTGGTGGTGAATGAGAAATGGGGATTTTTTAAAAAAAATTTTTTTGGCCTCTTTCTATTGGTTATTTATTTATTTTCATCCATCTTTATTCTGTGGCCTGTGTGGGCCTCCCATCGCAGTGGCCTCTCTCGCTGCTGAGCACCAGCCCTGGGCGCATGCGCACCGGAGCGCTGGCTCGCAGTTCCTCACGCCAGTCCAGCCGCTCCGCGGCACGTGGGATCTTCCCGGGCCAGGGATCGAACCGGTGCCCCTTGCACCGCAAGGCAGACTCTACCCACTGAACCACCAGGGAAGCCCAGAAATAGGGATTTTAAAATGTTATTAATGGATTACTTAGATGCTTTAGATGGCGGAGATTTTTTTTTATGATTCGCTTGTTTGTCTTAGTATGTTCAGTGCCTGGCGCACAGTACCTCTTGAAGTGTTTTGTTGATCAAATAAAGGAATAAAATAGATCCTTTCGTGGTCTCCAATGAGAATAGTATAAACCGTCCTGAGTAGGTTAACGGTAGATTCTGTTATTGATAAAACGAGGCAGAGCCTGGGTTGGGGAACCTGGGGGGCTGGGAGGGGCCGCCCCTTGCCCCGGGGGCGGGCGCTCCGCCGCGTGCATGTGTTCCGGGAACCGGAGCCGTGCGCGTGGCTGCGCCCGCCTGAGCCGGTGGGAAGAAGCCGGAGCCCGGAGGAGGGAGCGGGGGCTGAGGCCTGTGCCCGGGGCGCGGAGCGACGAGCGATGCCAGCTCTGCCCGGGGCTGGGCGCGGCCCTCTGGCTGGTGCCTCGCCGGGTAAAGGTGCCCTTTGCTCCTAGTCTGAGCGGGCGTTGCTGGCGGTACAGCAGGCTGGTCAGCCAAAGGCAGGAGCAGCTTCATTCTGAAAGCCAGAGCCCAGCACGGTGGGGGGCTAGCGGGCCGCGGAGCCGCCTTCCTCAGTGTAGACCGCGGGCTTCCTTAGTGCTGGCCCGGGAGGCGCGAGGCTGGTCTCTGCAGGCGTCTTGGTACCGGGGCCCTTGGGTCCTGCCGCTGGCTGGCCCCGTGGCTCCCACTGCTTCTGTGAACCTCCACACAGGACAGGTGCTCCTCTGTTCTGCGGCCTTTTCTCTCTCTGTGAAGAGAGCAGTGTTAGTCCTGTGTCAGAACCTCGAGAGCGGGCGCTCTCGCTCGTGTGTTGAGGGCTCCAGGCAGCATTCTCTGACAAGAGGTCCAGCCAGCGTGACTGGGCACGGCCCCAGAGCCCAAGGGTGGCGTCCACGGGAGCAGATCCAAGGTGTCCTGTTACACCGTCTCTCCTAGCAGACCAAGGATGTCCCGTTATCCTCAGCAGTGGGCGCTGTTCTTGGTGGCACAAGGGAAACAGGGTCTGGGCGGGATGAGGCAGGAGGAGGAGTGTTAAGCTAGAGGTCATGGCTCAACTGGGAAGCTGTGTGTCTCTGGGCAAATTGTGACCCTCTCTGGGTCTCCGTGACAGCGTCTGCAAGGTGGGCAGTTTGAAGAGGTGATCGTTTTATGGGTCGGCTGCCCTGCTGGGTGCCAGGCTCCAGGCCGCCAGTGTGGCCTCGAGTTAGCTCACTCACAGCCGCGGCTCCTCGCTGCTGAGGGTTGTGAGGAGAGCTGATCAAAAATGCCAGCAGGTGATGAGAAGGAAATGACTCACTCTGTTTGCTGAGGCGGGGGGATCTGACATTTGAGGAGGACGTTTACTCACGCACAGGACATCGACTAATTCTGTTATCATTGATTCAGTCCAGAAATCCTGGCTGGGTGCCCCCTGTATACAGACAGCCATTAGGGAAGCACAGATGCGCTCCTGAAGCTCGCTCGCTGTCACCGGGTGCAGGGGGCGGCGGGGCGGCGGGAGGAAGGATCCCCCGACGGAACATTCACTGAGCGTCCGCACGGCCTCGCCGGGCGCTCCAGCCTCCCCGCGCTGCGTCCTCTGGCCCTGTCGCCCAGTGAGGACACTGTTGGCCAGGCTCACGCTCATCAGGACTCGGAACCCACCTCGGCCTGTCTGCAGCCGCCAGCGTGTCACCGGGCGCCTTTGGAGGGAGGGGAGGCTTCGCGGGCCACGCAGAGGTCACGCGCTTCCAGCGCCCACGTTCCTCCTCTGTGCGGCGGCGGCGGTTGGCCCCGCCGCGCTCAGCCGCGTCCTCCCCCGGGGCCACGCAGAGACCGGCCTGGGCTTCTGCGGAACCCAGTGCAGAGCGGACGCCCGGGCTGGCTGGCTCCCTGGGCCTGCAGTCTGTGAGCCCGGAGCGGCCGGCGGGGCGGCTTCAGCGCGGGCAGAGGCCGCCTGCCCGAGGATGCAGCGGGCAGACGGCAGGGCAGCGCGGGCGGCGCCCTCGCACAGCATCGTCTGCCCTGTCGGATCGCGTCTTGATTGGGATGGGAGCTATTGGTGTGCTTCCCATTGCTTTGAACTATGAAGTTCCTTTCCTTCTCTGATCGTCTGAGTTCGTGCTACTTGCAGCCACGAGTCTAGAACAATGCAGCTTCCGAGAGGGCGTGGAGAGCGTTTCCTTCCTTCTCCCTGTGTGTTTCCTGCCAGCCTCACCTAAACTTTGGTTCTCGAGGGTTCACAGAATGTGGTCTTCCCAGAGAGTCTTCCGCGCTGTGATGTCTCAGAACTGTGTCCTCAGGATCGTGCACTCCTGCCCTCTACGTGATGCCAGGCCTCACACTCGGGGACGGCGTGGGCCACCTCTCTGTCGAGCATGACCTAGCACCTCTCCCTCCAGCCGCTCCGCGCCCTCTGCTTCCCAGCTCTGGTCCTTTTTTTTGTCACGCTGGGCCCCTGCGCACGGTTCCTCCTGACTTTGGGGACTCGCTGAAAGTCTCTCGTCTAGTGTTGGTAGCAGTGCAGATGGAGGTTGAGAATGACCCAGAGGAATAGCTTCTCTCCTGGTTCTGGTCTCCAGGCTCTGCATCCTAGAGCCCTGCCCCTGGAGAGCCTGTCCAGAGCATTCCTGGATCCGAGAGCCCCGCCCCTGGAGAGCCTGTCCAGAGCAGCCCTGGCCATTAGAGCCTGAAGGTCAAAGAGGAGTCCTTCCTGCCTTCACCAGCACAGCTGGGACAGGCGTCTCAGCTATGAAAGGTCAGTGCTGGTGCTGGTCAAGATGGGAATATCCAAGGTGATTGCGATAGAGCTCGACTCCAGGGCAGTGCCAGAGAGACTGAGCTCCAGACCCAAGAGCAGAAGCGGGGTTTCCAGTCGGCAAGCAGCGTGCGAGCGCCGTGGACGGCTGATGGCGAAGAGCAGACATCGGCGTAGGCACTTCTTCCTATGCTAATCTAAGAGGACAGGCCAAGAATGCAGGCACAGGGTGGGCGATGCGGAGCTGGATCAGATACTAAAGGAGATCAGATACCCAGGATGGGAAGGGACTCAGCCTGGGTCCCTGCCAAGGCTGGCTTAGGTGGCCCCCGAGCACGGCCCGATGACGAGGCTTTGTGGGAAACAGGGCTCACAGGAGGCTGACCGAAGTTTGGGGAGCGCCTCTGTAGCGGCCAGGGCTGGGGCGGCCGGCGTCCTCCCGGCCCGCGCAGGGCTCACCCTCCCGCGGCCGGGTCGGGGCTGAGACGACAGCTGCCGCTTCCTGGTGGGACGCTCACAGAGACGTCTGGCGGCTCTGGAGTCGGGAGGTCTCTGTGGCAGGGCCCCCGCACCCTCGCCGCAGAGGCTCGGCGCTGCCCCGCGCGGCAGGCCCGCACAGCCCAGTCGAGGAGCCTGGAGGGGCCGCCAGCCTAGTGGAAGGCGAGCGCCCGAGAGTTGCCCTGAAGCTGGCTGCGGGAGGGGCTGCGTGTGCGTCGTGCTGAACCTCAGAACCCCAGCGTGTTTAGGGTGCCCCGCGCCCTTCCTAAGTGACTTAGCAAACCTGCCCTCACTAGAAGGGAGTTTCCTTCCCCAGAGGCCCTGTGGAAGGCTCTAGGTGACGCGGATTTTCACCCCCAGCTGGGCTGGATCAAGGCCTGGCGGGAGCAGCTGCCCTGCGGGAGGGAGGGAGCTGTGGCCTGTGGACTGCTCAGCGGGCGGGCTCCTCGGCGGGCTCCTCTCCTGGTAAGACACCCCCTGTGGGGCTCCTGGAATGTGTAAAACAGGAGAGAAACGCTTCCTCAGGAAGTGGGATTCTGGACTGTGCAAGTTTTGCTGACAGCTCAGGGAGGCTCGGCGCCAGGTACTGCTAATAGGAGCCCACCGGCGCTCCCCGGGAGTGGGCAAGGGCTGGCGCGGCGTCCTGTGGCATCGGCCCCTCCTCTGCGCAGAGGCGACGGTGCCAGCTCTTCTGTCCCCGCCCTCCTCCTCCGCACGTGCTCCCCGCCCCGAGGACAGCGGGCTTTGGGGAGGCCGCGTGCAGCTGGGAGCGCTCGGGCGGGGCCCGGCGCTCAGGACGGGGCTGGCTGAGGGCGCGTGGGCCTGCGGGGGGCGCCACGCAGAGTGCCGGGGCCGCGCGCCCGGGTGACACACGTCCTCGGGAAGCGTTTGGACGCAGAAAGTGGACGGGACCAGCGAGGAAGGGGACCCCGCAGTCCGTGTCAGTGGTGTCCTAGCTGATCTTCCTCCCAGGCCTCTCGGGAGCCCCTGATTATTAACTTCTCCACCAAGGCCTGAAAGACCTCTATTAAAATGCAAATGAGATTGGCGGAGGACTTGCAGTGAGCCCTTGGCTGCCCCTCCGGTCTGAGGAGGGAATTGGCCCTCGGGAAAGGGACGGGCCTGGGCAGGGCCGCGCGTGGGGTGAGTCAGCGAAGCCACAAGGCAAGGGCGTGCGTGACTTTTTAGGAACCCATAGAGAGGCGAAGAAGAAGGGCTCAGACCAGCTTCACCCATTTTGTGTTTCACTTGGGACTGAAACTATCCCTGTTACGTAGCACCAACCTTTCTTAAAGTGTGTCTGATGCACTCCGAAGTCAGTTTCCCTTCAGAAAATTTCCAGAGCTGCAGGAGTCCAAGTCACACATGAGTTAAGTGTGGTGTCCACCTGCCCCCCATCCGCTGTCCTCTTGGTTGTTTCTAGTTAAGAAGCTTTGTTCAGGTCTGGCTGACCCAGCCAGTCTCCCTACTTGCAGGACTGTAGCCTTAAACAGAAGTTCTTCTATAAAATCAAAAAAACCTTTTGTCTGACTGCACCCAGTCTTAGTTGCAACATGCAGGGTCTCTACTTGCAGCCCATAACTCTTGGCCTTGGCACGTGGGGTCTAGTTCCCTGACCAGGGCTAGAACCTGGGCCCCTGCGCTAGGAGCGTGGCGTCTTAGCCACTGGGCCACCAGGGCAGTCCCAGAACAAAGGTCCTCTCAAGGCCTGTCACGTAGTATCTCTGACCAGCTCGCCAGCTCCAGGAGGCCTTGTATTATAGACAAGCCTTATGTTATAAACAAGTAATGTGTGACGTGTTGGTAGTTTCACCTCCAGTTATTTTCAGACTCAGATCACGTTTCTAAATGTAGACTTTGAGTTTTCTGAGCACCCCCTCCCCCCACAATGTTTTCCATGGAGGAACCTGTCGGCGTGTGGGTGTGTGTGTGGGGGGAGGGGGGGTGGGACTGTAGGGTGTGTTTCCAGGCACCGCTGTGTCGATCCTGTGGTGTCAGTGAGTCTCTGCTACTGGATGGTTTTGGAAGAAAACAAAGGTGTGTTTTGGGCATTGCAAATTGACGTTCCTTTCCCCTAATTTCAGGACATCTACATTGATCCTCCAATCGATTATCAATTCTGCAAAGACAAATCAAATATTTAATGCTAAAGCTGCCATATAAGCTTTATATCAAATGTACAGCAGAGTTGTTTTGCTCTATGTAATTGAATATATATTGATTTCATTTATGACAGGTTTCTAAGGATAGAAGCCTGATTTTGGTCTTTGCACATCATAGGCACTTGTAGTTACTTGATTGTACGTTGCTAGTCAGGTATAACGTGTGCTCGACATCGCTGTGTTGGCCCGCGTCGGCACGCCGCCCTCCAGCTGCCCCTCGTCCGCGTCAGGCTCTCCTCTGTCTGGCTGAATTCCACGTCTCAGTGTTGGGGTGTAATTGGGGACTCTCTAGGTAATCAGCCACATTGGGATCCCTAGAAATGTGTCAGGAGTAGTACATTTTGAATAACAGAAACCAAGAAGCTAATGGTTTGAGACATTCTTAACGTCACAGGACATGAACAAATTCTTGAAATGCGTCTCAGCCCTCAGCTTTTGGAATTCCTCCTTCCTGCCGAGAGCCCCAGCTGGGGGAAAGCGCCGCGGGTCTGGAGCGTCCCTCTGGGCATCCGTGGCCTTGCTGTCCCTAGGCTTCTGTGTTTTGTGTTTTTCTTCACTTGGCTTCCTCCCTTCTTTTCTGTAGTAGCTGGCGGGTGCATGCTTGCAAGAAAAAACAAGTGAGCAGGCTTGGCCAAACCTTCAGGTTGAAATGAACCCACTCCTGAAAGTGGGTCCCTTTCTGTGTGGTCCCCTGTGAGCTTTGCCTCTGTTGATGCCTCGGTGGGGATCCATTTCCACAAGACGAGGGCAGTGAGACTCCTTTGTTCCTTCCGGAGACAGGATGGGTCTCAAGACCCCTGGAAGCCTGGATGTCATCACCTCTCACGTTAGGCCGGGGTCTCGGGGCGGCTGGCGACAGGTCTGAAATGGAGAGCCTGGAGACTCACTGGGGCTGATATTTAGCAGAGCAGGAGGATGCCCAAACAGGTTCCTTTTTCCCTTGAAGATCGGTTTGATGCGGGGAGATTTTTATGGGCCCAGAAGCCCCATGCTAGGCTGTAATTGAGCATAATTATTGCCCTGCATGCAGCAAAGTGCTGGACTCAAGACATCCTACAGAATCCCATTAATTTCTTGATTGAGCTCCACAAAACAGTGCCCCCCAACAGGGCCAGGAAGAGCTGCATTTAATCTTCTGATCTTTAAAGGAAGAAATTGCTGGCTGTCCCGTTGGCCGACGTTTCCTCCTCACCCTGGGGCCTGGATCTGGGCTCCAGGGCTCCATTGCCAGCACACTTTATTAGAATTCTGTGGTGGTATCTTCTTGGCTTTGGATTAGTTCTACCCAAGAAAACTGTAGAAACAATGAACGAATTCATATGAATGAGTCGAACAAACACCCCAAATGCCGCCAGAATACAAAATAAGTCTTTTGTAATCATCTGGTTATTTCAGGTGAGAGATGTGGAAACAGCTTAAATTATTTGGGCAGTGACTCTCCCCTTTGTATTCAACGTGTGCCACGGCCCAGATTCCAGAAACGTCACAGGACATGAACAAATTCTTGAAATGCGTCTCAGCCCTCAGCTTTTGGAATTCCTCCTTCCTGCCGAGAGCCCCAGCTGGGGGAAAGCGCCGCGGGTCTGGAGCGTCCCTCTGGGCATCCGTGGCCTTGCTGTCCCTAGGCTTCTGTGTTTTGTGTTTTTCTTCACTTGGCTTCCTCCCTTCTTTTCTGTAGTAGCTGGCGGGTGCATGCTTGCAAGAAAAAACAAGTGAGCAGGCTTGGCCAAACCTTCAGGTTGAAATGAACCCACTCCTGAAAGTGGGTCCCTTTCTGTGTGGTCCCCTGTGAGCTTTGCCTCTGTTGATGCCTCGGTGGGGATCCATTTCCACAAGACGAGGGCAGTGAGACTCCTTTGTTCCTTCCGGAGACAGGATGGGTCTCAAGACCCCTGGAAGCCTGGATGTCATCACCTCTCACGTTAGGCCGGGGTCTCGGGGCGGCTGGCGACAGGTCTGAAATGGAGAGCCTGGAGACTCACTGCGGGGCTGATATTTAGCAGAGCAGGAGGATGCCCAAACAGGTTCCTTTTTCCCTTGAAGATCGGTTTGATGCGGGGAGATTTTTATGGGCCCAGAAGCCCCATGCTAGGCTGTAATTGAGCATAATTATTGCCCTGCATGCAGCAAAGTGCTGGACTCAAGACATCCTACAGAATCCCATTAATTTCTTGATTGAGCTCCACAAAACAGTGCCCCCCAACAGGGCCAGGAAGAGCTGCATTTAATCTTCTGATCTTTAAAGGAAGAAATTGCTGGCTGTCCCGTTGGCCGACGTTTCCTCCTCACCCTGGGGCCTGGATCTGGGCTCCAGGGCTCCATTGCCAGCACACTTTATTAGAATTCTGTGGTGGTATCTTCTTGGCTTTGGATTAGTTCTACCCAAGAAAACTGTAGAAACAATGAACGAATTCATATGAATGAGTCGAACAAACACCCCAAATGCCGCCAGAATACAAAATAAGTCTTTTGTAATCATCTGGTTATTTCAGGTGAGAGATGTGGAAACAGCTTAAATTATTTGGGCAGTGACTCTCCCCTTTGTATTCAACGTGTGCCACGGCCCAGATTCCAGAAACACCGTCCAGAAGGCTCTCTTGCATCCAGAACTCTGCATCGTGTGGGGGAACAGGGGATGGGACCACCCCCTCCTACAGATCACCCTCGGTGTTTAGGTGTATTTCCCAAAGACACTTTACTCATACTAAATTGCTCCAATCGTTACTGTTAAAAATTCCACAGCGTTGGTGTCTGGGGTCCTGCCTGCACACGCGGGCCGTGGAGGCGGAGGTCGTTTGGACCCAGTAAACCTGTTCCCGCGTCGTGGCCCGGGTCGTCATGCCTCGCAGCGCAGGCGGGGGCTGTGCACGGGAGCGGGACCCTGGAAACCGCCCCTGGAAGAGGCACTTTGGCGCAGTCAAGCCCGGGCCGCGGGTTCGTCTGCCTCTGGAGCGAGCTCCTTCTCCTCTAACAGGAGCAGGGCCGCAGCTGCGGGCCCCGTACCTGCTGCACGCCCGTGACTGTTAGTGTTGGCCACAGGTGGCCTGTGTCTCCTGCGGCCACCAGGCCACACGGGGTCTGCGGGCCACGTGCTCACCCGCCGCCGACCCCAGGCTGTGGCGGAGGAGGCCTGGCGGCAGGCGCCCAGCGGGGAGAGCGGGCAGCTAGCACGCGGACGTCGCCGGGTCCTCACTTGGCCTTACGTGTGTTAGTGTCCTGTGGATGTGCAGCTAATTGCCGTCAACATAGGGGATTTAAAGCACATCATAGACTCAGGTGGGAGGACAGCAGGTGGCTAGCAGTCGGGAGCGGCAGCGCCAGGGCAGAGGTGGAGGAAGGGCGGTCAGAGGCGCGGACTGCTGTCGGGTGACTGAACATGATCTCACGGGAAAACCCACACGGCCTTTTTGACAAACACAATATAGGTAGAGCAAATAAGCTGTATGGGTGTATGGGACAAAACGGGAATATAGTCAGTATTTTATAACAGCTACAAGTGGAGTCTAACCTTTCTCATGCTTTCCCATTATGGTTTATTACGGGATTTTGAATGTAGTTCTGTGCTCGTCAGTCAGATCTAGCTGTCTGTCCATCCGTGTATAGCAGTCTGCATCGAGTAATCCCAGACTCCCAGTGCATCAGCTGCACCTCACTAAAAAGAACGCAGAACACCCGTGTGTGGCTCAGGTTCCCTGGGCTAGGAGGCCAGCGCGGCCGAGCCGGGCCCTCCGCACAGGGTCCCCCGGGACGGCTGTCCTGGTGTCCGAGGGGCGGGTCTGAGGCGCAGGACCGCCTTCCCGGCTCCCGTGGCCGAGCTCAGTCTCCTCCGCTGGGAACGCGAGTCGGCTGCTGCTTCCCGGCCAGCAGCGTGGCCTCGTGGCCTCAAGCCTCTGAGCTCTAGATTCTTCTCTTGAGGCGGCCCTGAGGAGCTCAGGCCCGCCGAGGCTCGTTTCCATTTTGATGAACTCACAGTCCCTGATCTGTGTCCTCAACGCTATCTCCAAAACCCCTTTGCCTTTTAACCCAGCCTCCTCCTAGGAGTGACCGTCACCGTGTTCACTGATCCCACCCCTAGTCAAGCTGGGGAGCACAGTCCACAGGAATCTTGAGGTATCTGAGCATTCTCCTACACTGTATTTTTCTAGCTACTGAAAGAATATTGAGTTTAAAGCATTTATATATGGTAGTAAGTAGGAACAAGAGTTTCTGTTAGAGCACACAGTTTTCCTGAAAACTCTCATATGCTGCAAAATCACACACTAAAAATAATAGGGCCCCTGGGGAAAAAAAAATAAGGTCAAGGGAAGACCTCAAAACCTATGCTACTTTTTTGTTTTTTTTTAAAAAAACATGTATTGATTTATTTATTTTGGCGGGGTTGGGGAGGGAGGGGGGTGGACGGGCCACTTCTATTGGTCTTTCATTTGTCCATTTTCATCCATCTTTGTTCTCTGGCCCGCGTGGGCCTCCCATTACGGTGGCCTCTGTTGTTGCAGAGCACCAGCTCTGGGCACATGCGCTCCAGAGCTCTGGCTCAGGGTAATTGGACACATCGGTCCAGCTGCTCCATGGCACCTGGGATCTTCCCAGGCCAGGGATCGAACTGGTGCCCCTTGCACTGCAAGGCGGTATCCTTACCCACTGGACCACCAGGGAAGCCCCCTATGCTACTTTTTAACCAGAGCACGAGAAAGACAGTAAGAATCCTAGTAAAGCTCACCTGGTTTAAAAGGCAGTTTAAATGCCCAATAAATACAGCAAATATAAAACTCTACCTCACCAAAAAAAAAAAAAAAAAGGCACAGCCGAAGGGAGGAGGGAGAAACGATGGCGGTTGCTAAGTACAGGGGTACTAGAGAGTGTGCGGAGGCAGGGACCCTCGCAGCGGGCGTTTGACTAAACTCCAGAGGAGAATGTGGACTGAGCTCTGGATGGGATTGCCTGCCTTTGCATTGGTCTCTTTCAGCCTGTGTTGTCGTCAGCTACCATTCTTGCATTGCAGAAACTTGATCTTGCTGGGAAACATTCACAGTAAAAATGGCTTCCACATTATCCTGACACGATTTCTTCACTTACCAGTCATGTCTGAGCCAACTGGTGTTATAGAAACCTTTGTTATAGCAGAAGAGGCTGTAAATAATTTAAATTTCTTCTTTATTGTTATGACACACTCATTTCTTGAGTACTTTTTAAAATTTTGGTTTTATTTAGCAAAGTTTTATATGTGCGTATGTGCTAAGTCAGTTAGTCGTGCCTGACTCTTGGCCACGCCATAGACTATATAGCCTGCCAGGCCCCTCTGTCCACGGGATTCTCCAGGCAAGAACACTGGAGTGGGCTGCCGTGCCCTCCTCCGGGGGATCTTTCCAACTGAGGGATCAGACCACTGTCTCTTATGTCTCCTGTGTTGGCAGGCAGGTTCTTTACCCCCAAGCCACCTGAAAAGCCCGTCAAATGTACATGCACATCATCAAATAGTTTGTCTTGTTGAAGAAAATAGCCACTGCTCATGTATCTGCCACCATTTCCTGCTACTTGAGGCAAGAACTGTTTCAAGTGTTGCCGTTGATTCTTTGGGTATCTACTGGCGTCTCTCTCCATACATGCTTCTATTGCCGCGTCTTGGTTTTCCTCCCAGTTTTAGCCATTACTGACTTCTTATTAGGTAACATAAAAATTTAGCTTGTGATCATTCTTCTGCCTTGTCCCAAACACACGAACCCCCACTAACCGTCCTTTCATCCTCCTAGTTTAATTCTCCTGTGATTTCTATTTGAGCTGCATGTAGGTTTTCTTTGGTGCAACTATATAAATGCTAATTGTACCCAATCCATGTAGTAGTTGGTGATTGATTATCTATCCTCTTTCTCCGACATCTTGTACTGCCTAGACTTAATAATCGGCTTTAAAAAGTCAGTATAGGGCTTCCCCTGGTGGTCCAGTGGGTAAGGACACCGCCTTGCAGTGGGCCCAATCCGCTCGCAGCGGGCGTTTGACTAAACTCCAGAGGAGAATGTGGACTGAGCTCTGGATGGGATTGCCTGCCTTTGCATTGGTCTCTTTCAGCCTGTGTTGTCGTCAGCTACCATTCTTGCATTGCAGAAACTTGATCTTGCTGGGAAACATTCACAGTAAAAATGGCTTCCACATTATCCTGACACGATTTCTTCACTTACCAGTCATGTCTGAGCCAACTGGTGTTATAGAAACCTTTGTTATAGCAGAAGAGGCTGTAAATAATTTAAATTTCTTCTTTATTGTTATGACACACTCATTTCTTGAGTACTTTTTAAAATTTTGGTTTTTATTTAGCAAAGTATATATGTGCGTGCGTATGTGCTAAGTCAGTTAGTCGTGCCTGACTCTTGGCCACGCCATAGACTATATAGCCTGCCAGGCCCCTCTGTCCACGGGATTCTCCAGGCAAGAACACTGGAGTGGGCTGCCGTGCCCTCCTCCGGGGGATCTTTCCAACTGAGGGATCAGACCACTGTCTCTTATGTCTCCTGTGTTGGCAGGCAGGTTCTTTACCCCCAAGCCACCTGAAAAGCCCGTCAAATGTACATGCACATCATCAAATAGTTTGTCTTGTTGAAGAAAATAGCCACTGCTCATGTATCTGCCACCATTTCCTGCTACTTGAGGCAAGAACTGTTTCAAGTGTTGCCGTTGATTCTTTGGGTATCTACTGGCGTCTCTCTCCATACATGCTTCTATTGCCGCGTCTTGGTTTTCCTCCCAGTTTTAGCCATTACTGACTTCTTATTAGGTAACATAAAAATTTAGCTTGTGATCATTCTTCTGCCTTGTCCCAAACACACGAACCCCCACTAACCGTCCTTTCATCCTCCTAGTTTAATTCTCCTGTGATTTCTATTTGAGCTGCATGTAGGTTTTCTTTGGTGCAACTATATAAATGCTAATTGTACCCAATCCATGTAGTAGTTGGTGATTGATTATCTATCCTCTTTCTCCGACATCTTGTACTGCCTAGACTTAATAATCGGCTTTAAAAAGTCAGTATAGGGCTTCCCCTGGTGGTCCAGTGGGTAAGGACACCGCCTTGCAGTGCAAGGGGCCCGGTTCAATCCCTGGCCTGGGAAGATCCCACGTACTGTGGAGCAGCTGGACCGATGTGTCCATCTACCGAGCTGGAGCTCTGGAGCGCATGCGACCAGAGCCGGTGCTCTGCAGTGAGAGAGGCCACTGCGATGGGAGGCCATACAGGCCAAAGAACAAAGATGGAAATAAATGAAAGACCAAAAGAAGTGGCCAAAAAAAACAAAAGTCAGTATAGGGCTTCGCTGGTGGTCCAGTGGGTAAGGAGACCACCTTGCAGTGCAAGGGGCGCCAGTTCGATCCCTGGCCTGGGAAGATCCCATGTGCCGCGGAGCGGCTGGACCGATGTGTCCAACCACTGAGCCAGAGCTCTGGAGAACCCAGAGCTGGTGCTCTGTGGCAAGAGAGGCTGCTGCGATGGGAGGCCCATATGGGCCAAAGAGCAAAGATGGATGGAAGTAAATAAATGAAAGACCAATAGGAGTGGCCAAAAAGAAGTCAGTATAATTTTATGTAAATCTTAACACAACCCTAAACATTCCCCAGGTATGTAAATCTCTTTCCACACTTTCAAAAACATTAGACATTCTGTTAATTTAGTCTTCTTTCAGAATCAGAATCTTACCTGTCTTCTCTGGAGTGGCTGATCCTTAGCTCTGGCGGCTGTCTCTTAAACTGCTCTCTTGAAGCTTCCCTTCCTCCTCGGCTTCGTGGTGTGTATCTGAAAATGTTTTCTTCTACCCACTTGAATAAGAATTTGACTGTTTCTGGAATGTTTGGTTGGAAATAGTTTTTTCTTTGACTTGTGAAAGCTTTGTCCCATTATCTTCTTGCCTTCAACAAAATGCTGTTGAGAAAACCAGTGCCATTCTGAATCCTGTACCCAAATCATTTTATGAGAGTAGTTCTTGAAATTGTCTTTCTGGAAGCTCACAGGACCTTCTGTTTGTCCTCTGTGCTCTGGGATTTTGCGATACTAGTATCTCGCTGTGGCACACTTTTCAGTCTTTATGCTTGGCACTTGCTAAATCCCTTTGATATAGACAGACATGTCTTTCAGTGCCTAGAAATCTCCTGGAGTTAATTCTTAGATAATTTCCTTCTTTCCGTTTGCTTTGTTCTTTCATTCTGGGAATTCCTGATGTTCTAGGTTGGATATGCTAGGCTGGTCTTCGTGTTGTCTCTTCGCTGTCTGATGGGATTTTGCTTTTCTCTCGGTGCTTCTCTGTGTTTCCCTGTAACTGGTAAGGTACTCTGTGTGGGGTTTCCTGGTGGCACAGACGGTAAAGAAGTATGTGCTGGCCTTAGCTCTTCAAAACTCACCGCCGCTTTCCTGATCTGTGGAGTGGCACCGACGGGCTCCTGTGGTGGTTATCGGTGGTGACGAACCCTCGCCCTGGAGGTGTTTCCTGGTTCGTGACTGGTGGCGGTGCAGGCAGGGGCGGGGAGGCTCCTGTTGCCAGCTCGGCAGGAATCTGGGGCAACGGCGGGGCCCTGGGGGGCACTTTCCAATGCCCACCCGCCTCCGCCAGCCAGAGCCACCCGGAGGTAGGCCCTCCGCCAGAGCCCGCCGCGGGGAGCAGGCTGGTTTGGGAATGGGCGTCCCTCCACGCTAGAGGCGGAGCGTCCTGGCAGAAGGCAGCTTGTGAGCATAGTTCATAGGGTCTAGGAATTTGGCCTCTCTATTTTTAAACAGTCCATGGGTGGCAAAGGATGTAAAAAAACGCTGTGGATTCATTTTTCCTTTCTTTGTCTCTTTTTGGAAATTTGGCTCTCACTCTGGGGTCTGAATGTCTTCCTTGCTCTTCACTGTCTCCTGAAGTTTGCTCAGGCTCGTGTCCCTTAGGTGGACGATGCCATCCGAGCATCTCATCCTCTGCTGGCTCCTGCTCCTCTTGCCTAGCATCGGGGATATTTTTTTTCCCTCATGACTTGGCTCTTCTAATCAGGTGGCCAAAGTATTGGAGCTTCAGCCTCAGCATCGGTCCCTCCAATGACTATTCGGAGTTGATTTCCTTCAGGACGGACTGGCTTGGTCTGCCTGCTGTCCAGGGGCTCTCAGGAGCCTTCTCCAGCACCACAGCTCGAAGGCAGCAACGGGAAGCACCCTGAGGGGCCCAGACCGATTTAGCTCCTGGGGACTTTTGTGCCTGGATACAGCTCTGTCTGCAGGCCTCCCAAGGGTTGGCTTGCTAAATCCCTTTGATATAGACAGACATGTCTTTCAGTGCCTAGAAATCTCCTGGAGTTAATTCTTAGATAATTTCCTTCTTTCCGTTTGCTTTGTTCTTTCATTCTGGGAATTCCTGATGTTCTAGGTTGGATATGCTAGGCTGGTCTTCGTGTTGTCTCTTCGCTGTCTGATGGGATTTTGCTTTTCTCTCGGTGCTTCTCTGTGTTTCCCTGTAACTGGTAAGGTACTCTGTGTGGGGTTTCCTGGTGGCACAGACGGTAAAGAAGTATGTGCTGGCCTTAGCTCTTCAAAACTCACCGCCGCTTTCCTGATCTGTGGAGTGGCACCGACGGGCTCCTGTGGTGGTTATCGGTGGTGACGAACCCTCGCCCTGGAGGTGTTTCCTGGTTCGTGACTGGTGGCGGTGCAGGCAGGGGCGGGGAGGCTCCTGTTGCCAGCTCGGCAGGAATCTGGGGCAACGGCGGGGCCCTGGGGGGCACTTTCCAATGCCCACCCGCTTCTCCGCCAGCCAGAGCCACCCGGAGGTAGGCCCTCCGCCAGAGCCCGCCGCGGGGAGCAGGCTGGTTTGGGAATGGGCGTCCCTCCACGCTAGAGGCGGAGCGTCCTGGCAGAAGGCAGCTTGTGAGCATAGTTCATAGGGTCTAGGAATTTGGCCTCTCTATTTTTAAACAGTCCATGGGTGGCAAAGGATGGAAAAAAGCGCTGTGGATTCATTTTTCCTTTCTTTGTCTCTTTTTGGAAATTTGGCTCTCACTCTGGGGTCTGAATGTCTTCCTTGCTCTTCACTGTCTCCTGAAGTTTGCTCAGGCTCGTGTCCCTTAGGTGGACGATGCCATCCGAGCATCTCATCCTCTGCTGGCTCCTGCTCCTCTTGCCTAGCATCGGGGATATTTTTTTTTTTCCCCTCATGACTTGGCTCTTCTAATCAGGTGGCCAAAGTATTGGAGCTTCAGCCTCAGCATCGGTCCCTCCAATGACTATTCGGAGTTGATTTCCTTCAGGACGGACTGGCTTGGTCTGCCTGCTGTCCAGGGGCTCTCAGGAGCCTTCTCCAGCACCACAGCTCGAAGGCAGCAACGGGAAGCACCCTGAGGGGCCCAGACCGATTTAGCTCCCTGGGGGACTGTGTGCCTGGCACTGACCTTGGCTATCGGATACAGCTCTGTCTGCAGGCCTCCCAAGGGCATTTAGGTGTGGTGGAATCAGGCTGGAATTTGGGAGTCCATCAGATGTGTCCTCTTTAATCCTTAAACTTATTTTCCAAAGAGGCTTTTCAAATGCACTGTTTTCCTGTTTCCAGTTAGACTTCCACTCATTTGCCTGTGGGGATAAGGCGGGTGCCCACCTGCCCGACGGCCGTCTCCCCCGGCCGTGGTCTCCGCACGCTGGAAGAGCGCTGGGGGTGGATTCCTGGTCTCCAGAGCAGAGGGCGGGCCTTGCTCCCGGGAAGGAAGCAGTGAACATAAGCGGGAGCCTCTTACTGTTCCACCCAGAGAGAGCACCCGGACACAGACACGAGGGCCGGTCCTGGGAGGAGGCAGCAAAGCCCGGAGGGCAGTTTGGTCTATCTGATTGAGCCGCCGTTTTGCTGTGGGGAATCCTGACTGGGTCTCCCTCCCTCCGAGGGTCTAAGACCCTAAGGTCGACCCAGCTGGGCTTCGGTGGTCCGTTCGGCTCCCTGGGGCTACCCTTCTGCTAGCCCCTCACCTGAGGGATTGAGGGTTGATTTGAACAGAAGGGAAGGCGTTAAAAAAGTACATTTTCTAAACTTCAGTATCAAACAGTCTCTCCCAGTCCTCACTTCCTTTCCTTTCCTCTCCCATCCACATTCCTTTTCTTTCAGAGCCCCCTGGAAGAACAGCATGCTTTTTCTTGCTAATGTGCTCTCTGAGATTTTTAAATGTTTCTCCCATCAGGAAGAAGGGATGTCTAATTTCCCCTAAAATGTAAGTGACTGATGGTCCTGCTTTCGAAGCCTTGGACAGAGACAGATGTGCGGAGCTGCACGCCCGGGCTGAGCTGTCTGGAGCTGTTGCTGCTCGTGGAGCAGCGGTGCTGGCGTGCGAGAGTCGCTGAAGGGCCTCACCCCATCGGTCCTCAATGACTATTCGGAGTTGATTTCCTTCAGGACGGACTGGCTTGGTCTGCCTGCTGTCCAGGGGCTCTCAGGAGCCTTCTCCAGCACCACAGCTCGAAGGCAGCAACGGGAAGCACCCTGAGGGGCCCAGACCGATTTAGCTCCCTGGGGGACTGTGTGCCTGGCACTGACCTTGGCTATCGGATACAGCTCTGTCTGCAGGCCTCCCAAGGGCATTTAGGTGTGGTGGAATCAGGCTGGAATTTGGGAGTCCATCAGATGTGTCCTCTTTAATCCTTAAACTTATTTTCCAAAGAGGCTTTTCAAATGCACTGTTTTCCTGTTTCCAGTTAGACTTCCACTCATTTGCCTGTGGGGATAAGGCGGGTGCCCACCTGCCCGACGGCCGTCTCCCCCGGCCGTGGTCTCCGCACGCTGGAAGAGCGCTGGGGGTGGATTCCTGGTCTCCAGAGCAGAGGGCGGGCCTTGCTCCCGGGAAGGAAGCAGTGAACATAAGCGGGAGCCTCTTACTGTTCCACCCAGAGAGAGCACCCGGACACAGACACGAGGGCCGGTCCTGGGAGGAGGCAGCAAAGCCCGGAGGGCAGTTTGGTCTATCTGATTGAGCCGCCGTTTTGCTGTGGGGAATCCTGACTGGGTCTCCCTCCCTCCGAGGGTCTAAGACCCTAAGGTCGACCCAGCTGGGCTTCGGTGGTCCGTTCGGCTCCCTGGGGCTACCCTTCTGCTAGCCCCTCACCTGAGGGATTGAGGGTTGATTTGAACAGAAGGGAAGGCGTTAAAAAAGTACATTTTCTAAACTTCAGTATCAAACAGTCTCTCCCAGTCCTCACTTCCTTTCCTTTCCTCTCCCATCCACATTCCTTTTCTTTCAGAGCCCCCTGGAAGAACAGCATGCTTTTTCTTGCTAATGTGCTCTCTGAGATTTTTAAATGTTTCTCCCATCAGGAAGAAGGGATGTCTAATTTCCCCTAAAATGTAAGTGACTGATGGTCCTGCTTTCGAAGCCTTGGACAGAGACAGATGTGCGGAGCTGCACGCCCGCGGGCTGAGCTGTCTGGAGCTGTTGCTGCTCGTGGAGCAGCGGTGCTGGCGTGAGCGGAGAGTCGCTGAAGGGCCTCTTGCTGGACTCCTCCACTCCCAGCCAGCCTTGTCACTTCCTTCTGTTAAATTTAATTCTGTTAGACTTTAAAAAAAATCTATGTGGCTTTTGATGCAGAGTTAGCTTGTGCTAAAACACAGAGCCTCACCAGCCGAAGATGCTTTCACGGAAGGAGTGGTGGCTGCGGTGTCGTCCAGACGTGCCCGATTCTGTCGCTGCCTCGGGGACTGTACCCCTCCAGGCTCTTCTGTGACAAGATTCTCCAGGCCCGAACCCTGGAGTGGGCTGCCGGTTCCTTCTCCAAGAAGGAACGGGGTGGAGTACGAGTCTTACCTTCTTTTCTTGTGGTTCTTGTCGAGGTCCGTGCACAGGTTGGAAAAGAATTTCCAGACATGAGGCAGAGAGGAAAGTAGACTTTATTAGAGTGGGGGAAGGGAGCGTCGCCGCCAGGTCGGCGGGCCGGCTCAAGGGAGAGCCCACCCTAAGCAGGGGCCTTTGGTCCATTTTATAGCCAGGCTCTAAGGAGCAGCGTGGGGTCTTAAGGATTGGCGGTGGACTACAGCCGGAGAAGGAACGGACAGTCAGGGTCTGGCGTCTCTCTTCTTGGATTGCAAGATCCTCCCCGTTTGCCTTCTTCTTTCGTCCTTGGGGCACCACAGTTCTCAAATATGTTAAAATAGACCTCAGAAGGAAGATGCCTGGGGCCTGAGCATTTGCATTTCTAGCAGATTTCCAGGTCTTGCTGACCCTGTGATTCATGGATCGCACTATTAGAACTGGAGCGTTAACAAGATTTTAAGTTCGTCTCAGTTTCTTTTCTCAACAAAACCCATCAAGTGCTTTGTTCTCTCAAGGGCTTCTGAAAACATTCCCTGAGGACATATATTTTCATTAATATAAGAAATAATATTCACACTCTATTAAACATCTGCGTGGCTGTGCCGAGGCCTGGCTGCCCCCGAGCCTGCCTGGCCTGGGCGCGAGGCTGACCGACCCCACCAGGACGACGTCTAGAAGCCTAAGGAGGGGACGGTGTCCTTGCTCTCCTCCCAGCCGTTGCCGGGACGTCCTGAGAGTCCTGACATTTCCCCTTCCCTGCCCGAGCGTCGTCTTGGCTCCGGTTCTGGGGGGGCGAGGCGGGCGCGGGGGGAATGAAGACCCCGTTTCTGCCCCAGAGGTTCTGGCATGGCGTGTCAGGGCCAGTTGCTTTCAGCTCTGTTCTGCAAAGCTCAGACTATGAATAACTCAACCAAAAGAGGGAGATGCATCAGCTCAAGTAACCAGAAAGACCAGAGGGAAAGGCCCAAGCTCTTTTCAGATGAGATCTCGATCCGTCTCTGTCCGTATCAGCGCCTCGCCGTCACCCAGGTGCCCTCTAGGAGCAGAGAACTGTGGGTGCTGGGGAAGGGAATCCCGTTTCCATTCCGAAAGGAACCTGAGAGAAAAAGGAAAGATAAAGCTTTGCCTTTCTAAATGTTTCTCCCTTCACTGAAAATGTTTTCCCTTCCTAATTCTTAACAAAGCCTGTCAGTCACGCATGAGGACTCCCGACTCCCAGCAGGAAGTGAGGCCTTTCTCCGAGTGCAGCGGCCCTGTGCTCCGGGAGGCAGGGGTGATGTTCGGCACCCGGAGCTGCCTGGGCCCAGTCTCCCTGATCCCTGAGCGGGTCCTCCATCCGTCTGCGCTCTAGCTTTCTCGTCAGAAAGCGAGCAGCACGTGTCTGCCTCTGCGGCCGGCAGGGAGCAGGGCTGAGCCCAGGGAGGCTGCTCGGTGGGGCCGGGCACGGGGCAAGCCCTCAGCACAGGCTCCTTAGCGATCTGCTTGCCTTCCGTGCCACTGCCCACGTTCCACCCTGTGTTACTGCTGCTGGTAAGCGCCCCCGCATCCTTCTTGTCGTAGGCTGGGCCCCGTTGGTTACGGAAACGTCCCTGTTGAGTCACCAAGTCGTGTCTGAGTCTTCGCAGCCTCGTGGCCGGCAGCGCGCCAGGTTCTGCTGTCCTCCCCTGTCCCCTGGAGCTGGCTCCGACTCGCGTCCGTTGAGTCAGTGATGCCATCCCACCGTCTCGTCCTCTGCTGCCCCCTCCTCCTGCCCTCCAGCTCTCCCAGCATCAGGGGCTTTTCCAGTGAGTCGGCTCTTCGCATCCGCGGCCGAAGGATTGGCGCTTCAGCAGCAGTTGTTCCAGTGGATACCCAGGGCTGGTTTCCTGGACCCACAAGCCGTGGATTTTGTGGACGTCCTGCTGTGTGCTGGCACCTGGCCCCGACTGCAGCTGGGGAGGGAGGCACAGGCTGGGCGTCCCCTCCGTCTCCTGTAGGACGTCAGTTTCCTTCCACAACCACTGTCTGCTCATGATGAGTAGCTAGACTTTTTTTTTTTTTTTTTTTAAAAGGAGACATCTTAGGTTGACCTTTTCAGGGTTCATCTTTCCATCCCAAGATGTCTTGATATGTTATATTTATTGCTGACAGTGAAAGTCCTTGAGGAAGCCACGCATTCTAGTTTCCTTGGTGCCTCTCTCAAGTGCTTCCAACTTCCTATATCCGTATGCCAAAATGTGATTTTTTTCTGTTACTTCTCACATTTGATTCAAGGAAAACCAGATGCCTCCTCAAGAATTCATGGACAATGTAGAGAAATTAGAACTATTGTATACTCTTGGTGGAAATGTAAAATGATACAGATGCTGTGAAAACCATATGGTGAATGCTTGAAAAAGTTTTAAACCTAGGTTTACTACATGATCCTGCAGCTTCATCTCTGGGTATGCCCCCAGCATCGAGAGCAGGGTCCCCAGAAGGTCCTTGTGCCCTTGCGTTCCTGGTCATCCTGCTCCCGACAGTCGTGATGCGGAAACAACCCAGGTGCCTGTCGACAGGTGAATGGATAGACCACGGGGCGCGCACATGCAGTGGGGCGCTATTTAGCCTTAGAAAGGAAGAAATTCCAACTCAGGCTACAACCTGGATGACCCTTGAGGCTACTACTCTAAGTTAAATAAGCTGGTCACTAAAGGACAGGTACTGTACGATTCTGCTTGTGTGAGACGCTGAGAGGGTAGTTGCCAGGGCCTGGGAGCAGGGGCGATGGAGATTTGTTTAATGGGTACAGGGTTTCAGTTTTGCAAGATAAAAAAGTGCTGAATATTGATCGTACGACAATGTGTGTATACCGAACACTACTGAAGTGTATACACTTACTAACGGTTCAGATGGTGAACTTTATGTGTCCTTTCATCTTGGTTTCAGAAACACCATCTTAAAAATAAGCCTCTTACTCTATGGAAATTCCTTACGTGCTGTGTATTGCTGTTAACAGGGAGTTGTCTTACTGTAACGGGCCAGCTTTGAAGATTACCATTAAAATAAAAACACAGCACAGCCCCCTGTCACGAAGCTTACACACACTGTGGCTGAGAATGCGGATCACAGAGGGGAGAATTCCAAAGCATCTTCTGAGGCAAACAAGGAAGACCAGGGTGGGCAATTATGCTATGAAAGGGGTAGTTATAGGCTTCTAGCATTCGAGACAACTAATGGGCTCGGCCTCAAAGTCCTTCTGTAGAATTCAGGAAAGGAGGCAGGATTGAAGCCCTTCCTCGATGAGTACTGCTCACTCCAAGCTCGGGTGATCTAGATTTCCATCAGGTACATTTTAAGCCTCTGGGACATGTCCATTCATTATTTATTATTTTTTAAAAATTTTGACCTCTTTTATTGGTTTTTTATTTTCATCCATCTTTATTCTTCAGCCTGTGTGGCCCCCCCCCCCCCCCATTGCAGCAGCCTTTCTCATTGCAGAGCACTGGCTCTAGGCACGTGTGCTCTAGAGAGCTGGCTCGTAATTGGACACACCGGCCCAGGCGCTCCATGGCATGTGGGATCTTCCTGGGCCAGGGATCGAACTGGTGCCCCTTGCACTGCCCCTTGCACTGCAAGGCAGACTCTTTACCCAGTGGACCACCAGGAAAGCCCCATTCATTATTTTTGTACATTTCCTTCGTTCCCAAGTAGACAGTATTCTTAAGGGCTGGATCCATGTCTGATTGAAATCAAACAAGGTTCTTCCTTTTATCCTTTTTAGGTAATACATTGTGATTTCAAAGCTGTGCCAGCATGATATATTGTCAAAGATTCTTTCCAGAGACTGTCAGATAGACCCTGAGGGGCAAAGACAGAGAAGATAGAAACAGGAGCTGGGTGTGAGAGACTTGGCAGAGAGAATGAGATCAGTGCCGAGGCTGCTTTGAGGACCCGTGTCTAGGAACAAGGAAGAAAGGATTTGTTTGGCAAAGTGAGTTGTATAACCATGCTTTGGCAGAGATAGTCCAGAGTATTTTTCATGCTTAATTTCTTAAAAGGCTAGACATTCCTTAAAGCGCAGGCCGCAGACAGGATTGCCAGCGTGAAGGCTGTCGTGTCCTCTCCCCTTGGTCAGTAGGAGCCGGCGTTGGTCAGGTGCCTGGCCCGTCAGGACCCTGGGGCCCGGATGTGTTCCGGCCTCTGCTCCTGCTCTGAGGTGTCTGACGTGGCTCCTACCAGTGCCCCAGAAAGCTTCCGGCAGCAGAGTCCTGCAGACCTGCCTCTACTGGGGGCGGTGCTGCCCTGGGTGGTGCCGCGTGGGGTCTTTGGTCGTCGTTGCGGCACGGGAGGCCTTCCGTCGCATCCCGCGCACTCTCAGTGGCAGCCTGTGGGGTCTCATCCCAGACTGGGGATCGAGCCGAGCCCCGCTGCACCGGGAGCGCGGCGTCTTAGCCACTGGCCGCCCTGGACCACCAGGAACGTCTCGTTATGGACATTCCTAATACCTTAGCACAAGGGTTGACAAACTCCTCCCATAAAAGGCCCGAGAGTGAGTGTTCCAGGCTCGTGGGCCGCGTGCTTTCTGTTGAAGCTCCTCCACTTTGCCGTTGCCCTGTGAAAGCAGCCGCAGTTGATTGTAACCAAGTAAGCATGGCTGTGTTCCAATAAAACTTTATGTGCACTGGAATTTCTATTTTGTAATAGTCTTCATTTTCCCAGAGCATTTAAAACTGTGAACACCTTTCTTAGCTTGTGGGTCGTATAGAAACTGGTGGTAGGCTGGGTCTGGCTTGCAGGCCACTGCTCAGTGACCCCTGCGTTACAGCTCCTCGGCTCATCCTGTGTGCATCCAAGGTTGAGGACCCCTAGCCTATGCCTTGGGTTTTCTTGAGTCATCGTTGTAATTCGTCACTGTATCTCCATAAGGTACTCAGGCGCATGATGAAGTTTGAACGAGTTTATCTAGGTCGGTGGTTCAAGAAACTCCAAGCACAGGCTAGGAGTTCTCAACTTCAGCTGCACCTAGGATGATCCCCTGCGTCTCCTTGCCGGTGGTGTTTATGGAAATGGTTGGTGAACGAGCCGTGCAGGGAGCGGGGAGACTACACGTGGTAAAGACGCGGGACAGGCAGCCGGTGCCTCTGGGATTCAGGGCCAGCGGGGTGTCGAGGGGCTCTGACGGCCGTGGAGGGGCACCGGGCGGACCTCCGCTCGGGAGAAGAATCTGCGGGGAGAGGAGCCGGTGGCCGGCCTCCAGCTGGCGTCCGTTCAGGTTCGTGCTGAGGCCACGTTGTCCCCAGGCTGCTCCTGTGCCCTGAAACAGCAGCAACAAAAACCACGACCGAAAAGTCGAGAATCATGTTTTATTTGGAGAACAAAACGGAGGGCTTAAACCCAGGACGGTGCCTCTCAGAGACCCCGGAGGGACGGCTCTGAGAGGCCAGCGGGGAGCCCGGGTGTGTAGGAGTTTTTGCAGCACAATTCAGGCAGGGAAACATCGAAAGATACCTGTTAGTCAAAGAAAACCAGGTACTGAAGTTAGTGAGCCGAGCGCTTCTCTGAGTGTGGGGAGATGCAGGCCTCTGGGCTCACTGGGGTCGGTCCCCTGGCACGCGCCCCGGCGGCATGGGGCCAGCCTCCCTGCCTTCTCACCCGAGCCTCCTCGGAGTGGGTGTTGGGGCGCCCGAGGGCTGGCCGCGGGCATCCTGTCTCCGCGGGGAGCTCCGTCCGGGCGCCCGGGATAGGCAGCTTGACGGCTGCAGCATCTCTTGTGGACGGACGTGGCGGGCGGTGTTTCAGCGCACGCCCGGCCAGCGCTGAGCACGCCAGGGGCCCCGGGCCGGGCCGTTCCTGCCCGGGACAGCTCCCTCGGGTGGAAGCCTCCGCCCACGGCTCCACACCAGCCTGACGGAGGCTTCCTGAGAGCTGTGCCGCCGGGAGATGCTCCATCCGGCCCGTCTGCCTTCCCTCTGCTGTGGACGGGCGTCAGCCCTGCGTCCTGGTCTGCAGGCACCCCGGCCACCCGCGGCCCCTCTCTGCCCTGTGCTTCGTGAGCTCTTCCTGCGGTGACTGTCTGCTCAGAGGGCCCAGGCCGATGTCCGGGAGGAGACGGCGAGAAGATCCCGTCTTATCCCAAGTTTGCAGTTTCTTTTCTTTTTCTGTCCTCCCCTTATTTGTCTGAGGGTAGAATCAACAGGCATGGCAAATGGCTCTGTTGATTTTAATGGAACTGATGAGAAAATCGCAGTCAAGTGTGAAATTTCCTCCTGAGCCCGCAGGTGTTCTTGGCTAGAGGCTGCTGATTCCTTAGGGAACTTTGATATTGAACTCATAGCTTCAAATCAGAATTAATCCTTGTTCCTTTCATTTGTTCTGAAGGACCATATCCCTGAGGCAGCTGGGAAGCCTCCTGATGGGGGGCGGGGGGCCGGGAGGGGTGCCAGGCATGGCCGGCTCGAGACTGGCTCCAGCCAGGACTGGTGACCAGGGACAAGGAGCAGGGTGGGCCGGGCAGAGAGAAGTGGCCCCAGCTTGTCTGTTTCCCTTGTCATTCTGTAGAACCTCCTAATACGACTTAGAATTCATCCCTGGAAAGAAACAATAGCCAGAAGCCAGATGAAAGCCCGCCCTCCTCTCTGCCAAGCACCGAGGTCTGGCATTAGATTTCACCTCCAAGGCTGTTCGAGGGGACACTGGCCAGTGGGAAAAGCAGCCTCACACCGTGGGCAGAGACGAGCGAGGCCGCGGTCCAACCCCTAGTCAGGGACGCTTACTTAGATGCAGAGCAATGACCTGTTCCAAGTTCTGCTCCCCCGTGGAGCTCGGGCTCCTAGGATAACTGTTACCAGTTACGTCTCTAGACTGGTGGAGCTTGCAGACACCGCTGATTTTTGTTTGTTTTTAACAGTTATTCCATTTTTCATTGACGTGTAGTTAAATTACAGTGTGTTCATTTCTGCTGTATAACAAAGTGATTCATTTACACTATACATATATACATTCTTTTAAGATATTCTTTTCCATTATTTATCATAGGATATACTTCTCTGTGTTCCCGTAGGTACTGAATATATAGCTCTTCGTGGTGCACATCTTGTTTACCCATTCCTGTTTACGCGTTCCATGCACATCAGATTGCATCTGCGGACCCCCGCCTCCCGCCGCGTCCCTCCTTCAACCCCCTCCCCCTTGGCGACCACAAGTCTGTTATCTGTGTCCGTGAGTCAGTTTCTGTTTTATGGAAGAGTTCACTTGTGTGCAGGCGCTGTTGCTGCAGTGCATCAGTCCAGGGTGAAAGGAGCGGGCTGGGTGTGGCACATGGCCGTCGAGTGGGAAGAGCTGGGCGGCCGGGGCCACCCCCAGCTCCCAGCCTGCGGGATGCGCACGCTCAGGAGCCCAGGAGAGGAGCGCCTCTTCTCGGACAGACCCCGTCCAGCCTGAGGAGGGCGCTGATGGCCGGTCCTGAGTCGAGTGCTGGAGAGGCCCTGGCTGGAAGGGCGCCTTGGCCAGGACGTAGGGGTCAGCTTTCCAGAAGCTGCCGCTCTGCGCTTCCTGTGAAAGGCAGCAAGTCAAAGGCCGCAGCTGCGGAGGAGATCAGGTCCTACACCGGGGAGGACGGCGTCCGAGGCTCGGGGCGGCCGTCAGGAATGGAGACCCTGAGGGGCGGGGCTGGGGACGAGCTCACAGTGGCGTCGCGATGCCGAGCGCGCTCCGAGGGCTGCGTCTGCCGGGCCCGGCGCTGGGAAGCGGCCGGAAAGCTTCCTCAGCGCGCTTGACCAGCAGGCAGGCTGAGGGCAGAAAGGCTCCAGGCCGCGGCTCGCTGGCCTCTCCCGGGTCGGCGTCTGCTGCCTCCGGGCCCCACCTGCTCTGGGGTGCCGCCCTGCCCGGCCTCCGTGCCCCGACCCGGCCCCAGGGCGGCAGCGGTGGCCGTGCCGGCGCCGGCGTCCCCGGGAGCCCTGCCCCTGTGAAAGGGCTGGTAAAGTGCAGAAACTGTAAAATCTGAAAAATGTATGAAATTTATCATCTGAGCCATTTTTTCTGAAGTGTGAGGGGGTATCGTGTTTTTGTTTTGTTTTTGGAGAAGGAAATGGTAACCCGCTCCAGTATTCCTGTTTGGAGAAACCCAGGAACGGAGGAGCCTGACGGGCTGCAGTCCGTGGGGTCACACGGAGTCGGACACGAGTGAAGTGACTTCGCGTGTAAGCACGCACAACTGTGTATTTGAGCCATATTTTAAAGATTGATTGATTTATTTTATTTTTGGCTATTCTGGGTTTTCACTGCTGCCACAGGCTCTTCTCTGGTGGCGAGGAGTGGGGGCTCCTCTAGCTGAGATGAGCAGGCTTCTCGTGCTGACGTCTCTTGTGGAGCTCGCGCTCTGCGGCTCACAGGCTTCTGTCGTTGTGGCTCACGGGCTTGGTTGCTCCGCAGCATGTGGGATCCTTCTGGATCAGGGACCAAACCCGTGTCTCCTGCACGGGCAGGCGAGCTCTCCACCACGGAGCTTCCAGGGAAGCCCCGATATGAGCCATTTTCAAGTGCGCCGGTCAGCCGCGTGAAGCACACTCGCACTGTTGGAGAAGCATCGCCGCCGTCCTCCCCAGGACCGTCTCCATCCTGGGGCTCTGACCCTCTGTCCCCCTCCACGGTGGGGCCTGCACGCTGCCCTCCCCCAGCCCTGGCGGCCACCGCTCTACTCTCTGCCCCAGTGAGCTTAGCTATTCTGGGTGCTCCTATTAAGTGGGATCATGCAGCGTCTGTCTTTTGGTTCCACCTGTGTCGTGTGACCCGTGAATGGAGAATGCTTTTGACATTTTTAAATGGCTATATTTTAAATGGTTCTGTAAGTGCCTCTATACTCTCCTAGGTTTATACGTATACAGCGTGCTCCTGGCTGGCAGAGCCTAGAAGCCCTCCTACCCACTCTTCACAGAAAGCTCGTCGGTCCCTGGAGCGAGGTCAGCGGTTTGCCAACGATTTTCTGGTGCCATCTCTCTGTCCAGCTCCTTCCGACCGCAGCCTCGCCCAGCGGGGCGCACCCGCTCAGCCGGGGGCGTCCAGGCCCGCCTCACCGGAGGCGGTGGACCGGCCAGAGCCTCGGGAACCCTCTGGACTGGACGTTCCGTGACACCGAGTTCCCACAGGCCCACCTCCCAGAGTCCTCCCTTTTCTAACAAATTCAACTCAAATGAGAGTCAAAGTTTGGGTGAAGACTTTTTAAAAAAGTAATTGGATGTTAAAAGACCTTGGAAGTAATATATAAAATGGAGCAAATATTAATCCTGTAAAAATAGGGAAAGAAATCTTTTTAACAGTGAAGAGGATTGGAACATGCCACCCCCAAATACTTCTCCAAAGAATTCTTTTGAGCTGAAGGCGTTTGAGTTCCCTGAATCCCTTATCTGCCTGAAAGCAGAGCCTCCCCAAAGAGCTCAGTTGCCATAAATCCGCCCACCCCCCGCCAGGAAGCAGCTCTAATCTCCCAGTTTAAGGCGTCCACCACGCACGGACAGACACTGTCACCGGATTATCAAATCTCCCGCCTGTTCTAAGGGCCCATTGACTTTTTTTTTTTTTTAAGCAAAACTGAAGCACGCGTGCTCCCATACGTCCGCTCTCTCCTCAGCCTTCCTAGAGGTCACTGTTCTGCCGGAGGGCCCTCTGTCCTCCCCGTTCCCTTTCGAGGTGGCTCGGTCGAGGAGGAAAACGCCTTTGTCCTCTGCCCTTCTAGAGTCTCAGCCAGGACGCCTGTAACAAAAGACAGATTAGCAAGAGACAAGTCTGCAGCGCTGTTACTGTTTTAAGGCACTGATTGTTATTTCTGGCCGTGCTTGCTCTTGGTCCCTGAGCGGGCTTTCTCTGGTTGGGGGGCCGGAGACTCTCGAGCGGTGGCGTGCGGGCTTCTCTGGCTGCGGAGCCCGGGCCCCGGGGCGTGGGCGCTTCCGTGGCGGCAGCACGGGCTCTCGGGCGTGGCCTCCGGGGTGGTGGCACGTGGGCTAGGTGGCTCCCTGCACGTGGCATCTTCTTGGACCAACCATCGAACCCAGGTCTCCTGAATCGGCAGGCGGATTTTTTACCACTGAGCACCAGGGAAGCCCTCCAAAGGTATTTGACCCAGATTTTACGTGGCATGGGGCACTCCGTAAGGAAATGGGACTGAGGAAGCGGTTACAGTGGAGTGGACTGGAGGTCGTGGGGCAGCGGGGACGAGCCACAAGGGAGGCGCTGCGGGCCGTGGCCTGGGGAAGCGGCCGCCCCGCGTGCTCAGGGCCAGGCCTCACGGAGCAGCCGCTCCTATCCTCTGTGCGGGGCGGGACGCCTCTCACCGCGTGGCTCTATGACCTGCTTAGAGGAAGGCCGGGAAGTCTTCCCACACCTACCTTTGCTCGTATTTCTACAGCTTAAAATATTCAGTATGTCAAGGTGCCGTATTTTGGGGTAGCATGCCTGAACTCTATCACTTTATAAACTAAAATCTCATCAATCATCTGGGTATTCATTTCCTTGCGGGATGCCCCCATGCAGGTAAAATTTTAAATTGGCAAATTCATATGCATTTTCTGGTATTTGGTATCCGCTGAATGTCTTTGATGTTGGTTTAAATCACAGGCCGTCCGTGACAGGACTTAAGAGGATAGAGGAAAAGTTTTCTGTTCCTTACAAAAGCAAAGCATGGGCTAAATTATCCTCCTGGATATTTTAGCTTGAAAATATGCCTTGGAGATGTTTTGAAAAACTTCTTATGACAAAAATCGTCTTTTGAGGAGCATCTTGAGCTGCACGGTATCTTTGAAGGGGGCTGGAGGCGCGGAGCCGGGGCTAGACCCACGCACCACGCCCGCTGCCCCGGCGGGCTCTGCCCGCTGGGCTCCGGGAGGCGGTGCCCTGCCGCGGGGTTCAGGTGCTCGTGACGCTAGCCTCCTCCCTGCTCAAAGGTGAACACATTTCATTTTGAAAAGCACATCCGTTGTCAGAACCCAGGTCTCCTGAATCGGCAGGCGGATTTTTTACCACTGAGCACCAGGGAAGCCCTCCAAAGGTATTTGACCCAGATTTTACGTGGCATGGGGCACTCCGTAAGGAAATGGGACTGAGGAAGCGGTTACAGTGGAGTGGACTGGAGGTCGTGGGGCAGCGGGGACGAGCCACAAGGGAGGCGCTGCGGGCCGTGGCCTGGGGAAGCGGCCGCCCCGCGTGCTCAGGGCCAGGCCTCACGGAGCAGCCGCTCCTATCCTCTGTGCGGGGCGGGACGCCTCTCACCGCGTGGCTCTATGACCTGCTT
The DNA here is from genome assembly GCA_022376925.1 of Tragulus kanchil. Classification (NCBI taxonomy): domain Eukaryota; kingdom Metazoa; phylum Chordata; class Mammalia; order Artiodactyla; family Tragulidae; genus Tragulus; species Tragulus kanchil. The sequence continues at coordinate 125,299,317 of JAIOJX010000026.1, forward strand.
AGAGGAAGGCCGGGAAGTCTTCCCACACCTACCTTTGCTCGTATTTCTACAGCTTAAAATATTCAGTATGTCAAGGTGCCGTATTTTGGGGTAGCATGCCTGAACTCTATCACTTTATAAACTAAAATCTCATCAATCATCTGGGTATTCATTTCCTTGCGGGATGCCCCCATGCAGGTAAAATTTTAAATTGGCAAATTCATATGCATTTTCTGGTATTTGGTATCCGCTGAATGTCTTTGATGTTGGTTTAAATCACAGGCCGTCCGTGACAGGACTTAAGAGGATAGAGGAAAAGTTTTCTGTTCCTTACAAAAGCAAAGCATGGGCTAAATTATCCTCCTGGATATTTTAGCTTGAAAATATGCCTTGGAGATGTTTTGAAAAACTTCTTATGACAAAAATCGTCTTTTGAGGAGCATCTTGAGCTGCACGGTATCTTTGAAGGGGGCTGGAGGCGCGGAGCCGGGGCTAGACCCACGCACCACGCCCGCTGCCCCGGCGGGGCTCTGCCCGCTGGGCTCCGGGAGGGCGGTGCCCTGCCGCGGGGTTCAGGTGCTCGTACGCTTAGCCTCCTCCCTGCTCAAAGGTGAACACATTTCATTTTTGAAAAGCACATCCGTTGTCAGAGCCCAGGTTTTGTTTTTCTCCTTAAGGGTGAAGCATTCACCTTACTGAGTCTCTTCACTTGTGTTTATGCGTCTACTTTTCTGACGCCTTCAGGAGGCTGATGAAGCCCCCGCCGTTCCTGTTCCGCTAACCGGCCCTGGGCGGCCCTCCTGAGGCCGTGAAGCCCATCTGCGCGTTGCCAGGCAACGGAAGGGCTGAAGGGGGCCCTCCTGACTGTGGAACTCGGGCTTTCAGGCTCGTGAATGGCAGCAGTTGGACGCTCTTATCTAAGCAGCAGCGTTATTCCAGAAGCTTCTCACAATAAGCTTTTGTACCAAATTAATTACAGAAAGCCTTGATAAGTCCATTCCAACATATTCCAATGAAAGTAATTTCAGATGCATGCTGCACAGTGGGCTTCTCCACTTAGCTACCAAATGAAGCATTCAGGATGTTTAGTGCCCTTCGCATTAATCAGTAAACCCATCAGATCCTCAGGCAGAAGAGGCCGACTTTGCCAGGGGGATGGGGAGAAGATCTGTGTGCAGCTTAGTGGTCCCCAGACTGTGTAAATCAGAGACCAGAAGCGACAGGCCTGCCCACCATCCGCTGGAGAAAGGAGCGTTTTTTGAAAAGAATATGGTAGGCGTTGCTATAAACGAGACCCTGTTCACTGGACAGTTGCTAAAATGGTGGGAAAAACACTCTTCACTGGGGTGACTCTCTGTTGCAGTAGGGAGAGAGACGAGCCGGGACTCGTAGTCCGATGAGCAGAATCCTGAGGACACCAGTGGATGGAAAATCACTAAGCGGGACCTCAAGGGTAGGGGACGTTCTGGCTAAACTGATCTCACAGGATGGTTGCTGAAGAAAGGCCACGGACTTGGGCATCAAGGGTGGAGATGAGGAACCTGGTGTCAGATTCCTTATCAAGATTGAGGGGTGGCTTATCAAGGCTCTTGGTAAAACTGAACTCTCTAAGGCAGGACACAGAGCCAAGGCCAAGTGGAGAAGAGGACTCAGAGGAACTTTTGCTGCCATGAGACAGCGTGGAAGCCTCCTCCCTGCTCAAAGGTGAACACATTTCATTTTTGAAAAGCACATCCGTTGTCAGAGCCCAGGTTTTGTTTTTCTCCTTAAGGGTGAAGCATTCACCTTACTGAGTCTCTTCACTTGTGTTTATGCGTCTACTTTTCTGACGCCTTCAGGAGGCTGATGAAGCCCCCGCCGTTCCTGTTCCGCTAACCGGCCCTGGGCGGCCCTCCTGAGGCCGTGAAGCCCATCTGCGCGTTGCCAGGCAACGGAAGGGCTGAAGGGGGCCCTCCTGACTGTGGAACTCGGGCTTTCAGGCTCGTGAATGGCAGCAGTTGGACGCTCTTATCTAAGCAGCAGCGTTATTCCAGAAGCTTCTCACAATAAGCTTTTGTACCAAATTAATTACAGAAAGCCTTGATAAGTCCATTCCAACATATTCCAATGAAAGTAATTTCAGATGCATGCTGCACAGTGGGCTTCTCCACTTAGCTACCAAATGAAGCATTCAGGATGTTTAGTGCCCTTCGCATTAATCAGTAAACCCATCAGATCCTCAGGCAGAAGAGGCCGACTTTGCCAGGGGGATGGGGAGAAGATCTGTGTGCAGCTTAGTGGTCCCCAGACTGTGTAAATCAGAGACCAGAAGCGACAGGCCTGCCCACCATCCGCTGGAGAAAGGAGCGTTTTTTGAAAAGAATATGGTAGGCGTTGCTATAAACGAGACCCTGTTCACTGGACAGTTGCTAAAATGGTGGGAAAAAACACTCTTCACTGGGGTGACTCTCTGTTGCAGTAGGGAGAGAGACGAGCCGGGGACTCGTAGCCGATGAGCAGAATCCTGAGGACACCAGTGGATGGAAAATCACTAAGCGGGGACCTCAAGGGTAGGGGACGTTCTGGCTAAACTGATCTCACAGGATGGTTGCTGAAGAAAGGCCACGGACTTGGGCATCAAGGGTGGAGATGAGGAACCTGGTGTCAGATTCCTTATCAAGATTGAGGGGTGGCTTATCAAGGCTCTTGGTAAAACTGAACTCTCTAAGGCAGGACACAGAGCCAAGGCCAAGTGGAGAAGAGGACTCAGAGGAACTGGAATAAATTTGTGCAGGAAGAGCCTTTGCCATGAGACAGCGTGGGCGAACCTCAGAAGCATTATGCTGAGTGCATGGATTCAGAGATAGAAGACTGAATATTGCAGGATTCTACGCACATGACCTTCTGGAAAAGGCGAAGCTGTTGGGATAGAAAACAAAATCCGTGGTGGCCTGGGGATGGGGTTTTGGGGTGTGACTGCCCCAGGGGGGATAGAGGAACTCTGAGGGGATAAAAAGAGAAGAGCTCTGTTGTTGTCCTTCGGCCATTTTGTGATGGTGTTCTCGGTTCATCAGAGGTTCTTGCTTCATTTCAAAAGGATTCACAGACCAAGTGATACATAAGAAGTGAATTTATTTAGAAAGAAACATACTCCACAGACCGAGTGTGGACCCTTTCACAAGGTGAGAGCTTTGAAATGTGGCATAGTTAATTTTTATGGGCTGGGTAGTTTCATAGGGTAATGAGTGGGAGGATTATTCCAGTTGCCTTGGGGAAGAGGTAGAGATTTCCAGGAACTGGGCTACCACCCACTTTTTGACCTTTTGTGGTCAGCCTCAGGACTGTCATGGTGCTGGGGGTGTGTCGTCTAGCTGGGTTTTGTACTATCAACACAATGAACGTGTAATGTGGCGGAAGGTCTAGTGGAAGCTGAATCTTCCGCCATCTTGGATCTAGTTAGTGGAACCATTTCTTTTGTTGTATCCTATGGCCAGGTCATTCTCTTAAAGGTTGTACCTTGTCCCCTCCCTGCTGTTTCAATGGGGTAAAAAAAAAAGGGACTCAAAAAGAAATTGCAAGGTGAATGTCTCAAGAAGAATTTTCAGTAGAGGTCGTTATGTGTGAGAAAGAAGGGAACTGAGAAACCCACAGAAACTTCACCCCCCTGGACGGCCTGCCCCCTCTGCCTGGGTGGGCCCTTGTGGCTTTGCCCGCAGGTGGCTGCGCTGTCACATCCCAGCACATCCGGGGTCAGTGCTTCCGATCACGTATGGCCAGGCGTCATCTGCCAGGTGCCTTGCCTCTGGTTACTTTGTTCCCCACAAACGGCGGCTGGCTGGGCGGCCCTCGGTCCCGTGCACGCCGGAGGCCAACCGAAGCTCCGGGGAGTGGCGGCCCGACCCCAGGTTTCGGAACACTAGCGCCTCCCAGCAGTCAGCCCCTCATCTGCCTCCATCCTCTGCCGCCCACTGGGCAGACCCCCGCCCCCCTGCTTCTCTGCCACTCATCCAGCTCCGCGTTCTCTCTTCCTGCGTGTAGCTCATTCAGTTTCTCTTGGTGGTCCGGTATCAGCCAGCCAGGACTCTTGTCAATACGTGTCTGCAGCCCCATCAGCCCTGAAACTCTGACGTATTCCCTCTCAGAAACCCACGGGTGCCCTCCGCCCTCTTCTTTCCATCCCTCGTCGATAGGGCACAGGCAGGGCATGAAGTGATGAATTTCCCCTGCTGAAATTCGATTCTGACTTGGAGAGAGGCTCCAGAGGACAGGTCACCTAAAGTTAAGTGGAAGGCAGGTGGAGGCACCTCTTTCACCCGGCTCTGAGGACCTGGGACCCAGAGCTCCGGGGCTGGGGACGCTGCCGTCGTGGGAAGGGATTCAAGTGTGTTGCTCATATGCTAAGGGTCCGGCTGAAAACCTGCCCTGGAAACAGGCGTGACTGGCTCCTCCCTGTTGCCTCCAGCAGCAGCAGCAGCGGGGAATGGAGGGCGGCAGGTGCCCGGCGTCTCCAGAACAGCTCCGGGCCGCCTCCGTCCACCAGCGGAGACCCCCGCGCCCCCCGCGCAGCTGGTACGCTCCGCACGGCCGCCCCTGCAGTCCCACGGACTGTAGCCTGCCAGGCCCTTCTGTCCACAGAATTTTCCAGGCAGGAATGCCGGGGTGGGTTGCCATTTCCTACGTCAGGAGATCTTCCTGACGCAGGAGTCACACCCAAGTCTGTCCGCATTTCCTGCGTTGCAGGCAGACTGTGCCACTTGGGAAGCCCACGCACGGTTTTGGAGCAACGCTTCATAGCCCTGCCTTTCTTCTTTTTTCTTCTGGCATGTCCTGCCTTTGGCTCACCTCCCGGGTTCTGGCCCCGGGCCTGGCCCTGCCCTCCGGGAAGATGGGCTCCAGACCACACACGTGATTTCAGGCTTCTGGTTCCTGCCGGTCGCTGTCCTCTCCCCGCATTTGCAGGGCTCCTCTGTGCCTGCCAGGGTCTCTGAAATCACGGGGTGGTTCTTCCCAGCTCTCTGACCCTCTGCCTTGGAATCTTCCTGGGGAGGAATTTCCCGTTTCGTTTGGGAATTTCATTATCCAGCGCTCCCTTCTCCCTCCTCACTCCCTGCCAGCCTGAGCCTTTCAGCGAATGGAGGGCCGTGTCTTCTCAGGGAGCGGGTGGCGGCGGCTTCGGCCCAGGTCTGGGGCAGCTCCAGCTTGCTGGGCTCCTTTCGCTTGCCGCGGTTGGACCCGATGCCCAGAAGGGGGCGGGTGGTGCTGAGGGGCCGGAGAGGTGGCCGCCCCGCTCTTGTTCTCGCCTGAGCAGCTGCTCCCTGCGCTCCCTGGCCGCGTCTCATCGATGGATTCTATGGCAGGCTTGGATTCACCTCATCTTGCTTCCTTGCAATTTTCTTGTTCCAACGCCGGCTGAATGCTTCGATCCTTCACGAGATCAGCTTCCAGCATGGCACCTCTCATGTTCTCTGGCTTGAGTGCTTGGCCTTTATGTTGATTCCATCACACCTTCCTCATGTTGATCCTATTACCGCCTTCCGCGCCTGTTGTAAGATCAGTTTTCTCCCCAGCAGTGGTCTCAGGGCCATCTTTCACACTCTGCTTCCACCCGTCAGCGTCTCCTCTCTGGTTGGAATGGACTCCCTAATGGGTGGCACAGACACATTTCCCGTGTGATAATATTAAACTTTCCCCACAGCAATGAACTCGTGTCCAGTGTTGTGCAAGTGACACAAAGGTCTGTGGTACTGTGACAGGGAATTGGACCTATCTGACTACAGGGTCAGCTCCTGGTGCCTTCCCGCAGGGGCTGTGTGGTCAGATGGGCACAGGGCACATCTGGGGTCACGCTGCAGTCCAGAGTGAGACGCAGCTGAAGAGTGGCTTGCGGCTGGGGAGGCTTGGGAAGGAGTCCTCAGGAATCCTCTCACTAACCAGCAACTTCAGAGATAAAAGAGACAGAAGAGCTCTTCATCCCGGGTTCTGGCCCTGGCCTGGCCTCTCCGGGAAGATGGGCTCCAGACCACACGTGATTTCAGGCTTCTGGTTCCTGCCGGTCGCTGTCCTCTCCCCGCATTTGCAGGGCTCCTCTGTGCCTGCCAGGGTCTCTGAAATCACGGGGTGGTTCTTCCCAGCTCTCTGACCCTCTGCCTTGGAATCTTCCTGGGGAGGAATTTCCCGTTTCGTTTGGGAATTTCATTATCCAGCGCTCCCTTCTCCCTCCTCACTCCCTGCCAGCCTGAGCCTTTCAGCGAATGGAGGGCCGTGTCTTCTCAGGGAGCGGGTGGCGGCGGCTTCGGCCCAGGTCTGGGGCAGCTCCAGCTTGCTGGGCTCCTTTCGCTTGCCGCGGTTGGACCCGATGCCCAGAAGGGGGCGGGTGGTGCTGAGGGGCCGGAGAGGTGGCCGCCCCGCTCTTGTTCTCGCCTGAGCAGCTGCTCCCTGCGCTCCCTGGCCGCGTCTCATCGATGGATTCTATGGCAGGCTTGGATTCACCTCATCTTGCTTCCTTGCAATTTTCTTGTTCCAACGCCGGCTGAATGCTTCGATCCTTCACGAGATCAGCTTCCAGCATGGCACCTCTCATGTTCTCTGGCTTGAGTGCTTGGCCTTTATGTTGATTCCATCACACCTTCCTCATGTTGATCCTATTACCGCCTTCCGCGCCTGTTGTAAGATCAGTTTTCTCCCCAGCAGTGGTCTCAGGGCCATCTTTCACACTCTGCTTCCACCCGTCAGCGTCTCCTCTCTGGTTGGAATGGACTCCCTAATGGGTGGCACAGACACATTTCCCGTGTGATAATATTAAACTTTCCCCACAGCAATGAACTCGTGTCCAGTGTTGTGCAAGTGACACAAAGGTCTGTGGTACTGTGACAGGGAATTGGACCTATCTGACTACAGGGTCAGCTCCTGGTGCCTTCCCGCAGGGGCTGTGTGGTCAGATGGGCACAGGGCACATCTGGGGTCACGCTGCAGTCCAGAGTGAGACGCAGCTGAAGAGTGGCTTGCGGCTGGGGAGGCTTGGGGAAGGAGTCCTCAGGAATCCTCTCACTAACCAGCAACTTCAGAGATAAAAGAGACGCAGAAGGCACGGCTCTTCATCGCTCCTTTCTTCTCAGACTCTGGCAAGAGTTCAGACATTGTTTGGCATCCAGGAGGATCCCTGTCAACAAACACTTGTGCCTGGGATCCTGGAGGTCAGCCTAAGCGCTGTAGCTGTTGCACATGTGGAAATGTATGGATACATTTGGGAAAGGTCTTTTTTCCTTTTTTTCACGAAACCTGTAAGGGCTTTATGGGAGAGAACTTACCTGAGAGGGACAGAGAACAAGCAATCAAACTGGGACAAAGGACAATCCATTAAGGAAGAAGGGGAGGTAGATTTATTTTTGGTAGCATTTTTACTGGGATTTAGTTCACGTATTTTACAGGTCGCCCGTTTAAGGCTACAGTTCAGGGGCTTCTGGTGTAGTCACAGAGCTGCACATCATCCCCACAAGGACATGCAGGGAGTTTCCATCACCCCCGGAAGAAAGCTTGTGCCCCTCAGTCGTCCCCCACCGTCTTCCCGATTCCCACAGCCCTAGCAAACACAGATCTTCTTTCTGTCTCTGTGATCTTGCTGCCTGGACACATCACATAAACACTGTGTGCCCTTCTGTGTCTTGTAGGTTTCACCTATCATAATGTTTTCAAGATTTATTCACGTTCCAGTGTATTTCAGCACTTCCTTTCTACAACTGAGTGATATTCCCTTATTCCTGGGAGGCCTAGAGCTGCCCTTCCTCTAAGAGCACCCCCCCCCACCCCCCACACGCAGGGTTCTGCTCTAGAGTGACATTCTCAGAACCTAGGCTCTCGCCTTCTCCAAGGAGCCTCTCTCCCCTCCAGTTCCTCCCCGTATTGGCGACCCCATGGCAGAAGGCGGGGGGTCTCGCATGTGTCCTTGCAGGCACTCCTAGCCCCTCCGTCTCCTGCTCACCCCGCCCCGGCCCCCAGGGCGCTTCCCGGCTGCCTCCGTGGGGTACACACTGGCCTGACTTACTATGGAAGCAGCTACGTGTGTCTTCTGCTCACATGTCCCCCTGGTGCTGAGGTCCTTGGCTGCTTCCTCATGCCCCGGCCCCTCCGGTCCTCAGGAATCCTCTCACTAACCAGCAACTTCAGAGATAAAAGAGACGCAGAAGGCACGGCTCTTCATCGCTCCTTTCTTCTCAGACTCTGGCAAGAGTTCAGACATTGTTTGGCATCCAGGAGGATCCCTGTCAACAAACACTTGTGCCTGGGATCCTGGAGGTCAGCCTAAGCGCTGTAGCTGTTGCACATGTGGAAATGTATGGATACATTTGGGAAAGGTCTTTTTTCCTTTTTTTCACGAAACCTGTAAGGGCTTTATGGGAGAGAACTTACCTGAGAGGGACAGAGAACAAGCAATCAAACTGGGACAAAGGACAATCCATTAAGGAAGAAGGGGAGGTAGATTTATTTTTGGTAGCATTTTTACTGGGATTTAGTTCACGTATTTTACAGGTCGCCCGTTTAAGGCTACAGTTCAGGGGCTTCTGGTGTAGTCACAGAGCTGCACATCATCCCCACAAGGACATGCAGGGAGTTTCCATCACCCCCGGAAGAAAGCTTGTGCCCCTCAGTCGTCCCCCACCGTCTTCCCGATTCCCACAGCCCTAGCAAACACAGATCTTCTTTCTGTCTCTGTGATCTTGCTGCCTGGACACATCACATAAACACTGTGTGCCCTTCTGTGTCTTGTAGGTTTCACCTATCATAATGTTTTCAAGATTTATTCACGTTCCAGTGTATTTCAGCACTTCCTTTCTACAACTGAGTGATATTCCCTTATTCCTGGGAGGCCTAGAGCTGCCCTTCCTCTAAGAGCACCCCCCCCCACCCCCCACACGCAGGGTTCTGCTCTAGAGTGACATTCTCAGAACCTAGGCTCTCGCCTTCTCCAAGGAGCCTCTCTCCCCTCCAGTTCCTCCCCGTATTGGCGACCCCATGGCAGAAGGCGGGGGGTCTCGCATGTGTCCTTGCAGGCACTCCTAGCCCCTCCGTCTCCTGCTCACCCCGCCCCGGCCCCCAGGGCGCTTCCCGGCTGCCTCCGTGGGGTACACACTGGCCTGACTTACTATGGAAGCAGCTACGTGTGTCTTCTGCTCACATGTCCCCCTGGTGCTGAGGTCCTTGGCTGCTTCCTCATGCCCCGGCCCCCTCCGGTCAGTGACCTCCACTAGGGAAACAAGTCCGTGGCTCTTGTCACCTGTGCCCACCTCAGCCTGAGGGATCGCAACACCGTAATTTTCCGTTTCCTTTTACTTAACATTCCTCTTTGTGAGATTCAGCATGGATCTTAACAGAGGGGAGTCGGAGAAGAATCTGAGAGGCATGTACCATGCTCTCCCCAAAACTCTTCCTCCTGATTAACATATGATCCCAAGGTCCCTCTCCTATGCATATACCAAGAGAAATAAAAACATGTCCACGCAAATCTAAAAAGAGCGATACAAATGAACTCAATTTACAAAACAGAGGAAGCTCAGATTCGAGAATGACTTTCTGGTTGCCAGAGTGGAGGCTGCGGATAGTTATGGAGTTTGGGATGGGCGTGTGCATGCCGCTGTGTTTAAAATGGATGGCCAACAGGGACCCCGTGTGTAACCCAGGGGTCTCTGCTCACTGTCGTGTGCTTACATGGGAGGGGAGCCCGGGAGAATGGAGACAGGTGTGTGTGTGGCTGGGTCCCTTTGCTGTTCACCCGACAGTGTCACAGCATCCTTTGTTAATGGGATATGCCCAGTACACAAGTAAACATCCAAAAAATGTGCACAAAATTTGTACATGAATGTTTACAGCAACTTATTTGTGAAGTCCTCAAAAAGTGGAAAAAAAAAAAAAAGCTGAAATGATGACGCAGCCTACTGATGATGGAGACGTGACTTGTGGCATACGTCACACTCCATCTCCACCCTCTGTTCATGTCTGGACAGCACGTACATGTCTAAAATCTTGACATCTTCTGTTAATAGCACTGGGCAGAGTGTTCAGGATGACTGAGGCAGAATTTACCACTGGTCTTGCAGGACGGTGGAGATAGACCTTGTTGGCTGACAGGAAATGAGAAGATGTGATGTTCTCACACTGGTATGTTTATGAACTGAGCCACCCATTGGCTACTGATTCAAAGGAGAAAGCATGAGCGATCTGTTCCCGGAGACGGTAAATAGACGGGCTCTGTGGAGTGGAGTGTTTATGTGGGAAAAAGGGTTGAGGGTGTAAAAATACATCAGACATTGATAGAGAAGGGCTCTGGATGCCAGGAAGGAACTTGGACTTAACTCTGTAGCTGTGAACAGTCATTCGACCCTTTGTCCTGGGTGAGACCAGACTGAGGTTCTCCTGTCCAGGAGCTGGTGACTTACTGGAGCATCTATGTTCTCAACAAGGAGATTTGGGACAGTGAAATGACCACTTTTTTTTTGGAATTCAAATGTTATGGCCAAATAAGGACATGAAAAATGCTCAACATCATTAGCCATCAGGGAAATGCACATCAAAGCCACAGTGAGTTACTGCTTTCCACCCACTAGGATGACTGTAATAACATGGTAACAAATGGAGATGTGGAGAAATGGGAATCATCATACACTGTTAGTGGGATGTGACAGGTTGCAGCTGCTTTGGAAGGTTTGTTGGTTCCTCAAAAAAGTTAAACATAGAGTTACCATATGACTAAGCAATTTTACCCCAGAGAACCACTTAAGAAAAATGGAAACACATGGTCACATGAAAATTTGTGCATGAAATGTTTGTAGAAACACGGTTTATAGTAGCTAAACAGTAGAAACAACCTGAAGGTCCATCAGGTGATGAACTGAAACCAAATGTGGCATATCCACAAATGAAGTATTGATGGATGCCGCCACAGGTGATGAAAATTTGTACATGAATGTTTACAGCAACTTATTTGTGAAGTCCTCAAAAAGTGGAAAAAAAAAAAAAAGCTGAAATGATGACGCAGCCTACTGATGATGGAGACGTGACTTGTGGCATACGTCACACTCCATCTCCACCCTCTGTTCATGTCTGGACAGCACGTACATGTCTAAAATCTTGACATCTTCTGTTAATAGCACTGGGCAGAGTGTTCAGGATGACTGAGGCAGAATTTACCACTGGTCTTGCAGGACGGTGGAGATAGACCTTGTTGGCTGACAGGAAATGAGAAGATGTGATGTTCTCACACTGGTATGTTTATGAACTGAGCCACCCATTGGCTACTGATTCAAAGGAGAAAGCATGAGCGATCTGTTCCCGGAGACGGTAAATAGACGGGCTCTGTGGAGTGGAGTGTTTATGTGGGAAAAAGGGTTGAGGGTGTAAAAATACATCAGACATTGATAGAGAAGGGCTCTGGATGCCAGGAAGGAACTTGGACTTAACTCTGTAGCTGTGAACAGTCATTCGACCCTTTGTCCTGGGTGAGACCAGACTGAGGTTCTCCTGTCCAGGAGCTGGTGACTTACTGGAGCATCTATGTTCTCAACAAGGAGATTTGGGACAGTGAAATGACCACTTTTTTTTTGGAATTCAAATGTTATGGCCAAATAAGGACATGAAAAATGCTCAACATCATTAGCCATCAGGGAAATGCACATCAAAGCCACAGTGAGTTACTGCTTTCCACCCACTAGGATGACTGTAATAACATGGTAACAAATGGAGATGTGGAGAAATGGGAATCATCATACACTGTTAGTGGGATGTGACAGGTTGCAGCTGCTTTGGAAGGTTTGTTGGTTCCTCAAAAAAGTTAAACATAGAGTTACCATATGACTAAGCAATTTTACCCCAGAGAACCACTTAAGAAAAATGGAAACACATGGTCACATGAAAATTTGTGCATGAAATGTTTGTAGAAACACGGTTTATAGTAGCTAAACAGTAGAAACAACCTGAAGGTCCATCAGGTGATGAACTGGTAAACCAAATGTGGCATATCCACAAAAATGAAGTATTGATGGATGCCGCCACATGGATCAACCTGAAATCAAATGCAAGATGTCAGGCACAGAAATCACATACAGTTTAATGCCATTTGTATGAAGTGTCCATAACTGGCAAATCCATGGACATAGAGAGTGGATTTGTGGGTTCCAGGAGCTAAGGGGAAGGGAGAGTTGGGACTGACTGCTAATGGATTCTTTCTGGGGTGATGGAATCGTTCTAGAATTAGACAGTTATGGTCATTGCACAGCCTTGTGGGTGTACTAAAAGTCATTGAATTGGACACTAATTAGAAATTTTAGGGGCCACGTCATGGCTAGTAAGGGCCTGCCCACTCTTCTGGTTGGGGTATGTGGGAAACCAGTTGTCCCATTTTGTCTCGGACTGTGGATGGGGGGTCTGTCCCTGCTCACACTAGAAAGGCCCAGTCAGGCAGGAACCGGAGGTGGGGGTCCAGACGCACGTTGCTCAGAAGCCAGTAAAGAAGCCCGGTTGGTGGAAAGCAGTGTTTGCTTTATTTCAGATGCCAGCAGCCATGGGGAGGGCGGGCACCTGTCCGTAGGCTGACCTCCCCGCGTTCCCAACTCCGCCCACTGACGGTTGGTGAGCAGAGAGTGCCTGTAGGCTGGAGTGGGACTGCTTGAAGAAACAGCACGGTCGCTCTGACAGTTGTCTTGAAATTGGCCATGGGTGATCTGAGCAGCGTCATCTTGATTGTTCTAGGTACAGGGAATCTTCATGTCCAGGTTTGGTTTGTTTCCATTGACGCGAGGCCACTTCTTGGAGTTATGGCAGGTTACGTCATGGCTCCTGTCGGGCCACTGTAGGTGACTTCCTACACCTGGCGGGGCTTCAGTGTCTGTAGGCCAGCTCACAGGATACAGCTCAGAATATCACCTATTGCCCTTGAGAAGGAACCAAAGGTCCTTGACGTCGCTTAATGACTAAACTATTATTATCTGGTCTCCTTTGTTGACTTCCTTTGTTTCTGCATGTTCTCGCTTCTCTGATTAAATTTATTCTCGGGTGATGCTTTTGCACAGACAGAAGGCAGGCAGAGGGCACGAGGGGCAAGGACCATAGGGTCCTGCTCCTTCAAAACAGAATGGCCTGGCCACCCCAGCATGGGCAAAGGCAGTGCTCAGGAATGACAGTGATGAGAGGCCAAGTTTATGTTTAACTGAGAAATGTCTTTGGCACCATGGGTTTGGCCCAGCCTATGAGTAACCAAGGAAGTTGAGCTTATCTCCTACATACAGACAAAGAATTGAGTGTCTCATGAGCTTCGAAGTTTGTCTAAGGTGGCGTGGAAAATAGTGCCTGGCCTCAAGCCAAGCCTGACGCCTGCTTTCCAAGTGCAGGCTCTTCCCTGCGTGTGGGCAATAGTTTGTATATATTGGTGGTTCTGGTAAACAGGGGCCTCGCTCACCGTATAAAGGCTGGTTTCCTGGCTTCTGAATGCCGGGGGCCTCCCTCCTCCTGGAGGCTGCAGCTATGCGGTCTCGCCTGGGCAATGATGGCTTTTTTTCTAAGTCCGTCTCCCCCGGTGTTCTGACATCTCTGGAGGCAAGGACTGGGTCCTAGTCGCCTCTGCTCTTGGCTCTTGTTGCCATGCTTGGGAGAAGGCAGTGCTCAGTACCCTCTTGTTAAAGACCCCTGGCTTCTGTCCCAAAGAACACACAGGAGTGTGCCTGTCCAGGTAAGAAAAACTCCTGTGTCCATCTCGTTACCAGTTACTGTCACTGTCTCTTTTGGCTGAATTGCTCGCCCTGTAGGTCTTTCTTGATCTTTGTTTTCTGATTTGTTTGTTGGTGGAGCTGGCCCGTTCTGTCTGCTGTGTTTCAGAATGTGTTGTAAGCACATTCCAAAGGTCAAGCCAAGCCAAGATTTCTGCCGTGATTTTGCATGGCGTGGCCTTGTCTGTAGCTGGCCACCTGGGACAAAGTGCAGTTGAGCCCAAATTAGTGGATAAGAAAGGGCCAGCTTTCTTGGCTTTTAAAACTGCATGAGTATTAGACAAAGGTCTTTGTGAATCCAGCCAAAGCCTGGAGCTCAGCAGATTCTCCCAGGAAGGCTAGTAGATGAAGAAGCACCAGCCTTCCATCCTGGTATGTCTTCCAGGAGGTTATATAAAGTTCCTGGTCTTCAGAGGGTTTTCTTACCTTTCAGCTCGGACAATTACAATTTCTCTACTTACTTCCTACTTTTATGAACTTGAGGTTAGATAATAGATGGCTTCTAAGCTGAATTTCATAGAGGGTTAGGGTTCCATAGAGATTCCTCCGGAAGAGGAATATTTCTCCCTGTTTGTTTGCTTCCCATACTGAGGTGCTGTGTGAATTATTCCTCAAAAATAGTTGCTGCTCTTTCCTGAAGAAGATTGTATTTCCTTGCCTTAGATATACCAGGCTTGGTCATGAGGTTACTTTTGGCCAGTGAAATGAGAATAGGAAGGACGTGTATGATTTGTGAGAGCTTTAAGGGCCAGGGTACGGGTTTTTATATTCTCACCTGTAGTCTCTTTTTATTCTGTTGTGAGGCAAGCAGTATTCCAGACAGAGGCAGATATGTCAGCTTTGGGTCTGAAATAAAGAAGATATGAAGCAGATCCATGATGGGCGTGGAGTATGAAGGAGAAAGACGCCTTTGTTGCAGAAAGGCGCTGGGATGTTGGGCTCGTTTGTCTGTTACTGCAGCATGATCAGGGCTATCCTGACTGATCCAGAGGCCAAATAAGAGTATTATTTGATTTTTTTTTTATTTTGTTGCTGAAAAAGGGTTAGAAAAGTATCAGAATAAATGCTGGCTGACTGTAAGCTCCTTGATAAGAAAGACTTTAATGTCCTATTGTTCTTTGTTTACTCCCTGCCTAGACTGGTATCTGATAAGAGTGTCTGAGTTTTAGTAGGTATTTGGTAATTTGCTCAATGAATTAAATAAAAATGGTTTTCAAAAAATAAAGAGATATTATTATTGCCATTGTCTATTGTAGCTGTTTTTTCCTTTTCAAGTCTTATGAAATATATTAGTCAAAATCAATATAATCTGCTCTGTAGTATCATTTTAATAATTAATATTTTCTTTGTTTAACAGGAAATTTTTTATTCTATATCAAACATTCCAATGTTGAACATGCAACTGATAAATAGACGGAGGCAAGGAGATCCAACTTAGCCTATGAAATGTTCTTCATGGTTTTGAATCAGAACTAGTTGTGGTCTGTTTAACTGCATTGGGCCATAGCAGCCAGGAAGGGGAAGACAGGGAAATTGGACTAATCATTAGAGATGATGGGAGCTGGGAGATAGGCTAAGCTACAAGGTCGAGCGTGAGGCTGGGATACCCAGCAGCCCTGCAGACAGATAGCAACAGGCGTGAGTGACACAGCTCTGGCTGTGCCCTGAGGCAGGTGGGCATCGCACCAGGCAGCAGCTTTGGGATGCCAGAGGAGGAGTACTGGAAAGTCCTGGCAGATGTTAAATATCAGGGAAGTCTGTCGTCAACCTTGTTGATGGAACACTTTGGGGAAAGTGATGGCACTTTGGGGAGCTTGTGGGTAGGGTGGAGGGGCTGCTTCCACAACGCAAGACAGGGTCCAGACCAGACAGAGTGTTGTGAAGGGCACAAGGCTGTCCTCAGGGTTTCAGGGCAAAGACGAGAGCTGAGGGTTAGACGAGCAAGGGCGGCTTGATATCAGACGCCAGAGTGTGGACGTAGAGGGCTGAGATGGGCTGCAGATGGGGTCCGGAGACCCAGGCATCCTGATTTTGGAGGCAGACGGGTAGAAACAGGGAACCAGGAAGAACCTGGGATAGAGTATCCACAGGAAATGAAGTTACTCGTCTGCAAATCAGTGATACAGGTAATACAGGACAGTGGCACTGTCTCCCCCTTGGGACTGTGGTAAGCGTGGCTCTGAGGCACGTGCTGTGTGCACACAGGAACACACACACACACGAGAATCCAGAAGCTTCTCCTGCAGTTCGTTTCGTTTGTACCCGTGACTGACACCGGACACCAAAGGCAGGTGCCCTCAGATAGCGTGCTCTGCTGGTTTATTAACTGTGACTGTCTTGAGATGAGTTGCTCTCTTCTCTTCTTCTAAAACATGTTGTGGTAACTTCAAAAAGAAGCAAGTTGTCATTCAACCCCGGCATGTACTCAGGAAGGGAGAAAGTTTAAGAGGGAAAATGAAAGGCTCTTTCAGCTGGGACCGTCCTTCTCGTTGGCATAGAACATGTTACTCATGTCTTATTCTTCCTATCAAAGTCCTTGCTTGCAGAGTCATTTGATGCCTCATTTCCCAGCTTTGGCATCAACGTGCAGTTGGAGTGTTCACCTTTGCCCTCGATTCTAACACGCACTCCTCATTAGGGCTGTTTTCCTCTGGGATAGTCGTGACTTAACACTAATTACTTCCACACAAAGTTCTGCTCTGCCTAATCTGATCAGGTCACATTTTTCCTCATAATTTAAAAACTGTGCATGAAAAACACATGTTTATCTCTGGACTCTAGGACTCCTCAGAACCTGGGAAATCTTGAGGATGGTGCTTCTATTTCTTGAAGGTAGAGGTTCTCACCTCTGAGAGCAGAGTTGGCAAAGAGCCTATAGGTTGTTCCCAAGCTTCAGAACTGTTTTGTTGTCAGAACATGAAAAAATAAGAGTTCTAGTTCTTTCTGGAAAAAAAAATACTGGTCACGGTCAGTTGGACCTGAGAGCTGGAAGCCCTTTTAGATTGATGCACGTTTTCTAGAGTCCCCACCTTTTCCCTTTTTCTCCACCCATGGCCTAGGATGTCGAAACCCAGGGCGGCTTGATATCAGACGCCAGAGTGTGGACGAGGGCTGAGATGGGCTGCAGATGGGGTCCGGAGACCCAGGCATCCTGATTTTGGAGGCAGACGGGTAGAAACAGGGAACCAGGAAGAACCTGGGATAGAGTATCCACAGGAAATGAAGTTACTCGTCTGCAAATCAGTGATACAGGTAATACAGGACAGTGGCACTGTCTCCCCCTTGGGACTGTGGTAAGCGTGGCTCTGAGGCACGTGCTGTGTGCACACAGGAACACACACACACACGAGAATCCAGAAGCTTCTCCTGCAGTTCGTTTCGTTTGTACCCGTGACTGACACCGGACACCAAAGGCAGGTGCCCTCAGATAGCGTGCTCTGCTGGTTTATTAACTGTGACTGTCTTGAGATGAGTTGCTCTCTTCTCTTCTTCTAAAACATGTTGTGGTAACTTCAAAAAGAAGCAAGTTGTCATTCAACCCCGGCATGTACTCAGGAAGGGAGAAAGTTTAAGAGGGAAAATGAAAGGCTCTTTCAGCTGGGACCGTCCTTCTCGTTGGCATAGAACATGTTACTCATGTCTTATTCTTCCTATCAAAGTCCTTGCTTGCAGAGTCATTTGATGCCTCATTTCCCAGCTTTGGCATCAACGTGCAGTTGGAGTGTTCACCTTTGCCCTCGATTCTAACACGCACTCCTCATTAGGGCTGTTTTCCTCTGGGATAGTCGTGACTTAACACTAATTACTTCCACACAAAGTTCTGCTCTGCCTAATCTGATCAGGTCACATTTTTCCTCATAATTTAAAAACTGTGCATGAAAAACACATGTTTATCTCTGGACTCTAGGACTCCTCAGAACCTGGGAAATCTTGAGGATGGTGCTTCTATTTCTTGAAGGTAGAGGTTCTCACCTCTGAGAGCAGAGTTGGCAAAGAGCCTATAGGTTGTTCCCAAGCTTCAGAACTGTTTTGTTGTCAGAACATGAAAAAATAAGAGTTCTAGTTCTTTCTGGAAAAAAAAAAAAAATACTGGTCACGGTCAGTTGGACCTGAGAGCTGGAAGCCCTTTTTAGATTGATGCACGTTTTCTAGAGTCCCCACCTCTCCCCGTTGCCTCTTGCCAGCCACATTATTTGGTTCTGCTCACCCACCTGGGCCCTGGAGGCACCTCAGCGTGTGAATTGATGAAGTAGGCATTGATTGGAAACTGCTCATGGATGGTAGGCAAATCAGTAGATCATTAAAAAACAGATCCCATATGAAAAAGCAAGACAAGGGTGACTATGATTCTTCTCTGCCTTGCCCTTGCCACTCTGTTCTGCATCTGTGTCCTTGGGATCTTTCTCCCCATGACTGAGGAACCCCCACCTGCTCCGCTCTGTGGGTCCTCTCCTTGAGCTAAGCCACGTGCTCCTGTGGTCCACCAGCTGACTCTTTTTTGAGAATTGAAGTCTCGTGGACTTAGTGTTGCGGTAGCTTCAGAGGTGCAGCGAGGTGACTCAGTCCTATCTGTGTGTGTGTGTGTGTGTGTAGGAAGGGTGCAAGACAGGGCTCGGGGCACATTTCAAGGTAAAGCATATGTAGGTGTATATTCTTTTACAGGTTATTTCCCATTGTAGGTTGTCACAAGATGTTGAATACAGCTCCCTTTACCAGCTGATTCCCAGCTGATGACTCTCAGAGCTCTGCAGCCTCTCTCCTCTCAGGTGCCGTCCTAGCGTTACACACAGGCTCTGCTGGGAGGCCAGTCTGGATCACGCCCTCGGTCAGCGGGGTGGTCTTGGACAAACACTGGCCGCCAGGAGCTGCCGCACCCATGCAGCGGCCACAGTGTACCTTCTGAGGGTGGTTGAGAGTCCTGAAGACTTTTCCTCGGATAACTTACTAATTACTTCCACACAAAGTTCTGCTCTGCCTAATCTGATCAGGTCACATTTTTCCTCATAATTTAAAACTGTGCATGAAAAACACATGTTTATCTCTGGACTCTAGGACTCCTCAGAACCTGGGAAATCTTGAGGATGGTGCTTCTATTTCTTGAAGGTAGAGGTTCTCACCTCTGAGAGCAGAGTTGGCAAAGAGCCTATAGGTTGTTCCCAAGCTTCAGAACTGTTTTGTTGTCAGAACATGAAAAAATAAGAGTTCTAGTTCTTTCTGGAAAAAAAAAAAAATACTGGTCACGGTCAGTTGGACCTGAGAGCTGGAAGCCCTTTTTAGATTGATGCACGTTTTCTAGAGTCCCCACCTCTCCCCGTTGCCTCTTGCCAGCCACATTATTTGGTTCTGCTCACCCACCTGGGCCCTGGAGGCACCTCAGCGTGTGAATTGATGAAGTAGGCATTGATTGGAAACTGCTCATGGATGGTAGGCAAATCAGTAGATCATTAAAAAACAGATCCCATATGAAAAAGCAAGACAAGGGTGACTATGATTCTTCTCTGCCTTGCCCTTGCCACTCTGTTCTGCATCTGTGTCCTTGGGATCTTTCTCCCCATGACTGAGGAACCCCCACCTGCTCCGCTCTGTGGGTCCTCTCCTTGAGCTAAGCCACGTGCTCCTGTGGTCCACCAGCTGACTCTTTTTTGAGAATTGAAGTCTCGTGGACTTAGTGTTGCGGTAGCTTCAGAGGTGCAGCGAGGTGACTCAGTCCTATCTGTGTGTGTGTGTGTGTGTGTAGGAAGGGTGCAAGACAGGGCTCGGGGCACATTTCAAGGTAAAGCATATGTAGGTGTATATTCTTTTACAGGTTATTTCCCATTGTAGGTTGTCACAAGATGTTGAATACAGCTCCCTTTACCAGCTGATTCCCAGCTGATGACTCTCAGAGCTCTGCAGCCTCTCTCCTCTCAGGTGCCGTCCTAGCGTTACACACAGGCTCTGCTGGGAGGCCAGTCTGGATCACGCCCTCGGTCAGCGGGGTGGTCTTGGACAAACACTGGCCGCCAGGAGCTGCCGCACCCATGCAGCGGCCACAGTGTACCTTCTGAGGGTGGTTGAGAGTCCTGAAGACTATTCGCCTTGGTGCTTGGCAGCTGTGTCCCGAGCCCACGGCCACTGGATGTCCATGCCTGGTGCTCCACGGCGTCAACTGCCTCAATCCCTTGTCTTCAAAAGTGACGTCTTGGATGGAGTTGTCAGCCGGGCGCGGCCCACCCCGTCACTGGGGATGGATGAGCGGGCAGGCCCCGCTGAATAACGGGACAAGGTAGGATTCGCTGACAAGACAGACTGCGCGCAGCGCGGGCGGGAGTCTGAAGTGCCAAGAATGGAGAACGTGCCCGGCGGCGCTGCAGTCCTGCCCCGTCGAGCTGGAGCCCTCGTGTCTGCCATTAGCAGCCGCGCAGGCAGAGGAGTGCTCCGAAGCTGCTTTGTTACAGTGACGACCAGCAGACAGACAAAGGCCGGGGAGCGGCGAGGCTCAGCGGTGACTGGGCGTCCTCTGCCGCCCCTGCGGCTTCCCAGAGCTCTGTCCTCCCCTTCGTTATGGCTGACGAGCACTTTGGAAAAGTTTGACCTGTCTGGATAGTCTTACACTTTGTTTCCCAGAAGCTTCCCAGGACTGGAGAGGGCCAGTGCCAGGAAGGAGCGATCGGCCCACTGCTGACCCTGGGCCTGGGGCAGGGCAGTCCTTACCTCCTGGTCCTGGACGAGGTCCTGGCGTGGGCTGGGGCGCGGCGCTGTCGTGCCGTGTGGTCGTGAGCCTCGGCTGAGCTCCCTCGCCGGTCCTGGAAGGGCCGCGGCGTCCGGGCTGATCAGGGCTAATGAGAAAACAAGCGCCCGGCCTTCCTGCGCTCCCCCCAGACTGCCTCGCTGAGACCCAGCGACATTTAGGACGACGCCAGAAGGTCGGGGGACATTGGTGAAGACACCCGTGCGAGGGAAACCGTTTCCTTCTTGTGTAAGGAGAGAAAACGCCATCTTCTCTGTATGTCCGCCACGCCGTGGTTCTCTGGCCAGAGTCCAATACGCAGAGGTGGTAAAACCTCTATGGAACTCTGGACTCATTTCCTCCCTCAGCGTTTATTGAGATTTAATTGACAGACAGCAGTGGATTTATTTAAGGTGCACTGCGTAATGGTTTGACTTCCGTATGTCATGAGGCAGTTACCACAGAGTTTTTAAAAATATTTACCACAGTGTTTCCTGAACATCCATTATCTTAGATAGAAACAGAAGAAGAGAAAAAGTTATAGTTTTTTTCCTTCTGATGAAAACTCTTAGGACTTACTCTCTTAACCACTTAAGCATATAACACACAGCAGTGTTAATTACATGCATCATGAAGTACATTACATCCCTAGTACTTATTTATCTTGGAGCTAGAACCTGTGCTTTCTGACCACTTTCATCCAGTTACCCTACTCCAGCCCCTCTTTGTGGCAGCCACAATCTGATCTCTTTTTCTATAAGCCTGTTGGTCTGTTTGGGTTTTTGTTTTGAAATGTAATTGACCTGGGACACACCATAGTGGTTTCATATTTCTACACATTCCAAAATATCACCACTGCACTGATTTCTTTTTTTTTTTTCTTAATTTTTATTTTACTTTTACAAAGTTTTGTTGTTTACAGATCTGTATGATCCCATATTAGTCATATGCACATCCCCCCCATCCCACCCCTCCAAGCCGTTGCACAGTGCCCCTGCAGGATCCCCTTTTCTCACAGTGCAATGACAGTAGCTATTTTTTCACATCTGACAATATAGGTTTTCATGCTACTTCATTGATGCTTCCCACCCACTGTTCATTCCCCACAATGTCCATATGTCTATTTTCCATGTCTGTTTTCTCATCGCTTCACTGTGTGTGTTATCATTACCATCCTACTAGATTCCATATATATATATGTTAGTATATTGTGCTTTCTCTTTTTGACTTACTTCACTTTTTATGATAGATTCTAGATCCATCCATCTCATTAGGACTGATTCTTCTGCATTTCTTTTAACAGCTGTGTAGTATTCCATTGTATATATGTACCAGGGCTTCTGTATCCATTCATTTGTCGATGGACATCTAGGTTGCTTCCATGTTCTGGCTATTGTATAGAGAGCTGCAATGAACATTGGGGTACAGGTGCTTCTTTCAGTTTTGATTTCATCAGGGTATAAGCCTAGTGGTGGGATTGTTGGGTCGTATGCTGCTTCTATTTTTAGTGTTTAAAGGAACCTCCATACTGTCTTCCATAGAGGCTGTATCAATTTCCATTCCCGCCAGCAACGCAAGAGGGTTCCCTTTTCTCCACACCCTCTCCAGCATTTATTGTCTGTCGATTTGTGGATGATGGCCATTCTGATGGGTGTGAGGTGATCTCTCATTGTAGTTTTGATTTGCATTTCTCTAATAATAAGCGAGGTTGAGCATCGTTTCATGTGCTTTTTGCCCATCTGTGTGTCCTCTTTGGAGAGGTGTCTGTTTAGGTCCTTTTTCCTATGTTTTGATTGGGCTGTTCACTTTTCTGTGCTGAGTTGTCTGAGTTGCTTGTAGATTTTGGAGATTAATTCTCTGTCTGCACTAGTTTCCTTTTGATTGAAAGACATGTAAGAGGAGACTGCTCCTTTTGTCTTGCTGGCTGGCTAGTGTCTCTCTGTGTCGGGTGTCCAGAGCAGAGGCTGAACAGACACAGCCAGGTGTGATCCGCAGGGCAGCAAAGTCAGCACCCAGAGAGGGCAACAAGGAAAGGTGAAGGCATCCAGGTTCCAAAGATAAATGCAAGGAGAGATATTAACCAGTCTTGGACATGAGATCCTTCCAGATTTATTTTTATGTGAGAATTATCTTTTCCCTTGTTTTTGAAACAATGCAGTCGAGGTTTTCATGCTTCACTCCACCCACTGTTCATTCCCCACAATGTCCATATGTCTATTTTCCATGTCTGTTTTCTCATCGCTTCACTGTGTGTGTTATCATTACCATCCTACTAGATTCCATATATATATATGTTAGTATATTGTGCTTTCTCTTTTTGACTTACTTCACTTTTTATGATAGATTCTAGATCCATCCATCTCATTAGGACTGATTCTTCTGCATTTCTTTTAACAGCTGTGTAGTATTCCATTGTATATATGTACCAGGGCTTCTGTATCCATTCATTTGTCGATGGACATCTAGGTTGCTTCCATGTTCTGGCTATTGTATAGAGAGCTGCAATGAACATTGGGGTACAGGTGCTTCTTTCAGTTTTGATTTCATCAGGGTATAAGCCTAGTGGTGGGATTGTTGGGTCGTATGCTGCTTCTATTTTTAGTGTTTAAAGGAACCTCCATACTGTCTTCCATAGAGGCTGTATCAATTTCCATTCCCGCCAGCAACGCAAGAGGGTTCCCTTTTCTCCACACCCTCTCCAGCATTTATTGTCTGTCGATTTGTGGATGATGGCCATTCTGATGGGTGTGAGGTGATCTCTCATTGTAGTTTTGATTTGCATTTCTCTAATAATAAGCGAGGTTGAGCATCGTTTCATGTGCTTTTTGCCCATCTGTGTGTCCTCTTTGGAGAGGTGTCTGTTTAGGTCCTTTTTCCTATGTTTTGATTGGGCTGTTCACTTTTCTGTGCTGAGTTGTCTGAGTTGCTTGTAGATTTTGGAGATTAATTCTCTGTCTGCACTAGTTTCCTTTTGATTGAAAGACATGTAAGAGGAGACTGCTCCTTTTGTCTTGCTGGCTGGCTAGTGTCTCTCTGTGTCGGGTGTCCAGAGCAGAGGCTGAACAGACACAGCCAGGTGTGATCCGCAGGGCAGCAAAGTCAGCACCCAGAGAGGGCAACAAGGAAAGGTGAAGGCATCCAGGTTCCAAAGATAAATGCAAGGAGAGATATTAACCAGTCTTGGACATGAGATCCTTCCAGATTTATTTTTATGTGAGAATTATCTTTTCCCTTGTTTTTGAAACAATGCAGTCGAGGTTTTCTGTTCTGACAACGAAGGCCTTCCACAGAGAGCCTCTGAGCCTCTGACACACCCTCTGCTCAAGAGAAATAATAGTGGGGTGTTGGATCCAGCTCCTGCCAGTTAATTCTGAGCACCTCTTCCTGGCTCCGTGTTCCATGACGTCACAGTGATAGTTTCTGTAACATCCTTTTGTGGTTTGAAACAAATCATGCTGGGAATATTTACACCATAGAAATGGGCAAATGATGTGAGTGATATTTTTCTTTGAGAGTTAGCATACCACCTGTAATAACAGCAAAGAGGGTTACATACCGACAAAAAACAGGTCGCACTGTAAATGGAGTCGCTCTCCCAGCACAAGGAGGTACAGGGTGGGCGTTGGGACTGCCTTCCAGTGACTGAAACAAAGTTAGTTCCGTCTTTGATGGGTTAGACTTTCGCTATCCAGAAACATTCTACCTCAATTGTGGACCAAGCTTGGAAAGCTGTGATGCTAGATTTAGGCTCAGGGTGTGGTGTGTGCCGGCCAGAGTCCATGCCTGAAAGAGAAGCTGAGAGTCATGATGTTACTGCGTCTCTGGTCTCACGAGGCTGGTCAGGAGTCATGGCTTTGCCCCCTAACAAGAGGGACGGGTCGCTTTCTTATTTGGGGTTTCCTAGAAAGCTCACTGTGATTAAGGTTTATATGAGCAACAAGACTTGTGGAGAAAGAAGGAAGCTAAGTGGGCAGGGGAGCAGCTGAACTGTGACGCAGAGGCCTCAGGGGGCTCCGCAGGCCCCCCAGAGAGCGCTGAAGCTGGAAGAAGTCTTTAGAGTTGTTATCAAACAAGAGAAGGACCAGTCCCTGGAGGGCACCTGTCCCTGGCGAGAAGGCCTTGCCGTGGGTCTCGACGTTCCCTTTGACCCCCCAGAGAGGAGGCATCAGTGGTCAGTCCATCAGCCGTCACCATTCTTAGCAGCTGGGGAAACGAAGGTCTTGGTTCTGAGGGGGATCTTGGTAGCGTATCACAGCATCCACTACAGGAAGATCGGAGTAAAGTTTCCCAGGATACTGTTTCTTTGCTTGATCCTTTCTGCCTCTCAGACTAAGCATCACTAATCAGTTGGTGTATCATTTTCCTTTAGTGGATTTAAAATTTATAAGCAGAAAACCCAGCTCAAATCTCATCTGACTTCAATATCTTCTGTAATAAGCCATCCAGACTGCTTACTTTCCTTGCAACAAATATCAGCCAAAGGTCTTGGTTGCAAGTGACAGGAACCAACTGTGAACAATTTAGGCATGATACGAGGAACTTAGCGTCCCTGGTAGCTCCGATGGTAAAGAATTCCTGCAGCGTGGAAGACCTGTGTTCCATCCCTGGCTGGGGAAGATCCCCAGGAGGAGGGAACAGCTACCCACTCCAGTGCTCTTGTCTGGAGACTTCTGTGGACAGAGGAGCCTGGCACGGGGCTGCAGTCCACTGTAAAAAAGGGTTACATACCGACAAAAACAGGTCGCATTTCGCTCCCAGCACAAGGAGGTACAGGGTGGGCGTTGGGACTGCCTTCCAGTGACTGAAACAAAGTTAGTTCCGTCTTTGATGGGTTAGACTTTCGCTATCCAGAAACATTCTACCTCAATTGTGGACCAAGCTTGGAAAGCTGTGATGCTAGATTTAGGCTCAGGGTGTGGTGTGTGCCGGCCAGAGTCCATGCCTGAAAGAGAAGCTGAGAGTCATGATGTTACTGCGTCTCTGGTCTCACGAGGCTGGTCAGGAGTCATGGCTTTGCCCCCTAACAAGAGGGACGGGTCGCTTTCTTATTTGGGGTTTCCTAGAAAGCTCACTGTGATTAAGGTTTATATGAGCAACAAGACTTGTGGAGAAAGAAGGAAGCTAAGTGGGCAGGGGAGCAGCTGAACTGTGACGCAGAGGCCTCAGGGGCTCCGAGGCCCCCAGAGAGCGCTGAAGCTGGAAGAAGTCTTTAGAGTTGTTATCAAACAAGAGAAGGACCAGTCCCTGGAGGGCACCTGTCCCTGGCGAGAAGGCCTTGCCGTGGGTCTCGACGTTCCCTTTGACCCCCCAGAGAGGAGGCATCAGTGGTCAGTCCATCAGCCGTCACCATTCTTAGCAGCTGGGGAAACGAAGGTCTTGGTTCTGAGGGGGATCTTGGTAGCGTATCACAGCATCCACTACAGGAAGATCGGAGTAAAGTTTCCCAGGATACTGTTTCTTTGCTTGATCCTTTCTGCCTCTCAGACTAAGCATCACTAATCAGTTGGTGTATCATTTTCCTTTAGTGGATTTAAAATTTATAAGCAGAAAACCCAGCTCAAATCTCATCTGACTTCAATATCTTCTGTAATAAGCCATCCAGACTGCTTACTTTCCTTGCAACAAATATCAGCCAAAGGTCTTGGTTGCAAGTGACAGGAACCAACTGTGAACAATTTAGGCATGATACGAGGAACTTAGCGTCCCTGGTAGCTCCGATGGTAAAGAATTCCTGCAGCGTGGAAGACCTGTGTTCCATCCCTGGCTGGGGAAGATCCCCAGGAGGAGGGAACAGCTACCCACTCCAGTGCTCTTGTCTGGAGACTTCTGTGGACAGAGGAGCCTGGCACGGGGCTGCAGTCCACGGGGTCACAGAGTTGGACTCGACTGAGCCACTTTCACTTTCACGAGGAATTTCTGGAAAGGAAGGCTGGTAGAATCGACAGAACGCTAGGAAAAAGCCAAGGGAAGAAGGTGGCGGCAGAAACGATCCTCACGGAAACTGCAGCTGTGCACCTTCGTGGGCCTCAGCCGCCGGCTGTGCACCTGCCGCTCCTGGGCACAAGGCCGCCTGCAGCCCGTGGTGCTCTGTTCAGTTAACACCGCGTGCCGACGCGGTGCTCACTGCACTCTGATGCAATGGTGCCTTTTAGTGTATCTGTCACCGAGTTTCAGAATGCGTCTGTGAGTTCTCCGCTGTCTGAGCCGAGGCCATGTGCCCACACCTTCAATGCCAGGGAGGAGGAAGAAGGCTGAACGTTTGGTCCTCACTGGCTATGCCCTTTCCACCACCAAGCGTCACCGCGTGCGGCGGGGCCCATGCCCGAGGAGGGAGGCTCGCTTGCTGAGGCAGAAAAAGCCTGGTAAGCACGCGCTGCCCAGTGCCTCTGTGCCGGGTGAGCCCCGCTCCCGCTCTGTGGCTGTCCGCACGCGATGTTCTCGGGGCTCCGGGCCTTCTCACTCGTTTCTCTCTGCAGATGGTTGGTGACTGCTCAGTCTGCAGTGCACACCCATTTCTCTGCAGGTGAAGAGCGACTCCAGCCTCTGCCGTGAGGGTCTGTTACAGAATGAATGTGAACAGTTCTTGGTTCCAAGCAACAGATTCATTCAAACGCAGTGAGGGAGCGAGCTCGTGGCTAGGAAACCGCTCGCCTGCTCCTGGGTCTGGGAGGACAGGCCCGGACGGGGGTGGCGAGGCGCCGGCAGCGGCTTCTGCCTTCCGGGGTGGCTTTGCTGTCTCGGGTGGCTCACGGGGGCACTGGGGCTTGTCACCCCTGCTTCTCCCAGCATGGCTCATTTCCTGCTCCAGGGATCTGGGTCAGATTCCAAACGTGGAAGACCTGTGTTCCATCCCTGGCTGGGGAAGATCCCCAGGAGGAGGGAACAGCTACCCACTCCAGTGCTCTTGTCTGGAGACTTCTGTGGACAGAGGAGCCTGGCACGGGGCTGCAGTCCACGGGGTCACAGAGTTGGACTCGACTGAGCCACTTTCACTTTCACGAGGAATTTCTGGAAAGGAAGGCTGGTAGAATCGACAGAACGCTAGGAAAAAGCCAAGGGAAGAAGGTGGCGGCAGAAACGATCCTCACGGGAAACTGCAGCTGTGCACCTTCGTGGGCCTCAGCCGCCGGCTGTGCACCTGCCGCTCCTGGGCACAAGGCCGCCTGCAGCCCGTGGTGCTCTGTTCAGTTAACACGCGTGCCGTACGCGGTGCTCACTGCACTCTGATGCAATGGTGCCTTTTAGTGTATCTGTCACCGAGTTTCAGAATGCGTCTGTGAGTTCTCCGCTGTCTGAGCCGAGGCCATGTGCCCACACCTTCAATGCCAGGGAGGAGGAAGAAGGCTGAACGTTTGGTCCTCACTGGCTATGCCCTTTCCACCACCAAGCGTCACCGCGTGCGGCGGGGCCCATGCCCGAGGAGGGAGGCTCGCTTGCTGAGGCAGAAAAAGCCTGGTAAGCACGCGCTGCCCAGTGCCTCTGTGCCGGGTGAGCCCCGCTCCCGCTCTGTGGCTGTCCGCACGCGATGTTCTCGGGGCTCCGGGCCTTCTCACTCGTTTCTCTCTGCAGATGGTTGGTGACTGCTCAGTCTGCAGTGCACACCCATTTCTCTGCAGGTGAAGAGCGACTCCAGCCTCTGCCGTGAGGGTCTGTTACAGAATGAATGTGAACAGTTCTTGGTTCCAAGCAACAGATTCATTCAAACGCAGTGAGGGAGCGAGCTCGTGGCTAGGAAACCGCTCGCCTGCTCCTGGGTCTGGGAGGACAGGCCCGGACGGGGGTGGCGAGGCGCCGGCAGCGGCTTCTGCCTTCCGGGGTGGCTTTGCTGTCTCGGGTGGCTCACGGGGGCACTGGGGCTTGTCACCCCTGCTTCTCCCAGCATGGCTCATTTCCTGCTCCAGGGATCTGGGTCAGATTCCAAAGGAACTGATCTCATTGATTTGACTCATTTTTACCCCTCTACTGGGCAGAGGACCTCATGGCGTTCTGGCCAGCCTAGGGAATGAGTTTGGTGCCCACACTGTTCATTACACAATCACACCCCTGCCCCACCAGGCACGGAGAATAACCCGGAGTTGCTTTTTGGAATACCTGAGTTATGAGATGTTGACTGTGGTAGCCTCCTGTCCAACATACTTTAGGGTCTTGTAAGAGAAACTCTCCTCCCAGTTCTTAGGAAGTCGTTGTCACTGTTTAGAAAAAAAGGCACTGTGAGTTAGCATGTGTTATACCTCTGTGCCTGCTATGATGTGTTTATATACCTTACCTCATTGAATCCTTACATTGTTTCCGAGCTAGGTATTTTTCCTATTTTGTATCTGATTAAACTGTGGATTGCAGTGGTTATGACCTCAAAATAAGGTGGTAGAGTTGGATTTCAAATGTAGAGTAGTCTTGCTCCAAACCTGTTTTTTTTTTTTTTTCCCCTACCCCAGGATACCTCTATCAACCAAGACATTTCTTACTTACCCTACTTATGAATGGCTCTTTTGAAGAAAGCTTCCAGTTAGGGTTTTTGGTGGTTGTTGTTGTTGTTGTTTTCTGGGTTGGGAGGGAGAACAGCTCAAAAGTGGAGTAGGATGAGAGACAGAGGACGGAGGACAGAGGCGTTGCATGCTGAACTCAGGCTGCTGTAGAAAAGCAGGCTTCTTCTGCAGCCCACCCTCGAGAGGCCAGAAAACAGCCTCGTCGTCAAGCAGCAGGTGTCCCTCCTGAGTAATGAAGAGAGGCTAACTTTCTGCAACCCAAGGTGGGCACTTCCCAGGAGTTTCTTGCCTCGTTTGTCCAAAACCATTTCGCAGTTAATTATAGCTACTGGGAGCCCCCAAATAAAATGTCCCAGCATCTGTAAGATAAGAAGTGATCCTTTTAGGGGCAGAAGTTTAAGCACTTTGCTGTAATGGCCTTGCAGAAGGGAAAATTACACCTGCCAGGAAAATGCAGTTAATTAGTGTTGAGCTCTTCCTCGTCCACCCGTGTGCCCCGGAGAGGGGGGGATGCTGTAGAACCTGGGGGCCATTGGCCCTGCCGCGGGGAAGATGTGCTTGCACTCTGCCTCTCCTCTACTCTTCCTTCCTTTCTAGCTCTTTCTCCTTCAGCCTCCATGCCGACCATAGCTTCTGGTGTCTCCAGGAAGTCTTCCTTGATTAAACAAGTCTACGTAGATGACTTCTCTTCCTTTCCTTCGGCTGTCCATCTTATACAAACACTCTGTCGTGTGCAAAGTCTGCATCTTTTACAAACACTTTTCACGGAAAAGCATGGGCTGAATGAAACGATTTAAGTGAAGGCAGATGGACCGGTGTCACGTACAAGCTGCACCCTGCTTGGCTCCACCAGCACCCCAGTGCTGAGATGTCGCCCAGCACTGCGGGCACAGCCTCCGGCACTTTCGTGAATAGAACAAGGCGCAGCAGGTCAGTGGGGGCAGGTAGTATCTGAACCCTGGTTCCTGGGGCTTCTTCATTCAAGTTCACAAGGTTTCCACTGCATCTTCCCTAACTTTAAGCTTCCCTCCGTACATCTCTAGAATTTCACCTTGCTAATAGAGTTCCACATCGCTAAGGATATATTTTTCTTTTGCCCTTTCCTATTTTATTCAACAATGAAGTTTATTAAGTTATATTAACCCTCCATTCTCATTGATCTTGTAGCATATTGCTGAATTTATTTATCTTTTTATTGGAAAACTGTATCTTATATATATGTGTGTGTGTATATATATTTCGGCCATGCAGCATGTGGGGTCCTAGTTCCCTGACCAGGGATCAAACCTGTGTCCCCTACATTGGAAGGGTGGAGTCTTAACCACTAGACCACCAGGGGAGTCCTAAGCATCTTTTTAAAGAGTATAGTTTTATGTAAATCTATTGAGGCTTAAAATGTCTAAAGATGTCTTTGCTGTGTCCTCAATACACATGAGATTTTAACTGTAAATAGATATAAAATTCTAGGTCCAATTAGAAAATGGTCAAAAGATATGATGAGACATTACACCTGCCAGGAAAATGCAGTTAATTAGTGTTGAGCTCTTCCTCGTCCACCCGTGTGCCCCGGAGAGGGGGGGATGCTGTAGAACCTGGGGGCCATTGGCCCTGCCGCGGGGAAGATGTGCTTGCACTCTGCCTCTCCTCTACTCTTCCTTCCTTTCTAGCTCTTTCTCCTTCAGCCTCCATGCCGACCATAGCTTCTGGTGTCTCCAGGAAGTCTTCCTTGATTAAACAAGTCTACGTAGATGACTTCTCTTCCTTTCCTTCGGCTGTCCATCTTATACAAACACTCTGTCGTGTGCAAAGTCTGCATCTTTTACAAACACTTTTCACGGAAAAGCATGGGCTGAATGAAACGATTTAAGTGAAGGCAGATGGACCGGTGTCACGTACAAGCTGCACCCCTGCTTGGCTCCACCAGCACCCCAGTGCTGAGATGTCGCCCAGCACTGCGGGCACAGCCTCCGGCACTTTCGTGAATAGAACAAGGCGCAGCAGGTCAGTGGGGGCAGGTAGTATCTGAACCCTGGTTCCTGGGGCTTCTTCATTCAAGTTCACAAGGTTTCCACTGCATCTTCCCTAACTTTAAGCTTCCCTCCGTACATCTCTAGAATTTCACCTTGCTAATAGAGTTCCACATCGCTAAGGATATATTTTTCTTTTGCCCTTTCCTATTTTATTCAACAATGAAGTTTATTAAGTTATATTAACCCTCCATTCTCATTGATCTTGTAGCATATTGCTGAATTTATTTATCTTTTTATTGGAAAACTGTATCTTATATATATGTGTGTGTGTATATATATTTCGGCCATGCAGCATGTGGGGTCCTAGTTCCCTGACCAGGGATCAAACCTGTGTCCCCTACATTGGAAGGGTGGAGTCTTAACCACTAGACCACCAGGGGAGTCCTAAGCATCTTTTTAAAGAGTATAGTTTTATGTAAATCTATTGAGGCTTAAAATGTCTAAAGATGTCTTTGCTGTGTCCTCAATACACATGAGATTTTAACTGTAAATAGATATAAAATTCTAGGTCCAATTAGAAAATGGTCAAAAGATATGATGAGACATTACACCAAAGAGTATATGTAGATGGCAGATACGCACATGAATAAGTGTTCAGCCTCAAGCCATTAGGGACATGTAAATTAAGACCATAAGAAAATACCACTGCACACCTGTTAGCGTGCATGCTAACTTGCTTCAGCTGTGTCTGACAGTTCGAGGCCCTATGGACTGTGGCCCACCAGGCTCCTCCGTCCATGGGATTCTCCGGCCAAGAATACTGGAGTGGGCAGCCACGCCCTCCTCTAGGGGATGTTCCTGACCCAGGGACTGAGTCAGTGTCTTATGTCTCCTGCATTGGCAGGTGGATTCTTTACCCCTAGTACTATAAGATGGTACTACACACCTGTTAGAGTAGCTGAACTGAAACATGATGGTTGTGCCAAATGTAAGGATGCAAGAAACTCGATCTTTCACACCATGGATCAGTGTGTGAGGTGGTAGGGCCGCTCCAGGCTACAATTCGGTGCTTTCCTATAAAGCCAAATACACACCTGCCATGGGACTAGCATCTGAATGCAGATAAATGAAAATATGTGTCCACATCAAAACTTGCATGTGAGTGTTCTTAGCAACTTTATTTGTAATAGTAAAAAACCTGGGACTGAACGGAATGTGAGTGGTTAACCACACCACGGATGTCTGTACTGTTGAGTACTGCTCAGAAATCGAAGAGGATGAGCTACTGATGCACTGAACAACCTAGGTGGATCTCAAGGGCATGATGCTGCATGAAAAAAATCTGTGAAAGGTCACATGCTGTATAATTCCATGTATATAACATTCTCAAAATGATGAAATTATAGAGATGAAGAACAGAGTCATGCTGGCCAAGTGTTTGGAATGGTAAGGGGTAGGAGGGGAAGTAGGATCTTACAGGGGTAGAAGCTCTTTGTGGTAATAAAATCCTTCTGCGTTAAGAAAGCTGTGATAGTCACACCAGTCAGCATGGCCATCATCAAACTGGAGTGGGTTGCCATCTCCTCCTCCACGGCATCTTCTGGAACTAGGGATCGAACCCTCGTCTCTTGTGTCTCCTGCTTTGGTAGAGGGATTCTTTACCAATAGTGCCATCTGGGAAGCCTCAGTGTTAGAAAGGGTGTGGAGAAAAGGACTCTTCCTACACTGTTGATGGGAATGGAAATCGGTACAGCCACTGTGAAAACCAGTAGAGGTTTCTCACAAAAGTAAAAATAAACCTACCATATGACCTAGCAATTCCACTCCTGGGTATATATCTGAAAAAAAATAAAACCCAATTTGATAAGATCTGTGTACCCCAACGTTTATAGCAGCACTATTTACAACAGCCAAAACATGGAAATACCCTATGTAGCCACTGACAGGAGAATGGATAAAGAAGATGTTGTATGACTATATTAATAGAATATTACTAAGGTGTAAAAAAGAACAAAATTATGCCATTTGCAGCAACATGGAAGGACCTAGAGGTTGTCATACTAAAGGAAGTAAGTCAGATGGAGAATGGCAAATACCATAGGATACCATGGAATATAAAAATAATATGAAATAGATGGAATATATATGGAATATAAAAATAATATGAATAAACTTAGTTACTTGAGTATGGGATTCATAGATACACACTACTATATATACAATAGATACACAACAAGGACTTATTGTGTGCCACAGGGAACTGTATTCAATATCTTGTAATCTATAATATTAAAGAGTCTGAAAGAGAAAAAAATATATGTATATATGTATATAAAACTGAATCACTTGATGATACAGCTAACACTAACACAAGACTGTAAGTCAACTGTACTTTAATAAAAAAGAAAGCAGTGGTGTTCCATGGATTTACATGATGACGTGGCACAGAACAATGTTTTAAAATGATCTGTTATTTGAACACACATATGTTTCTGAGGTATAAGTTACTTTTGTTCCACATTTTAAAAATACACAGATGACTTCTTTCTTCCGTAATACTGATGAAAAGTGTGATTTTAAGTGATTTTGGTACAGAATCAGTTCTTTTATATATATATATATATATATATATATATATATATATATATATTTACTTTTGGCCTCTTTTATTGGTTTTTAATTTATTTATTTTAATCCATCTTCTTTCTTTGGTCTGTGTGGGGCTCCCACTGCAGTGGCCTCTCTCGTTGCAGAGCACCGGCTCTTGGTGCATATGCTCCAGAGTGCTGGCCCGTAATTGGACACACCGGTCAAGCCGCTCCATGGCACGTGGGGTCTTTTCCAGGCCAGGAATCGAATCAGTGCCCCACGCACTGCAAGGTGGACTCTGCCCACTGGACCACCAGGGAAGCTCCGGTTCTCTTTTTAAATAGTGAATTTATCTCTATGTAGGTGTTGAATGATAAGGAATTTATTTGGTCTTTGTCTCAGGATCCTGGCTTGAGCTTCTTTAATCCTTGGAATTTCTTGAGTGGTAGCAAAGAGTGGACTGCTATACAGGGGCCAGGATGGGGGCTGGGCATCAGAAACACCAGCCATGATGTTAGAATTTTGAGCCAACCTTACCTCCAGAGAGGGGAGAAGTAGCTAGAGATTAAGTTCACTTCTGTGGTTAAATATTTAATCATTCATGCCCTAAGTAATGAAGCCCCAGTAAGAACTCTGGCTTCCGGGCACCGCGGAGCACCTGGCTGGTGAATGAGTCAGTGCGCCAGTGCGTGCGACGCCTCCTGATACGGCAGGGAGGGCGCGGAGGCTCTGCTGAGGGCCCCCCAGTCCTCGTCCCCCGCACCTCGTCGTTTGGCTCTTCCTGACTCGTATCATCCTGAGACTGTATTATCCTTTGCCATTTAATGAAACGTGGGGAAGATGAAACCTCGTGTTCCTGGCTGGGGTGCAGCGGGGGCGCTGCTCGTTCCCGTGGGCAGGTCTGCGAGCTCAGCAGCGGGGGTGACAGGTGATTCTCTTGTCCGTGACCTTCGTGACCGGCAGCGCAGGGACAGCAGATGGCTTTCCCCCCAGTGCCTGGCTGCTGAAGTCCCTCCAGTTGCTTCAGCTTATCTAACAGCCACCTTGACAGGCTTGTAATGGATTTGCAACATGCTTACTTAAAAACATATCCAACAGCCAGCAAGCTGACTGGGAGAGCCAGCTGACTTGCTGCCAGCAGCCCCTGCGTGTCTCAGACAGTCCTCATCTGTCTGTCCGCCCGCCATCTTTGAAAATAAAATCTGCTGTTGTTTGTGCTGTTCAGTCACTGGGTCATACCCAGCTCTTTGCGACCCCGTGCTCAGGCCTCCCTGCCCGCCGGGGTCTCCTGGAATTTGCTCAGACACGCCCGTTGCGTGGCGATGCCCTCCAGCCGCCTCACCGCTGTCGGGGACGTGGGGTGGTGTCAGGTGGAAAGTGAGATGAGGGCTTGTCGCGAACGTCTGTGTAAGCGTTGTTCCTGCCCCCCGGGGGAGCAGTGCACCGGCTGGGCCCTGCCTCTCCTCCAGGGCTTCCCAAGTGCAGACGGGCCCCACAGTGAGCCTGGGAGACCGACAGGTGCAGTCGCGGCATCATCTGTATCCTTTTATTTATTTATTATTTATTTATTTTTGGTGGGGGTGAGGTGGGGAAGGAGGGGAGCAGGCAGGCCACTTCTATTGGTCTTTCATTTGTCTATTTTCATCCGTCTTTGTTCTTTGGCTCCTGTGGGCCTCCCATCGCAGTGGCATCTGTTGTTGCAGAGCGCCGGCTCCAGGCGCATGCGCTCCAGAGCTCTGGCTTGGTCATTGGACACATCGGTCCAGCCACTCTGCGGCACGTGGGATCTTCCCAGGCCAGGGATCGAACCGGCGCCCCTTGCCCTGCAAGGCGGTGTCCTTACCCTCTGGGCCACCAAGGAAGCCCCTCATCTGTATCCTTTTAAAAAGATCTTCCTAAGTTGTTAAGGCTTTGGGTTTGATGGCTCCTCAGTCCATGAAACCCAAGTGCCTGTCTGCCCAAGCGAGCAGTGCTGGTGAACCAGACCACGCGGGACACGCGTCCTGCCTCTCCCCCGTCGGGCGCTCACCCACCTGTTCCCGCGCACGCGAGCCGGGTGAGGAGGGGCCCGCGAGGGCATCCTGGTGGCGGTGCTGCGCATCACAGTTGCCAGAGCACATCTCGATTGACGCTGGGCGTAGCACCCAGCAGCTCAAAGAAGTGGCCAGATCCACAGGGTCGATTTTCACAGAACATGTAACACCTCATGCTGATTCCACCTGCCAGGGGTGCTGGATCCTGGCCGAGCGCAGTGTTCACGGTCGTGGACCCCACGCCGCCAGTGGCTTCCACGCACAGCCCGGCCTCTCTCTGAAGAGCACGCGTCCGGCACGGGTGAAGGGCGAGAGGCGAGGACGCGGCTGGCGTGGACGGTCCTCTCACGGGCAGAGATGCAGGGCGCCTGCGGCTTGCGTCTGGGTGACGCCGTCCGTCCCGGTCGCCCCTGCTCCTCCCACGCCCCTCTTCACCGCAGGGAAACACGCTGATGGCTGTAACATAGTCATCACGGGAATCATGAGAAAGTTTTTCTTTCCTCGGATTTGTCAAACTACAGACATTCCACGATGGAGAAAAGATGGTAGTAAGAACAAAGGAAAGACAGTATTAATGACAAAAGCCTTTCTTCTCTTATTCCCAACTCGAAACGGGCTGTGGTCAGAAATGTGTAATGGAGAGCAAACATTACCTCATAGACTGACCACGCTGGCTGGCCCCGCAGACGCGGAGCCCGCCCAACAGTGCGCGGGGGAGGAAGGGAAACATCTCCCAGCCGACCGGACGGTCCGGCTTCAGGGCTGGAGGCTGTCCCCTCGCGCCGGCTCTGCCTCCACGGCCTCTTCCCGTCCTGCAGCTTTCAGAGGCCACCTGGTTCCCTAGCCACTGGAAGCTCTAAAGGCAGAGGCAATGCGGGTCCAGGTAGGACAGAGTCTGTCTGCGGTTTAAAAATAAACTGTGTGGAGAAGGAAACCGCCACCCACTCCAGTGTTCTTGCCTGGGAAACCCACGGACAGAGGAGCCTGGCGGGCTGCAGTCCGTGGGGTCACAGAGGGAGTCAGACACAACATAGCGAGTAGACAAGACCTTGCTACAGAGATTTTCAAGGGTAAAGGATATTTGCTTATCTCCATTGTTGCTTTAAAAATAGCATTAAAAAAAGTAAAATTAGTTTGCCCAAGCATTGTTAATAAAAGACAAAGTAACTAGAAGTTATTATGTATCTTGGACTTCTCTGGGAGACAAACATACATTGGCTTCTAACTTTAAATCGTTCATTCTGTCAAACATGATTTGACTTTGGCCGGCCTTTTCTGGTTTGTTGCTCAGTCACGTCCGGCTCTGTGCAGCCCCATGGACTTCGCAGCCCGCCAGGGTCCTCTGTCGGTGGGATTCTGCGGGCAGGAACCCTGGCGTGGGTGGCCATTTCCTTCTCCAGGGGACCTTCCTGACCCCGGGGCTGAACCCAGGTCTCCTCAGATTCTTTACCGTCTGCGCCACCAGGGAGGTTCTGCATAAAGCCATATCTTTTACAGTAACTAAAACAAAGTTGATTTCCTCAGTTCTGTGATTTAGATATTTCCCATACTGAGCAAATAATAAAATTTGAATTCGTAAGAAAAGAACTGTGTTTTTGAGCGGCCAGGTTTAGTTCAGCAAGCCGGCGTGCTCTCCGTTTGCCTCCTTGTGGGTTAGTTTGTGTGCCGTTCACCGGAGGGCCTCCCCGTGGCTCCGCCGAAGCGGCAGGACGGGCGCGTGTGCACAGGCTGAGCCGCGCGGGGCCCGGGGTGCAGACGAGCCCGCGGCCTGCCTGCCGCCCTCGCAGGGGCCTCCCCGGGCGGGCAGAGGTCAGCGCGGGGCACGGCGCTGCCGCCCGGGCGCCGGCTCGGGGCGCCCCGTGCAGAGTGAGGTCCCTGCTGCTCTGGCCGTGCTCCGTGTGGAGGGGTCTGCTGGAAACCAGCGGGTTCTGCCGAATGGACTGTTGGCTGGTGCAGAGACGCCCTGGTGTCACACGTGCGTCCGGTTTTCAGAGGCGGGGAGCTTGCCTCTGAGGACAGGTGCCATTTCTGCGCGTCCGCAACTCCTCCCGCTGCCGCGGGTGTCCTCCGATGTCCGCGCGCTCCCGCCTGAGTGCCCTCGGAGGTGGGACCCTCCCCCTGCCGCGGGTCCCCTGCCGCTTTCCAGGCAGGAGGTGCTGATCCTGAGCCTGCCGACTAGGCGGAGCGGAGCGCAGAGAGGGCCGCTTAGCGCTCTCCTGGCGCCCAGCCTGGCGTGCCCGGGGCTTTAGAAGGTGCCTGGACCGAGCCGAGCCGGGGCCAGTCCGTGGGCGGCCGCAGCGAGGGGTCTGCGGACAAGGCGTTAAGGACGGTTCCCCGACCCAGCGCCGTCCCTCCGCCTGGCACGGTTCTCTGTGCTCTGCTCAGACGACGCCATTAGCTCCTGTGCACAGCATTTTGAGGCGGGAACTTACTCATCCTGAAGTTGAAGGACGAGGAAACCTGGGACCAGAGAGAGAAGCCCGGTGTTCAGGGTTGCACAGCGGGGGGCAGGGCCCCCCGACCCCGGCAGCTCACGGGCAGACTCTGCGCTTGTGCCCGCTGCGTCGTGCCGCCCCCCGAGGTCTGGCACACAGGGGCACACGCCATGTGCCACCCGCTCTTCATGCAAATCCAGTGATTATGCCCCAGCAAACCGGGAGAGAAGCGTTACTGTCATCTGCAGATTACGGGTGAGGAAACCGAGGCCCAGGAGGCGGAGTGGAGGGCCCAGATGCCACTCCCCGGGCTCTGGCTGCTACACCTGTTGGTTTCACGGCATTGATTTTTCACTGAATTGCGGTTGCTTTGGGTTTCTCCGGTGGCTGAGCGGTAAAGCATCTGCCTGCAGTGCAGGAGTCGTGGGCTCAGTCCCTAGGGGAGGAAGCCGCCCTGGAGGGACATGGCCGCCACTCCAGCGCTCTTGCCTGGAGAATCCACGGACGGCGGAGCCTGGCGGGCTGCAGCCCGTGGGGTCGCAAGCGTCGGACACGGCTGAGCGACCGAGCGGCATCCTCGTTGCTCTCCAGGGCCGTGCTCGTTTCTCCCGTGCCGCAGAAGGAGCCCGCCGCCCACCGCCAGCCTTCCTCTCCCTTCTGGACCTCCTTCCCTCTCAGGCCGTGACCACGCCGCGAGCAGAGCTCTGGGCGGCCCAGCACGTCCTCGCCGGGGTGCCGTCCCGCGTGTCGGGAGTGTGTGTCCGCCCGTCGTCTCCCAGTTCCTCCTCCACCGCCCACTGTTCCCCTCGGTGTCCGTACATCTGTCTTCTAGGTCTGTGTCTGCTTTGCAAGTAGGATCCCCTGTCCCATCTTATGGAGGGACAAGAATCGGTCGTACAGAGTGCAGTCAGGCAGAAAGAGAGAGAAGCATCTACTCGTGCGTTTGCACGGAATCTAGAAAAGGGCGTGTGTTATTTTCACTGTCACGCTGTAGCCTTCTCAGAAGAGTCAGAGGCTGGGGAGAGTGTCGACCCCAGACCCACGTGTGCAGGTTCACACGGGGAGGGAGCGGCGGCGGGCCGTAGCGTGCTGCGTTAGAAGAGCTCCCTGAAATTCCCATCAAGCCCGAGACGCCGCCGTCTCTGAACGGTCGCTGGGCTGGCGCCGTGCGGGGTGTCTCCCTAGGCGGGCGGGAAGGTAGTGCAGGAGGGTCAGGCGGTTTGTTCTTAGCTTGGCGAGTTTTAGGATCAGGAGATCGAAGGCTCAGGGGTGCTTGTTTCTCTTTTAAAAAATTCGTTTATTTTTCACTGGAGGAGGATCGCTTTATAATACTGTATTAGTTTCTGCCGCGTGTCCGCATGAGTCAGCCGCAGGCACACAGGCCGCCTCCCTCCCGCCTCCCTCCCGCCTCCCACCCAGGTTGGATATGGGGGAGGCACAGAAAGCCAAGGCGCTGCTGTCCCCTGTGCTCTGAGCCTGCACCCGCAGGCCGTGCAGCGGGGAGCGTGCTGGCCGTAGGGGTCTTCTGGCCTCACCAGCCTGCAGCAGCTCCACCGAGGCGTGGGTCGGGAGGACCCGGGCGGGCTGCGTGGCGCTGGGCCCCTCTGGGTGCCCGGGACTGAATGGCCACTCTGCTGCCGGGCTGCCTGCTCCAGGCAAGAGGACCTAAGGCATCAGGGAGACTTGCCTGCAAAGGAGGAGTCTGCTATTTCAGTGAGCACGGAATAGCCAAGTTAAAGGAAGAAAACAGGGTGCATGCTGAACTGAAATCATAACTCAGTAGTTTACCCACACCAAAGGGAACTTTTTTCTTTGGTACTTTTTCTTGATGGGGAAAGAAAGGGAACTTGACACATAAAAAGTCTCTCAAAGGATGGAGGTCACCTTCTGTGGGTAGAGTTTTTCTTCCCTGTGGAACTTTATTTTTATTAAAGTTTATTCACCTTTCTCTTCATGGATTTTAGCATTTATGTCATAAGATTAAAACTTTAAATTTTAAAATTCTCTGGCGTTTTATTCTGTCTTTTAATATTTTTCTTGATTAAAAATTTTAATCTTTGATCAACTTGGAATTTGTAGTAAAATTTTGTTATGATAAAGATTTTTAAAAAGTATTTAAAAAAAATTTTTTTTTGGAGAAGGGGGTTGGGTTGGGGAGGGAGGGGGCAGGCAGGCCACTTCTATTGGTCTTTCATTTGTCCATTTTCATCCATCTATGTTCTTTGGCCCGTGTGGGCCTCCCATCGCAGTGGCCTCTGTTGTTGCAGAGCACCGGCTCTGGGCGCATGCGCTCCAGAGCTCCGGCTCGGTCATTGGACACATCGGTCCAGCTGCTCTGTGGCACGTGGGATCTTCCCAGGCCAGGGCTCGAACCGGCGCCCCTTGCACTGCAAGGCGGTGTCCTTACCCACTGGACCACCAGGGAAGCCCAAAGTATTGCTTTAAAAGATGGCTAACCTGTTATCCCGATACCAATTACTGAATAATCTGTGCCTACTAACTTGAAATGTCACTGTTGTAAATGAAGTTCCTATAAGTAGTTGGATATTTTCTTGGACTTTCTCTTTTGTTTCATGAACTGTTTATGTTTATAGTGTCACTGTTACATAGGTATCATGTGAGCCACAAATGCTAGCCTAATGAAATTTAATATATTCTGGGGACGGTGGTGGTTTAGTCACTAAATCGTGTGTGACTCTTGCAACCCCCGACTGGAGCCTGCCTGGCTCCTCTCTCCCAGGGGTTTCTCGGGCAAGAACACTGGAGTGGGGGCCGTCTGCTTCTCCAGGGGGTCTTCCGACTCCTAGGTATCATGTGAACCACAAAGGCAAGCCACATGAAGTTTAAAATATTCTAGTAGCCACATCAAACAAGTGAAAAGGTGAATTACTTTTATGTTTTTAAAATGGACGTATAGTTGCTATATAATATTATATAAATGACAGATAATACAATTTCCAATTTTTGAAGGTCATACTCCATTCATAGTTATCATGAAACATTGGCTGTACCCTCCATGGTGCTCAGTATATCCTTGTAACTTATTTTCTCCCTGACAGTTGGCACCTTTTAATCCCTGACCCCTGTATCGCCTGCCCCCTTCCCTGTCCCCACTGGTAGCCACTGGTTTGTTCTATCTGTGAGTCTGTTTCTTTTTTGTTATATTCAGGAGTTTGTTGTATTTTTTAGACTTCACATATCTGTGATTATCATGCAGTATTTTCTTTCTCTGTCTGAGTTACTTCGCTTAGCATAATGCAAAGTCCACCCATGTTGTTGCAAATGGCA
This sequence comes from Tragulus kanchil, assembly GCA_022376925.1. Lineage (NCBI taxonomy): Eukaryota > Metazoa > Chordata > Mammalia > Artiodactyla > Tragulidae > Tragulus > Tragulus kanchil. The sequence continues at coordinate 125,340,536 of JAIOJX010000026.1, forward strand.
AAATTTTATTCTTTTTAATGACTGAGTAGTATCCCATTGTGTATGCATGTGTGGGTACATATGTGTGTGTGTGTGTATTATCACATATTTATCTATTCATTTATTGATGAACATTTAGGTTGCTTCCGTAACTTGACAATTGTAAATAATGCTGCTGCAAACTTTGGGATCCATGGATCTCTTTGTATAAGTGAAATTAGCTTTAACAATACAGTTTATTTAACCCGTTATAACCATTATCATTTCAACATGAAATCAATATATAAAAACACTTACATTACATTTGCATTCTTTCTTTCATAGAAAGTCTTTGAAATGTGGTATATATTTATATTTCATGTGACCACACATCCCAGATCCCGGTTTGGACTGGACGTATTTCCAGTGTCTTGGGCCCCAGGAGGCTGCTGGCTACCGTTTGATAACTCAGGTCGGCGTCTTCGCTAAGGCGGGTCTCGAGCAGCCTTGGCTCTGGGGCTGCTGGGATTCGGCTGCGACGTCCTGGCCCTTGCAGGGTTGCTTCCGTGGGGCGTCTTCCCTCCCTGGCTGCAGCTTCCGCCGCTCCCAGCTCTGCGGGGCCTTGGTCTGGCTGCAGCCCGGAGCTGCCGCCTCCCTCCGCAGGCGTGCTTTGCCCGGCTCCGGGGCTGCCCCCGCGTGCCCGTGCTGTGCTCCACCAAGGACTCGAGGAGCCTCTGGGCTGACGTCCGCGGCTCTGCTCGGAGCTCCAGCAGCCCGGGCTCCGCCGTGCTTTGCTGGAGACCCTTCCTGCCCCAAGGCCGGGCGTGCGGTGGCCCGGCCACCTCGTCTCTTCTCTGAGGGGCGCCTCTGTGGCCTGGGGGGAGTTGCGGGCTGCTGGACGGAGGTTAGTCGTTCTGGATTCTGGACGGCTAGTCCTACTTAAAACAGTTTTGGAGATGATTCATTAGTTCTACTATATGGTTCTTCCATGATTCCTTGGATCTTTATTAACCCCTTCTTATTTCTCCTCGTTGTATTCTTTAAATAACCTATTTTTATGCTCTCCTGTTTATTAGAATAACTAGTTAGGACCGTGAATTCTTCTCTGAGAACTCCTGTAGCTGTTTTCTACAGGTTCTGATAGGCAGGTCTCTTTGTGATCGATATCCTCTTGACACTTTGGAACTTTGGTTTTCGTTTTCTTTTGAGATGGTGGAGTGTTCTGGTTCGGCTTGACTTTTTAGCTGTGCTGGATTCTTACTAAAGCTGCCTGTGCTGTTTATAAGTTTTAAAAACTGTTCAAGTTCTCTTTATAGCTCAGTGTATAGTCACTGTGATTTTACCATAAACCTTTGTACCCAAGGTGTTATTCACTCTCTAGGGTATTGATTTTAAGTGAGTAAATTGGAGTGTACAAAATAAATATGTTTACAAAAATATAAAACATATCTATATGTAAATGTATGTATTTTTTTAAACTTCGGTCGCCAATGTAAGATTTTATTGTAAAAATTAGAACTTAAAGCATGAAAGCCACTTCCCAGGTGACCCCAATGGTCACTTGGAATATATAAAATGTGAATATAAGTTAGTATAGACCCAGAATGGCCCTGGAGTGTGGAGCTGGTATCAAAGGTACCTAACACATTGTTTCCTCTCTCTTTCATTATTTTCCTTTTTCTCCTCTATACAATATGCTAATAAGAAATCTAGACTACACAGAGCCTGGCCAGGTGTTGTACCAGTCTTTATCAACAAATGAGAGAAAATTCTGAAGAAACTACCGCGTGCCCGTGCTGTGCTCCACCAAGGACTCGAGGAGCCTCTGGGCTGACGTCCGCTCTGCTCGAGCTCCAGCAGCCCGAGCTCCGCCGTGCGTTCCTGGAGTCCCTTCCTGCCCCAAGGCCGGGCGTGCGGTGGGCCGGCCACCTCGTCTCTTCTCTGAGGGGCGCCTCTGTGGCCTGGGGGGAGTTGCGGCTGCTGGACGGAGGTTAGTCGTTCTGGACGGCTAGTCCTACTTAAAACAGTTTTGGAGATGATTCATTAGTTCTACTATATGGTTCTTCCATGATTCCTTGGATCTTTATTAACCCCTTCTTATTTCTCCTCGTTGTATTCTTTAAATAACCTATTTTTATGCTCTCCTGTTTATTAGAATAACTAGTTAGGACCGTGAATTCTTCTCTGAGAACTCCTGTAGCTGTTTTCTACAGGTTCTGATAGGCAGGTCTCTTTGTGATCGATATCCTCTTGACACTTTGGAACTTTGGTTTTCGTTTTCTTTTGAGATGGTGGAGTGTTCTGGTTCGGCTTGACTTTTTAGCTGTGCTGGATTCTTACTAAAGCTGCCTGTGCTGTTTATAAGTTTTAAAAACTGTTCAAGTTCTCTTTATAGCTCAGTGTATAGTCACTGTGATTTTACCATAAACCTTTGTACCCAAGGTGTTATTCACTCTCTAGGGTATTGATTTTAAGTGAGTAAATTGGAGTGTACAAAATAAATATGTTTACAAAAATATAAAACATATCTATATGTAAATGTATGTATTTTTTTAAACTTCGGTCGCCAATGTAAGATTTTATTGTAAAAATTAGAACTTAAAGCATGAAAGCCACTTCCCAGGTGACCCCAATGGTCACTTGGAATATATAAAATGTGAATATAAGTTAGTATAGACCCAGAATGGCCCTGGAGTGTGGAGCTGGTATCAAAGGTACCTAACACATTGTTTCCTCTCTCTTTCATTATTTTCCTTTTTCTCCTCTATACAATATGCTAATAAGAAATCTAGACTACACAGAGCCTGGCCAGGTGTTGTACCAGTCTTTTATCAACAAATGAGAGCACATTATACAGTTTTTAATTGGTCCTAGGAAAAGCAAAGGTGAAATGGAAATTCAGTTCTCTTGGACCTTTGTTCAAAATGCAATTTTTCTGTCCCTACTGTAAGGAGTGAATTTTAATTAGCTTGATTCTCACCATTTGGCCATGCGTTTGTAATCCTTGTTCACACTTTGTGAAAGAAAAAATTGATGAAAGAAATTGAACAATAATGGAAATCTTGTCTGAGCAGAACAAATTGGAATTATCAAATACAGGGCAGGATGACTGGCAGGCCGGAGCTGGGGAGAGACGCGTCGGGGCTGGGGACTTAGAGAAAGCTCCTCGCCCCTGAATCCACTGGTCAGCCTCACTCAGCTTTGTCCTGCACAGAGAGCATTCCAGAGTAGAGAGGGCTTTGGTGTCAGGCAGACCTGGGCTTGAAACCTGCCTCCAACCTTTAATGGTAGGTCATTTAATCTTCTGGATCCTCAGTTTTCCTTATCTGTAAAATGGGGTTAGTGACTTCTATGTGGTGGCCTAGTAGGGACTGACAGACATGCGTCATGTAAAGTGCCTGGCACGTACGAGGGGCTCAGAGAATCACCGAGAGGAGCTTTTCACAGGAGGGACCTGGGCAGGGCTGAGGACGCCTGGGAGGTTCCTGGCTTGTTTCCTCTAGAGAAGAAGGACCTGGGTAGGGCCAGGCAGTGCCTGTGCTGGTGCTGGCGGCATGTGGCCGGGGACGGGCACCGCCAGACTCCTCCTCAGTCCCTTTGGGTCAACAAGTAGCCAGGACCCTCTGCAGAGGGGTCCATGCAGGATTCTAATCGGTGGCACCGCAGCTCCAAGCGCCCACGCTTACTCCATGTGTGAGCTCGTGGGGCAGCCAGGAGGCAGCAGACGTCATGCTTACCAAGCCCAGGTCACCAGTGAGGACACGAGTGAAGGGTTTCTGGGCCACCAGGCAGGTCAAACAGCACAGACCATGGAGGGAAGAGCGGAGCGGCCTCTCGGGGCTCTGGGGAGAGGCGTCCGAGGGGAACAGGTGTGGTTCATGGTCTTAGAGCCGGGACTGTAACAGAGAAGGGAGAGGGGGGAAAAAAGCTCTAGCCACATACGGTGCTGGCTTGCACAGTCCCAGAGTCCATACAGCTTTCTCTCTCCCTTAGACAGTGTCAGTCAGGCGCCCCCTGAGGTTTTCAGCCCGCGCGCCCAGGGTGGAGTCCGGAAGATACAGCCCCTGTTTCTCTGTGTGTACTGCTCCTGGCGGCTCCCGAGCGCCCCTCTGCTCCCAGAATTCCCTCCCTGCTAGGAAGGCGGTGTGCCCGGGGCTTGATAGATCTGGGTGCATTTTCAGGTCGCGCTCACTCTCTTGTGGCCTCGGGGAAACAACTGTCCTCTGGGCGCCTCGGCTTCCTCATCTTTAAAATGGTCCTGTCGTGTGGTGGCAGCTGTGGTAATCTTGTTGTTGTTCAGCTGCTCAGTCGTGTCCGGGGCTCTTTGCCGCCCTGTGGAGGGCAGCACGCAGGCTCCGCCGTCCTTCAGCATCTCCCAGAGCCTGATCGGACTCACGTCCGTAGAGCCGGTGATGCCGTCCCGCTGTCTGGCCTCTGTTGCCCCCTCCTCCTGCCCTCAGTCTTTCCCAGCGTCGGGGTGTTTTCCAGCGAGTCAGCTCTTCACGTCGAGTGTCCAGAATGCTGGAGCCTCAGCTCCGGCCTCAGTCCTCCGGGTGACGGTTCAGGGTTGCTCTCCTGTGGGGTGGACTGGTCTGACCTCTTGCCGTCCCGGGGCTCTCGGGAGTCTTCTCCAGCACCACTGCTTGGACACGTCCATTCCTCGGCGCTCAGCCTTCTTCGCGGTCCAGCCCTCACAGCCACGCGGCTGCTGGAAAAACTGCAGCGTTGACTTCATGGAGCTTTGTGGGCAAAGAGATGTCTCTGCTTTTTAATAGGCTGTCTAGGTTTGCCATAGCTTTCCTTCGAAGGAGCAGTTGTTTTTCTCATTTCATAACTGTAGTCTCCGTCTGCAGTGATTCTGGAGCCCCATACAGTCTGTGACGATTTAAGGATGCTTCTTTCGGACAGGCCTGGGCTAGGCCCTCACATGAACAGATGAAAGAGGATTGCTTTTCTTCCTTCAGGGCGGTGGCTTTTCGCCTGGGCCGTCCTGCCCCCTCAGAGGACAGCGGGCAGCATCTGGAGACCCTCTGGCTGTGCCTGTTGGGTGGCTGTCGGGTCTGGGGGTGCAGGGGGCCTGGAGCCGCCGAATGTTCTACAGCACAGGACAGCCGCCTCCCGGGCCCGCCACCGACAGCCCGATTTTGGATTTTAGAAGAGGAAGAAGGGCCCCTTAGAGGTTTTCCTCCCCTCCTGCCCTCCATGGCCTGCTTGCAGCTCCCGAGGAGGGGGAGGGCGCTTCCCACGGGGCCTCCAGGCTGACGGCCCCAGCCCCATCCACAGACGGGGCAGTTAAGACCCCCTGGGCAGCTGCCAGGGGAGGGGCCTGGAGAGAATCTGCGCGGAGGGAGCTGGCTCCTGGGGCAGGAACGCGAGGCCGGCCTGTGCAGAGGCCGCTCCGTGGCTCTGGGGGAAGGCAGGGCTTGTGTGGACCCCAGGAGCCTCGCTGGGGCAGCAGCTCCACAGGGCACAGCCCACCCTTCAGTCAGCACCCAGGGCCGAGGGCTGGGCGCCAGGAGGCGAGCAGGGGCTGCTCCGGGGGGCGGCCCCACCCACAGGCCGCGCCCCCAGACGGGTAGTGGTGGCCGGAACCTTAGAGGGGACCCCGGGCGGGAGGGGCCGCCGGGCTCCAAGGCCTGAGCGCGCTGAGGCCTCCCCGGAGCCGCGCCTCCGCGGCTCCCACGCCCAGATCTGGCTTCGGACAGGGCCCGGGCGCTGAGCGCGCTGCGCGCGGGGCGGGGGCGGGTAGTTAATGATTCATCGCTGACCTCCCGCCCCCCGCCTCTCCGCAGGGAGACCGGAGACCGCGCTCCGGAGGGCGGGCGTGGCCGGGGCGGGCGGCCAGAGCCAGCGAGGCCCGCGGAGTTTGGAACCCCGCCTCGGCGCTCCGCCTCGCCCGGTGTCCCCCGCCAGCCCCGCCCCGGCGCCTCTGGCCGGGCTAGGTGGGCAGCCCCAGGAAGCTTCCAGGAAGGCACCTGAAATCCTGAACTACCTTTTCCAGGTGAGCTCCACTCTGAAGGGCGGCTGGGCTAGGCCCTCACATGAACAGATGAAAGAGGATTGCTTTTCTTCCTTCAGGGCGGTGGCTTTTCGCCTGGGCCGTCCTGCCCCCTCAGAGGACAGCGGGCAGCATCTGGAGACCCTCTGGCTGTGCCTGTTGGGTGGCTGTCGGGTCTGGGGGTGCAGGGGGCCTGGAGCCGCCGAATGTTCTACAGCACAGGACAGCCGCCTCCCGGGCCCGCCACCGACAGCCCGATTTTGGATTTTAGAAGAGGAAGAAGGGCCCCTTAGAGGTTTTCCTCCCCTCCTGCCCTCCATGGCCTGCTTGCAGCTCCCGAGGAGGGGGAGGGCGCTTCCCACGGGGCCTCCAGGCTGACGGCCCCAGCCCCATCCACAGACGGGGCAGTTAAGACCCCCTGGGCAGCTGCCAGGGGAGGGGCCTGGAGAGAATCTGCGCGGAGGGAGCTGGCTCCTGGGGCAGGAACGCGAGGCCGGCCTGTGCAGAGGCCGCTCCGTGGCTCTGGGGGAAGGCAGGGCTTGTGTGGACCCCAGGAGCCTCGCTGGGGCAGCAGCTCCACAGGGCACAGCCCACCCTTCAGTCAGCACCCAGGGCCGAGGGCTGGGCGCCAGGAGGCGAGCAGGGGCTGCTCCGGGGGGCGGCCCCACCCACAGGCCGCGCCCCCAGACGGGTAGTGGTGGCCGGAACCTTAGAGGGGACCCCGGGCGGGAGGGGCCGCCGGGCTCCAAGGCCTGAGCGCGCTGAGGCCTCCCCGGAGCCGCGCCTCCGCGGCTCCCACGCCCAGATCTGGCTTCGGACAGGGCCCGGGCGCTGAGCGCGCTGCGCGCGGGGCGGGGGCGGGTAGTTAATGATTCATCGCTGACCTCCCGCCCCCCGCCTCTCCGCAGGGAGACCGGAGACCGCGCTCCGGAGGGCGGGCGTGGCCGGGGCGGGCGGCCAGAGCCAGCGAGGCCCGCGGAGTTTGGAACCCCGCCTCGGCGCTCCCGCCTCGCCCGGTGTCCCCCCGCCAGCCCCGCCCCGGCGCCTCTGGCCGGGCTAGGTGGGGCAGCCCCAGGAAGCTTCCAGGAAGGCACCTGAAATCCTGAACTACCTTTTCCAGGTGAGCTCCAGCGGGCCCGCGCCCCTCCGGTGAACCAGAAGCCGGGCTCCGCGGGGAGGGAGCTGAGAAGCCTTTGGACCCGGTGGCCCGGTGGCCCGGCCGCTGGCCTCGTCATGGCTTCCCCCGGCCTCCCCAGCGGCGACTGCTCCGACGTCATTGATCACAGCCACGTTCCCGAGTTCGAGGTGGCCACCTGGATCAAGATCACCCTCATCCTGGTGTACCTGGTCATCTTCGTGCTGGGCATGCTGGGCAACAGCGTCACCATCCGCGTCACCTGGCTGCTGCAGAAGAAAGGCTACCTGCAGAAGGAGGTGACGGACCACATGGTGAGCCTGGCGTGCTCCGACATCCTGGTCCTCCTGGTGGGCATGCCCGCGGAGTTCCACAGCATCGTCTGGAGCCCCCTGACCACGCCCAGCTCCACCCTGTCCTGCAAGGTGCACACGTTCCTCTTCGAGGCCTGCAGCTACGCCACGCTCCTGCACGTGCTGACGCTCAGCTTCGAGCGCTACGTGGCCGTCTGCCACCCCTTCCGCTACAAGGCCCTGTCGGGGCCCTGCCAGGTGAAGCTGCTGATCGGCTTCGTCTGGGTCACCTCCACCCTGGTGGCGCTGCCGCTGCTGTTCGCCATGGGCGTCGAGTACCCGCTGCTGGACACGCCCAGTCGCCGGGGGCTCCCCTGCAACCGCTCCCGCAGCCCCCACCAGGAGCAGCCGGAGAACTCCAACATGTCCATCTGCACCAGCCTGTCCAGCCGCTGGGCCGTGTTCCAGTCCAGCATCTTTGGGGCCTCCGTGGTCTACCTCGTGGTCCTGGCCTCCGTGGCCTTCATGTGCTGGAGCATGATGCAGGTGCTCCGGCGGAGCGAGCAGGGCTCCCTGGGCGCCCGGGGGCAGCCGCCGCCGCTGCGGAAGTCCGAGAGCGAGGAGGTGAGGAGCGCTCGGAGGCAGACCATCATCTTTCTGAGTGAGTCCTGGGGGCTGGGCCTCCTGGGGGCAGCCCTCACCCCCACGCCGCTGCTCTCTGGTCCTCTTAACTCACACCTTGCCTTGCAGGCATGAGCCTGAGTTCACTGAGGTTAAAGAGGCAAGGATCTCAGCCTCTGGATGTTTCTTCTCTGCTTGGGGATGGGGGTTATGGGCAAAGGAGCCCTGGCCCGGACCTCAGAAGGGTGTGTTGGGTATGTCCCTCAGCGGCAGCTCTGTGGCTCTGGCCAAGTCACAGGACAGCTTGGGTCAAGTGGAGGTGATGATTCTGAGAAGTGTGAAGGTGCGGCTAGGTCACGCAGGGCAGGTGAACGTCCTCTGAGAAGGACCGAGTGCTGCGGGGCCGGGAGGGAGCGTCGTTGTCCAGCTCTGCCTTTACTCCGGGGAGCCTTGCTCAGCTAGATTGTGTTCAGGTTGTGTCCTCCTTTGCAGAAGCAAGGCTGTCAGGAATGCACCATCCATGCTGTAGCTTTGTGCCCCTGAAGTAGCTTCCTACCCAAGTCTTAAAAAATGGGTGTCTCAGACACACAACTCCCCTGCGTCGTGCTTGAGCATCCGTTGTGCTGGGTCCCTTTGTTACCAGAGCACAGCAGTGTGATGGGAGCCGGCCGGCGTGTGTGTCGGATTCAGAAAATCTGGCTGCACAGATTTCCTGAGACTTGATCCAAGACACCCAGTTTCCATGCAGAGAGCTTGGTTTGTTTCCCAAACTTTTGTTGTGATGAAGTTATTTCAGGTCCTTCTGTGCCGTAGGAAGGAGGGGGCCCGTGATCACGAGACCCTGCACGGCCTCAGAAGAGAGGCCCAGGAGCTGCCCTTTGAGAGGCTGGGCTTTCCCAGACACGTACAACGTGTGTGTGAGCGAAGGCTTTTTCAAAGTGTTTTCTAGCAGAAAGAAGAAAAAGATGTCCTTGAGAGTGTGTGTGTCAAGGGGAAGTTGACAGGACAGATATTTCCCTTCTCCCCAGTCGCCTATAAATCACGCTGCTGTTTGCTTTGGTGTGGGAAACCTGAGAAACGGGTTCCAGGTGAAAGTTAGACCAGAAAGCCGGAAGGCACTTGAACGGAGACGGTGAGAACCGGGTCTTGCCCCGGCCCTGCCCCTGCTGCTGGTGTCTCCGCAGCGCCCGGACTTCACTGTCTGTGTGAAATGACAGGAGGGGTTTTGTGGTCTGGGGATGCCCACTCTGCCGCAGGGGCTGTGCTTTTGACCCACATTTCCATTTCAGAGAGGAGGAACTGCGGGGTTAGGCAGGACCTTGTTCACACGCACTACGTGCAGCTTCCAGATTCTAGCCTTGCTTCTTGGGTGTTTCTGCGTCCAAGCTCCCACCACGCAAGAGAGGCAGATTGTTGGGGCAAGGAATAGCAGCCCAGTTCTGAAAGCCAGCCGACCGAAAAGGCAGTAGACGAGCGTCCCCTGGAACCATCTTGCCTGAGTTAGGATTCAAGCTTCTTTGATCGGTGTATGAACAGGGGAGGGGGTGGGGCTGGCTGCTGCAGGCTGCTTGGTTTTGGGGCCTTTGTTCCTGGAGTAGGTCTGGTAAAACGATATTCCTAGAAACCTCAGTAAGATGAATGTTGTTCTCCCATCCAAGTACTACACCTGTAGCTTCCTACCCAAGTCTTAAAAAATGGGTGTCTCAGACACACAACTCCCCTGCGTCGTGCTTGAGCATCCGTTGTGCTGGGTCCCTTTGTTACCAGAGCACAGCAGTGTGATGGGAGCCGGCCGGCGTGTGTGTCGGATTCAGAAAATCTGGCTGCACAGATTTCCTGAGACTTGATCCAAGACACCCAGTTTCCATGCAGAGAGCTTGGTTTGTTTCCCAAACTTTTGTTGTGATGAAGTTATTTCAGGTCCTTCTGTGCCGTAGGAAGGAGGGGGCCCGTGATCACGAGACCCTGCACGGCCTCAGAAGAGAGGCCCAGGAGCTGCCCTTTGAGAGGCTGGGCTTTCCCAGACACGTACAACGTGTGTGTGAGCGAAGGCTTTTTCAAAGTGTTTTCTAGCAGAAAGAAGAAAAAGATGTCCTTGAGAGTGTGTGTGTCAAGGGGAAGTTGACAGGACAGATATTTCCCTTCTCCCCAGTCGCCTATAAATCACGCTGCTGTTTGCTTTGGTGTGGAAACCTGAGAAACGGGTTCCAGGTGAAAGTTAGACCAGAAAGCCGGAAGGCACTTGAACGGAGACGGTGAGAACCGGGTCTTGCCCCGGCCCTGCCCCTGCTGCTGGTGTCTCCGCAGCGCCCGGACTTCACTGTCTGTGTGAAATGACAGGAGGGGTTTTGTGGTCTGGGGATGCCCACTCTGCCGCAGGGGCTGTGCTTTTGACCCACATTTCCATTTCAGAGAGGAGGAACTGCGGGGTTAGGCAGGACCTTGTTCACACGCACTACGTGCAGCTTCCAGATTCTAGCCTTGCTTCTTGGGTGTTTCTGCGTCCAAGCTCCCACCACGCAAGAGAGGCAGATTGTTGGGGCAAGGAATAGCAGCCCAGTTCTGAAAGCCAGCCGACCGAAAAGGCAGTAGACGAGCGTCCCCTGGAACCATCTTGCCTGAGTTAGGATTCAAGCTTCTTTGATCGGTGTATGAACAGGGGAGGGGGTGGGGCTGGCTGCTGCAGGCTGCTTGGTTTTGGGGGCCTTTGTTCCTGGAGTAGGTCTGGTAAGATCACGATATTCCTAGAAACCTCCAGTAAGATGAATGTTGTTCTCCCATCCAAGTACTAACCGGGCCCGACCCTTCTTAGCTTCCGAGATCAGACAAGATCGGGCGCGTTCAGGATGGTATGGCCATAGACAAATGTTCTCTTCTGCAGCTTTTTCTCTCTGTAAGAACGGAAGAGTGTTAAATCTTTAAAAGTCAGCCTGAAGAGCCTTGGGAGCGGGCCATTCTGTGTATTTCAGGCTTGAGGCAACATGCGTGTGGTGAAAGTAACAGAACACAAACATTAAAGTAAAAGAAAGGGATCCAGTAAGGAGTCAGGATTGGCTTTTCTGCTCTTACCAGGGCAGGGAATGCGTGGCAGCCTGTGGCCTTTCCACGGGCTCGTGGGGGAGGGGAAGGTCGCAGAGCAGGGCTCCGACAAGGTTCTGTCGTCTTTCTGGAGACTGGAGTGGGGCCCGGGTGGCGGGTGCCGTTGTCCGGGGCCTTAGGGAGGCTCCCAGCCCAGCTTCGTCTCTCTCAGCCGCTGGCTTCTGCTCAGAATGTTCCAGGAAGAAACAAGACCTTGGGTTTGATCGAGCATCTGTTGAAAGACTAGTTCTTCCTTCCCCCAGACCCCTTTAGGCATCTCTTAAATTGTTGGCAGTAATTCATACTTCAGTGGGAATGAATTTCCTTTTTTTTTTTTTTTTGACATACAAGGTGTTACCTCTCATTTTAGGAAGTAAGACTGTATTTGACCAAGGACAACAATAGTCGAGTTGTCTTTGCTCTCTACTGTACCAACCTCTTTTTTTTTTTTTCTTTTTAGTTTTGGCCTCTTTTATTGTTTTTTTTTTTTTTTAATTTATTTATTTTCATCCATCTTTATTCTTTGGCCTGTGTGGGCCTCCCACTGCGGTGGCCTCTCTCGCTGCAGAGCACCGGCTCTGGGCGCATGTGCTCCAGAGCACTGGCTTGTAATTGGACACATGGGTCCAGCCGCTCCGTGGCACGTGGGATCCTCCCAGGCCAGCGATCTAACTGGCATGCACCCCTCGCACTGCAAGATGGTGTCTTTACCCACTGGACCACCAGGGAAGCCCCCCAACCTCTTTTTATTAAAAAATCTAAATTTCTCCGAGTAGATGTCTCTTTTTCTCCTAATGAGTCTTGTTCCGAGTCACAGGCTGTCTCCGAGTTGAAGTTCTTCTCCATTTGGACATAAATCAGAGTGTCACACACTTTTATGGAGAGACAGATAGGAACCTGGAGATCATCTCATCCAGTTACTAACTGCCGAGAGCGAGTCTGTTCCCTCAGCTGCCCTCATTCTTTCCTTCTCCTTGTCTCCCTCCTCCTTGTAACAGCTCTGTATTAATCACCCACTGTGTTCCTGGCGTCAGTTGTTGAATGGCAATCAGGTGCTCAATGTGTGGTAATGTCTTGGGAGAATTTACCATTTGTATTTAGCCCATTTCCTCTGCAGTAGGTTTGCAAAGCAGTTCTAGCAAATGTCCCTTTCTCTCAGTGAATTTCAAAGAGCTTTTAAAAATAGGAGCCTCACTAATTAACTCAAGTTGGAAAATAAATTAATGGAATGAAGAGGAAGAAGTCATGGCTTGCATCCATCAGATTGATACAATGCAATTTACTTTGTGGGTTTCATAAAATGTATGCTTTGGGGGCATTTTTAACCCAGAACAAATGAATATATAAATTGTTTACAAGTCGCTGAATTTAATATAGTGATTTAGCTGTCTTTTTAGCACTTGGGTTAACAGATGCATCAAATTAAAACAAATATTTGCTCATTTCAAACATCTTTTGCATTTAATGTGAAATGTAAATGACAACACAGCACAAGATGGCTGTAGAACTCTGAAGGCAATAAAAAATCAATTAAGAATTTTCTCCCCTCGTTGTTAAAAATGCTAACTTCTGCATAACAGAACAGAAATCCATAAATCTACCCAAGATGAGGAAGTCTATGTAGAAAATATTAATTTTTCCCTTCTTCATCCTTTGCTACTGTGCCTCAGTCTGGTTGAGGTGCTGGGCTGGTGCATCATGAAAACAAACTGGGAAATCTGAGAGAGAAAGGAGACACCTCCTAGCTTTCACACGGTTTGCAGAGAATAATCAGGGACAAGTGCACGTTTCTATACACATGAGTGTCCTGTCTTGTTGCTCTAGGAGAGATCAGCATGAGACTTACTTCTTTTTGCATGGTCACGTGTCCCATGCTAGGACAGAGGTTACTTGTCTGCCTTCCTGCCTCTTCTAGAGGCAAGGAGCTGGTGCATGTCTCTATGCAATATGCAAAATGAGTCTTCCTTTCAAGAGGGTTTCACACACCTTCCATTTTGTTTTTTTTGAACACTCACGTGGAGCTATTTTCTGTGCCTGCCCTGCAGACGGTCATGCTTGTGTCAGTTGCGCACGTGGCTTGTGATCAGATGTCGCCCACTCAACGTGGAATAAGAGTAGTTTGAAGGAAGAGCTGTCATTGATAGCTGTCAAGGGCATAAAGTGACTGGCGCTAGGTTACAGCTACCGCCTTCTAAGGATCTATAGGTAGTGACTATCTTTCAAAGATAGTCATAAAAATTTTTTCTTTTTTGTAGGTGATTTTGAAATTAGAAAATTAAACATCATGGAGGCTTGTGTTGTTAGCCACTCAGTCGTGTCTGAGTCCCTGGGAGACAAGGATATATTGACTTCTGATTTAATTTTGATTTAATTTTTGATTGTTCATTTAAAAAAAATAATGACTGTTCATTTTATCAAACATGACCTGATTTTGGCTGACCTTTTATAGTCTGTCGCTGCGTCCTGTCTGGCTGTGCACACCCGTGGACTGACAGCCGGCCAGGCTCCTCTGGGCGTGGAGCGGTCCAGGCAGGCATACTGGGGAGGGGAGCTTTACCCCAGGCCTCCTGACTGCAGCCGGACCCTTTACAGCCTGAGCCACCAGGACGCTATAATAAGTAGAGGGTTTCTCTTTTTTTCAATTTTTTAATTCTGATTTGCTCTCCTGGGTCAGAGGGTAAGGGGAGGGGCCGCAGAGAGTGATGGAATTGCACGTCCGTTTGGGCTGATTGTGGAGGATATCTTGAACCTGGACTTTGCATGCGTAAGATGAGGAAGTCTATGTAGAAAATATTAATTTTTCCCTTCTTCATCCTTTGCTACTGTGCCTCAGTCTGGTTGAGGTGCTGGGCTGGTGCATCATGAAAACAAACTGGGAAATCTGAGAGAGAAAGGAGACACCTCCTAGCTTTCACACGGTTTGCAGAGAATAATCAGGGACAAGTGCACGTTTCTATACACATGAGTGTCCTGTCTTGTTGCTCTAGGAGAGATCAGCATGAGACTTACTTCTTTTTGCATGGTCACGTGTCCCATGCTAGGACAGAGGTTACTTGTCTGCCTTCCTGCCTCTTCTAGAGGCAAGGAGCTGGTGCATGTCTCTATGCAATATGCAAAATGAGTCTTCCTTTCAAGAGGGTTTCACACACCTTCCATTTTGTTTTTTTTGAACACTCACGTGGAGCTATTTTCTGTGCCTGCCCTGCAGACGGTCATGCTTGTGTCAGTTGCGCACGTGGCTTGTGATCAGATGTCGCCCACTCAACGTGGAATAAGAGTAGTTTGAAGGAAGAGCTGTCATTGATAGCTGTCAAGGGCATAAAGTGACTGGCGCTAGGTTACAGCTACCGCCTTCTAAGGATCTATAGGTAGTGACTATCTTTCAAAGATAGTCATAAAAATTTTTTCTTTTTTGTAGGTGATTTTGAAATTAGAAAATTAAACATCATGGAGGCTTGTGTTGTTAGCCACTCAGTCGTGTCTGAGTCCCTGGGAGACAAGGATATATTGACTTCTGATTTAATTTTGATTTAATTTTTGATTGTTCATTTAAAAAAAATAATGACTGTTCATTTTATCAAACATGACCTGATTTTGGCTGACCTTTTATAGTCTGTCGCTGCGTCCTGTCTGGCTGTGCACACCCGTGGACTGACAGCCGGCCAGGCTCCTCTGGGCGTGGAGCGGTCCAGGCAGGCATACTGGGGAGGGGAGCTTTACCCCAGGCCTCCTGACTGCAGCCGGACCCTTTACAGCCTGAGCCACCAGGACGCTATAATAAGTAGAGGGTTTCTCTTTTTTTCAATTTTTTAATTCTGATTTGCTCTCCTGGGTCAGAGGGTAAGGGGAGGGGCCGCAGAGAGTGATGGAATTGCACGTCCGTTTGGGCTGATTGTGGAGGATATCTTGAACCTGGACTTTGTCTATCATGCGTATCTGGATGGAAAAAAAACATCGAGAGTTGCCACTGTACTGAACTATTCCAAAAAGAAGGTTGACACATGTTTAGGTGTGTGTGGGGTGGTCAGAGGGAAGCAGGGAGGCGATGAGGATCACAGCCGCTGGGTCGTAGGACTCCGGATGTGAGGCCAGAGTCACGTGTTCATGGGAGAGACACGGGAGGCTGGGGTGCTGGCGGGGTGGGGCTGGGGGAGGGCGGCCCGGGAGGGGATGCGGGTCTGCTCCGGGGGCCTCAGCTGGTGAAGACGCCGCCCGCCGTGTGGGAGAGCCCAGGCAGCTCCCGGGCCAGGGAGATCCCGGAGGAGGGGTAGCCTGCCCACTCCGGTGCTCCTGGGCCTCCCTGGCGGCTCAGATGGCAGAGAGTCCGCCTGCCCTGCCGGAGACCTGGGCGTGATCCCCGGGCGGGGACGATCCCCTGGAGAGGGAAGGGCTGCCTCCTCCAGTGTGCCTGCCTGCAGAAGGCCACTCTCAGGGGAGCCTGGCGGGCTGCAGCCCACGGGGTCACACAGAGTTGGACACGACTGAGCAACGTTCACTCTGTGTGTGTGTGTAATTCTTGACTGATTCACATCGTTGTACGGCAGAAACCAGCAGAACACTATAAAGCGATTATTTTCCAATTAAAAATAAACAAAATGGAACCCAAAATTTCTTATGAAAGGGTTTTATTCAGATGTCATTGTGAAAAACAACAGCGAAAATGACAAAAAGTAATTTGCCGTATTTTATCAAACATGGCTTCTAATTGTATGTGAATTCTTATAATAACTTTTTATTCAGAATGAAACAAATGCTTTTTGGAGGTTGTAATTTTTCTGACAAAATAGGCCTGATAGCCATTGTGTTTGATTTTCTAGAAGAACAAGGTTATAAAGATGCTTTCTCCCAAGAACTTCCTTTAATTCCTTGCTGTTTAATTCCCCCTCACTGAAGCTCCTGTTCTAGCCCTGTCTTTGTCAATTTCCTTTTCTCTCAGGCTTAACTGGTCTACTTCTGTGAGACCTTCGTTTTGTCAGTGGCTTGTCATTTGATTTCTGCAGCTTTCCTTTCATTGACTTCATGAAATTCTGCACCCTGCATGCAGGCCATATGCAGAAGTATAATTCATTGAAAAATCAATCTCTATATCCTTGTGTGTATCAACTGATTACATGGAAGCGAAGGCCTTAAAGGACTCTGAAGTGCCCAGTGAATTTTTAAATGGTGGTTTTCCTGGCTAGTTCAAATTCTGGTCTTACAATCATGGTTGTGTTATTAATTTACTTAGCAGAGGGTTTCTCTCTAATGTAAAGGACGATGCTAACTCAGTCTCTCAGGGCAAATAGCACCAAAACTCAATCAGTGATGTTTTTAGTGTGCGAGATGATTTTGACTTGAATGTTTGGATATTCCAGGAAAAGCAGTTTTCCTTCAAGTGTTTGAGTTCCTGCCTCTCTTGCTCCTCCCTTGGCTGGGGTGAATGGTGTTTGCTTTTCTGTTTGTGACATCTGTCATCAATTCCAAGTGTCCTGTGATCGCCCTGGCAGAGAGACATAAAATGCTGCTGTATTTTTATAATCAGGCTGCCCGAAAATGTTCATTTCTCTGTCGGAGGGATGCGTCGTTCCCGCGGAAGGAAACGTTGGAGTCCAGCCCCCACTCGTTAGCGAGCGTGTTCCTCTGTCTTGGCCGCGTGCTCACGGCGGGAAAGTGTAACAGGAGCGAGGGCCAGCACTGAGCCGTGCGTTCAGCTTATTGATGCTGACACCACTCAGAATAAGAGCCTGTTGCGTGTAGAGCAGCCCAGGGGGGAGGGTTGCGTTGGGCGTCACGGAGCCTTGGCGGCCTGCCCGCACGAGCCGCTGGCCTGGCGCGTGGACGCCGCTGCCGCCTCGCCCGGCCTTCCGCCCTGCCGGCCTGCAGCCCCGGACGGCCCGGCCGGCTCCGCGCCTCGCCGCCTCGGGCGCTGGGCGCGGGAGAGGAGGCTGGCCGCCTGGGCCGTGAGCTCTCGTGCACAGACGTGCTCAGCTCCACCTGGGGGCTGCTTGCTTGGGGTGCCTTCCTTCGCAGGGACCTTCGAAGAGCTTGGGCCCCTCACGTCCCCTTTCCCCTCTGAGGGCCCTAGGCTGGGGGCGTCGGCGTGGAAGGAAGGCCTGCGCCTGCCCGTGGCTGGGCGGGTCAGGCTGCGGCCCCTGGGGTCCCGCCGATGTCCCCATTCCCAGTCAAGTCCACTGCTGCCCTCCCACGGCTCTGAGGCCCAGGATCCAGGTCCTTCGTGTGAGGGCCTCGTGGCCGCTGCCCTCCGCCTTCACGGGCGTGGTTCCCGGCGGGGCTCGTCGGCTGGCGCACCGGGGCGGCGGGCAGGTGTGCTCCTCACGGTTCTGGAAGCTGGAGATAGACGTCTTCTTTGGTTTGCAACTGGCAGCCTTCTCAGCAGGTCCACGGTGGCCCCCCGTGCTGGCCGCACTGTGGGCGGCCTCTGGGGTCCTGTCTTCTGGGGAAGCGCGTCCCGTCGGGCTGCAGCCCTGCCCGTCCGACTGTGTTAGCCTTAAGCACCTGCCTGCCGGCTCTGCCTCCAGACGCGGTCCCGCTCGGGGGCTAGGGCTTCACCGTAGGCGCTGGGGGCACAGCTCAGTCCAGAGCCGCCCTTAGTTCCTCCGCCCACGCCCTGTCCCATTCTTCAGTGGACGCTGGCCAGGCCCACTCTCTCTCACCGCTTGGTCTTGGCGTGTGCGGGTTCCTTGGTCTGAAATGCTTTTCTGACTGACTCTGGGCTCTCCCTGACCCCGCCAGCCCTTCACCAAATTAGCATTTTCAGATCTCCCCTGGGAATCATGGCCCATCCTTCTCGATTTGATTAAACCTCCCTTGAAATAAGACTCACAGTTTTAACTTTACATTTAGTGAGGAAGCCATTTGATTGCCATCTGCCTTCCTCCTCATTCCTTGAGGGCAGGAACTTTTTGCTCCCCACGATTCTTCCCAGCGTAGCGCCTGGCACACGGCAGGTGCTCAGTGGAAATTTTTTTTTTTTTTGATAAAAGATTTATTTATTTATTTATTTATTTTTGGGTGGGGGTCGGGTTGGGGAGGGAGGGGAGCGGACGGGCCACTTTTATTGGTCTTTCATTTCTCTAGTTTCATTCGTCTTCGTTCTTTGGCTCCTGTGGGCCTCCCGTCGCGGTGGCCTCTGTCGCAGAGCGCCAGCTCTGGGCGCATGCGCTCCAGAGCTCTGGCTGGGTAATTGGACACATCAGTCCAGCTGCTCCGCGGCACGTGGGATCTCCCCAGGCCAGGGATCAAACCGGCGCCCCTTGCACTGCAAGGCGGTGTCCTTACCCACCGGACCACCAGGGACGCCCTCAGTGGAAAAATTTTGACTAAATAAACACTTAAATGCACCTGAGCTCGGGACTGGGGAATGATGCTCTGTTTACCCTTGAGTGTGCATTCCTCTCGAAATGTATAAATCTTGAAATTTTCAAATTAGTCCAAACCTTAGGACAACGGGCTCGTCGGCTGGCGCACCGGGGCGGCGGGCAGGTGTGCTCCTCACGGTTCTGGAAGCTGGAGATAGACGTCTTCTTTGGTTTGCAACTGGCAGCCTTCTCAGCAGGTCCACGGTGGCCCCCCGTGCTGGCCGCACTGTGGGCGGCCTCTGGGGTCCTGTCTTCTGGGGAAGCGCGTCCCGTCGGGCTGCAGCCCTGCCCGTCCGACTGTGTTAGCCTTAAGCACCTGCCTGCCGGCTCTGCCTCCAGACGCGGTCCCGCTCGGGGGCTAGGGCTTCACCGTAGGCGCTGGGGGCACAGCTCAGTCCAGAGCCGCCCTTAGTTCCTCCGCCCACGCCCTGTCCCATTCTTCAGTGGACGCTGGCCAGGCCCACTCTCTCTCACCGCTTGGTCTTGGCGTGTGCGGGTTCCTTGGTCTGAAATGCTTTTCTGACTGACTCTGGGCTCTCCCTGACCCCGCCAGCCCTTCACCAAATTAGCATTTTCAGATCTCCCCTGGGAATCATGGCCCATCCTTCTCGATTTGATTAAACCTCCCTTGAAATAAGACTCACAGTTTTAACTTTACATTTAGTGAGGAAGCCATTTGATTGCCATCTGCCTTCCTCCTCATTCCTTGAGGGCAGGAACTTTTTGCTCCCCACGATTCTTCCCAGCGTAGCGCCTGGCACACGGCAGGTGCTCAGTGGAAATTTTTTTTTTTTTTGATAAAAGATTTATTTATTTATTTATTTATTTTTGGGTGGGGGTCGGGTTGGGGAGGGAGGGGAGCGGACGGGCCACTTTTATTGGTCTTTCATTTCTCTAGTTTCATTCGTCTTCGTTCTTTGGCTCCTGTGGGCCTCCCGTCGCGGTGGCCTCTGTCGCAGAGCGCCAGCTCTGGGCGCATGCGCTCCAGAGCTCTGGCTGGGTAATTGGACACATCAGTCCAGCTGCTCCGCGGCACGTGGGATCTCCCCAGGCCAGGGATCAAACCGGCGCCCCTTGCACTGCAAGGCGGTGTCCTTACCCACCGGACCACCAGGGGACGCCCTCAGTGGAAAAATTTTGACTAAATAAACACTTAAATGCACCTGAGCTCGGGACTGGGGAATGATGCTCTGTTTACCCTTGAGTGTGCATTCCTCTAGAAATGTATAAATCTTCGAAATTTTTCAAATTAGTCCAAACCTTAGGACAATCTTTTCTTTCTTTCATTTTTTTTTTAAGACTAATGTTTCTTCTTCTTTTATAAAAATATTTATTTGTATTTGGCTGTGCTGGGTCTTTGTTGCCGGGCGGGTTTTCTCTGGTGGCGGAGGCTGGGCTGCTCTTGGTGGGGCGCTCAGGGCTCTCGCCGCCGCGGCTTTGCTTGTTGCAAAGCGCGGGCTCCGGGGCTCACAGGCTTCGGGCGTTGCGGTTCCCAGGCTCTAGAGCGCAGGCTTCCATGGTTCTGGTGCACGGGCATAGGTACCGTGAGGCCCGTGGATCTTCCCGGACCAGGGATTGAACCCACGTCTCCTGCACTGATAGGTGGATTCTTTCCCACTGAACCACTGGGGAAGCCCAAGACGCTCTCTTGAAAGGGATCGGATTCTTCCCAGACGTCTGAGAACTGAAGCCATTGTGGAGCACACTAAGAATTGTATCTCCCTGGAGCCAAGGCGCGGTTTGTGTTCAGCAGCCCCTGAGCATCAGCGCTCACCACAGGTCCCTGCCGGATGCAGCCTCGCCGCCGAAGTGGTCACAGTTCTGCTCAGCAGTCTTTGTTAAACTCTCTCTAACCAGATGATGATGCCCTGAGACAACGCGGAAGATTATTTCTCAGCAGGTCCTTGCACCACTCTGGTCCTCAGGAAAGTGGGAAATGAAGAGTTAGTTCTTCCTACCATTATCCAGTGGACACTGGGGGCAGTATTGTGAAAATCATCAGTCTTTTTGAAGAGTGTTTCTCTCTTTATTTGGCTGCATCACGTCTTCCTTGCAGCACTTGGGCTGCTGTCGAGGTTGGCATGTGGGCTTCCCGAGTTGTGACAAGCGGGCGCAGGCTCAGTGGCTGCCTTGCGGGCTTAGTTGCCCCATGGCATGCGAGATCTTACTTCCCCAACCAGGGATCGAACTCACATCCCCTGCATTGAAAAGTGGATTCTTAGCCACTGGAGCCCGGGGAAGTCCCTGGCCGACAGGTTTTCCTCCCCCTTGCAGTGCGGTCATTTGCAGCGGTCTCCCGCGAGTCTTCACCGAGAGGCTCGTCCCCCAGGGAGGTCACAAAGCAAGTGCTGCCTTGTCCACAGCATCGTTCTCAGTTTTGAACCCTGAAGCTGGACTTGACCTTTGGACAAAGCAGTTGTCTTCGAGGCCTTTACAAGGCTGCGGAAGGATTGCTCCGATCTGCGGCTCTCGCTTTGCTGCATCGCCAGCCCGGCCTGGTGGGCCAGCCCCGCCCCCACGCGGCCGCTCCAGACACAACTTAGTCGCGTGTCTCCCGGAAGCCCCCGCAGGGCTCGGGCCGCGCAGGTGCACGTGTGGCGCTGGCCCTGGGGCGGCAGCATCCGCTGCGGCTGTTGGAGTCAAAGTACAGGCCCAGTCTTGTCCCCAGGACGGGAAGGAGACAGCCCTTTGCTGGGATGCAGTCCTGAGCTGCTGCCACGGAGCCCTTCCTGCCATTGCCTGGGCTCCTGCCCGTGGCCTGGCCAGGTCCTGCTGTCCCTGCAGCCGTCTTCGCCGGAGAATGACTCCGCTTCCCTTCTGCTCCTCGTGTGGCGGCCTCAGCGGCCCCCGTGGGGCTGGGCCCTGGTGAGGAGCTGGCTCCGCCATCGGCGCTCTGGCGCACCGGGCCCCAGCCTTTCTGGCACCAGGGACCTGTGTCGTAGAAGCCAGTGCGCCCACGGCCGGGCCCGCGGGGTGGTCTCCGGCAGCGCCAGTGCGTCTCGCTCGTTGCAGTTAGCTTCTGTGGCTGTTACATCAGGTCCGCCTCCGGTCCTGGAGGCTGGGGCCTCCTGCGGTGAGTTGTCTCCATGGTGCAGTGGTCTGCCCACTCCTCAGTGACAACTGCACGTCCCCACTTCTTCCCTGAAGCCTTTCTCCGCCCGTCTTCCTGGGAATGATGAGCCATCTAGACCGCACTTCTTAGATGGGCTCGCAGATGTCGTCTCCCAGCTATGCTTGGCGTTCCCTGAGATCAGGGACCTCGCGCACACACTTTTCTTCAGACTTCCCTGCCGGGCCGGCACACCGTGGCTGTGAGCTGCTTGTTGCTGCTGAAGCGCGACGCTGTGTCCACCTCTTTGTGGCCCCTAGCCTGCCGCACTCTTCTGCTGCGGGTTCTCCAGGCAAGAGCACTGGGGTGGGCGGCCATTGCCTTCTCCAGGGGATCTTCCTGACCCAAAGATCGCACTCACCTCCTGCACTGGCAGGTGGGTTCTTTACCACGGAGCCGCCTGGGAGGAGCTGCTGTGTAGGTGCCGAGATTGAGGTTCTCCACGGGGGCTGCTTCTTGGGTCGGCGGGGAGAGTGCGCCGGCTGCCGACCTCAGGAAGCCGCCCCCGCTCCACCTGCCTGTTCTCCCCTCCCCCGCCTCGGCACAAACTGAGGAGGCTCCTGGAATTCCCGAGCCCCTGTCTGGGTGCACCTGCTCCCACGTACTCAGTCAAATGCTGATCAAGGGGATGCAGGGAAGTAATTAAGCTCCCAAATCAGTTGACCTTAAAATAGGGAGATATTCTGCGTGGGCTTCGTCACGTCACAAGACCCTTAAATGCAGGTCGTGGAGTCAGAGACATGTCAGAGACTTACATCACAGGATGGCTGGAGGTGAGAGACATTTTCCACTGCTGGCCTTGGCGATGTGGGGTCCCCTGGCAGGGAGTGTAGGTAGGCCCTGGGCATGGAGCGCCAGCAGAGCCACGCAGGTCTGGATGCACTGCGAGGTGCATTTCCCCAGAGCCTCCAGGAAGCAGCTCAGCTTGGCCAACACACGGGACTCAGAGCAGAAGCCCCGGCCCTGCCGGCTCTGGAGTCCTGATCTACACAAGTGTGAGCTGGTAATTCAGACAGGAAGTTTGCATTAGTTTGTTACGTGACAGTAGAAACGGATACATTCTCTGAACTCTGATAAGGGGCTCCAAGGTAGACACTGGTCCTGCCTGAGTTGTAGCTTCCAAGCTTAATCTCTAGAAGCTTCTCTGTGTTCTTAATCTCTAGAACCTTCTAAGGCTGGTATCCATGGCTCCGCCATTCCTGGATTCGCCCCCTGTTTGCTGGACATCTGCCGAGGCTCAGGGATTAGGAAATCTACCGTGATCCACAGGCCATCATGGGATTTTCTGGGAAGTTCTCTGGAATTTTCACTTTGGTTTGTGCAGGCGTGTCCACCTCTTTGTGGCCCCTAGCCTGCCGCACTCTTCTGCTGCGGGTTCTCCAGGCAAGAGCACTGGGTGGGCGGCCATTGCCTTCTCCAGGGGATCTTCCTGACCCAAAGATCGCACTCACCTCCTGCACTGGCAGGTGGGTTCTTTACCACGGAGCCGCCTGGGAGGAGCTGCTGTGTAGGTGCCGAGATTGAGGTTCTCCACGGGGGCTGCTTCTTGGGTCGGCGGGGAGAGTGCGCCGGCTGCCGACCTCAGGAAGCCGCCCCCGCTCCACCTGCCTGTTCTCCCCTCCCCCGCCTCGGCACAAACTGAGGAGGCTCCTGGAATTCCCGAGCCCCTGTCTGGGTGCACCTGCTCCCACGTACTCAGTCAAATGCTGATCAAGGGGATGCAGGGAAGTAATTAAGCTCCCAAATCAGTTGACCTTAAAATAGGGAGATATTCTGCGTGGGCTTCGTCACGTCACAAGACCCTTAAATGCAGGTCGTGGAGTCAGAGACATGTCAGAGACTTACATCACAGGATGGCTGGAGGTGAGAGACATTTTCCACTGCTGGCCTTGGCGATGTGGGGTCCCCTGGCAGGGAGTGTAGGTAGGCCCTGGGCATGGAGCGCCAGCAGAGCCACGCAGGTCTGGATGCACTGCGAGGTGCATTTCCCCAGAGCCTCCAGGAAGCAGCTCAGCTTGGCCAACACACGGGACTCAGAGCAGAAGCCCCGGCCCTGCCGGCTCTGGAGTCCTGATCTACACAAGTGTGAGCTGGTAATTCAGACAGGAAGTTTGCATTAGTTTGTTACGTGACAGTAGAAAACGGATACATTCTCTGAACTCTGATAAGGGGCTCCAAGGTAGACACTGGTCCTGCCTGAGTTGTAGCTTCCAAGCTTAATCTCTAGAAGCTTCTCTGTGTTCTTAATCTCTAGAACCTTCTAAGGCTGGTATCCATGGCTCCGCCATTCCTGGATTCGCCCCCTGTTTGCTGGACATCTGCCGAGGCTCAGGGATTAGGAAATCTACCGTGATCCACAGGCCATCATGGGATTTTCTGGGAAGTTCTCTGGAATTTTCACTTGTTTGGGGAATTTAAAATGTGCAGGCGTTGCCCCCCCCCCAAAAATAGTGCAGGTGTGGGTCCCATCAGCTAGAATTTTGAGCCGCTAGATCCCTTGGTTCTCAACGAGGAGGACCGTGGCGGATTCATCTCTTAATGATAATTGTTTGGGCGGCCCTCTTTTTCTCCCTCACAGCCTAGTGTTTAGAAGGTGCAGAATGAATGTTTGCTCAGCCAGTGAATGTCGGGGCAGCCTTGCTGCTCACCGGAGCAGAGTGCTTGCATTCTGCGTCATTTATTAATGGCTTCAAATGAAAAAATAATAGGGACAGACAATGGGAGCCAACCTCTGTGCTGAAAGCAAGTCTGAGTAAGAGGGCTGAGTCTCTTAAGGTTACTGCTAATTGAGAAACTTGGCCCAATATCCTGTTTGCAGTTACTGCGCCTGAGAGCCATTCCAGCAGGGAGAAGCCTGCCAGGCAGCACCGCCCGCCGCTCCACACCCCTCAGGGGCGGCGGGCGGCTGGGGAGCAGCGACGGCGCTGGAATCGGCGGGCAGGCATCCGGAGGCTGCGGCATCGAGCGGCTGCGGGGCTGGTCAGCCATCTAACTGGCTGGGAACCCAAAGGCAGGCAGGCACGGGAGCCCAGCCCGGCTGGGAGCAATGAGGTTCATTGAATTTGTAGAAGAAAGCCATCCTCTTTCTCTGGCATAGTGGAAAGAATCTGGCTTATCTTAGAAATAAATTGCTGCCCTCAGAGGGTTGGGGTCTTGGCCCCTCCAGTCCTGATCTACAAGTGTGAGCTGGTAATTCAGACAGGAAGTTTGCATTAGTTTGTTACGTGACAGTAGAAAACGGATACATTCTCTGAACTCTGATAAGGGGCTCCAAGGTAGACACTGGTCCTGCCTGAGTTGTAGCTTCCAAGCTTAATCTCTAGAAGCTTCTCTGTGTTCTTAATCTCTAGAACCTTCTAAGGCTGGTATCCATGGCTCCGCCATTCCTGGATTCGCCCCCTGTTTGCTGGACATCTGCCGAGGCTCAGGGATTAGGAAATCTACCGTGATCCACAGGCCATCATGGGATTTTCTGGGAAGTTCTCTGGAATTTTCACTTGTTTGGGGAATTTAAAATGTGCAGGCGTTGCCCCCCCCCCAAAAATAGTGCAGGTGTGGGTCCCATCAGCTAGAATTTTGAGCCGCTAGATCCCTTGGTTCTCAACGAGGAGGACCGTGGCGGATTCATCTCTTAATGATAATTGTTTGGGCGGCCCTCTTTTTCTCCCTCACAGCCTAGTGTTTAGAAGGTGCAGAATGAATGTTTGCTCAGCCAGTGAATGTCGGGGCAGCCTTGCTGCTCACCGGAGCAGAGTGCTTGCATTCTGCGTCATTTATTAATGGCTTCAAATGAAAAATAATAGGGACAGACAATGGGAGCCAACCTCTGTGCTGAAAGCAAGTCTGAGTAAGAGGGCTGAGTCTCTTAAGGTTACTGCTAATTGAGAAACTTGGCCCAATATCCTGTTTGCAGTTACTGCGCCTGAGAGCCATTCCAGCAGGGAGAAGCCTGCCAGGCAGCACCGCCCGCCGCTCCACACCCCTCAGGGGCGGCGGGCGGCTGGGGAGCAGCGACGGCGCTGGAATCGGCGGGCAGGCATCCGGAGGCTGCGGCATCGAGCGGCTGCGGGGCTGGTCAGCCATCTAACTGGCTGGGAACCCAAAGGCAGGCAGGCACGGGAGCCCAGCCCGGCTGGGAGCAATGAGGTTCATTGAATTTGTAGAAGAAAGCCATCCTCTTTCTCTGGCATAGTGGAAAGAATCTGGCTTATCTTAGAAATAAATTGCTGCCCTCAGAGGGTTGGGGTGGAACCCAGGTCATTTGGTCTCTGGCTGCTGCATAGTATTTTTCTTCGGAAGATATGATATACTCAGCAGAAACAAAGATTTCTGGGAAATTTATGGGGTTGACTTTCTATGTGCCTCTATTCTGAAGGATTAAATACCATGTTGAACGGACAGCTGCATGTTTTCTATTTGTAGAGAACAGCTGATGTGTTGTCACCATTTTTCAAGTTCAAGTGCGTCTGGACAGGGCAGGCAAGAGAGGGGATGACTGAAGATAGCTTTCCAGAGGGTGACGAAAGCGTATGTAGAAGTAGCCTATTCTCCTCCTTGGACCTGGAGTTTTTCTCATTGCTGGCTCTCTCTCGAGGGCCTCTTCCTCTAGGAAGCCCTCCTGGACTGGCTTTACCCCGCTCAAAATTGTCCAGCAAGTCTTCAGGTTTCATTTTAGCGCTTCACTCATAAAGCGTTTGTGAAAGCCTGAAGTGTGCGTGGTGTCATTTAGACTTTAGAGATCAGGGTGCTGGTTCTCTTCTTCGAGGAGCTCAATATTTCTTTCGTTAGGACATCAGAGTATAGCGGTGGAGATTGTAGAAGGAAGCTTGAAAACACCCTTGCTGAGGGGAGGCTGGCAGCTTGGGAAGCGAGCTGGCTCCTGGCACCAGGTCTTTTTTTATTTGGCTTTCGGAGTTTTGTTGTTCACAGCTCTGTATGCTCCCAGGTCCGTCGAGGCATGACCCTCCCATGCCCCAATCCCACCCTCCAGGTAGATGCCCAGCCTCCATGGAAGAGCCCTCAGGTCCACAGAGCGTCCACCGTGGTTGTCTCTTTTACACCTGACAGTGCAGGTCTCCGCTTGCTCTTTCCAGACCTCTCACCCGCTCCTCCCTCCCGCAGCGCCCAGGGGCCCGTTCTCTGTGTGTGTTTCTCCGTCGCTGCTCTGCGTGTGCACGCATCAGCACCATCTTTCCAGGTTCCACATGTATGCGTCCGTGTGCTCTATTTGTCCTCTTGTTGCCGTACTTCGCTTTGTATGATAGGCTCTAGAGTCAGCCGCCTCATTAGGACTGACTCAGATGTTCCTTTTGTGACTGAGAAGGACTCTGTTGTATATAAGTACCAGAGCCTCTTTATCCATTTATTCATCGATGGACGTCTAGGTTGCTTCCATGTTCTGGCTATTGTATAGAGAGCTGCAAATGAACATTGGGGTACAGATGCCTCTTTCAGTTTTGATTTCATCAGGGTATAAGCCTAAGAGTGGGATTGCCGGGTCATAGGGTGCTTCTATTTTTAGTTTTTTAAGGAATCTCCATATTGTCTTCCATAGAGGTTGTATCAGTTTACATTCCCACCAGCAACGGCAGAGGGTTCCCTTTGCTGCGCACCCTCTCCATTTATTGTCTGTCAATTTGTTGATGATGGCCATTCTGATGGGTGTGAGGTGATATCTCATTGTAGTTTTGATTTGTATTTCTCTAATAATAAGTGAGGTTGAGCATCGTTTCATGTTGTTTTGGGGCCCTCTGTATGTCCTCTTTGGAGTTGCTCTGTAGGTTTCCCTAAAGCGTTTGTGAAAGCCTGAAGTGTGCGTGGTGTCATTTAGACTTTAGAGATCAGGGTGCTGGTTCTCTTCTTCGAGGAGCTCAATATTTCTTTCGTTAGGACATCAGAGTATAGCGGTGGAGATTGTAGAAGGAAGCTTGAAAACACCCTTGCTGAGGGGAGGCTGGCAGCTTGGGAAGCGAGCTGGCTCCTGGCACCAGGTCTTTTTTTATTTGGCTTTCGGAGTTTTGTTGTTCACAGCTCTGTATGCTCCCAGGTCCGTCGTAGGCATGACCCCTCCCATGCCCCAATCCCACCCTCCAGGTAGATGCCCAGCCTCCATGGAAGAGCCCTCAGGTCCACAGAGCGTCCACCGTGGTTGTCTCTTTTACACCTGACAGTGCAGGTCTCCGCGTTGCTCTTTCCAGACCTCTCACCCGCTCCTCCCTCCCCGCAGCGTCCAGGGGCCCGTTCTCTGTGTGTGTTTCTCCGTCGCTGCTCTGCGTGTGCACGCATCAGCACCATCTTTCCAGGTTCCACATGTATGCGTCCGTGTGCTCTATTTGTCCTCTTGTTGCCGTACTTCGCTTTGTATGATAGGCTCTAGAGTCAGCCGCCTCATTAGGACTGACTCAGATGTTCCTTTTGTGACTGAGAAGGACTCTGTTGTATATAAGTACCAGAGCCTCTTTATCCATTTATTCATCGATGGACGTCTAGGTTGCTTCCATGTTCTGGCTATTGTATAGAGAGCTGCAATGAACATTGGGGTACAGATGCCTCTTTCAGTTTTGATTTCATCAGGGTATAAGCCTAAGAGTGGGATTGCCGGGTCATAGGGTGCTTCTATTTTTAGTTTTTTAAGGAATCTCCATATTGTCTTCCATAGAGGTTGTATCAGTTTACATTCCCACCAGCAACGCAAGAGGGTTCCCTTTTCTCCGCACCCTCTCCATTTATTGTCTGTCAATTTGTTGATGATGGCCATTCTGATGGGTGTGAGGTGATATCTCATTGTAGTTTTGATTTGTATTTCTCTAATAATAAGTGAGGTTGAGCATCGTTTCATGTTGTTTTGGGGCCCTCTGTATGTCCTCTTTGGAGTGGTGTCTCTGTAGGTCCTTTACCCGTTTTTTGATTGGGTTGTTTGTTTTTTCAGTGCTGAGTTGTCTGAGCTGCTTGTATATTTTGGAGATTAATCCTTTGTCGGTTGTTTCACTTGCTTATATTTTCTCCCATTCCGCGGGCTGTCTGTTCACCTTGCTTGTAGTTGCTTTTGCTGCTGGCATCAGAATCTTTGCTAGAGTGGTTGCTGGACAGCACCCCCGCCAGTGGCGTCCTCTCCAGTCTTGACATTCTCCGTGTGGCCGTGGATCCGCAGTCTCAGCATCGTCTGGGAAGCTGTAACATAGAGTCCTGGGCCACATCCCACACCTGCTGAACTAGAGTCTGCACTGCAAGCAGGTCTCCGCGATGGCCGCACACTAAGCGTGCAGAGCACCCATGTACAGCATGTGGACGTGGGTCCTTAACTCGAGAAGAATAAAAAGGGTCAACTTAGAATGACTGAACTCACCATCTGTGGTACAAACTAAAGAGAGCGTAGTAGGAGCTCTGTGTAGTCGTGACAAGAGGGGATTTGCTTCCTGACATGTAGGCACAAGAAACTTCATGGTATTTTTCAAAACAAACTTAAATCAGGCTCCAAAACCTTCATCTGCAAGGTGGCGAAAACTTCAGTCTCAGTGAACTCTGGGGGAAAGTGAAAGAAAGTGTCAGTCCTCGGTCCCGAGCCCACGGCCCGGTTGCTTAGTTGACGTTTGTCTCGTGTCCGAAGGCAGGCTTGCATTCCTGTAGAATTCCTTCTCAAAGCTGCGCCTTCTGTGCCCCCAGACGATCCTGGGCTGCTGTGTCTGTCTTCACTGAGCTCCAGGCGTGTGTTTCCTCTCCCCTCGGGTTTCCGCTGGGCTCCTTGCTCGGGCTTTCCCGGGTGGCTGAGAGTCCCGTGGCGCCCGGCCTGGCGCGGGCTGCCCGTGCCGCTGGGAGAGGCGTGTCTTCCGCTCTCGGGGGGAGTGTTCCGCGCACATCTGTTAGCGGTGTGATGTGTCGTTGGAGGCGGGTTTCTGTGGGATGGCCGGTCCGGCGGCAGTGGGGTGTGGAGCCCTGCTGTCCGCAGCGTCTCCTCGTGTCGCCGTCTCTGGCGAGGTGGCGCGCGCGCCTGTGCGGAGGACGCGTGCGTCGCAGGGGCCGCGTGGTCGTCTCCACGGACTCCTTGCGGGTCACGCGGCGTCCTCCTCGTCTCCGGCTGCAGCCTGCGTTTGCGTCTGATACATAGATACAACTATTGCTACTTGGGTTCTCTTTTTCTTTCCACTTGAAGGGAATACCTCTTTCCGTCGCTCACGTTCAGTCTGTGTGTCCTTAGATCTGCAGTGAGACGGGCAGGCAGCAGAGGCTTGAGTCTTGAATTTGTTCTGCCCTCTGTCTTTTGACTGGAGCACTTCGTCGATTCACATTGAAAGTACTGATTGGTAGGTATGTACTTATTACCATTTCGTTCATTTGGAGTTGTTTTTGTAGTTCTTTTCTGTTTCTTTTTTTTCTCTCTCATCTCTTGTGACTTTGATGGTGGTTTTTAGGGTTTTGTTCAAATTGCGTTCTTTTTCTTTCGCATGTATGTCCTGTAGAGTGTAGCTTGTGGTATATATAGTATTCATTCCACCTCTCTGTCTTTGTGACTGTTTTAAGTTACTGATCTCTGTAAGTCCAAACAGATTCTAACAACTCTGTGTTTGTATCCCTCCAGATCTACACTTTTGACAGTGTATTTTAAAACATTTTTATTTTGTGTATCCTGTAACTACTTATTGTAGATACAGACGGTTTTACTATTTGTCTTTTAACCTTCAGACGAGCTTTATAAGTGATTATTTTGCTACTTTTGCTCTATACTTGCCTTTACTATGAGATTTTTATTTCATAATTTTCATACTTCTAGTTGTGAAGCTAGTTTGAACTCGTTTCCAATTCTGCTTGAGAATTCCCTTTACTGGTTCTTGTAAAACTGGTTTCATGATGCTGAACTATTTTAGCTTTTGCTTATCTGTAAAACTTTGAATTCCATCACATCTGAATGAGAGTCTGTTTTGGGCAGAATATTCTTTTTAGTTGTTGTTAATTTTTATTTATTTATTTATGGCTCCTCTGGGCTTTCCCTGCTGCTGCAGGCTGTTCTCTAGGTGCAGGGAGTGGGAGCTGCTCTCTAGCTGAGGTGAGCAGGCTTCCCGTTGCGGTGACGTCTCCTGCTGTGGAACTCGGGCTCTCGGGCTCACGGGCTCCATAGTCGCGGCTCCCAGGCTCCGGAGCAGAGGCTCCATAGTCGTGGCTCACGGGCTTCATGGCTCCGCAGCCTGTGGGATCCTCCCGGATCAGGGGTTGAACCCATGTTTCCTGCATTGGCAGGCGGACTCTTTACCACTGAGCCACCAGGGAAGCCCTGGTTTAGGCAGAATGTTGTTGGTTGAAGATTTTCCTCTTTCATCACGTTAAAAATACTGCGCTACTCCCTTCTGGCCTGCAGAGTTTCTGCTTAAAGTTAGCTGGTAGGCTCCAGGAGTCCCTCGGTGTATAGCTTGCTGTTTCTTCCTTGCTTCTTTTCTATTCTCTGTTTATCTTTTGGTATTTTAATGATAGTGTGTCTCGGTGTGGTCCTCCTTGGGCTGGTCCTGTGTGAGGCTCTCCGTGCTGCCTGGACGTGGTGGTCTGTTTCCTGTCTCAGGTCAGGCGTGTGGTTTAGCTATTATGTCATCACATATGTTCTCTGCTCCTTTCTCTCGCTCTCCTTCTGAACCACCCTCTAAAGCAAATGTTAGTAAGCTTGATGTTGTCCCAGAGGTCTCTTAAACTGTCCTCATCTTTAAAATTCTTTTTCAGATTTTCCGTCTGCTTGAGTGATGTCTGTTGCTGCCTTTCGGCTCCGTGACCCCTCCTCTGTGTTGCCTGATCTACTGTTGATACACCTCAGTGCATTTTTATCTAACTTACTGTGTTCCTCAGCCCTTCTGGTTCTCTTTATATCCTATATGCTGCTCACTGTCCGTGACTTCTCATCGTCTTCATCCATTCTTGTGCTGAGTTCTTTGAGTAGCTTTACGTTCATGACCTTGAACTCTCCGTCAGCTGAACTGCGTCTCTCCATCCCGTTAGGTCTTCTTTTGGGGTTTTATCTTATTCCTTCCTTTGGAAGATGCTCCTTTGCTGCCCCGTGTTGCCGAATTTGCTGCTTTGGTTTCTGTGTAGTGGAGACTTTGGGTACGTTCGCTGATCTCGGAGAAGTGGCCCCACGTGGGCGATGCCCTGTGACTCCCGCAGCGCAGGCTTCCTGCCCCCAGGGCGGCACGCTCTCGGGTCCCCACGCTGGGCTGCGCGGGTCCTTCTGTGGCTGTAGCCTGACTGCGGCGGGTGGTCTGCTGGGGGCCGGGCCTCGAGCGGGGCTTGCGGCCTGCGGCCGGGAGGGCGCTCGGGAGCCCTGGAGCCAGTGCCCCCCACAGGTGGAGCTCCCCGCTGCCAGGGGGCCGGCCGCAGGTGGGGTCGGAGGCGGTTTGGCCGCTGGCGGGCAGGGCTGTGGCGGCGGCCGTGGCCCTGGCTGGGCCTCCTGGTCGGCAGGCCTGTTCTTGACTCGGCTATTGCGGGGCCTTGGTGGTCCTGGGGCTTATGTCCACCTGCCGGTGGGAAGGCCGGGGCCTGGGGGTCTTCAGCCTGGTGCTCGCTCATTCACGGGTGACGCTGTGTCCTAGGGCCGCTGCCAGCCCACTGGCGGGCGTGGCCAGGACCCGGCCCTCTGGCAGGAGGTCAGGCCGTGGGGTAACTGGGGGAAATGTCCCCTGCTGCCGGCCTGCTGGCGGGTGGGGCTGCCTCTCCACCCAGCCAGTCTCTGCATGGAGTATCCCAGGACTGTGGCCAACGGGCGGCTGAGGGGGAGGCAGGTCCCAGCACTGACAAACCAGAGGGAGAATTCCAGAATGCAGCTTGCCAGATTCCCTGTCCTCAAAGTTGGATAAGCTTCCCCAAACGCCTGAGGCTAGCACGTGAGCGCCTAGAGGGACTCTCAGTTGCCTCCAAGATCAGCAAGTGGGCCGACCCAGTCTGCTTTCAGATTACTGCTTTTGCCCTGGGTCCTGGAGCGGGTGAGGTTTTATGTGCATCTTCTAAGAGCAGAGCCTCTGTGTCCCACGGACTGTGGTTCTTCCCCAGGTCAGCCCCTCGCCTCAAAGCCAGACGTTCCTGGGGCTTGTCTTCCTGCTGCTTAGTTGCCAGCCTGTGTTTGATTCTTTTGTGACGCCACGCGCCGTGGCAGCTGGGCTCCTCTGTGGGCTCCGTGGGCTCCTCTGGGCTCCGTGGGCGTTCCCAGGCTGGAGAGAGGAGTGGACGCCCGTTGCCGCCTCCAGGGCGTCCTCCGCGCGCAGGGGCTGAGCCCGCAGCTCCGCCACGGTAGGCAGACTTCTCCCCGCCGCGCCCGCGGGCAGCCCAGGCTGGAAGGCGCGTGTGCGTGCACCGCTCCAGCCTGGCCGACCCCGCAGCGCCGTGGACGGTCGCCCGCCAGGCTGCCCGTCCATGGGACTCTCCCGGCAAGAATGCCTGGGTGGGTGCCGTTGCCGCCTCCAGGGCTCTTCGCGGGTGGAGCCCCGTCTCCTCTGTGGCCCGTGCGGGCAGGCGTGTCCTTCAGCACCGCGGTCGGGTGTGGACGCCGCGCCGGCAGCAGCGGGGGCCGGGCAGGGGCCCGGGGAGCGGCGGGAGGCGCCGAGCACGGGTGCGGCCGCGGGGCCGTGGGAGCGCAGGCGCGGCCGGAGCGGGTGCTGCAAGCTGGTGACGGGCCGGGCCGGCCCCCGCGAGCCGTCGTGGGGTGCGGCTGTCAGCGCTGCCTCAGCCCCCAGCCCTGCGGGTCACGCAGCGACGGGGCCTTTAGGGCGGGCTCCGGACGTCAGCATTCCTCAGGCTCCAGGCGATTCCAGTGGAGGAAGGGCCGAATGCACCTGGGCTTGGAGACCTGGGACTTGGCGGTCACGTCAGAGCTCTTTGACCGCAAGTCTCAAAATCGGATCCTGACTTATTAAGAAGGAAAAAGGAGTTTTCTGGAAGAACAAGGAGCAGCTCTCAGACTCAGACGGCAAGCTCGAGAGGCAGGCTGAGATCAGGGCTGCAGCTCGCGGGCCGCTGGCGCGGGCGTCACCGCAGAGCGGACACGCCTGCTTCAGGCGCTCCGCTGTCTCTCCCGGCGCTGCTCTGGGGTCCAGTCCCGGGGCTGAGACTCCTGGGCCGGCTGCCGCGGTGCGGGCAGAGGCGCGGCCCCCAGAGGAGGCCCGAGGCGGGGCCGGGAAGTCACGGCAGAGACAGGAGCAGGCCCGCAGCCCCGCCCCACCTGGCCCCGAGGGCCCTGTCCGGCGTGGTGCCGCGCGCCCTCGCGGCCGGCAGAGCTTCTGTTTCTGTAGATTAGACCTGTTTGCCTGTGCTGGGCCTCGGTCTCTGCGTGTGGGCCTTCGCTAGTTGTGGGAAGTAGGGGCTCCTCTGCATGGGAGTGCACGGCTTCCTGTCGCCATGGACTCCCGGGTGGGCAGGCTTCCGCAGGTGCAGCGTGCGGGCTTCAGCCGTCGCTGTGCACACACGTAGCTGTTCTGAGGCACGCGGAACCTTCCTGGGCCAGGGATCGAACCCGGGTCCCCCGTGCTGGCCGGCGGGTTCCTCTCCACGGGATCACCAGCGGCATTCATGGCTGAGTTTCTTTAAGCAGACTCCGCCCAGCCCTGCTCTGTTCCTGTGTGGTTTTCTCTCTGTACTCTGATCCTTCTCTTGCCGAGTCTCCCTGAGTGCGATTGCCCCGGGGCCAGGTGTCCGGGCGTGTGAGTCAGGCAGAGGGACGCGGAGGAGCGGCCGCGGCGGAGCCTCTCCCTCTGAAACGCGGCTGTTGGCAGGGCGGCGAGTTAATGCCAAATCCACAGGGCCTACTTCCTGCCTGGGAGCGTGACTCATTCACCAGGTCACTGACCAGGTCTCCCCCCGGGCTTCTCGTCGTCACAGAGTCAGCTTCTGAGTGCCCCGTGGCTGGGGGGCAGACGTCTCCGCCGGGCCAGGGCGCGGGGGCACCGCCCGCTCTCTGGGGCACTTTCCAGTCTTCATCTGATGCTGGCCTCAAGCCAGGCCCCTCGTTTCAGATGTAAACCCTGGCTTTGATGTCAAGGATATTTGCTGTGGAAAGTAGGGAATAAGTGAGGTGTGTTCATTGCCTTCTGGAAGTGCAGGACGTTATTTAGGAAATTTAAAATCCCCCAGCAATTTGTGAAAGATTTTGTTTAGAAACTGGCTTCAGTTCATGGGAGGCCCTGCTTCAGGCGCTCCGCTGTCTCTCCCGGCGCTGCTCTGGGGTCCAGTCCCGGGGCTGAGACTCCTGGGCCGGCTGCCGCGGTGCGGGCAGAGGCGCGGCCCCCAGAGGAGGCCCGAGGCGGGGCCGGGAAGTCACGGCAGAGACAGGAGCAGGCCCGCAGCCCCGCCCCACCTGGCCCCGAGGGCCCTGTCCGGCGTGGTGCCGCGCGCCCTCGCGGCCGGCAGAGCTTCTGTTTCTGTAGATTAGACCTGTTTGCCTGTGCTGGGCCTCGGTCTCTGCGTGTGGGCCTTCGCTAGTTGTGGGAAGTAGGGGCTCCTCTGCATGGGAGTGCACGGCTTCCTGTCGCCATGGACTCCCGGGTGGGCAGGCTTCCGCAGGTGCAGCGTGCGGGCTTCAGCCGTCGCTGTGCACACACGTAGCTGTTCTGAGGCACGCGGAACCTTCCTGGGCCAGGGATCGAACCCGGGTCCCCCGTGCTGGCCGGCGGGTTCCTCTCCACGGGATCACCAGCGGCATTCATGGCTGAGTTTCTTTAAGCAGAC
Source organism: Tragulus kanchil (assembly GCA_022376925.1). NCBI lineage: Eukaryota > Metazoa > Chordata > Mammalia > Artiodactyla > Tragulidae > Tragulus > Tragulus kanchil. Next base: position 125,375,775 of record JAIOJX010000026.1, read on the forward strand.
TCCGCCCAGCCCTGCTCTGTTCCTGTGTGGTTTTCTCTCTGTACTCTGATCCTTCTCTTGCCGAGTCTCCCTGAGTGCGATTGCCCCGGGGCCAGGTGTCCGGGCGTGTGAGTCAGGCAGAGGGACGCGGAGGAGCGGCCGCGGCGGAGCCTCTCCCTCTGAAACGCGGCTGTTGGCAGGGCGGCGAGTTAATGCCAAATCCACAGGGCCTACTTCCTGCCTGGGAGCGTGACTCATTCACCAGGTCACTGACCAGGTCTCCCCCCGGGCTTCTCGTCGTCACAGAGTCAGCTTCTGAGTGCCCCGTGGCTGGGGGGCAGACGTCTCCCGCCGGGCCAGGGCGCGGGGGCACCGCCCGCTCTCTGGGGCACTTTCCAGTCTTCATCTGATGCTGGCCTCAAGCCAGGCCCCTCGTTTCAGATGTAAACCCTGGCTTTGATGTCAAGGATATTTGCTGTGGAAAGTAGGGAATAAGTGAGGTGTGTTCATTGCCTTCTGGAAGTGCAGGACGTTATTTAGGAAATTTAAAATCCCCCAGCAATTTGTGAAAGATTTTGTTTAGAAACTGGCTTCAGTTCATGGGGAGGCCCTGATGAAGCTCTGATTTTTATTTATTGACGTTTTGGCGACGTCGGGTCTTCGCCGCGGCCGTGGTGCTTCGGGGGAGGCACACGGACGCTCTGTCGCGGCCTCGGGGCTCCGCGGCGGTGGCACGCGCGGGTGCCGAGGTCCCAGCTGCTCCTCGGCCTGTGGGGTCCGGGGTCCCCCCGCAGAGAGCGAGCCCTGTGCCCTGGGCGGCAAGGAGGCTTTCACCCTGGGCCCCGGGGGTGTCCCGGAGCTGGGTGGCGGGATCCGCGGGGCTCGGTCTCGGGGTCCCCGCGCCGCCTCCCTGCGCGCGGGGCGGCAGAGGCTGCTGGCAGGGCCGCTCCTCGGCGTCGCGGCCCTGGGAGGCGGCTTCTGAGCCAGAGCTTCGCTGGCCGCTGGGCCGGGGGCGCCTGGCAGGAGCCGAGCCGCGAGACCGGGCCGCGAGAGGAGGGGACGTGGCGGGCGCTCTGCCCTGTGACGAGGCCGCCTTTCACGAGGACTCCCTGTGTGCCAGGCACGGCTCGAGGCCTCCGTGCCCTTCCCAGGGAAGCTCGTGCCCCGAGCGGCGCGAGGATGGGCAGAGCGGCGCGGCCGTCCCCGGCGACGGCTGCGGGAGGCGGCCACAGACCTGGCGGCTGGGAACTGCACACGTGCGCGCTCACAGGCCCGGAGCCCCGAAGTCCGTCATCTGCCTCTCTGGCCAAGTATCGAGGCGTCCGCAGGGCAGCCCCGAGGGAGAGCCTCTCCCGCAGCGCTCGAGCTCCTGGGGGCCGCCGGGGGTCCTGGGGGGCCGCGGGGGTCCTGGGGGGCTGCAGGGGTCCGGGGGGCCCGCGGGGTCCTGGGGGCGCGGGGTCCTGGGGGCTGGGGTCCTGGGGGCCACGGGGTCCTGGGGGCCGCGGGGTCCTGGGGGCTGCAGGGGTCCTGGGGGCCGGGTCCTGGGGGCCGCAGGGGTCCTGGGGGGCCGCGGGGGTCCTGGGGGGCCGCGGGGGTCCTGGGCTTGCAGTCACGCCGCTCCAGGCCCTGAGGCCAGCGGCCTCCGCGCTCCCCCCTGGGGCTGGCTTCGCCTCGTCTCCGGCCTGGGTCAGGCCCCCCGCGCCTCCGTCGTGCACGGACGCCTCCACTGGGCCCGTGCTGTCAGCGCAGGACAGTCTCTCCCTCTTGAGGCTCTTGGTTTAAGCACAGACGCAAGGACCTTTGTTCCTTAGAGGGCAGCAGATCGTAGGTCTTCGGACCTAATTATTTTTCAGCCCGCTGCACACAGCAGAGGGGTGCCGGCAAGTGTAAATGTGTGGGGGCAGCACGGTCTCCCGACCCTCTGAGGCATGCCGTGGAGCAGCGCGTGCGGCACATGCCCTGACCCCTCCGCCGTCACTGGTGTGTGTGACCTTGGACAGGCGTTCCAGCGGCTCAGAACGTCTGTCTCGCTGTCTCTGCCGTGGACATACTTTGGACCTCAGGACGTGTTCTGAGCTTCCCTGGGAAGGGCACGGAGCCCTCGTGCCGTGCCTGGCACAGAGGGAGTCCTCGTGAAAGGGGGCCTTGTCACAGGGCAGGCTTCTTGTTGAGGACCCGCGAGACCTGTGTCCTCATCCTCGTGGGGCACGGACCTCAGATCAGCTTGAACCAATCAGCTTCCTTCCTCCCCTGCACGAAGGGCGCGCTTGAGGACCCACCTTGAAAGCCTCCGTGGGAGGAGCACCCACCCCCTGCACTGGAGCAGAGTGTCTGTGGATTCTGCGCCTTTTCATGGCAGAGGCACACGGACATTTGTATTTCATGGTGTCGCATCCCACTGCTTGACGCAGCCTAAGGACGCTTGAAGCTCCTTTTCACAGAGTGGAAGTGAGAGTCCGAGAGGTGATTCTTACCAGGTTTGAGGAGCCCCATGTTGCTCACGGGTACTTCTCTGGAGGCTCAGCGGTAGAGAAGCAGGAGACGTGGGTTCAGTCCCTGGGTTGTGAAGATTTCCCAGAGAAGGAAATGGCAACCATGACCAGTGTCTTGATGGGACAAGCCCACGGACAGAGGAGCCTGGGGGCCGCAGTCCATGGGGCTGCAGAGCTGGACTCCGCTTAGTGACTGAACAGCAACAGCCGTAACGGTGTGCTCACTCCTGACGGAGACGTCTAGCCTCAGAAGCTCTCTGAAGTCTCCATCCCTCCAAAACTGTTTGCTGTGACTATTTTATTTATTGATTTTTAGTTTTTTAAGATATTATAATGTAGAAGTTTTTTTTTTTTTTTTTTTTTAATTTCATGCCATGAGCTCTTTCTTAGCTATTTATTTTCATCCGTCTTTATTCTTTGGCCTGCGTGGGCCTGCCATTGCAGCGGCCTCTCTCTTTGCAGAGCACCGGCTCTGGGCCCTTAATTGGACACACCGGTCCAGCTACTCTGCAGCACGTGGGATCTTCCCGGGCCAGGGATCGAACCAGTGTCCCTTGCACTGCAAGGCGGACTCTTTACCCACAGGACCACCAGAGAAGCCCAGAAGTTTATTTCTCAATTAAAGCATTTTAACATGTATACAGTTTTAAAGGTTGTTTCCCATTTACAGTTATTACAAAACATTCTCTGTATTCCTTGTGTGGCACAGCACCTCTTTGAGCCTGTCTTGCCCCCCATCGTTTGTGCCTTTGACTTTCATTCTGTGAAAAGTCGCTGGACGAGCACGAGCTGCTCTGAGTCCTGGCGGCCCACTCTGGGCAGGGGCTTTTGAGAAATGAACACATGGATGTTTTCTTCCCATGCCTATGCGACCAAGGCATATACGACAGTCGATATACCAAAATGAATTTTGGGAAGCGTGTCATCAAGCTGAGCTTTATTTCCAAAAACACTCAGAACGCGGCCCCGGGGGAGGGGAAGGTGACTTTCCCCGTGAGAGAGACGGAGCTGGCGGCCTGGGCCTCCCTGTGTCACTGCAGTGACCCGAGCCTTCCCGAGTCCACGTTCCCGGCAAAACGCGCGGCGCTGACGTCCTGTCCTCTCCACTGTGCCCGTTTTACTGCTACGAATGAGAGCGTTAGAGTGGCATTGGGAATTCGTATTGCGCTTGTCCGCAAGGCGCTCGGAGCACTGTACAGACACGTCTCACCGTCCTGGTCGCCACGCTCGAGCGGCTGGGGCGGTGGCACCTGTCATGGATTCAGCGGGTGGAGAGCCCAGGCCGGCGGGGCCGCTGGGGGGAGGGCGCGGCCGGGGGCGGAGGCCAGCGCTCTGGCTCCACTCCCCGCCGCGCCCATCGCGCGCTGTCTGTCTCCGTCAGACAGACGGGGCAGTGGCAGAGTGGGCCCTCGCACGGGGCAGGCGTGTGTGGGTGACTGTGGGCTCTCATCTTACCTGCTTTGGGGTTTTCTGAGTCTTTGCCACGGGTCAGGCGTTTTCAGAGCCTTTTGGTATTCATTCGTTGGATCTTTCCCAGATCGCTGTGAGGTGAGTCTAGTTGCTGACTTCACAAATAGGCCAGTGGAAATACAGAGAGCTTTAGGAACCCGCCTGCGGTCGGTGGCGATTAAGTGACGGACGTGGATTTGGCTCCAGGCGGAGGGGCCCGCGGCCTTCCCCCTTCCTCTGGGTCCCCCGGGCTGCGTTGGTCCGGGGCTGCGCGGGGTCCTCTGCCTCTGGGGGCGGCGCGGGCCTCCCTGCTGCGCGCGGGGCTCCAGGGCGGGCGTGGGCGGCTCTGCGCGCGGGGACTGAGCCGGCTCCGGCATCGCCGGCGGCTTCTTCACCGCCGAGCCACCGGGAGCCGCGTTGTCTGAACCTCTGTGCTCGAAAAAGGCCGCACACCGTGTGCACGGAGCCCTGCGCCACAGCAGACCAGGCTCCCTAGAGACGCTCGCTGGCACTTGCCCCGGAGTGTGACGTGCCCTTTGGTGTTTGTCACAGTGAGCACGCGGGCGGTGAGGGGCCCGCCTTGGGCTGCAGGGGCTGCAGAGAAGCGGAAGGCCCAGCTCTTGACTGCAGGGAGCCGACAAGCCGCCTGGGAAGGAGGGCGCAGGGGGCGCCGAGTGGCGGGAGCCACGTCCTGCCTGCCGCCTCCGGGGAGTGTGGTCAGCGACCGCGCCCTTGGCCTCCACACCTTCCCCGCGGGCTGCGGTGGAAGCTCCGGAGCTCGGGCTGGAGAAAGTGCGGGTCGACCCTGGAGCCTGGGAGGAGGCGCAGCGGGGGCTGCCCCCACAGCGCGGGGCCAGCGCTGTCCCGGGCTGGCCGTCCGCCCCCAGCCTGGTGCCACGGGGCGCGCCGGGCGGGGAGCCAGGGCCGGGTCGGCGCGCCTCAGAAGGCAGAGAAGGCTTCCTGGAGGAGGCAGCGCGTCGTCAGCTCCCGGCTGTAAAGGCCGCGGGCGCACTGGCGGGGCAGAGACGCGGGCGCGCGAGGTCCAGTGTGTCGGCTGCTCGGCATTCACGCCTGCGTGTGATCAGGTCGTGGCTTCAACTCCGACGGGGTGACCCCGAGCTGCCTCTCACCAGCCGACCGCCGCGGGATGTGCCCGGGCCCGGGCCCAGCGGCCACACGCGGGCCGGGCCTGATCTGGTTCAGCGCATGGCACCCGCGATGGAAGAATGGATTTTACTCGATTAAAGAACTGTAGGAAAAAAGAAAAGAATTCGTGACAGTGTCTATGTAGCCTTAAACATTTACTCTCTGGCCCTTTAATTTTGTTTATGTATTTACTTTTGGCTCTTCTGGGCTCTCACTGCTGCCGCAGGCTCTTCTCTCGGTGCAGGGAGTGGGGGCTCCTCTCTAGTGGAGGTGGGCAGGCTTCCTGTGGCGGGGACTTCCCTTGCTGTGGAACTCGGGCTCCGGGGCTCATGGGCTTTGTTGCTCCGCAGCATGTGGGGTCTTCCCGGATCAGGGATTGAACCCGTGTCTCCTGCACTGGCAGGCGAACTCTTCACCACTGAGCTGCCAGGGAAGCCCTCTGGCCCTTCAAAGAACACATTTGTCAGAGACTTCCCAGGTCATCCAGTGGCTAAGGCTCCAGATGCAGGGGACATGAGTTCAATCCTTGGTCAGGGAACTAAGCTCCTATGTGCTATGTGGCATGGTCAAAAGATTATAAATGAAAAAGAAAGAAAACGTTGGCAGTCTTGTGTTATGCCCTCAGGTGTGTGACCACTCTCCCATGCTGAAGGCCGTCCTTGGTTCTGAACTGCCCGTGAGTCCCTGTCCCTGCCCTTCTGTCACACCCTGAGGGCAGCCAGCGCCTGCGCCTGCGCCTGGGGAGAGGGCAAACACGCAGCAGGTGCTCGTTTCCGCGCCGTGTGGCCTTCAGGAGTCCCCTGCTTTCCCCTCGTGGCACGTTTAGCTCTGAGCACGTCCTGTGTGCTTTTGACATGTGGTCCATCAGTTAGTAGAGTCAAATGTCCAAATGCTGGGCTCCAGCCATGAGGCCATTCACAATAATATTCTTAAGAATATTCTCCCATGATACAGATTTCCATTTTTCCAACATAAATAAGACCGGAGACCAAACTGCAAATGTGATTTCTCTTTGTTCTCTACCTGGCCGTTTGTAATGAGCTGCAAGGTGAACTTTGATCAAAATAAGCAGTTAAACCGGCAAAATCACAAGGTAGTTAAGGCCATCGTGTCTTCTGCACATCAGCAGAAACACCAAAGGTGAGTGGCTATTTCTGTTTTTCAGTGACAGCGTTTTGATGACAAGCTAATGTGCAGCTGAAAATCAAAGTGCTGTGGGTGGAAATCCCCTTTCAGACATCACTAAGGCCCTGTGCCGAGAGACTGCTGGCAGATGGCTTTGGAGAAGCACCGATCACTCTGACAGCTCTGTTGAACATGCAGCCGTGTCCTGCGCGGGCGGCCCTGACGCGGCTCCTCTTGACAGCGGGGCTTGTCGTGCTCCGGGCACGTTAGACGCCTCGACATCCCCCCTGTAGCAAAGCACCACCGCTTGCAAAGAGAACAGAAAGCTGAGGGACGGCCTGATTGCCTTCTAGAGGGAGGATCGTTGGGGAGAAACTCTCGTTTGCTTTAGATGGTTGGTTGGGCGCTTCCTCCTGAGGGGCTCCGTGCTGATACGGGCGTGGCTGGCTCTGAAGAGAGGAGGGGCTCCTCTTCTTGATCTGGGGCTGTAGCAGCCTTCCTCTGTGGCCCTGGGCCTCGGGCAGGCCTCACAGCACAGCCTAGACACTGGAGGTGGCCACGCTTTGTTTCGTTTGCTTGGCCCGCGTTGGTGTTTTAAAATTCAAGGTCCGCCAGACCACTTGCTGTCTCTCAGTCTGCGAAGGAGGTCCTGGTACCGACAGCCTTCCTCTGTGGCCCTGCCCTTCTGTCATGTCCCCAAACCAGCATGCTCGTCCGCCGTGTGGCCTTCAGGAGTCCCCTGCTTTCCCCTCGTGGCACGTTTAGCTCTGAGCACGTCCTGTGTGCTTTTGACATGTGGTCCATCAGTTAGTAGAGTCAAATGTCCAAATGCTGGGCTCCAGCCATGAGGCCATTCACAATAATATTCTTAAGAATATTCTCCCATGATACAGATTTCCATTTTTCCAACATAAATAAGACCGGAGACCAAACTGCAAATGTGATTTCTCTTTGTTCTCTACCTGGCCGTTTGTAATGAGCTGCAAGGTGAACTTTGATCAAAATAAGCAGTTAAACCGGCAAAATCACAAGGTAGTTAAGGCCATCGTGTCTTCTGCACATCAGCAGAAACACCAAAGGTGAGTGGCTATTTCTGTTTTTCAGTGACAGCGTTTTGATGACAAGCTAATGTGCAGCTGAAAATCAAAGTGCTGTGGGTGGAAATCCCCTTTCAGACATCACTAAGGCCCTGTGCCGAGAGACTGCTGGCAGATGGCTTTGGAGAAGCACCGATCACTCTGACAGCTCTGTTGAACATGCAGCCGTGTCCTGCGCGGGCGGCCCTGACGCGGCTCCTCTTGACAGCGGGGCTTGTCGTGCTCCGGGCACGTTAGACGCCTCGACATCCCCCCTGTAGCAAAGCACCACCGCTTGCAAAGAGAACAGAAAGCTGAGGGACGGCCTGATTGCCTTCTAGAGGGAGGATCGTTGGGGAGAAACTCTCGTTTGCTTTAGATGGTTGGTTGGGCGCTTCCTCCTGAGGGGCTCCGTGCTGATACGGGCGTGGCTGGCTCTGAAGAGAGGAGGGGCTCCTCTTCTTGATCTGGGGCTGTAGCAGCCTTCCTCTGTGGCCCTGGGCCTCGGGCAGGCCTCACAGCACAGCCTAGACACTGGAGGTGGCCACGCTTTGTTTCGTTTGCTTGGCCCGACGTTGGTGTTTTAAAAATTCAAGGTCCGCCAGACCACTTGCTGTCTCTCCAGTCTGCCGAAGGAGTCCCACGTCCGGTGGCGCTGCACCGGGCTGCTGTCACACCGCCCGGAATGGAGCTACAGGAACGACGGAGTGCAGGATGCACTGGCCGGGCCTGTGGGCTGCTCCCAGGCAGGGCGCCTGCTTCTGCCCTTCCTGCCGCACGAGACTGCAGACCTCACTGTGGACAGCGGGGTCCCCCGGAAGCTCAGCCCTGCTTCTAGAGAAACCTCTCTCAGTCCTGCTTGGTGACTGTGGACTGTGAAGCCCGGTCTTTTCTCGACCCCCGGGCGAGGGGCGTCTTTCTGATGGGGGCTGGTTGCGGTGCGTGCTCTCGGGGCAGAAAGGTCTGAGGAGCCCCTCCCACCCGCCCCCCGACAGCCTGAGCCGCAGGCCTGGGCGAGCCCGGGCCGCGTGGTGCTGCGGGCAGGGCGTGGGCTCTGGAGGCGGACTCGCCGCCCCCTTCCTCGGGGGTGAACTCGAGGCCTGGGCAGCTTCTGGGGGCAGGCCATGGCGGGCAGGGGACTCGCCGCTGGAGGTGCCCTGGAGTTCCAGGAATGGCCAAGTGGATGCCCGCCCGGCGCTTGGATGAATGACTTGATAAAGCCAGAGGGAGAGTCACCCGTAAACAGAGCTTGGTGACCACTAGCATCAGGGCTTTTGTTGTTGTTGTTGTTGTTTCAATTTTTTTTTTTTTTTTTTTGGCTACTTCATATTGGTCTTTCATTTATCTGTTTTCATCCATCTTTGTTCTTTAGCCTGTGTAGGCCTCCCATCGCAGTGGCCTCTCTTGCCGCAGAGCACTGGCTCTGGGTGCATGTGCTCCAGAGCTCCGGCTCGGTGATTGGACACATCGGTCCAGCCGCTCCGCGGCACGTGGGATCTTCCCAGGCCAGGGCTCGAACCGGCGCCCCTTGCACTGCGAGGCGGCGTCCTTACCCACTGGACCACCAGGGCAGCCCTGACGTCAGGTTTGGTGGGAAGGGAGGAGCTCATACAGCTACAGCACTTTCAAGAATATTCTGCTTTCAGACATTTTATAGTTATTGGAATTAAAAATAATAATAATAATGGTAGGACTGTCATATTTTTTAAAAAAACAAAGTGAAGTGTTTGGTGGCAGCTGGTGCCCGGATGGAGACGAGAGACAGAGGTGCCTGGGCGGGCAGGTTTTCAGCAGCTTCAGGGGACGGAAGCATTGCAGGATGCACTGGCCGGGCCTGTGGGCTGCTCCAGGCAGGGCGCCTGCTTCTGCCTTCCTGCCACGAGACTGCAGACCTCACTGTGGACAGCGGGTCCCCGGAAGCTCAGCCCTGCTTCTAGAGAAACCTCTCAGTCCTGCTTGGTGACTGTGGACTGTGAAGCCCGGTCTTCTCGACCCCGGCGAGGGCGTCTTTCTGATGGGGGCTGGTTGCGGTGCGTGCTCTCGGGCAGAAAGGTCTGAGGAGCCCTCCCACCCGCCCCGACAGCCTGAGCCGCGGGCCTGGGCGAGCCCGGGCCGTGGTGCTGCGGGCAGGCGTGGGCTCTGAGGCGGACTCCGCCCCTTCCTCGGGGGTGAACTCGAGGCCTGGGCAGCTTCTGGGGGCAGGCCATGGCGGGCAGGGGACTCGCCGCTGGAGGTGCCCTGGAGTTCCAGGAATGGCCAAGTGGATGCCCGCCCGGCGCTTGGATGAATGACTTGATAAAGCCAGAGGGAGAGTCACCCGTAAACAGAGCTTGGTGACCACTAGCATCAGGGCTTTTGTTGTTGTTGTTGTTGTTTCAATTTTTTTTTTTTTTTTTTTGGCTACTTCATATTGGTCTTTCATTTATCTGTTTTCATCCATCTTTGTTCTTTAGCCTGTGTAGGCCTCCCATCGCAGTGGCCTCTCTTGCCGCAGAGCACTGGCTCTGGGTGCATGTGCTCCAGAGCTCCGGCTCGGTGATTGGACACATCGGTCCAGCCGCTCCGCGGCACGTGGGATCTTCCCAGGCCAGGGCTCGAACCGGCGCCCCTTGCACTGCGAGGCGGCGTCCTTACCCACTGGACCACCAGGGCAGCCCTGACGTCAGGTTTGGTGGGAAGGGAGGAGCTCATACAGCTACAGCACTTTCAAGAATATTCTGCTTTCAGACATTTTATAGTTATTGGAATTAAAAATAATAATAATAATGGTAGGACTGTCATATTTTTTAAAAAAACAAAGTGAAGTGTTTGGTGGCAGCTGGTGCCCGGATGGAGACGAGAGACAGAGGTGCCTGGGCGGGCAGGTTTTCAGCAGCTTCAGGGGACGGAAGCATTCCAGAATGGTGCTCCATCTGGCCGCCCTCCTCTGTCCTGCCGGGGACACCCTGTTCTCTGCTTTTCTTTACGTGAGTCAAGGCCGTCGCAAACAGAAATGGCTATGTAAATCAAAAGCCCAGGCAGGCTGACCTGGAGCTATGAAGCTTGCCTTGAGCACCTTCATTCCTTGATGGTTTCTGAAAACAGGTGTGGTGGTCCTGCTTCATGCTGGACTCTGCTCCTGGCCCACCCTGACCAGGAACACCCCTTCCTCTGTCCCCCTCAGGAGCTTCCGGAACAGGAAATGAGACATGAATAAACAAGGAGGCCAATCCCTGGGCGGCACGGTGGCCAGGGCAAGTCGGGGCACTTACAGATGTGCTGCGTTCCAAACGTGAGTTTATAAACTCTTGGTTTCAAAACTGGATTCATTTTCCAGCAGAGGGTTTTCTTTTTGTGCACGCGTGCGTTGTTTTTTCAAATAGCAAATATTTATTGAATACCTACGATGGAGGGCACTGAGGCCACTGGGAAGAGTACACTGCCTCCCCTTCCAGCGGGCAGAGCGCCGTGCCTCGCAGACCCGCGGCAGGCCCTGGCCTGGCTCTGCGGATCGCGGGGTCAGAGCGGGCACGGGGGGGAGGCACTAAGACACCCGGTTAGCTTCTTTCTTCCTCTTCTCTGTCAGCTCCCAGCTTCCGTTTCTTCAGTTTGGCTGTTATGCTGCATGCTAGGAGGAAAGCAACTTGTTTAATTTAAATTTGCACAAGGTAGGGTGTGATGGGGGCACGGGGCTGTCGCTAACTCTCTGAAGGGAAGGTTTCTGTGTCTTAAGATTCAGATTTCCCAGAGTCTGGCCCTATAGGGAGACTCCTTAGCAGAGACACAGCTTAGGACATGCTCAACTCCGCTGAGGAGTCCCCCGTTCACCGAGCTGCTTCTGCCTCCCTCCCTAGCATGCCACTCGCGGGTGTTCCTTCTTCGTGGTGGAGATGTCTCGAGGTGAGGCGCTAACGCCAGCGTAAAGGCAAAACGTGTGTGGAGTCATCATCGCCCTGGACAGTCAGGAAGGCTCCACCTTGGTGGCCAAGTGACCCTTGCAGCAAAGTCCAGCCCCACTGCACTGCCCTTGTGTCGGAATAGATCATGTGATTGTTCCGTTGGAAAGCGGGTAAACAGAAGGGTAGAAGAATAGAAAAATATGAATCTTGAAGCACAGAAGTTGGAGCTCGAGTGGTGAGGAGTCGGGCTCTTCGAGGCACGGCCGGGCCTTGTGGAGACCCGTGGAGAGCCCGGGTGCCGCCTCGGGGGGCGGAGGTTCCGCAGTGCGGCCCCCGCGAGGCGCTCCAGCCCCGGGCTCCGCTTTGAGGCCCTGCGGGTCGCACGTCTAACTCCACGCGGACACAGACACCCGCCCCTGGGCCTCCGGCCCCTGACCCGTCACTTTCAGCATCTGCTTCCATACAACGAGTGTGACACGGCCCAGGCCCAGGCGCCTGTGCCCCCCCCTCGCCTGTGGGGTCCTGGGAGCAGGAGGGAGCGCGCCTGACGGCTGCGGGGGCTGGGGTTAGGCCGCTGCGGAAGGCAGGGCTGGACTCTGCCTTGGAGTGCGGGGGAGATGTGCGGGGAAGATGTGCTTGGGTAGGAGGAAAAAGCAGATTGTCTTGTCAGATTCTTCCTCTCGGATAGCAGAGACGCCGTCGACGCGTGTGTAATGAATCCCGTTTTCCCCAGTTTGCTGAGCGCCCACTTTCTTGCTTCTCTGTTTTGTTCCAATGTGCGGTGCCAGAGATTCTCGTGGAATCCCAACGGCTGCGTCTGTGACTGAGGGATATTTTTCAGTTTTAAACATTTCATGTGACTCTGAACTCTGAATAGCATTAGGTGATGATTGATTCTTTCTTTTCTCATCTTTGAAAATGTTGATAGCTTTATTCTAATGTTTATTTTGTTCGCGTTTGAAAGAATAAATGCACATACGCAGTGTGTTTGGAAGCTCTAGGAAGTTAAGAAAATGCATAGCAAGTAAAGAATGTCACAGCCACAGATCCAGTGTATCCACAAGAATACGATGTTCTTGATTTCTCTACAACTGAAATTCTCCTAGCTTTTAATTTGCACTTCGACTTTCTGCCGTAAAGCTAGTCTTACCATATACGGTATCTTGTGTATTTCTGATTCCAAGATCCATCTTTTACGAGTGTCCTCACTCAACTCTTCCTTCTTCCCTCCTTCCAAGGGACAGTTTGCTTTGGGTCTGGGTGCAGCCCTGACTCCTCTCCCCTTCCGCTGAAGCGCGATGCCTGGCCTGGGCTGGCTCCTGGCCGGCGTGTCTGCGTTCCGTGCCCGTGTGCACACGGTGTGTGGAACTCCTTGCTGTGGGCCGTGCACGGTCATGGTTTGGCGGCCAGGTGGGCCGGGGAGTGGGAGCCCAGGAGTAATCTCAGGCTGATCGAACCCTCCTGCCCGCGGACAGAGACTGGCCCGCCTGCCGGGACGCAGGTGCACTGGCGTCAGGCCCTCCCCGTCCCGCTGCCCCGTGCCGCTGCGCTCCTTCGCCCTGGCGTCTGGCGGACACACCGCTTCTCGGTTCCTGGTCACTCTCCTTGCTCCGTGAGACGCCGAGAAGCTTTCTGTATTACCTGCACAGCCCGTGGAGGCCAAGGGAGATTTAGGAGCCAGTGGCAGCACGTGAATTTCCTCTCTTCCTAAACATGCTGCTCTGCCAGGCGAGTCACTCTTTACATTTTATTCAGATAGCCCTGATTTAAATGGTTGGTATGGATTCAATATAATTACCATGTTTGCCTTTTAATTTTAATAGAAGATTTTAAATTTTGTCATTTAAACTTTTGATGGAAAGTATATTCCAGTTTTAGACGCTGACTACATTTTATTTCTGAATCGTTTCAATCGTTGTTGTCAGTGGAATACACATAATTCTGAAAACTTGATCTTTAGCAAGGTAATTAGTGCTTTTGCCAAAATGAAGGGAAGATAAATTTGATAAAACAAATCTAAGTAATTTATGAATGATTTATACTTTTATTGTATCACTTCTCACTGCTGGTGTATCAACAGAGCTCACAGGTATGTAGTCATCAGCAAATTTGTCCATCTTTGTTACTTTGCAACTTTAGGTCGTATAAAAAACATAACACACATTTTAAGTGATTTTGTCTTTATGGAGGTGTATTTGTAAGGAAGGAGGACAGAACACATTTTATTGAATAATTTGATAGCTTGATCTGCAGCTTTTAAATAGTTACGTGGGCTTCCTTTTGCACTCTTATCCTGAGGCTGAGTCAGAACCACCTACCTTTTTTCAATTAATCTCTCGTCTCGCCAGCAAATAGTTCAATTCTGTTAGTTACTAGGAGGTAGGGTTATGAGATTTCCACCCTGAGGCTGTGGTCCAATTAGGCTTCTAACCCCACTCGCACTCGCTGGTTTCTGGATTACACCTGCTGTGAAATTCAGACAGAGGGTGTTTTGCAGCTGCTTTTGAAAACTTTGTTAGGCCTGGTAATTGTTTCAAAGCTCACCATGGATGAAATGCCCAGAGCTATTCCACTGTATATATGTACCACACCGTCTTTGTTCATTCACCTGCCAGTGGACAGTTAGGTTGTTTCCATCTCTTGGCTACTGTGAACAGGGCTGCAGTGAACACTGGAGTAAACGTATCTTTTCAAAGTAGGACTTTCTCTGCATATACACCCAGGAATGGTCTTGCAGGATCATATGATAGCTCTTTATTTAGTTTTTTCTTTTTTTGGCCACTTTTATTGGTCTTTCATTTATTTATTTTCATCCATCTTTGTTCTTTGTCCCGTGTGGGCCTCCCATCGCGGTGGCCTCTGTTGTCGCAGAGCGCTGGCTCTGGGCGCATGCGCTCCAGAGCTCTGGCTCCTAATTGGACACATCGGTCCAGCTGCTCCGCAGCACATGGGATATTCCTGGGCCAGGAATGGAACTGGCACCCCTTGCCCTGCAAGGCAGACTCTACCTACTGGACCACCAGGGAAGCCTTATTTTTAGTTTTTTAAGGAACCTTCATACTGTTGCCTGTGATTGCTGCAGCAATTCATATTCTCACCAAACGTTTAGGAGAGTTCCCTTTTCTCCACACGCTGTCCTGCATTTGTTTTTTGTAGGCTTTTTAATGATGGCCATTCTGGTGTGCGGTGATGCTTCCTTGTAGTCTTGATTTGCATTTCTCTAATGATTAGTGATGTTGAGCGTCTTTTCATGTGCCTTTGGCCATCTGTATGTCTTCTTTGGAGAAACGTCTGTTGAGATCTTCTCTCCATTTGTTGATAGGGTTGTTTGTCTTTCAATATTGAGCTTCAGGAGCTATTTGTGTATTTTGGAGATTCATCCTTTCTCAGCCACACCATTTGCAAATATTTTCTCCCCCTAGGCCCTTTTCCACATCAGGCATCGCTCTTAGAGTTTTCTAATAGGATGTGGTAGTCGTTTGACATCGCTCATGAGGCATCACCCTGGCACGGCTGTTTTTACCGTGGCACGTCAACTGACAGATGCCCGTAGCTGCATCCTTCCAAGCAGCACGTCTAGGTTATTTTTCTCCTTTTTCTTTGTGATCTTGTATCATATGTGTTTTTCCCCATACTTTGCATAATTTCCATTTTTAGAGTCTGCATAACACACGGGGGTGATTTAAATGCCCTTGTTGTTGCATAGAAATTTGAGAGCAAAAGAAGGAGCTAGTTTATACCCTTAGAGAGTGCTGAGTTTCTATCAATCCTGTGACTCTTTAAAACTCCTGATTTCAGCCTGGCGAGGAAAGTGATTTGGTAATCGAAAGTTTAACTAATGAATGCCCACATTCGAGTTAGCATGTTTATTTTAGGTCAAATTTTATGATATACTTGACTTAGCCTTGGTGGACTTAAAAAATATGCACAACCCAGATGTTGAGAGTTGTGTTTTATCTGGTGGGGATTTTTAGGACCTCAGGAGACAGCACCTCAGATGGCCCCGAGAGGACTGCTCAGAGGAGACCGGGGCGGCTGCGTTGTATGGAAGCTTTGCGACAGAGGACAGGTGGACGGTGGCGATCCGCCCTGTCTGTCTGCGGCCAGTGTCCTGCGAGGCTCCCGCCGAGTCTCCTCCCGCCCGCCGGCCGCGGCTCCGGGGGGCGGGGTCCTGGCCTTCCCCGGCCGCCTGGGGTCCAGAGGCTCCCGCTGGAGCGCCACGGTCGCTGGGGACCGTCCCATCCTTGCTTGCTGATGCGGCGGGAGAGAGTCCGTTTCTCAAAGACCCCATGTAATCGACGTGTAGAGGACCTTTAGGCTTGTTTTCCAGGTCTTTCCGTCATTGGTTTCTGAGGCCTGTAAGCCACGGGCAGAGATGGGTTGTGTGCCTGCCTCTCTGATGGGGCGGTCACTGAGTGTGCGCTCTCGGAGCGCCTTTGCCCCGGGCTCTCCAGGACCACGCTCGCCCCGTGGGGACAGGAGGCGTGGTCCCGGGTGATCTGCCTTTCAGAAACGTTTAGGCTAAACCGTAGGCACGGCTGGCGCGGGCGCCGGTCGAGGGCAGGCCCCCGGCGCTGAGGAGGGCGAAGGTCCGTGGCCAGGGAGAGCCCGGGAGGGGCGGGGATGGGCTGGCCTAGCCCACTTCCACAAGCCTTCACTGGGCTGCAGGGATCCCGGCTCGGGCAGAGCGGGCAGGAGAGGGGGGCTGCTGCAGGGCTGCCCGGAGGAGGGGGGAGGCGGAGCCCGCCTCCGCAGAGAAACAGCAGGGAAAGGGACCGCGGACCCATTAAAGCTAGCGGTTAAATCTCATTTCCCAAAGTCTCCTCATCGGCCTTGAGCAGGGGTGGGCCCGGGTGGCCAGCAGCGGGGAGCGGAGCATCTTCCGTGCTGAGAGCCGCCCCCGCCCCAGAGCCCGCCTCCCCCGCAGTGCGAGCCCCCCTGCGGACCGCGCTTGCCGCCATCAGGCTGCCTGCGCCTTGCGAGGGTCTGACGCCTGACGGTCCCAGGCTGCGTCATCGTGAGCTGTATCACTGTTTCATTATGTGTCACAACATAATCACAGTAGAAATAAAGTGCACAGTGCATGTACCGTTCTGGAATCAGCCTGAAACCATCCCCAGAGCCCCATCATCCACGAAGAGATCGTCGTCCACACAGCAGTCGCCGGTGCCCGGAGGCTGGGCAGCGCGGGCGCAGAGACCTCTAGACGGAGCGATGCGTCCACGTGCTGGGCAGCAGTCACAGTCACCAGCGCGGAGCTGACAGACCGGCCGCCTCTCCTCAGTCACCCACGGATGAGTACCTTCCGGGCCTCAGGCGTGTACGGGGCCTCGGAGGCACAAGCCCACTCAGCAGTGGCCCTTACCTTCTGCTCTCTTCCCGTGCACTGGGGCAGACAGGTGCATGAGTCTGATGTAACAATTCAGAACAGAAAATGGGAAGACAGAGTCACGGGGAGGTGCCGTGGAAACAGGCCGCAGATCTGCGGGCCTTCTGCTGTGCACCTCGTGCTCATGGTAGGTCCTCGGGATGTGGGAGAGAGCAAAGTGGGTGAGCCTCCGTGTACTGTAGGGCTTACAGCCCCGGGGTGCCTGGATTTCCCCGAGAAGAACTCGCTTGCCACTGCCTGGTCTTGGAGCTTTCCTGGAGGAATGACCGCCAAGGCCAAGTTTGAAAGTGGAAGTGTTCGTCGCTGAGTCGTGTCGGACTCTTTGTGACCTCACGGGCTGTAGGCGGCCAGGCTGATCTGTCCGGGGGCCTCTCCAGACGCGAGCACTGGAGTGGGTCGCCATGCCTTCCTCTGGGGGATCTTCCCAGCCCAGCAAGCAGACCCAGGTGTCCTGCAGTACAGGTGGACGCCTTACCATCTGAGCCCCAGGGGAGCCCCATAGGGGTACGGAGGTCACACTGGAAGTGGGATGGGCCACAGGAGGGACAGGCGCGTCGAGAGGAGGGCGGGGTGGGGTGGAGCAGCTGTTTTTCTAGCACAGAGCAGGTGCTGGGATATTGAAGCAACATGATTGGGCCTGGACGTGTGTTCCATTTGTAAGAAAAGAGATGAACTGATCCTGCTCCCAAGAGGTATTTGATGGTGTTGGGCAGACAAGGCACAGCCTGGTTGAAGGAGGTGCTGAATTTTGCACCTCTGGTTGTAAATTGTTTATCAGAAGAGTCCGAGGAAGCAGCCTGTTGTATAACCTCCAACCTGGTCATTAAATATTTACGAGTACCTCCTAGGTCCTGGGTTGGGTAGATTCTGCCCATACAGTGATAAATATCACGAAAGACAAAGCCTGTTGTTTTAGGACCTCGTAGCTTTTAGAAGACAAAGGTAAGCTTGTACAATATCAAGAAGTAAAGAGTTGTTTTCAGAAACAGAAAATAAATCTCAGTGGGGCCCAGAGGAGCAGGCTGACATTTTCTGTGGGGCTGAATTTATTATTGCACATGTCCTTTTAATTTTCTTAAGACTTCAAGTATTCCTCCATTCTTGACTGTCATATTTGCTAAAGCCTGCCTCCCACTCTCTTGTTCACGGACATCCTCAGTTGCTTGCCTACCGCAGTCCAGGCTCACAGATTTCTGAAAAGCTTTGTATGATAATAATTCACTGAATATGGCCCTAACTTCCTTGGCGGGTCAGGCGTTAGAGTCCCCCTGCAAAGCAGCGGATGTGGGTTCCGTGCCTGGGTCAGGGGGATCCCCCGGAGAAGGGAATGGCGCCCCGCTCCAGTAGCCTTGCCCGCAGAATTCCATGGACAGAGGAACTTGACAAAATAGAGTCTATGGGGTCACAAAGGGTTGCACACAGCTACGACTAACATTTTCACGTTCAGACTGCAGGTTGCTTGACGATCAGAGGCCTCTTTACAGAGCCTTAACTGAGCACACTGTACATATTCCAAAGAAGTTTTGCAGAATTGGAGTCATTAGAGAAGAATTTAGAAAAATACTCTTTAGAAAGAGAGTACGGCTTGGCTTTCTATAGAACTGTTAACCCTTTGGTGCCTTTTGTGGAATGCTGGTCCTCCAGGTAACAGCGGCACAGCACCATCTGCGAAGACAAAGGCGAGTTTTGTATTTGCGGGGTAAGAGAACATAATACCTGGACAGCTTGGGTGCTGTCATAGAGGGGCATGTGCTGAGAGCTGGAAGCTTGGTCTAAGGCCTATCTGGGTCTTCCGTGTGGGGGACTTGATTAGGTGGGGCAAGGATCCTTGTGTTACTGTTTGGATTTGTGGAAACAGTGAGGCAAAGACCTCTGAGACGAGCGGTCCAGAGAGTCCTAGGGCATAAACCGTCTATTGATGAGTGATTTCTATAGAAGAGCTGATGGGTCCTTCAGAAAGTTCCTTTAAAGCACAGCGAAGTTATTCACCTGAGCAGGAGTCTTCTGGAATAGTAAAGTCATAATAGCCTTGACAATGGAGTAGTAAGCTCATGCTAATGTAGGCGGTTAGCTGTGTGCAGGGTAGGTAGCTTTGGATCTCACTTGTAAGCCGGGGCAGCGCTCAGTCCTGTCCGACTCTTTGTGACCCCATGGACTGTAGGCCGCCAGGCTCCTCTGCTCATGGAATTCTCCAGACAGGAATACTGGCGTGGGTAGTCATTCCCTTCTCCAGGGATCTTCCCAACCCAGGGGTCAGTCCCACTTCTGCACTGCAGGCCGATTCTTTACCATCTGAGCCACTAGGGAGCCTTACTAACGTGTAGACCCACCCAGTGCACGTGTTTCAGAGCCTCCGGCTACTTCATTTGCTGTTCCGTTAGGTCAGAAAGCTGCAGTGCGTCCCCCGCCCCCGCCCCGCCAGCAGCCATCGACTCACCTCCAAGTACGTGAGCGAATCACGCCTTCTTTGGAGCGGGTGGCCGAGTCTCACCCGAGGATCGGACACGGAGCTTCCTCCCGTGCTCTCCAGGCGGAGCAGTCCCAGACCCTGCGGGCTGCCCTCCACGGTGAAGGGGAGGCCAGGCCCTTGCCATGAGGCCATGCAAACCTCAGGAGCGGGTAACCGTGGCCTCCAGCAGCCTCTCTGCAGGCGCCGTCGGCCGGCAAACAGCAGCTTTTCAAGTGCCCGCAGATGGCATTAAACCCTCCGCTTGCGGTCCAGGGAAGTGCCGAGTAGTCTGAGTAAGCCTCTGCGTTTCTGAGCCTAAGGAGGGCGCGGGGGCTGCAGCCGAAGCCGCCCCTGTCACACGCGAGGTTCCTGGAAACCTCCTGCCCCCCAGGAGAAGCCTGGCCCCGCGGCCCCCTTTCTTTCTTTCTTTCTTTTTTTTTTTTTAAAGATTTATTTATTTATCTATTTTGGGCGGGGTCGGGTTGGGGAGGGAGGGGAGCGGGCGGGCCACTTCTATTGGTCTTTCATTTCTCTGTGTTCATCCGTCTTTGTTCTTTGGCTCTTGTGGGCCTCCCATCGCGGTGGCCTGTCGTTGCAGAGCGCCGGCTCTGGGCGCATGCGCTCCAGAGCTCCGGCTCCGTAATTGGACACATCAGTCCAGCTGCTCCGCGGCACGTGGGATCTTCCCAGGCCAGGGATCGAACCAGCGCCCCTTGCACTGCAAGGAGGTGTCCTTACCCACTGGACCACCAGGGAAGCCCGGCCCCCTTTCTTAAGGAGCTGTTGGAATTTGCGCCTGGTGATCTTGGGTTCAAGGACGTCTCATCAGCCCCTCTCGGTTATTTTTTCATTTCAAACGCTTACCACTTCACGCCGCATCGTCTTTGTTCCTAGTTGCACTGAGAGCGAGTGTGTTTAATGAAGCACAGACGGCTTTTTTAAAGCTGGTGTTCAGCAGGCCTGGATAATTGGCACCCATTATCATTTTTCTGTCTGCTCTCTGCCTGGAATATAAAGGAACCGTGGAGCTCTCTTCTCTCTTCTCCTGGAGGCCCACTGTGCTCTCACATCTTTTCCTCTATCTCCCTCTATACCCCCTACCTCTCCTTTCTCCCTAAAACGTCCAGCCTCCCCTGACACAGTCCTGCTGTGGCTGAACCTCCAGGGGCAGGGCTGGACGGACTTGGCTGAGACAGAAGGACGGCCCGGGTGGGCAGGAACCGTGGCGGGACTCGGTCTTGAACTTGCAGCTGGTGGCTGCCGCAGCTCGAGGTCCTGAGGACGCCTCTGCCCCGGGCCAGTTTCAGCGTCCTTTGGTCACGGCCCCGCACCTGGCGTGGGTAAGGAGGCCTGGTGGCGCAGCTCCGGCCGAGAGCGCCGGCGTGTGCTGGAATCTAAGCTGTCTGACCAGCGTCTGGGTGGAGCTGTGTCATTTGGCACGTGTTTGACTCCGCTGGGCCTTGGCTGCAGGATCTAGCTCCCTGGCCAGGGATCGAGCTGGGCTTTCTGCTCTGGGCGAGCAGAGCCTTGGCCACTGGATCATTCGGGAGGTCCCGGACGGAGCCTTTAATCCCCAGGCTGTCGCCATGCCTGCTGAAAGCTCCACCTCTGGTCAGCCTTGTCTTCCGCTCTCAGTCTCTCATGGTGAGTTTCACAGAGCCCCAGAGTAAGTGGGGTCACCTTGCTGGCACCCACTCTGTGACTGGCATTTGATCTTGGAAGCTAGCTGTGAGCTTGAACACTTTCTTGATGTGTTAACCTTTGAGCGCCCACTCTCCTTATGTGCATTGCTCTTCCCGCGGGGCCCCTCCAGATCTGTGTTCTCTCTTCTCCTCGCCGCCTCCACCCGCACCCCGGCCCCAGTGAGAATGTGTCAGGGGAATAGACATCCAGTCGAGAGTCTCGCTGGCGACGAGACGAGAAAGCCTTCTGTGCTGTGTTTGAGCCTCTTCCCTCTCCTCTGGCAGTCAGCAGAGCAAACTCAGATCAGTAACCGTCAACCATTTCCTTTTAATTGGTATCCATTTCGGCACCTTCCAACAGCTCCTGCCGACCACAGGGCTGAGTTTTTAGTTTGCTTATAAAATACTCTGGAGCTCTCTTCTCTCTTCTCCTGGAGGCCCACTGTGCTCTCACATCTTTTCCTCTATCTCCCTCTATACCCCCTACCTCTCCTTTCTCCCTAAAACGTCCAGCCTCCCCTGACACAGTCCTGCTGTGGCTGAACCTCCAGGGGCAGGGCTGGACGGACTTGGCTGAGACAGAAGGACGGCCCGGGTGGGCAGGAACCGTGGCGGGACTCGGTCTTGAACTTGCAGCTGGTGGCTGCCGCAGCTCGAGGTCCTGAGGACGCCTCTGCCCCGGGCCAGTTTCAGCGTCCTTTGGTCACGGCCCCGCACCTGGCGTGGGTAAGGAGGCCTGGTGGCGCAGCTCCGGCCGAGAGCGCCGGCGTGTGCTGGAATCTAAGCTGTCTGACCAGCGTCTGGGTGGAGCTGTGTCATTTGGCACGTGTTTGACTCCGCTGGGCCTTGGCTGCAGGATCTAGCTCCCTGGCCAGGGATCGAGCTGGGCTTTCTGCTCTGGGCGAGCAGAGCCTTGGCCACTGGATCATTCGGGAGGTCCCGGACGGAGCCTTTAATCCCCAGGCTGTCGCCATGCCTGCTGAAAGCTCCACCTCTGGTCAGCCTTGTCTTCCGCTCTCAGTCTCTCATGGTGAGTTTCACAGAGCCCCAGAGTAAGTGGGGTCACCTTGCTGGCACCCACTCTGTGACTGGCATTTGATCTTGGAAGCTAGCTGTGAGCTTGAACACTTTCTTGATGTGTTAACCTTTGAGCGCCCACTCTCCTTATGTGCATTGCTCTTCCCGCGGGGCCCCTCCAGATCTGTGTTCTCTCTTCTCCTCGCCGCCTCCACCCGCACCCCGGCCCCAGTGAGAATGTGTCAGGGGAATAGACATCCAGTCGAGAGTCTCGCTGGCGACGAGACGAGAAAGCCTTCTGTGCTGTGTTTGAGCCTCTTCCCTCTCCTCTGGCAGTCAGCAGAGCAAACTCAGATCAGTAACCGTCAACCATTTCCTTTTAATTGGTATCCATTTCGGCACCTTCCAACAGCTCCTGCCGACCACAGGGCTGAGTTTTTAGTTTGCTTATAAAATACTCTGGAGCCGTTCTGTGAAAGGCGTCTAGGTTTTCCTTAACAAGCTGACTCTCTCTGCCAGAGGTGCTTGATTCTCTCCGATTTTCTGCCCGGATTCCAGCCTTTTCCAGGGCTCGCGGTGAAGGCCAGAGGAGCAGGGCTGGTGAGACCGTGAGCTGCCCAGGGAGCTTGAGCAGAGAGGCTGAGGACAGAGGCCGGGGCCAGGAGGCTGTTTCCCAGAACGGGCTGTGGAAGGATGGGCAGGCTGAGAGCCGACGGCCGCTGTGCGCGCGTGTCTGCACGGTGTGTTCACGCGTGTATCAGGATGCGTGTGTGCCAAGTCGCTTCAGTCCCACCCAGCTCTGTGTGACCCCCTGGACTGCAGCCCGCCAGGCTCCTCTGTCCACGGGGTTCTCCAGGCAAGAGCACTGGGTGGGCTGCCACGGCCTCCTCCGGGGAGTCTTCCCCACCCGGGGGCCCATCTCGCATCTCCGTGTCTCCTGCCGTGGCGGGCGGGGTCTTTACCACCAGCGCCCCCTGGGAAGCCCGAGTGTCTGAGTGGGAGGCCTCAAATGTCTGGGGGAGAATAAGACCCTCCCTGATGATTATTTTTTTATTTAGCTTTTAGTTTTATGTTGGAGGATAGTTGATTTACAGTGCTGTGTTAGTTTCAGGTATAAAGCAAGGTGATTCACTCACACATACGTTCATTCGTTTTCAGATTCTTTCCCAGTTTAGGTTATTACAGAATGTGGAGTGGAGACCCTTGGGCTGTACAGTATGTCCTTGTTGATGATCTCTTCTGTGTATCATAGTGTATATACATTAGTCCCAACTGGCTGATTTTTCCTTTTCTGTCACGTTTTCCCCTTTGGTAGCCGTACGCTTATTTTCTGACCTGTGACACTGTTTTGTAAATAAGCTCATTTGCACCTTTTTCTTTTTATTATTATTATTCCACATGCAAGTGGATCATGTATACCATTTGTCATGCTTCACTTAGCGTGAGAATTTCTAGCTCCATCCCTGTCAGTGTGAATGCCACTAGTCTAGTCTTTTCTATGTCCCAGGCGTGTGCCATTGTGTGTGTGTGCGTGCGTGTGTCTCCTGAGGGCGCTGGGGCGGTCTCCACCTCTCGGCTGCCGCAGACGGCACTGCAGCGAGCACTGGACGCTCCGCAGTCACGGGCAGAAGCCGGGCTCCCTGGGTTCAGGGCCCGATCAGCTCTGGCACAGACTGGGTTCTCATCTGCCTCTGGACCTCTGCCCTTGATGGTCCGTCTTTGTGGAATGCTTCGCCCTTTGCTGCTCGCAAAGCCCCCCACCCCATCTCTCTGACCTCTGCTACCTTCCGCCTCTGCGCTCCGTCCTCCTCTGTCCCCCTTCAGCCCTGTTTCCTCCGCGGTGCTCAGGGCTGCTCGGCCGCTATCGCGTGCCGTTCATTTATGACGTGTCTCCCTCCGTTCCGCGTCTGGAAGCTCCTCGAGGGCAGGAACCTCGTCCATTTCCTCACTGGTCTGTCCTCAGCCCTGGCAGGTACTAAGTGTTTAGCATATTATGAAGGTTTGCTGACTGACTGGGAGCTCCCTGGGACAGGGGGCGCCAGGTGAGAGGCTGTGGTGTGAAGCGGGCCTGACGGAGGTGAGGAGGAGAGCCGTCAGGTCGACCTGCCCGTAGCGTCGGCTTCGCCTCCCTCCCACTGCTCGCCCCGCTCCACCTCCGTGCTCACACTGTCTTTCTTAGGGTTGACCTTTGGCTGTCAAAAACTGTTTATCAGCTTTTGCTGTTACCGTTTCACCTCCCAGCTCTGGAAGATAGCCACAGTGACCATGTGGCTTCTTCCTCCTTCCTCCTCTGCGAGTTGTGTCGGTCAGGTTTACACTGCCAGGGATTGCATCCGCAGATTTACAGCATTTACAACCCAGTTCTTTTTTATTTTTTCTTATTTTTGGGGGTGGGGTGAGGCGGGGGTCAGGTGGGGAGGGAAGGGGCAGGTGGGCCACTTCCACTGGTCTTTCCTTTCTCTATGTTCATCCGTCTTTGTTCTTTGGCTCCTGTGGGCCTCCCATCGCGGTGGCCTCTGTTGTCGCAGAGCGCCGGCTCTGGGCACATGCGCTCCAGGGCTCCGGCTCGGTAATTGGACACATCAGTCCAGCCGCTCCGCGGCACGTGGGATCTTCCCAGGCCAGGGATCGAACTGGCGCCCCTTGCACTGCAAGGCGGTGTCCTTACGCACTGGACCACCAGGGAAGCCCTACAACCCAGTTTTAAATCACGAATCCCAACTTGTTTTACTCTTATTGCTACATTCAGGTAAACCTAGTGTTCTTGGCTTCCCAGGTGGCTCTGCGGTAAAGACTCCGCCTGCGATGCAGGAAGCTCAGGGGACTCGGGTCTGCTCCCTGGGGGGACGGGTGCCCACAGGAGGGCATGGCAGCCCACTCCAGCGTTCTTGTCTGGAGAAGCCCGTGCACAGAGGAGCCGCCAGGCTGCAGGCCACGGGGTCTCAAAGAGCTGGACGTGACTGAGCGCGCGTGCTGTGCTCTTTCCTGGGCCTCTGCCATCGCTAGCCGTTCGTTTCTTGGTGGCTGCACAGTTCCCCCTCTGAGAGCTTCTTCAGTGTAAGAATATCATGGAAGCACAGTGCCTTAGACTCTTGCATGTTCAACGTTTCCGTTTGTTACCCGACAACGAATGGGTATGAAATTCTTGAGTCACATTTTGTTTCCTGTGGACTGAATACCAAGGTGTCCTGCTGTCTTCTAACAGAAAACTGTGCGGTGTTAAGACTGAGGTCAGTTTCATTTTATCCCCCTGATGTGTGAGAGGTATGTAGCTGCCCAAAGATTCTTTGAAGTCTTATAAATATACCAGATCATGTTTTTCAACGTTTTCCTGGATACTCTGTGGCCTTCAGTATATCTAAGTCTTCTATTTCTGGGAAGATTTACTGGATCACATCTTCAAAAACTCTTTTATGTCCTTTGCCAATCTTCCTCTGTGTCATTTTCTCTTAAATCCCTTTAAGCTCTTTGTTCATTTCCATTTTTTTTCTTCATTTTCCCATCATTGTTCTTTCCTTTCTATTCCTTTTGTATTCTTAGGATTGTCTTGTTTTCCTTGTGCTGTTTTCAGTTTTGTCTTTATTTCTATAATTTTTTTTTTTTAATTTCACTTCTTTCCAGATTTCTGCTGGCTTATGCTTCAAATTCTTCGATCTTAACAACATTTCCCATGAACTCTTATGTACCTGCTTTATTGTGTGTGTATGAGTATGTTTGCTTCATCACATTTTTAAAAATTCATGGTAAAGTAGTTAGTCACACTTTTTTGTATCTGCTCCTCGCCAGATTGGAGTAGGAAATGACAACCCACTTCAGTGCTCTTGCCTGGAAAATTCCACGGAGGCAGAGACCTGGTGGTCGTGGAGTCACAAAGAGTCAGACACAACGGAGCGTGCATACAGATGAAAAAATTATCTTTTGCTATGGTTTTTCTTGTTCTTTTCCTTCTTTTCCTTGTAATATTTTTATAGAGCTGGTACTAGGTTTTTTATTACTTAGTTTTGAATTAGGCAAATATTTTACCCCCAGACCAGCTATTTATACTTTGCAGGAGGTTTGTATAGAGAGAAGATGGGTTTCAAGAGGGATTTTCCTTCATTCCCGGGTCCGTGTGGTCGAGGCTCCCTGGAGCTTTCGCTGCTGTCCAGCCGGTGACGCCTGGTGAGCCTGTGCACAGCGCCCAGCCTCCCCTCTCTCGTCGTGTGGAATGACTGCTTCCTGGACGTGGTGACGTGTCCGGGTGGCCCCTTCTTCAGCCCCTCCTCGTCTGCTTCTAGACACAAAGCCAGACCCAGGAAGGCTCAGGCTGACAGCATTTTGCGGCCGGTTTCTCTGTGCTGTTCAGAGCACGGGGCTGTGCTTCAGGACCTCTCGGGCGCTCGCACCTTAGCAGGGACCTTCTGTGCCCCCACTGCGATGGCCGCCCAGGGACCCTGTCTCTGTTCCAGCCCTCCGTTCTTTTATGCTCATGGCTCCACATCTCCTGGGCTCACGAAAGCTGGAGTCTGTGCTTGGGTCTTGGTTCAGAGTTATTGTTGAAAAGAGAAGAATGGCTGCTCACGGTGTGCCACGTTCAAGGGGCACGACCCCAGCCCTTCTGAGCCGTCTCTTTCTTTGTTAACAGGAAGTCTGTTCTCCCTCACTTCTGGTTCCCCAGGAAGCAACTGTTTACTTCTCCGTTTCTAGCCCTCTCCAGGTTTCTGAGTGAGGCCAGATTCTTTGTTCCCAGACAGCTTTACCCTCACCTGCTTCTGAATCCCCGCTGTGGGCACAGGCCGTAGTGGGCGTATCATCTGTCGTCTTGGACCGCACCATCTTTTTGTATGTGTGCATGCTTCTTCACATTGTCGACATCTGAGGGCATAATGTGGGCCATGAATGTGCCGTGCCCTCCCTCGGCCTGCTAGCGCAAGGTAGATGCAGCATCATGTGTACAGATTATTATTCCCTTATTGTTGTGGTTTGCTATGGTATTTGAAATACTTCCATTGTGCCTCATGGGTTCTGGGTTTGTGTATTTTCTTCCTGGGCCACCTTCTTCCTGACTTAGGCAGCTGTGTATTTGGCCTGTGTTCTTTATGCTATACACACGTTCACAAAGATTTTATGAACATGGAGATTTTACAGACACTGCCTCTGTTAAAAAAACAACAACAACAACTATGAATGGGATTCCCTGGTGGTCCAGTAAAGAGTCCGCCTTGCAATGCAAGGGGCACCGGTTCAATCCCCGGCCCGGGAAGATCCCATGTGCTGCAGAGTGGCCGGGTGGGTGTGTCCAGTTATGGCCCGGCGCTCTAGGACGCGTGTGCCCAGAGCCGGCGCTCTGCAGCGAGAGGAGCCACTGCAATGCGAGGCCCACACAGGCCAAAGAATAAAGATTGATGGAAAAAAAAAGGATGACTTAGAGACAAAAAAACAAAAAAAACAAAAAGCTATGAGTAAATACCCTCCTTGATTTTAGTCAGCGCTATCAGGAATAACTTTAGCTCTTAGTGTCTCAAGGATTAGGCAGGCCAGAGCTCCTCTCGGGACCACGCTCCCTAGGCAGAGCCTTAGTCACGGGGTGCTGTGTTGGTCGACTTCGTCCTGTAAACAGCGGTCACGCTCCAGAGGGTCAGATCTGTAAGCCACAGGGTCCCCAGGCCAGCGATTCTCACAGGGACCCTCAGCCCTCCTTGCGCAGAGGCATTTTAAAACCCAGGACTGTAGGACAAACAGTTTGAAACACAAGCAGAAATCCCCACACCTGCCCCGCTCCCAGACTCCCCGAGAGGCTGACGCCCAGCGCCTCGCTTCCGCTCGGGAGGCAGGCGCGGGGCCGGACGGGGCTTCTTCAAGTGACGCGTCTCCTGTGCCTTCGCGCCCCACCAGGTCTGCTCCTCTCACCCTCGTGCGAAACCGCAGACACCACAGCGGACACTCGCTCTGATGGGCCTGACAGGCCTGAAGGTCAGCGTGTGCCCCGGTCGGGCGTGGTGTGCGGGTCAGGGTGACGGAGGGACAAGACCACTGTTTTAGGAGGAAAAGGAGCCGTGGGAGCTGGTTAGAAACCTTGCAGTTGACACCAATCAATGAGCCTGGGCTCAAGCTGAGATGTTGCGATATGATAAAGAGCTACAGGAGCCGGAGTGGTAATTCAGACCAGAGCAGCCGCTTTGACCTTGACCGTCTGGAGACACAACGGAAGAAACCGTTGCTTCTTCAAAGAGAAGAGGAGGGAAAGGTTGATGTACAGTTTCTGGAAAGAACACCTGAAACATGATGGATTTGAGAACTCTGCCCCCCAAATTCCCTTTCTCTCTTTTCCTTACCTCTAATGTCTCGGATGCTGAAATACCAGTCTTTTAAATTTCACTTCGTATCAATGAGGCAGCTGTTGTTGTAGCCCCAGGGGGAAAGAGAGCGTAGCTACAGAAGAGCACGGGGGTCTGAGCCAGGGCTGGGTCTGAGCTCAGGCTTTGGGCAGGGAGGTGAGCACAGCCCAGGTAGGCTGCCGAGGACAGCCAGGAACGGTTAGCACGGCCTGCGCGTTCCTCACGGGGAGTCGGCGTGAAGGGACAGCGCGGTGGGCGCTCGGGAGGGGCGGCCTGACCCTGCCGACGCGCGGCTCGCGGTGCAGGTGTCGGGTCCTCGCGGGCTTCAGTCTCACTGCACAGGCGAGGAAAGCGAGAGCTGATAAGCGAGCTGGCGCCCTGCACTTCAGAAGTCGCTCGGAGGGGGCTCGGTGTAAAGCCCTCGACTCCGGGCTTCCTGCCCCAGGCCCTCCGTGGTCTTTCTCCGCCCTCTTGCTTTCTCTGCATTCTCACCAGCAGATGCTTCCTAAGCAGGTGCTAAATCCTGCTGTAAAAAGTTGTGGCGACATTGATTCTAGCCCAAAAGGAGGTTATTTTTAACATATTATTGGGTACATTTTCAGCTTTGAAAGTGACATATCACATTTCAGAAAATTTGGAAAATAGCAAGAACAAGGAACATTTAGAATAACCGCAGCCTGTGACCCCGACTGTTCGCGTCTTCTGGGTCTGCGTCCTTCTGGGCCATTTTCCTCCTACATTTCGTGCTTTTAAAAATCTGGTGGAAGCTAGATTACACCTACGATTTTATTTCTTGCTGTTTTCACATAGCTCTCATGGCTCTCTGTCGTAATTTCCTCCATAACCACTTTCATGGCAGTAAAATATTTGCAGAGAGCTTAATCACAAGCATTTACTAACCATGGTGTAAGTGTTTTATGGTATTAATTCAACGAGTGCCCACTAGGTGCCTTGTGCCCGCGCTGTCCTGGCGGCCTTCGCGCTGGCTCTCGTCGCCCTGACGGGGGCCAGGGTTGGGAATGGCCAGACCGTGTTGGCAGGAGCCCCGCCCCATTAGCGGCGTCCCCCACCCCCACAGCTCTTCCCCGGCCCTTCCTCTGGGCCCGGCCGCCCGGGGCAGGACGGCGTTTCAGCCGGGGGTCGAGGTCCAGCGAGTGCGGTGCTCACAGACCCACCCGAGGCTTAGACTCCCTCGCCCGTCTCCCTCCCGACGGCTGTCGTCGTCTCCTGCTCCCCTCCCCGCTGAGGGACTGTCCTACCAGAGGGGCCTGAGGCGGCCCAGCACGCGCGCCCTGACCCGGCCGGGTGAGCTCAGCGCCGGCGGCCGTGCAGGCGGCCTCGCCGCAGCGGGACGCGGGGTGCCCGGGCCTGCCGGGAGGGGGGTCGGCCGGCCCAGAGCGGAAGCCCGGCTCGGCAGTGAATGGGCACGGCCCTCGGTCTGCTTAGTGAAGAGGACTGCTTGGCAGAGAAAGCGCCTAGGATGAAGCTTGAATTTTAGATGTCCCATCTCAGTGGCAGAAACCGCTTCCTTCCCCCCGGTCCCTCCATTTTCTCCAACACTCCCCTTCTGCGTCTTCTGTTTGTAGTTCTGTTTCTCTCTTTACGTTTCTGGCTCATCCTTAAGAGGTGGCCGGTACAGTGGTGAAGAGACGCTAAGAGCGGCGGCCTGGGCTCAAGTCCGGGTTCGGCCACGGACCCGCTGGGCGGCACGAGGCAGGCAGCGTCCCCCGTGTGCCTTGGTTTCCCCACGTGTGAAATGGAGATGGTTGTAAGGAGACCGCTCCCCGCCGAGGGCTGTCTGGGAGTAAAGTTACTACATGCAGAGCACAGCCTGGCGTGTGCTGTGTCGGCACTGATACTGTTTGCATCTTGGGTTCAGTTTTTAAGCCGAGGTGTATCCAGTGAAGAAGAATCATGATAATAATACTTTCCTGGTGGCTCAGACGGTCAGGAATCTGCCTGCGCGGAAGGAGACCCAGGCTCAGTGCTGTAGGGAGGTCCCCTGGAGAAGGGCGGGAGCCACTCCCCTGGCCTGGCGGAGTCCTCGCGCGGAGGAGCCCGGCGGGGTCGTGGGGTGCTCGGGAGGGCTCAGGGGTCACCGGGAGTCAGACAGACTGACTGCCGGACGCGGCCACCGTCTGATGACAGTCGCATTCTGTGCTTCTCAGCGCTTCTTCCTCCCCTCGGTCGCGAACGCCGTGTGAGCAGAGACTCGTTTTCCGAGAGGTGCTCGTGTCCGTGGTCGTCGTTTACGTGGGACCTCACCGCTTGTCCGTCTGGGCGGTCGAGGGGCTCCGAGCGCCAGGCGCCGTCGGGGGCGGCTCCGCGGGGGCCAGGCCGCAGCCGGGGCGGCGCCGGGGCAGGGCTGGCGCGTGGGCGGGGAGGCGGACAGAGCGGTGGCCGCGGCGGGCAGGGGGAGGCCGTCGCAGGGCGCCTGAGTTCCCTTGGGTGAGGCATCTGGGGAAGGTGGGGCTCTCCTGTTTGGGGAGAATTCTCTCTTTATTCTGAGGGTGGGCTGAGGCCCTGGTGCGTGCTAAATCCCGTCAGTCAGGTGTGACTCTCTGCGACCCTCTGGGCTGTGGCCCGCCAGGCCCCTCTGTTTATAAGGGTCTCCAGGCGAGAAGACTGCAGTGGGCTGCCATTTCCTTCTCTAGGGGATCTTCCAGATCCAG
This sequence comes from Tragulus kanchil, assembly GCA_022376925.1. NCBI lineage: Eukaryota > Metazoa > Chordata > Mammalia > Artiodactyla > Tragulidae > Tragulus > Tragulus kanchil. The sequence continues at coordinate 125,406,446 of JAIOJX010000026.1, forward strand.
GGACTGAACCCGCATCACTTACGTCTCCTGCACTGGCAGGTGGGTTCTTTTTTTTTTTTTAAGATTTATTTATTTATTTATTTTGGTGAGGAGTGGGGTTGGGAGGGAGGGGAGTGGGCGGGCCACTTCCATTGGTCCTTCATTTGTCTGTTTTCATCCATCTTTGCTCTTCGGCCCGTGTGGGCCTCCCATCGCGGTGGCGTCTGTTGTCGCAGAGCACCAGCTCTGGGCGCGTGCGCCCCAGAGCTCCGGCTCGGTAATTGGATACATCGGTCCAGCCGCCCCGCGGCACGTGGAATCTTCCCAGGCCAGGGATCGAACCGGCGCCCCTTGCATTGCAAGGCGGTGTCCCTACTCACTGGACTACCAGGGAAGCCCAACAGGTGGATTCTTTACCCCAAGCGCTGTGAGTTTTCTGTCTCTTCTCTTGTTTGGAGATAGTCACGAGATTCACACGTATTGTCTTCCAGGAAGGGCGTGTGTTTTCTTTTTCTTCCCTGCCCTCCGTCTCCTTCGACCCTGCCAAGGAGGGGCTTGTCTTCTTAACTCAGTAAGTGTGTCAGTTTTTGCCTAGAATCAGGAAAGTGGACAGGGCAAGCTCTACGGACAGACATGTAAGAAGAGATGGAGAAAGCCTTACTTTGGAAAATTAAGCTCAGTGGATGAAGTAAGCTTTGCAGGAGTGCAGGGGAAGAAACACAAGCCCCGCTTTCACTTATCAGCTGTTTATCGATGTGTGACGAACCCCTCCAGAGCGTACTAGCCTGAAGTGGCGGGGACGGCTTGTCTCCTGGGCTGCTGTGGGCTGCTTGTGACTTCCTCTGCACGTGTCCTGGGGTCCCTCAGCCAGCTGCCAGAGAGGCAGGCTGGAGCCCGTGGTCGCGGGAGGTGGCGTGTTTTTAGAATTCTCTCTTTATTCTGAGGGTGGGCTGAGGCCCTGGTGCGTGCTAAATCCGTCAGTCAGGTGTGACTCTCTGCGACCCTCTGGGCTGTGGCCCGCCAGGCCCCTCTGTTTATAAGGGTCTCCAGGCGAGAAGACTGCAGTGGGCTGCCATTTCCTTCTCTAGGGGATCTTCCAGATCCAGGGACTGAACCCGCATCACTTACGTCTCCTGCACTGGCAGGTGGGTTCTTTTTTTTTTTTTAAGATTTATTTATTTATTTATTTTGGGCGGGGGTGGGGAGGGAGGGGAGTGGGCGGGCCACTTCCATTGGTCCTTCATTTGTCTGTTTTCATCCATCTTTGCTCTTCGGCCCGTGTGGGCCTCCCATCGCGGTGGCGTCTGTTGTCGCAGAGCACCAGCTCTGGGCGCGTGCGCCCCAGAGCTCCGGCTCGGTAATTGGATACATCGGTCCAGCCGCCCCGCGGCACGTGGAATCTTCCCAGGCCAGGGATCGAACCGGCGCCCCTTGCATTGCAAGGCGGTGTCCCTACTCACTGGACTACCAGGGAAGCCCAACAGGTGGATTCTTTACCCCAAGCGCTGTGAGTTTTCTGTCTCTTCTCTTGTTTGGAGATAGTCACGAGATTCACACGTATTGTCTTCCAGGAAGGGCGTGTGTTTTCTTTTTCTTCCCTGCCCTCCGTCTCCTTCGACCCTGCCAAGGAGGGGCTTGTCTTCTTAACTCAGTAAGTGTGTCAGTTTTTGCCTAGAATCAGGAAAGTGGACAGGGCAAGCTCTACGGACAGACATGTAAGAAGAGATGGAGAAAGCCTTACTTTGGAAAATTAAGCTCAGTGGATGAAGTAAGCTTTGCAGGAGTGCAGGGGAAGAAACACAAGCCCCGCTTTCACTTATCAGCTGTTTATCGATGTGTGACGAACCCCTCCAGAGCGTACTAGCCTGAAGTGGCGGGGACGGCTTGTCTCCTGGGCTGCTGTGGGCTGCTTGTGACTTCCTCTGCACGTGTCCTGGGGTCCCCACAGCCAGCTGCCAGAGAGGCAGGCTGGAAGGTCCCAGGTGGGCTCACTCACGTGTCGGGAGGTGGGTGCCCGCTGCCTCCTGGTCACCTCTGCTCCCGCTCCCAGAAGGCCGGCCCAGCGCCCTGCACTGGCAGCGTGCACAGGCGGCGAAGGGAGAAGCTGCAAGGGCTCTTGGACCCTCAGCTCTGGAACACGTGCAGCGTACTTCTGCCGCACTTTGTTGGCCAAAGGAATTCATACCACCAGCCCAGAGTCTAGCCAGAGACAGATAGTAAATAAAAAATAACACCGCTTGGTTCTTATTGCTGAACCGGTGATAGGAAGCCGTGGAGGTGCTGACCCCCGCGCCCAGCGCCGCGCCCAGCGCCGCGCCCGCGGTGGATCGCCTCTGGCTGGACGAGACGACACGTGTGGACGAGGCTTTGGGGTTCCTTGGGCAGAGAGGCTGAACCCAGCAGAGCCGCAGACAGGCCGGCTTGCAGGGGTCCTTGGCAGGAGTCTGGGAGCTTAGCGTCCAGGAGGGGCCCCGCTCCCTGGTGGGTGAGGAGGGCTTCCTGTGTCGGCACCATCAGTGAAGACCAGGCAGTGTCTGCGGACCCTCTGCTTGCCGGACGGGAGTCTAGAATGTTGGTATCTGTTAGGCAGAGGGGACCCTGGTGACTTGCCGCCATTACACGTCTTGGCCTCAAGGGTCGAAGTAGTTTCCCCGGGCAACCGAGGCACACGTGCCGCTGTGTCTTCTTGCTGAGTGGAGGCTGGGCCCCTCCTGGGAGGGGAGCGCAGAAGGAGGCTTGTGCACGGATCCCTCCAGCCCGTCTGAAGTCTTGTGTCCTTCTTCTCTGACCGTCTGTCCCTAGAATCAGGAAAGTGGACAGGGCAAGCTCTACGGACAGACATGTAAGAAGAGATGGAGAAAGCCTTACTTTGGAAAATTAAGCTCAGTGGATGAAGTAAGCTTTGCAGGAGTGCAGGGGAAGAAACACAAGCCCCGCTTTCACTTATCAGCTGTTTATCGATGTGTGACGAACCCCTCCAGAGCGTACTAGCCTGAAGTGGCGGGGACGGCTTGTCTCCTGGGCTGCTGTGGGCTGCTTGTGACTTCCTCTGCACGTGTCCTGGGGTCCCCACAGCCAGCTGCCAGAGAGGCAGGCTGGAAGGTCCCAGGTGGGCTCACTCACGTGTCGGGAGGTGGGTGCCCGCTGCCTCCTGGTCACCTCTGCTCCCGCTCCCAGAAGGCCGGCCCAGCGCCCTGCACTGGCAGCGTGCACAGGCGGCGAAGGGAGAAGCTGCAAGGGCTCTTGGACCCTCAGCTCTGGAACACGTGCAGCGTACTTCTGCCGCACTTTGTTGGCCAAAGGAATTCATACCACCAGCCCAGAGTCTAGCCAGAGACAGATAGTAAATAAAAAGTAACACCGCTTGGTTCTTATTGCTGAACCGGTGATAGGAAGCCGTGGAGGTGCTGACCCCCGCGCCCAGCGCCGCGCCCAGCGCCGCGCCCGCGGTGGATCGCCTCTGGCTGGACGAGACGACACGTGTGGACGAGGCTTTGGGGTTCCTTGGGCAGAGAGGCTGAACCCAGCAGAGCCGCAGACAGGCCGGCTTGCAGGGGTCCTTGGCAGGAGTCTGGGAGCTTAGCGTCCAGGAGGGGCCCCGCTCCCTGGTGGGTGAGGAGGGCTTCCTGTGTCGGCACCATCAGTGAAGACCAGGCAGTGTCTGCGGACCCTCTGCTTGCCGGACGGGAGTCTAGAATGTTGGTATCTGTTAGGCAGAGGGGACCCTGGTGACTTGCCGCCATTACACGTCTTGGCCTCAAGGGTCGAAGTAGTTTCCCCGGGCAACCGAGGCACACGTGCCGCTGTGTCTTCTTGCTGAGTGGAGGCTGGGCCCCTCCTGGGAGGGGAGCGCAGAAGGAGGCTTGTGCACGGATCCCTCCAGCCCGTCTGAAGTCTTGTGTCCTTCTTCTCTGACCGTCTGTCCCTCCTGCATGTGTGCGTGCTGAGTGGCTCAGTCCTCTCCGACTCTGCGACCCTATTGACCGTGGCCCGCCAGGCTCCTCTGTCCATGGGATTCTCCAGGCAGGAGCCCTGGAGTGGGCTGCCATTTGCTTCTTCGGGGGGTCTTCCTGACCGAGGGTGGGAACCCGAGCCTCTTCGTCTCCTGCACTGGCAGGCGGACTCTCGGGAAGTTCGTAACAAATCGTAGCCGCCAGCAAAGCCGTAGGCCGAAGCCCATGTGTCTTTCTAGCAGCTCTCGCCACGGGGGAAAGGTCTTGAGGACCCGCCACTCTAATCTTATTCTCTTCTGTGTTTTGAGAGAAGGTGGGAGCTAGTTCCCAGGCGACTTGGGGCGATGCCGAACATCACCTGGGGGCTCTTATGCCTGGGCGGGAAGTAATGGCCATGTTTCCTCAGAGCCAGGAGGTCCAAGTGGCAGGCTTGGTGGCTCTGGAGTAGTTCTGAAACAAGGCTTTGACTTGCTGACGAGCAAGATTTGTTTTGATTTGTGAGTGTAATTTCTTTAATTGGTAATAGGTAGGTGCTAATTTAGAATATATGGAAGTGATCGGTTCCCTCTGTACGCCCTCTTTCAGTAAATGAGAAGGTACTGATTGAGACAAAAACAAAACGTAGTAGCCGCCGCCTTGCACCGCCTAGAACCGGACGGTTATCTGGAAAAAATCCATGAGGACAGCTTACTGGGAGCTTCTCCAAAGAGGTCCTCTCTGTCCCCTGCGTCTGAACCAGGCTCTGGGCACCCCCTGCCCGCAACCCACCCGAGCCCAGTGGCAGCCGGGACAGGTCACCCGGCCAGAGGAGAGGTCGGCCCGGGCTCTTGCCCGGCCCTCCGCCTGCCGCTGGCCCGCCGTGCCGTGGCGTAGGCGGGTCACCTGAACCAGGCTTTTTGGGATCTAGAATGTTGGTATCTGTTAGGCAGAGGGGACCCTGGTGACTTGCCGCCATTACACGTCTTGGCCTCAAGGGTCGAAGTAGTTTCCCCGGGCAACCGAGGCACACGTGCCGCTGTGTCTTCTTGCTGAGTGGAGGCTGGGCCCCTCCTGGGAGGGGAGCGCAGAAGGAGGCTTGTGCACGGATCCCTCCAGCCCGTCTGAAGTCTTGTGTCCTTCTTCTCTGACCGTCTGTCCCTCCTGCATGTGTGCGTGCTGAGTGGCTCAGTCCTCTCCGACTCTGCGACCCTATTGACCGTGGCCCGCCAGGCTCCTCTGTCCATGGGATTCTCCAGGCAGGAGCCCTGGAGTGGGCTGCCATTTGCTTCTTCGGGGGGTCTTCCTGACCGAGGGTGGGAACCCGAGCCTCTTCGTCTCCTGCACTGGCAGGCGGACTCTCGGGAAGTTCGTAACAAATCGTAGCCGCCAGCAAAGCCGTAGGCCGAAGCCCATGTGTCTTTCTAGCAGCTCTCGCCACGGGGGAAAGGTCTTGAGGACCCGCCACTCTAATCTTATTCTCTTCTGTGTTTTGAGAGAAGGTGGGAGCTAGTTCCCAGGCGACTTGGGGCGATGCCGAACATCACCTGGGGGCTCTTATGCCTGGGCGGAAGTAATGGCCATGTTTCCTCAGAGCCAGGAGGTCCAAGTGGCAGGCTTGGTGGCTCTGGAGTAGTTCTGAAACAAGGCTTTGACTTGCTGACGAGCAAGATTTGTTTTGATTTGTGAGTGTAATTTCTTTAATTGGTAATAGGTAGGTGCTAATTTAGAATATATGGAAGTGATCGGTTCCCTCTGTACGCCCTCTTTCAGTAAATGAGAAGGTACTGATTGAGACAAAAACAAAACGTAGTAGCCGCCGCCTTGCACCGCCTAGAACCGGACGGTTATCTGGAAAAAATCCATGAGGACAGCTTACTGGGAGCTTCTCCAAAGAGGTCCTCTCTGTCCCCTGCGTCTGAACCAGGCTCTGGGCACCCCCTGCCCGCAACCCACCCGAGCCCAGTGGCAGCCGGGACAGGTCACCCGGCCAGAGGAGAGGTCGGCCCCGGGGCTCTTTGCCCCGCGGCCCTCCGCCTGCCGCTGGCCCGCCGTGCCGTGGCGTGGCACGGGCCGCAGAGCGGGATCACCTCCAGCCGTCACCAGGCCTTTCGACGGCCATTGCTGTTTCCTGGGGAGTCCCTGGGTGGCAGTGAACCTGAGAGTCAAGGCAAAGGCCGATATATCTCCTTCAGCGGGTTTAAGGTGGAGTTTGTCCAACGTGGAGGTCTTCACAGCTTTTGAAGGAACACATATTAATATTTGAGAATGGAATGGAGAGAGTACGAAGCGACTTAATTTGTAACCGGAACACATTCATTGTCTTATTCTGCCACTTAGCAGCTGTGTGACCCCAGGTAGGTTAATTAACCTCGCTGATCTTGAATGTCATAAACCGAGCGGTTAGGCAAGAAGAACGAGGTAGTGTGTATAACGCACCTACATGCCTCGGGTAAGGTAATTTAAATGTGAGTCTTTCAGGTGATGAGAATCTAAATGATGTTTTCCTTTTGTTTATACATATAATATTGGCCAAATATTCTATAATGAACAAACATTTTCACTGTAATGAGAAAAAGAGCGTAAAGCCCACCTCCTTGCCCTGCCTCAGTGTTTCCCGTGAGCGAAACCTTCTTTGGGCCGCCGTGCTCTTTTCTGGGGCCTCTGCGAGCCGTCAGCTTTCATTTTCATCAGCAGGGCCTTGGAAGGATCCCTTTCTTAACCGAGTGACTGAAGAACGACTTGTCACTGACACAGGTGACAAAGGTTTTCTCAGTTTTTCAGTAATTATAATCGGAATTGTTTTCATCCAGAATCGTTTTCTTTTGGCAGGTTGACTACCAGGATATTAAAAAGAGAGAGAGAGCAAAGCCTATTCTTTCTGTAGGAGCTGTCCTTCCCCACCCCCAACTTTATTTTCCTCGTGATTTTATTTTGTTTCCCTTCCAACTAGTCATGAAATGCACTTGGCGGGAGAAGTCAGCAGGACTCAGCAGTAAGCTCTGTAGCGCTCAGGACCATTCATGGGGCCAGGGTCAGCTGAGTTCTGTGGGGTCTCTAAGAACATCTCCGGGGTGCCAGGCTTCTAGGCTGCTCTTCTCCTGAAGGGCAGCTACAGAGAGGGCAGCATAGCCCGCCGGGTGACAGGTCTGGACCTCTCCCGGGAAACTCTCCGCGTAGGCAGAGTGAGCTGACGGGGCACGGCTGTGTGTGGGGGTCTGCTCTGGTGGTCTCTCCGCGTCTGCAGGGCTGTGCGCGGTGGGGAAGGGCGGGCAGAGGAGCTCAGAGCCGTAGCTCTCCTGGATGGCTTGCAGGGGCAGAGAGCGGTCACTGCGCTCCGGCCGCCCGGGCGCCCACGGGGCCTTGAGCCGCCCTCCCGCCGCGCTCTGGCGCCGGGCTTGGGTGTAGACCTTCCCCTCCCACACTCCCGCCGCGGGGCACGGCTGCTCCCGTCGTCATGTTTCATGCTTTTTAATGTCTTGGAAAATACCTGTCAAAGGCTTGAGTGTGTTCATAGTGGACAGTGATGCCCGAGGAGAAGAAATGCTAAACAACAGCAGACGACCACAGGAGGCTCCTTCCCACTCTTGTAGAGCCACCCGGAGCCCTCACAGCGTCTTGGTCTTTATGGGAAGCCCGAGAGCTGAGAGGGAGCCCACAGGCAGGGAGTGAGCAAAGCTCATGCCTCGCCGGATGCTGGCCACTAGTGGACACTGAGAAGCTCCAAACATAATCTCTCCGTAGGAAGTTACAAGCGTGCGTGCTAGGTCGCTTTAGTCGTGTCTGACTCTGTGTGACCCTGTGGACCATCGCTCTCCAGGCTCCTCTGTCCGTGGGACTCTTCAGGCGAGAACACTGGCCTGGACGAAGGCAGTTGGGAGGGTTCCTAGCAGGAGGCTGGAACGAAACTGGGATCCAAGGGCTGAGCGGCGTCCACGTGGTCTACCTCTTCATGCCCCTTTGGAGCGAATTGGCTGCTACTTCTCTTAAGCCTTGGAGAGTTTCCCGGGAGTGATCAGGTGCCTTCTTGAGTCACCCTGAGCTAATAATGCCTAACTGTGGAATTCCATCCCCGTCTCACCCTGCCCCAAGCGTCCTGTAGGATGCCTCCCATTTCTCAAAGCCCTCCGTCTAACATCTGGCTGGTAGAAGACTCTTTTCTCTGCTAAATAAAGCCAGTCCTTGTCCCCTAACATCTCAGGACCATTCATGGGGCCAGGGTCAGCTGAGTTCTGTGGGGTCTCTAAGAACATCTCCGGGGTGCCAGGCTTCTAGGCTGCTCTTCTCCTGAAGGGCAGCTACAGAGAGGGCAGCATAGCCCGCCGGGTGACAGGTCTGGACCTCTCCCGGGAAACTCTCCGCGTAGGCAGAGTGAGCTGACGGGGCACGGCTGTGTGTGGGGGTCTGCTCTGGTGGTCTCTCCGCGTCTGCAGGGCTGTGCGCGGTGGGGAAGGGCGGGCAGAGGAGCTCAGAGCCGTAGCTCTCCTGGATGGCTTGCAGGGGCAGAGAGCGGTCACTGCGCTCCGGCCGCCCGGGCGCCCACGGGGCCTTGAGCCGCCCTCCCGCCGCGCTCTGGCGCCGGGCTTGGGTGTAGACCTTCCCCTCCCACACTCCCGCCGCGGGGCACGGCTGCTCCCGTCGTCATGTTTCATGCTTTTTAATGTCTTGGAAAATACCTGTCAAAGGCTTGAGTGTGTTCATAGTGGACAGTGATGCCCGAGGAGAAGAAATGCTAAACAACAGCAGACGACCACAGGAGGCTCCTTCCCACTCTTGTAGAGCCACCCGGAGCCCTCACAGCGTCTTGGTCTTTATGGGAAGCCCGAGAGCTGAGAGGGAGCCCACAGGCAGGGAGTGAGCAAAGCTCATGCCTCGCCGGATGCTGGCCACTAGTGGACACTGAGAAGCTCCAAACATAATCTCTCCGTAGGAAGTTACAAGCGTGCGTGCTAGGTCGCTTTAGTCGTGTCTGACTCTGTGTGACCCTGTGGACCATCGCTCTCCAGGCTCCTCTGTCCGTGGGACTCTTCAGGCGAGAACACTGGCCTGGACGAAGGCAGTTGGGAGGGTTCCTAGCAGGAGGCTGGAACGAAACTGGGATCCAAGGGCTGAGCGGCGTCCACGTGGTCTACCTCTTCATGCCCCTTTGGAGCGAATTGGCTGCTACTTCTCTTAAGCCTTGGAGAGTTTCCCGGGAGTGATCAGGTGCCTTCTTGAGTCACCCTGAGCTAATAATGCCTAACTGTGGAATTCCATCCCCGTCTCACCCTGCCCCAAGCGTCCTGTAGGATGCCTCCCATTTCTCAAAGCCCTCCGTCTAACATCTGGCTGGTAGAAGACTCTTTTCTCTGCTAAATAAAGCCAGTCCTTGTGCCAGCCCCACAAAAATAAACAATCTTTGGGGCTTCCCTGGTGGTCCAGTGGGTAGAGAGTCGGCCTTGCAGTGCAGAGGGCGCCGGTTCGATTCCTGGCACGGGAGGATCCCATATGCTGGGGAGCGGCTGGACCCGTGGGTCCAATTGCAGGCTGGAGCTCTGGAGCGCATGCGCCCGGAGTTGGTGCTCTGCGGCGGAGGTGTGGGGCCGCCATGATGGGGGCCCCACAGGGGCCAGGGAATTAGGATGGATGAAAATAAATAAATGAAGGACCAATAAAAAAAAGAGGCCAACATTAAGCAATCTTCAAAGTTAAATTCTACCCAGTCAACATTTATCAAGTGTCTCTGGTTTCTATGCGTGTAACCCAGATGCCACAGTGAAGTTTCCCGTCCTCAGAGGGCTTGCCCCTCTAGACTAGGAAAACATGTCACCACATGGCAAGATAGAATGTGAGAGAAACTAACAAAGAAGGATGAGATGAGTCCCAGTGGGGAGGGCTTCATGGAAGCGGAGGGCTTGGGGCGAGGCTGTAAGGAGCTCGGGGGCGGGATTTGCACATGTGGGCGTGTGGAGTGGGGCAGAGGCGGGGCTGGGTGTGCCCGCGGAGGGCGGTCACGGACACACCCGGGTGGCAGGAGTAGGGTGGGATCCTGTGAGGCCAAGCCTAGGGGCGCGAGTGCGGTCCTGGCCATCAGGACCGAGATGGTGAGTGGAGTTTGGACCTGCGGCTGAGGGACGGGGCCCGATCTTGGGTGGGGAGGGTGCGGGCACAATCTTTTTTATTTTTCTAAACTTTTTTTGGGGGGTGGGGTGGGGCGGGAGGGGGGCGGGTGGGCCACTTCCATTGGTCTTTCATTTCTCTATTTCCATCCGTCTTTGTTCTTTGGCTCCTGTGGGCCTCCCGTCGCGGTGGCCTCTGTTGTCGCAGAGGTCCGGCTCTGGGCGCATGCGCCCCAGAGCTCCGGCTCGGTCATTGGACACGTCGGTCCAGCCGCTCCGCGGCACGTGGGATCTTCCCAGGCCAGGGCTCGAACCGGCGCCCCTTGCGCTGCAAGGCGGTGTCCTTACCCACTGGACCACCAGGGACATCCCGGGCAGAATCTTGAGCAGATAAAACCTTGAACTTCAGGCTGCCTTTTCTGGCGTGTGTCCGGCCACGTGTGGAGTGGAAGGGCGGTGGGCTGTGCACTCGGGGGAGGTGACTGGCCTGGGGAGGCCACGGCGGACGGCCTGCTGCCTGGCGGTCCTCTGCGCAGGCGACAGGGAGGCAGGGTGCAGCGGGGGCGGCGCCTGGAAGGGAGGGCGCGGGCGGGCGAGGAGGCGGGGGCTTCTGCGGCTCTTTGCTTCTCCCGGGGAAGCTGACGCTTTCAGAGTGGCAGGAGCCTACTGCTCCTGCTCCCAAGAGGACGCTGCTCTTGAGATGTGACTCTGAGAGCAGGTGTCCGCCCGCGGGCAGGTACTTTGTTGGAAAGTCTGGGCGCTTCCCTGGGCGGTGGTGTCTCGGCCTCCGGCGGCCCGTCCTCCCCGCGCCCTTCTTCAGGGGCGCGGAGCCCTTGCCGCAGCCGGTGTGCACCTGCCTGCCTTCAGGGAGGCCCCGCGAGGCCCAGGAGCTGGAGCCTTCTTTTCATCTGCCAGCATTTTGCAGCCCAGCGACAGATCCTCTTCGAGCTGGAATGAGTGGCTGGGGGCGGCTCATCCATAATCTCCCTCTATTTAGTGACTTCCTCCACCATGGGGTCTGCATGATTTCTGTTCATTTAATTAAAGGTTATATTGGCAAATTGTTATCCCCGCAGTGTGGATGTGCGGGGAGCGTTTCTGGAATGCATGGCAGGGTAATTCTCTTTGCCCTTTATTGCCTCTGCAGGCCATGCGAAATTGAATCGCAAATAGCTCATTTTAGAACCGGGGCTGAGAGACCGAGGCCTGCCCTGGCTTTGGCTTCAGTGAGAGGGTGAGCGCCTGACTGTAACCCGCGCGGGTCCTGCGGGCGCGGAGTCCAGGAGCTGCTTCCGCCTCTGAGGCACCCAGAGGGCCGGGCCCTTGACGGAGCCTCTTTCAAGCACCCGCTGGAGACGAGCCCCACTCACCCGCAGACAGGAGCGCCGTCAGCGGAGGCGCTGGTGCCTTCCCAGGCCAGGGCTCGAACCGGCGCCCCTTGCGCTGCAAGGCGGTGTCCTTACCCACTGGACCACCAGGGACATCCCGGGCAGAATCTTGAGCAGATAAAACCTTGAACTTCAGGCTGCCTTTTCTGGCGTGTGTCCGGCCACGTGTGGAGTGGAAGGGCGGTGGGCTGTGCACTCGGGGGAGGTGACTGGCCTGGGGAGGCCACGGCGGACGGCCTGCTGCCTGGCGGTCCTCTGCGCAGGCGACAGGGAGGCAGGGTGCAGCGGGGGCGGCGCCTGGAAGGGAGGGCGCGGGCGGGCGAGGAGGCGGGGGCTTCTGCGGCTCTTTGCTTCTCCCGGGGAAGCTGACGCTTTCAGAGTGGCAGGAGCCTACTGCTCCTGCTCCCAAGAGGACGCTGCTCTTGAGATGTGACTCTGAGAGCAGGTGTCCGCCCGCGGGCAGGTACTTTGTTGGAAAGTCTGGGCGCTTCCCTGGGCGGTGGTGTCTCGGCCTCCGGCCCGTCCTCCCCGCGCCCTTCTTCAGGGGCGCGGAGCCCTTGCCGCAGCCGGTGTGCACCTGCCTGCCTTCAGGGAGGCCCCGCGAGGCCCAGGAGCTGGAGCCTTCTTTTCATCTGCCAGCATTTTGCAGCCCAGCGACAGATCCTCTTCGAGCTGGAATGAGTGGCTGGGGGCGGCTCATCCATAATCTCCCTCTATTTAGTGACTTCCTCCACCATGGGGTCTGCATGATTTCTGTTCATTTAATTAAAGGTTATATTGGCAAATTGTTATCCCCGCAGTGTGGATGTGCGGGGAGCGTTTCTGGAATGCATGGCAGGGTAATTCTCTTTGCCCTTTATTGCCTCTGCAGGCCATGCGAAATTGAATCGCAAATAGCTCATTTTAGAACCGGGGCTGAGAGACCGAGGCCTGCCCTGGCTTTGGCTTCAGTGAGAGGGTGAGCGCCTGACTGTAACCCGCGCCGGGTCCTGCGGGCGTCGGAGTCCAGGAGCTGCTTCCGTCTCTGAGGCACCCAGAGGGCCGGGCCCCTTGACGGAGCCTCTTTCAAGCACCCGCTGGAGACGAGCCCCACTCACTCACCCCGCAGACAGGAGCGCCGTCAGCGGAGGCGCTGGTGCCGGGTCTCCAGGGGGGCTGCAGCGCCCCAGGTTCTCGTGTGTGAGAGGGACCAACAGGTGGACCCTCTCGCAGCCCAGTGGTCCCCTCCCAGCGCAGATGACAAGTCAGTGAAGTTCAGAAGATGTGAAGGTCCCGAGGGCCCTCCTGGGCAGTGAGGGTGGGCGCGGGTGGGGCCGCAGGGGCCACGCAGCGGGTGTGGCGGCAGTCTGTGGGCGCCCGTCAGCAGCCCGGGGCTTGGAGGCTCTGCTCCGGCCGGCTGAGCACAGGCGGGTGGTGCCCTCCGTGTGCAGCACGGCTGCGCCCAGGGAGAGCGAGCGGAGGCGCCTGCAGACGTGAGACGGGCAGAGGGACCCGCCGGCCAGCAGGCTGCTCTGGCCGCGGAGCCGCGCCTCGCGGAGGGCGCCGCATCCGCCGGGCTGCCGACAGACCGGGCCGCGGCGGTGGCGGAACAGCCCGTGCTGGCCGGCCCGGGGGGAGCTGGCGCACGTCCACGGGCCGCACCGCGTCCACCCGGCTTCTGAGAACTTCCTCGGGAATGGACTCTTGTTCGTGGGTGTTCGTGGGAAATGCAAGGCTCTGGAACTGTCTGAGCACGTCTGTGAGTCCATCTGCACCTCCCTTTAAACTCCCGGGTTTATTCCGCCCAGCTCCTGAGCTCCCCGGCGGTCGTTACTGCCTCCAGAAGTGCGCGTCTGGACGGCGGGCCACGTCTCCCTTCCCAGAACGGGACGGCAGCGTGCACGCGGCCCCTCTGCCCCGTGCGAGTGGGCTCAAGGGCTGCGGCCGTCCGTGTCCATGGCCAGGACTGCCTAAAACTCTCCTGTGGTCCAGGCTGGCTTCGTTCTTCCTCCAGCCGTCATTGTAGAGAATCCTTTGTACGGCCTTTGATGTGAGTTGGCGCAAAAGTGTCGGCACCGTGGAAGCAAGTGACGTGGTAGTCACCTAGCCCTGAATTTACGTTTCATGCTGCTAACTTCTGCCTGTTGGATCTGCTGAAGTCTGGTGCCAGATGTGCCAGACGAACCGCGCAGAGGAGCTGCTTCCGTCTCTGAGGCACCCAGAGGGCCGGGCCCCTTGACGGAGCCTCTTTCAAGCACCCGCTGGAGACGAGCCCCACTCACTCACCCCGCAGACAGGAGCGCCGTCAGCGGAGGCGCTGGTGCCGGGTCTCCAGGGGGGCTGCAGCGCCCCAGGTTCTCGTGTGTGAGAGGGACCAACAGGTGGACCCTCTCGCAGCCCAGTGGTCCCCTCCCAGCGCAGATGACAAGTCAGTGAAGTTCAGAAGATGTGAAGGTCCCGAGGGCCCTCCTGGGCAGTGAGGGTGGGCGCGGGTGGGGCCGCAGGGGCCACGCAGGGGGTGTGGCGGCAGTCTGTGGGCGCCCGTCAGCAGCCCGGGCTTGGAGGCTCTGCTCCGGCCGGCTGAGCACAGGCGGGTGGTGCCCTCCGTGTGCAGCACGGCTGCGCCCAGGGAGAGCGAGCGGAGGCGCCTGCAGACGTGAGACGGGCAGAGGGACCCGCCGGCCAGCAGGCTGCTCTGGCCGCGGAGCCGCGCCTCGCGGAGGGCGCCGCATCCGCCGGGCTGCCGACAGACCGGGCCGCGGCGGTGGCGGAACAGCCCGTGCTGGCCGGCCCGGGGGGAGCTGGCGCACGTCCACGGGCCGCACCGCGTCCACCCGGCTTCTGAGAACTTCCTCGGGAATGGACTCTTGTTCGTGGGTGTTCGTGGGAAATGCAAGGCTCTGGAACTGTCTGAGCACGTCTGTGAGTCCATCTGCACCTCCCTTTAAACTCCCGGGTTTATTCCGCCCAGCTCCTGAGCTCCCCGGCGGTCGTTACTGCCTCCAGAAGTGCGCGTCTGGACGGCGGGCCACGTCTCCCTTCCCAGAACGGGACGGCAGCGTGCACGCGGCCCCTCTGCCCCGTGCGAGTGGGCTCAAGGGCTGCGGCCGTCCGTGTCCATGGCCAGGACTGCCTAAAACTCTCCTGTGGTCCAGGCTGGCTTCGTTCTTCCTCCAGCCGTCATTGTAGAGAATCCTTTGTACGGCCTTTGATGTGAGTTGGCGCAAAAGTGTCGGCACCGTGGAAGCAAGTGACGTGGTAGTCACCTAGCCCTGAATTTACGTTTCATGCTGCTAACTTCTGCCTGTTGGATCTGCTGAAGTCTGGTGCCAGATGTGCCAGACGAACCGCGCAGAGGATTGCCGCGGCGCCAGCCTGGCCGAGTAACTCTGCATCTGCTGATGGCAGCGCTCAGCTCGCGACGGATCAGGCCGGGCAGCTGCTCGGTGCTCCGGGTCACTGTTGGCTCCACTGAGGACCCAGTGGCACTCGAGGAGCTGTTTCTCAAGCCAGGCAGTTGCTGGGTGCAGAGGACGTCGTCTGGCCTTCGAACGCCCGGCTCTTTGCCGAGACCGCACGAGGCCCTGGCCCGCGTCCCTGCCCGCCTCGCACGCCCCCGGCAGCGTCCCACGTGCTGCCCGTGCAGGTCCAGCGGTCCCAGCTTGCACCGCAGTCTGCGCCTGCTCCAGGGCCTCCTCTTCCCCCGGTGGCCTCCTGGCCCAGCTGAACACGCGCGAGGAGTCTTCCCAAGTGGTCTGAGCGCTGCGGCGAGAGCCCGAGCAGCCGGCCAGTCCTCTGCCGCTGTTTGAGCAGCAGGTGAACCAGGTCACTGAGGCCGTCTGAGCTCAGGCTGGAAAGGACTTGCAGACCCACCGCATTTCAGGAGGGAGTGGGTTGATTAAGAGCACAGAGCGGGACGCGGGAGGCACGGTCAGCGCAGCGGGGCGGCCTCCTGGGAGACCAGGGCAGCTGACAGCCTCCTGGGTCAGTAGCCAGTGTTTACAGCCTCAAGGCAGGAAGCGCCTGCTGGGAGGCTGGCGGTAGGTGGTGGGTCGGGGCGCTGTGGGAGGCTTGCTGGAGTGGACGTCTCTGCCTAATTAGGAGCCGGGAGGCTTGTTAGTGACGATCAGGAAGCTTTGGGCACGGGGGCAGGGGGCTCCGTCAGCTTCAGAGGCCACCTGGGCTCTGGACTCCGCGTGCGTGGCCTTGGCCAAGGCTTCGCCTCGGATGGCTTAGGGCAGGACTCAGCAAAGTGTGCTGATTTTTCCTTTCCTTGGAAGGGATGTCTGGGGATGTGCCCAGCCTCTGGAAACTCGGGATGGCACAGACGTGTGCGGCCCCCCGTGTCTGTGGGGTTTATGTCTCGTCTTCCAGCACGTGGATCTCCTCTTAGTAGAGACCGTTGTGCTCTCCGCTTCCTGCTCTTCAGGGCAGTTAGTGTGACGCCCCCAACGTGAGGGACCCGTGCTGTTCCTCGGAGCATTGCCACCTTCTGCAGGAGGTCAGCTTCCCCGAGCACGCGCCTGTGACGGGAGAATTAACACAGCCTGCAGTCACGCTGGTGGAGGTGCATTGTGTCAAAATTACTTTTGATTCCAGATATTGAAAGAAAAAAAGAAGCATTCACCGGCTCAGTGGGAACGTGCTGAGCGCTGGCGAACACGCTGAGCTGCCTGGAGAGGGGAAGCGGTCACGTCTAGTGCACTCGTCGGCGCCGAGGCTGACGCGCGGTTCATTTCACAGTAGCCCGTCGTCGTCTGACGCGGTCCGTCCGGGTTGCGCAGGGGCCAGCCGGGCGCTGGCCGGTGGGCCCGGGCCATTCTTCCTGCCTCTTCCAGTCTTCGTGTTGGCAGGCGTCTCCGGCTCCTCCAGCCGCAGTGGTTCCGGTTCGTCTTCTTGGCAGGCAGGGAGGGGGTCCAGGGCCCGTGTCTGGCCGTTACCATAGTGGCTCTGACTCCACAGGCTCGGGGCGGAGGTGGGGTCTGGGCTGCTCCTGAGTCCTCCCTTGCACACTCTGATGGGGAGGCACTGCTGTGCGCGTCCGTGGCCTCATGAGGTCCCCCGAGACTCGGGCTAAACCTGTGCTTGTCACGTGGCTTCAGCCAGCCCTCACTCTGGCCAGGCGAGCATGGCGGCCTGTCTTGGGTCCCTTGGTGTTACTGTTAGCTCAGACCCTGTGTTTATGGCTTTGGAAATTTCTGGATTTCCCCAGCAAATGGTCACCAGCATTTTCCTCATAGATGCGCACTGGTGTTGCAGAATCTTTCCTCAGAGAGATGAGCCTCCTCTTCAGTCCCGCTCGCCCTGCGCTGCGTGGCCTCCGGACCGCGGGCCCACGCCAGACGCGCCCAGGGTGGCCAGAGCTGGGAAGGCCGTGCGTGGCGGGTACGAGACCGTGCGCCGTGGGGGCCCTGGGCGGCTGCCGCCTGCTCCTCCAGGGATCCTCCTGCCCAGGGCTCGAGCCCGGGTCTCCTCTTAGTAGAGACCGTTGTGCTCTCCGCTTCCTGCTCTTCAGGGCAGTTAGTGTGACGCCCAACGTGAGGGACCCGTGCTGTTCCTCGGAGCATTGCCACCTTCTGCAGGAGGTCAGCTTCCCGAGCACGCGCCTGTGAGGGGAGAATTAACACAGCCTGCAGTCACGCTGGTGGAGGTGCATTGTGTCAAAATTACTTTTGATTCCAGATATTGAAAGAAAAAAAGAAGCATTCACCGGCTCAGTGGGAACGTGCTGAGCGCTGGCGAACACGCTGAGCTGCCTGGAGAGGGGAAGCGGTCACGTCTAGTGCACTCGTCGGCGCCGAGGCTGACGCGCGGTTCATTTCACAGTAGCCCGTCGTCGTCTGACGCGGTCCGTCCGGGGTTGCGCAGGGGCCAGCCGGGCGCTGGCCGGTGGGCCCGGGCCATTCTTCCTGCCTCTTCCAGTCTTCGTGTTGGCAGGCGTCTCCGGCTCCTCCAGCCGCAGTGGTTCCGGTTCGTCTTCTTGGCAGGCAGGGAGGGTCCAGGGCCCGTGTCTGGCCGTTACCATAGTGGCTCTGACTCCACAGGCTCGGGGCGGAGGTGGGGTCTGGGCTGCTCCTGAGTCCTCCCTTGCACACTCTGATGGGGAGGCACTGCTGTGCGCGTCCGTGGCCTCATGAGGTCCCCCGAGACTCGGGCTAAACCTGTGCTTGTCACGTGGCTTCAGCCAGCCCTCACTCTGGCCAGGCGAGCATGGCGGCCTGTCTTGGGTCCCTTGGTGTTACTGTTAGCTCAGACCCTGTGTTTATGGCTTTGGAAATTTCTGGATTTCCCCAGCAAATGGTCACCAGCATTTTCCTCATAGATGCGCACTGGTGTTGCAGAATCTTTCCTCAGAGAGATGAGCCTCCTCTTCAGTCCCGCTCGCCCTGCGCTGCGTGGCCTCCGGACCGCGGGCCCACGCCAGACGCGCCCCAGGGTGGCCAGAGCTGGGAAGGCCGTGCGTGGCGGGTACGAGACCGTGCGCCGTAGGGGCCCTGGGCGGGGCTGCCGCCTGCTCCTCCAGGGGATCCTCCTGCCCAGGGCTCGAGCCCGGGTCTCCGGCACGGCAGGCAGCGTCTGTGCCATCGGAGCCACCAGGGCAGCCCCAGAGGAGTTCTGGGACTTGGTCAATACACACTTTGGTCCTGTGAATGGAGGATGGCGTTTTCCCGTCACAGGTGATGTCTGCCTGGTGCTCACCAGCTCCTGGGTGTGCCGCTCTGTGTGTCGGGGTTCACAGGTGTCTGTCCATCTTGCCCTTGGGACGCCGCGATGTGTTACCCGTCACCGTGGACTGCTGTTGGCCAGGACAGCCACATGCAGCTTCAGCCTTGCTGCGCCTTGGAGCAGCCACGTCCACCTTAACTTCTGGTCGGCGAGCGCTGTCCCCTGCCTTGGCCAGCGAGGGTCCCCTGCGTATGAGGGGTCTGGGTCCCATGGCAGCAGATTCATGGCAACTCCTGCTTCCAAGGGCTGCCTCCGCAAAACGTCTCAGTGATTCTGGGACCGCTTCATCAGTTCCTTTCCTGTCGAAGGATGGATCCTCTGTGTTCTCCCAGAGAAGTTAACCCTGCGGGGAGGCTCAGGTTTGATGCGGTCAGTGCGTCCCAGCACGTCCGTGTCTCTGAACCTTGTGATCGAGGGACTCCGCGGTCTTCACCGCCTTGTCCGTAGGCCGCGTTTGTCCTGTGTTTGTGGCTCTCGTCCCAGCTCTGTGTTAGGACCGGTGCGCGTGTCCTCGTCAGCTCGTTGAGCCCGAGTCTGAGGCAAGCGCCCACCTGTCAGTCGTTGCTCGTCTTTTTTCACCCCGGCTGCCCACCTGTCAGCGTCCTGCATTTCCTTCGTAACCCTGTGTTTATGGCTTTGGAAATTTCTGGATTTCCCAGCAAATGGTCACCAGCATTTTCCTCATAGATGCGCACTGGTGTTGCAGAATCTTTCCTCAGAGAGATGAGCCTCCTCTTCAGTCCCGCCGCCCTGCGCTGCGTGGCCTCCGGACCGCGGGCCCACGCCAGACGCGCCCAGGGTGGCCAGAGCTGGGAAGGCCGTGCGTGGCGGGTACGAGACCGTGCGCCGTAGGGGCCCTGGGCGGGGCTGCCGCCTGCTCCTCCAGGGGATCCTCCTGCCCAGGGCTCGAGCCCGGGTCTCCGGCACGGCAGGCAGCGTCTGTGCCATCGGAGCCACCAGGGCAGCCCCAGAGGAGTTCTGGGACTTGGTCAATACACACTTTGGTCCTGTGAATGGAGGCTGGCGTTTTCCCCGTCACAGGTGATGTCTGCCTGGTGCTCACCAGCTCCTGGGTGTGCCGCTCTGTGTGTCGGGGTTCACAGGTGTCTGTCCATCTTGCCCTTGGGACGCCGCGATGTGTTACCCGTCACCGTGGACTGCTGTTGGCCAGGACAGCCACATGCAGCTTCAGCCTTGCTGCGCCTTGGAGCAGCCACGTCCACCTTAACTTCTGGTCGGCGAGCGCTGTCCCCTGCCTTGGCCAGCGAGGGTCCCCTGCGTATGAGGGGTCTGGGTCCCATGGCAGCAGATTCATGGCAACTCCTGCTTCCAAGGGCTGCCTCCGCAAAACGTCTCAGTGATTCTGGGAC
This sequence comes from Tragulus kanchil, assembly GCA_022376925.1. Taxonomy (NCBI): domain Eukaryota; kingdom Metazoa; phylum Chordata; class Mammalia; order Artiodactyla; family Tragulidae; genus Tragulus; species Tragulus kanchil. The sequence goes on from JAIOJX010000026.1 coordinate 125,425,915, forward strand.
CGCTTCATCAGTTCCTTTCCTGTCGAAGGATGGATCCTCTGTGTTCTCCCAGAGAAGTTAACCCTGCGGGGAGGCTCAGGTTTGATGCGGTCAGTGCGTCCCAGCACGTCCGTGTCTCTGAACCTTGTGATCGAGGGACTCCGCGGTCTTCACCGCCTTGTCCGTAGGCCGCGTTTGTCCTGTGTTTGTGGCTCTCGTCCCAGCTCTGTGTTAGGACCGGTGCCGCGTGTCCTCGTCAGCTCGTTGAGCCCCGAGTCTGAGGCAAGCGCCCACCTGTCAGTCGTTGCTCCGTCTTTTTTTTCACTCTGCCTGCGGCCTGTCACCTTCAAGATTCCCTCTTGCACGTATGCAGCGTCCTGCATTTCCTTTCGTGTATAGTCTCTTCTTTCCCAGGCGAGGCCGTGGGCGTCCCGCCTGCGTGGGGGCAGCCCCGGCGCTGGGGAGGGCGCGGGGACCGTGAGTCGTCGTGGGGACAGACCCCGAGGGTAAGCGCCGTTTGCCAGGCACTCGTTCCAGGCGAGGTCAGTGCGTGCTCTCTGGACCCGCTGGCAGGAGGTGGAGGGAGCTGCTTCGCTCTGGCCCTGGAGGCGGAGGCTGCCCGGCCGCCCAGAGGTCCGCGGATCTCAGACTCCAGCTCAACACAGAGGTCGCCGCCCAGGCTTCAGAGTTCCGCTCTCTCCCACGAGGGCGCCGGCTTGGACACGGGAGACGTGTTGAAGCTGTTCATCGAATCTTTGCATTTAAAGCTGTTCATTTAATCTGACACATGTGAGAAGTCACATCCGGGCCTGGTTTTCAGCACAGTCTGCTTTGCGGTTGCAGGAGACGAGTGTCTCTTTGAGAATGATGCAAAGCCCTGACAGTTCTGGAACATGCCTGAAGCTGGCAATTAACTGCCCTGATTTAATTTATTCTTTGCAAGGTTTCAAATGCCTTCCAAAATCATGATTTCACACGACCACCTTTATAGGTGTCGTTGCCCCCATCCGTCAGATGATGTCACCGTTTAGCCTTCCGGTGTCCTCTGCTTTACCGGAACCTCGTCTCCGTCGCCTCCACAAGAGCTTTCCTGACTGTGACGTCAGGGTCTGCCGGGGTTCGTGTCAGCCCCGTCCTCGCCAGCAGTGGCGCCCTCTGTGTCAGACAGATGGGCTCAGGAACGGTGACGAGCACGGCCCTGCCCTCAGTGCAAGCCAGCGCCTTAGCCTGCCTCAGGTTTGTGGACACGGACAGAAGACACAGGCCTTCTCTGTGAGCCAGGAGGGCCGCTTTGTGAGAATTCCACGGAGAACGGTCTCCCGAGAACGGGCAGTCCTCCTCCAAAGTCTCAAACAGTGTTTCCTGGTCTCTGCATTTTCTAGCTGAAGGTCTCTAGAGAACAGGCTGAGGCAAAGTTTTGTGTCTTTATTTTTGTTTTAGTTTTTGTTTGTTTGTTTGAGGACTATGGAAGTGAAAGTGCTCGTCTCTCAGTCGCGTCCGGCTCTTTGTGACCCGTGGACGGTGGCCTGCCAGGCTCCTCTGTCCGTGGAGCTCTCCAGGCAAGAGGACTGGAGAGGTTGCCATTTTCTTCTCCAGGGGATCTTCCTGACTCGGGCATCGAACCTGGGCCTGCTGCATGCAGGCAGATGCTTTACCATCGGAGCCCCCAGAATGCATTTCCTCTGGAAAGACAGCTCCTCTGGAAGTGCAGGGAGGAGGGAGGTGAGGCAGGGATGGAGGGAAAGCAGGCCGCGCCTCGGCAAGTTGGCCACAGCGTCCCAAACCAGACCGCGCGCGTGTGAGGCCGTCGCCTCTGCAGATGTGTCAGGCTAGGCCTTCGTGCCTCAGAACTGCCCTGGGTGGGGAGGAAGGGGGGCTGGGTCTGCCGGTTCCTCCCCAGGGCGTCCTCTACACGGCTGCCCCGCCAGCCCCCCGGCAGCCTCTGGGAAGCCAGGCTCCCCACCGCATCAGGTGCCGGGGTTGCCGGGAGGAACCGTGTCTTCTTTGGTTCCTCTCCTCCTGTTCTCTGTCTTGGATGCTCAGGACTTCAGTTTCTCATGGACCCAGTGGGCGTCATTATACCTGCATCATCTGTTTTGAGAGAATTGTTCTAACAGAGAAGAAACTTTGAAAAAGTGTAAGTGCGGTAGAAAAATGAGCTATTGTTTACTTGAAGGTTTCTTAAACTCGCATCAGAAGAGGATGAGGTAAGGGCCTTGCCTGGTGGTTCAGTGATTAAGACTCTGTGCTGCAGGGCTTCCCTGGTGGTCCAGTGGGTAAGGACACCGCCTTGCAGTGCAAGGGGCGCCGGTTCGATCCCTGGCCTGGGAAGATCCTACGTGCCGCGGAACGGCTGGACCGATGTGCCCAATCGCCGAGCCGGAGCTCTGGAGCGCATGGGCCTAGAGCCGGTGCTCTGCAGCGAGAGAGGCCACCGTGATGGGAGGCCCACACGGGCCAAAGAGCGAAGATGGATGAAAATAGACAAATGAAAGACCGATACAAGTGGCCAAGACTCTGTGCTTTAAATACAAGGGAGACAGGTTCTATCCCTGTTCAGGGAACTCAGATCCCACCTGCTGTGCAGCACGGCCAAGCGGGGAAAAGAGCAGAGAATGAGGTCAGACTTGAGCCTGACGCTGCAGCACGGGCGGCAGGTACGAAGTCTTACCCATCGGTAGCTCCCCAGAGGATGCATTTCCTCTTGACTCGGGCATCGAACCTGGGCCTGCTGCATGCAGGCAGATGCTTTACCATCGGAGCCCCCAGAATGCATTTCCTCTGGAAAGACAGCTCCTCTGGAAGTGCAGGGAGGAGGGAGGTGAGGCAGGGATGGAGGGAAAGCAGGCCGCGCCTCGGCAAGTTGGCCACAGCGTCCCAAACCAGACCGCGCGCGTGTGAGGCCGTCGCCTCTGCAGATGTGTCAGGCTAGGCCTTCGTGCCTCAGAACTGCCCTGGGTGGGGAGGAAGGGGGGCTGGGTCTGCCGGTTCCTCCCCAGGGCGTCCTCTACACGGCTGCCCCGCCAGCCCCCCGGCAGCCTCTGGGAAGCCAGGCTCCCCACCGCATCAGGTGCCGGGGTTGCCGGGAGGAACCGTGTCTTCTTTGGTTCCTCTCCTCCTGTTCTCTGTCTTGGATGCTCAGGACTTCAGTTTCTCATGGACCCAGTGGGCGTCATTATACCTGCATCATCTGTTTTGAGAGAATTGTTCTAACAGAGAAGAAACTTTGAAAAAGTGTAAGTGCGGTAGAAAAATGAGCTATTGTTTACTTGAAGGTTTCTTAAACTCGCATCAGAAGAGGATGAGGTAAGGGCCTTGCCTGGTGGTTCAGTGATTAAGACTCTGTGCTGCAGGGCTTCCCTGGTGGTCCAGTGGGTAAGGACACCGCCTTGCAGTGCAAGGGGCGCCGGTTCGATCCCTGGCCTGGGAAGATCCTACGTGCCGCGGAACGGCTGGACCGATGTGCCCAATCGCCGAGCCGGAGCTCTGGAGCGCATGGGCCTAGAGCCGGTGCTCTGCAGCGAGAGAGGCCACCGTGATGGGAGGCCCACACGGGCCAAAGAGCGAAGATGGATGAAAATAGACAAATGAAAGACCGATACAAGTGGCCAAGACTCTGTGCTTTAAATACAAGGGAGACAGGTTCTATCCCTGTTCAGGGAACTCAGATCCCACCTGCTGTGCAGCACGGCCAAGCGGGGAAAAGAGCAGAGAATGAGGTCAGACTTGAGCCTGACGCTGCAGCACGGGCGGCAGGTACGTGGACGCGGCACGAGAAGGGTCCTCAGGGAGTGCGTGTAGCAGGAGCAGAGGACAGATGTGACATGCTGTGAAACAGGGATTGGCAAAGGACAGTCTACAAACCGTGTCTGGCCGCTTTTTGTAGGGAAGCTTTACTGGAATGTAGCCACAGTCATGCTTCTGTGTATTAGCTTTGGCTGTTTACGTCCTATGATAGCAGAATAGACTAGTTGTATCAAGGGACTGTGTGGCTTATAAAGCCTAAAATAGTCACTGTCTGGCCCTTTCCACACCCCTGAATAAAATCAAATACCAGGGACAGTGTAGGTAATGATTCTTTTTTTTAATGAAACTGTTTTGGCTGCATCAGGAGTCATGTGAGGTCTTAGTTCCCTGACCGGGGATTGAATCTATGCTGCCCGCATTGACAGTGTGGGGTCTTAACCCCTGGACCATCAGGAAATTCCCCAGTGTAAGTAACTCGTAAATGAGAACTGCCCTTCTTCTTCATCTTCCTTCTTTTTTTCTTCCCCTTCCTTCTTTGACTCCCAAAGAGTTGCTTGTAAAACAGCTATTTTGTAAACGCTGACTAGCTGTCTCACTCTTTAGAAAGATACTTGATACCATGATATACCAAATACAGGGTCCCAACAGGTTCACAAGTTTAAAATTATGACTGCCATCTACAAAGAATGGAGGTAGTTTATTCTGTTCCCTTTGCACTCACTGTATTCGTAACTGAGACACTATCTCATACATAGTTGGATACTAGACCCACTATTGAAATAAGACTGTTCTAGACAATCTTGATTAGTTTGGACTCAACTTTACAGCGATTCTTTAAAAAGTCACAAACGGCTGAACACGCAGCCTGTGTTTGCACAGGCACCAGGCTCAAGCCCGAGACATTTCCTTGAGGAGAGGAACCAAATCTTCAGCCAGCTTGGCATCCCCAGTCCTCAGCCAAATGCCTGGAAAACTGAAGGGAGCAAATAGGAGCTTGCTGGATGAGTGCAGTGTCTAGAGGAGCGCCTGGCACAGGGTAGGGCTTGGTAAGTGTTGAATGATTCGGCAAAGCATCCATTCATTCACATGAGTGAGAAATTTCAGGCCACAGAACAGAGACCATGGCTTGGATGCACACAAGTAATTGAAAAGCTACATGGCTTCTGCTCTGTTTGTCTGCATGCTGGGTGGCCATGGGCTGGCCCCTCACGCTGGGTGAGCTGCCCAGTCGGGATTGCCCAAGAGGAACACCTGCCAGGCGGAGATGGGGCGGCCCCGTGGCTGTGCAGCTCTAAGATGCCTGCTGTCTTCCAGTAAATCCAAATGAAGGGCATCCGGTGAATTCTAATTTCAAGCGAGTTTAATTGGACTTGAGAGGGAAGCTACCATTGAGTGAATACAATGAAAGTGAAATAATTGAATGTTTTCCCAGAATTGTATTTGAAATGTACTCCATCAAAAGGTGGTTCAGAACCCCAATGATCAACTGCCCGTGGTGAACACTTAGAGGAGGCGGAGAAGGATTTAAAGGCCCAATTGCAGCCGCTAGGAAGATAAAGGTAGCAGTTGGCTGCTCACTTCCTGGATACTGGCTCTCCTTGGTCTTCCAAATCTTTTTGTTTTTTTTAAGTTGGAAGTTAGATAACATGGTCAAGATAATTAGGATGCATCTGGATGACTAACGAAAACTAAAATCTCTCTGCATTCCTCTCTCTCACTCTCCCAGCACACACAGGAAGAAAGCAGCTCTGTTCACAAGTTTAAAATTATGACTGCCATCTACAAAGAATGGAGGTAGTTTATTCTGTTCCCTTTGCACTCACTGTATTCGTAACTGAGACACTATCTCATACATAGTTGGATACTAGACCCACTATTGAAATAAGACTGTTCTAGACAATCTTGATTAGTTTGGACTCAACTTTACAGCGATTCTTTAAAAAGTCACAAACGGCTGAACACGCAGCCTGTGTTTGCACAGGCACCAGGCTCAAGCCCGAGACATTTCCTTGAGGAGAGGAACCAAATCTTCAGCCAGCTTGGCATCCCCAGTCCTCAGCCAAATGCCTGGAAAACTGAAGGGAGCAAATAGGAGCTTGCTGGATGAGTGCAGTGTCTAGAGGAGCGCCTGGCACAGGGTAGGGCTTGGTAAGTGTTGAATGATTCGGCAAAGCATCCATTCATTCACATGAGTGAGAAATTTCAGGCCACAGAACAGAGACCATGGCTTGGATGCACACAAGTAATTGAAAAGCTACATGGCTTCTGCTCTGTTTGTCTGCATGCTGGGTGGCCATGGGCTGGCCCCTCACGCTGGGTGAGCTGCCCAGTCGGGATTGCCCAAGAGGAACACCTGCCAGGCGGAGATGGGGCGGCCCCGTGGCTGTGCAGCTCTAAGATGCCTGCTGACTTCCAGTAAATCCAAATGAAGGGCATCCGGTGAATTCTAATTTCAAGCGAGTTTAATTGGACTTGAGAGGGAAGCTACCATTGAGTGAATACAATGAAAGTGAAATAATTGAATGTTTTCCCAGAATTGTATTTGAAATGTACTCCATCAAAAGGTGGTTCAGAACCCCAATGATCAACTGCCCGTGGTGAACACTTAGAGGAGGCGGAGAAGGATTTAAAGGCCCAATTGCAGCCGCTAGGAAGATAAAGGTAGCAGTTGGCTGCTCACTTCCTGGATACTGGCTCTCCTTGGTCTTCCAAATCTTTTTGTTTTTTTTAAGTTGGAAGTTAGATAACATGGTCAAGATAATTAGGATGCATCTGGATGACTAACGAAAACTAAAATCTCTCTGCATTCCTCTCTCTCACTCTCCCAGCACACACAGGAAGAAAGCAGCTCTGTTGATCTGAGATTGTAGATATTCTGATGGGCTGAATCAGCTGATTCAACATTAAAATGTGGAGTCCTTGATTCAATGGCTATACCCTGAAGACCTGCCATGGTCTAGGCTCTGGGGAAGGGGTCGGTGATTGAACGAGACTTCGTCTGTGGCCTTAAGGAACATTGGGTTCAGTAAGTGAGATGAGACCAGAGAATAAATGGGGACAGAAAGGTAAATATGATGCGTATTGCAACAGCAAGCCCTGCGTGCTGAAGAAATGGAAAGTTCTGATGGAAAGCAAAGGCCTCCTTTTAGGGGAGATGGTCTTTGAGCTTCAGATATGTGCGAGGGGTGGGGAGAAGAAAGCGTGGGCCCCGCTGGGAAGATGATGAGGTATTTAATGGCGCTGAGGTGGAAGACCTGTAGAACGAGATCGTGTGAGATGAGGTAGATGTCCTCGGCTGTGGGCTGTTGGGGCTTTCGGTGGGTTTGTGCTTCGCTGGTTAGGCAGCCTCTCCTGACCAGAGAGAGCGGGGACGGGGATGAGCATCAGTGCGCTGCTCGGCATCACTGGGCACCAGAGCAGATCAGGACCACAGGGAGGCCCTGCCCGCCCGTGCGGATGGCCGCTATAAAAAATAACAAATGTGGACAAGGATGTGGAGATCCTTGGGCATTGTGGATGGGATGTGAAATAATACAACACTGTGGAAGATAGTATGAAGGCTCCTCAAGAAAATACAGTTAGAATTCCCACACGATCCAGCCGCGTTCCTCCTGGGTGAACATCCAGAAGAAGGGAAAGCGGGTGGAAGAGAGACGAGCACGGCACGCGCGTGGCAGCGCGGCTCACAGTGGCCGAGGAGCGAAGCGGCTCGCTGTCCCTCCCTCAATGTCGAGACGAAACGCGCTCCGGGCACACCACGCAGCATTGCCCAGCCTTGCCCACCACGCAGCATTGCCCAGCCTTGCCCACCACGCAGCATTGCCCAGCCTTGCCCACCACGCAGCATTGCCCAGCCTTGCCCACCACGCAGCGTTGCCCAGCCTCAAAAGGAAGGGAATCCTGTCACACTGCAATGTGCACATGTGGATGTGTGAGATGAGCCAGTCACAGAAAGACACACACCATGCGATTCGACTGCTCGGAGATCGCTAACGTCTCAGGCTTGTAGAAACGGAAAGCAGAGACGCAGAGCGGAGGGCCGGGGCTGAGGCCGGGGGGGCGGGGAGTGGTCGCTGAAGGAGTCCAGAGCTCCGGGCGTCACGATGAGACGTGCCTGGAGCCCTGTTCCGCGTTACTGTGACTGCATTTAGTGCTGTGGACCTGCTCGTGGACGCTCTTAGGATGGTCCATTTTATATCGTGTATTTATTACCACAACGGAAAGAGGACAGCGGATGGAGCAAGTGGCGGGAGTCAGACTGGGGTTGAAGGGAGGGGAGCTCCGTTTCGGGGCGTTTGTCTACGGCCTTGTGAGAGGGCCTGAGGCCGGCAGGGGAGGGCGAGGCGGGACCGGGCGGAGCCAGGGCGTTGGCCCCCGGAGGGCCGCTGGGTGGTTGTGCTGGGCCGGTCACGCGACATGGTGTTCCGAGGGCTCCTGGAAGCTCGTTTTTGTTGGTTTTCTTTCCATTTTCTCTCACGTTCCCATGCCTTTGACCTTCAGCTCTCTGAGGGCCTTGCTCGGTGGTTTCTTCTGAACCCGCTGAATTTGGATGAGCTGCAGGTTGTAGTGCATGGACCTCGGATGGATTCTTCCACCCTGTCTTTCAGGGGGAGGTTGAGTGTTTTGTTGGCGTTGTCGTGAACATGAGGAAGCTGTGAGGTTTCTTTTCCTAAACGGTGCCCCTTTTTCTCTCCTAAAATGTTTCTCATCCCTTTCGTTAGAAACTGTATTTCCAAGCAGGGCAGGTAAACACAGTGGCCTTGCCTTGTGTCCTGTGACGTCTCACTCATCTAAGGGGGACGCGGTCTCCGCGGCGTGAGCTTGATCTTCCAGGAAGCGCGGGGCCCGGAGCGGGACACTTGGGTTCACGCCAGTGCTTTGTCGGGTCACCGCCTCCAGATTCCTGCAGTGGCGGCAGGAGCCGATTTGTAATTTCGAATCCATTTGTTCACAGTCGAGAGAATTCTGTTGAGGGTAGCAAAGGCGAGCCCTGAGATAGCCTGGCTTTGGCCTGGCACGGTTTGGTCCACGGAGATGATCACCTCTTGGATGACTGAAAAGTGTCTTTTTAGCACCTGTGATACCAGGAGGTGAAAAGAGCCCCTTGGGAGTATTTTGAAAGGCCAGAATCTGGGATTGTAATGAGATGTAATTTTGCGGCCGTTACTGTGTCATGTATGTCAGAAAATTTGTATTCTGATTTTTTGTGGGCAGGTGGTTGTGAATGCCAAAATGAGGCTGAAATTTGTTTAACAAGGTGCATATATATATTTCAGGCCTCAAAAGGCTTAAATTCCTAGAAGATTCACCTTAGGCTTTGGAGAACAGGTTATATTCTGAAACAAGAGTTTTAAAGACAATATTTTACTAAAAGAAATTGTAAATAACTTTTCTCTGAAATGGCAAATGTAGCACATGTTCATTATAGAAATTCTAGGAAATGTAGACGGATAGAGGGTCCCAGTTCCCGCCTCCCGGCCGCACGTCCTGCGGGCGCCGAGCCGCCTGTCTGCCTCGAGTGGTGGGGGCGGGGCTGTGCCCGCCAGCCGGCGTGGGTTCCTGTGGCACACCAGGTGTTTCAGTTTGCACTCTGGCTTTTTCACTAATGTATCGTGTACATCTTTCCAGATGGCTAAGCTTTCTTTACATATTTTCTAGAAATGCCACATGGCTATTATTTTAGTGACCCTCCCTGCTGGACGTTGAGTTTGCTTGTATTTGGCACTTTGGGTTAACACCTGGTATCCTCTGACTTAATGATTAATGGCATTTCTCTTATCTCAAAAGTGGTCAGGTTTGGGCAAGAAAGAATATGACCACCTTAATCATTAATAAATGTGCTTGCTATTATATTTCCTTGGCATACACCTCTTAAAAATAGAGCATCTGTGTGCGATGGTCTGGAGGGGTGGGATGGGGGGGGATATACATATGACTAACCTGGGAACATACATATCTGTAAACAACAAAACTCTGTAAAAGTTAAAAGTAAAGTGAAAGTTTAAAACAAAAAAAAATTGAGCACCTGACGTAGAGACTCACGGGCCAACTTCACTCTGACAAACACAAAGCAGTGTGAGACTAATGCCCAGAAGGTTGGGCTGTGAAGCTTACTCACCCTTTTCTCATCAGGTAGTTGGAGTTTTGAAAACCTTGAACACTTTTTATACATACACATGTAGAACATACATGGTTTTTTTTTATGAATAGGAGTTTCTAGTATCTATTTCTTCACATAAGCATTGAAGCCTGTGCTTTCCTCTATTAGAGAGTAATTAATGTGTTATTTTAATATTAGGATGCAAGAACAAGTCTGTTGATTGAATTGCATTTATGTAACACATTCTGGGGGCTTCCTCCGCGACCCAGTGGTAGAGAATTCCCCTGCAGAGCCAGAGGCGCCGGAGACGTGGCTCCAGCTCCGGGTCAGGAAGACCCCCTGGAGGAGGAAATGGCAGCCCACCCCAGTGTTCTTGCCTGGAACATTCCAGGGACAGAGGAGCCCGGCAGGTCCACGGGGTCCCAAAGAGTCAGACACGACTGAAGCGACTGAGCACGCGTGCATGTACTTTGGAAAATTTTAATTTTAAAAAGTGTTTAATTTTTAGAAGGAACTTGTTTCAGTTATTTACAGTGGTGTCTCATCCTCCGTCTCTCCCAAGATAGAATGTCTGTCAGACAGCTTATACGTGCAAGGGTGTTTGGTGCACGTCGACAAATACCCTTCAGAAATGTTATAAGGAGCCTGGAAGTTTGTGACTAATCTGCCTACTAAGTATGTTTCTGAATATGTACTTTCTTTTGACTTTGTTCAAAGTCATTTTGACCTTTCACAAGTAGGCAAATAAGCAGAGATATTGTGGAACAAGAGGTGTTAGGGAACTGAGGGAAGAAGGGAGAAAATACAGAAAACTGTGGAGGCACATGGGAAGAGAGAAGTTGTAACTCTGCAGCTCTTTGGTGGTCCACCAGCATGGCCTCGGTGTTCATCATTTTTGTCACAATAATGGTAGCTCCATCTACTGAGGGCTGAACAGTTTTAACAAAGTCTTTACTTCTCAAAGCAATTCTACAAATAAAACTATTTTGCTGGAGAGAGACTTGAGGCTGAGAGATCGTGAGTAAGTGCACACAGCTGGTGAGCCGAGAGCTGGAATTTGAACCCTGGGTGACCACCGCTGACAACCAGTGTCCTTCCGTTTGGCTCCACTTCTTCTCTCGGTTCTCGTCCCTTAGATTCTGGATTTCCACTTTTTTTTTTTTTTGCCATCGACCATTAAAGACGGAGGAGAGAGTAGATGGAAGGACGCTTAGGGTCCCCAGCTCCTTGGGCTGGCAGCATAGTATCTACGGTCCTTTCTAGCCAGACTTACAAAACTCATTTCATTCTAAGTGCTGCCTTCATTGTTGGTGGATGGCCAGCAGAGAACAACTTTCTTACTGATTCCTTAACAGCCTAACAAAGAGGTAAGATGGTAGCTAAGTGTAGCGGTCATTCTTTGGCTCCCTTCATTGAATAGCTTGGTTTTTCACTTGTTAAGAGGACAAACTGAGATTCTCTTCTCCTTTGAGAATCAGAATATTAGAAAATAATGGTAGAGCAGACAGAACAGATGTCATTGAAATAAAAAAAAATCAGATATGCCCTTGACAATTGTGAGCAAGCCATTTTTAGAATCATGCTTAACAGCAGGCTGAAGATTTGAAGGAGAGCATCGATTCAGCAGTGGGAGTGGGTTGACGCGAGGAGTAATATAACGTTGACTTATTTCATTGCATTTTGATGGAATCTCTCCCATGGAAAATTATCCCTCACTTAGAGTCATTATCAAGTTAAATATTGTGTTAGAAAAGGAGCCACTGAGTTATTGTGTGCAGAAAATGGGTGAGATGGGACCCTGAACTGGGGCAGAGTCGAAGGGAGGTGCTAAAATGAAAGTCAGGCTGTCTTTGGACACCGTTGCTGTTTCCTTCTCCAGGGATCTTCCCGAGGGAGGGTTGGAATCCACATTTCCTGCCTTACAGGCAGATTCTCTGCCAGCTGAGTCACTGGCAATTCACCGATTAAATCCCGGCTTTAATAGTTGCCCTATGTCCTTTCCTCTCTCTCAGCCTCGGGGACTCAGGATCCTTTCCTCGCGCCTCTTGTCCTGGCGGTCACAGGCCTTACACTCTGTGTGTGTCTGTCTGATGCCCGTAAACACCTCATTAACAAGATGTCTCTGGCACGCTTTTCTCTCCCTGAGATCCAAAATCAGTCCGTATTTTTAGAAGTCACCGTTTTTCTTTCATGACAGACAGGAGCCCAGGCCTGGGGTGGCACAGGCGCACCGTGGTGCCTGGGGGCAGGCGGGGGCTCCAATGGCACCAAGGCCTCCTTCTAGAATGGAGCAGGGTCTTTTATGCCAGGCATTCACTGATTTCTACATTAAGAAATATTTATTATTTATTTGGTCACTGGAAATCCTAGCTTCGGGGTGCAGGCCTCTCTCCAGTTGCTGTGGGCGGGCTTAGCAGCTGGGGTGCAGGGGCTGAGTTGCCCCACGGCGTGTGGTTCTTAGTTCCCTGATGAGGGATTGACCTTGAGTCCCCTGCACTGGAAGCGTGGAGTCTTAACCGCTGAACAGGCAAGAAGTCCTCATGTCTGCATTTTTGATGTGACCACCATTTTGCCAAGTTACTTATCCAGATGGAACTCGAGAACCCCTAGGTCTTTGGTCTCCCGCCTTCATCTGAGCTGCGGAAGGGCAAGCCATTTTAGAATCATGCTTAACAGCAGGCTGAAGATTTGAAGGAGAGCATCGATTCAGCAGTGGGAGTGGGTTGACGCGAGGAGTAATATAACGTTGACCTATTTCATTGCATTTTGATGGAATCTCTCCATGGAAAATTATCCCTCACTTAGAGTCATTATCAAGTTAAATATTGTGTTAGAAAAGGAGCCACTGAGTTATTGTGTGCAGAAAATGGGTGAGATGGGACCCTGAACTGGGGCAGAGTCGAAGGGAGGTGCTAAAATGAAAGTCAGGCTGTCTTTGGACACCGTTGCTGTTTCCTTCTCCAGGGATCTTCCCGAGGGAGGGTTGGAATCCACATTTCCTGCCTTACAGGCAGATTCTCTGCCAGCTGAGTCACTGGCAATTCACCGATTAAATCCCGGCTTTAATAGTTGCCCTATGTCCTTTCCTCTCTCTCAGCCTCGGGGACTCAGGATCCTTTCCTCGCGCCTCTTGTCCTGGCGGTCACAGGCCTTACACTCTGTGTGTGTCTGTCTGATGCCCGTAAACACCTCATTAACAAGATGTCTCTGGCACGCTTTTCTCTCCCTGAGATCCAAAATCAGTCCGTATTTTTAGAAGTCACCGTTTTTCTTTCATGACAGACAGGAGCCCAGGCCTGGGGTGGCACAGGCGCACCGTGGTGCCTGGGGGCAGGCGGGGGCTCCAATGGCACCAAGGCCTCCTTCTAGAATGGAGCAGGGTCTTTTATGCCAGGCATTCACTGATTTCTACATTAAGAAATATTTATTATTTATTTGGTCACTGGAAATCCTAGCTTCGGGGTGCAGGCCTCTCTCCAGTTGCTGTGGGCGGGCTTAGCAGCTGGGGTGCAGGGGCTGAGTTGCCCCACGGCGTGTGGTTCTTAGTTCCCTGATGAGGGATTGACCTTGAGTCCCCTGCACTGGAAGCGTGGAGTCTTAACCGCTGAACAGGCAAGAAGTCCTCATGTCTGCATTTTTGATGTGACCACCATTTTGCCAAGTTACTTATCCAGATGGAACTCGAGAACCCCTAGGTCTTTGGTCTCCCGCCTTCATCTGAGCTGCGGAGCTTCTCCTGTTGCTGTCTGCGCACAGCGTGCCTCCAGCAGACCTGACAGGCTGTATGATGCGTTGTCACGTTAGTCTTGTATGTTGGTTATCTGCTACTATGTAACAGACCACCCTGAAACACAGGGCCTTAAGACAAGCCCAGTTTCTTGTTTCCCGTGACTGTGTCTTGAGTGGGGTTTGGCTGGTGATTTTTCTGCGCCATGGTGGTGCCCTTTGCTGCAGGTAGGCCGCCGCTGGATTAGGCTGGGGGCCCAGGAGGTCTGAGCCAGGGCTCTGCTGCCTCCCTATGCCTTTCCTCGCGGCTCGCTTGGCCTTCCTCACGGCACGGCGGTCCGGGTATGATCAGGTTTTCTACAGGATGGCTGGCTTCCACGAGTCAGAGGTGGAGGTTGTCAGCCCTTCTTAAGGCTTAGAGTTGAAACAGGCATAAGTTCACTTCTCCCACATTATTGATCAAAGCAAGGAAGAGACCAGACCCGATTCAAGGAGGGAATAGGATCTGGGTCCAGGAGGCAGCGTCCCAAGGCTGAGGAGTTGTGGCCATCTTGAGAGACTCCTGTGCTATGCATCGATTTATACTTTTCGAAATCTTTGGAAACACTCGGACTTTTTTTTTTTTAATAAACTGATCATTTAAACTATTTTTTTAAATTAGGCCTCTTTTTCTTGATTTTTTAAAATTTATTTTTCATCCGTCTTTATTCCTCAGCCTGTGTGGACCTCCCACTGCAGTGGCCTCTCTCGGTACAGAGCACCGGCTCCGGGCACATGCGCTCCAGAGCGCTGGTTCGTAATTGGACACACCCGTCCAGCCACTCCGCAGCCTGTGGGATCCTCCCAGGCCAGGGATCGAACCGGTGCCCCTTGCACTGCAGGGTGGACTTCTTACCCACTGGACCACCAGGGAAGCCCCTAACACTTGTACTTTGATACCAAAATATTCACACCTTTTGGGAACCCGGGAACCTACATTTCTAAGGCTCCGATTGTATTGCCCTTGGTTCTTTATTTGTAGTCGTTAACAAGGCAGGTGGAGCCCAAATAGCTTGTAACAGTGCCAGTGTCTCCACTCGCGCTGTATCTTAACAGAATTGACCCTTGTCCACATGTCCTGCAAAAATAAGCACGTGCGGTGTGCGTGCTTAGGGGCTGACTCGCAGCGCGGTGTCACGGGCAGCCTCTAGCTCCCCACGAGCACGCCCGCCCCGCACGCGGCCGCCCAGCGTAGCCGCTGAGGACACGGGCACCGGAGCCACACTGCCCGAGGGGCCGCGCGAACCCTGCTCAAGTTGTATCGCCTTGAATACGTCTCCTAAGCTCTTTGTGACTCTTTCTTTCTTGTAACATACAGGAAATAACAATACAACCATATAGAGTTACTACATAGAGCCACATACCATAGAACCGTAGCCACGTAGAACTATTAGAAGGACTGAATGTGATCAGAGCAGCATTAGACGTAGAAATGGCAAGCGCGGTGGGTAAAGAATCTGCCTGTCATGCGGGAAACACAGCATGTGCGGGTTCGATCCCTGGGTCAGGAAGACTGCCCGGAGGAGGCGGGACCCCGCCCCAGTGCTCTCGCCTGCAGAATCCCATGGCGGTGGACAGACGCAGCCCACAGGGCACGTCAGATGCTGCTGCTGTTACCACGCAGGCTGACTGGCCCTGGCGTTTAGGGTGGGATATAGGGTGGACATTTGAAACAGTCACGGCACAAAATCATCTCTCAGCCACCTGGGAACCTAGGGGTTCGGCCCACACTTGTGTCCCAACCGTCTTGCCTCACTCAGCTCATCGGCAGGCATGACAGAAACGTCAGGAGTCTAGGAAGCCCTGCTCCCGGGTGGACGTTCCCTCCACCCGATGACGGAGCTCGCTGGCCCGTACAGCGGGCTGAGGGGACGGTTCTGGTCCCGTGACCGTAAGGCTCGTGTCCTCTTTTGCTCTTATACCAGAGCCCAACAGCAGGCCGATATGCCCCCTGAAGACACCTCACCCTCAGCTGTTGCTGGGATTGTGTTGGTACAGACCGGGGTTCTTGGCCCCCTTAATCAGTGGGAGCTGATACGCGGCCAGACAAGAAAGGCAGGGAGGCCTTTGCGGGCCCTGCCGCAGCCGGGCGGGAGAACGGGCAGCAGGCGGAGCTCACTGGCCTCCAGGGTGGGGCGGGGCGGGGAGAGCAGGCAGCAGGCGGAGCTCACTGGCCTCCAGGGGGGGGAGGGGCGGGGAGAGCAGGCAGCAGGCGGAGCTCACTGGCCTCCAGGGTGGGGAGGGGCGGGGAGAGCAGGCAGCAGGCGGAGCTCACTGGCCTCCAGGGTGGGAGGGCGGGAGAGCAGGCAGCAGGGGGAGCTCACTGGCCTCCGGGGTGGGGAGGGGCGGGGAGAGCAGGCAGCAGGCGGAGCTCACTGGCCTCCAGGGTGGGAGGGGCGGGAGAGCAGGCAGCAGGCGGAGCTCACTGGCCTCCAGGGTGGGAGGGGCGGGGAGAGCAGGCAGCAGGCGGAACTCACTGGCCTCCAGGGTGGGGAGGGGCGGGGAGAGCAGGCAGCAGGCGGGGCTCACTGGCCTCCAGGGGGGGGCGGGGCTGGGGGCGTGTCCTGGGGGCGGGCGGCGGGGTGGGGGTGGCGACGGAGGTCTGCCCACCCCTGGGGCGCGTGCGCGCAGGGTGTGCATTTGTTCCTGGCTCTTCAGAAGTGGCGCTTGGGTTTGGTCTTTTTGTATCTTGTGCATCATCTGCCCCATCACTTGCTGCACATGCATGTTGTTGGTGGTGGTTCCTTATAGTTTCTGTGTGTTTTATCACTCGAGGAGACGTTTGTCCAGGTACAGGCGCTGCGGCAGCGTTCCAGGCGTCAGGTCCCAGCCTGTGTCCGTTTTACTCCAGGACCTGGTTGCCCTCTGTCTTTGCCCCCTCGAGTGTCCCCAGCAGTTCCAGGCTGTCACCGAGGCTTCTCGCCCTGCATTCTGTCCGTCAGCGTTGGACGCCAGCCTCGGGACGGCCTGTGGGCTCTGGAGAGCTGCGGCCGGGAGCGGAAGAGTGCCTGTCCTGGCTGCTTGCAGAGGCCGCTGTCAGGTGCTCACCTGGAATATGTGTCCTGGGAACCCAGATGTAGTCGTACATCAGCTGCTGTTTTGTCAGTTTAAAGACCAGAGTTAGGGGCTTCCCTGGTGGTCCAGTGGATAAGGATACCGCCTTGCAGTGCAAGGGGCGCCAGTTCGATCCCTGCCCTGGGGAGATCCCACGTGCGGTGGAGCGTCTGGACCCGTGTGTCCAATTACCAAGCTGGAGCTCTGAGCGCATGCGCCCAGATCTGGTGCTCTGCGGCAACAGAGGCCCACACAGGCCAAAGAACAAAGACTGGGGGGAGAAAATGACCAGAGTTAGGAGCTTTTCCACTCAGCCTTGTAGGCTTAGCCCAGAGGAGCTGACTGCATAATTCAGGCCCCAGGTCCTACCCGGGTTAGACGGGTTAATGGCCCATCTTCAGTGCCTTAGGCAGCTCTCTAAAGCTAAGAGTTCTCAACACAGCTTCCCTTCACCCAGGATCCCTAGTGTGCTGCACCAGTTACAGGCGTGTGGCCAGCCCCGGAGGCTGGTATTCAGGGAACCAGCCTCTGGCCAGTGGCAGGATGGTAGCCCCTCTCTGCAGCTGCAGGGTACAGAGACTGCTGTGTCTTCCTCATCTGGCCGTTTAGCCAACTAGAAGCTCCGATGACAGATTTCCAGCTTAAAAGGAAAAACTACTGGCTAAGCAACTTACAAATATTTCTGAGGGCCTCGATGAGCTGGCAGGAAGTGGAGACTACAGACCAAATGGAAGCAGGTGTCACAGAGGCGCTGTGACCCCCCCTGCAGGCAATTCGCTGGGTTGGGTGAACCTGACCGTTGGTTTGTGTCGCGGTACTTGCCAGGCAGGAAAGCCCCACCTGGGGCTTGAACAGGCCAGTGGGCCTGTTCAAGATGGACGTCTCACTGGGGGCTCTGACTCCCGCAGCCGACATCATGTCAGGATCTCAAGCAGCTGTCTCCTGAGACGCAGGATGACGTGGGAAAACCCCGGGGGTGGCTGAGAACACAGACGTCTCCATCCTGAATTCTGAATGGAAGGGAAACACTCTCGCAAGAGCTCATACACCCCCGTGCCTTCCTGCAGGCTCATAGCCTGTAATCACACGCTCTGCGGGGTTTGAAAAACCTCAGGTGGAAAACTCCATTTTAAGTGGGCATCCGTTGGTTGTGCCCCAGGGATGTGGCAAAAGGAAACAAAGCCCAGATGTAGTCGTACATCAGCTGCTGTTGTGTCAGTTTAAAGACCAGAGTTAGGGGCTTCCCTGGTGGTCCAGTGGATAAGGATACCGCCTTGCAGTGCAAGGGGCGCCAGTTCGATCCCTGCCCTGGGGAGATCCCACGTGCGGTGGAGCGTCTGGACCCGTGTGTCCAATTACCAAGCTGGAGCTCTGAGCGCATGCGCCCAGATCTGGTGCTCTGCGGCAACAGAGGCCCACACAGGCCAAAGAACAAAGACTGGGGGGAGAAAATGACCAGAGTTAGGAGCTTTTCCACTCAGCCTTGTAGGCTTAGCCCAGAGGAGCTGACTGCATAATTCAGGCCCCAGGTCCTACCCGGGTTAGACGGGTTAATGGCCCATCTTCAGTGCCTTAGGCAGCTCTCTAAAGCTAAGAGTTCTCAACACAGCTTCCCTTCACCCAGGATCCCTAGTGTGCTGCACCAGTTACAGGCGTGTGGCCAGCCCCGGAGGCTGGTATTCAGGGAACCAGCCTCTGGCCAGTGGCAGGATGGTAGCCCCTCTCTGCAGCTGCAGGGTACAGAGACTGCTGTGTCTTCCTCATCTGGCCGTTTAGCCAACTAGAAGCTCCGATGACAGATTTCCAGCTTAAAAGGAAAAACTACTGGCTAAGCAACTTACAAATATTTCTGAGGGCCTCGATGAGCTGGCAGGAAGTGGAGACTACAGACCAAATGGAAGCAGGTGTCACAGAGGCGCTGTGACCCCCCCTGCAGGCAATTCGCTGGGTTGGGTGAACCTGACCGTTGGTTTGTGTCGCGGTACTTGCCAGGCAGGAAAGCCCCACCTGGGGCTTGAACAGGCCAGTGGGCCTGTTCAAGATGGACGTCTCACTGGGGGCTCTGACTCCCGCAGCCGACATCATGTCAGGATCTCAAGCAGCTGTCTCCTGAGACGCAGGATGACGTGGGAAAACCCCGGGGGTGGCTGAGAACACAGACGTCTCCATCCTGAATTCTGAATGGAAGGGAAACACTCTCGCAAGAGCTCATACACCCCCGTGCCTTCCTGCAGGCTCATAGCCTGTAATCACACGCTCTGCGGGGTTTGAAAAACCTCAGGTGGAAAACTCCATTTTAAGTGGGCATCCAAGTTGGTTGTGCCCCAGGGATGTGGCAAAAGGAAACAGATCTCTGAAGGAAGGTACCTGTAACCCAGGCCTCAAGAAATTCTCCCAGATACTGTCCTGTGGTGGGTGGCGAACTGAACTTACACCGTGAAAAAAGACAAGAAAACCACATGTGGAATCAAGGTACTGAGAGAGCCTGAAAAGTAGCAGAGAGCTAACGCATATCCACAGTGAGTTCAGACACTGGCTTATGAGATGTGGATGATAAAACAATGAGTCTCGAGTAATAAACAGAGCGACAGAGAAGATAGGAAAGGGGCATGAGCCTTTCAATAATCAAGCAGATTGGCAAGGAACCAAATAGAAAAATTTGAAGTGAAAGTGATGATGGTCAAAGCTTTGTTATTGCATTTAGCAGATTTAACAGCCAATTAGACGTAGCTGAAAAGAAGATTAGTTACTGAAATAAATTTAAAGAAGTTATCCATAATGCAGTCCTGAGAGGCAAAGAAATGGAAACGTGGGGGATGAGGAGCCATGGCGGGGAGCGTGAGATCCTCAGGAGAAGAGTATCAGGACAAAAGGCAGTTTTTTTTTTTTTTTTTTTTAAAGGTTTATTTATTTATTTATTTTGGGCGGGGGTCGGGTTGGGGAGGGAGGGGAGCAGGCGGGCCACTTCTATTGGTCTTTCGTTTCTCTATTTTCATCCATCTTTGTTCTTTGGCCCGTGTGGGCCTCCCATCGCAGTGGCCTCTGTTGTCGCAGAGCACCGGCTCTAGGCGCATGCGCTCCAGAGCTCCGGCTCGGTGATTGGACACATCGGTCCAGCCGCTCCACGGCACGTGGGATCCTCCCAGGCCAGGGATCGAACTGGCGCCCCTTGCACTGCAAGGCAGTGTCCTTACCCACTGGACCACCAGGGGAGCCCCACAAGGCAGTTTCGAAAGAGGCATTGGCTGCCAAACTGATGGAATTAAACAGATTCGGGAAACTCATTAAACCTTAATAAGGTCAAATAAAAAATCCATACCTCAGCACCCTCAGTGAAATGTATCACCAAAGACAAATACAATACAAATAGCTAGAGAGAGAGAAAATATATACCTTTCTAGATATTCACCTGTTTTTAGTTACTATTTGCTTTCCATTTTGGCCAGCAAGGAAACAGAATGGCTAGTAGATAAATTACTCCCCTTTAATGGAATTCCTTGGAGGTGGTGGTTTAGTCGCTCAGTTGGGTCCAACTCCTTGTGACCCCATGGACTGTAGCCCCCCAGGCTCCTCTGTCCATGGGATTTCCCAGGCAAGAGTACTGGAGTGGGGTGCCATTTCCCTCTCCGGGGATCTTTCCAACCCAGGCATCAAGCCCACATCTCCTGCGTTGCGGGCAGATTCTTAACCACGGAGCCACCAGGGAAACCAACCCTGTGGATCCCTTGACTGTGTGTTTATATTCTTGATTTTCCCAAGGACTTTGGGTGAATGTTTTAGAGAGCTCCCTGGCCGCCTCGTAGGCTCATCCCGGTGACAGCGTGGCCTTGGCTGGATGAGGGGCGCAGGTCAGTGTGCAGGGCAAGGGGTGAACAGGAAGGAGGGAGTGGGCACTCTTACTTGGTCAGTAACTGTGAAGTGAAGTCGCGTTGCTAGGTGGGTCAGAGCTCTGCTCTCATTCTTGTCGTCCTTTCCTTGTGTGTGTGTTTGACAATGCAAGACCTTTCACCGCGTTAGGGGTGCTGGATATTCTGTCAGTGTTTAAATGTAAACCGAATCTGTAAGTGGACGCCGAAAAGCTCCTTCGGAAGGTGGAAGAGGCAGAGACCGACGTCCCTCTGGACGAGGCCTGGAGCGGGGGCAGCGGGGTCGCAGAGGCTCTCCCGTGGCCTGAGCAGAGCGGTGGGGCCGTCCTGGGGAGAGGCAGACAGGGGAAGGCTGGGGGACAAGGAGGCAGCCCACTCGTGCGTGGATGTCACGGAACCACACTTGGGTTTGCTTGCCTTTCGGCGGTGCCGCCGGTCCGCGGACGCCAGCCGCGGGGAGGCAAGGGCCGCGTGCACCCCAGGGCCCCGCGCCGGGCAGCTCGCGCTCCGGAGCCGCCCGAGGGAGAGGCTGGAAGGGTCAGGGAGGGCCGCCGGGCCTGAGACGCTCGTGCACCGTTCTTGGGTCGCTTGGCGTCGAGGTGGCGTGTCGAGCATCCTCACCTGGTTTCAGCCAGTCCAGGGACTGTGTCCCCCGGGTCAGCAGTGTTGGTCTGGAGGGAGCCTGCTGCCGCGAAGACGGCTCGGGAGGCGTGTCCGGCCTTTATTTCCGTCTTCCAGGGAGCCCCGAGCTCAGTAACTCTGCCCTGCGGTGGATTTATAAACGGTCACCAGTTCCCCGGTCTAGCAACTAGTCTCTGTTTTCACCTCTTCTCATTTCCTAATGATTAACTCTCGAGTCAGCCTCCTGAGACCCCGGGGAGCCCTGGAGACGCTGGCTTCAAAGCACGGGGGCGTGGGGGCTTCTGGGCACCGCCATGCGCTTTGCTTTGGCCTTGCCTTGGAGACAGCCGGCTGATGCAGAAGAAGGAGGAAAGAGGATAAGACAAGGAAGGCGCCCCTAGGAGTGAGGTATTCTTTGTACTGTGTGAAACACAGCTTTTAGTCCAAATCCTGCTTCTCCCTGGAAATCACTAATCACAGCCTCTGCATTTTGACTGAGGGGTTTATTCACTATTTAAGATACATTCAGTAGGCTTCTCTCGTATTCCAGGAACTATTCCGGACAGCAGTGGGTGCAGCAGTGTGAGAGACGGGCAGAAGTTGCCCTCACAGAGGGAGAGGGGGCTCGAGCCCGCGGAGCACAGAGGCGGCCAGCGGCTGGCCGCGGCCGGGGGAGCGAGGCGGGGAGGGGACCCCGGGGGGCGTGGGAGCGGGCGTGGGCTGTTCTAAGGATGCTGACCGAGGACGCAGGGTGGCAGGAGCGGAGGCCCCAGGACCAGTCTCTGGGGAGGGTGGGTTCGCTCCTCTTGCCGCACGGCCAGCCCGCCCCTGCCCAGAGGACGCTGCGAGGTGGTGGGCCTCCGGCCGTGTGGTGCGGGGGACCCCCGTCCACCCCCGGGGGCAGACGGAGCGCTGGGGTTGGACAGGCTCTGCGGAAGGCCATGACCAAGGACACGAAGGCTTGCCCTCCTGGGTCTGCCTGTGAGCAGAGCAGCGCCGATGTCACCGGGTGCAGACCTGGGGCCCGTGTGGGGGCCCGGGGTGTCCGATTCGTGAGCTGAATTCATAGCTGAGTGTCAGCTCACGTGGGAACCCCACCTGCAAGGACCTCAGACTCACGCACCTCGAACCAGGCTGAGCCCCAAATTAATTATTTTGCCCCCTGATAAGCTGAGCACCGAACCAGGGACTTTTTCCCAACAGCAACACCTCATAAGCCAGTCTGAACCAGAACCGAGCCTGTTCGTTTTCTGAAAGAATTGAACTGGAACAATACGGGAATATTAAAGGCTCTTTTGAACTAAGCCAGAATTGAGCTGATCATTCACAAGTGCCGGCTCAAGATAGAAAAAAAATCTTCTTGGAGAGGCAATTCTGCTTGCATCTAATGTCTGGCTTGAGAGTCTGCCCGCCTGACCGCTGTCACGCTGCCTCGTGACTTCTTTTTTAACGGTAATCTCGGGCTTAATTGTCATGGCTGACTTTTTCTTTGTGCACTTTGTTTGCCTGCCTAGCGCACATGTTCGTGACACTGGGAGTCACGCTTTGCCTTGCCCAGAGGTGTCAGCGCAGTTGCTGGCGGGTGACAGGTGCGCGGGCGTGGCTGTGTGTGGTGGAGAGGAGGTGGCTCCTGCCATGAAACCAGGAGCCTGCCATTTCTTTTGCCAGCCAGCGGACGCCGTGGAAGGCCTTGAAGCAGAGTCGGGAGCTCAGGTTTGAGTTCTCGGTGGATTGCACTCGGGGCCGGTGGCGTGGAGAAGGGGGCAAGACGGAGGCGGGAGTGGGTTAGGGGGTGATGGCTGTCGTCTGGGTGAGAAGTGGTGGCAGCAGCGGACATGTCTGGTGGGCTCTGAAGTCAAAGCCTGTCTGCCTTCGAATCCTGGCTTTCCGCTTCCTTGCTGTGTGACTTGTGGCGGATCGCTCAGCCTCTGTCCCTTCCCCTGTGGGCGTAGAGGCTAATAATGTTGACTCCATCACGTGCTTGTTTACATGCTATGTGTAGAGTGTAGAGTATGTGGAACAGTGCCTGACAAGAGTCAGCAGCTCTCACTGGTGAGGATGGAGAAGGACACATATATGGACCAGCACGCCTGGCCCTGGGGGAGAGAGAGGAGGAGCTGAGGATGAGTCTGGGCTCCTGGTTTGGGCAGCCGCCGCCGCCTGCCTGCCGAGAGTCTGCATAAAGGAGGGGGTCAGACAAGCAGACTTTGAGGGGCTGGAGGCTGGCCCTCCTGGGTCTGCCTGTGAGCAGCGCCGATGTCACCGGGTGCAGACCTGGGGCCCGTGTGGGGGCCCGGGGTGTCCGATTCTCCAGCGAGAGGACGGAACGTGAGAAGACCGCCGTGGAGGGCACGCTGCAGTTTAAAAAGCGGATGTGAGAAGAGGCGGCTGGCGAACAGGGTGAGGGCGGCCGCAGGCGGCCCCAGGGCTGGGCGCGGCCGGCGGGCCGGAGCGGGTGGCGGGCAGCGACCAGCGACTCCGGGTCCTGCTCCCGGCGGGGCGGCGGGTGCCCGGCGGGCTCCGGGGCTCGATCGCGCTGGTGGGCGCGGGGGTCGTGGATGGGGGGCCGGGGGCGCGGCCGCGGCCGGCCTCGCGTCTTTCGGGAGGCGCCCTCCAGCGCCGCCTGGCCAGCCCCTCCTCGTCCTCTGCCGCGGCCTGCGACGGCGGGAGCATGTTCCTGGTCTCTCTTTCCTGGTGAAATCGAGGGTCCAGCGGGGCAGGCGCTGTCTCCGTCTCCTCTGCCCTGCTCCCGGTCTGGAGGTCTGCGGGCTCGGGCGGCCTCCGCTGGCCTCACCTTCCCCTCCAGCCCGCGGGCGGCCCTGGGCCGCAGAATCGTGTGTGTCACCGAGACGCTGTGCGTGACTCCCTTTGGTGACGTCCCTCTCTCTGGTCGCCAGAAACCAAAGTCGAATGTGCACCCCGTCTGAGCAGGCGAGAGGCCGCTCGGGCACCCCCACTTGCATGAACTCATTCGGCAGCTCCCTGGCTTCTGCGTGCTTTTCCTCGCTTTACTATTTCCCTGATTTCCTTCTTTCCCGATCCTTACTTTCTTTTTTCATTTTTATTTTACTTTTAGAGAGTTTTGTTGTTTACAGATATGTATGATCCCAGATTAGTCATATGGATATCCCTCCTCGAGCCTTCCTTTCTTAAGTGCATTTTTCCCAGTTGCGTCAATGACTTTTTGAGACAAAGTGATTGCCTGATCAGTCATGGAGCAGATGGGATGGAGCAAGACGCGGCTGTTAGGACAAGCTTCTGAGACTGAAGAGGAGTGTGGTGGGGAGAGGCTGAGGGTGCCGGCGGTGGGAGGGGGTGGCCGCAGCTCTGGTGAGTTGCCAGGAGATGAAAGCCAAATCCAAGACCCTGGGAAGATAAAGATCACAGACCAAAGCCGTGAGGAGGTTGTCACCGTCCAAGGGTCCGGGGAGGTGGTACAGGACTGTCAGAAAGGAGAGACTGTGCTCTGTGGACGGCATGTTCTAGAAAAATTGGGACGAATTCAGCCTGGAAGGAGAACCTGGTGCTGTGCAGATAAACCTCCGTGGCCGCCAGCGTCGAGGAGGGCAGGAGCCCTTGAGTCGGGCGACTGGCCGTCTGAATCGGCCCCCGTCGGGAAGAGGGCGCGGGCCGGGCGGGGACCGAGGTGAGCTGGAGAGGGCGTGACCCCTACTTGGCACCCCCCGACCGCCGGAATGGGGTCTCCACCAAGGTCGGAACAGGACAGGCCCTCTCTTGCTTGGCGGCTTGACCTGCCTCTTGCGGTCAAGAGCATGTTCCTGGTCTCTCTTCCTGGTGAAATCGAGGGTCCAGCGGGGCAGGCGCTGTCTCCGTCTCCTCTGCCCTGCTCCCGGTCTGGAGGTCTGCGGGCTCGGGCGGCCTCCGCTGGCCTCACCTTCCCCTCCAGCCCGCGGGCGGCCCTGGGCCGCAGAATCGTGTGTGTCACCGAGACGCTGTGCGTGACTCCCTTTGGTGACGTCCCTCTCTCTGGTCGCCAGAAACCAAAGTCGAATGTGCACCCCGTCTGAGCAGGCGAGAGGCCGCTCGGGCACCCCCACTTGCATGAACTCATTCGGCAGCTCCCTGGCTTCTGCGTGCTTTTCCTCGCTTTACTATTTCCCTGATTTCCTTCTTTCCCGATCCTTACTTTCTTTTTTCATTTTTATTTTACTTTTAGAGAGTTTTGTTGTTTACAGATATGTATGATCCCAGATTAGTCATATGGATATCCCTCCTCGAGCCTTCCTTTCTTAAGTGCATTTTTCCCAGTTGCGTCAATGACTTTTTGAGACAAAGTGATTGCCTGATCAGTCATGGAGCAGATGGGATGGAGCAAGACGCGGCTGTTAGGACAAGCTTCTGAGACTGAAGAGGAGTGTGGTGGGGAGAGGCTGAGGGTGCCGGCGGTGGGAGGGGGTGGCCGCAGCTCTGGTGAGTTGCCAGGAGATGAAAGCCAAATCCAAGACCCTGGGAAGATAAAGATCACAGACCAAAGCCGTGAGGAGGTTGTCACCGTCCAAGGGTCCGGGGAGGTGGTACAGGACTGTCAGAAAGGAGAGACTGTGCTCTGTGGACGGCATGTTCTAGAAAAATTGGGACGAATTCAGCCTGGAAGGAGAACCTGGTGCTGTGCAGATAAACCTCCGTGGCCGCCAGCGTCGAGGAGGGCAGGAGCCCTTGAGTCGGGCGACTGGCCGTCTGAATCGGCCCCCGTCGGGAAGAGGGCGCGGGCCGGGCGGGGACCGAGGTGAGCTGGAGAGGGCGTGACCCCTACTTGGCACCCCCCGACCGCCGGAATGGGGGTCTCCACCAAGGTCGGAACAGGACAGGCCCTCTCTTGCTTGGCGGCTTGACCTGCCTCTTGCGGTCAAGCTCTGTAATTCAGCCTGCGCCCTCCTGCCCATTCCGGTCTGCTTGCTGGCCGACCTCGGGGTCAGCAGAGAGGCCGGGCTGGATTGAAACTCTGCTGAAGGTGCGCGGAGCGCGCCGCCCTGGCCATCCGTCAGCCCGCAGCGAATGGCCCGGCTTGGCAGTGCCCCGTTTCCTGCCAGCGAGCGGGCGGAGAGCGCCTCTGGAGAAGCCGTCGGGGAGTGTACGGGTCCCTGGCTCCAGGCGCGTTCTCCGCTCGCCTCCTCTCACCTCCGCTTCCCGCCCACCCTCACCTCTCCCCTCCCTCCTGCGCTGCGCCTCTGCCATCCCTCCTCACTGAAAACTAATTTAGGGACCAGGCAAGGCTTTCTCTGCAACAGCCTGCTGAGTTACTCATTACTGCCTTTAAGATTCAAAGAGCGGCCCTCTTTTTTCAAGGTTCTTTTAATGAGCCATTTCTGCCTCGGACTTTCAGTTCTCGCCCCTGCCAGACAAGAGCCCCCGGGAAAGCCTGGGAAACCAGACTGGCTTCCAGAGGCCCGCGGCCTGTCGGCAGCGGGAGCAGTGTAACTCTTCCCCGTTAGTGCTCCGTGATGGCACAGAGGGCGTGCGGGGCCTGATGCCGTTGGGCCTGTCTCTCTCCCTTGCCCTAGAACATTCTGGTTTATGTTGCCTCATTCCAGAAAAAAGGGTTAAACGTGGCTCGCCACACCTGCCCATCTCTCCACAGACCAAAGCCGTGAGGAGGTTGTCACCGTCCAAGGGTCCGGGGAGGTGGTACAGGACTGTCAGAAAGGAGAGACTGTGCTCTGTGGACGGCATGTTCTAGAAAAATTGGGACGAATTCAGCCTGGAAGGAGAACCTGGTGCTGTGCAGATAAACCTCCGTGGCCGCCAGCGTCGAGGAGGGCAGGAGCCCTTGAGTCGGGCGACTGGCCGTCTGAATCGGCCCCCGTCGGGAAGAGGGCGCGGGCCGGGCGGGGACCGAGGTGAGCTGGAGAGGGCGTGACCCCTACTTGGCACCCCCCGACCGCCGGAATGGGGGTCTCCACCAAGGTCGGAACAGGACAGGCCCTCTCTTGCTTGGCGGCTTGACCTGCCTCTTGCGGTCAAGCTCTGTAATTCAGCCTGCGCCCTCCTGCCCATTCCGGTCTGCTTGCTGGCCGACCTCGGGGTCAGCAGAGAGGCCGGGCTGGATTGAAACTCTGCTGAAGGTGCGCGGAGCGCGCCGCCCTGGCCATCCGTCAGCCCGCAGCGAATGGCCCGGCTTGGCAGTGCCCCGTTTCCTGCCAGCGAGCGGGCGGAGAGCGCCTCTGGAGAAGCCGTCGGGGAGTGTACGGGTCCCTGGCTCCAGGCGCGTTCTCCGCTCGCCTCCTCTCACCTCCGCTTCCCGCCCACCCTCACCTCTCCCCTCCCTCCTGCGCTGCGCCTCTGCCATCCCTCCTCACTGAAAACTAATTTAGGGACCAGGCAAGGCTTTCTCTGCAACAGCCTGCTGAGTTACTCATTACTGCCTTTAAGATTCAAAGAGCGGCCCTCTTTTTTCAAGGTTCTTTTAATGAGCCATTTCTGCCTCGGACTTTCAGTTCTCGCCCCTGCCAGACAAGAGCCCCCGGGAAAGCCTGGGAAACCAGACTGGCTTCCAGAGGCCCGCGGCCTGTCGGCAGCGGGAGCAGTGTAACTCTTCCCCGTTAGTGCTCCGTGATGGCACAGAGGGCGTGCGGGGCCTGATGCCGTTGGGCCTGTCTCTCTCCCTTGCCCTAGAACATTCTGGTTTATGTTGCCTCATTCCAGAAAAAAGGGTTAAACGTGGCTCGCCACACCTGCCCATCTCTCCTACTGGACAGGTTCGTATCAGAGTCCAGGGTCGTCAATTTCCTATACGGAACCCATAGTTACTTGTTACTTACCTGGGCACATGAAGGTATGTGCTAGCCTCCAGCAGGAAAATCTGTGTAATCAGAACTCCTATGGCTGCTACAGGAGGCAGCGGGGTGGGGGAGAGAAGAAGAAAAAAGGGAAAAAATGAGTTACCGTAAAGCAAAGGCAGCATCCTGAAAAGCAAGCTGGTGGTCATTGTATGAACGATCGCCAGCCACGCAGTTAAAAGAGAAGGGCAGATGCCGTCGAGGGAGGTGACTCTGGACCTTCGCCAAGCCCGGTCACTCTCTCCAGCAACCCCTTTCTGCTTTCTCTCCATTTGTCCCGTCTGTTTGAGATTAGAAGTGCTTCTGACAAGCTGTGCAGATATATGCAAATTTGATGTGAGCGCTCACCAGCTCCAGGTTGCCTGGTGCGGCCAGGCGACCGGCCGCCTCGGCCCCGGCAGGAGGGGCTGCGCACCGGTGCCGGGAGCCGTTAGCGGCCGGGAGGCGTTGGACGAGGACAGCTGACGGCTCCACGGGCCAGGGCCATTCCCGGGCCCCTCGGCGCGGAGAGCATCCGGGCGCCTCAGAGGCCGGAAGCAGAGGGCAGACGGGTTTTTAAGACATCTGTTTGGTTTCTGAGCTTCGCTTTCATGTGTTTCTTCAGGCAGAGTGGAAATGTGCCGTCCTGACAGGAACGATGACTTGATGATGTCCTCACTCGTGTGTCTCTTTGAGAGCTGGCCGTATAGCCAGTGGCCACAGCTGCGGTGTTGCAGAGGAATCCACCCTGGTGTGCGTGGCTGGCTGGAGAGAGACGTGAGTGTGTGTGTGCTTCCCAGGTGGTGCTCGTGGTCAGGAACGTTCCTGCCAGTGCAGGAGACCTGAGAGGTGTGGGCGCGATCCCTGAGTCCGGAGGAGCCCTGGAAGAGGGCACGGCCGCCCGCTCCGGCGTTCTTGCCTGGAGAGTGCCACGGACAGAGGGGCCTGGGAGCCTAGGGGCCACGGGGCCGCAGACAGCGGTGGCTCACCAAAAGGGTTAACCTGAGGACAGGTTCGTATCAGAGTCCAGGGTCGTCAATTTCCTATACGGAACCCATAGTTACTTGTTACTTACCTGGGCACATGAAGGTATGTGCTAGCCTCCAGCAGGAAAATCTGTGTAATCAGAACTCCTATGGCTGCTACAGGAGGCAGCGGGGTGGGGGAGAGAAGAAGAAAAAAGGGAAAAAATGAGTTACCGTAAAGCAAA
The DNA here is from genome assembly GCA_022376925.1 of Tragulus kanchil. Lineage (NCBI taxonomy): Eukaryota > Metazoa > Chordata > Mammalia > Artiodactyla > Tragulidae > Tragulus > Tragulus kanchil. Next base: position 125,455,033 of record JAIOJX010000026.1, read on the forward strand.
GGCAGCATCCTGAAAAGCAAGCTGGTGGTCATTGTATGAACGATCGCCAGCCACGCAGTTAAAAGAGAAGGGCAGATGCCGTCGAGGGAGGTGACTCTGGACCTTCGCCAAGCCCGGTCACTCTCTCCAGCAACCCCTTTCTGCTTTCTCTCCATTTGTCCCGTCTGTTTGAGATTAGAAGTGCTTCTGACAAGCTGTGCAGATATATGCAAATTTGATGTGAGCGCTCACCAGCTCCAGGTTGCCTGGTGCGGCCAGGCGACCGGCCGCCTCGGCCCCGGCAGGAGGGGCTGCGCACCGGTGCCGGGAGCCGTTAGCGGCCGGGAGGCGTTGGACGAGGACAGCTGACGGCTCCACGGGCCAGGGCCATTCCCGGGCCCCTCGGCGCGGAGAGCATCCGGGCGCCTCAGAGGCCGGAAGCAGAGGGCAGACGGGTTTTTAAGACATCTGTTTGGTTTCTGAGCTTCGCTTTCATGTGTTTCTTCAGGCAGAGTGGAAATGTGCCGTCCTGACAGGAACGATGACTTGATGATGTCCTCACTCGTGTGTCTCTTTGAGAGCTGGCCGTATAGCCAGTGGCCACAGCTGCGGTGTTGCAGAGGAATCCACCCTGGTGTGCGTGGCTGGCTGGAGAGAGACGTGAGTGTGTGTGTGCTTCCCAGGTGGTGCTCGTGGTCAGGAACGTTCCTGCCAGTGCAGGAGACCTGAGAGGTGTGGGCGCGATCCCTGAGTCCGGAGGAGCCCTGGAAGAGGGCACGGCCGCCCGCTCCGGCGTTCTTGCCTGGAGAGTGCCACGGACAGAGGGGCCTGGGAGCCTAGGGGCCACGGGGCCGCAGACAGCGGCGTGGCTCAGGCGGCTCGCACACGGCGCGTATGTACATAACAGTGTGCGCGCACCGACCTGCACTCACACCGCGTTCAGTGTCGTCTTCATGGAGCTGATGTCTCATTCACACGTAAATTCTCAGTAACCGTTATCTGGTGCCTAAAACGGCCATCCTTAAGCAGGTGGGCAGTTCTCACGATTCTCTTGAGCTTGTCGTGGGTGTGCCTCCCCCTCTCCTCTGAGGTCTGCCCCTGCTCTCTTCTCTCGCCGCCCGTGCGTGTCCTCCGCCGCTGGGTGTGAGAGGAGGGCAGCTGTGGTCAGGCGGAGAGCCGGGAGGAGGGTGCGGGCGCCTGGGGAGACTTTAAGAACCGGCGCGACTCCTGCCAGCTTTAGAAACCACTCTTCTTTTAGACCTTTTTTTTATAGTCATACAATATTAAAGGTTACTTTTGATTTATAGTTATTATAATATATTGTCTGCAATCCACATTTTGTGCAGTCTGCCCTTGTAGTTTATTTCACGGCAGTCTGTATCTGCCTCTCCCTGCCCAGTAGTGGCTTTCCCCTCCCCACGGTGACTGCTGATTTGCTCTCCGTATCTGTGAGTTTGATTTTTTGGTTATATTCACTAGTTGGTTGTAGTCTTTAGGTCCCACATATAAGCAGTATCATACAGTGTTTCTCTGACTTATTTCATTAAGCATAATGTCCTCTCTCAAGTTCGTCTATGTTGCTGCAAATGGCAAAATGTCATTCTTTTTTTGACTGAGTAATATTCCATTATGTGTTATTATATGTGTGTGTACGATGACTTGATGATGTCCTCACTGTGTGTCTCTTTGAGAGCTGGCCGTATAGCCAGTGGCCACAGCTGCGGTGTTGCAGAGGAATCCACCCTGGTGTGCGTGGCTGGCTGGAGAGAGACGTGAGTGTGTGTGCTTCCCAGGTGGTGCTCGTGGTCAGGAACGTTCCTGCCAGTGCAGGAGACCTGAGAGGTGTGGGCGCGATCCCTGAGTCCGGAGGAGCCCTGGAAGAGGGCACGGCCGCCCGCTCCGGCGTTCTTGCCTGGAGAGTGCCACGGACAGAGGGGCCTGGGAGCCTAGGGGCCACGGGGCCGCAGACAGCGGCGTGGCTCAGGCGGCTCGCACACGGCGCGTATGTACATAACAGTGTGCGCGCACCGACCTGCACTCACACCGCGTTCAGTGTCGTCTTCATGGAGCTGATGTCTCATTCACACGTAAATTCTCAGTAACCGTTATCTGGTGCCTAAAACGGCCATCCTTAAGCAGGTGGGCAGTTCTCACGATTCTCTTGAGCTTGTCGTGGGTGTGCCTCCCCCTCTCCTCTGAGGTCTGCCCCTGCTCTCTTCTCTCGCCGCCCGTGCGTGTCCTCCGCCGCTGGGTGTGAGAGGAGGGCAGCTGTGGTCAGGCGGAGAGCCGGGAGGAGGGTGCGGGCGCCTGGGGAGACTTTAAGAACCGGCGCGACTCCTGCCAGCTTTAGAAACCACTCTTCTTTTAGACCTTTTTTTTATAGTCATACAATATTAAAGGTTACTTTTGATTTATAGTTATTATAATATATTGTCTGCAATCCACATTTTGTGCAGTCTGCCCTTGTAGTTTATTTCACGGCAGTCTGTATCTGCCTCTCCCTGCCCAGTAGTGGCTTTCCCCTCCCCACGGTGACTGCTGATTTGCTCTCCGTATCTGTGAGTTTGATTTTTTGGTTATATTCACTAGTTGGTTGTAGTCTTTAGGTCCCACATATAAGCAGTATCATACAGTGTTTCTCTGACTTATTTCATTAAGCATAATGTCCTCTCTCAAGTTCGTCTATGTTGCTGCAAATGGCAAAATGTCATTCTTTTTGTGACTGAGTAATATTCCATTATGTGTTATTATATGTGTGTGTATTTATGTGTATATATGTATATATATATATACATATTTATAATCATATCTTCTTTATCCGTTGATCTGTTGAGGCACACTTAGATTGTTTCCATATCTTGGCTGTTGTAAATAATGCTGCTATGAACATTGGGCACGTGTATCTTTTTAAATTAGTGGGGTTTTTTTAATACAAAAAGCAGGAGTAGAATTGCTGGGTCATAGGGTAGCTCTGTTTTTAGTTTTTTGAGAAACCTCCACACTGTTTTCCACAGTGGTTGCACCGATTTGCATTCCCACCACAGAGGACAGGACGAGCTTCCCGTTTCTCCACATCCTCGCAGCACGAGCTGCTTCTGGCCTTTCTGGCGATGGCCGTCCTGATGGGGAAGCACGGCTCTTCTGACATCAGCCCTGGTCAAGAGCAGGGGACCCTTCCTGGAATCGGAATCTTGCCTTTCCTGCCCTACACTGTTCTGCAACAGCAAGACAATGACTGTTGGGCTCTTTCAGGATGTTTGTGTGTTTGTCATAAGTAGTTAAGAGCCGTAGTTCTTTCTCGCTTGGGACAGGCTTGAACGTTCTGCTGCGTATGCCACAGCCCGACGTGCCTGTGGCTGTGTACACTGGAGCCGCTCGAGGGAGAAGCAGCTCAGACACGCTGCAACCCCTGCGTCGGAGCGTCGGGCCCGGCGGCTCACCGGGACGGTGGAGAGCGAGACGCCTCTCAAACGACTGAAAGGCCAGGGAGGGGCTCGGAGGGCTCAGCACTGTTGAGGCAATATATTAATAAAGACTCCTTTAAGCCACACGTGGAGGGCTTCCCCAGTGGCTCAGTAGGTGAAGAACGCGCCCGCTAGCGCAGGAGACGCGGTCGCCTCGGGTTCGACCCCTGGGTCAGGAAGGTCCCCTGGAGAAGCAAGCGGCTCCCCCCTCCAGGGTTCTTGCCTAGGGTCCCATGGACAGAGGAGCCGGGTGGGTCCATGTGGTTGCAAAGAGCTGGGCGTGACTTAGCGACTCAGCAACAGCAGAAACCACGCTCTGTTGGAATGCACAGCTGATACCTGGAAAATAGCCTGTATTCTGAGTCCCTGAAGTAGGCTCCGGCCTGCCTTTTCATTGGAGTGGCATCACTTAGCCGCACTCCTCACTTGCAGGGGACAATTGCATCCAATTTTAACATCAAATTGACGTGATTCTTCAGCCATGGAGAGGTTAAAACCATAATTTGTTTCTTTTGCTCTGACATCGAAATTTTAAATTAGTGGGGTTTTAATACAAAAAGCAGGAGTAGAATTGCTGGGTCATAGGGTAGCTCTGTTTTTAGTTTTTTGAGAAACCTCCACACTGTTTTCCACAGTGGTTGCACCGATTTGCATTCCCACCACAGAGGACAGGACGAGCTTCCCGTTTCTCCACATCCTCGCAGCACGAGCTGCTTCTGGCCTTTCTGGCGATGGCCGTCCTGATGGGGAAGCACGGCTCTTCTGACATCAGCCCTGGTCAAGAGCAGGGGACCCTTCCTGGAATCGGAATCTTGCCTTTCCTGCCCTACACTGTTCTGCAACAGCAAGACAATGACTGTTGGGCTCTTTCAGGATGTTTGTGTGTTTGTCATAAGTAGTTAAGAGCCGTAGTTCTTTCTCGCTTGGGACAGGCTTGAACGTTCTGCTGCGTATGCCACAGCCCGACGTGCCTGTGGCTGTGTACACTGGAGCCGCTCGAGGGAGAAGCAGCTCAGACACGCTGCAACCCCTGCGTCGGAGCGTCGGGCCCGGCGGCTCACCGGGACGGTGGAGGCGAGCGCCTCTAAAAGCGACTGAAAGGCCAGGGAGGGGCTCGGAGGGCTCAGCACTGTTGAGGCAATATATTAATAAAGACTCCTTTAAGCCACACGTGGAGGGCTTCCCCAGTGGCTCAGTAGGTGAAGAACGCGCCCGCTAGCGCAGGAGACGCGGTCGCCTCGGGTTCGACCCCTGGGTCAGGAAGGTCCCCTGGAGAAGCAAGCGGCTCCCCCCTCCAGGGTTCTTGCCTAGGGTCCCATGGACAGAGGAGCCGGGTGGGTCCATGTGGTTGCAAAGAGCTGGGCGTGACTTAGCGACTCAGCAACAGCAGAAACCACGCTCTGTTGGAATGCACAGCTGATACCTGGAAAATAGCCTGTATTCTGAGTCCCTGAAGTAGGCTCCGGCCTGCCTTTTCATTGGAGTGGCATCACTTAGCCGCACTCCTCACTTGCAGGGGACAATTGCATCCAATTTTTAACATCAAATTGACGTGATTCTTCAGCCATGGAGAGGTTAAAACCATAATTTGTTTCTTTTGCTCTGACATCTGAATGTCCATTTCATGGGTTTTCTGATGGGCAAGAAAATGTCCCTTAATGGAACTTTGCTTTCCATTACTTGTGAAAATAGAGCAAGTCACTCCCAGCTGGTGGGCACGTGGCCTCTCCGATGCTCGGCTCCTGAAGCCCAGAGTGGCGGCCGCCAGTGCGCTGGCTGCCCGAGGACTCCGGGAGCTTGACGCCTCCAGAGAGACCCGCTGCCTCTGCTAGCGGTGGCCGGCTCTTCTGGTGGGCGGCCCTTAGAAGACCCCTCTGCTCCCCATGGGCTCGACAGAGTCTCCTCAGTCCACCCTGGAGATTCTCTCGTCTTTCTCAGTCGGGGCTCCGATCAGGCCATTTTGTGTGGCATGTTTTTTGTGGGTTTCCACACTGAGTAGAATGAAAACAGTGAGTTAGCAGAATTAATCATTGGGTGACTCCCTAGTACAGCCATTAAGTCCTAGCACAGTTTTTAAATATATATTCGTACATTGAATTGATTTGTTAAAATGTTTCAAAAAGTTCTCTTGATATAAAAGGTAAACAAGAGCCGTGCTCCAGGGTCCCCGATGGAAGCACTGAGTAGCCTGTACTCAGAGTGAGGCCACCTGAAATTACCCCTTCAGATCTGGTGGAATCCTGCCCGGCTGTCACCGTGTGATGTGCTAGTAACCCAGTGTGTAAACAGCGAATCCCTCAGCGGCTCTGACGGTCAGGGTTTTCGCCTTGATGAGGCGTGAGGGTGGCGCCAGGGGCGAGGCCTCCGCCTGTCGCTGCAGGAGCCGCGGGTGTGGTCCCCGGGTCGGGAAGAGCCCCTGGACGAGGGCGCGGCAGCCCGCGGCAGTGTCCTGCCTGGAGAAGCCCGCGGCCGGAGGAGCCGGGCGGGCGACAGTCCAGGGGTCACCCAGGCGGGCACGACGCAAGCGTCCGCCGCGCGGCAGGCTCCCCGCCTTCTGCACCGGCCGCGGGAGGGTCTTGGAGAGAGCCGTGGCTCCTGGCACCGTGCGGGTGGCCTGGCAGGTGCCTTGTCCCGGCAGGTTCCCTCTCTGGCGGTCCCCATCGGCTCCGACAGTCGGTGCCGGCGTCACCGTGCCTCAGGTCCGCAGACACCTGCCGGGCGCCGAAGCCGCCTGCCGGAAGGCGCCGGCGGAGCTCCGGGGAGGGAGGCCGTGCGGGGCGGGAGGCGCGGGCTGCAGGAGGCTGCGTGCCCCGAGCGCAAGGAGGGCCCAGGAGGCCCGGAGAGAGGTGCTTCCCACCCAGCAACGTCACGTGTTAAAAATCTCCATGTTCCCCAACTATGACGGCGAGGCCTGGGGGTGGGGGCACGGGTGTGGGTCAAGCCAGTGGGCTCGCCGTCGAGCAGGGTGGCCGTGCCGGTGTCCACAGCGTCCTGACAGATCCCCTGGACTCTGACGTCTTACGGATCAGCTCCTCAGAGGCTTTGACTGTCCTGTAGACTCAAACTCTTTTTGTTCTTGGTTTTCTTCACTACAGCAACAGATTTGATAAAATAGATGAGGAACGTTGATACTGAAGCATGTGCATTGAGTGAGGGGTACACGTGTGACGATGACTCTTCCCGTGGGCCTCGGGACGGTTTTATCTGATGACACAGTAAGCTCATCTGCTCGCCAGGCGCACCCAGGGCATCGGGTAGCTCCTCAGTTGCAAAAGCCGTTGTTAAAAAGAGAAAACAGAGTGACGATTATATCCAGCGTGTCTTTTCATGGGTTGTTTGTAGAAATGCTTAAAAAAGGAAAACCAAAATAAGCCTTCCCTGTCTCGTGATCTAAAAGGAAAGCACATTAAAAAATTATGAAAGTTAGTGAGCTTACTTTTAAGATTCGTGTTGCGAGAATTCCCTTCATCCCGTCGTGAAGGCGGTTTGTTCCAGGCGTGGCATCCTGCGCCCTGGCTGTGCCCAGTCACCGCTGACGCCCTGTGACCCGCGGACTGTGGCCCGCCGGGCTCCTCTGTCGGGGCGATTCTCCAGGCAGGGCCGCTGGAGGGGGCTGCCACGCCCTCCCCAGAGGGTCCCCCCGACCCCGGGACCGCACCCGCACCTCCGGCGTCTCCCGCACTGGCGGGCACATCCTTCACCCCGGCCGCCTTCCAGGTGGCGGCACATTTTCACGTATGCTCAGTCCCCGAACCAAAGCGGATTACTGTAACACTTCGGGATTTGCTGTCAGCAGATCACAGTTTTCTGACATCATTCATCTAGAGTAAATGAGACTCTGCGCATCACTTGGTCAATGGAAATAAGTACGAATTTGACTCCGTGTTATGAATATTATTGAACACAGTTAAAGCTATAGTTTATAATGCATTCTTTAGCACTATACTGGTCTGAATGAGATATTTTAAACTTAAAAGTGGTTCTGTGTGATATTCTAAACGCAAATGATCAAGTTGGTTCGCTTCTGTGTTTCTGTGTGCAGAATCCTCGCGTCAGAGGCGGGGCGCTGAAGGCGCACCCCAGGAGCTTGCTGGCCAGCCGGAGAGGGCGTGGGGGGCTGATGGGGGTTCACTTCTGCTAGTGGTCGTGTCAGGCTCGTTTGCAAGAAACTGCAAACGCTTCCTTAGTGCTTTCTGTGTGCTAGGCATCACTAACGAAGCATTTCTCGGTGTTAGCTGCTTAATCCTCCCAACCGCTTCGTGAGGCAGGTACCATTACTAATGTCGCTCTCATTTTAAAGGCAAGGAAGCGGAGACAGCACTCTGAGCGGATGACGACGCAAAGCCAAGCTGTCTGCATCCAGCCTCCGTGCGCTGAAACGCTGTGCGACGGGCTTGTTACAAAGCGCACCGTCTCGTGATGGACGTCTCACGGGGCGTGGCTCATCGTTTCTCCTCACCTTCAGCCCCCAGCCCCACATCCCCCCCTCCGTCCTGGACCAGGTGCAGAAGCGCGTCCTGCGTCGGCCAGGGTGCCGTCTGTCGTCCCCTGAGCGCAGGAAGCCGTGACTTGGCTCGTTGTGCGTCTGGGGCTAGGCGGGGACTCGCGGTAGGTGTGTGGGTGTTCGTTCCTGCCTCACTGCTGTGGCGCAGGGAAGTGTGGCACGGGCTGCTGTGCGGACGGGACGCGGAGCCCGCAGAGGCGCAGGGGAGGGCGGCCCGGGCGGGCTGGGGACAGCGGCGGGGAGGCGCCTGGGCAGACCCCCGTCCTGGCGCTCTCCGATGGCCTCTCGGCTAGTCCCCGCCACACGGACGTGTTCTGGCTGCCCGCGGTGGTTATGGTTTGTCTTTCCGGAGCTGCCTCAGACGCGGCAGGGGCTGGGGACGCAGCTGCGGGCCAGGCTGGAGTCTCCCCCCGCTCTGCTGTCTGTCAGCCTGTGAGCTTGGGCACGCACCCTGACCTCTCTGAGCCTCTGTGACCCCGTCGGTGCTCCAGGGCTCGGATAGTTTTCACCGAGCAGGACTCCCGTGAGGACGGAGTGGAGTTACTGCTGTGAAGCACCTCCGAGGGCCTGGCCCAGGGTCACCGCAGCGAGCACCGGCCACTGACACACGCGGCGCTGAAGGGCTGCTGTCTCGCCATGGCATAGACACACGAGACACATACGTGCCTGCAACATGTATCATGCGTGTACATGTTTCGTTTTCTTTTATCCCTCCAGGTGCCTAGGAAACTTAGACTTTCTGACTCATATTTTCATTATTCCTTGCTATGTAACAAACCACCTCAAATCACAGTGGCTGAAAACAACCCGCATTCTGTTCTCTCTCACGATGCTTGGGGCTGACGGCTCCGTTGGCCGCCTGCTCCACGAGAGGTCGAGTGGGGCCGGGCGCTCCGCAGGGCTCGTTCTGCCCGGGGCGGCATGATGACCTGTGTGTGGCCTCCACGTGGCCCGCGGCTGGGCTCCGGGAAGCTGAGGCCCACGAGGGAGCCCTGCAGAATCCCACGCGGAAGCTGCAGGAGTCCCCGTGGCCTAGCCTCGGGAGTCGGGCAGTTCTTTTTTAAACATTTTTGTGTATGTATTTTTGGCTGCACTGGTCTTTGTGGGTGTGCGTGGGCTTTCTCTGGCTGGGATGCACGGGGGCTGTTCTTCACTGCAGTGCTCACTTTCCACTGGCGGCTTTCTCGTCGTGGCTCGTGGACCCGAGAATGCGTGCGCTTCTGTAGTCGTGCGGCGTGGACTTGCTTGTGGCCCGACACGTGGGGTCCTCGTGGACTGGGGACGGAGCCCGAGCCCCCGGCATCAGCCGGCAGAGGCTTAAGCACTGCGCCGTCAGGGAAGTCCTGGCGGTCAGGCGGCTCTGGCTGCAAGTCCCTGAACACCCGAGACGTCTCGGGGACGCTCCTGCTTCTTCCCTCTAGCTTTGCCCCCGTGCCCCGCCCCGCCCCGCCCCGCCCCGCCCCCACGGCCCTGGCCGCGGGCTCCTACCGCTGCGCCGACCTTGGCAGGCGTGGGGATCCGGAATCTTCTCTGCACTGAGCAGGGACCAAGACCTCACTACTGTCGCTGAAACTTGGAAAATCTTGGTTTATCGACTGCCTCTGGCAGTCAGGATTAATGACTCAGCTGAAAAGAAAAAAATCCTATGTTGGTGACAAAGAAACCCAAACATTGTCTTTCTCTTAAAGAGTTCTTGCTGTAACAATTTCCAACTCCAGCTTTATCCCCCAGGGCGCTGGGTAGCCCTAGCCCTGCTTCTGGCTGCCTGGGAGGTAGTTCCCTCAAGGAAGTGCAGGGCGGAAAGTACAGCGCCCTGAGAACGTGCCCGGAGACAGACAGGAGCCCTGAGGATCCCGTCGGGGTCCCGCCTTCGGGGCTCTGGCACTAGCCTGGGCGGTGGGCGAGCTCCCTGCGCCCGCGGCCCCTCCCGGCCTGCTGCTCCTCGCCCTGGGTGGCGCCTGGCTGCAGCCGCTGCCGGTGGGCAGTGAAGGGCCGGGAGGAAGCGGCCCACCGCCCGCGCTTGACCGAGCTCTTCCTTTACCCCCTCACTGGCTGGCCGTCTCCGACGTGCACGCCGCCTGCCGCGGGCGAGGGCTGGCACCCGGCCTCCCCGGCAGCTGACACAGGGCCTGGCGCAGACGGGACCCTCCATAAATGCTTATCGAATATTGAGTGGCTTTGGACCCCTCCCTGGGCCTCCTGGGGCACGGGTCTCCCGTGTGCCTCTGTGCCTAGTTCCTGGCCCGGCCAGCCCATGGGGCGCACGCCGGTGTCTGCCTTTCCCTCACCGGGCTTTCGCGGGGAGTGGCGTTCTCAGTGTCCTCGTCCCTGGCCCCTCTTTCCAGGGCTTCTGACCCGGAGGCGGCCTCGCCAGTGTCGAGGCGGGGCCTCCGGGGAGGGGGCCGTGTTCTCGGGCTGACTCGGAGCTTCTCCGCGGCCGGCCTGTCTCGGGCGAGGAGGGGTCCACTCAGACTTTGGAAGCAGGAGGAGGCCGGCAGTGGTCCTGAATTTGGGATGCTGCCTCGGGCTGCTGGTGGGCTCAGGAGGAGCCCCGGTGTCCAGCAGGGGGCAGGAAGCTCCCTAGAAATGACCGACACTTCCTATCTGAATGTTCCCCGACCCCCGCAAGCACAGAGCACAGACTGTCCCTTCCGGGGGCTCGTCCAAGGCCAGGTAAGGTGGAGGCTCCCCCAGTTTGGTAGCTGGCCACACTCTGGTGGCCTTCAGGTGGGGTGCTGGCTCCTCAGTACCTACAGTGACTTCCAGGAGCAGAGGAGTGCGGGCTGTGGGTGACCTGCTCTCTCTCCCATGTGCTCTGTGCCCCTTCCTCCACTGACAGGTGACGGGCCGCCGGTCACAGCTCCAGGGGGCCTCGGTGCCGCCTCTGACCCGGGTAGCGCGCTGGGAGTGCTTGCCTCGTGAAGGAGCGAGCCAGGGAAGCCGAAGGGGAGGAGGAAGGAAGGAGAAGGGTTTCACGGAGATGATATTGGTGCTGGTTCAGTAGCCTCTAGATTTTTATAACAGCAGAAGGGTGACGTCAAGTGCCCCCCTCTAGGGGCCTGCTTAGTTCTCTGCATGATGAAATGCAATGGACCATTGGAAAAAAGCAGATGTTCTTTATATACTGATAAGAAGACATTCCCAAAATACAGTATAAAAAGCTGAGTCACTCTGGGGTGTGTGTGTAACAGACTCCTTTTGTGAAAAGAGAAGAAAGAAAAATAAGATGATGTATTGTCATGTGTCGTCTAAGCAAAAAGATAAAATTAAAATAGGCATCTTTGGTGGTGGGGGAAGGCTGGTATGGGGAGTGGATGAGACAGGAACAGAAGGTTTTCCATTAAGTTTAGGTATGTTTTTATGCCTTTCATAATTTTTGTATCTGCCAAATGTATCACTCTTTCCAAAAAATGTCTTTAAGTTCCAGAAGTCAGGGAACATCCTGACTTCCTAAAGGTTGCATTTCCTTTACCTCGTGCATGTCACTGGAACGCTCCCTCAATCCTGACAAAATTGATTTCATAGTAGAATCTGATCCTTCTCATTCCAGTCAAATCTATCTCATGCGAATTGTTGCTTTCCAGTTATAAGAAAGAGAGAATGACTTGGCATGAAATAAATGGTTAGCTATTGATACATCTTTTTACTTCGCCGTTAGGGTGAATTACATTATTGATCTCTTAAATTTGTGGGCCGTTTTTACCTCAACAAACATTCAGCTTTACCAATAAATGTTTTTACCTATCAACAAAATTTGGGAAGGTTCAGGTATGTGCAGCGCTGACCACCATTTCAGCAAAGATGACCAGTCTGAAACCAGGCTCGGTTTCAGTGCCTTTCCTGTCTCTGTCGTTTATGTCTTTATCTTTGAACAGGTATCTGTTCAGGTCCTTTATGGATGAAACTACAGATGAAAATTCAGAGACATACGTGGGTATGTGTCAACCACTGTTAGGTCTACAGGAGCTTTTTCCAGGGATTTGTTTGTGGAGGAATAACTAATTATTGCACTATAAACATATTGGCATAAGTGTCTTATAGTCTTAACTTTAATACCAATTGGTAATTTCCTGACTCATTATAACCAGACTTTCACTTATTAACTTAGAATAGAATTGATCGTAGCCTCTAGATTTTTATAACAGCAGAAGGGTGACGTCAAGTGCCCCCCTCTAGGGGCCTGCTTAGTTCTCTGCATGATGAAATGCAATGGACCATTGGAAAAAAGCAGATGTTCTTTATATACTGATAAGAAGACATTCCCAAAATACAGTATAAAAAGCTGAGTCACTCTGGGGTGTGTGTGTAACAGACTCCTTTTGTGAAAAGAGAAGAAAGAAAAATAAGATGATGTATTGTCATGTGTCGTCTAAGCAAAAAGATAAAATTAAAATAGGCATCTTTGGTGGTGGGGGAAGGCTGGTATGGGGAGTGGATGAGACAGGAACAGAAGGTTTTCCATTAAGTTTAGGTATGTTTTTATGCCTTTCATAATTTTTGTATCTGCCAAATGTATCACTCTTTCCAAAAAATGTCTTTAAGTTCCAGAAGTCAGGGAACATCCTGACTTCCTAAAGGTTGCATTTCCTTTACCTCGTGCATGTCACTGGAACGCTCCCTCAATCCTGACAAAATTGATTTCATAGTAGAATCTGATCCTTCTCATTCCAGTCAAATCTATCTCATGCGAATTGTTGCTTTCCAGTTATAAGAAAGAGAGAATGACTTGGCATGAAATAAATGGTTAGCTATTGATACATCTTTTTACTTCGCCGTTAGGGTGAATTACATTATTGATCTCTTAAATTTGTGGGCCGTTTTTACCTCAACAAACATTCAGCTTTACCAATAAATGTTTTTACCTATCAACAAAATTTGGGAAGGTTCAGGTATGTGCAGCGCTGACCACCATTTCAGCAAAGATGACCAGTCTGAAACCAGGCTCGGTTTCAGTGCCTTTCCTGTCTCTGTCGTTTATGTCTTTATCTTTGAACAGGTATCTGTTCAGGTCCTTTATGGATGAAACTACAGATGAAAATTCAGAGACATACGTGGGTATGTGTCAACCACTGTTAGGTCTACAGGAGCTTTTTCCAGGGGATTTGTTTGTGGAGGAATAACTAATTATTGCACTATAAACATATTGGCATAAGTGTCTTATAGTCTTAACTTTAATACCAATTGGTAATTTCCTGACTCATTATAACCAGACTTTCACTTATTAACTTAGAATAGAATTGATCAATGTCTTCACTGAAAAAATATGTTACAACCTAGCACATTCCCATCTATTCTAATGTTCGTGGTCAATAAACATAACTTTTGTCGTAATTATGGAGAGCGGCTTTCCTTCTCACATGGAGCGTGATGAATGCAGAAGTGTGAGACTGTGCGGGACCAGGGGGCCACCTGCCATAGCGCATTCCGCTGGATTTATGTCCCTCTCCAATTAGGAGACAGTTGAGCTCAAATTAATTTAGCTCACAGCTACTAATGAGCAACATCAAAAGCAGCTCACTATAAAAACTGTTATTGAATTTTATCTCCTTCGACTTGGTGCGCCCCGGGGCGCTGGGAGGAAGGCTGCCCGCGGGCTGTGGGGCGGCCGTGAGGGTGTCTCGGGCCTCTGCCCTGGGCGTGGGGGCCGCACGTGCCCCGAGAGCAGCCTCTCGCGGGCTGTTGGAGGCCCACGGAGCCGGACGCGCCCAGCCCGCGCCTCCTGGACGGCGGCCTCTGAGTGACGCCCGTGCTCGAGGCCACTGTCCGATGTCGTCCAGCCCATCTGTGACTGGAAGCTTCCCAGGAGCCGCAGCTGACAAAGGTGAAACGGGTGAACTTCACTTTGACGTACTTTATGACTCCATATAGCCAAACCATTGTTTCAGTGTGTAAACAATGCACAAATGATTAACGAGCCAGTTCTCGTTGTGTGTTTGCACGGACTCTTGGTAGCGGGCGTGTATTTCACGTGGACAGAGCTTGGCAGCTCAGTCTCGTCTCGGTCACGTGGGCGCTGGCCCTGCGTGGCCGGGGCCGCCGCGCTGGGCGGGGTTCTGGTCTGGACTGACTCCGCCGCCGCAGAAGGCCTGACTGCCCCTCCGGGCTCCGGGCTGCGGGCTGCGGGCAGGCGGGCGTGGGCCTTGGGACGAGCGCCAGTCAAGACCCTGCGAGGCCGCAGGCGTGGAGGGCCGCTGCCGTCGCCTCCGCTCCCGGGCTGGCTGCCGCGGGCTGAGTCCCCGTCTCTGCCGGCTGCCGGTCCTGCCGCCACCCCTTCCACACCCATAAAGGCGGGATCGGTCCTCATAAACATCCCGTTTCCTCATTATCAGAGCTTGGCTTCCCCAATTACGGCCTCATAAAAGAGGGTTTTTCCACATTATTATTATTTGTGGCCCTGAAAAACATGCACATTAGTTGGAAACCTGACCAGTGCAATCGCTCTGATATCAAACAGAGCATGAAGCACACTGTCAGATGTCTACTGGGGGAATAAGGAAATCCCTGAGCATTTTATCTCCCTGGCAGTGTTCCTGAAGAATGCACAGACTGAAGTCTAGGAGCGTATTTTAATTGTGTAATGGTATAAAAGTTTAATAGGAATTCCAAGGCGTAAGGCAAGAGCATCTTGTCGGGGTGTCTGCGGCTGGTGCTCTCCTCCGTGGAGAGCCTCCCCTCGCGGGGCGCGGGGCGCGGGGCGCGGGCAGAGGGGAGGCCCCACGCGGGCTGGCCTCGGGCGGGCCTGGCCGGCACCCGGGCACCGTCTGTCACCGCCGTGCGCCCTTCCTCCTGGCTCGCGGGTGGGAGCCGGCGCTCAGGGCTGCGGGCTCCCGGGGCCCCGCCCCGCCTGGGGCAGAGGGCTCGCCCCGGGGTGTCTCTGCGCCCGTGCCCCAGCCCCGCCCCGCGCCCTCTCGCCTCCCTCCCTGCTGCCTCGCCGCTGGCGTGCCCCCTCTGCTGCCCTGCGCCCTGCCTCTGGCTCCCGGTTGCCACGGCGCCTCTGACCCGTGGAGGCCTCTGTTAGACCCCGCGTCCCAGGAGACCTCCAGGCTCCCCGCCCTCAGCAGCTGGTGCTATGATTTGAGCTGAGAACATTTGTGGCCTCTCCTCTCCTTCGTGCCGGTTGGTCGTTACTAGTGTAAATGTGGCTCGCGTGTGGATTTCTGTTACATCTAGAACCTTCTCTGTGGTTCAGTGCGCAGTGGGGGTCCCCGTCCCATTGGCGGTGCTCCTTGGCCTTTCAGCCGACCCCTCGCTGTGGTGGAGAGCGTCACCACGTAGGTCCCCCCGTCTCGGAAGCCCCTCGCTTTGCCCGTCCTCCCAGCTCCCGGAACGCCCTCGGCTCCTGCCAGCAGGCCTTCCTCTGGAGGAGCTCACTCGTTGCCCCACGGAGGTCCTGGAGAGCAGCAGCTGCGCCCTCCTCAGCCCGGTCCCGGGAGCCCTTTGAGAGGGTGGCCGAGTTACAGTCCAGGCAGCAGGCACACACACTCTGTGATGGTCACTGTTTAGTTACTGTAAGTACACTCACCCAGTGCCTCCCTACGGTTACCCCAGTGCGGGTGCTGTCACCCTGATTGAAGGGACGAGGGACTCAGCCAGAGAGAGACAGTGTGCGGCCTGCCTGAGGTCATGCCGTGCCTGCCAGGAGGGTTAGGCTGGGCCCCAGGCGGTGGCACCAGAACCCGCACACCTGCCCCTGCAATGGGCCGCCTCTGGCCTGGGTGGAGGCCACCCCTTACTCGCTGGGCCTCAGGGACAGGACGCAGGGCTTTCCTTCCTTTGAAGGAGGCGCGTCCCGTAGGGAAGCCACGCCCCTCTGCCTTGCCTCCAGCAAGCATCCAAGAAAGCAGGAAGGGCAGATGTTGGGAGCCGAGGTACTGGGGGGCTTCCTTAGCGCCCGGGGACGCCTGGGAGGCGCCAGATCAGCATGGTGGGAGAGAAGCCCCTCGCACTTCCTCGAGGCCGGGCTCTGGGCCGGCTGGCAGCCCCTGCGAGAGACGATCTGGCAGGGTCCGAGAAGGACCGGGCCCTCGGGAGAACCCGTGAGGGGCCCACGGGTAGAGGACTGGCCACTCTGAGCCGTCGCCCCCGCGTGAGGCGCGGGCAGACAGAGCTGCGGCGGGTGTTGCCAGGACTTTCACAGGCCAGACGTGTTTTTTTAAAAAAGAGAAAGGACTGAAAGGGAGTCTTCACTATTTATTTTGCCAAGTAAGGAGAGTTTAAAAGGGACAAGTGGAAGAAAAAAGCCTTCTCTTGCCACGATCATTTTTTTTTTTTAAGATTTATTTATTTATTTATTTTGGGCGGGGGTCGGGTTGGGGAGGGAGGGGGCAGGCGGGCCACTGCTATTGGTCTTTCATTTCTCTATTTTCATCCATCTTTGTTCTTTGGCTCCTGTGGGCCTCCCATTGCTGTGGCGTCTGTCGTTGCAGAGCACCGGCTCTGGGTGCATGCGCTCCAGAGCTCCGGCTCGGTGATTGGACACATCAGTCCAGCTGCTCCGCGGCACGTGGGATCTTCCCAGGCCAGGGCTCGAACCGGCACCCCTTGCACTGCAAGGCGGTGTCTTTACCCACTGGACCACCAGGGAAGCCCTAAAATTTATTTTTAATTGGAGGGTAATTACTTGACAGGGCCGTGTTGGTTGGCACCACACATCAGCATGAAGCCGTCATGGGGAGACACACGTCCCGTCCTTCTTTAGCTTTGCTCCTACATGCCACCCGCTCTAGGCTGTCGCTCTTGCTACTATTTGAGAAAAGAAGAAAAGGAGGAATGGTGAAATGAACAACAGAGGGGCTGTGGTAGAAAAGAAAGTCTGCTAGGCCCGGGGCCTTGGGTCCTAATCCCAAATCCACCACCCTGCCAAACGGGACGAGGGTCGACCCCGATCAGCTGGTCCAGGGCAAGACCGGGGCCCCGTGTTTCTCCTGAGCGCCAGGGGACGCAGACGAGGCTGGTCTGGAACGCTCGCGGCGCGGCAGTGGCGGCGAGGCTCTGCGGTGACTGGAGTCGCCCGGGACGGAGGGCTCACGCGGGAGAGAGCGGGGGAGGGTGTCCGTGGCCAGAGCCTTGAGGCGCGCAGGAAGCTCTAAAGGTTTCGTGTTCATCGAGGCCTCCGAGCATGAAGAGCCGGCCGCATCAGTAATGAGCGTGAAGAGTGGTGGTCCAGACTTTTTAAAAATTATTTTTATTTTGCTTTTTCAGGGTTTTGTTGTTTACAGCTAGACGTGAGCCCAGATCAGCCGTCGGTGCATCTTTGACCCCTCCCAGCTGAGCCCCGTCCCCTCCCCGACCGACCGCCCCCCCAGGCTGGTGCAGAGCCCCGTGAAAGTTCCCTCGGTCTTACAGCACGTTCACCGTGGTTGTCTCTTTCACACCTGATAGCGTGGGTGTCCGCGTTGCTCTTTCCGGACCTCTCACCCCGTCCTCCCTCCCCGCAGCGTCCAGGGGCCCGTTCTCTGTGTGTGTTTCTCCGTCGCTGCTCTGCGTGTGCACGCATCAGCGCCATCTTTCTAGGTTCCACACGGACACGTCCGTGTGCTCTATTTGTCCTCTTGTTGCCGTACTTCGCTTTGTATGATAGGCTCTAGAGTCAGCCGCCTCATTAGGACTGACTCAGATGCTCTTTTTGTGGCTGACAAGTACTCCCTTGTATATGTGTCCCAGAGCTTTTGCATCCATTCGTTCGTCAGTGGGCATCTTGGTTGCTTCCATGTTCTAGCTATTGTATAGAGAGCTGCAGTGAACATTGGGGCACGGGTGCTTCTTTCAGTTTTGATTTCATCAGGCTATAAGCCTAAGAGTGGGATTGCTGGGTCGAATGATGCTTCCATTTTAGCTTTTGAAGGAATCTCCACACTGACTTCTAAGACTGGCTGACCAGACCTCATGTCCCCTCCCGCCTCAGCCTTAAAGAGGCGTTGGGTGGGCGTGGGCGCGTGGAGAAGACGCCCGTGCCCGTCCCGGCTCTCAGACCGGAGGAAGCGCCCGAGCCTCGGGCTTGTGAAATGCAGATTGCTGGGCCCCGACCCAGAACGATGAAGCCGCCAGGCCTGGACTGGCACCCGGGAATCGGCCTTCACGGCAACTTCCCAGAGACTTCTGAGAACCACTGGTTTATAGCAAGAGCCCCTCCCCGCAGGGCATGCGGGGCGGGGGGCTCACGGTGCGGGTGATCCCCGGGCCCAGCGTGGAGGGGCAGAGACGCAGCGGGAGGGGCTGCTGGTGGGGGGCTGTTAAGGCCGGGCTGAGGCTCCAGACCGGGCCGGCCGGTTGCGGTGGACGGGATGCTGCGAACAGGCCGCTGGGCTGTACGTTGCGCATCGACCTCTGGATTCCTATCACCAAGCACAAGGGTGGCGTGGTCTTCCCGCCTGAAATTGCTCTCCTCCTTCCCTCCATTCTTTCTGAAGCCGGCTGCCTTCCAGGAGCCTGCTATGACAATGAGGTTGCAGACCACCCCGCCGGGCCAACCCTAACGCGCTGGGGTCCGGTGCCAGTGCACAGGGCTCTGGAGCTGGGCAAAGCCCCATCTGGAGAGGCATTGGGGTGGGCTGGCTTCCAGAGGTACAGCGGCCTGCCCCCCACTCCCACCCTGCAACTCAGGAGGAGGCATCACACCCAGATACCACGTGAAGGGCAGAGAGGGCTGGCTGGCATTCTGGCTGACCCTGGATCCTCTGAGAAGAGAAACCACTGGAGCTTGAATGAATGTCAGTTCAATGGAATATTTTCATAACGTGGTCCTTGGAGCAGTAAGGTGGTATGCTCGTAGTTTTGCTGCCTCTGGTAACCGGGCCGATGGAGGGCCGCCTGGCACTCTGAGCGGCCTGTGCCCGCTTGCTCGGCGCATCTGCTCACGGCGCCCTTGGGCAGAGTGCTGCTGCTGGTGGCAGGTGGGAGGAAGGGATGGAAAAGCAACCGCCTTTTGCACACGGCCTTTCCTTGGAGGAGGAGTCCCCGTGTCCAGCAGGGGGCAGCAGTGCCCAAACAGCAGAGGGTGAGCCTCCAGGCCGGGTCCTCTCTGGAGACAGCCTCGCAGGGCAGCTCTTGCAGCCGATGCTGGGGCGGCCGCACCCCGCCGGCAAGCCTTTGATTTTTCTCTGTGTGCTGAGAAGTCAATAAATGTTTAGGTCTGCTGGGTTTTAATTCTGGAAGTTTTCTTTTCATCTTGAGGCTGCTCTGTGTAATTCAGAATTTCTGCAGCATTGAAAATTGCAAATAAACCAGGATTGAGAAGTTGGCTTTATTAATATAATAGTTGAGTTAATGGACATTGAAACATTGCAATGCAGCCCTTCTTCTCAGGGCTGGAATTTTATTAGAGCGCTAATGGCTATGACACCAAATGGGAGACTTTATTGGTTGATATTTGTTTTGAGGTTCTGCGAACAGGCCGCTGGGCTGTCGTTGCGCATCGACCTCTGGATTCCTATCACCAAGCACAAGGGTGGCGTGGTCTTCCCGCCTGAAATTGCTCTCCTCCTTCCCTCCATTCTTTCTGAAGCCGGCTGCCTTCCAGGAGCCTGCTATGACAATGAGGTTGCAGACCACCCCGCCGGGCCAACCCTAACGCGCTGGGGTCCGGTGCCAGTGCACAGGGCTCTGGAGCTGGGCAAAGCCCCATCTGGAGAGGCATTGGGGTGGGCTGGCTTCCAGAGGTACAGCGGCCTGCCCCCCACTCCCACCCTGCAACTCAGGAGGAGGCATCACACCCAGATACCACGTGAAGGGCAGAGAGGGCTGGCTGGCATTCTGGCTGACCCTGGATCCTCTGAGAAGAGAAACCACTGGAGCTTGAATGAATGTCAGTTCAATGGAATATTTTCATAACGTGGTCCTTGGAGCAGTAAGGTGGTATGCTCGTAGTTTTGCTGCCTCTGGTAACCGGGCCGATGGAGGGCCGCCTGGCACTCTGAGCGGCCTGTGCCCGCTTGCTCGGCGCATCTGCTCACGGCGCCCTTGGGCAGAGTGCTGCTGCTGGTGGCAGGTGGGAGGAAGGGATGGAAAAGCAACCGCCTTTTGCACACGGCCTTTCCTTGGAGGGAGGAGTCCCCGTGTCCAGCAGGGGGCAGCAGTGCCCAAACAGCAGAGGGTGAGCCTCCAGGCCGGGTCCTCTCTGGAGACAGCCTCGCAGGGCAGCTCTTGCAGCCGATGCTGGGGCGGCCGCACCCCGCCGGCAAGCCTTTGATTTTTCTCTGTGTGCTGAGAAGTCAATAAATGTTTAGGTCTGCTGGGTTTTAATTCTGGAAGTTTTCTTTTCATCTTGAGGCTGCTCTGTGTAATTCAGAATTTCTGCAGCATTGAAAATTGCAAATAAACCAGGATTGAGAAGTTGGCTTTATTAATATAATAGTTGAGTTAATGGACATTGAAACATTGCAATGCAGCCCTTCTTCTCAGGGCTGGAATTTTATTAGAGCGCTAATGGCTATGACACCAAATGGGAGACTTTATTGGTTGATATTTGTTTTGAGGTTGAGGAAATTAACAGGTGCAGGAAAACAAATCTCAAGAAACAGGCAGTTTTCTCTGATTTAGAGGTATTAGTTTGTCCATTCCTAAAACAGATAACATGGCTGTTTTATTTTTTATTTAAAAAAAATTTTTTTTTTTTTGGCCTCTATGTCATCATTTGTTTTGGTCCATCTTTATTCTTTGGCCTGTGTGGGCCTCCCATTGCAGTGGCCTCTCCTGTCACAGAGCACCGGCCCCAGGCGCATGTGCTCCAGAGCGCTGGCTCGTAATTGGACACACCCGTCCAGCTGATCCGCGGGCACTTGGGGTCTCCCTGGGCCAGGGATCGAACCGGTGTCCCTCGCACTGCAAGGCGGACTCTTTACCCACTGGACCACCAGGGAAGCCCTATTTTTTTTTTTTTAATATATGTTTTTCTCTGCAATTTGTCAAGTTTGTTTGTAAATGACTTTAATGATAGATGACTTTGCCTCTTTTCTGGACTAGAGCGTCCTGCAGCCCAAAGTACGTCTCCTTTGGGAAGCGCCTCACATCTTTCAGAATACTTCTCTCCCCCCCCCTCTGCCATCCCCCCCCCCCCCCAACCCCAAGGTTAATTTAATCCTGTTGTTCTTAAATGAAGCACCCTGAATCGTCCTCCTGCCCTGCCCTGATTTCTTCCTCTCTCTGTTTAAACCCTTCAAGGATATGATAGTCTAGAACATATTTCAATCATCATGTCTCCTTTTCAGCCAGCTCGTTCTGTTCTGGGCGCTCGTTTTGGCTTGTGCTGAAGCACAGTTTTTCACAGCATTGTTTTTAGTTTAAATAACATGCAGTCTACAATCGCTAAAGGTCTTTTGGTACATTCCACTTGAGGTCTCGCCATTAAATAATGTTTTGATGGAACGGGAACCCAGATCTTGAGGCTGCTCTGTGTAATTCAGAATTTCTGCAGCATTGAAAATTGCAAATAAACCAGGATTGAGAAGTTGGCTTTATTAATATAATAGTTGAGTTAATGGACATTGAAACATTGCAATGCAGCCCTTCTTCTCAGGGCTGGAATTTTATTAGAGCGCTAATGGCTATGACACCAAATGGGAGACTTTATTGGTTGATATTTGTTTTGAGGTTGAGGAAATTAACAGGTGCAGGAAAACAAATCTCAAGAAACAGGCAGTTTTCTCTGATTTAGAGGTATTAGTTTGTCCATTCCTAAAACAGATAACATGGCTGTTTTATTTTTTATTTAAAAAAAATTTTTTTTTTTTTGGCCTCTATGTCATCATTTGTTTTGGTCCATCTTTATTCTTTGGCCTGTGTGGGCCTCCCATTGCAGTGGCCTCTCCTGTCACAGAGCACCGGCCCCAGGCGCATGTGCTCCAGAGCGCTGGCTCGTAATTGGACACACCCGTCCAGCTGATCCGCGGGCACTTGGGGTCTCCCTGGGCCAGGGATCGAACCGGTGTCCCTCGCACTGCAAGGCGGACTCTTTACCCACTGGACCACCAGGGAAGCCCTATTTTTTTTTTTTTAATATATGTTTTTCTCTGCAATTTGTCAAGTTTGTTTGTAAATGACTTTAATGATAGATGACTTTGCCTCTTTGCTGGACTAGAGCGTCCTGCAGCCCAAAGTACGTCTCCTTTGGGAAGCGTCTCACATCTTACAGAATACTTCTCTCCACCACCCTCTGCCATCACCCCCCCCCCCCAACCCCAAGGTTAATTTAATCCTGTTGTTCTTAAATGAAGCACCCTGAATCGTCCTCCTGCCCTGCCCTGATTTCTTCCTCTCTCTGTTTAAACCCTTCAAGGATATGATAGTCTAGAACATATTTCAATCATCATGTCTCCTTTTCAGCCAGCTCGTTCTGTTCTGGGCGCTCGTTTTGGCTTGTGCTGAAGCACAGTTTTTCACAGCATTGTTTTTAGTTTAAATAACATGCAGTCTACAATCGCTAAAGGTCTTTTGGTACATTCCACTTGAGGTCTCGCCATTAAATAATGTTTTGATGGAACGGGAACCCAGCTTTCCATAGGAGGAAATGCTATTGGCTCCCAGCCCTAATTGGCTATAAATTTAGCTAAAGGTCCATCTGCCTTGGGAGCCAGACTATCTTCTCCGAGCTCAGAGTGGTGCCCTGGATAACGTGTTTACCAGATCGACTCAGTAAATAAATATGTATTTGTAAGTGCATCATTTAGAAAAGTGTCAAGTGCGAGGAATTTAAGTCTGCTAAGCCAGCAAATGTAAGTTTTCTGTTTTCTTACTCGAGCTTGTTACATGTCAGCTCCTCAATTTAGCAGCTCTGTGACCTTGCATATATTGCTTAGCCTTGCTGAGTCTCAGTTTCCTCTGCTGCAAAATAGGGAATGAGGGGACCAGACAGAGGTATGCTGTGTTTAACAGAACACACGTCAGCCCCCAGGCCTGGCGGAGGCCTTTTGGTCTTGTTGCTGCGGTGTTGTCCTCCTCCTGCTGTTATGCAGCCTAATTCCCACGCCTGGGTGTCTCTCAAAGCCCACCTGCCTGCGCACTCTCGTCTCTCCACAGACCTGCCTCGGGGAACGCCTCCCTGGTCCCCCGTCAGCCCCGCTCCGCCCCGCTGTGGGTCACTCTTGTTAGGTGTTTCTTCCGAAGCACTTGTCCCAGTTGCAGTTAGTGGGCTGTACCCGTGCTCACATGTGGGTTAGTGGTGGTGCTCCTGTCTTAGGCTGGGAGACAAGTGCCCAGGCGTTGGGTAAAAGCCTTACACACAGGTCGCATTCATGAAATGCTGTTGTCTGTATCAAATGTATGATTGTCTTTTAATTTCTTCTAACTGAAGCAGGGCTTCCCGGGTGGTGCTAGTGCTAAAGAATCTTCCTGCCAGCGCAGGAGAGCTAAGAGACGTGGGTTCGCTCCCTGGGCGGGAAGACCCCCGGAGGAGGGCACGGCAGCCCACGCCAGTCTTGCCCGGAGAGTCCCGTGGACAGAGGCGCCTGGGGGGCTGCCGTCCACACGGGGGCAAAGAGTTGGACACGACTGCAGCGACTTCACACGCACGCATGGTTGACTTCCAATGTTGTGTTAGTTTCAGGTGTACAGCAGTTTGTTTCAGTTATGTGTATGGTTACACAGAGAGAGAGAGAGAGATTTTTTAAGGTCCTTCTTCATTATGGGTTGTTATATGATATGTTGACTGCAGTTCCTTGTGCTGTTCAGTAGTACCTTGTTTATGAATCCTATATATAGTAGTGTGTATCTGTTTATCCCAGACTCCTAGTTTATTCTTCTCCCCATAAAATAATATATTTTAAAAGATGAAAAGAAAAAAAAAAAAAACACCAACAAAAGACATTGTTTGCTGTCTCTGCATCAGCTTAAAGAGGCCAGAGCCTGATTCTGCCCCAGTTATCCCTAAAGCAGCAGTGGCTAGAGTCAGGGCCTGCCACTCCGGGATTGCGGGGGCAGGTCACTGGATGAAGGAACGCTCGTCGTCCTTGATCCTGGCCAGCCGGGCGTTCACTTCCCCGTGAGTGTGACGTGCTCAGCCTTTCTCCTACATCACCACCACCAGACCAAGTGCTTTTCCTAAATTCTAGCCGTGCTTCAAGCCTCTGGCGGTTAAAGTGTCCTCTCTGCGGTCGTCCTATCGAGTGTGTCTGCGCTCCCAGGCTGGATAGGGCACCTCGCAGACTCAGGCCTCAGAGCTCCCCCCTCGGGCCTCGGGGGCCTGGCGACCCAGCAAGGCAGCCGCACAGAGGGAGCGGGGCCGGCAGTGAGGCTGCGTGGCCGGGCGGCGACTGAATCTTTTATCAAAGTAGAGTTGGCTTGTTGTTTTTTTTTTTTAACTTTTATTATACTCTTAACTTTTACAGAGTTTTGTTGTTTACAGATATGTATGTTCTCAGATGAGTCATATGTATATCCCCCCCATTAGAGTTGGTTTAACAACATTGTGTTAATTTCCACTGTATAGAAAAGTGACTCGGTTACACACACACACACACACATTCTTTTTTATAATTTTTCCCATTATGGTTTACCATAGGATATTGAAAATATATATATATATTCTTATTTATAATTTTTCACATTATGGTTTACCACAGGATATTGAAAATATACATATATGTTCTTCTCTATAATTTTTCCCATTATGGTTTACCACGGGGTATTGACAGTAACTCTGTGCTCTGCCGTAGGACCGTGTTGTTTGTCCATTCTGTGTAAGAAAGCTTGGTCTGCGAACCCCTTCTTGCCACCCTCTCCCCAGCAGTCCCCACCTTGGCAGCCGTCAGCTGGTTTCTTTGTCCACAAGTCTGTCTCATAGGTAGGTTCATTTGTGTGAATCTAAAATCATATGTTAGCTTCCACAAACAAGGGATATCATATGGTACTTGTCTCTTTCTGATTTCTTTCACTCGTGTGATAGTTTCCACATCCACTGATACCATCGCAGATGACCATGACACTGTCGTGATCGTGCTGCTCCACTCTCGCGGGGCTGAGTAGCCTCCGCTGTCCGCGTGGACCACAGCTGCTGCACCCGCCCCCTGACGGCGGCGTTTGGTGGACGTCAGGGGGTTTGCACGTCGTGGCTGTGGACAGAGCTGCAGTGAATGGGGTGCCTGTGTCCTTCAGGACTATAGTTTTTTCTGGATGTGCACCCAGGAGTGGGACTGCTGGATCGTGACCGTTCTGTTTTTAGCTTTCCGAGGAGCCTTTGTACTGTTCTGCATAGTGGCTGCGCTGATTTGCGTTCTCACCAACAGTGTGGGAGGGTTCTCTTTTCTCCACTTCCTCCCCAGCATCTGTTACTCATTCTGAGTGGAGGGAGGTGAGGCCTCATGGTAGTTTTGACTTGCGTTCCTGAGTAGTCAGTGGTGCTGAGCATCTTTGCACGTGCCAGTGGACCGTCTGTGTGGCTCCTTTGCGGACATGTCTCTTTAGGTCTTCTGCCAGTGTTTGACTGGGTTGTTTGTTTGGCTGCTGTTGTTGAAGTTTATGAACTGTTGGTATATATTTTGTCAGTCACATCATTTGCAGATATTTTCTGCTGGTCCGTAGGTTGTCTTTTCATTTTGCTGATGGTTCCTTTGCCGTACAAAAGCTTGTAAGTTTGCTTAGGCCCCGTTCGTTTATTTTTGCTCTTATTTCTTTTGCCTTGGATAACCGACCTAAAAAACCCGAAACAAGCACATTGGTACACTTTTCTTCAGAGGATGTTTTGCCTATGTTCTCTTGTAGGGGTTTTGCGGTATGTCTTGTAGCTAAGTCCTCCAGCCGTTTTGAGTTCGTGTCTCTGTGTGGTGTGAGGGTGATTCCTGGCTTCATTGACGTGCACGTGGCTGCCCAGCTTTCCCAGCACCGGCTGCTGAAGAGACTGCTTTTTTCCGTTGTGTACTCTTGCCTCCCTTGTCAAAGATTAATTAACTGTGGGTGTGGGGGTCTATTTCTGGGCTCTCTGTTCTGTTCCACTGACCCATATGTCTTTTTTCATGCCAGTGCTGTGCTGTTTTGATTACTGTACCTTTGTAGGACCTAAATGAGATGTTTGACTTGGGGCGTGGTCTTCCTCTTTGCCCAGAGCATCACACGTGGAGCCGCTATGGGGCAGCGTCTCACGGGCTGGTTCTGTTGACGAACGTCTGTGTCCCCACACTTCGCTCTCCATGCACAGGAGGGGTCTCCTGAAGGGTCCCGTGCCCCTGCTGCTGTTGAACGAGCCTGGAGACCGACAGTGCCAGGTCCCCACCGGGAGACTCCATCACCTCACTCTGAGGTGGACAGTTTCCTCACTCAAGAGCTTCACCGTGGCTTTCTAAGCTGGTTGCCCTGAGAATCTCATTAACAAATGGCCCAGAACATGACTTCCTTTTAGTTAACTCACACTGGTGCCAAGAGACCAGGCTGTGTCTTTTTGTGATGCTCACAAACAACCTGTTTAATAGTCTATTTTACGTTTTTAAGGAGTACTTAGGACAAGATAAACTTAAGTTTCAGTCTTCCCCTGTTTCTGGAACTCCGGGGTATTTGCTCAGTTCCCGTCTCCTGGCTTCTCCGAGAGCCTGGAGCCTGTGGGTGTTGCTAACAGAGTCTCTGATGTCTTTCTGGAATATTCCTCCACATCCCAGATACATTTTGCTGATTCAACACCGAGTCACCATAGATTGAGATGGCTTCCTTCTATCTTCTGGCTTGATGAGGACTTCACTTGTTTTCTGGGACATTAGCTTTATAGTGTCCAATTTGCAGACTCATTGACTAGGAGGGATTAAAATCTCCCTGGCTTCCTTGATGGCTCAGATGGTAAAGAATTTGCTTGTAATGTGGGAGACCCAGTTTCTATCCCTGGGCCGGGAAGATCCGCTGGAGAAGGAAATGGGAACCCACTCCAGTATCCTTGCCTAGAGAATACCATGGACAGAGGGCGGCTGGGGGGCTGCAGCGCATGGGGTCGCAAAGAGTTGGACATCACTGAGCAAATAAAAACATAAAAATTAAACATAAGTAAAAGCCCAGTTGGAATTTTCATATTGGGGTTAAGACACTGGGGTTTTGTGTTATCTGTTTATTTTGTCACACTTTAATCAAAGAGTCTGCCCCTTTGTTCCGTTTGCTCTTAGTATCATCTTTAAAACCTTCTTTTGTTGTCTTATTTATTGCTCATAAACCTCAGTGCATGTGGGGCCTTCCTCTGGATGCAGAGGTTCCTGCACGACCTTGACACGTTTAAACAGTTCCTCCTGACTTGCGTGTCTCCGGTTCCATCCTTTCTGTCTGCCTTTTAAGCCCCTGGGCTGAGCAGCGAGGCCCCAGCAGACGCTGTTGCTTCCTCGGGAGGCCTTCTCTCTCCGCCTCCTCTTCCTCGCCGGCTCGGGAGTGCTGTGGCTTTCTAAGCTGGTTGCCCTGAGAATCTCATTAACAAATGGCCCAGAACATGACTTCCTTTTAGTTAACTCACACTGGTGCCAAGAGACCAGGCTGTGTCTTTTTGTGATGCTCACAAACAACCTGTTTAATAGTCTATTTTACGTTTTTAAGGAGTACTTAGGACAAGATAAACTTAAGTTTCAGTCTTCCCCTGTTTCTGGAACTCCGGGGTATTTGCTCAGTTCCCGTCTCCTGGCTTCTCCGAGAGCCTGGAGCCTGTGGGTGTTGCTAACAGAGTCTCTGATGTCTTTCTGGAATATTCCTCCACATCCCAGATACATTTTGCTGATTCAACACCGAGTCACCATAGATTGAGATGGCTTCCTTCTATCTTCTGGCTTGATGAGGACTTCACTTGTTTTCTGGGACATTAGCTTTATAGTGTCCAATTTGCAGACTCATTGACTAGGAGGGATTAAAATCTCCCTGGCTTCCTTGATGGCTCAGATGGTAAAGAATTTGCTTGTAATGTGGGAGACCCAGTTTCTATCCCTGGGCCGGGAAGATCCGCTGGAGAAGGAAATGGGAACCCACTCCAGTATCCTTGCCTAGAGAATACCATGGACAGAGGGCGGCTGGGGGGCTGCAGCGCATGGGGTCGCAAAGAGTTGGACATCACTGAGCAAATAAAAACATAAAAATTAAACATAAGTAAAAGCCCAGTTGGAATTTTCATATTGGGGTTAAGACACTGGGGTTTTGTGTTATCTGTTTATTTTGTCACACTTTAATCAAAGAGTCTGCCCCTTTGTTCCGTTTGCTCTTAGTATCATCTTTAAAACCTTCTTTTGTTGTCTTATTTATTGCTCATAAACCTCAGTGCATGTGGGGCCTTCCTCTGGATGCAGAGGTTCCTGCACGACCTTGACACGTTTAAACAGTTCCTCCTGACTTGCGTGTCTCCGGTTCCATCCTTTCTGTCTGCCTTTTAAGCCCCTGGGCTGAGCAGCGAGGCCCCAGCAGAGCGCTGTTGCTTCCTCGGGAGGCCTTCTCTCTCCCGCCTCCTCTTCCTCGCCGGCTCGGGAGTGCTGTGCGGCCAGAGCCGTGTTTCACACGCAGGCAGTGATACTTTTTGCCCAGCGGCTGCTGGGACGACTCATGCCCCCTTCCTCCTGGGCCTCCGGCAGCGGCGGCCAGGGGGCTGGTGACGGCGTGAGCAGGCGTGGTGGCACGTGCTCGCCAGTGGGCTGTTGGGGGGGCAGAACCAACGAGATGCTCCTGTTGCCCTTGAAGGACAAGGAAAGAAGGTGGCGGTCAAGAGCAGCAGCGGAGGCGGGCGGCAGCAGCGGGGGCGTGCCGGCCTGTGCCCACGCGGCAGCCCTCCCCGTGGCCGTGGACGGCAGGCGGTGCCCCGCCGGGTGAGGGCTGCTGTGGGTGCCGGCAGTGACCAGTCCCTGTCCCCGAGGCGCGGCGCCGGGCAGCGCTCCGACCTCGTCTCGAGGCTCCGGCCCATGCCCGCGGCCCCGCGGGGCTGTCGGAAGCACGGGGACGTGAGCTCTGTCACCGCAGCGATGCCCCGAGGCCTCCAGGCCTCACTCAGATCCTTTCTCACATGCCGGAGGTGCCTCCTCCTCGCCCTCATTTTTCCATTCTGGGTTCTGTATGTTCTTAACTGTTAGTGCCATGCGGCCAGCGGCTTCCCTGCGCTCAGTGCAGTCGGGGTGACAGTCGTCCGGAGTGTGCCTGGCCCCAGACCACGGCTCCCCGCCAAGAG
Organism: Tragulus kanchil; assembly: GCA_022376925.1. Lineage (NCBI taxonomy): Eukaryota > Metazoa > Chordata > Mammalia > Artiodactyla > Tragulidae > Tragulus > Tragulus kanchil. Next base: position 125,484,071 of record JAIOJX010000026.1, read on the forward strand.
CCCTCCTCCCGCCCCCGTCTCAGGCTCTGGTGTTTGGTCTCTGCCTTTATTCTTCAGTGTCTTCCTAAACCAAGACAACCTGTTTTCAGCAGAGAGATGTTCCTTCATTTCTGTGCCAGGAAGCACGTCCAAGGATGCATGTGACTGTGTAGCTTCTTCTACTCCGACCCGTCTGCTGGAGCTTGCTCAGCTCACGTCCGTCGAGCCAGTGATGCTCTGCAAGCACCCCTCCTCCGCTGCCCTCTCCTCCGCTGCCTCCGTCTCTCCCAGCTTCAGGGCCTTTTCCAGCGAGTTGGCTCTTCGCACCAGGTGGCCAAAGTATTGGCGCGCCAGTGTCAGTCCTTGTGATGAACGGTCAGGGTTGATTTCCTTTGCGATTGACGGGCTGGATCTCCTGCCGTCCAGCAGACTGGGGAGTCTTCTCCAGTGAGAAAGCATCCGCTCGTCGGTGCGCAGCCTTCCTTATGGTCCAGCTCCCACGACGGTACGCGGCTACTGGAACGACCACAGCTTTGACTCCGTGGGCCTTTGTCGGCAAAATGATGTCTTTGCTTTTTAATACTCAGTCTAGGTTTGTCATAGCTTTCCTTCCAGGGAGCAAGCCTCTTTACATTTCTTGGCTGCAGTCACCATCCACAGTGACTTTGGAGCCCAAGAAAATAAAGTCGGTCCCTGCTTTCACGTTTTCCCCTTGTATTTGCCGTGAAGTGATGGGGACCAGATGCCATGATTTACTTTTTTGAATGTTGAGCTTTAAGCCAGCCTTTCCACTCTTCTCTTTCACCGTCATCACGGGGCTCTTCAGTCCCTCTGCACGCCCTGCCTCAGGGCTCAGGGCACCGTCTACCTGCTCCGGTGCCGCTGTGTCAGCCAGGGTCCAGTGCTCAGTGCACGTGTCTGCGGACACTTGGCTGTCGGCGCCTACCATCAGCAGGTGCCTCTCCTGGCGTTTGATTCGCCAGCCCTCAGACGCCTCTCTGTGCTGGGGCTGCGGCAGGCCTGTGCGTGTGGGTGGAGCCGGGTGGGCTGCTGAGGGGATAGAAAGGCTTCCGGGCACCCTCCTGAAAGCCCGCCAAGCGATCCAGCCCAGCCGCCTTGTTGGGAGTTCCCCCCGCAGCCACGCAGCTGAATCGTGGAGGAATCACACTGCAGCCTGGGCACCAGTGAGTAAGAGGCAGCCTCGCCGGGCGAGGTGCTGAGAGCGCGCTCCGCTGAGGAGAGTCTAATCTCACCTTGGTGAGAGACCAAGGGCGAAGCACAAAAAGATGGGGCTAATTTTGAAGAAGGGAAAGGGATAACTCGCTAACATGTCGTGGGTGACAGCGGGGACTGTCACGGGCGCCGTGTCGGAGCTTACTCTGATTACTGTTCTCACTAGTTCTCGCTGAGAGACACTATTGAACAGCCCAGAGACCTTTTCGCGAGCACGGCGTGGTCCCCTCAGGGTGTGAGCCTCGGACCTCGACAATAAAGTGTCATGATCTCAAGCATTGTCAAACCAAGAGTGGGTTTATTAATCATCAAATAAAAGCAAGTACAAATAATCAGAAATAATCAGAACTTAACCAAATGCAAACAGCTACTCTTACCCCAGAGCTGGAGAGTCTCGTCTCACATCGGCACAGCCGACCTCCGTGAGCGAACCTCCCACACAATCTACTCTCCCCCCTTTATAGGAAAAATCCTTCGTCATTTAATCACAGCTGTATATATTTTACTTTTGTTTTCACTTATAATCTAAGAAATCACATTTATTTAAAGGACAAACTAATGTTTTCTTTATTCAAACTCATAACCTAAGGAAAAAAAAAAAAAAAACACTGCTCCTGGCTTTTCTGTCCTGCGAGCTTACAACTTGAGCTAGACCGGAACAGGTTCCTCAGGCCAAGGACTAAGCTAACCTGTTCTTAAGAAAGTAAAGAGATAAGGTTGGAATGTTGCCACTAGGGCTTTCCTTGTGGGCCAGTAGCTTTCAAGCTTCGCTTACAGGTGAAACTCTGGTGAGTCACAAATTCCTCATCGCTGGAGGACGAGCCTTGGCTCACCTGGCTGTAATTTCTCTTAGAGACAGACTTCTTCCCTTAGGGTTAGTATGTACGCCTCCCTTGGGTATCATCATATTCACTCACTCTTCGGCCGCATCTGAGCTAACATCACTTTCTAGAGGGCGGATCCTAGGTCTCACAAGCTTATCTGGGGTTTGAGGATCATCTGAGTCGTCTTCTTCATCTTCACGAATTTCTCTGTATCCTAAAGCCCAACATATACCCGAGAAGTCTCCCGTGGTTGCCCACGACAGGACGTGTTCAGCCCGTTTCGTCTGTGGTCCCGCAGTTTGGAAGAGGGCGGGTCTTTGTCGCTGGATGCTCACAGACAGCGCTGAACGGCGGGGGTGCCTTCCTTCCGGAAGAAACGTCTGGGCTCTCTGTTGCGTCTGTGGTTTGCTGTGAGCTGCCTCCACTTTCTTTCAAAGCCCTTTGGAAAGACGGGGCATATTTAGTGTGCTTGTTCTTTGGGACTGATGCCAGGCATTAGAATGTCAGCCCCTGTGGCTAGAACAAGCCAGCGAATGGGGCGGCCACAGCGGCATTGTGTGTGTGTGTGTGTGTGTGTGTAAGGTAGTCTATTTCAGTTCACAGTTTATGCAGAATGCCCTGTCTGGAGGGGACTCACGGGCTACCAGTTTTACTCTTTCATGGTCTAGCTGAGGAATGAGGCCGATAGAAGAGCAGAGACTTGCCTAAGGTAACAACTTAGGAGTACTCAGAGCTTGAATTGATGATTTCTGATTCATGTATCAGTGATTATTCCATTGTTACACCAAGCTGCATTTCCATCCAGAGCATTTTTATAATGTCGACTCAACTAGCTCATTTTGCTGAACATTCCCAGCATTTATTCTCGATTTCACCACGTGTAGCTTTGGAAGGGCGGCTCTGTCATGCAGCGGTTTCGTCTGGCTTTCGTGCAGGAAGAGCTCTGGCCCCTCATTCTGCGGCAGTGAGCTTGGTGCTTGTAATCGATTGCCGTCAGCATTGTAGAGCAGTGCTTTGGGCTGCAAGGAATAGAAAACCTAACCACAGTTGCTGGCTTTCTGAGATGACAGAAAGTCTGGACATAGAAGCCTTTTCGGACGGGCTCGGTGGCTCAGTGCTGTCGGGAATGACGGCAGAGTCTTTCGGCCGTCGCCCGTGGTCACAAGGGGACGGCCGTGATCCAGCCGTCGTGTTCGCGGTTGAGGTGAGGGGAAAGAGCAGGAGGTGGAGCCGGCTTCGTCCTCCTTGTTGCTAGGGGAGGAACGCCCAAGCAGCCTTCTGCCGAGTCTCATTGGCTAGAATTGGGCCACGGTGCAAGCCAGTTGTGAAGATGGGACAGGCTGGCCTTCGCGGACCTAGACCAGTCGGGACCCACTCCCTGGAGCTGGGCGCACGGTCCGGGGTCTCTCGTGCTGAGGGGGAGGAAGGGAACAGTGCCAGGCGCTTCTGAGCAGTCCACGTGTCTCAAAGGGACACGGCCTCATGGGGACGCGATCCAGCGACGGAGCAGAGACACTTCCCGCCACCCCGAAGCCGTCTAGGCCCCTCACGTGTGTGCGCTTTCCAAGGACAAGCTTGACGTGAGGACAGTGCTTTTTTAAATGTCTGATTCTCTGATCTTTTTATACCTTTAGCAAAGATTATTTTTATACCAAAGGCTTATCTGAGGATAACAAGCCAGTTCCATCGCCAGACGTTCGTAGAGCGCAACCCGAGGAACCCTGACTGTCCAGAACACTTTGTACTGACGTGTAGCTCAACTTTTTCTTTTTTTCTTTTTTTTAAAGATTTATTTATTTATTTTGGGCGGGGGTCGGGTTGGGGAAGGAAGGGAGCGGGTGGGCCACTTCTATTGGTCTTTCGTTTCTCTATTTTCATCCGTCTTTGTTCTTTGGCTCCTGTGGGCCTCCCATCGCGGTGGCGTCTGTTGTCGCAGAGCACCGGCTCTGGGCGCATGCGCTCCAGAGCTCGGGCTCGGTCATTGGACACATCGGTCCAGCTGCTCCGCGGCACGTGGGATCTTCCCAGGCCAGGGCTCGAACCGGCGCCCCTTGCACTGCCAGGCGGTGTCCTTACCCACTGGACCACCAGGGGAAGCCCATAGCTCAACTTCTAAAGCCAGGCTAGAGGAGAAATTGTATGAAGAGTGCATCACATGTATATACTAGACAAATCATTATTATTATTTTTTAAACAAATCATTCTGTTTCATGGTATAAAAGACATGATTCTTAGGTGATTATGCCTAGGATTCTGTTAGGTCAAATGACAGGAGGCTGTCAGTAACACTGAGAGTTTTCAGAGCTCATTCAGCAGACACGCACAGCTACAGTCTGGTCTTGAACAACACGGCTTGAGCGGCACGGGCCCGCGCATGCGCAGAGGCTCCCTGTCAGGCAGGGTGGTGCCCACGCCGCCGGGTCGTTCACGGCCAGCCGTGCCGCCTGGACTCTTCTAACCACATCGGAAGATGGGAAACAGGCTGGCCTGGACCTAGACCAGTCGGGACCCACTCCCTGGAGCTGGGCGCACGGTCCGGGGTCTCTCGTGCTGAGGGGGAGGAAGGGAACAGTGCCAGGCGCTTCTGAGCAGTCCACGTGTCTCAAAGGGACACGGCCTCATGGGGACGCGATCCAGCGCGGAGCAGAGACACTTCCCGCCACCCCGAAGCCGTCTAGGCCCCTCACGTGTGTGCGCTTTCCAAGGACAAGCTTGACGTGAGGACAGTGCTTTTTTAAATGTCTGATTCTCTGATCTTTTTATACCTTTAGCAAAGATTATTTTTATACCAAAGGCTTATCTGAGGATAACAAGCCAGTTCCATCGCCAGACGTTCGTAGAGCGCAACCCGAGGAACCCTGACTGTCCAGAACACTTTGTACTGACGTGTAGCTCAACTTTTTCTTTTTTTCTTTTTTTTAAAGATTTATTTATTTATTTTGGGCGGGGGTCGGGTTGGGGAGGGCGGGGGGCAGGTGGGCCACTTCTATTGGTCTTTCGTTTCTCTATTTTCATCCGTCTTTGTTCTTTGGCTCCTGTGGGCCTCCCATCGCGGTGGCGTCTGTTGTCGCAGAGCACCGGCTCTGGGCGCATGCGCTCCAGAGCTCGGGCTCGGTCATTGGACACATCGGTCCAGCTGCTCCGCGGCACGTGGGATCTTCCCAGGCCAGGGCTCGAACCGGCGCCCCTTGCACTGCCAGGCGGTGTCCTTACCCACTGGACCACCAGGGGAAGCCCATAGCTCAACTTCTAAAGCCAGGCTAGAGGAGAAATTGTATGAAGAGTGCATCACATGTATATACTAGACAAATCATTATTATTATTTTTTAAACAAATCATTCTGTTTCATGGTATAAAAGACATGATTCTTAGGTGATTATGCCTAGGATTCTGTTAGGTCAAATGACAGGAGGCTGTCAGTAACACTGAGAGTTTTCAGAGCTCATTCAGCAGACACGCACAGCTACAGTCTGGTCTTGAACAACACGGCTTGAGCGGCACGGGCCCGCGCATGCGCAGAGGCTCCCTGTCAGGCAGGGTGGTGCCCACGCCGCCGGGTCGTTCACGGCCAGCCGTGCCGCCTGGACTCTTCTAACCACATCGGTCAGTGTCAGCAAAGAGGAGGAGGGCATTCTTGACAGACAAATAGACAGATGGTGGTGTGTACATACCACAGAGTATTATTCAGCCTTAAAAGGAAATTCTGCTGTAGGTTTTACAAATATGGATGAACGCTGAGGACTTTATACTACGTGAAGTAAGCCACAGAAAGACGAGCGCTGCATGATTCCATGTATGTGAAGCATCTACAACAGTCAGAATCAAAGAGAGGACTGGTTGGTAGTTTAGGAGCCGAGGAGAAGGGGAAATGGGAGCTACTAACCAACAGGCACAGGGTCCATGAAGCAAAGGCAGGTAGGCCCGTGACGCACAGGATCGTCCCCACGGAGCACCCCAGTGGACGGTACTCTGACGCATTTAGTGAGGCGGGGTCTCTCATGCCAGCCGTTCTTATCACGTGAGGTAAGAATGAAGAAAACAATTTTGCCCTTGTGGGGTTCACATTTAGGGGTGGAGGTCTTGGGTCCTCCAGAGAAATAGAACCAGTCATGTGTACACATACCCCCAATCATGTGTACACACACCCCCTAATCTTGTGTCCACACACACCTCCCACCCCCGCCCCAATCTTGCGTCCGCACACAGAGAGCTGTTTCAAGGAGCTGGCCCGGTGTCTGTGCGGCTTGGCAGGTCTGGGACCCGCGGGCCCGGCAGGCTGGAGGCCTGGGCTGCCGCTGCAGCTCGGGCCTGGAGGCACCTGGAGGCAGACGCCCTCTCGGGCTGAAGGAGGTCGGTTGGCCTGCTCGTGAGGCCGCCGGCTGATCGCCCCAGGCCCGCCCACAGTGCAGGGACCCGCTTTACTCCAAGTCCACTGAGGGCAATGCTAATCTCATTTTTATTATAGGTGATTTACAGTATGGTGTTAGTTTCCAGTAGACAACAAAGTGATTCATATACATCCATATATATATATATATATATATATACACACACACACACACACGTGTAAGATATATATATGTATATATCTTTTTTCTAGATCACTTTCAATTATAGGTTATTATAAGATATTAAATATAATTTCCTGTATTGTTCACTGAATACTCCTTTCTTATTTGTTTTGTATATAAAGTAACAGTTCGTGTCAATCACTCCCATACTTCTAATTTATCCCTCCCTTGTTTCTCATTCCCTTTTGTTAACCGTAAGTTTCTTTTATGTGTCTGAGTCTGTTTCTGTTTTGTATATAAAAGCATGTATATTATTTCTTAAATTCCACAAATAAGTGATATCATATGATATTTATCTTCCCCTGTTTTGACTCACTTCACTAGTATGATCTCTAGGTCCGTTCATGTTGCTGCAAATGGCGATATTTTATTTTTCCGTTGAGTTGAGTAATATTTCATTGTGCATATATACATCTCAAATCACTGGCCGGGCAGTTGGGTTGTTTCCATGTGCTAAAATAACAGAGCAGGACAGGCTGCACGTTCGCGGTGTCGTGGCCTTGGGAAGGCCGCTCAGCGGACGCAGGGAGGTCGCCGGGCGTCTGGGAGAAGCGCCTGCTCTGCGCTGGGCGACCTGCCGAGGCGGGTGACGGCAGCAGCGCAGGCTGCTCTCGCGGGTGCTTCCGGCCGGCGGCGCGAGGAGGCCGGGAGACGCTCGCGCGCGGGGCTGGCGGAGAGCGCGGGGCCGGGCACGGCCGCCCTCACCGACCGGCTGCCCCTCTCGGGCAGGCCCCGCGTGAGGCCCAGAGAGCCGGACGGACGTCGCTCGAGGTCACAGGCCCGGAACCGGAGCACAGGTCACTTGGCATCTGGTTTCTAAAAATTTTATTTATTTCAATTAAGTTTTTAACTTTGTTTTTGGCCATTCTCACAGTGTGTGGGATCCTAGTTCCCGGACCAGGGGCTGAGCCTGCATTTCTCGCAGTGGAAGCAGGCGTCTCACCCACAGGACGGCGAGGGCAGTCCCGCCCGGCTTGTCTTCCTGTGTTGTTTTCTGGTGAAGACCCGGCAGGCATCGGCAGACGCTCTCTGAGACCCCCGGTGGACTTTGGAGGCAGGGAGAGGAAGTCCCTTCTGTGTGTATGAACACATCACCTAGCTTTCAGCACCAGAGACCAGTTGCAAGGAAGACAGGCTTTCCACGGACTGGGGAGTTGGGGATGGCTTCCGGATGATTCAAGCACACTGCGTTTATTACGCACTTTATTTCTGTGATTGTTAGATCATCAGGCGTCAGAGCCCGGGGCCGGAGACCGCTGCCGGAAGCAGAGCCCTTCCTCTGCCCGCGTTTCTGGGAAGGCCGAGCTCCAGGAGGGCGGGCCGGGCCGGGCCGGGCCGGGGTTCCCAGGGCCAGTCTTTTGCACACCGGGGCTGGCGGGCGTCCGGCCTGGCGGGCGTCCTGTCCGCCCGAGAGCGTCTGAGGTCGCCCAAGTGACAGGACGTAGCTGTGCAGACAGTCCTCGGGGGCCGAGGTGAATGCAAAGGAGACTTTCCAGGTGCTCCCCGCCGCGTGCTGCCCCGCGTGTAGCGTCAGTGCCCGTGACTCCTGCAGGCCGTCCCCTCTGACCTAGGCCTGCCTCGCAGAGACCCCGGCCTCCGGAGACTCCTGTCCCCAGGGCGGGGGGCAGGAACCCTTCAGTGAGGCGCGGACGTTGAACTGCCAGGATGCCTGTCACCAGTGTTAGTACCATGTCTGAGGATCTGCACACGTGAATAGAGCATTTATTCGGGACTTCAGCCTGTGGAGGGGCTAGTGGCAGTTGTTCACCACCTTGAACTGCTGTTTGGATCTAACATTCTCCTCGCAGTGCAAGCGTCTGGAGGGTGTGGAACACTTTGCGCGTTTGCTACGGTGTCTACCGTGGTGCCTTGGGGAAAGCGCACGCTTGGTAGCTCTTTGGGAAGGGGAAGGGGTGGTCACGCAGTCGTGCTGACTCTGTGCCCTGTGGACGGCAGCCCTCCAGGCCTCTCTCTCCGGGGAAGTCCCCAGGCAAGAGCACCTGGGGTGGGTCGCCTGTCCCTTCTCCAGGGAGGAAACAGCTCATGAATTCTGATTTGGAATGCTCTTCATTGACGCAAACATTGTCATCCTCACAGAGCGTTTTGGTGACCCTAATGCCAGCCAGGCCGTCGTTTGGGAATTTCAAGTAGAATAAGATGTTTGGGTGGGAAGTCCTTTGAGGGCATCTCATACTGTTGTTGTTTTGCTTTGCTTTGTTATATAAAGAGCAGATTCTAAGGACAATAGGATTCCTGCCAATTTAGTGCAGTAGAGAAGCTGTCATTCTCCAGGGGGCAGACCATGACCCCGAGGGGAGAGCCATCTTGAACAGCCTCAGTCACTGTCTTATTCTGGGTGTTTTCTTAGCGAGCCTCCGTCACCTGGCCTGTGAACTGAGACTCGCAGCAGACGCCTGGCAGGGCTGCTGGGAAGGTGAAATGAGACGATCTGTGAGAAGCGCCAGGATGGAGCCTTCCGGGCGGCAGACACGCGCTCGTCGCCTGCTTCCTTGTTCATACCCACATGCCCATGTCAGATGCACCAAAATTCGCATGGCTCTGAATCTCTTAAATTCTCATTTTTAATGGCACGTGCTTGCTGTTTTTTTTTTTTTTTTTTTTTTACTTTTTGCCCCGAGCTTCTAAAGTTTTGCCATTGTGGAAGGCCACATTACTGACACAAATAAAAATCCTTTCCTCCCCAGTGTGACTGGCAGGTCCTAATGAGCCGGGGGTGGGGTGGGGTTGGAAACATCCTGAGTCTTAGCTTTTCAGGAAATGTTTGAGGAGAAAAAAGTTATTTCTTCAGGGCCTAACTTGATTAATAAGGTGATAGATTTGAAATCGTATGGGGGTAGATGTCACTGTTTTCTCTCTGCTTCTCAACGCTCCTGGGCTCCCAGGTTATCTTAATAGTGCAGCATGTATGAAGCAGGAGTGATCCGTCACAAAGCCCAGGTGTGGGGAGGTAGGGGCGGGCCTGGAAACACGAGGCCAGCATTGAGCAGGCGGCCCAGCAGGTGCTGCACCAGGAGTGTATTTCTTGGCCCAGTTTAGCTGTGAAAGGTCAGGCAGGGAAGCAGGTCCTCTTCGAGGGATCAGAAGTACATGTATTAAGCACCAACTAGATGTCAGGCTCTAAAGGGATGGGAAACAGGGATTAAAAAGGCCTGATTTCTGTACCTAGGAACCAGAGTGGATCGAAAGGCTACCCGTGTCTGTAATTCAGCTGACCTCCGGGTTATATTAGAAAACAGGTGCCCCACGCAAGTAGAGAGGGTTTCCACTCTTGGAACATTAAGGAATGGGCGAACTCCTGAGGTTCTGAAATACGGCATTTCTTTATAGCCGCTTGGGAAAAGAACCTGCCCGAGGTTGGGACCCGAGACCTGAGCTTTACGCGATGTGTAATTTGAAAGAGTGACATATGGCTTTTTACATTTTTATAGAGAACAGCAAAGCCAGTGCTTTCCCAGGGCTTGGGGTCCTAGCAGGCAAATGCATGGTGAGGATTTGGGGGCTTAATTTATAGCACGATGAATTTTTAAAAAACAGGCATGACTTTCCCTGTGCCGAGCATGGTCAGGTGCGTGGTCTGGGAGTGCAGCTGGGCGTGGGGTCCTGGGTCGCCTGCACTGACCCTCGGGCGCCTCCCGGAGCGCCCACCGTCCCAGGCTCTGTGCTGGCGCTGAGGATCAGCGGGAGCCGCGTGGCGGCACTCAGCCCAGGGCACCGCGCTCGGCGGCCAGCGGGTCCTCCCAGCAGGGGGAGATGGGGGAGAAGGCACGATGGCACGGAGCCCCCGGGTGGGAGGACGGGCCGGAGAGCCTGGAGGACGGTGCTGCAGCCAGGCCTGCGGTCTCACGGGTCTGCAGGCGGAGCGAGAGCTGCCGCTGGAGGACCAGGGCCGGGGTCTCGAGCCTTGTGTGCATCCAGGCGCCCGGGTCTGGTTTCAGGAGGCCTGGGGTGATGCCCGAGACCAGACACCGCCAGCAAGGTCCTGCCTGCTGCTCAGGCCGCTGGCTTGAGCCCAGCGGTGTAGGAAGGCGTGCGTGCGGAGGGTCGAGCAGAGATGGAGGGGGTGTGGAGCGGGTGACGGGAGGCCAGCCGGCGCCCAGGCCGGTTTCTACACCTGGCGGTTTGCCTCTCCACCCTCCACGCTGCTCAGAGCACGGCTCCGCCTCCGCAGGGCTCCCAGCGCCGCACCCAGCCGGCTCCCTCCCCGCCCCGCCAGTGGCGCTGAGCAGCGGAGCATTCACTGCTCCTCAGGGCTTCTCTTGAGAACAGAGAGGCGATCAGATGGAATTTTCCACACAGCTGGCTTTTCTCCCCGCTCAGAGCCCACCTGCCTCTCCTGACTTTCCTTTCCCTGCGCTTGTGGGCACGGATGGTCCTCGCCTCTGCCAGGCTGAGCCCTCCTGCGTGTGTGGAAGGCACCCCTCCTCCCGCGGCCTGCCCAGAGGCCTGCGATCCTCCATCCCTCCTCTCGGCCGGTACCTCCCGCCCCAGCGCTGTGTCTTCCGCTGTAGACGTGCTGGGGGGCCCTTCTTTCTCACCCCCGCCCCTACCGAGAGCACGCCTGGGTCCTGAGCCCTCTGGCTGCTGTCTGCCCTCCCCCGCCCCTCCCTGCCTGGCTTCTTGGGAGCCCGCACTCGAGGCTTCTCTGCTCTTCGTCTGTTCTCTGCACGCGGCCGCCGGCGCAGTCTGCCTGGGAGTTAGCCGACCCGGGGGTCGCCAGTCCACGTTTCCCGGGTCCAGCAGGCAGCCTACGTCTCTTCAAACGCTGAACGCCCTCCGCTGGCTTCTCGCCCATTCCTGGGACCTGAAGCACTCTCTCTGAGCTGTTATGTGGTCCAGCCCTTCCACCCCCGTCTCTGTAGGGGTCATATCTTCGTATGTGTCTCACGCTTGAAAATCTGACCCCTCTACACACGGCAAGGTGCTGCTGATCCTGAGTGGCCTTGGCCCGCAGCGGCCCGGGGCGGGGCTTGGGTTCCCAGCCGGGGGCGGAGCCGGCGGTGGATGCACCAGATCCCAGCCACCAGACCAGCGGTCAGTGACCCGGACCCAGGTCCTTGAGCTTGGCAGAGAAGAATTCCCACAAAGACAGAAAGTAGTGAAGCCCGTGTTTATTAGGAGGAATCCATTCATCTATCTCTCACCTCCTAACAAGCTCCGGCGGTAAAGCAGAAGAACAGGGTCGAAAGCTCACGAGGTCGTGTGGGCCAAAGACTTAAATCCAAAGTCTGTGTTGTTAGGAGGTTTCCCCTCGTTGCGCAGGAAGGTGACCGGGACACTGGTGAGGAGGGTCCCTGCTGGGGAAGCAGGTCAGCCCCGAGTCCTGGCGGAGCGCGTGCCGCCGGGCGGGTGGGCCTCTCCTCCGAGCCGCGGTCAGAGAGCGACGACTCCTGCCGCCCGAGTGCCCGTGGCCGCCGTGCCTCCAGCGGGGAGCGTCGGCGCAGCAGGGCGCACACGGGCGCCGGGAAGCGTCCCTGGCGCAGAGCGCGGCCGGGAGGCAGGCCAGTGTTGAGTGGGTGTGTGTGCACACGGACGCTCTGTCGCACTGAAGGTGCGTCTGCCGTGGCGGCAGCGGCCCCCGACGGGCCGGACCCCAGAGGCTGCTTTCATGGGAGACGGTTTTCCCGTGGACCTGGGGCAGGGTCGCGGATGGTGTGAGATGGGCCAAGCATATTACATTGATTGTGCACTTTATTAATGTTGCATTGTGATATGTAATTACACAAGAATTCTGCAGTCCATCGTCAGGCAGGCTCTGGTGGGGGCAGAGCTCGGGCGGGCACGGCGTGACGGGGAGCAGCTGTGCACACGGGGGACGCTCGGGGCGCCTCGGCCACACGCCTCCTGCCGCGCAGCCTGGTCCCACCAGGCCACCGCCGTGGGCTCTGGGGGCTGGGGACCCCGGTGCTGCGGACCTCTTTCAGACGACTGCTTCCCTCAGCACCCAGAATGAGCATCCAGCTTACAGACGTTTAGGCCCGCGGCGCTGCTCAGACGCGCACATCTCCTGAAAAAGGATCTGGCCGGGCCCTGCCTCGCCCTCCCCGTGAGGGTGGGTGTGACAGTCACCGAGAGTGCTGAGGAGGCGGGCAGGGCCCAGGCCAGTCAGGGGCCCTCTTTCCCCTTCCCTGGAAGACGAGACTGCTCTGGGCCAGGCTGCGGCGAGGGCGACCGTGACGGGCTGAGATCAGCCGCCAGCCTCCTGCTTGGCAGCACCCAGCGGGCGACTTCAGAGATCCTGCCCCGCAGGCCTTACGCCAGGCCGATGAGGCCAGCGTCTCGGGTGAGGGGGCACTTTGACACTGGTGACTTTAAGAGCTCCCAGGGGCTCCCAGTGGCAGCCTAGGGGTTGAGAGTCACACCCCTTGCTTGATGGGATTGGACTGTTTAGTCGCTACGTTGTGTCCGTCTCTTTGCGGCCGCATGAACTGCAGCCCTGTAGTAGCTGCGTGTAGGCTCCTCTGTCCATGAGATTTCTCAGGCAAAAACACTGCAGCCCGTTGCCATTTCCTTCTGCAAGGGACCTTCCCAGATCCGGGACTGAGCCCGTGCCTCCTGCACTGGCCGGTGGATTCTTTACTGCTGGGTCACGAGGGAAGCCGCCCCCGGCTTATGGTTCGCAAGCTTGGCTGCACATTGAAGTGCCCCGGGGGGCTTCAGCGAGCACCCTGGGCCTGGGTCTGCCTCCAGAGAGTCTGCCGTAATTGGCATGGCATGCAGCCCGGTGTCCACATCAGGATTTGTAAGTGTTCCCTGGTGATTCTAACGTGAAGGGTCAGACCTCTGACTGCAGCTCCGCCTCCCACAGTCCCTGACGGAACCCTTTCGACTTTGAAGAGAGAAATCCATTGCTCTGAGGAGATGGGGAGCTTAACCTGTCAGGAAGCTATTTATCCTTCCCGCTGACCCAAAGTGGCTGAAGTGGGAGTCCCGCCCCCAAATGAAACTGCTGATCTGTGCTGGAGAGAAAGGTGCAGCGTTGGATAGTTTACAGATTAAACTTCTTGACAACGAGGGCGCAGCTGCCTTTGCCACCAGATGAATGTCCCTAAAGTCCCTGGCTGCCTGGGTGACCCCCAATTGCCTTGAAAGGGAGCCATGCCTGCTCTGGAAACACGCAAAGTGGCATTGCATGTAATACACAGCTACAACTAATGGGCTCAGTGATTGTAAATTTCTGGGTCATCGCTAATGGCATTTTCCTCCCTTCTCCTGTGTTCAGAAAAGGTTCTCTTTTTGCTACTCGATTAACAGATGTCAAGCCTGCGTCAGGGCCTGTCGTGGGCAGTAGGCTGCAGACGCCCCCTCAGCCTCGTCTCCTCTCTGAGGCTTGTGTCGAGGCGGCGGCGACCAGCATCGTTTTGGAAAAAGGTGTCTTGCGTTGTCCAGAGAGCAGGTGGGTGGTCCCACCCCTCATCCAGTCTTGCAGACTTAGGCTCTGGGGGCCAGTTCTTCAGCAGATAAACATCAGATTCACCGATGGGGATTCTCATGTGAAACTTTAAAATGAAAATACTCAGATCAAGTTTTCTTGGATCTTGAATGTAGGATAAAGGTTCTCTACTTTATTGCTTGGGGAGTTTTAAAAACTCTGGATGCCTGTGATTGCTCCTTGGGGATTCTGGCTTCATGGTGTGAGGATTGGCTGAGGCAATGGGGTGTTTTAGAAACTTCCCAGCTTCCAGTGTTCAGCCAAGGTTGGTACCACGGCTATTTGTCAATAAGAGAAATTGAGAGAAGAAAGGTTAAAGGATACCCAGAGAGAAACATCTCTCAAGCCACAGTCTTCTTAAGGACTCTCCCTGTGAACCAACAGAGGCATTTGTCCCACTTAGAGTCTTTATGAGCACACGGAGTTGGATGAGTTTCCTAGGAGACCGGAGGTAAAGTTAGACCATAGAAAAATCTCAGAACCGGTGCTTTGAGTGTTTCTCTTCAGTGTTCTTTTATTTCTCAATAAAATAAAGCTCTTTCCCAAAGTCTTCGCTACCTTCCCCACAGCTCATCATCATTTCTTTGCAAAAGCTTCGTACTCTGCTGAGAGTGGGCGTGGGAGGAGGGGGTGGTACAGGATGGCCGTGGGGCGTGGGGCCCTGCAGGAGCTCAGGAGAAACGCTGAGCCCCGCGTGCCCCGGCGCCCTCGCAGGGGGACTCTCCCCGGCTGCACTGTCTTTCCTCCTCAGCATGCCCCCTGACCCCCTTTCCTTTCTGTGAACATCCTCCTGTTCTGTGTCTCATGTCTTCTGAGTCCTGCAGAGGACTGACGACAGCCCACCTGCACCCAGGTCTGTCTGCTTCCTGCTGGCAGATTCCCCACTGCCTCCGGCCACTGGCCCAGCACCAGGTGGTAAAATGTGATTAGTCCAAACAGTGATTACCTACCTTGGCTGCTCCTTAAAAACACCCAAGCAGTTCTTCAAACATCGCTGTCCCTTGGGTCGCACTCCCAGACGCTCTGATTTAACTGGTCTGGAATGGGTCCTAAAAGCTCCCAGTGACTAAACTATGCCTCCGGGGTTGAGGACTGTCGGTCTGAGCATCCTCTGATGACCTGCTGTGATCAGTGTAGCTCCGTTCTTGCTAGTGGTTTATTTACAATATAAAAAATTACCCATTTTGGCTGGTGAAACCTGTGCGAACTCAGGGATGGGGAGGAGAGATTTCGCCAAAGGTTTCCTCTTCCTTTAACGAGGGCGATCCTCCTTTCTCCATCCTGGTGTTTGGCGGTGCTGGGGCAGGTTAGGATACCTGGGGCCACACAGCTGTCTGGACCGTGACTGTCCACGCCCTGGGCATGTTGTTGTTCAGTTGCTGAGTCGTGTCCCACCCTTTGAGACCCCACAGACTGCAGCTCACCAGGCTTCCCTGCCCTTCACCGACTCCTGGAGTTTGCCCAAGCTCATGTCCATTGAGTCGGCGATGCCCTCCAACCGTCTCATCCTCTGTCGCCCGCTTCTCTTCCCGCCCCCAATATTTCCCAGCATCAGGGTCTTTTCCAATGAGTTGGCTGTTCGCGTCAGGTGTCCAGAATATTTCTGTGACAATTACAAAGTACAACGTGACGAAGAACCTGGGTCTTCAAAAAATATTATTTATTTGGGCTGTGCCAAGTCTTTGCTGTCTGGCTTTTTTCGAGCTGTGGAAAAGGTGGTGGGGAACAGGGGCTACTCTCTGGTTGCAGCTTGTGAGGTTTTTATTGCAGGAGCTTCTCTTGTTGCGGAGCTTGGGCTCTAGGGCGTCCAGGCTGCGGCAGCCATGGCTCGTGGGCTCGCGTTCCCCTTGGCAGGCGGGGTCTCACCGGGCCCGGGCTTGAACCTGCGTCTCCTGCATTGGCAGGCAGCTTCTTTACCACTGAGCCACCAGCAAAGCCCGGAACCTAGGTCTTAGCAGTGTCAGGGAGCTGCTTCCCCACTGCCTCCGGCCACTGGCCCAGCACCAGGTGGTAAAATGTGATTAGTCCAAACAGTGATTACCTACCTTGGCTGCTCCTTAAAAACACCCAAGCAGTTCTTCAAACATCGCTGTCCCTTGGGTCGCACTCCCAGACGCTCTGATTTAACTGGTCTGGAATGGGTCCTAAAAGCTCCCAGTGACTAAACTATGCCTCCGGGGTTGAGGACTGTCGGTCTGAGCATCCTCTGATGACCTGCTGTGATCAGTGTAGCTCCGTTCTTGCTAGTGGTTTATTTACAATATAAAAAATTACCCATTTTGGCTGGTGAAACCTGTGCGAACTCAGGGATGGGGAGGAGAGATTTCGCCAAAGGTTTCCTCTTCCTTTAACGAGGGCGATCCTCCTTTCTCCATCCTGGTGTTTGGCGGTGCTGGGGCAGGTTAGGATACCTGGGGCCACACAGCTGTCTGGACCGTGACTGTCCACGCCCTGGGCATGTTGTTGTTCAGTTGCTGAGTCGTGTCCCACCCTTTGAGACCCCACAGACTGCAGCTCACCAGGCTTCCCTGCCCTTCACCGACTCCTGGAGTTTGCCCAAGCTCATGTCCATTGAGTCGGCGATGCCCTCCAACCGTCTCATCCTCTGTCGCCCGCTTCTCTTCCCGCCCTCAATATTTCCCAGCATCAGGGTCTTTTCCAATGAGTTGGCTGTTCGCGTCAGGTGTCCAGAATATTTCTGTGACAATTACAAAGTACAACGTGACGAAGAACCTGGGTCTTCAAAAAATATTATTTATTTGGGCTGTGCCAAGTCTTTGCTGTCTGGCTTTTTTCGAGCTGTGGAAAAGGTGGTGGGGAACAGGGGCTACTCTCTGGTTGCAGCTTGTGAGGTTTTTATTGCAGGAGCTTCTCTTGTTGCGGAGCTTGGGCTCTAGGGCGTCCAGGCTGCGGCAGCCATGGCTCGTGGGCTCGCGTTCCCCTTGGCAGGCGGGGTCTCACCGGGCCCGGGCTTGAACCTGCGTCTCCTGCATTGGCAGGCAGCTTCTTTACCACTGAGCCACCAGCAAAGCCCGGAACCTAGGTCTTAGCAGTGTCAGGGAGCTGCTTCATCTCGCAAGTTGAGCAGAGCCCGTCGTGCAGGCGTGTTGGGGTGCAGGGCGCCCTCCTCCACCCAGCCGTCCAGCAGCCCCGGCCAGAAGCCGACGGTGGTCCCGGCCCCAGGGGTCCAGAGAGGCCTTGGAGAGCCCGCCCGCCTCGACACGCACAGCGCCTCTGAGCATGAAGTGCCCCCGGCTCTGATGAAGACGCCCACCCGCCCGGGGCCTCAGAGGCCCGCGACCTTGCGGGCGGGCTCCCTGGAGAGGGAAGGTCCTTGCTGAGTGTTTAGTGCAGCGAGTGCTGACTTGGAGTCTGGCGGGAGTCAGGCTAGTTTGGGCTGAAACAGTCAGTTCCTGGCTGTGTGAGGGGTGCCTCAGGGGGTCTGCCCACCCCTTTGGTGGCATTATGTTCGTGGGGCATGCACAGGATCCTGCTTTTTCTCCTCAGAAGTGGCCGTTGGGGTTTGGTCTTTCTGTATCTCGTCCATAATTCGCCCCGGCTGGGCATGGCGCACACCCGGTCATTTTGAGTCCTTTACGGTGTCTTTGTGCTCACTTGGACGTGTGTCTGGGTGGAGGCATTGTGGCAGAGTTCCCAGGGCCCAGCCTGTCTCAGAGACACCTCAGAGCAGGCCCGTCTCTCAACGGTGCCGTGCTTTGTGGGAGGAAGCGCCAAGGTATCTGCTGAATGAATGAATGAATGCCTTTTGCCCCCATAGCCTTAAGCAGGTATTTAAGTTCCCGCGACTCTATCCACCTCTGTCCCATTCCATTCTCAACGTCTCCCATTTGTTTTCTCAGTAAGAAATGATTACACAGAGCTGTCTTCCTCGTGCACAGATGTGAGCTAACTTCTGAGTGGACGTCTTGCACAGACATTTGGGATCTGCCCGCTGAGCACAGAGGGGCCCTCGGGGGGCCTGTTCATGAGGAGTCACATCGTGGTATTTAACGCAGGGTGGTTTGATATCACCGTCATGAGAATTCGAACACTCTGGTCATGGTCAGGTTCAAAAAAGTCTTTTTTTCACTCTGTAACCCAAGTATTGTGTGCAGTTTGTGAGAGCAGAAAATCAGGAATTAACAACAACAACAACAAGCCCGTCCTAAGGTCCTAAAGCAAAGATCCTTGCATGGGAAGAGGAACTCTGAAGAGGAGCAGGCGGGCTGAATGGGTAACTAAAATCAGCCCGTTGGGCGTCTTAACGGAAGCCTCATTGCCCTGCCCTTGGACGTCAGTGACCGTAGTGCAGGTTGGAGGTGGGAGGGCGCGCCGGCTGGGTGGCGCCGGGCGCGTGGGGCCTCCCGAGAGCACGGCTGGGTCGGGGAGGGTAGACACGCCTGAGCGGTGGCAGCAGAGGCCCGGTTTTTCAAACGGTTTTTAGTCTTGTTTTGAAAAGATGAACCTGCAAAGAGCAGAGCATCTGATGCCGGTCCGTGTGACCCAGTGCTCGGTCATGGCGCAGACACCAACGCCGGCCGAGCCCGCGCGAGGAGGCCTGTGGGGCTGGAACAGCCTGCCCACTGCTCGAGGGGTGAGGGCCCGGAGCCCAGCCTGCCCACTGCTCGAGGGGTGAGGGCCCGGAGCCCAGCCTGCCCACTGCTCGAGGGGTGAGGGCCCGGAGCCCAGCCTGCCCACTGCTCGAGGGGTGAGGGACCGGGCCCAGTCTCGGGGTCTGGGAGGTTCGGTGTGCAGGCCCGGACAAGTGAGGGGTGGTGGGCAGGCGCCTTAGAGTCGTAAACACAACCCGCCCCCCAGCCTCCAGCCAGAGCGCGACCCACGAACCCCCGGGAGGGGCTCCTGTGTGTTTCTGACCTTCAGCCTTTTTTTTTTTTTTAACTTTTTTTTTACTTTTGACTTTTTCAGAGTTTTGTTGTTTAAGTTCCGCGACTCTATCCACCTCTCCATTCATTCAACGTCTCCCATTTGTTTTCTCCGTAAGAAATGATTACACAGAGCTGTCTTCCTCGTGCACAGATGTGAGCTAACTTCTGAGTGGACGTCTTGCACAGACATTTGGGATCTGCCCGCTGAGCACAGAGGGGCCCTCGGGGGGCCTGTTCATGAGGAGTCACATCGTGGTATTTAACGCAGGGTGGTTTGATATCACCGTCATGAGAATTCGAACACTCTGGTCATGGTCAGGTTCAAAAAAGTCTTTTTTTCACTCTGTAACCCAAGTATTGTGTGCAGTTTGTGAGAGCAGAAAATCAGGAATTAACAACAACAACAACAAGCCCGTCCTAAGGTCCTAAAGCAAAGATCCTTGCATGGGAAGAGGAACTCTGAAGAGGAGCAGGCGGGCTGAATGGGTAACTAAAATCAGCCCGTTGGGCGTCTTAACGGAAGCCTCATTGCCCTGCCCTTGGACGTCAGTGACCGTAGTGCAGGTTGGAGGTGGGAGGGCGCGCCGGCTGGGTGGCGCCGGGCGCGTGGGGCCTCCCGAGAGCACGGCTGGGTCGGGGAGGGTAGACACGCCTGAGCGGTGGCAGCAGAGGCCCGGTTTTTCAAACGGTTTTTAGTCTTGTTTTGAAAAGATGAACCTGCAAAGAGCAGAGCATCTGATGCCGGTCCGTGTGACCCAGTGCTCGGTCATGGCGCAGACACCAACGCCGGCCGAGCCCGCGCGAGGAGGCCTGTGGGGCTGGAACAGCCTGCCCACTGCTCGAGGGGTGAGGGCCCGGAGCCCAGCCTGCCCACTGCTCGAGGGGTGAGGGCCCGGAGCCCAGCCTGCCCACTGCTCGAGGGGTGAGGGCCCGGAGCCCAGCCTGCCCACTGCTCGAGGGGTGAGGGACCGGGCCCAGTCTCGGGGTCTGGGAGGTTCGGTGTGCAGGCCCGGACAAGTGAGGGGTGGTGGGCAGGCGCCTTAGAGTCGTAAACACAACCCGCCCCCCAGCCTCCAGCCAGAGCGCGACCCACGAACCCCCGGGAGGGGCTCCTGTGTGTTTCTGACCTTCAGCCTTTTTTTTTTTTTTAACTTTTATTTTACTTTTGACTTTTACAGAGTTTTGTTGTTTACAGATATGTATGTTCCCAGATCAGTCACATGTATATCCCCCCCTTCCCACCCCTCCCGACCGTCACACAGCACCCCTGAAGGATCCCCTTTTCTCACAGAGCAATGACTAGAGCTATTTTCTTCACTTATGATAGTACAGGCCTTCATGCTACTCCCTTTACGCCTCCCACCCTCTGTTCCTTCCCCACGATGTCCATATGTCCACTGTTCATGTCTGTCTTTCCATCGCTTCACTGCGTGTGCCATTATCGACCTTCAGCCTTCTTGGCTCCCCTGGTGACCTTCCTCTCCGGCCCGGCCCTCCACAGTGCCAGGTATGGGCTACCCTGGTGACCTCACAGCTTCCAGCCCAGACAGGCTCATAGGGACCTTTCTGCTCTTCCATCCAACTGTTCCCAAGCCACGCTGGCCACATGCTTCAGCCCTGCTCTCTTTGTGCCGCCTGGTGGCAAGTCCCTTCCCTCTGGACTCTAGGACAGGTCCCCAGCGGGGCTGGATGTATGAAGGAAAGTCAGCACCAGCTTCTGGATTTGCTCTGCCCTCGGATTCCCAGCCTGACTATCCAGATCAAACCGGGACACCACAATGGCCCTATAGATTAGTTTTCCCCTGCGAACTCTGTTATTAGTCAAAGCTCTTTGGGATGGAAAAAATAAAGAACTTATTCTGAGCCATTTTAAAATAGAAGTGCATATATGGCTGATCCAGGGATTCCAGGCGTCTGTAAGAAGCTGCTTCCTATGGGACACAGTTCTCACAGGCTGTTTGCCCACATGGCAGCGAGCACGGCCACCGCCAGGAACAGGCTTGGGCTCTGTCAGCTACCTATCCTGCCTCAATGGTCTTTCCCCATTATCTTAGGGGTGAAACCATTGAATTGATGGTTTTGTCTGCCTTGGATCACCCACCCAGCCATGAATCATTTTGGCCAAGGAAATGAGATCTCATCACTGACCAGGATTAGGTGACAGGCCCAGTGGAGAGGGACTCAGGTCTAGGGGGTTTCCTAAATGGAAGATGTGGGTTCTGTTCCCAGAAGAAAGAGTGTTGATCAGCCCCAAACCAGCAGCCACTGTAGAAGTGAAATGGTGGCCTGTTCTCCCACCAGCCCAGGAGTCGGCTGTTAGACCCAGTCGCTGATCCCCGACTGCCCACGTGTTTGGCTGTAGCTCCACCTCTGCCATTTACCCTTCAGAAGCGCTCAACGCAGCTCTGAGGTCTCCAGATGGGAAGGACACTCCAGCTAAGGCACAGAGACTGATTATTTGGGGCCATTTGGAAAATGAGGTTAGTTTCAAAGATTTGGAGCAGCTTCAAAAGGCTCTCTCTTCCTCTTCTTTCCTCTGGAAGCTTCTGTGATCACTGCTGGTTTCTCATTTTGTTGAGCGACACCTTGGCTTCCCAAATAAAAGAAGCAATCAAGAAGGTTTCAGAGTGATGTGGAGAGAGAAGGGAGGAGAGAGGCCAGGCGTTTTCAAGGAGAACCTTTTCGCAAGGACAGAGGGCCAAACTCCTAGCAAGGCGGGCAGACAGGGCCTCTGGCAGGCAGTGGCGAGATGGTAATCAGGGCCAGTTGCCATTTTCCATTGAGGCAGACATGGGAGCCGAGTGGAAGCAGAGCCTGGATGTGAAATTCTTTCAGGCTCTTCCTTTGAACTTCAAGATCTGTCTTCCTGGGTTCATCTCGTCTGATGGATTGATTGACGATCTCAGTGGGCAAGGGGAGGATTCCCTATTCCAGAATCTCAGCTGTGTGAGAGGACTGTCTGAAGCTAATTGAATGTGAATGTCAGCTGCCACTGATAGAGGGGACAGGGGAAGAAAAGAACTAACGTTGACCAGGAAACTCTCAGGAGCTGAGAGAAAACCCAAAAGGTAAGGGAAACCTTTTGAATTTCAATCCAGCGTCTTTGGAGCCCCAGCAGAAGGCACTGAAACAGACCAGGCTTTCATTATTTTCAAAGTATATTGCTTTTCTGTAGTTAAGAAGTTCAGAACTAGAGAACTATAAAATTTTAGCTATCAAAATTTGGTTATTTTACAGGCTTCCCTGGTGGTCCAGTGGGTGAGGACACCGCCTTGCAGTGCAAGGGCGACGTCCTAAATGGAAGATGTGGGTTCTGTTCCCAGAAGAAAGAGTGTTGATCAGCCCCAAACCAGCAGCCACTGTAGAAGTGAAATGGTGGCCTGTTCTCCCACCAGCCCAGGAGTCGGCTGTTAGACCCAGTCGCTGATCCCCGACTGCCCACGTGTTTGGCTGTAGCTCCACCTCTGCCATTTACCCTTCAGAAGCGCTCAACGCAGCTCTGAGGTCTCCAGATGGGAAGGACACTCCAGCTAAGGCACAGAGACTGATTATTTGGGGCCATTTGGAAAATGAGGTTAGTTTCAAAGATTTGGAGCAGCTTCAAAAGGCTCTCTCTTCCTCTTCTTTCCTCTGGAAGCTTCTGTGATCACTGCTGGTTTCTCATTTTGTTGAGCGACACCTTGGCTTCCCAAATAAAAGAAGCAATCAAGAAGGTTTCAGAGTGATGTGGAGAGAGAAGGGAGGAGAGAGGCCAGGCGTTTTCAAGGAGAACCTTTGCGCAAGGACAGAGGGCCAAACTCCTAGCAAGGCGGGCAGACAGGGCCTCTGGCAGGCAGTGGCGAGATGGTAATCAGGGCCAGTTGCCATTTTCCATTGAGGCAGACATGGGAGCCGAGTGGAAGCAGAGCCTGGATGTGAAATTCTTTCAGGCTCTTCCTTTGAACTTCAAGATCTGTCTTCCTGGGTTCATCTCGTCTGATGGATTGATTGACGATCTCAGTGGGCAAGGGGAGGATTCCCTATTCCAGAATCTCAGCTGTGTGAGAGGACTGTCTGAAGCTAATTGAATGTGAATGTCAGCTGCCACTGATAGAGGGGACAGGGGAAGAAAAGAACTAACGTTGACCAGGAAACTCTCAGGAGCTGAGAGAAAACCCAAAAGGTAAGGGAAACCTTTTGAATTTCAATCCAGCGTCTTTGGAGCCCCAGCAGAAGGCACTGAAACAGACCAGGCTTTCATTATTTTCAAAGTATATTGCTTTTCTGTAGTTAAGAAGTTCAGAACTAGAGAACTATAAAATTTTAGCTATCAAAATTTGGTTATTTTACAGGCTTCCCTGGTGGTCCAGTGGGTGAGGACACCGCCTTGCAGTGCAAGGGGCACCGGTTCGATCTCTGGCCTGGGAAGATCCCACGTGCCGCAGAGTGGCTGGACCAATGTGTCCAACTACCGAGCCGGAGCTCTGGAGCACATGCGCCCAGAGCCGGTGCTCTGCAACAAGAGAGGCCACTGTGATGGGAGGCCCACACAGGCCAAAAAGAACAAAGATAAATAAATGAAAGACCAATAGAAGTGGCCAAAAAAAAAAAAAAGAAAAATCTATATTAAAAAATTTGGTTATTTTACATGTCAATATTTTGTTTTATCATGAACATTGAAGCCAATGCCATTTTTCAAAGATATATAAATGGCGATCTCATATTCCAAGATAAGGATGTGCGATGTGCCATCTTGCTTTCAATATTTCTCTCTCTGGTCATTTCAGTTGCTTCAGATGTCTTCCTAGAGGTTGTCCTCAGTTCAGTTCAGTTCAGTTGCTCAGTCAGGTCCGACTCTCGTCAACTTCGTGGACTGCAGCACACCAGGCTTCCCTGTGCTGCACCATCTCCCAGAATCTGCTCAGACCATGTCCATTGCCTAAGTGATGCTATCCAACCATCTCATCCTCTGTTGTCCCCTCCCCTTTTTGCCTTTTATCTTCCCCATCAACAGGATCTTTTCCAATGAGTGGTCTCCTCACATCAGGTGGCCAAAGTATTGGAACTTCAGCTTCAGAATCAGTCCTTCCAATGAATATTCAGGGTTGATTTCCTCTAGGGTTGACTGGCTTGAAAGCCTTGCAGTCCAAGGGACTCTCAAGAGTCTTGTTCAACACTGCAGTTCAAAGGCATCAATTCTTTGGTGCTCAGCCTTCTTTATGGTTCAACTCTCACATCCATTCGTGACTACCGGGAAAACCATGGCTTTGACTTTATGGACCTTTGTCGGCAAATACCCCATTTGGGTCTGTCATAGCTTTTCCTCCAAGGAGCAAGTGTCTTTTAATTTCATGGCTACAGTCACCATCTGCAGTGATGTTGGAGTCCAGGAAAATAGACTGTCACTGTTTCCACTGTTTGTCCATCTATTTGCCAAATTTGCGATGGGACCAGATGCCATGATCTTCGTTTTTTGAATGTTTGCATTTTAAGCCAGCCTGTTCACTCTGGTCTTTCACCTTCATCAAGGGGCTCTTTAGTTCCTCTTTGCTTTCTGCCATAAGGGTGGTGTCATCTGCATACCTGAGGTTATTGGTATTTCTCCTGGCAATCTTGATTCCAGCTTCTGCTTCATCTAGACCACTGCTTCTCATGGTGCACTCTGTATATAAATTAAATAAGCAGGGTGACAATATACAGCCTTGGTGTACTCCTTTCCCAGTTTGGAACCAGTCTGTTGTACCATGTCTGGTTCTAACTGTTGTTTCTTGACCCGTATATAGGTTTCTTCAGAGGCAAGTAAGGTGATCTGGAAGTCCCATCTCTTTCAGAATTTTCCAGTTTGTCATGATCCGCACAGTCAAAGGCTATAGCCTTTGAAGCAGAAATAGATGCTTTTCTGGAATTCCCTTGCTTTCTCTATGATTCAGTACATGTTGGCAATTTGATCCCTGGTGCCTCTGCCTTTTCTAGATCTAACTTGTACATCAGGAAGTTCCTGGTTCATGAACTGATGAAGCCTAGCTTGGTAGACTTGGGGCATAATCTTTGGCATGTGGAATGAGTGTAACTGTGCACTAGTTTGAACATTCTTTGGCATGGCCCTTCTTTGGGATTGGAATGAAAACTAAGCTTTTCCAGTCCTGTGGCCACTGCTGAGTTTTTTGAATTTGTTGACATATTGAGTGCAGCACTTGAGCAGCAGCATCTTATTTGTAATATCTCAGCTGGAATTCCATCACCTTCATCACCTCCACTAGCTTTGTTTGTAGTGATGCCTTAAGGTCCGCTTGACTTCACACTCCCAGGATGTCTGGCTCTAGGTTGTGATCACACCGTTGTGGGCATCTGGATCATTAAGATCTGTTTTGTATAGTCCTGTATATTCTTTCCACCTCCTGTTACTATCTTCTGCTTCTGTGAGGTCCATATTGTTTTTTGCCCTTTGTAATGCCTATCTTTGCATGAAATGTTCCCTGGTATCTCTGATTTTCTTGTAGAGCTCTCTAGCCGTTCCCATGCTACTGTTTTCCTCTATTTCTCTGCACTGTTTACTGAAGAAGGCTTTCTCATGTCTCCTAGCTATTCTCAGGTTGTCCTAGTCCACGTTCTTGCACCAGTGGGGATCTGTGTCTTTTCATTCTTGCCAGCATCAAACTTTATTTGACCGATCTGTCGCCAGCTCGATAGCCAAAATGGCTTCTCCTTCATTCACACATCTTTAATGACTACTCAGGATCAGTATTGCTTTGGGTTTTTATTAGTCACTTGTATTTCAACTACTGGAGATCACCTTTATTCTCTTTGTGTACTTCTAAACCTTAACAGGATATTTATAAAGATTATATATATATATTTATATATGAAGGATATTACAGAATCCTTTATTAGATTTGTCACTAGCATTTTATTCTTTCTTTTTAAGACTTTTGTTTTAGAGGTGTAACTGTATTTTTTGTTTAAAAATTGATTTTTGGAGAGCAGCACGTCCATAGAGTTCACAGTTCTCGAGGGCATTCAGTGGGGTGTCCTCTCCTGACCCATCTCCTGTCACCTCCCGGGCTCACTGCTGCCAGCACATAGGCTTTTTTCTGTGTATTACATAGTTATAAACTTCTATGTTCTTTTTTATACAAGTGATGAAGTAATAATCTATTCTTCTAAAACTTTTTTATTTTCCCTCTTAGATGTTGCAGTTCATTTTCTATCAGTACGTAAAAGAGTTTCCTCATTTCTTTTATGGCAGCCAACCATTTCACTGAATGATTTATTATGGTAGACTTTTTAAATTTCATATGATTTTTAAAAGTTATACTCCATTTACAGTTATTGCAAAATACTGGCTATCGTCCTTGTGTTGTACAATACATGCCTGCAGCCTCTTGTATCCAGGAGTTTGTACCTCCCAGCCTCGACCCTATATTGCCTCTCCCACTGGTAATCTCAGATTCTTTTTGCCTGTATATTCTTTCCACCTCCTGTTACTATCTTCTGATTCTGTGAGGTCCATATTGTTTTTTGCCCTTTGTAATGCCTATCTTTGCATGAAATGTTCCCTGGTATCTCTGATTTTCTTGTAGAGCTCTCTAGCCGTTCCCATGCTACTGTTTTCCTCTATTTCTCTGCACTGTTTACTGAAGAAGGCTTTCTCATGTCTCCTAGCTATTCTCAGGTTGTCCTAGTCCACGTTCTTGCACCAGTGGGGATCTGTGTCTTTTCATTCTTGCCAGCATCAAACTTTATTTGACCGATCTGTCGCCAGCTCGATAGCCAAAATGGCTTCTCCTTCATTCACACATCTTTAATGACTACTCAGGATCAGTATTGCTTTGGGTTTTTATTAGTCACTTGTATTTCAACTACTGGAGATCACCTTTATTCTCTTTGTGTACTTCTAAACCTTAACAGGATATTTATAAAGATTATATATATATATTTATATATGAAGGATATTACAGAATCCTTTATTAGATTTGTCACTAGCATTTTATTCTTTCTTTTTAAGACTTTTGTTTTAGAGGTGTAACTGTATTTTTTGTTTAAAAATTGATTTTTGGAGAGCAGCACGTCCATAGAGTTCACAGTTCTCGAGGGCATTCAGTGGGGTGTCCTCTCCTGACCCATCTCCTGTCACCTCCCGGGCTCACTGCTGCCAGCACATAGGCTTTTTTCTGTGTATTACATAGTTATAAACTTCTATGTTCTTTTTTATACAAGTGATGAAGTAATAATCTATTCTTCTAAAACTTTTTTATTTTCCCTCTTAGATGTTGCAGTTCATTTTCTATCAGTACGTAAAAGAGTTTCCTCATTTCTTTTATGGCAGCCAACCATTTCACTGAATGATTTATTATGGTAGACTTTTTAAATTTCATATGATTTTTAAAAGTTATACTCCATTTACAGTTATTGCAAAATACTGGCTATCGTCCTTGTGTTGTACAATACATGCCTGCAGCCTCTTGTATCCAGGAGTTTGTACCTCCCAGCCTCGACCCTATATTGCCTCCCCAACTGGTAATCTCTGATCTGTTTTCTATATCTGTGAGTTTGCTTCTTTTTTTGTTACATTCACTAGTTTGTTGTGTTTTTTTAGATCCACTTTGGAAAGCATTACCATCAGTTTTTGACCAGCCAAAGTCTTGAAGGATTTTACAGCCATATCTATCAATCTTTTCATTTATAATTTTATCATTTTTAAGGCTTAAAATTTCTGCCCTATTCAGCAGTCATTTAGACATTTATCTGTGTTTTCTTCCTATGCGGTTTTAAGTTAGACTTTTTTTTTAAAATTAGGCTTTTTACTTTAACATAAATGTAGAGTCGCATGCAATTGTAGGAGATAATATCGAGAGAGCCTTTGTATTCTGTACCCAGTTTTTCTCAGTAGTAGCACCTTGCAGCGCTAGATAGAATGTCACAGCCAGGATATTGACACGGGCGACTGAGTCGGTGCTTGCGCCGTCTGGAGGGTCGCTCGTGTCACTCTGGATCAGCTGCAGCTACGTCCATCTCCCCGTTCTTGCATTTAACCCTGACTGCTGCTACGCTTGTCTCCATCCTGTAGTGTTATCTTTTTAGAGTGTTATACAAATGGAATCACACCGTATGTGATCTTTTGAGATAAGCTTTTTCACTCAGCATACCTCTCTGGAGATTCATCCAAGTTGTGGTGTGTATTCACGTTATGATCCCTTTTATTTCTGAATGTATTCCGTTGTATGAGTACACCACAATTTGGTTAACCATGAACCCATCAGAAGACATTTGAGTTGTTTCCAAAGACCCGGATGTTGGGAAAAATAGAAGGCAGAAGGAGAAGGGGCCGACAGAGGACAAGATGGTTGGATGGCATCACTGACTCAATGGACATGAGACTGAGCAAGCTCTGGAGGATGGTCAAAGACAGGGAAGCCTGGCGTGCTGCAGTCCATGGGGTTGCAAGCAGTTGTACAGGACTGAGCAACTGACCTGAATAGCCTTTGGCTATAACAAATGAAGCTGATATGAACATTTACTTACAGGTTTTTGTGTAAACCTGTTTTCCTTTTTCTGAGAAACATGCCCAAGAGTATCCCTGCAGTGTTGTGTTGGAGTTGCACGTTCAGTTTTTAGGAAACCGTCAACTGTTTTCCAGAGTGGGTGGCTCATTTACATCCCAGCTAGCGACGCGCAATGACCCAGCTTCCTGTATCCTCACTAGCACTTATTAGTGTCATAGTTTTTGCCCTTCGGCCAGGTACGTAGTGATGACTCACTGTGCTTTGAATTTGCTTTTCTCAGTCTGAAGACTAACTGCACCTCTCTCGTGTGCTTCTTCACCTGGTGTATATCCTCTTCATGTCTCTTGCCCATTTTCTTTTTCTGGCCACTTCTATTGGTCTTTCATTATTTTCATCCATTTTTGTTCTTTGGCCTGTGTGGGCCTCCCACTGCAGTGGGCTTTCTCGTTGCAGAGCACCGGCTCTGGGTGCATGTGCTCCAGCGCGCTGGCTCGTTATTGGACACACCAGTCCAGCCGCTTCGTGGCACGTGGGATCTTCCCTGATCAGGGGTTGCACCAGCGTCCCTTGCACTGCAAGGTAGACTCTTTACCCACTGGACCATCAGGGAAGCCCTCTTGCCCATTTTCTAATTGTATCATTTGGTTATTTTTAGTATTAAGTTCTTAGAGTTCTATATATATTCTAGATGGTTAGCCCTTTGTTGGGTTGGTGGCTTGAAAATATTTTCTCTCAGTCTGTAGGCTGTATTTTCATTCTTGTAACAGAATCTTTCAAATAGCAAAAGGTTGTGGTGTGTATTCACGTTATGATCCCTTTTATTTCTGAATGTATTCCGTTGTATGAGTACACCACAATTTGGTTAACCATGAACCCATCAGAAGACATTTGAGTTGTTTCCAAAGACCCGGATGTTGGGAAAAATAGAAGGCAGAAGGAGAAGGGGCCGACAGAGGACAAGATGGTTGGATGGCATCACTGACTCAATGGACATGAGACTGAGCAAGCTCTGGAGGATGGTCAAAGACAGGGAAGCCTGGCGTGCTGCAGTCCATGGGGTTGCAAGCAGTTGTACAGGACTGAGCAACTGACCTGAATAGCCTTTGGCTATAACAAATGAAGCTGATATGAACATTTACTTACAGGTTTTTGTGTAAACCTGTTTTCCTTTTTCTGAGAAACATGCCCAAGAGTATCCCTGCAGTGTTGTGTTGGAGTTGCACGTTCAGTTTTTAGGAAACCGTCAACTGTTTTCCAGAGTGGGTGGCTCATTTACATCCCAGCTAGCGACGCGCAATGACCCAGCTTCCTGTATCCTCACTAGCACTTATTAGTGTCATAGTTTTTGCCCTTCGGCCAGGTACGTAGTGATGACTCACTGTGCTTTGAATTTGCTTTTCTCAGTCTGAAGACTAACTGCACCTCTCTCGTGTGCTTCTTCACCTGGTGTATATCCTCTTCATGTCTCTTGCCCATTTTCTTTTTCTGGCCACTTCTATTGGTCTTTCATTATTTTCATCCATTTTTGTTCTTTGGCCTGTGTGGGCCTCCCACTGCAGTGGGCTTTCTCGTTGCAGAGCACCGGCTCTGGGTGCATGTGCTCCAGCGCGCTGGCTCGTTATTGGACACACCAGTCCAGCCGCTTCGTGGCACGTGGGATCTTCCCTGATCAGGGGTTGCACCAGCGTCCCTTGCACTGCAAGGTAGACTCTTTACCCACTGGACCATCAGGGAAGCCCTCTTGCCCATTTTCTAATTGTATCATTTGGTTATTTTTTTAGTATTAAGTTCTTAGAGTTCTATATATATTCTAGATGGTTAGCCCTTTGTTGGGTTGGTGGCTTGAAAATATTTTCTCTCAGTCTGTAGGCTGTATTTTCATTCTTGTAACAGAATCTTTCAAATAGCAAAAGGTTTTAATTTTGATGAAGTGTCATTGATCTGTTTTTTCTTTTATGGATTATAATCTCAGTGCCAAAACTAAGCCTAGTCCTACCTCTTACATATTTTCTTCCTAAAAGTTCTACAGTTTTGTATTTAAGTCTGATCCATTTTGAGTTCATTATGTAAGACATGCAGCATAGGCCAGAATGTTTGGGTTTTGTTGCCAATGATGTTGCCAATTGCTCCAGCACCATTTGTCAAGAGGATTATCTTTCTCTGTGGAGTTGTTCTTGCACCTTTGCCAGAAATCAGTTGGGTATGTTTGGATGAGCCTACTTCTGTGTCATCTCATCTATCCCATTGATCCGTGTGGCTGCACTTCTGCCAGTACCAGCCAGGCTTGATTATTGTAAGTATTTAAGTCTTGGAATCAGACAGAAGTCCTCCCACTTTCTTGTGTTTTCAAAGTTGTTTTGATATTCCAGTTGCTTTGTCTCTCCACAAAAATATTCTAATTATTTCATTTACATTTCGAAAAGATTCTGAGAAGAATTGCATCAGCTACATATATCATTCTGAGGAGAGCGGGCATCTGTGCAGTTGTCGTCTTCCAACAAGCACTGTGTCTCTCCACGGGTTTAGTTCTTGGCTTTCTTAGCTGCACAGTTGCTTCCTCGATTGCACAGTCTTCATCATACAAGTCTTATACATGTTTATTAAATTTACATCAAAGTAGTCAATGTCTTAAGTGACTAGGTACGCTACTGTCTTTTATATTTCAGTTTCTATACATTCACTATTAATATGCAGAAGTGTAACTGATTTGTGTGTGTGGCATTTGCATCCTGTGACCTAGTTCTTTTTTCTGGATTCCTTGAAATTTTGTATATAAGCCATCATGTCATTTGCAAACAGAAGCAGTTTTATATCTCCACTGCCCATCTGCATGCCTTCTGTTTCCTCGCCTTGTGTGACTGTGGTCAGAACTTCCAGCACTTGTGGAGCTAGAATGGTGGGAACAGACACTCTTCTTGTCTTGCTCCCCGTTGCAGAAGAAAACCACTCAGACTTTCACCACTAGTGATAGCTGTAGGGTACTTTTCTCTTTTTTTAGATTCTCTTCATTAAGTTGGAGTAACTCCGCTCTGTTTCAGTTTCTCTAACTTTTTATTTGTAAATCATGAATGGGTATTGAATTTTGTCAAATGCCTTTTCTGCATCAAAGGATATGATTATGTGATTTTTCATCTTTACTCTGTGGAGATGGTGAATCTCACTAATTGATTTCAAACACTCAGTCATCCATGAGTCCCTGGAATACAACTTATTGGTCATGGTGTATAACTTAAGTATTTTCCTGAATTCCGTTTGCTAATCTTATCTGTAAACTAGTAAGTGTTTGCATGACCGACTTTAGGTTTTGTCTGTGTTGTTGTCTGACTGTAGATCAGGTGCTGATAGCCCAGGATGCACTGGGAGGTATTCCGTCCTCTTCTCTGTGGAAAAGATTTTGGGTAATTGCTTTTACTTCTTTAAACGTTTAGTGAAATTCTCCAGTGAAATCATGTGGGCATATAGATTCCTTTTTTGGAAAGTTTTTTAAAATTGCAAATTTAATTTCCTTGAAAGTTATAGGATTACTAAAATAATCTATTGCACCATAGATGAGCTGTGTAATTTGTGCTTCCTGTTTCATGTAAATCGTTAAATGTATTGTGTAGAGCTGCTTGCAGCCTTCTCTTTATTTCCATTTGATGTCTGAAAAGTCTGTAATAATATCTGCTGTTTCATTCCTGATGCTGGTAATTTGTGTTTTCCAATTTTTTTTGCAAGTCTTGCTAGACGTTTTTCAATTTTATTGATATTTTCACAGAACCAGCAGTGTTTCTCTTTATTCCTTCCTTTTTTCTTTTTCCTGCTTGCTTTGGGTTGACTTTGTTCTCTTTTTTTCTTTCTTTGGTTCTTGAGGTAGAAGCTTATTAATAGATTATTTGAGACTTTGCCTCTTTTCTAATGCATAGTAGACGTTTTTCAATTTTATTGATATTTTCACAGAACCAGCAGTGTTTCTCTTTATTCCTTCCTTTTTTCTTTTTCCTGCTTGCTTTGGGTTGACTTTGTTCTCTTTTTTTCTTTCTTTGGTTCTTGAGGTAGAAGCTTATTAATAGATTATTTGAGACTTTGCCTCTTTTCTAATGCATAGTAGACGTTTTTCAATTTTATTGATATTTTCACAGAACCAGCAGTGTTTCTCTTTATTCCTTCCTTTTTTCTTTTTCCTGCTTGCTTTGGGTTGACTTTGTTCTCTTTTTTTCTTTCTTTGGTTCTTGAGGTAGAAGCTTATTAATAGATTATTTGAGACTTTGCCTCTTTTCTAATGCATAGTTTTAATACTGTAAATTTTCTTCTCAGCATCGCTTTAGCTGTGTCCCACTGATTTTGTTCCACCCCTGGGTCAGGAAGATCCCCTGGAGAAGGAAATGGCACCCGCTCCAGCGCTCCTGCCTGGAGGAGCCTATTGACCGGGCAGCCGGGCGGGCGGCACATGCCGCGGGCTGCCAGCGTCAAGCATGACTCTGCAAGGAAGCCACCAACCGGCGATGCTGGCGTGTTGTATTTTCAGATCAATCAATGTATGTTTTTATTCCAGTGTATTTTCTTCTTAAGACTTCCTCTTTGCCCATAAATTGTTTAGAAGTGTGTTGTTTGGTTTCCAAGATATGAAGAGTTTTCTGTTATCTTCCTGTTACTGATGTTTAGTTTGGTTTCACTGTGGTCCAAAAGACTCTGCATAATTTGTTGTTTTAAATTTGTTGAGGTTTGGTTTTGGCCCGGACATGGGCTATTTTTGGTATATTCTGTGGGAACTTGAAAATAAAGTGTATTTAGCTGTCATTAGGTGGAGTGTTCTATACATTTGGTTTAGATCCTGTTGTTTGGTGGTGGTGTTGGGTTACTCATTTTCTTTACGTTTCTCAATGTTAATTATGGGTGTTGAAGGCTCACCTATAATTTCGAATCTGTATATTTCTCCTTTTGGCTTTATCAGCTGTTGCTTCACATGTTTTACTGTTAGCTGCTGGTCTTTGGTAGACATTTTAATTACATTGGGAGGTGGTCTATTGGACTTAGTTGACTAAAAATGGAATTTTCATTGTATTGCAAAAGCTTTTTGGAATCTGCCTGAATATTATATAACTTCCCCCTCTGATTTATCCTGAAATGAAGCCAACTTTAGCATAAAGCACATTTTATTTCTTACTTATGCTTAGCTGTTAGGTTCTAGGAGGGGAATGAAGTGGTTGAGTTCTCTGTGACAAGACCTCAGAGCTATGGGATATTGACGTATCTGGTTGTAAATTACCTCCAATTTCTCTGCTACTAAAACATTAGCTTCATTCCTTTTGGATAAAATAAATGAATTAATACACTTATGTAGATTCAGAGCTTTTGGAAATGTTGAGTTTGATAAAAGATGTTAGCAAAATGATTGAAAACATGGGGTGTAGTGGCAAAGTTTGGGCTTTGACCCTTGTGACCCGCGTGGCTACAGGACGGTTGTGTCGAGTCTCTAGCGTCATCACCTGTGAAGGCGGAGGGAAGCCTTTCAGGGCTGTCCTGCGGGTCAGCGAGTAGCCTCGTGCAGCCGCTCACTGGTGTTTCTGTTGCCTTCGTCGGTGGAGGGTCAGCACTGACGAGTTTGGAACTCGCTTTATTTCCTAAAAGGTTTTCCCCCTCTAGGCAGGATTTCCTTTCAGTTGACATGGCTTCATTCTGTCACTTCCAAGACACTGAGCAGAAAGTGTGGCGGCTGGGAAGCTGTCAGGCGACTCCGCAGTTCCTGTTTCCATGCGGGGCAGAGAAGTCCTCTCTAGAAGGTGAAAGCACAGTTACTGTATATTTCATCGCAGTAACTGGCCACCGTGCAGAGAATCTGCCTGTTTCACTGGGTACACCCTAGTAACAAGACTTTGAACCATGTCCCATGACAGGTATTAGAACCAAATGCAATGTGGGTTATCCAGATTCAGCTCTGTCATTATTCCTACTGATCAGACATGTTGAAAATTGACAGCAAAACAGATCTCTCCTTTAAAGTAGCATGGAGACTTCTTTAAAAGCCCAACAATGGTAATGGCTGGAAAACTGAGGCAGAGAAGTTTAATGAAGACTCACAGAGTATCTTAGTTTTGCAGTGACTTTTTCTCTGTGGGTTTCATTTTATTAAATCACCTTGATTCAACCAGAGACCAGGAGACAAGAGCAAGAAAAGCCACTTGGCAGGAAACCCCTAAATTCCGCGCTAGGTATTTGTTTCCGTTTGACACAATCCTCAGCTGGGAGTCTGTATATGGTTATTGGGATTTTTTTAGGGAAGAACAATCTTGGTTAAATTTGGCAAAACACTTAGGTCCATGTGACAAGACCTCAGAGCTATGGGATATTGACGTATCTGGTTGTAAATTACCTCCAATTTCTCTGCTACTAAAACATTAGCTTCATTCCTTTTGGATAAAATAAATGAATTAATACACTTATGTAGATTCAGAGCTTTTGGAAATGTTGAGTTTGATAAAAGATGTTAGCAAAATGATTGAAAACATGGGGTGTAGTGGCAAAGTTTGGGCTTTGACCCT
The DNA here is from genome assembly GCA_022376925.1 of Tragulus kanchil. Lineage (NCBI taxonomy): Eukaryota > Metazoa > Chordata > Mammalia > Artiodactyla > Tragulidae > Tragulus > Tragulus kanchil. Next base: position 125,519,017 of record JAIOJX010000026.1, read on the forward strand.
TGTGACCCGCGTGGCTACAGGACGGTTGTGTCGAGTCTCTAGCGTCATCACCTGTGAAGGCGGAGGGAAGCCTTTCAGGGCTGTCCTGCGGGTCAGCGAGTAGCCTCGTGCAGCCGCTCACTGGTGTTTCTGTTGCCTTCGTCGGTGGAGGGTCAGCACTGACGAGTTTGGAACTCGCTTTATTTCCTAAAAGGTTTTCCCCCTCTAGGCAGGATTTCCTTTCAGTTGACATGGCTTCATTCTGTCACTTCCAAGACACTGAGCAGAAAGTGTGGCGGCTGGGAAGCTGTCAGGCGACTCCGCAGTTCCTGTTTCCATGCGGGGCAGAGAAGTCCTCTCTAGAAGGTGAAAGCACAGTTACTGTATATTTCATCGCAGTAACTGGCCACCGTGCAGAGAATCTGCCTGTTTCACTGGGTACACCCTAGTAACAAGACTTTGAACCATGTCCCATGACAGGTATTAGAACCAAATGCAATGTGGGTTATCCAGATTCAGCTCTGTCATTATTCCTACTGATCAGACATGTTGAAAATTGACAGCAAAACAGATCTCTCCTTTAAAGTAGCATGGAGACTTCTTTAAAAGCCCAACAATGGTAATGGCTGGAAAACTGAGGCAGAGAAGTTTAATGAAGACTCACAGAGTATCTTAGTTTTGCAGTGACTTTTTCTCTGTGGGTTTCATTTTATTAAATCACCTTGATTCAACCAGAGACCAGGAGACAAGAGCAAGAAAAGCCACTTGGCAGGAAACCCCTAAATTCCGCGCTAGGTATTTGTTTCCGTTTGACACAATCCTCAGCTGGGAGTCTGTATATGGTTATTGGGATTTTTTTAGGGAAGAACAATCTTGGTTAAATTTGGCAAAACACTTAGTAGGTCCATGTAAAGCCTTACAGATATTTTTAAAATATTATACTTGGAGACAAAACATACCCTTCGGCTGTACACAGTCCCTTCTCCCTACTTGTCTCTCTTGCTGTCCATATCAAAGTCCAGGAAACTAGAATTAAATGTCTGAGGCAAACATTTAGCCCTCAGCCCCCAGGATCTGACTCTTAGTACTCATAGTGAAATATGGTTTTTTAAAGAAAAATTGTAGTATAGTTGATTCACAACACATTAGTTCCAGTTGTAGAGCATGGTAATGCAGTGTTTTTGCAGATTATACTCCTTTATAAGTTATTGCAACACAAGCTGTCACCCCCTGGGGTCTGCAGCGTGCCCACATTGCTCGCCTGGTTTATGCGGGGGCTCATGAGCCCTGCACCCCTCGTTTGTCCTTCTCACCTTTGGCAGTTGCGTGCTTGTTTTCTATATCTCGGTCTGTTTCTGTATTACATATATATTCATTTCCATTTACCTTCAGATTCCACATAAGAGAGATACAGTATTTGTCTTTCATTTTATGAAACACAATATTCTCTAGATTCATCCACGTTGCTGCAAATGGGAGAATTTAATTTTTGTGTGTGTGTTTAGAGCTGACTGGTGTTCCCTTGTGTGTGTATGTGCCACATCTTGGTCAGTGGATGGGCATTTGGGATCTTTCTGTGTCTTGGCTGTTGTCAGTAGTGCTGCTCTGAGCATTGAGGGGTGTGTGCATTTTCAAATTAGCGTTTTCATTTTTGCCCGAGAGATGCCTAGGAGTGGGCCTCCTGGCTCATTTGGTAGGCTGATTTCCAGTTTTCTGAGGCACCTCGGCGCTGTTCCCTGTGGCGGCGGCGCCAGTCTGTGTTCCTGCCGCAGTGTGCGCGTTCCCTCCTCTTCACACCCTTGCCGTCCGTCGCGTCTCGTGTAGACTTTTCTGGATTGCCGTTCTGACAGGTGTGAGGTGACAGCTCATTGTTTCGATTTGACTTTTCTTGTTTCCGTTTGACACAATCCTCAGCTGGGAGTCTGTATATGGTTATTGGGATTTTTTTAGGGAAGAACAATCTTGGTTAAATTTGGCAAAACACTTAGTAGGTCCATGTAAAGCCTTACAGATATTTTTAAAATATTATACTTGGAGACAAAACATACCCTTCGGCTGTACACAGTCCCTTCTCCCTACTTGTCTCTCTTGCTGTCCATATCAAAGTCCAGGAAACTAGAATTAAATGTCTGAGGCAAACATTTAGCCCTCAGCCCCCAGGATCTGACTCTTAGTACTCATAGTGAAATATGGTTTTTTAAAGAAAAATTGTAGTATAGTTGATTCACAACACATTAGTTCCAGTTGTAGAGCATGGTAATGCAGTGTTTTTGCAGATTATACTCCTTTATAAGTTATTGCAACACAAGCTGTCACCCCCTGGGGTCTGCAGCGTGCCCACATTGCTCGCCTGGTTTATGCGGGGGCTCATGAGCCCTGCACCCCTCGTTTGTCCTTCTCACCTTTGGCAGTTGCGTGCTTGTTTTCTATATCTCGGTCTGTTTCTGTATTACATATATATTCATTTCCATTTACCTTCAGATTCCACATAAGAGAGATACAGTATTTGTCTTTCATTTTATGAAACACAATATTCTCTAGATTCATCCACGTTGCTGCAAATGGGAAAATTTTAATTTTTGTGTGTGTGTTTAGAGCTGACTGGTGTTCCCTTGTGTGTGTATGTGCCACATCTTGGTCAGTGGATGGGCATTTGGGATCTTTCTGTGTCTTGGCTGTTGTCAGTAGTGCTGCTCTGAGCATTGAGGGGTGTGTGCATTTTCAAATTAGCGTTTTCATTTTTGCCCGAGAGATGCCTAGGAGTGGGCCTCCTGGCTCATTTGGTAGGCTGATTTCCAGTTTTCTGAGGCACCTCGGCGCTGTTCCCTGTGGCGGCGGCGCCAGTCTGTGTTCCTGCCGCAGTGTGCGCGTTCCCTCCTCTTCACACCCTTGCCGTCCGTCGCGTCTCGTGTAGACTTTTCTGGATTGCCGTTCTGACAGGTGTGAGGTGACAGCTCATTGTTTCGATTTGCATTTCTGATGATTAGCGATGCTGAGCATCTTTTGATGCGCCTCTTAGCCATCCGTACGTCTTCTTTGGAAAAAAGTCTAGTCAGGTCTTCTGCAGGGAAAAGCAATGTGGATCACCAGGGAGTGAGACCCGTAGGCCCACGGGCAAGAGAAATTGATTCCCCAACACACTGGAGGGAGGCAAAAATATTTTGAAAACAGCGAAATGTTTTTGAAGCTACACCCTTCAGGGAAGGAATGATCCCCATCAAGAAGTCTTTATCAAGTACCGAATGGAGTCTGGTGCTCCCAGGGCCCGTCTTCCTGTGGGAGTGATTCTTTTTCTTTAGCTACTTATCCCAGTAAGAATATGTGTGGCCTGAACTTCAATATTGCTGAGCTCTTACGTGACTTATATGACCGGCATTGTTTACTGTAGGTATTTCAAACACAGAAGGATTCCAGCGACTAAGGCAGATGGCAGAGTGGTTAGGAGGCAACTGCTGACTGGCTTTGCCTGCTGCCTCAGGGAGTCACCTGGCAGATTAAATGACACGCGGGCTGAGGACAGGGCCAGCCCTCTGTCTGCAGGGCCTGCTCCGCGTCACCTGCAGGTGGCCGTGCCCGGGTGAGTCCCAGCTGCAGGTGATGGGGGCGGGGAGGAGGGAGTGGCCTCCCGAGGTCACCCCGAGGGCCTGTGCGGCTTGGGGCTGGGGGACCTGCAGCCAAGGGCCACGCTGGAGACCGCAGCAGAGCCTCATTCCCGCCCGAGGGACACACAGACTTCAGCGTTAAAGATCCTAGTGAGCGAGGGGCTTTAAGTCACGACTCTCACGTGGAAGAAATCGCACAGTGTAATTCAAAAGTGATTTACGATTTACCTTTCAGGTGGGTTTTGCTTCGTTCTGCGTGAGGCATCGCCTCCGAGCGGCTCGCGGGGCCGGGGAGCCGTGGCCGGCTCAGCGCTGCCGCCCAGGCTGGGCGGGACCGTGTGGACGAGCGCCTCGCCGTGGCCGGCCCGCCTGCAGCCTCGCGGAGCCGAGGGGCCGCCCGCAGCGCTGGAGGTCGCCTGAGCCAGGCCCCCGGGCCTGCAGCCCGGCCGGCTGGGGGCCCGCGGGAGCCAGCCGGCTGGGGGCCGGCGATGCTGGGCTGTTGCACACGCGCCGGCTCCCCTGCTGGCACTCGTGCCTTCCCGGCGGTGGGTTACAGCCCAGTGGTGATTTGTGAAAGTGATTCGGTGGTTTACAGCAAATACTACAAAAGAGTGAAACTGAAGAGAGGGGCAGAGTTCCTCACAAGTGTTACTGAACGTGCCTGAAGTGTGGGCGGGGGGCCGGCTGTTCGTTCACTGGGCAACGAGGCAAACCCACCTCCACTGCGGGTCAGAGCCTGAAGTTCCGGGACTTGTAGCGATCACTGCCTCGTACAGAAGATCCCTACGGCGGGCACCCCTCAGAAGGGGGGCCGGCCCCCCAAAGCTGGGCACACGTCGTCTACCTTTAAAGGAAAGAGATTTGCTAGGACATCTAGGCAACTGCCCAGTGCCAGGTTAACGTCCTTCTTGTGCCCTCTGCACTCTCAGGGCTGACGGAGAGAGGGAGGGCGAGACGTGCACCAAGCCGCCCCGACGCGGAGTGGCTCACGAAGTTGGGGCCATGTTATTCGGCTGAGATGTTAGACGGGTTAAAGCTCAGGACAGCCCGGCAGTGACGGCTGGTCTCCGTTCTTCAGCGTCTGACCCTGGGCTGGCAGGCTTGAGGGCTGGAGGTGGCCTGGCCGCTGGGGCTGGAGTCCCCTGGTCTTCACTGGGGCGTCTCTCGCGCAGCCGGGTCTGGTGAAGGAAAGCTCAGTGTTCATCACAGGGTGCCGGGCACGGCGTTCAGGGCGGCTGGTGCTCAGAGCCCCGGAGCTCCCAGGCGGGCTTCAGGAAAGCCTTTTCAGAGGGGGTGGTGGGCGGGAGGGGGCTGACAGGGAAGGAGATCAGCTCGTGCACAGCCCTGATGGGCTGATGGTGAGGCAATGAGGCGGCGTCACAGGGATGAATATGATCAGCTCAGTGGGTCGAGACGATGTGCTCTTGAGGAGGGAGCATGTAATTTCGTCCATGTGCTGGGGGCTTTCGCATCCGTAAGACCACTCAGGAAATGGGCAGCGGGGACTCCCGTGTGCTTCAGCAGAGGATGTGGAGGAGTCTCCCGGGAAGGCCCCACCGGCTCCCGCTCCGCTCGGGTGCACGGCTGGCGGTTAGAGCTCCCTGTCGCTGAGCCCTCGGCGAGGCTGCTAACCAGAGCACTGCCCAGCAAACAGCCTGTCAGGAAGCCTCCGGCTGATTATCATGCCAAACCGTGAAGAGCATTCCTGCTGAAGGCCGCCTCCTGCGCGAGCCGCTGACGAGACCCCACAGACAGGAAGATGCTGACGCGAGAGACGGCATGGGCCACGCCTCCGGCTCTACTCCCTTCCAGAAAAGCCCGAGCTCTACCTAGACAGGGAAGGCTGGAACTTGGGGCTGGGGGCTGAGAAATGGTTACATTTCATAAAGGAGGGTTGGAGGAATTGGGATACTTAGCCTGCTCATAAGAAAGAACGCCCTCTTTTGAGAAAACAGACAGGCTCCAATGCAAATGAGGCTTTCAGAGGTCATTTGCTAGGAAATGGGATCCTTTCACAAGATTTCCACACAGTGTTGACTCTCCCAGACTGGAACAGTTCTCTTAATCTAGCTTCATTCATTCGGATAATCTGCAAAATCATGTTTGTGGACTTCTAACGATAGCAGAGAGAGTTCCCAGAGAGCCTGATGGGGCTCAGGACAGCCCGGCAGTGACGGCTGGTCTCCGTTCTTCAGCGTCTGACCCTGGGCTGGCAGGCTTGAGGGCTGGAGGTGGCCTGGCCGCTGGGGCTGGAGTCCCCTGGTCTTCACTGGGGCGTCTCTCGCGCAGCCGGGTCTGGTGAAGGAAAGCTCAGTGTTCATCACAGGGTGCCGGGCACGGCGTTCAGGGCGGCTGGTGCTCAGAGCCCCGGAGCTCCCAGGCGGGCTTCAGGAAAGCCTTTTCAGAGGGGGTGGTGGGCGGGAGGGGGCTGACAGGGAAGGAGATCAGCTCGTGCACAGCCCTGATGGGCTGATGGTGAGGCAATGAGGCGGCGTCACAGGGATGAATATGATCAGCTCAGTGGGTCGAGACGATGTGCTCTTGAGGAGGGAGCATGTAATTTCGTCCATGTGCTGGGGGCTTTCGCATCCGTAAGACCACTCAGGAAATGGGCAGCGGGGACTCCCGTGTGCTTCAGCAGAGGATGTGGAGGAGTCTCCCGGGAAGGCCCCACCGGCTCCCGCTCCGCTCGGGTGCACGGCTGGCGGTTAGAGCTCCCTGTCGCTGAGCCCTCGGCGAGGCTGCTAACCAGAGCACTGCCCAGCAAACAGCCTGTCAGGAAGCCTCCGGCTGATTATCATGCCAAACCGTGAAGAGCATTCCTGCTGAAGGCCGCCTCCTGCGCGAGCCGCTGACGAGACCCCACAGACAGGAAGATGCTGACGCGAGAGACGGCATGGGCCACGCCTCCGGCTCTACTCCCTTCCAGAAAAGCCCGAGCTCTACCTAGACAGGGAAGGCTGGAACTTGGGGCTGGGGGCTGAGAAATGGTTACATTTCATAAAGGAGGGTTGGAGGAATTGGGATACTTAGCCTGCTCATAAGAAAGAACGCCCTCTTTTGAGAAAACAGACAGGCTCCAATGCAAATGAGGCTTTCAGAGGTCATTTGCTAGGAAATGGGATCCTTTCACAAGATTTCCACACAGTGTTGACTCTCCCAGACTGGAACAGTTCTCTTAATCTAGCTTCATTCATTCGGATAATCTGCAAAATCATGTTTGTGGACTTCTAACGATAGCAGAGAGAGTTCCCAGAGAGCCTGATGGGGACACGTCTCAAAAGCCTGTCGGTGACTTGAGCTGGCCGGAGTGGTGGCTCCGAATGGCTGGAGGTGTCCAGGTCCTGCTGTCGGGGCCAGGTGAGGCTTAAGCCCATTCCTAGGCACCCTGAGAGGACTGGACGCAAAATACACCGTGTGGTGTTTCGGTCTCTCGGCACATAGGGAGTCCTATGCGAGGAGACCACCTCAGGGACTCTCTCAGCCTGCCCGAGGCATTGCACCCTTGCCCCAGCTGCTTGGGCCCTGGAAGAGGGTCACGTTGCCCGCTCCCTCCCCAGCCAGGGTCCCTGGGCTCTCTCCCTGGCCTTCCCCTGACCCCTCCATGTCCACCTTTTGCTCTCGAGTGGCCTTGGCCTGTCGTGGCTTGCAGCAGGACTTTGGCTCCCTAGGCAGAGAGTGAAGCCAGGCCACACCGGGGAGAACACTGAATGCCAGCCACCAGAGCTCCAGGGACCAGTGGCCGGTGCCAGGGCCCTGGCTCGTCAGCCAAGTTCATTCGGAGGAAGAGGTACCTGCGGCTAGCCTCGGGGGGACTCAGAGGTCACACCCTTGTGGACGCTTGAATCGCTCCAGTTCAGCCCAGCCTCGGTGTGTCTGACGCTCTGTGAGCCTGTGCACGGCTCCACCCGGGCTGCCCTGGCCCTCACCCGCTCCTGGAGCCTGGACTCACAGACAGGAAGATGCTGACGCGAGAGACGGCATGGGCCACGCCTCCGGCTCTACTCCCTTCCAGAAAAGCCCGAGCTCTACCTAGACAGGGAAGGCTGGAACTTGGGGCTGGGGGCTGAGAAATGGTTACATTTCATAAAGGAGGGTTGGAGGAATTGGGATACTTAGCCTGCTCATAAGAAAGAACGCCCTCTTTTGAGAAAACAGACAGGCTCCAATGCAAATGAGGCTTTCAGAGGTCATTTGCTAGGAAATGGGATCCTTTCACAAGATTTCCACACAGTGTTGACTCTCCCAGACTGGAACAGTTCTCTTAATCTAGCTTCATTCATTCGGATAATCTGCAAAATCATGTTTGTGGACTTCTAACGATAGCAGAGAGAGTTCCCAGAGAGCCTGATGGGGACACGTCTCAAAAGCCTGTCGGTGACTTGAGCTGGCCGGAGTGGTGGCTCCGAATGGCTGGAGGTGTCCAGGTCCTGCTGTCGGGGCCAGGTGAGGCTTAAGCCCATTCCTAGGCACCCTGAGAGGACTGGACGCAAAATACACCGTGTGGTGTTTCGGTCTCTCGGCACATAGGGAGTCCTATGCGAGGAGACCACCTCAGGGACTCTCTCAGCCTGCCCGAGGCATTGCACCCTTGCCCCAGCTGCTTGGGCCCTGGAAGAGGGTCACGTTGCCCGCTCCCTCCCCAGCCAGGGTCCCTGGGCTCTCTCCCTGGCCTTCCCCTGACCCCTCCATGTCCACCTTTTGCTCTCGAGTGGCCTTGGCCTGTCGTGGCTTGCAGCAGGACTTTGGCTCCCTAGGCAGAGAGTGAAGCCAGGCCACACCGGGGAGAACACTGAATGCCAGCCACCAGAGCTCCAGGGACCAGTGGCCGGTGCCAGGGCCCTGGCTCGTCAGCCAAGTTCATTCGGAGGAAGAGGTACCTGCGGCTAGCCTCGGGGGGACTCAGAGGTCACACCCTTGTGGACGCTTGAATCGCTCCAGTTCAGCCCAGCCTCGGTGTGTCTGACGCTCTGTGAGCCTGTGCACGGCTCCACCCGGGCTGCCCTGGCCCTCACCCGCTCCTGGAGCCTGCTGGACTCACGGCCATTGCGTCGGTGGTGCCCTCCCGCCATCTGGTCCTCTGCTGTCCCCCGCGCCTCCATCTTTCCCGGCGTCAGGCCTTTTCCAGCTGGGCGCTTCCGCCGGGTTTCCCCTGGCCGCCGTCTGGGCTCGCCGGGCTCCAGGCTGTCTCCGGTGCTCCCCAGTGGGCAGTGCTCCCCGTAGCCACGACGGACTCCGGAGACAAGGCCTCTTCGTGGGCCGATGGCACGCACGCTGGGGGTGGGGCCCTCCTCTGCGACCTCCGAGGAGCCCTTCTGCGTGGAGAGTCGGGGAGATTTCCTTGACCTCGAGAAGGAGGCGTAGGTGATCTCTGATCTGGGCAGGACTCAGCCTCTCCTCCCTCCCGGGGCTGTCTTCAGCTTGGAGCCTGTGTCCGCAGGGGACACACTCCAGCTGCTCACCCTGGGGCCCGTCGATCCCCTGCCCCCCTTTCTCCCGCAGTAACTTTCTGCCTCTCCCGTGGTCCCTGGAAGGGAGGCACCCCGCTCGCAGGGGTCTCTGCCCCTCGAGCAGCCCCTGTGTGGCTAAGGCGGCTGGTAGCAAGGCCACGGAGCTCAGGGCCCAGGGACTAGCCCTCTGGGTCTTGGGGTGACTGGGGTGAGCTGCGCTCGCACGTCCCAGAGTTGCCGAGGGGCGTTTTCTCTGTGCGGGTCCGCAGCGGGGGACCTGACCTCGAGCCGGGCTGCGCCCGCGACGCTCCAGGGCGCGCCCTCGCCTCCTCTTCCTCGCCCTCTTTGCTGTCCCTTCCCCTCCCGGTGAGGAGGACAGCGATGGTCCTGCGCGGGGCGCCCGGGGTCAGGGCGCGCGGGACGGAAGCCGGAGCGGGACGGCGGGACTCGCGACGTCTGGAACCGGCAGCGCATGTTATTTCAGGGCGCGGTCAAGCCACCGCCTCTCTGTCCTCCTGGGCCCCGCGGGCAGGGGCTCCCAGTTGGACTTGCGCTGCTTTTCTGAGGGGCGGGGAGGGGGCCGAAGTGCAGGCTCTGGCTCCACAGTGGGTGTTTCGATCCCGCTCCGCGGGCCGGGTCCGCAGCGAGGCTGCGCGCACAGGCCCCGAGCCGCTCCGCCCCCGCTGCGGCCCCTGGGGACCCGGGCCTCCGGGGCCCGCGCCGAGGCTGGCGCCCCCCGCGTGCCCTGCAGAGGGAGCGCGAGGCGCCAGCGCGGCCTGCCTCCGCGCCCAGGGGAGGAGGGAGGGAAGCACAGAGGTAAGGCTTCCCTCGGGCAGCCTCTGTGGTCAGTGCGGAACGGCCGGGGGCAGCTGGCTGCTCATTCCGGCCTCGCCGCCTGACCCCGCGCCCGGTGCCCGGTGTGGCTCGGTGAGCGGCTCTGCGGAACCTTCCGGAGCGGAGGCGAGCGTGGAAGGGCGCTGGCCTCCTGAAGGCGCTCCTGGCCAGCCACCTCCTCGTGAGGCGCCGTGTGCTCTGCACGTGCTGGCGGCGCCCTGCGGAGTCACCCGGCTGGGGCACCCGGAGGGGCTCCCCGAGGTTCTCTGGGCGCCAGGCAGCTTCGGACTTTAGCCCCCGCCCCCTGGGCAGAGATCCGTCTGCTCCCCCGCTGGGTTGCTGGAACTGGCGGACGAGCGCGGTACTCCACACCCGGCCTGCAGGGGCAGAGCCTTCGCCGCTGGTTCTGGAGGAGCTGACTCAGGCGTCCGCGCAGGCCCCCGGCTGCGGGCCTTGGCAGGAACGCGGTGCGGGCAGAAGCGGTGGGCTCAGGACCCTGCCGGAGCCTTCCCGGTTCAGCTCGTCCTCCTGGCGTCACTGACTTGTGGCAGCGTTTCCAACTTTGTCAAGAAAACGTGGTTAGTTTGGTTCTTCAGATTTCAAGTTACTGCCCATCAGGAGACCGGTTCATAGCTGTGACACAGTCAACCGGTTGCAGTGGAAAGTGAGACTTTAACATTTGGGCATCTCTCATTTGATTTTCTGGTCAGCGGTGCTAAACAGCCGTTCAGCCGAGTCCGTTTCAAGATCTGATTGGCTTTGCAAAAGGCTTTGTGACTCAGGCCGCATCTCATTCAGCAACAGAGAGGGGCTTCGCTGAGCTGTAGAAAGGAAAGGTTTAAAGATAGAAAGGAGACGGAAACGTGAAGAGGGCCTTGTTTCAGGCGAGGCCGCCCACAGGGGATGGAGGGCCGGCAGCTGCACCAGTGCTGCCCGAGGCTCCAGGCTGGCGGGTTCAAGGCTACCGTCTGGGCTGGGGGAGGGGACTGCAATTGGATTAGGCGTTAAGTCCTAGTTTGCCGACAGGGGCCCTCACACAAGTGGCTCCATTTGGGGCCTGTTTCTTTTTAACAGGTACCCCCTTTTGGTCGGACTCTAAGCGTGACCGAGAGATGTGACCAGAATCTAAGCCATGGCCAGCAGGCTCTCCGCTCCCCTCTGCAGTCGGCAGCTTTTGCGCTCCTCTGTGTGACATTCTCGGATCATGAGGGTTTCTGCCAAGTCTGATATTCTCAGGGTCGTGACTTTGGGCCTATATTTTTAGTCTTTCTCTTCATTTCTTTACTTATGATCCATTCTTCAGAGGTCATTTGTTGGTGGTTAGTGGCTATGAAGGCGCATTGAAAGCTTTTTGAAAGACTGGGATGCACCACGGAGACTGCCATTATTATTAGCAGGGTAATTTCCGGTGCCTGCACTTCGAAACCATGGTCCCCAAGACCCAAACCAAAAATCAAAAAAGTCCAAGAAAGACACCCTCAGAAGGGGTCCCTTTTTAAGCCAAGGGGCTTGTTCAGTGATCCCACACAGCTGAGTGTAAACTTCCCCGGAAGTGTTAACTGAGGTATGATAAGTAGTGTTGCTCACAGCCAGACGCGGGTTCGATCCCTGGGTCGGGAAGATCAAACATAGCTTGGACCAAAGGATTTTTGTTGGGAGTTGTTGGCCCAGTAGATTTCACACTTTCAAGACTTAAGAATAAACTCCCAATCATAGCCTCATGCTGACTCCTGACTGGGGCTGTTGGACCTGATCGGGGGATTCCAGATGGCTCAGACAATAAAGCATCTGCCTTCAATGCAGGAGACCCGGGTTCGATCCCCGGGTTGGGAAGATCCCCTGGAGAAGGGAATGGCAACCCACTCCAGTAGTCTTGCCTGGGAAATCCCATGGACAGAGGCGTTGGTGGACTGCAGTCCATGGGGTCGCTGAATGTGGCTTAGTGACTGAACAGCAACAGCAAAGACTGCTTTGCTGGCGCCTCGTAAACAAGGTACCAGGTCAGGTTTTCCAGGGAATTTTCCTGGGTCCATAAAGTCAACCTTAGTCCTTTAAAGCTGTCTGGTCATATCTGGGTCTATGCGCATCTCTCTCATATTTGACAGGTCCCTCAAAGCCTTGGTAATGTAAAGAATATTTCCAATTGTGTCTTGTTACAAGAAGGACATATCGATTCTATGCACACAACTAACTATATTCCCGTGAAAAGGACACTTAAAGACTACTTTCTGAATTCTGCTGGAGGGATCAAGTAGGAAGAAAGAGTAAATGGTTCATCTTTGTTTACAAAGTAAATTGCCCTAAGGCTTAGATAGCCTAAGAGAAAAAGTTTCTTTAAATCTAGAAAGACAGACCATTAAGGAACCAGGAATGTTTTAAAGCAAAAGTCTAAAAATTACAATCATCCTCTTCAGTTTATTCAGTCTCATTAATTTTTGTTTTGCTCAAGTCTAGTTTCTCTGTTAGTGCTGGAAATTCTTAACCAGTTCAGTTTTATGATCCTAAAACTACTGTAACCCTGTATTTTCCCACAGTCTTTACAGATGGAGTACTTTTGCAGGAATGCTTTTCTAAAGCTATCAAAGAAAACAATGCCTATCTGAAAATGACACAGGAGTTTTTTTTTAATGTCTACTGGTAAAAAAGCTAATGTTGAGAGTCATTATAATGGGAATTCACGAAACAATTTGCTTATTTCTATGACATAGATTTTAAAATAGTAACTAGAGGGCTTCCCTGGTGGTCCAGTGGGTAAGGACACTGCCTTGCAGTGCAAGGGGCGCCGGTTCGATCCCTGGCCTGGGAAGATCCCACGTGCCGCGGAGCGGCTGGACCCATGTGTCCAATGACCGAGCCAGAGCTCTGGAGCGCATGCGCCCAGAGCCGGTGCTCTGCGACAACAGAGGCCACTGCGATGGGAGGCCCACACAGGCCAAAGAACAAAGATGGATGAAAATGGACAAATGAAAGACCAATAGAAGTGGCTTGCCTGTTCCCCTCCCTCCCCACCCCACCCTCAAAATAAATAAATCAATTTTAAAAATAATAATAACTAGAATTACAAGTGATAACATTACACTTGTTGTTCAGTCCTGTCTGACTCTTTGTGACCCTGGCAGTCACCCAGGTCCTCTCTCCAAGGGGTTTCTCAGGCAAGAATACTGGAGTAGGTTACCTTTTCCATCTCAGGAGGTCTTCCTGATCCAGGGATTGAACCTGGGTCTCTTGCATTGGGAGGTGAATTCTTCACTACAGAGCTGCTAGAGAAGCCCAACATTATACTAGGACTTGGCGTGTTTCTAAGAATTTCACACAATTTCTGGAACACTTATGAATAGCATATATACACCAAAGAAAAATTTTAAAGGTTTAGCATCACTTGACAGTATTTCCTGTGTAATTTAACATATCAAATAAGCATAATTAGTGTGTTATCCTACCTTTTTTTTCCTTTTTTTTAGAGAACAAATCTTTTGAGATGTTCCAGGGGCCTCTAGGAAATTTCAAAGTTAGCTTGAGTTCAAAAAAAAAAACTTCATTTAGAATTTGACTTGGGGGAAGTTTGTCAGAAATATCAGAAGGTTTATCTTGTCAAATAGGACTTAGGTCACTGTGAAACAATATGCAGTTATCTATTTACAGTGCTAATTAAAGACTTTGAAGTCAAATACAGAAAGTTAAAATAGTCGTAACAAACAAACACCTTAGGTCTTTTAATAGGGAAGAATCAGTTTTCTTACGTAGTAAGAAACCTGATAGGAACAGCATGAAACACAGGAAATTATTTGGAAAGACACAGTATCTTGTTTTCCAGGCAGGTTACTTAAAAGGTAAGATAGCTCATTGCAAAGAGGACACTGGGCTCACAGAGGACTTACTTTGTAGCCATGAAGGTGGATGTGTAATATTTTGCCTTTTTACTCCCCTGCCACCATTTTTTGGTGAGAGAGACATTTAAAAACTTTAACATAATCTGTGTGGCTGGTCCCCTTCACTGTTCACCTGAAACCATCACAGAATTGTTAATTGGCTACGCCCCAATAAAAGTGTTTTTGATGTAAAAAAAAAAAACAAAAAAACTTTAGCATAATGTAAGTAACTTCCAGTTTATTACATCTCCTTCAGAACGATCGTTCTGGAGGACTGTAAGCCTTTTACACAGGCTGATACTGTGAACAACCATCCTTCCTCTGATTGCAGTGAGGAGCTGCCCTTTACTCTTTCGGTTCTTCAGTATTGTAAAAAACAAAACAAAACAGAAAGAAACAATGCAACAATAAGGAATACCTTCAGAAGAAAATAATAGTAAAAACCTTTCAAAATTTCTTCTTAGAAGCAGACCAGTTGTCCAAAGTCACTGTATTTTCTTAGCAGAACAAAAAATTTGTTTTAGTTGTTATGTAAGTACACTGCAGAGTTTAAAGCTTATTTTATGTCCTTACAAGAAATTCATTCATTTCCTCATAAAGTTCCTTTCATAAAATTCCTTTTCCATAAATTTTATACAGATTTCTTTTTGCTGCGAGTAGCTTTAAATACATATTGGAATTTTTAATCCTTTAAAAACCTGAATTTCTAGTGAAAGTAAGTACTTACAGACTATTTCTTGCAGTTCAAAAAAACTTCATTTAGAATTTGACTTGGGGGAAGTTTGTCAGAAATATCAGAAGGTTTATCTTGTCAAATAGGACTTAGGTCACTGTGAAACAATATGCAGTTATCTATTTACAGTGCTAATTAAAGACTTTGAAGTCAAATACAGAAAGTTAAAATAGTCGTAACAAACAAACACCTTAGGTCTTTTAATAGGGAAGAATCAGTTTTCTTACGTAGTAAGAAACCTGATAGGAACAGCATGAAACACAGGAAATTATTTGGAAAGACACAGTATCTTGTTTTCCAGGCAGGTTACTTAAAAGGTAAGATAGCTCATTGCAAAGAGGACACTGGGCTCACAGAGGACTTACTTTGTAGCCATGAAGGTGGATGTGTAATATTTTGCCTTTTTACTCCCCTGCCACCATTTTTTGGTGAGAGAGACATTTAAAAACTTTAACATAATCTGTGTGGCTGGTCCCCTTCACTGTTCACCTGAAACCATCACAGAATTGTTAATTGGCTACGCCCCAATAAAAGTGTTTTTGATGTAAAAAAAAAAAACAAAAAAACTTTAGCATAATGTAAGTAACTTCCAGTTTATTACATCTCCTTCAGAACGATCGTTCTGGAGGACTGTAAGCCTTTTACACAGGCTGATACTGTGAACAACCATCCTTCCTCTGATTGCAGTGAGGAGCTGCCCTTTACTCTTTCGGTTCTTCAGTATTGTAAAAAACAAAACAAAACAGAAAGAAACAATGCAACAATAAGGAATACCTTCAGAAGAAAATAATAGTAAAAACCTTTCAAAATTTCTTCTTAGAAGCAGACCAGTTGTCCAAAGTCACTGTATTTTCTTAGCAGAACAAAAAATTTGTTTTAGTTGTTATGTAAGTACACTGCAG
Organism: Tragulus kanchil; assembly: GCA_022376925.1. Lineage (NCBI taxonomy): Eukaryota > Metazoa > Chordata > Mammalia > Artiodactyla > Tragulidae > Tragulus > Tragulus kanchil. The sequence continues at coordinate 125,534,386 of JAIOJX010000026.1, forward strand.
AGTTTAAAGCTTATTTTATGTCCTTACAAGAAATTCATTCATTTCCTCATAAAGTTCCTTTCATAAAATTCCTTTTCCATAAATTTTATACAGATTTCTTTTTGCTGCGAGTAGCTTTAAATACATATTGGAATTTTTAATCCTTTAAAAACCTGAATTTCTAGTGAAAGTAAGTACTTACAGACTATTTCTTATACTGGCATTCTGTAGCTTGGAAAATTTATAGATATTTTTAGTAATTTTTTGTAGTAAATTTCTCATTTGGTTTAGGACATGTTCCCTAATAGAACTAATCTTTAGTTCTTATGTAAAAGGAAGCCAAAAATAGATAAATCTTTGTTCAGTAATTAATGTTTTAATGTTTTACCTTATTTGGAAGTGACCTGGATATTCAGTGAATACAACTTAGCTCATCATTTACCGCAGAAAAACTTTAAGGCTGCAGATCACCAAGAAGATTCAAGGAAACAATTTTAAAGGTTCACCTGAAACCTTTTCATCCTGCTTACATCTGTTTATTTTTTCTTAACAACAAGTATTCACAGGAATGTCACTAGATATTAGACAATGGCAATCTTCAAAGTTATTTTTCTAGTTGACAAATTTTGTGATAGAGATAACGTGAACTTATTATAAAAGTATTATTTCATGCTGATAACTCTAAAGATATGGCTGCTTTAATCCAACCAACAAGCTTAAACTACCTTTACTACCTAATGTTTTCCCAGATCACATGAACTTGCAATTCGTTTGGGTTAAGTTCTATTGTATTTCTGATTATTGAATTTATATTTTAATATCAACACAATTTTCTTTAAGCCAGTTTGAGTTCTTTTAGAAATTACTTCTTCTGCAGCAACATCTGAAGGTAGAAATACCACACATTTATATCATAGACACACATAAGCATACTGACAGATGGAAACACTGATCTTAGAACTTTTGTTTTACTAGTTACACAAGAATTTGGGTCTAAGTTATTTTTCTGGTAGGTGGGAAAAGTCAAAGTTACCTGCTTGGACAGTTACAGATAAGTTTCAAATGACTCCCTACCCCCAACCCCTGGTTTTGTTTCCTGATAAGAATCACTTCTCTGAAGTTGGAAAAACTTTTGTTTTAACTCATAAAGTTCCTTTCATAAAATTCCTTTTCCATAAATTTTATACAGATTTCTTTTTGCTGCGAGTAGCTTTAAATACATATTGGAATTTTTAATCCTTTAAAAACCTGAATTTCTAGTGAAAGTAAGTACTTACAGACTATTTCTTATACTGGCATTCTGTAGCTTGGAAAATTTATAGATATTTTTAGTAATTTTTTGTAGTAAATTTCTCATTTGGTTTAGGACATGTTCCCTAATAGAACTAATCTTTAGTTCTTATGTAAAAGGAAGCCAAAAATAGATAAATCTTTGTTCAGTAATTAATGTTTTAATGTTTTACCTTATTTGGAAGTGACCTGGATATTCAGTGAATACAACTTAGCTCATCATTTACCGCAGAAAAACTTTAAGGCTGCAGATCACCAAGAAGATTCAAGGAAACAATTTTAAAGGTTCACCTGAAACCTTTTCATCCTGCTTACATCTGTTTTTTTTTTCTTAACAACAAGTATTCACAGGAATGTCACTAGATATTAGACAATGGCAATCTTCAAAGTTATTTTTCTAGTTGACAAATTTTGTGATAGAGATAACGTGAACTTATTATAAAAGTATTATTTCATGCTGATAACTCTAAAGATATGGCTGCTTTAATCCAACCAACAAGCTTAAACTACCTTTACTACCTAATGTTTTCCCAGATCACATGAACTTGCAATTCGTTTGGGTTAAGTTCTATTGTATTTCTGATTATTGAATTTATATTTTAATATCAACACAATTTTCTTTAAGCCAGTTTGAGTTCTTTTAGAAATTACTTCTTCTGCAGCAACATCTGAAGGTAGAAATACCACACATTTATATCATAGACACACATAAGCATACTGACAGATGGAAACACTGATCTTAGAACTTTTGTTTTACTAGTTACACAAGAATTTGGGTCTAAGTTATTTTTCTGGTAGGTGGGAAAAGTCAAAGTTACCTGCTTGGACAGTTACAGATAAGTTTCAAATGACTCCCTACCCCCAACCCCTGGTTTTGTTTCCTGATAAGAATCACTTCTCTGAAGTTGGTATATTAAAATTAGCCTCTCAGAGGCACAAGGAGGAAATTCCAAAGTCTTCCCTTTTAAGATAAGTACATAGGGCAGGTTTCAGTTCCGTTTAGCCACTCAGTTGAGTTTGACGCTTTGTGAGCCCACGGACGGCAGCCCGCCAGGCTTCCCTGTCCTTCAGCATCTCCCGGAGCCTGCTCAAACTCATGTCCGTTGACTCAGTGCTGCCGTCCAACCATCTTGTCCTCTTTTGCCCCATTCTCCTCCTGCCCTCTGGCTTTCCCAGCATCAGGGTCTTTTCCAGTGAGTCGTCTCTTCGCATCAGGCGGCCAAAGTACTGGAGCTTCAGCTTCAGCGTCAGTCCTTCCAGTGGATGCTCAGGGTTGATTTCCTTTAGGATTGGCTAGTTTGATCCGCTTGCAAGAGATTCTCAAGAGTCTTCTCCAGCGCCTCAGGTCAAAGGCATCAGTTCTTTGGCACTCAGCCTTCTTTATGGTCTCGCTCTCACATCCACACATGACTGCTGGAAAAACCGTTGCTTTAACTATACGAACTTTTGTCAGCAAAGTGATGTCTCTGCTTTTGACTGTGCTGTCTAGGTTTATCATACCTTTTCTTCCAAGGAGCAAGTCTTTTAATTTCATGGCTGCAGTCACCCTCTGCAGTGGTTTTTGGCAAGTACAGAGATTGGTGAGAAGGAATAGGTGAACTTTGGCCTACCTCTAGAGCTGCATTTGTAGTTATGTAAATATTTTAAGATAAGGACAGTTGCTTTTAATTCAACGTGGAATTAGGTTGTAAATGATATCATAGGTTGTGTGCTGGGTTGCTCGGTCATGGCCAACTCTGTGACCCCACGGACTGTAGCTCGCCAGGTTCCTTTGTCCAAGGCATTTTTCCAGGCAAGAATACTGGAGTGGGTTGCCATTTCCTACTCTAAGGAATTTTCCTAACCCAGGGATTGAACCTAGGTCTCTTGCATCTCCTGCATTGGCAGGTAAATTCCTTATCACTCAGCAACATGTGAAGCCCACATACCACATTTGATCTTGGCCGAAAGACTGAGAAGTGATCGTAGGTTGATTCATCCATAAATCCTTTACAAGGGCTTTAAACCCCTTCCACCCACCCCCTACACACTGGGTACTTATGTTTCTTTTAGCTTAGAAGAGAAGGCCTAAAAAATTCCTTTTAGGTCCTGAATGTCAGCTTCCAATTTGGCCAAATTTTTATTCAGAAAGTTTTTTCTTTTTTAATTTAATTTTTTTTAAGTTTTACTGAATTATTTAAAATATCTTGTCAAGTTTTAGCCAGGACATACTGCCAGTAAATATGTCTGGCAGTATTAAACAACCTTTGGGTTTAAGAGGCATCCCCAAGGTGGGTGCAAAAGACATTTTCCTCTCTCTGTGGAGAGCTGTAGTGGGGGGACTGACGCTGGCCAGGAGTCTCACCCTTAGCCAGCTTTGGCCAGTTTTCCCGGCAGCCCATCTATAGGCTCCAAATGGAATTTAACGCATTTTTTGTTTTCCTTGACTGTTTACGGGAGTAAAGTAGCAGTTTCCCAGAGAATTACTCAGCTCCGTCTGCTCCAGAAGGAGTCCACACGGGGCTGAGGGGGGCTCTTTTGAAGATGCGGGGGCCTCGAAGAGCCGTTTACCCTGGTGGAGTCGTGTGCTTGTCGCCTTGCAGAGTCTTCAGAATGGAAAACCAGTTCAGACAGAGGGTTGTTAGTAGAATGAACGCTCAAGTAAAGCAGTGTGGATGGGAGTAGTGGGAGTTAACATCAGCCCTCTAAGTCTTTCCTCTTCGGCACCTCTCATGGCTTTAGTTTTTTCTGTTACTGTTTGTAATTAACCTTTCACTGAAGGTATATTGAAATTTTCAAGCCTTTTGGAGACTTCTGCCTACCAATTAAAGTCGGTGTTCCTTGCTTTCATGTGTTGTTTTAAAATTGTTTTACCTCATTAGCAAAGTGCCTCACTAGTGCCAGCCAGGTAGTTCTGGGTTAACTGGTTAGACTGCTGTTAGGCTAGGTCTTCGATCTTGCTTTGCTGATGCGGGGCTTATCACAATTGATTCCATTTGGTGTCTGTTATTTCTTTTTAACAGCAGCATTAAAAGATTGAAGATATGTTCCCACAGTTAAAAGTTTTTGAAAGTCCTCCTGTGGAAGCTGCATGTTGGTCCGTGAGGGATTGGGATGGTCCCAGGAGGGTGTAGTCCAGGCTGATCACTGTGGTGTCCCCAGCGGCCCACCTGCTGGGAGTGGAAGCTGTGAAGTGTTGCAGTGAAGCTGTGCTTTCAAAGCAAAAAAAAGAGTCCCAGACACAGCCACACGGACGTCAAGGCTCTGTAGACGTCAAGAGACCTTCAGTGATTCCTGCTAACTCTCTCATAACTGACCATGGGCCGGACTCCATAATGAAATAGCCGTCTCTTGGAGCCGGGGCCAATGTCTTTCATAAAGGTACACAGTGTGTGTGTGTCTCTGTGTGTGTGTGGTCATTTGGCCTTGAACTGTAGTGAAAGACTTGGAAAAATGGGAACACCTTGGCTTTCCTGTTTGGGTTTGTCCTCAGCAAATACTAGAAAAAGTCACTTTCCCCTGGCCGTGTGCTTCCTGACGATGGAACGAGAGGGCCGGGCGTGCTGTGGGCGTGGGGAGACGTGACGAGCAGAAGACCCGCTTGCGGAGGGCCCCGCGTCTCCCGCCGGAGCTGCCGAGGCCTCTGTGCGGGTCTGTGGCCTGCGGCTGCGGCCTGGCCGGCTGGCCTGGGAAGCTGGGCCGGCGCTGGCGCGGCAGGGAGGCCGCCGGGAGGGCGCCGGAGGGCGCTGCGGAGGCTGGGCGGTTCACAGGCGGGGAGGGGGTGGGAATCTGGATCGGGGCTCGGAGCGCTGGCCTGGGTCCCGGGAGCCCCTCTTAAAAGGGCGGTTTCCCCTCCCTCGTCTGCCCCTCTTGGGCGGGCGGGCGGGAGAGCGCGGGACCCTCTGCGGGGAGGCAGTGCTGGGGAAAGGAGGCCTCTCTGCCCAGCGCTCCTGACACCGCCCGCCCGCCTCTCCAGGGCTCTGGACGCCGGCGAGTGGGCTCTGGCTCGCAGCGCGGGGCAGAGGCTCCGCTCGGGGCTCAGGCTGCGGGCTCTCCCCGCCCTCGGACGCCAGGCCCCAGCGCGGTGTTTGTCCGCTGGCCGCTCCCATTCTGCACAGCGTGGTGGGCAGCCAGGGGGTTCCCATGGCCCCTCCTCAGGCTAGACTGCTTGCTGTGACAGTTCAGAAAACAGCTCAGAAAAATGCTTCCATTGGTCAGTTTATTGTAAAGGATGTTATGAAAGATATAAACAAACAGATGAGGAGGTGCACGGGCCAAGGTCTGGAAGGCTCCGGAGCGAAGGCGCTGCTGTCGTGGGGGGCTGGGGTGTGCCACTCGGATCCCCATCATTCACAGCTTTTATGGAGGTTCCACGACACAGGCGCGGCTGAGTGACGCACTGGCCACTGGCTACCAGCCCCACCTCCAGACCGTCTAACACCCGCCCTGGTGGCTCCGTGGCGAAGGACCCGCCTGCGGGGCAGGAGCGCGGCTTCCGTCCCTGGGCCTCCTGGAAGCCGCAGCTCGCTCCAGTACTCCCGCCGGAGGATCCCATGGGCAGAGGAGCCTGGCGGGCCGCAGTCCGCGGGGTCACAGGAGTTGGACACGACTGAGCGACTCAACAGCAGCCAGTCACTGCGCCCTTCCTAGCGGCTCCTGCCTCGCCCTCAGGAGCAGCTCGTGAGCACAGCCTCTGGCCTAGCTGAAAGGGGCTTACTAGGATTAAAGAGGGAAAAAGGCAAGACACTCCACTCACCCCTATCACATCAGAAACTTCAACAGCCCTGCGCCGGGAACTGGGAATGAAGATTCGATAGGGTGTTTCTTTGTTTGTTTGTTTGTTTCATCACTGTATCATAATGGCCGAGATTCTTATTTCAAAGACAAACTGCCCTCAGACGTGCTGGCCGAGGCTCGCGGCCGCCCACTGGGCTCTCGGTCTCTGTGGCTCGGCCGGGCGGGCGGGCAGGCCCTCTCTGCCGCTGGCGCCGGGACCAGCTCGGATCGTGGAGGCTGGGGGCTGGCGGGATGGTCGGGGCCGGGGTTTCCCGGAAGCGCCGGTTCTTGCTTGTCTGGGGCCTGGGCCTCTGGGCGGCCCAGCGCGGAAGGACTCAGACGACTGGCACTGGGCCTCCGCAGGGCTGGGCGGCGCCCGGGGAGCTGGGTCTAGTCCAGCCTTCCTGCAGCGGCGTCCACAGCAGGAGTGTTGCGGCGAACAGGCCCGAGCTGCCGCTCCTCCACGGGGCCTGGCAGGCTCTGGCGTCACCGCGGCTGTCTGCTGCCGGGAGGAGCAGCCCCAAGCCACCCCGGTGGGCGAGGACCGGGCTCTGCCTCTTGATGGCCGGGAGGGGGGTGTTAAGCTTTAATGCCTGTCTCTTGCACGTTCACTTACATATTAGAATGGTGCTACTTTTTGGGGGTGGAGGGGCAGGTGGGCCACTTCCATTGGTCTTTCATTTGTCTATTTTCATCCGTCTTTGTTCTTTGGCTCCTGTGGGCCTCCCATCGCTGTGGCGTCTGTAGTTGCAGAGCACCGGCTCTGGGCGCATGCGCTCCAGAGCTCCGGCTCGGCGATTGGACACATGGGTCCAGCCGCTCCGCGGCACGTGGGATCTTCCCAGGCCAGGGATCAAACTGGCGACCCCTGCACTGCAAGGCGGTGTCCTCACCCACTGGACCACCAGGGAAGCCCATGTTGCTACTTTTTATTGAGGGCTGTTAGGAGTGTGGTGGTGGAAGATTTGGGAGTTTGAGTCCAAGTGAGTGCTGGAAACAGAAATAAGCTCTTTCTGTTTCTCTGAGCTTTGGATAAGAGGTTCAAAAGCAGGGCCCTGTCTGTACAGAAGCCTGGGGGCGCATTCCTGGCAGGTGTCTCTCCCCCACACCCCACCCCACCCCCACCCCCTACCTCCTCGGTTACTAACTGGTTACCTGGCAACCAGGTTTTTCGACTGTGGAACCAGCAGGCTTAGCCTTCCCTCCCCGAGACTTTGAGTGGCTCATGAATCGCTGGGGACCTGGGGAATGGATGCATAATGAGGTTTTAATTGTCACATTGTCTCTGATCTTTTTTCTGTGTGCATATCTTCTAGGCAGAGATGCAATTTCAATTAATTTTGCTTGTCTGATAAAAGTCTCATATCCTTTAAGCTAATTTCATTTTGGCTCATCGGCACCAGGCTCCTCTTTGAGTCCCAGCCTGGATGCTGTGTCCTCATCTGGAGCTAGATCTGCTCCGTCGTCCCCGCAGGGTCTGGGCTGAGCCTGAGGCGGAGCTTGAGGAGCGGCCCCTCTGCCTGCACTGTTGTGTGCCTGTTGTGTGCGGGGCCTTGTGTCTTTCTAACTTGAAGAGCTTTACTAAAAGCTTATCTGATTTTCTTGTTTTTCAGATCGAGACAGCAGTGTTTGCCAAACAAAAGGTCTCCCATTGCTTTGTGTTAGACCCATAAAGATTTAAATTGCCCTGAACTTGGAAAAAGGTCTTCCTGTTTTCCCTGCTTCTGCTCGATACGGGGCAGCTATAGCTCAGTGATGAGGGTTGGTTTCTGTGTTTTTAAAGGAAGTGGGAAGGTGGGGAAGACATCGTACTTTGTCGGGAGAAAGGACTGAGGTCATCTCCCCCGAATCCCCAGGCTCCGCCAGCTCTTGTTAAAATTCATCTGAACCACAGATACGCCTTTCTCAAAATGAAGCTACTTCTGTTTTCTCTCTAGCTAGTGGAGCTAAATTTCAAACTGAGTTTATCACTTATCCTTTGACATGGTACTGAGTTTGGTCACGGCAAACAACCCAAGGTTTTCCTGAGGACCTGAAAGCCAGATGCAGAAATGCTGAAAGGTAACGCTTAAGTGACGTGCATATTGGCTGGTCTTTGGTTTTTCATTGCTAGTGTTTTCTAGCTAGGAATTTTTAATCTCTCTTCTACAGATCAAGAAGCACAGGCTAAAATATAGGGATGGAAAGGGAAGGGTTAGGCAGAAGGAGAAAACAGAGCACGTGAGAGGAAAGATACGCACGCAGTGACGATGGTCAGGCCCCCGGAAAACCAGGCCTGGAGCCCCCGCCCAGCTCACTACCAGCTGCAGCTGTTGGGCTGCTCCGGCGAGTGTGATGCTTCGCGACCCCGTGGGCGGCAGCGCGCCAGGCTTCCCTACCCTTGACCCTCTCCTGGAGCCTCAGACTCACGCACGTGGAGTCAGCGATGCCATCCAGCCGTCGCGTCCTCTGTCGCCCCCTCCTGCTCGCAGTCTTTCCCAGCATCAGGGGCTTTTCCAGTGAGTCAACTCTTTACGTCAGGTGGCCAGCGTATTGGAGCTTCAGGTTGAGGGTCCTTCCTTCCGATGAGTATTCAGGGTTGATGTCCTTTACAATTGACTGGTTTGGTCTCTTTGCTGCCCAAGGGACTCTCAAGTGTCTTCTCCGACACCACAGTTCAAAAGCATCCATTCTTCAGCACTCAGCCTTCTTTATGGTCCAGCTCTCACTGAAAGACCATAGCTTTGACTATACAGACCTTCGCTGGCAAATGATGTCTCTCCTTTTTAATATGCTGTCTAGGAAGAGGTCGGTTTTCATTCTGATCCCAAAGAAGGGCAATGCCAAAGAATGTTCAAACTACCAAACAATTGTGCTCACAACACAGTGTGATTTTAGAAAAGTGTTCAGCCCTTATTCCTCCGTGAGCAAGGATAAAGAGTGGATGGATCAGGACCCAGTGGAAGGATGGCCCGTTGATGTCTGGCAGTCTTTGAGCCATGCACTAGGTGGCTTGGGACGTCGAGGGCAGACATGGCACTCGGGACTGGCCAGAGGGCAAGAAATGGTGGAAAGCGGAGTGCGCCTTTATGCTGGTACTCAGGTCCAAGCTCTGTCCACCACTTGCTCTCACAGCCGTCACGAGAGTGGACTCGCCTCCCAGGGGTGGACCTGCACCTGCCCCTGGAGATCCCGGTGTATAGAAATCTATGTGCCCGTTTGATCATTATACTGGAATTGTAGAAACCTGTCGATTATGGAGACTCTGGTGTTCATATCCACGGATCATCACATCTGTGATGGACAGACACGCTTCAGGAACAGCTGTATGGTACTTGGCCGTTCACCTGTGGCAAGACTCTTGCTTCTTTCCAGGTTAGGGAAATTATGAATAAAACTTTTATACACAGTTACTCACAGGTGTTTGGGTGAGCGTAGCTGTTCAGCGCGCTGGAGTCCCTGGCTGGGGCCCCGAGTGCTGCGCTGTGCTGGGTCGTGCCGCGGTGGGGCTGGTTTCCAGCCGGACCTGGCCCAGGGCCGTGCGTCGCTGTCCGCTCCGTCAGCGTGGAGGGCGCTCGGCTGGGCTCGGGGTCGCTGGCGGAGCAGCAGCCAGCTCAGCAGTGCGGCTGTGTGCGCTCTGGACGGGTTACGGGCTTGCTCAGTCCCGAGGGGGTGTTTTGGCAATCGAGAGCCAAACGCACAGCGGGCGTCTAGCCGTGGGGATAGGAAGACAAGCACGGCCTGTGCCATGAGTCAGGTGCACACAGTGCTGACAGGTGCTGAGGAGAAAACTACAACAGGGGAATGCAGCTTAAGATACAGAGGTCAGCAGGCTTCACGAGGAGAGTGGCATCTGAGCAAAGCCACCCAAAGGAGGCGAGAGCGGGAGCCGTGCGGGCAGCGAGGGGGAGCCGGCGGGCACAGGCTGGAGCAGAGTCGGGGTGCGCCGGGCTGAGCCGCGTCGGGTGGGCGTGGGCCTGGGGCGGCTCGAGAGGAGGGGGCCGGCCCCGGGGGCGTGGGAGGGCCAGCCGTTCTCTTGGTGTTGGCTGGGGCCGCTGGACGGTTGGAGCTGAGTCGCGATAGGCTCTGGGGTTTTAGGAGGGTCACTCCGGCGCAGTCTCGAGAATGGCAGAGGCTGGGGGAAGGGTCGGCCCTGAGGCAGGCCAAGCGACAGACCGGGGCCGGGCCTGGGGGGAAGCGGGAGCCTGTGGCAACGACCAGATTCTGGAGATGTTTTGAAATTGAAACCAGCAGGAGCATCATTTCCTTTGGGAACCAAGATAGCTTGTTTCATTTGATCTAGTTCTTTCTGTGGGGGGAGTGGGAGCCGACTTGGGACCAGCGGCAGTGACCCCTCATTATGGTCCAGTTATGACCGTGCGCCCGTTTTTGCTGTGATCTAAGCGCATTTCCACGCCCGTGGATGCCCCGAGCTCTGAGCGGCGGGCCACGGCTCCTGTTTTCCACCGAAACAGGCTTCTAATGAAAATGGGGAGGAAACTCATTATAGCTGTGGCCCTGGGCTCCCTTAGCAGCCTCTGCGTTTCTGATTGTTTTCAGAGAAGGAGAAGAAGTGGAGCTGCTCTTGAGAGTTCACGCGAGGATGCCTTCATGAACTTGGAGCCTTTTAAAACCACCAACGGCTCCCCGCCCCCCAGGAAGCGTTTGCGGGGCGGGAGGTGGTGGGGGTCTGCTCAGTCTTCCAGCGGGAATACGCTGCTGGCGGGTGCTGGAGACTAGCTCGTGTGGGAAGGAAGAGGACCCGGTTAGGCTTAGTGCAAAGCCCGGGTTTACTGCCCCCGCTGAGATTTGTTTAAATTGGTTACGAAGTGCTGTTGGCTGGGTCTTTGGAGCCTGGCTGCACGTGCTTGCCGAAGTTTCTTTAGTTTTGCTCTGAAAACGCCCTCCCTTTTCCTCTTCTCTTTGTTGCCAGTCTCTGGGGCTTCCTCCTTCTTCTCCGTGCCTCAGCCCCCCTCTCTGTTTTAGAATGCCTCCAGCACATAGTAAAGTCTCAATAAACACTGTTATCTTTCGACCCCAGCCCTCTGGATCTATGCTTTCTCTTTCTTTCGGGGCTGTGATCTCTCCCTCTTTCCCCTCCCCTCAGCCCACTGAATGGCCTCCCTGGTCTGGAGCCTCCCCGCCACCCCGTCCTCGCCCTCTCCCCCTCAGGCGTCGCTTTATCTGTGGCTCTTCCTTTCATTTTGATCTTGGTCTCAATCAATCTCAGTATGAGTCTCAGACCTCTCCCCGACTCCTGCTTCCGACTCTGCTTTTCTCCTCTTTGCTTCTCTCATGGTCTCTGCCCCTGTTTTCTGTGTCCTTTTGCCTCCTTGCTTCCTAACCTTGCTTTGGAACGTTATAATCACTGGAGAAACCTTAAAAACCATCCTAATGACCAGGATGGAGCCTAGACCAATTAAATCAGGGTTTATGGGAATGAAACTCAGGCGTCAGTGTATTCTTAAAGCTCCCCAGTTGACTCCCCACGCAGAGCCAGGCTGAGAAGCATTGCTTTGCTTCTGCCTGGAGCGCGACTGTTGTGCAAAGCCAGCCGGATGCGTCGCTGTGGCTGGTTAAGGCTGTCTCTGGGTAGTCAGCCCGATATGCTTCAATCTTGCATTTTGTGAAACGCATTTCCTCCTGTGCTCGTTTCCAGCGTGGGTTCTGGGCTCTGCGCTCGTCCAAGGTCATGCGAGCCCGGCCGCGGAGGGGGGTGAACTTGGAGCCTTTTAAAACCACCAACGGCTCCCGCCCCCAGGAAGCGTTTGCGGGCGGGAGGTGGTGGGGTCTGCTCAGTCTTCCAGCGGGAAACGCTGCTGGCGGGTGCTGGAGACTAGCTCGTGTGGGAAGGAAGAGGACCCGGTTAGGCTTAGTGCAAAGCCCGGGTTTACTGCCCCCGCTGAGATTTGTTTAAATTGGTTACGAAGTGCTGTTGGCTGGGTCTTTGGAGCCTGGCTGCACGTGCTTGCCGAAGTTTCTTTAGTTTTGCTCTGAAAACGCCCTCCCTTTTCCTCTTCTCTTTGTTGCCAGTCTCTGGGGCTTCCTCCTTCTTCTCCGTGCCTCAGCCCCCCTCTCTGTTTTAGAATGCCTCCAGCACATAGTAAAGTCTCAATAAACACTGTTATCTTTCGACCCCAGCCCTCTGGATCTATGCTTTCTCTTTCTTTCGGGGCTGTGATCTCTCCCTCTTTCCCCTCCCCTCAGCCCACTGAATGGCCTCCCTGGTCTGGAGCCTCCCCGCCACCCCGTCCTCGCCCTCTCCCCCTCAGGCGTCGCTTTATCTGTGGCTCTTCCTTTCATTTTGATCTTGGTCTCAATCAATCTCAGTATGAGTCTCAGACCTCTCCCCGACTCCTGCTTCCGACTCTGCTTTTCTCCTCTTTGCTTCTCTCATGGTCTCTGCCCCTGTTTTCTGTGTCCTTTTGCCTCCTTGCTTCCTAACCTTGCTTTGGAACGTTATAATCACTGGAGAAACCTTAAAAACCATCCTAATGACCAGGATGGAGCCTAGACCAATTAAATCAGGGTTTATGGGAATGAAACTCAGGCGTCAGTGTATTCTTAAAGCTCCCCAGTTGACTCCCCACGCAGAGCCAGGCTGAGAAGCATTGCTTTGCTTCTGCCTGGAGCGCGACTGTTGTGCAAAGCCAGCCGGATGCGTCGCTGTGGCTGGTTAAGGCTGTCTCTGGGTAGTTCAGCCGATATGCTTCAATCTTGCATTTTGTGAAACGCATTTCCTCCTGTGCTCGTTTCCAGCGTGGGTTCTGGGCTCTGCGCCCTTCGTCCAAGGTCATGCGAGCCCAGGCCAGACAGGAGGGCGGGGTGAGACTGGACTGTGGGCAGCACGGGAGGAGCCCAGAGGCCTGGGCTGGGGCCTGAGAGGCGGCGCCCTTGCCTCGCGGAGCGCTGTCTCAGCACCAGACAGAGTCCTCGGCTCTGGACACTTGCGTGGGGCGTCGGCTTGGATCAGGGTCAGGCTTCATGGGGCCGGATGAACGGCCTGGAACGCCGGCTGCCCCGCGTGGGGCGGGCGTGGCGGGGCTGGTTCACCCGGAGGATGCTGTAACTGGCGGACGCTCCAGATGACAGCCTCAAGACCCACGCTCCCCTGCGACGCCACCCTGGGAGGACTCCGGGCACCTGCCTGTGGACGGTGAAGCCACGGGGCCTCCGTCGGGCAGGAGTGGAAGCAGTGCGTCCAGAAGATCTTTGGAGAAGCCTGCCTGGTGGGCTGCTGTGCTCGCAGTTTTAAAACCAGGTTGGGTGTGGACCTTGCTGAATACCCTAAAGGGATAGACGTTTGGCATGTGATTCCCCCGCTGGGCGTTATGTCCATGGGCCATTTATAAATCAGTTGCGAAGTATCTGGCGGCTTTAGGGGAAGTCAAGTCAAAAGGTGATATGAAAAGAATCCTAGCGCGGGTTACAGGGGTGGAGAGCCCCCAGCGCTGTGCCCCCTGCCCCCGGGCAGAGTTGTCCTCAGAGTCAGCGGCCAGCAGGGTGCACCTGCCTGCCCCCGGGGGCTCCCACAGAAGAGCCCCGTCCTGTGCCTGAAGCCCAGCACCCGTGCCCAGGAACCAGCTTTGGGTCTTTCGACTTCCTTGCTCTGTCGCGAGGGCACTGAGCCAACACAGGCCAGTTGAGCCCGGCTGGTCTGCCCGCGACGTTGATTCCTGAGGCCGGCCGGCAGCACGCAGCGCAGGCTTCCCGGGAGCTCGGCAGCCCGCTCTGCTGCACGCGGACCTCCAGCTCAGGGGCTGCGGGAGGAAGGGACTTCGCTGGTGGTCCGGGGGTTAAGCCTCTGTGCTCCCAGGCAGGGGCGTGGGTGCGATCCCCGGTCGGGGAACTAACATCCCACGTGCTGTATAGTGAGGCCAGAAATAAAATATTAAACGCATTTCGGGTGGCTCTGCGCCTTCGTCCAAGGTCATGCGAGCCCAGGCCAGACAGGAGGGCGGGTGAGACTGGACTGTGGGCAGGGGGCCCAGAGGCCTGGGCTGGGGCCTGAGAGGCGGCGCCCTTGCCTCGCGGAGCGCTGTCTCAGCACCAGACAGAGTCCTCGGCTCTGGACACTTGCGTGGGGCGTCGGCTTGGATCAGGGTCAGGCTTCATGGGGCCGGATGAACGGCCTGGAACGCCGGCTGCCCCGCGTGGGGCGGGCGTGGCGGGGCTGGTTCACCCGGAGGATGCTGTAACTGGCGGACGCTCCAGATGACAGCCTCAAGACCCACGCTCCCCTGCGACGCCACCCTGGGAGGACTCCGGGCACCTGCCTGTGGACGGTGAAGCCACGGGGCCTCCGTCGGGCAGGAGTGGAAGCAGTGCGTCCAGAAGATCTTTGGAGAAGCCTGCCTGGTGGGCTGCTGTGCTCGCAGTTTTAAAACCAGGTTGGGTGTGGACCTTGCTGAATACCCTAAAGGGATAGACGCTTTGGCATGTGATTCCCCCGCTGGGCGTTATGTCCATGGGCCATTTATAAATCAGTTGCGAAGTATCTGGCGGCTTTAGGGGAAGTCAAGTCAAAAGGTGATATGAAAAGAATCCTAGCGCGGGTTACAGGGGTGGAGAGCCCCCAGCGCTGTGCCCCCTGCCCCCGGGCAGAGTTGTCCTCAGAGTCAGCGGCCAGCAGGGTGCACCTGCCTGCCCCCGGGGGCTCCCACAGAAGAGCCCCGTCCTGTGCCTGAAGCCCAGCACCCGTGCCCAGGAACCAGCTTTGGGTCTTTCGACTTCCTTGCTCTGTCGCGAGGGCACTGAGCCAACACAGGCCAGTTGAGCCCGGCTGGTCTGCCCGCGACGTTGATTCCTGAGGCCGGCCGGCAGCACGCAGCGCAGGCTTCCCGGGAGCTCGGCAGCCCGCTCTGCTGCACGCGGACCTCCAGCTCAGGGGCTGCGGGAGGAAGGGACTTCGCTGGTGGTCCGGGGGTTAAGCCTCTGTGCTCCCAGGCAGGGGCGTGGGTGCGATCCCCGGTCGGGGAACTAACATCCCACGTGCTGTATAGTGAGGCCAGAAATAAAAGAATACAATAAAATTCATCTTAAAAAAGGCAGCAGGAGGGCTTCCCCTGGTGGTCCAGTGGGTAAGGACACCGCCTTGCAGTGCAAGGGGTGCTGGTTCGATCCCTGGCCTGGTAAGATCCCACGTGCCGCGGAGCGGCTGGACCCATGTGTCCAATCACCGAGCCGGAGCCCTGGAGCGCATGTGCCCAGAGCCGGCGCTCTGCGACAACAGAGGCCACCGCGATGGGAGGCCCACAGGAGCCAAAGAACAAAGACGGATGAACATAGAGAAATGAAAGACCAATGGAAGTGGCCCGCCCGCTCCCCTCCCTCCCCACCCCACCCTCCAAAAGAAAAATAAATAAAATTTTAAAAAAAAAACAAGAAAAAAAAAAAAAAAGGCAGCAGGAGAAGAAAAAAAAAGGGCAGCAGGATGAGTTGGGGTGCGGCCCTTTGGGGCTGCGTGTCCACTCTGCTTGCAGCATTTGACGGTACTCGTGCGCAGGCACTGGCTGGCGGCCCGGGTCGGCTGCAGGCCTGTATTCCTAGAGCACGTGTCCGCGTCGCTCAGGGCTTTCCTGGAGGCTCAGACGGCAGAGTCCTCCTGCCGCAGAGATCCCCTGCCGGGACCCCCCCGGGTCAGCAGGACGCCCCGGAGACGGTGATGGCAGCCCACTCCAGCGTTCTTGCCTGGAGAGCCCCGTGGCGACAGTCCACGGGGTCACAAAGAGTCGCACGCCACTGAGCGGCCCGCGCTGCCACTCGCCGTCGTGCGATGAGCCTGCCTGAGGCTGGCCTGGCGAGGCCTGCCTGGGCCCGGCGGCTCGGTCGCTCGGGCTTTGCGTTTGAGCCACCAGGCAGCCCTTGTGAAGGCGGGGGCCTCCACATTCAACGGGAGGTTAAAACTATCCTGGAGGACTTGGGAGCATTTGAGGAAAACACTGCCCAGGCCACAGCCCCAAGGTTTCTGACTTTGTTGGCTTGGGGTGAGTATTTTGTTTAAGCAAATGGTTGTGGGCTTTTTGTTTTTTTTTTTTTTAATTTTGACCACTTTTATTGGTTTCTTGTGTATTTATTTTCATCCATCTTTACTCCCTGGCCTGCGTGGGCCTCCCATCGCAGTGACCTCTCTCGTTCCAGAGCACTTCCCGGGCCAGGGATTGAACCAGTGCCCCTTGCACTGCAAGGTGGACTCTCCACCCGCTGGTCCGGCAGGGGAGCCCTGTGGCTGCTCTTTCAAGGTGCCTGCAGTTTAATGTGAGTGAGGGAGGAGGGCACTGAGGTGGTAGAAGTCACAGGGACGAGCCCAAGACAGCAGTTGGTTCCAGGTTCTAGAGCTGAGGTTTGCGCCCTGTGGCAGTGAAGCTGGGGGCTGGTCAGATGTTCCTCGCACAGGGGAGAGGCGGGCCGAGCAGAAGGCGTCAGTGAGTCTCAGAGTTCACCCGGGAGCCGGGATGTGACGCAGAAGCTCCACGAGGGGTTGACTTGTTTCCCGTGGGTCTGAGGAGGGCACACAGGTCCCCAGGGAATGTCCACCGGCATCTGACGGCCTCTGGGGGGCAGATCCCGATCCCTGCGAGCTGGGCCGTCCAGGGCCTGTGACTGCGCGGAAGGAGCGCCTGCTTCTGTGAGCGAGCAGGTGTCCATCAAGGCCCCTGTCCTCAGAGCTGCCCCGTTTGGGCCCCAGCGGGCTCGTGGGCGCGTCGGACGCAGAGAGCTGGGACGGGACCTGGAAGATGCCGTGTGAGGTGAGGAAAGCACGAGGGAGGTCCGCCGGGGGCAGGAAGGCGGAGGGTGACCGCGCCGCTCTCCCGAGGGCCGCACAGGGGTCTGTGGGGCCGGGCCCGGTCCCCTTTTCCACCCCGGGCTCTCAGAGGCTCAGCTGTGGTGTGAGGGGAGGGAGGGCCTCTCGGCGGGGCGGCTCTGAGCGTCTTGAGAGAACTGAGCCCAGGCGTTTTAGGGAGCTGGTGGGCTTTCTTCCTCTCAGGGCCTTACAAAGAAAACTTTCTAGAAAGCATAAGAAATGCCTGTTTTTTTCCTTTCCATGTCAAGACGCTTCTGTGACCCATCACTGGAAGAACCTTATGAAGCACGTTTTTGGACGTGATTTTCCAGGAGCAGGGCGGGCCGGTTGCGCTCCGCCCTGTTCTCCTTTTTGGTTTCTTGTGTCTTTCTTTTCATACATCTTTCCTCACTGGCCTGCGTGGGCCTCCCATCGCAGTGACCTCTCTCGTTCCAGAGCACTTCCCGGGCCAGGGATTGAACCAGTGCCCCTTGCACTGCAAGGTGGACTCTCCACCCGCTGGTCCGGCAGGGGAGCCCTGTGGCTGCTCTTTCAAGGTGCCTGCAGTTTAATGTGAGTGAGGGAGGAGGGCACTGAGGTGGTAGAAGTCACAGGGACGAGCCCAAGACAGCAGTTGGTTCCAGGTTCTAGAGCTGAGGTTTGCGCCCTGTGGCAGTGAAGCTGGGGGCTGGTCAGATGTTCCTCGCACAGGGGAGAGGCGGGCCGAGCAGAAGGCGTCAGTGAGTCTCAGAGTTCACCCGGGAGCCGGGATGTGACGCAGAAGCTCCACGAGGGGTTGACTTGTTTCCCGTGGGTCTGAGGAGGGCACACAGGTCCCCAGGGAATGTCCACCGGCATCTGACGGCCTCTGGGGGGCAGATCCCGATCCCTGCGAGCTGGGCCGTCCAGGGCCTGTGACTGCGCGGAAGGAGCGCCTGCTTCTGTGAGCGAGCAGGTGTCCATCAAGGCCCCTGTCCTCAGAGCTGCCCCGTTTGGGCCCCAGCGGGCTCGTGGGCGCGTCGGACGCAGAGAGCTGGGACGGGACCTGGAAGATGCCGTGTGAGGTGAGGAAAGCACGAGGGAGGTCCGCCGGGGGCAGGAAGGCGGAGGGTGACCGCGCCGCTCTCCCGAGGGCCGCACAGGGGTCTGTGGGGCCGGGCCCGGTCCCCTTTTCCACCCCGGGCTCTCAGAGGCTCAGCTGTGGTGTGAGGGGAGGGAGGGCCTCTCGGCGGGGCGGCTCTGAGCGTCTTGAGAGAACTGAGCCCAGGCGTTTTAGGGAGCTGGTGGGCTTTCTTCCTCTCAGGGCCTTACAAAGAAAACTTTCTAGAAAGCATAAGAAATGCCTGTTTTTTTCCTTTCCATGTCAAGACGCTTCTGTGACCCATCACTGGAAGAACCTTATGAAGCACGTTTTTGGACGTGATTTTCCAGGAGCAGGGCGGGCCGGTTGCGCTCCGCCCTGTTCTCCCCCGCGCAGTGCTCTGTCCCGGCAGTGGTGTTGGCGAGGAAACTGACGCGGCCAGAGGGGCGTCTCTGCTGGGAAGGCTGTCTTTCCTGCCGTGGAGCGGCAGGGCTTCTGGATGGCTTGATTCTGGTCTCGGCATCACAAACTGCGCTGCGGGGTGAGGGGAAGATCGCCCCGTCTCGCGGAGGTCTCCGTGTCCGCAGCTGGAGAGGGTGAGGGAGATGTCCTTCCACCGCTGACGTGTCCTCCCTCGGGTCTAGATGAGCGACCAGCCTTAGGGGGACAGAGCCCGGAGCCGGGCCCCGGCGGGGAAGCAAACGGGGAGGCCAGCCGTGGCGCTGGGAGCGCCCTGGGTGTCCAGCGGGTTCAGGACGGCGGGCCGCCACGTGCGCCCGGGCAAGCCGGGGCCCCGTCGAAGGCACGCGGTGAGGCGGGGCGAGCGGCCGTCCTCCTGGCGTGCGGCGCGGGCCTTCAGGAAGGGGTGTCTGAGGTCCGTCTTCTTAAACGCTTCTTTAGCGCATGGTGGATCACAGTGTCGGGTCAGTTTCTGCTGGGCAGGGGTGGCTCAGTGCGTGCATACGCGCACGCGTGTGAAGAAGGTGCTGCGGGATGCCTTTCCACAGGAGGCTGCACGCGGTGCTCTGGGCTCTGCGTCGGGACCCGGCTGGCCCTTCCCGGCGCCGGCGCCCCGGCTGCTGCCCGGCGCCCCCCAGCCCCGGCGCTGCCCGGCGTCCCGAGCCTGCGAGTCTGTCTGAGGCAGGCTTGTTTGTGCCGTCGGGTAGGTTCCTGATACGAGTCATATCCGGTGGTCCTTCTCTTTTGACCTGACTCGCTTAGGGTGATGACCTCTGGCTACGCCGGGCTGCTGTGAAGGGCATTGTTTTCTTGGCTTCACGGCTGACTCGTGTTCCGTTGTATCTGCTCACTGCATCTTCGTCTTCCTCTCGTCTGTCGGGGTGTTTAGGTTGTTTCCATGCCCTGGCTGTTGTTATGAGCACAGAAGTGCGTGTATCTTTCTGAATTAGAGCGTTTCTGGATTTGTGCTCAGAGGTGATGTTGTTGGATCACATCATAGCTCTATTTTCAGTTTTTTTGGGAACTTCCATTCTGGTTTCCACAGTGACTGCACCCACGTACATTCTCACCAACGGTGTACAAGGGTCCCCTTCTCCAGCGTTGGTTATTTGTAGCATTTTTAATGATGGCCATTTTGTTGAGGTCACTCTTATAGCACCGTGCGTCTGTCCATGGATGAGGTATGTGTGAAGGGTTCCTTGTTAGATCCTGAGCATTTCTGTTCACAAATGCGGTCCATCCACTTCAGTTCTCTGTTTCCCAGCTGGGCAGGAGCAGGAAACTACCCATACCTGTCCACACTTTGGAGGCTCCGGCCCTCCCAGCTAAGCAAAAGCCCTATCAAAAAGTAATTATAAATTGATACATAGAAGTAGGGCTAAGGTGCATGCATTTGTCAGCATGCATGTATATGTGAAATGAGTTCTGAAATCAGCAGCTGTCCATCAAAAGCTGGAAATGTTGACATTCTTTTCAACAAACTTTTTGTGCCTGCAAGTATTCAATACAGTGGTATTTCCATGTGAATTTTAGACAGTGATTAGAGCGAGCAGGATGTTGGGTGTGTGTGTTGGGGGGGGAGTGACGAGAAAGCCACGTGCGCACTTGTGAGTGAGCGTGCACTCGTGTTTGTCTGTGGTGAGTGTGTTGGTCCAAGTACTTCTGCTTTGAGACTCAGCCTGGCTCGCGCCTCCGGAGCCTCTCTGTTTCCTGAGCTGCGCTGAGCCTGCGTCCGCCGTCTCCCCGCTGAGTGGCTGTCAGGGTGCGGGTGGCCTGGAGTCTGCCCCGCCGTGTGTGTGTGTGTGAGTGTGAGTGAAGGAGCCGGTCACACAGGAGACGCTGAGGTCGGGGACCGTCTCGAGCGGTCAGCGCCGCGACCAGCACCTGCTCTCCCAGCTGCCGCACTCCCGCCCCTCTCGCCGTGGCCGGCGGCCTGGATCTGGACACGGACGTCCCATCAGCCCTTGCCAGAAGGACTTGAGTTTAAAAGGCAAATGCTTTGCTTGAACCATTGAGCTGTTGAGAGCGGCCTCTCAGAAGGGCTGGTGGTTGGGGGCGTTCACTGTCGCCAGCACAGAACTTCGAGGTCTGAGCCATAGCGACATCAAAGGCACTGGCCTTGTCACCACGGGAAGCTGGGTCCGCCGTCCTGGGGAGAGCCCACAGCCCAAGCACAGAAGGATCCAATGAGATCCAACCTGCAGCTCTTAGCTTGGTGGTGCAGACATAAAACATACAGCCTGTCTCTTGATGTGTCTGCCGCTTGATGGCAGAGATAGATTTTTAGTCAACTAACCATAAAACAGAAAGATCGTGCTTCTTATGGACAAGATTATATATAAAGTTTTGTGAACCCACAGAGAAGGGATCAAGTCTATCTGGGCTGTTTGAGGAAGGTTTCTTGGAGGAAGGGCTATTTGAATTGGACATTGCAGGATGCGTAGGTGTTTGTTCGAGAGGCAGTGGAGGAGGGTTTAGGCAGAGAGACCTAAAGGCAGCCCAGACCTTTGGAAATGCATAGTGTTTGCAAAGTAGGATCAGCCTCACGTAGCTGAAGCTGAAGGTACAGGGTTGGGCAGAAGGCAAGAAATGAAGTTACGTGATAATAATAATGAACATTTATTGAGTGCCTACTATGTATGAGGTATCATCCTAAGTGTCTACAAGTTATTCATTTAATCTTTAAAACATATATATGTTGTAGGTACTGTCTGCTTCATTTTCATTTGGGGAAGTGGAGGTAGACTAAGTATCTGGGAAGGAAGAAGCCTTCCGAAGGTCACACAGCTAGTAAACGATGGAGCCGGAACGTGACCCGAGGCAGCCCGACCCCAGGCCTGTGCCCTTTCGCACGAGGCTGCTCGCGTGGGAACACTGCAGGTGTCCCGAGGGTTCGGAAGCCTCAGAAAAGAGCCAAGCCAAGAGGAGCCGGGGGAGGGCAGGCCGGGCGGGAGGACGCTCCTGTCGAGGGGAAGCCCCTTGTCAGGACACGGGTGCGGGAAGGAGGGTGGCCTAGAGGCGACGGCCTGGCCTTGGTCCGCTCAGCGGCTGGGCTCTTCCCAGCACAGCCTGAGTAGCCGTCCTGCTGGACGTTGTCAGGGCGTCTCTGTTCTGTCATCTGCTCAGCTTCTCTCGGGGCCCAGTCCTGCTCCCCACGGGCCGAGGAAGGAGCGGGGCCCCCAGAGTTAGATGCTGTGTGTAGGAAAC
This sequence comes from Tragulus kanchil, assembly GCA_022376925.1. Classification (NCBI taxonomy): domain Eukaryota; kingdom Metazoa; phylum Chordata; class Mammalia; order Artiodactyla; family Tragulidae; genus Tragulus; species Tragulus kanchil. The sequence goes on from JAIOJX010000026.1 coordinate 125,555,919, forward strand.
ACACGAGGAAGTCTCCCCCTCCCTGTTACGTGTGGTTTTAAAGGGCGTCTCCTGCCGAGCGCTCGGGGATGAGGGCGGCTGCCCTCTGGCAGTGGGCAGTGGATTTGATGAATCCAGCAGTGCCGGGCTCCTCTTTGAAATCCCTGAGGGCTGCTGAGCCGGCTGGGCAGGGGAAGGTGCCGCTGCACACGTGTAAATAAGAGACACATCAGGGCAGGAGGCAGAGGCCAGAGAGAGACGGCCGCCCAAGTGAAATTGAATTTTGTTGGAGTTAAATTGAGGTGCTGAGTTGCCTTTTTACAAACGTATTCATTGGCTCAGCTGTCACTTTCGCTTAGTGGGCTTGTCGCCGGAGCTGTGGCTGGCTGCCCGGGGCACCGCCGCCCCTGCAGGGCCTCAGCCGGGGGCTGGCAGCCGGGCGCGGGGCTGCGCGTCTGAGGAGAATTGAGCCAGGGGACGGGCTCGCCTTCCACCTGCTGGTTCCCCTGGCCGCTCCTTCCCCGTCCTGGCCGACGAACTAGACGGCCAGAGCTCCCTCATGGCGTGAAGGACTCAGGATGACCAGAAGTGAAGTCCTGGTTAGGGCCCATCAGTAGCCTTGGAGACCTGGAGCCTTCTTAGGACCCCCGGGTCTCATTGCCTCACTTGTAAAAAGTACTTTAAAAACAGCACCTGTCCCCAGATGCCTGGTGAGAGTCAACTGAAGTAAATTTTCCAAGTGCTTAACTCACTGCTCAGCTATGCTGTCTTTGTTAAAGGTACTTTTAAAAGATCGTGACTGGTAAACAAGACCAGTGCCAGGAAGGCCCTTGTCTTTTATGACGTCTGTGTCCTGCAGTTTCTGAAATTTCGCCCCGGGGAATGCATCCCTTGTCCTAAGGCGGCGCCTCTTTGAATCCTGAAGTCACGGCTGCCTGGGAGGGAGGCCTGCGTCAGTGAGAGAGCGCGCAGAGAGCAACAGGTGCGCGCGGCGTGGAGGGGCGCGAGTTGGAGAGGGTGGGAGGGCTGCGTGCGCACGGGCCAGGCTGGCACGCGCTGAGGGTGGGGCCGGGCCGGGCCAGGCGGGCTGCCGGCTGCTCCTGTGGGTTTGTGAGGTTTCATGTGGAAAAGGGCTGGGGGTGCTGGTGCCCTGGAGACGCAGTGCTCACCCCGAGGGCGTGGTGTCAGCGGAAAAGGGTGACCGTGGGCCTGGTCTGAGGAAGGGAGTGGAGGGCGGGGCCGGTGCTCTCACCAGGACACTGCTGCGCCTCCCAGGGCGGCTGCTGCTGTGGAGCCTAACGCGCTGCGCTGAGCCGGCCGGGCGAGAGCGGCGGCGGGCGGAGGGGAGGTCCTGGGCTGTGCTTCCAGATCACGGCCGAGAGGCCGGTCGAGAGGGACCTCTGACCCTTGCCTTGAGGCCTTGGGCACGTGCCTCTGCGCCTGGACCTCTGTTCCCGTGTGACAGAGGAAGCAAGTGAGCGCCAGGGCCACGCTGGTGACCGAGGGCGTCCGGAGAGCCCTGGCCGCATTCAGTCGCCGCTCCCCTCACCGTCCCCCACGTCTCAGGCCTCGGAAGGCCCTCGAGTGAGCGGCCCTGGCGCAGGCCTGCCAGGTGGTCCTGGGGCCCCTCTGTGCCCTGCTGTGCCAGCCGTGCGCACCCTCCGCTCTAAACTCGGGGGTTCTTCATCTGGAGGCCTCCGAGCCACAGGGTTCACGGGACAGAGTTTAGGAGATTCATGAACTTACACGGAAAGCAAGAAGTCCCGTGGTTTATTAAAAATAAACTTCCAACTGAATGTAGATGTTCCCTTACTTCGCTTACAGACCGCAGCCCTGTGAGCGTGGCCGCCGCTCCCGACCTGCAGGTGGAGCGCGTGCGTGCGACGGCGAGGCTCCCGGCCCACAGGGCCTCGAACGGGGCTGCCCCCCAAATCCGGGAGGGCTGTGCTGTGCGCTCGCCAGTTGAGCGTGGCACGAGTGTTGTGTCTGTCTGGGACTTAGCCTTAAGACAGCGTGGCAGCTGTCAGGCGTTTTTGGGGTGGGGGGGCGCTGAAAAACCGTGTAAAACCCCGGGCCCCGTGTCTGGAGGTCGCATGTCGACTGCTCAGGTGTGTCTGACTCTGCGACCCCGTGGACCGTGGCCCGCGGGCTCCTCTGTCCATGGGATTCCCCAGGTGAGGACACTGGCGGCGGCTGCCATTTTCTTCTCCAAGCGGTCACACGGATGAGCGCTCAGCTACATGGAGAAAGCACCCTCTGCGGTCTCAAGGCCCGGAGCGCCGCCTCGCAGCCCTGGTCATCAAGAGGCAGAGGAGCGCCGGCCTGCCCGCCGCCCCGACGACGGGGCCCCACCCCGCTAGGCCCAGTCCATCCACAGACTTGGGAGATGCGTTACTGATCGGAGACAAATTAAAATGTCTTTTGTTGCCCAAACATTATTGGCCAGCGATGCATCAATGTGGTTGTTGAGAATGATACAGCTCCCATCACCGTGCGGCACTGTTAGGGCTTAACATTGGTCCAGGGCTCATCATACAACTTAGGACGGTTGTTATCAGCCGTAGTTTGCTCTGTTGGGGTTTTATTCCAACCTTCTGTGTGGGTGCACATGTAAAATGTTCAAAAGTGATGAATCGGGAAAATCGGAGTGAAGAATTTTTTGGTGAATTTTACTCAGATACTTTCTCTGAGTGTCTGAGCGACATAAACGCTAGCGTCGTAGAAGATGTTAGCTCCTCAGAGTATGCTCCTGGTCCAGACAGTGGAGGGTGGGGCACGGGGCACGGCGCTGGAGGGCGCGCCTTTGCGCCTGCGGCAGAGTGGGCTGAGAGGACATTTCGTGAGGATGAGAAGGCTTCACGGGTGTGTCACCTGTAGCTGTTGAATGTGATAACCCTCAAAGTGTTAGTGAAATGACGGAATGAATTTTTGACGGGCCAAAATAAACATCACCAGCCATAGGCATTAGCTTCTGCAAAAATCCTGTGGTCGGTGATGAGTGAAAATGATGTTCATTTCAAGCCAGTAAGTTTGCGATGGTTTGCTTGGCAGCACTAGGCACCTGAAATGGAACCTCATCGGTGTTTGTTCTTTTTAATTTGCTTCTTTATTGGAGTAGAGGTGCTTTGCCCTGCTGGGAGCCTCACCGTTTTGCTCGACGGGACTCGAGTCCCGGAGTGTCTGTAGCCACTGGAACACCACCCTCGCGGGTGTCCAGCGTCCTCCGTGGGCCAGCGGCGTGTGCGGCCACTCGGGTCTCTCCAGATGAAGACGTGACGGAAGGAGGGTGTGTGTTGACCTGGTAGTGGCAGGTGTTCCTTAGACCCAGTTTCCCAGGTGAGCTGGTGGTGAAGAAGCCGCCTGCCAGTGCAGAGGGGCAAGAGGCGCAGGTGCCATCGCTGGGAGGGTCGCCTGGGGGCACGGCCGCCCACCCCCGTGGCCTCGCCTGGAGGACCCCAGGGCGGAGGCGCCCGGCGGGCTGCAGTCCCCGGGGTCGCACGGAGCCAGGCACGACGGGACGGCTGAGCACGCACGCACGTCTTGCCGCCCGGCGTGAGGAGCGCCTGCCGTTCCCAAGATGCGGACGCTGATACTTTGTTCTAGAAGAATGACTGCTCTTAGCACAAGTAGGAAGTCCAGGCAGACCGTGTGACCGGGGCGAGTCGGGGGCCTCAGCCCGACCCCGCCGGGAAAGAGCCTCACGGGAGCAGAGCCCGGAGCCAGACGCTGAAGCCCGGGCACGCCTTGGCGCAGTTGGGGAGGGTGGAAAGGTCTCCAGGTGAGAGAGGCCTGTGAGCGGATCCACAGAGCGCGGCTGTGCGCGTTCGTCCTCCGTGCCAGGGTGTCTGGCTTGCAGTGCCCGCCTGTGGTCGAACATTCTGGATGCTTGTGAGGGTGCTTTGGGAGTGAGATTTACAAACACTGGACTTTTTTTATATACTAAAGACGTTTTTATTGGGGTACAGCCAATTAACAATTTTGTGATAGTTTCCGGTGGACAGTGAAGGGGCTCGGCCATACACACACATGAATCCATTCTCCCCAAAGCCCCTCGCATCCAGGCTGCTGCAGAACGGTGAGCCGAGTTCCATGTGCTCTGCAGGGGACTGTTGTTGGTTCTCCGTTTCAGACATGGCAGCGTGCACATGACTCTCTCGAAGTCCCCAGCCATCCCCTCCCCTCTGCAACCATAGGTTTGTTTTCTGTTTGTCTCTTTCTGTTTTGTAAATAAGTTCATTTGTATCATTTCTTTTTAGAATTCACATAAAAGAGATGTCGTACGATATTTCTTTTTACTTCACTCAGTATGACACTCTCTAGGTCCATTCATATTGCTGCAAATGAATTTTCTTCATTCTTTTAAATGGCTAATATTCCATTAGACAGACACACACACACACATACCCCACATCTTCTTCACCCATTCCTCTGCTGATGGACGTTTAGGCTGTGTCCATGTCCTGGCTATTGTAAAGAGTGCTGCAGTGAACACTGCATGTATCTCTCTGGGCCATGTTTTTCTCGGGATATATGCCCGGGAGTGGACCAGACAGACACGCTGTGGGCTCTGAGTAAAGCAGATTGCCATCCCCGGTGTTGGGTGGGCCTTGCATCATCAGGAGCAGGACTTAAGGGAACCAAAGGCTGACTTCTCGTGAGCAAGAGGGAATTCTCCAGCAGACGGCCTTCAGACGTGGCTGTGACATCTGCTTGTCCTAATTCTTCAGCAGACGGCCTTTGGATTCAAAGAGCAGCTCTTTTCCTGAGAGTCTGGCCTTCTTGTTTCTCTCATGAGTTTTAGACCTACCAGTCCTCTATAGTCACATGAGCTAGTTTTTCAAAATACGTCTCTGTGTGTACATGGACATCCTCTTAGTTCTGTTCTTCTAGAGAACCCGGGCAACAGAGTGAAGGGGAAGGGGTGTTCACGGCAGGAGAAGATCCCCGAGCTCCTCAGCGGCCGAGGCCAAGCTTGTTCAGAGAGCTCCGGGCATTTGTCTTGGCCAATTGTGAGAGTTTCACGGGGCCTTCGAGACCCCAGGGACTCATCAGCAGGGCTCTGGGGGCCAGGAATTTGAGGTTTCTCTTTTGTTGAAGGGAACACGGGCAGGCTTGAATAGTTCCGATTTAATAGAGCTCAGTGGATGCCCAGTTTCCTCTCCATTGCTGGTTCTGGGTGACTCTGTCATCCCGTGCTTCCTCTCGGGGCAGCCTGAACGGTCATGATTACCCGTCAGGTCATTTGTGGGATCCTGGAGCGCCAGCTTTCCTTTTGAAACTCCAGAATGACTGTGGGAGGCGAGTGTCGGGGGTGGCGTGGCGAATGCCGAGCAGACGGCCTCTCCTTCCCAAGGCCACTGACGCCACCATCCAGGAGCAGTGGTTCGGGGGGCCTTGCCCTGGTCTCGATGTGTAGTATCCCTCGTAACTCCTTATTTGAAAAAGTTACTGCAAGGCGGGCAGCGTTGCGGATGAGAGCTTCCACGGTGGGAAGGCAGCAGAGTCCATGCACGGAGAAGTGATTTGGGTCTCATTTTGTATCTTAAGCATTCGCTTGCTCTGGGCTGTAGATTTTCGTGGCTGACAGTAATTGCAGAATTTGCAAGATGTTAGTTTTATTCTGTTTTGCTTAGAAATTCTAGCTTGTCCTTTCCTTGTCCTTTGTGAAGTTTCCGTGTGTATTCCTTCTTTCATTTTTCATGCATTCATCCTGCACTGAATGAACCCTTGTGTAAAATTACTGGGGGACGGTAGCATCAGTCTCTTGCCCTGCCTTAGTGGAGTGGGAAACCCAGAATTACCAAGAGAAGAGCTGCAGCCTTTACAGGTTTGTGAGTTTTATTTCTGATGGCCTCAGGGGCCAGTCAGAGCGGGATTCGCCCTTTTGAATCAATGCTTTCTATAATTTAGAGAACCTGGGGGGAGGTTCTCTGTTGCAGCCCAAAGTTCTCCTTGAGGTCTGACATCAGCAGGAGGCAAACTTTGTCTGGGGAAACATGTCCCTCATCCAGAAGAGACAACAGCTGTGAGCCAAATCCCCCCCATGCAGGTCCTGTTGACTTATGCTTCAAAGGAGAACAATTTCAGCGTGAGCTGCACTCTCCCTGGAGCTGCTGATGCACTAAAATGGCTGTAAGCTGCAGAAGCTCTTCCAGGACGGCACATATGAAACCTTTCAGAGGCAGTGCTTTGATTTTTAATTTTACGCTCTTGGCAGGCAATCAGAGTCTTTAATAGTATGGAGGCCAGAGGGAGAATGTTTCAAAACAGTGAGGATCTTATCATCGTGTGCAATTAATGAATAATTATTAAAACCCAGAAATAGCTGGAAGAGACGGCAAGAGGTGGCAGAGCAGTTCTCTGGTTTGGGGCCTCTAATGAAACCTCCAGAGAGGAGAAATACGATACACAGTTTCATGCAATTACGTCTCCCACTTTGCCCCCACTGGAAGATCCGTGATCTAAGGAGAGAAAAAAATGTCCATCGCTTAAAAAGAAAAGGTCACTGGCTGGCAAGGCTGCATTGGTTCACTCTGATGTTCAGCATCGGCAGCATCATTACAATGTAGTCGCAACAGCAACAGTGGCGACAGGGGAAGGCCCGATCCTCGGAATCGATTCCTAGGCGCGCGGTTGCGGAGACGGGCTTGCCCCAGCCCCGGTCAGAAGGGCTTGGCTCTCCCGGGGCCCGCGCCTCCTCTGAACTCGGGCGTCCCCTGGCCGCGGGCTTGTCTGTGCCAATTCCGTCGCCCGCGGCTGTCGGGGTCGCTCCGCCGTAGGTCTCCGTCCCACTGTCTCCTTTTTGACTCCGCTCTAGAAAACCCTGTCGGATGGCTGTGTGTAGCTCAAAGGCCGGCCTGCGGCGTGGCCCTGCGGCTGGCCGGCCCGGCCTCGCGGCGTCCCTGAGCGGGTGCGCCTGGCCGCCGCGGCTCCTGCCCGTCCCCGCCTCCCGGGAAACGGGCGCGGGCGCCGCGAGACCACAGGCCGCGCAGGTGCGCGTTTCCTGACCGCGGGGGCCTCTTGGGCCAGCTCACGTTTAAGCGACCGTTAGCGTCCTCCGCTGCTAAGCCAGCTGGCGTGGAGGCAGGCAGGTGGAATCCTCCGGTGGTTATGATGGAGTTCTCCTGCCGTGAGGCTGCTCATTACTGAGGGCCTCGTGCAGAGCTGGCTTTTCATGATTGATCTCTCTCTCGGTGGTGTTTCAGGAGGCCGGCCAGCATCAGAGGGGCCAAACGGCTCTTCACAATAAATAAATGCACGGATAAACAAGTAAAGAGATGGAAGGAGGGGCGCTGTTGTTGGGGAGGGGCGAGAGGTTTCCCGTGGTGTGCCACCGTACCAGCGCGCCCGGGCCGTGCTCCTTGACAGTCCACTGCGGGCGGGCGCATGGCAGCGATGACAGGTCTGAGGCGCCCGTGCCACGGGGTTCTTAGGTCACACGGGCTGCACGCGGCTCAGGCAGCAGGTGTGCGGGTGGGAGGAAGGAGGTGGATGCAGGTCGTCTGCTTTGTGGCCTGTGCCCCCAGCCCCTCTAGTCCGGCCAGGCCCGCTCCCTGGTCACAGTGCAGAGAGCCGATCTGCTGTGAGCGCGTACCGTGTGCCAAGCCCTGTGCTCTGTGGGCGTCAGCTCGTAGAAGACGTGGGCAGGCGCGGCGCTGGCCCAGTGAGGGCAGGCGGGGAAGCTGAGCCCAGCCCGGGCAGTCACTCGTGCGCAGGAAGGCTGCGGCGTTGGAGCCGGTGTGTGTGTGAGTCACTCAGTCGTGTCCGACGCATTGCGACCCCGTGGACTGTAGCCCACCAGGCTCCTCTGTCCACGGGATGCTCCAGGCAGGCGCACTGGAGTGGGGTACCGTTTCCTCCCTCTTGGGAACCTAGATCCGGTCCAATTCCTAAACCGCCCTAGCCGTCTCTCTCCAGCAGGGGCGGCCCCGGGGGCCCTGGGGGTCGGCGGTCTCAACCCTCTTGAGTTCAGCTGCTCAATCCCAGGCAGGGCCGCTGCAGTGCCTGTTTCTGGGGCCCCTCACCACCCTCGGCCAAGACCCCCTCTTCCTGCTCTGCCGCTGACACAGGACTGTCTGTGGGCCCAGTCCGTCGCGCCTACCACCCTGACGAGAGGAAGGCCATGCCCTTCAGCGTGCTCTTGCCCCTTGGGCCACGCTCCCAGCTTGACCTTCCAGCTTTGTTAGTCAGAGCACGCCCTGCTTCCTCGTTGCACGATGCTGCCCCTTTCTGAACTCTCCCTTCCTCTCTGCCTGATGTCGGCCTGCTCGCTCTTCCAGACTTGGTGTAAACATCCCTGGCCAGGCTGGGTGCCCGTTCCCCCTTTTGTAAGACACTGTTAGCGAATCTGTCATAAGTCGTGGCATTTCTGGTGATGATCGGGTTATCTGCCTCCCCCATTCTCACTGGACTGTTGAGTGAATGGGATGTTTCCCCCTTTTGGTCGCAGACCCTCTGTCAGGTCACACAGAGACTGAATGTGTATGTGCTCCTCGCGGTTTGCTCTCTTCCTTTGTTCAGCACTAACTGGTCCATCCTGGACGGGGCGTGTGTCAAGCTGTTGAGTCACCCAAGTGTCCTACAGCTGGCCGTCACGTCGGGACAGTCTGGATCGAGTAAGACAACGTTAGCCGCGGTAACAAGATGCAGAATGTGTCATGTACGATGGCCTGATAGAAGTTTATTTCTCACTCATGAAAAATCCAAAGTGGCTGTGGGATCTTGGAGCTCCCAGCGTCGTGTGCTCCTCGTCCGGGCAGAGCGCCCCGTCTTAGTTTCTTACAGGGGAGCGTGGGGCCGGAGACGCTTTCACTTCCATCTTGCTCCAGCCGCGGCTGCCTCTCCCGTCCTCTTTGTTCGCAGCATCAGGGGCTGCAGAAGGCTGCCTTCTGGATTTACGGGGCCTCTGTGTGCGGCTGTCAAGCATTCCCAGCCATGCCGGGGCTGAAGACGGATGGTCAAGTTGGTAGTAACTAGGTAGAGCACTCTTTCCTTTTCCCATCTTCTGAAACAGTCTGCAACGTGATTTAGTTTTGAACGTAAGTGGCAGAGTAAATGCAGGTTCGGCGAGAAATCAGTAAGCCTCAGAACAGCGGGGTGAGACGAAGCCATTACGTGTCTCAGCTGGACTTAGTTAAGCTTCTGCATCCAGCTCTTGTTTGCTAGGGCCAATTTTCTTCTGTGGAATTGCTCTGGAAGCTGCTTGCAAAACTATTACACTGTTTTGTATAAAACAGGAGCTTCCTTTAAGACATAGCCCAAAGCAGCGCTCCTCCCAGAACCTTACCTAACTCAGCCATTCTGGCCCCCGAAAACCCAGGCCCCCTGCGGCCTCAAGCGCGGAACCTGAGTTACCGAAATCCAGCTTTCACTTGCTCTAAGTCCGTCCTCCGGCTTGTACGAGTGGCGAGTATCTTCGCCTTGGGGGCAGTTAGCGCAGTGCTTAATCTGAGACGTCCCGTTTCTCAGGCTGAATCCGCGGATGCGCTGACCCTCACGGAGCTTCTCGTCTACGTAGCATCCTTGCTTTGCAGAACCGCCAGCCCGCAGGCAGCTGACGGCCTGGGCATCTCCCTTTCCCAGGAGCTCGGCCCGCCCGTGGCCGCTGGGCGTCTCTCTGTCCTCCCAGGGCTGCAGGGCCCTGCGCTGACTCTCCTGCATCACCGTGGCCAGGCGCCAGCCAGAGCTTCCAACGGAAGGCCAGACAGCTCTTCTGCTCCAAGAAGCAAGACCCAGACCTCACGGTCACCTTCCTTAACGTCCGTTCCTTCCCGGACTCACATCGCTGGCGGCGCTCTCTCCATCTTAGGGGCGTCCTGTGGATCCCCCGCCGCTGTCCTTTGATCCCCACCCGAGACTTGTTTGGTTTCATCTTTGCTGACATAAGATATGCATTTAATTTCCTGACCTGGGTTTTTTTTTTTTTTTTTAAATCAGGTTCTGTTCTAATCAGTTCCTGCAAGGAAATTGCTGCTTGCTCCAGGACCTGAGGATGCGCTGCTATGCTTGTTTCTAAAAGCTCTCTCTCACACTTAGATCTGTAGTTCTTCTGGAATTGATTTTTGTGTGTGGTTTCAGGTTAGACATAAGATTTATTTTTGCCACTTGGAGATCATCAGAAATGCGTTGGAAACCCATTCTTTACCCACTTCCCCCCCATGTGTGACTTTGTCATAAATCGCGTGGACATATGTGTACGTGGATTTCTGGATCCTCTTTTTTGTTGGTTAGTTTGTCTATTCTTGAGCCAGTATCACATAGTCTTAGGGGTTAAACTTTTGTAATAGGTCATAATATTTTCTTCTGTGGAATTGCTCTGGAAGCTGGCTGCAAAACTATTACACTGTTTTGTATAAAACAGGAGCTTCCTTTAAGACATAGCCCAAAGCAGCGCCTCCCAGAACCTTACCTAACTCAGCCATTCTGGCCCCCGAAAACCCAGGCCCCCTGCGGCCTCAAGCGCGGAACCTGAGTTACCGAAATCCAGCTTTCACTTGCTCTAAGTCCGTCCTCCGGCTTGTACGAGTGGCGAGTATCTTCGCCTTGGGGGCAGTTAGCGCAGTGCTTAATCTGAGACGTCCCGTTTCTCAGGCTGAATCCGCGGATGCGCTGACCCTCACGGAGCTTCTCGTCTACGTAGCATCCTTGCTTTGCAGAACCGCCAGCCCGCAGGCAGCTGACGGCCTGGGCATCTCCCTTTCCCAGGAGCTCGGCCCGCCCGTGGCCGCTGGGCGTCTCTCTGTCCTCCCAGGGCTGCAGGGCCCTGCGCTGACTCTCCTGCATCACCGTGGCCAGGCGCCAGCCAGAGCTTCCAACGGAAGGCCAGACAGCTCTTCTGCTCCAAGAAGCAAGACCCAGACCTCACGGTCACCTTCCTTAACGTCCGTTCCTTCCCGGACTCACATCGCTGGCGGCGCTCTCTCCATCTTAGGGGCGTCCTGTGGATCCCCCGCCGCTGTCCTTTGATCCCCACCCGAGACTTGTTTGGTTTCATCTTTGCTGACATAAGATATGCATTTAATTTCCTGACCTGGGTTTTTTTTTTTTTTTTTAAATCAGGTTCTGTTCTAATCAGTTCCTGCAAGGAAATTGCTGCTTGCTCCAGGACCTGAGGATGCGCTGCTATGCTTGTTTCTAAAAGCTCTCTCTCACACTTAGATCTGTAGTTCTTCTGGAATTGATTTTTGTGTGTGGTTTCAGGTTAGACATAAGATTTATTTTTGCCACTTGGAGATCATCAGAAATGCGTTGGAAACCCATTCTTTACCCACTTCCCCCCCATGTGTGACTTTGTCATAAATCGCGTGGACATATGTGTACGTGGATTTCTGGATCCTCTTTTTTGTTGGTTAGTTTGTCTATTCTTGAGCCAGTATCACATAGTCTTAGGGGTTAAACTTTTGTAATAGGTCATAATATTTTGTTATAGAAGATATCTTTGCTCTTCATCTTCAAGATTATGTTGGCTAATCTTAGCCCTTTGCATTTCTGTGTAAATTTGAGAACCAGCCTGTTAATGTCTAAAAAACATCTGCAGGGATTTTGATTGATCGAAATTGATTCGAAGGGAATTTATATTGTATAACACTAGTTTCCTAATCTATGGATATGGCTTAGGCCTTTTTATTTAGGCTTTCTTTAATTTCTCTCTAATGCTTTATAATTTTTAATGTAATGGTCTTACTGATTTTTTTTTTTTTAATTTTGGCCTCTTTCGTTTATTTTCATCCATCTTTATTCTTTGGCCTGTGTGGGCCTCCCATTGCAGTGGCCTCTCTCACCGCAGAGCACCGACTCAGGGCGCATGTGCTCCAGAGTGCTGGCCGGTAACTGGACACATGGGTCCAGCCGCTCCGCGGCACGTGGGACCTTCCCAGGCCAGGGATTGAACTGGTGCCCCTTGCACTGCAAGGTGGACTCTTTACCCACTGGACCACCAGGGAAGCCCTTGCTGATTTTATTTTTTAAAGATTTATTCCTAAGTACTGATTTTTAAAAAAAGCTATTATTGCAAGTTATCCATTTAAAAATCGACTTTATATCTAAGGGCTTTGTAGAATTCATGTATTAATTTGACTGGTTTCTCTGTAGATGCCTTTGGATTTTCTGTATAAAGCCCTGCAGTCTGTGAACGAGAATTTCATTTCCTTAGCCGCTTTGTGTATGTTTCTTATCTTGCTGCATTTTCTACCTGCTCCAGCTTCATCACGCTCCAGACAAACCTCGTGCAAGGATAGCAAGCGTGTCTGTAAAACTTTGCTCAGGCTCCTTTATAGTGTGAGATTTTCTAGGTGTTGCTATACCCACCCAGAAACTCGACCTACCTGCACTTTCTTTGGCAAAACGCACACCCCCTCATCCTTCCGCTTAAACTCCTCCTTCAGGACGATTCATTGATCCCTCCGAGACAGCGAGCGTGGAGGGAGTGGGAATTACCTGTCAGCTGAGGTGATTTAAACAACCCTTAGGACATGAGCTGAACTTGCTTACCTGTGAGTTTGTCTCTGCTGTTGAGCCTCAGAGGAGGAGACCCTCCTGTGTTCCAGATCCCCGGCACGGGGCACAGGGCAGGGCAGGGCACAGGGCACAGGGCAGGGCAGGGCACAGGGCACAGGGCAGGGCAGGGCACAGGGCGCAGGGCAGGGCACAGGGCAGGGCAGGGCAGGGCACAGGGCACAGGGCAGGGCAGGGCAGGGCACAGGGCGCAGGGCAGGGCAGGGCACAGGCTCCGCCTAGACGTTGGCTCGTCATCACCCGAATCCTTGTCGTCTTCCTCCTCACGCTTAGCTAGACTCTGCAGCACGGTCCCCGTCCGTACCAAGCGCCACTGGCGTCACTGAGTTCCTTGCCTTTTCCCCGAGCCTGTGATGTCCTCAGGCGAGGCATCTGACCTTTTCTGTGTGTGTCCCCAGGGTTCCACAGGGCGCCTGCCTCTCGATAGGCACCTGACAGAGGCCTCGGCGAGTGAAGGCGGGGCGTGTTCCTGCGACCTGGAGCGGGTCCCCACGGAACGGCACTCGGAGCAGCTTCCCGCGCGGCGCTAGCGGTCAAGAGCCCGCCTGCCCGTGCGGGAGGCCGGAGGGACGCGGATGCCGCCCGCTCCGGGGCTCCTGCCGGGAGAGTCCCGCGGACAGGGGCGCCTGCCGGCTGCAGGCCGTGGGTCAGACCGGCCTGGGGGCCTCGGCACGCCCGCGTGCACAGCAGCTTATGGTGTCCACACTGGGAAATTCTCAGCCTAAGAGTGAGACTTTCTCTTTCTCCTACTGCTGTCAGTTCTTGTTCATCTTTCTTTACCCATCGGAAGTCGCAGTGTCCTTAAATCACCTTTCTTAGGCTCTAGCTTAAAAACCCAGGATAGGTACTTCACTTGCACCAAGAATCAAGACCACTTAATCTTAATTAAATAAAAAACAACACCCGAAAAACTAAAAGCTTCTTTGACATTCTTTTCGTTCTAACACTCGTTTGCTTTCACTTTGGGACCTCTTCTTGGACCCGTGCATCACTTCCCTTCCCGGAGCTCCTCATTTTCCTCTCTCCTCACCCGCGTCCGGGTGCTTTGCTGCTTCTCAAGTTCTCAGACATCGTGGACTTGACTGTGTCTGCCGGAGCCTGGGGAGAGCTTGGCAGAGACCCCTTTCCATGGTTTGTCTTCAGGACGTGTGATAACTCACCCATGAGCTCACCCCCCAGAGACCTAGACTGCTCCTGTTGGCAAGCAGAGTGAAATTCTGCACAGAGCTTCCCTGGGATACCTCGGCTCCAACAGGCAGATGACTGTCCGTGCTTTAGCCTCACCCGGAGGCCTGCCCCTTCTTGGGTGTTCTTCGACGTGCATGCTTTCTTGAAGGCATCGTTGTACGTTTCCTTCCCACCCGGAAACTCGGGTCCGTCACACTGAGATGGGCCAGGCGGCGGGCAGCTCCTGCTTTATTGGAGAGTGGTCCTGGGGTTCTGGGGTGTGGCAGTGCCTGTTGCCCAGAGGACTGCAAGGAGGCAGGCGGGCCGGCTGACCAGTGAGGCCAGCTCCTGCTCCCGGCCGGCTCAGTCCCCCATTGAAACTGTAGCCGCCCCGTCACCTCGCCTCACCACTAGCCACACACACACTGGCTCCAGGTAAGCCCGTCTGTCCAGCCCGGGGTCCCTTGCTTGCTTCTCCCTGAAACAGCATCTCTGTGATTCAGATCTGGCTTCTTAGAGGTTCACGCCTGAGCCGCGTTGGCCTGGGACCAGGACAGGGTATAAGGCAAGGGGGAGAGCCGGGGTGGACAGTTTAAGGAGGCACTCGCTCTCAGGCGCGGACTCTGCGGTTTCCCGGCTCTGAGAGCCCGTGCCTCCTTAAATGCTGTGCTCCAAGCACCCTCCTTGTCTCACCCAGTCCCAGCCCTGGTTTGGACCCCAACCAAGCACTTAGAGCAGATGATCCTTCAACACATTGAATACTCACGGGGGCATTCACAGAAATTCAGATGACCCCTTGCCTTCCAGAACCTTTCCTGTGATCTCTCTGCTGAGCCTGGCTTTGCCAGTCCGCGTCTGCTGCTCGCCTCCAGCCGGGTTAGAGCCGCGTTTGTGGAGAGTTTGGCATACGCTGGGTTCTCAGCCAGGTCTTCTCTCAGTTATTATTTATCATTCTCCCAGTAGGCCTCTGAGGCTGGTGATGGTGTTCCAGGTTGCAGGTGAAACAATGGGCTAGAAGAGCTGGCCCGTGGCGTCCCCAGGAAGGGGCAGACCCAGGATCTGGCCCCGTCGGCCCTGCTCCCCGCACTCCGTTCTCCTCTGGCCGTGCTGTCGCCGCGGGGACAGCTCTCACCACACAGGCGGGGACCCTGCGGTTTGCAGGGCCAGGGATTTGTGTGTAGGAGACAGTGAAGGGGAGAAACCTCAGGGCCCTGAGAAAGGAGCTCAGGCCCAGGGGAAGGAAGGCCAGAGAAGCCCCGCCGTCCACTTTGACCTTTAGCATGAGCCAGAGAGGGTGGTGCTGGGCCAGGCTGAGCCCCCGTGGGCTCCTTGGGCAAGGGGCATGCTCTCCTGCGCCGGCCCTCCGCTCCACTGCTCGCCTCTGTCTGGCAGGTTCATACGATGAGAGCTAGCTAAGCGCTCTGACACTGGCAGCCAGGGCCTGGACCTCAGAGGGCGGGTTCCTTTGCTTTCGCTCAGTGAAGCCTCTCTCTGTCTCTCAGCCCCCTGCTCCTGTCCTCCACTCCTGGACCAGCTCCTTTTCCAACCAGCAAAATCTTCCTTCTTCCCCAAACAGCATCTCTGTGATTCAGATCTGGCTTAGAGGTTCACGCCTGAGCCGCGTTGGCCTGGGACCAGGACAGGGTATAAGGCAAGGGGGAGAGCCGGGGTGGACAGTTTAAGGAGGCACTCGCTCTCAGGCGCGGACTCTGCGGTTTCCCGGCTCTGAGAGCCCGTGCCTCCTTAAATGCTGTGCTCCAAGCACCCTCCTTGTCTCACCCAGTCCCAGCCCTGGTTTGGACCCCAACCAAGCACTTAGAGCAGATGATCCTTCAACACATTGAATACTCACGGGGGCATTCACAGAAATTCAGATGACCCCTTGCCTTCCAGAACCTTTCCTGTGATCTCTCTGCTGAGCCTGGCTTTGCCAGTCCGCGTCTGCTGCTCGCCTCCAGCCGGGTTAGAGCCGCGTTTGTGGAGAGTTTGGCATACGCTGGGTTCTCAGCCAGGTCTTCTCTCAGTTATTATTTATCATTCTCCCAGTAGGCCTCTGAGGCTGGTGATGGTGTTCCAGGTTGCAGGTGAAACAATGGGCTAGAAGAGCTGGCCCGTGGCGTCCCCAGGAAGGGGCAGACCCAGGATCTGGCCCCGTCGGCCCTGCTCCCCGCACTCCGTTCTCCTCTGGCCGTGCTGTCGCCGCGGGGACAGCTCTCACCACACAGGCGGGGACCCTGCGGTTTGCAGGGCCAGGGATTTGTGTGTAGGAGACAGTGAAGGGGAGAAACCTCAGGGCCCTGAGAAAGGAGCTCAGGCCCAGGGGAAGGAAGGCCAGAGAAGCCCCGCCGTCCACTTTGACCTTTAGCATGAGCCAGAGAGGGTGGTGCTGGGCCAGGCTGAGCCCCCGTGGGCTCCTTGGGCAAGGGGCATGCTCTCCTGCGCCGGCCCTCCGCTCCACTGCTCGCCTCTGTCTGGCAGGTTCATACGATGAGAGCTAGCTAAGCGCTCTGACACTGGCAGCCAGGGCCTGGACCTCAGAGGGCGGGTTCCTTTGCTTTCGCTCAGTGAAGCCTCTCTCTGTCTCTCAGCCCCCTGCTCCTGTCCTCCACTCCTGGACCAGCTCCTTTTCCAACCAGCAAAATCTTCCTTCTTCCCCAAAGCCCACTGGGAGTGTATGACCTTCTCTAAGAAACTTTCTGCAGCTTTTCACGTTCCCCCAACCTTCCGCAGAGTGAAGTGTGGGTCTCTTCGTTCTTCCGGTCGTGTGGGGTCGCCCGGGGTGGGGCCGTCGGTCTCGACGTGCAGGCCCGTTTCTGGTCCCGTGCCAGCTCCCAGGGGGCGGGGACGGGCTTCTCCGCTGCAGCTCGGCGGGGCCCCTCCCGCCCGCCAGTCCGGAATGCCTTTGACCAGCCTCCCGGAGAATGGTGTTCTTCCAGGGTGTTCTAAACGCAGCACACAGGAGAACAGGAAGTGGGACCTGCAGCTCCCTTCCCCTCTCCCGGCTCTTCGCGTATGGGCGGCCATGGCTGCGTCTTGGCCTCTTCTTCCAGAGGCTTCTCTGCACAGACCCACAGGCGCAGACACACATCCATCCGGACACCTTTCTTTGATCTTCCCAGTAGCACGAACTGTCACTGTGTGACTCCTCTCTTCCCCGTCCCAGAGTGTTTCGTCTTGGGGCTGTTCCACGGCGTACAGCAGTGGCCTCGTCCCTCCTCTGCTGCCGGCCGTCGGGTTGTGAGACTCTGTTCTGGCAGCAGGGTTTCTTGCACTGGAGTATTCGCACATTCGAGTAACTCCTTTCGTGGCTTGGAGCCCCAGCGCCGGGCCGGGGAGGGAGCGTGCTGGAGGGCGCTGCGGGCTTGTCTCCGGGACAGCCGGACAGATCCTCTCTGCAGCGGATGGAAGTGCCTTCCCCCCGTCTCCGGGCCGGGGCTCCGCTCGTGCTGTCTCTTACAGTCTTTCAAACCTCTGTGAAGGGCAAACATGAGATCTAATGGTGGTTCTGATCTAGATTTTTTCATATGTTGGTAAAGTTTATTATTTTTTGGTGTAGTTACTGCCATTAATTTTGCCTGTTCATGTCAGTTGGCTACCGTTCTTTTGGACTGCTGATCTTGTTGATTTCTAAGAGCTCTTTTTATATTGGGTGATTTTATATTAAGCATTGTTTGCCATATATATAGAAAATATTTTCCCCAGTTTATCATTCGTTTGCTCTTTGGGTGGTTATTATTACTTTTAATGAAAGCTCTTGATAACCAAAGACTTTCTAAACATTCAGATTTTCTTTGCTATGAAATATGAACATAAGCTTTGAAAGTCAGCGCAGGCTCAAACCCAGGCCACACCGCGCGCTCTCTGGACGTGGCCAAGCCTCTGACCTCTCTCAGCCCCGGGGTCCCGTCTGTTGGAAGCAGGGCTGGGAATCGTCAGACGAAAGCACTGCGCGAGCGCTGGCGCGGACGGGCGGAGTGGAGAGAGAGCAGCTCCGACTCGCGCTGCCCGCCCCCGCGTCCGCTGCGGTTCTCTTCTCAGGCCCTCCTCCCTGGTCAGGGCTGGGGCGGCCCCTCCCTCCTCCGGTGGGTCCCTACCTTTCCCACCCCAGAAAAACCCCGGGGAGAAGATCCTGGCTGTCTCCTTGAATAGTCAGGACGGTGGGAAAGGAAGGCCTTCCTTACGTTAAGCTTCCGTCTCCCGCCGGGCCCCGTGGCCACCCGACTGGGGCGGCCTGCCTTCCCCACTCACGTCACTGGACCTCATGGAACCTCATCATTTCAGTCTTAGATCCGTTTGCTCGATTTTCATTTCATTTTCAAGTTGTTCATTCCCTCTTTCACACAGGCTAGTAATTTCAGGGGCTGTGTTATAACTTCGCAATGTTGCTTTAGAAGCATTACAAAACGTTAAAGTACATTTAAGCCTTGAATTGCCACTTAAGATTATTGCAGGAAATTAGGGCTTTCTGGATCACAAATGTGACACGAGATGGAGAACACAGCTCCTATTACGGGTAAATGGGACAAAGAGGAAGCACAATAGAGGAAGGACAGTCTACCCCTTCTCGTGGTGCGGAGGCCGCTCCGGAGCGGGGCTGGTCCGGGCCAGGGCCTGGGGGCGGGCCGCACTATCCCCAGGCCCGGGGCCCGCGGAGCACCCCCACCTCAGACGCTCACTGGCGGGCTGTGGAGGCGGGGCGCGGGCTCGGGGCCGTCCCGGCGCTCTGACCCCCTCCCGCCCACCCCGCCTTCCCCTGTCTGTGTCTCGTCCTGAGCAGCACCCTCACCAGCCTTCCACTGCGTTTCATGGCCACTTTCACCCAGCGCCAGGCTGCCTGCCCGCACTGCTGCGGTCCCCGTGGGACTGCAGGCTTCCGGAAGGTGGGAGGGAGGAGGCCCCGGGCCCGCGTGGGGAGGCCAGGGCCGGCCCTGCGTGCCTCTTTGACTTGGGGCCGCAGTCCGCCGAGAGCCCACCCGGCTTCCCAGGAGCCCTCAGGTGCCGCAGCCAGAGGGGCACCCCCCCACCCCCCAGTGCGCCGTCAGCCACTGGCCAGAGCGCCCCCGAGGGCAGCGGCCACAGTCTCCCCGTCCCTGGGGACACAGCTCTGCAGCGATGAGCTGCCCCCGACCACGTGCCCCTCTGGGGTGCCGGGCTTCCGGGGCGGGGTCTGCAGCCCCGCAGACTTGCTTCTGAACCCGGGGCCTACTCAGCCCGGCGGTGAGCCGGCCTGGGGCACGCAGGCCGTCGCCTGTGGAGGGCTCAGTGCCTCCTGGCAGCACGGTTGGGGCGCGCGCTTCCCCGGCCGCCAGCCACGGGGACGGCAGCTTCAGGCGCGAGGGCCCGTGGAAGGTCCGGCGAGCAGGAGTCCCGCCGCTGCAGCGGGCCGCGGCCGTGCCTGGCTGCGGGGAGGAGGCGCCGTCTCTGGGGGCCTCTGCACCTTTGAGCTCCATCCCAGCCGGGAGCGGACATCTTCGCCCAGCCTCCAACAGCCACACCCTCGGGCGGGCCGCCTGAGCCCGTGCTGCAGATGAGGCACAGAGGCCAAGGCAACGGAGAGAGGTACCCAGGCCGGAGGAGATTATTCAGGGTTTAAAATGGAGAAACACAGCTCCTATTACGGGTAAATGGGACAAAGAGGAAGCACAATAGAGGAAGGACAGTCTACCCCTTCTCGTGGTGCGGAGGCCGCTCCGGAGCGGGGCTGGTCCGGGCCAGGGCCTGGGGGCGGGCCGCACTATCCCCAGGCCCGGGGCCCGCGGAGCACCCCCACCTCAGACGCTCACTGGCGGGCTGTGGAGGCGGGGCGCGGGCTCGGGGCCGTCCCGGCGCTCTGACCCCCTCCCGCCCACCCCCCCTTTCCCCCTGTCTGTGTCTCGTCCTGAGCAGCACCCTCACCAGCCTTCCACTGCGTTTCATGGCCACTTTCACCCAGCGCCAGGCTGCCTGCCCGCACTGCTGCGGTCCCCGTGGGACTGCAGGCTTCCGGAAGGTGGGAGGGAGGAGGCCCCGGGCCCGCGTGGGGAGGCCAGGGCCGGCCCTGCGTGCCTCTTTGACTTGGGGCCGCAGTCCGCCGAGAGCCCACCCGGCTTCCCAGGAGCCCTCAGGTGCCGCAGCCAGAGGGGCACCCCCCCACCCCCCAGTGCGCCGTCAGCCACTGGCCAGAGCGCCCCCGAGGGCAGCGGCCACAGTCTCCCCGTCCCTGGGGACACAGCTCTGCAGCGATGAGCTGCCCCCGACCACGTGCCCCTCTGGGGTGCCGGGCTTCCGGGGCGGGGTCTGCAGCCCCGCAGACTTGCTTCTGAACCCGGGGCCTACTCAGCCCGGCGGTGAGCCGGCCTGGGGCACGCAGGCCGTCGCCTGTGGAGGGCTCAGTGCCTCCTGGCAGCACGGTTGGGGCGCGCGCTTCCCCGGCCGCCAGCCACGGGGACGGCAGCTTCAGGCGCGAGGGCCCGTGGAAGGTCCGGCGAGCAGGAGTCCCGCCGCTGCAGCGGGCCGCGGCCGTGCCTGGCTGCGGGGAGGAGGCGCCGTCTCTGGGGGCCTCTGCACCTTTGAGCTCCATCCCAGCCGGGAGCGGACATCTTCGCGTCCAGCCTCCAACAGCCACACCCTCGGGGCGGGCCGCCTGAGCCCCGTGCTGCAGATGAGGCACAGAGAGGCCAAGGCAACGGAGAGAGGGTACCCAGGCCGGAGGAGAAGAGCCGCGTGGGGTCCCTGGGGACTGGCCCTCCAGGGGACCAGAGGCTCGGTCCCTGAGCGCCCAGTGGCCGGCACGCCCCGTCCTGTGCCCACGCGAGACCAGAGGCCCTTGAGAAAGCCTGGGGTGCCGGCGCCTTTCCTGGGGTGGGGAGGGAGGAGGCCGGTGCCTCTCCGCGCTAGGCGCGCCATCCGTGGCTGCCGTCGTGGTGTGGCTGCCCTGGCGTCCTGGCCCTCTGGCCCCCCGCGGTCGGGTCGTCAGGTGCCCTGCTCCCACCATCCTCTCTGCGCCGGCCGGAGCACGGCCCTGGAGCAGACAGTGCCTGGAACCGGTGTGTTTTGACCGAATTCATGGCTGGGTCGTTTTCCGTCATTTCCGCCCTTGTTTAGATTTGATGGCGCTTCACCCCGGTCATCGGCTGGCTGTGTCCCGAGGCCCAGTTGAGCGCACGTGTCCCTCTAGGGCAGGGACGCGTCCTGCCCACTCGGACCCTGGCGGGTCGGCACGGCTCTGTTGGGTCGGGGCCTGTGGCCGGGTGCTGCTGGAGGCCCTTCTGAGCCGGCCGCAGCTCGCTCTGGACCTTAGAAACCCATGAGCGCTGGACGCCCGAGAGGCCAGCGTTCCAGCTGGCGATTTCTCAAGACGTTCCAGGTGCCGGGGGGCAAGTGGCCTGTGTCCTGGGCAGGAGCCCACCGACGTCACCTGTCCCCTCCGAAGCCTGGAGGCCCCGCTCCTGACACAGCTGGTCCTCCACATTGGCCGTGGGTCCTCTGATGAGAGCCCTTCGCGCTGGAGGGCTTCCCTGGCGGGGTGCTGCCGCTCCGCACCAGGGCTTCCCAGCTGCTTTCGGTTGATGGCCCGGTGGCGCCAGGGACACTCTGGAGAGGGGCGGAGCCTCTGCCACCGGCTCAGGCACCTCCTCCCCCTCCCCCCACCCCCAGCTCCAGGGCATTTCCTGGGCTGGGGAAGCGGAGGCCATGCGGCCTGCTGGCCCCCTGCCAGCACTGACCCCCAGTGCCCACACCTCACCCGGGGGAGCCGCGTGGCTCTGAGCCCCTCCTTTTCCCACTGGATGGGACCATTCCTCTGCCCAGACAGGGGAGGGCCAGACCGGGGGCGGGCAGGGCAGGCGGGGGTGCTGCTTCCCCTGGGATCTCCCGTGCCCACCTCCCTGCCTCTCGGAAACACGTTTTCTTCACCCCCCACGCCTGGACACTTCCCCGCGCCTCCTTCCTTTCTCTCCTCTTGCTCTGTCACCGGTGGGTCTTAGTTAACTCATCAAACCACAGGTTTGGCATTTTTGATGTGTCCACTCTCCACGGCCACCGAGAGGGGCCTCGGGTGCCTCTCCTCCTCTGCAGTGGGCTTCCTCTGGCCACAGGGCTCACGTGGCCTGAGCACCCGGCTCCTCTCTGGGATGTCCTGGAAGCTTCCCAAGGGACTGCCCCGTCTGGAGCTGGCCGGCCGAGAGCTGGTCCCTGCACTCGGATGAAGTCCCCGAGCTCATCACTGCGGTGCCTTTCATGAAAAGCAGGTTAACAGGGAAAGAAGGCTGTCGCTGGTGCGGTCGCAGAAGGCCGCGCCTCAGCACTGGCAGCTCCCTGCCCAGCGCCCGGGGCCGTGGGTACCTGAGGCCGGGCGGCCACGCGCCCTCACCTGGGACATGCACTGCCTTGCTTTGTTTTCTAACTGAGTCATTCAAAGAAGGCCGCCGACCCACACGCCCGCCGGCTCCGCTGCGAGGCACCTGGTGCCGGGGAAGCCTCTCACCCCTCGCCCGTGACCTCCTCTGAGCCCTGCCAGGGCGCCGCTCCGAGATACAGGCTGGGGCCTGGCGGGTGCGGCAGAGGGTCGTGGGTGGTGGAGGCAGAGGGGGCCCGGCTCAAGCCCTGGCCCCGCCCGGCTCGCCGCGACTTCGGAGAGGTCCCCTTCGATGGGCGGCCCGTGGGACGGTACGAGCTTTCTGTCTTTTACGTGGATTGAATGATACCCGGCTTCCAAGGCCACTGTGAGGCCTGAATTTGTAGAGCCCTAGACTGGGCCTTGGGCCAGTCAGCCTTTTGGCTTCTGCATCTGAAGTGAGACTGTGACGTGTCTGTTTCCAGCCCGCGCACGGGGTGCTGAGGTGCCCATGGACAGCTCTTAGGCATTTCTTTGGGCATCCACCCAGGAATGGATCTGTTGAGTCAGGAGGCAGGCAAATGTACAGCTTTAGTGGAGACTGCCAAATAGTTTCCAAAACAGCCGTGTCCACTGGCATCCCAGCAGCAGTGGACAAGCATTCCCGTTGCTCCGCATCCTCGCCTGGACAGGTTTTTTCCCCACTGTGTACTTTTAGTTCGGCCATTCTGTTCAGGATGTGGTTTTGTCTATCTGGGGCTTTAATTTGCGTTTCCCTGAAGATTCATGATGTGGAATATCTCTGTTTGTTGGCCACTTGGATAGTCTCCTTTGTGGAATTCCTGCTCAAGTCGTTTGCCCCCTCCTTTATTTTTTCTATTGGATTGTCTGTAACTTGTTGTGTTGTAGGAATGCTTTATTTGTTTTGAGTCCCCTGCTGATGCTGGGAGAGTCTGGAAGTAAAAGAGGAACAGGTATGATGATAAATCAGCTGGGACAAGGGTTGTGAGCCAAAATGATCCTCAGCAAACTGAGCAAACTCAAGTGGTCAACACAGTGTGTTCAAGGTTTAACAAGATTTAAAAATGCAGATCTAAAGGCACCAAGGACTCATGTATGAAGGAAAAGGAAAAAAAAGTCATGTTTGTAGTACATGGCTTTGTACAGGTCTCAGTTCCCTCTCTTCCTGCATCTTTCTGAAGATGTTCGCCTTCAGAGTTCAGCATTGGAATGAATTTTTATCCCATGAGGGACTGATTCAGCCTTTAGTTTTCTCTCGGTCCATGATTTGCCTTAGGTTCATGAAACATCTGACCTTTTATGGTCTTCTTCTAGACCTCTAATTCTATTAATGAAGACACATATTCTTTGAAAGTATCTATTGTAGGGCTTCCCTGGTGGTCCAGTGGGTAAGGACACTGCCTTGCGGTGCAAGGGGCGCCGGTTCGATCCCTGGCCTGGGAAGATCCCACATGCCGCGGAGCGGCTGGACCGATGTGTCCAATGACCGAGCCAGAGCTCTGGAGCACATGCGCCCAGAGCTGGTGCTCTGCGACAACAGAGGCCACAGCGATGGGAGGCCCACACGGGCTGAAGAACAAAGATGGATGAAAATAGATAAATGAAAGACCAATAGAAGTGGCCCACGGCCCCCGCCCCGGACAAAAAATCTAAAAAAAAAAAAGAAAAAAGTATCTATTATAAACACTGGATTTGGCTGCACGAGGTCATAGGTGCAGCACTGGCCACTGTTGACTTTCCTTCCAGCACGTGAGACCTTTAGCCACAGCTGAGGACTCACAGCTGCAGCATCCAGGGTCTAGTCCCTGGTCAGGATCAAGCCCAGGCCCCCTGCATTGGGAGTTTAGCAACTGGACCGCCAGGGAAGTCCCTGAAGAAACAAAACTGTGATTGGCTAAGTGCCAAATCCAAGGTCCCACCGCTGGTGCGTGCAGAGCCAGGGCTGAACCCAAGGCTGCGGTGCTTTCTTGAAAGGCATTTTGATATGCACTTAATGTTTTAATCAGCCCATAAATACCTTTGATTGAGTGCCAGGTCATTGCAAGGCACTGATAGCTGTTGACATTGCGGGGTGGGGGGAGGGCAACGGCCTGGAGTCAGAGACTCTGCCCTTGCTGGGCTCAGCCCTCATCCTGTTTCTTATTGGTCCAGTGACAGGGCTCTACTGGAACATGGCCTCAGTATTCCTCAACTCTAAATTCTGCATCTCAAAATATCTTCCATAAAGACAGAGGGTAGTTTTTTTTTGTAATAGGACATGAGTAAATAAGTATAGATTTCCTATGAAAGGAAAGAATTGGATTGCTTTAGTCAACAAAGAGAAAGGAGAGAAATCAAGCTTTGAGCAGGTGTAAGTCCCAGTGGTGTGAGCGGTAGAAAGCAGCCCCTAGCCTCCTCGTGTCCTTTACTTCGGATGGGCACAGGAAGTGTATTTACAGAAGGAGGCGCTCAGGTGATACCTGAGAAGCAGAGTGTTGCTACTTCAGGAGACTGAAGAATCGCCTTTGCAGGTCACTGAATTAGAAAGATGTAAATGATTGGGATTGTTATCCTGGAAGTAAGAGAAAACCATGTTCAAACTGACGTAAGCTGAAAGGGAGGAAGGAAGACTTGTTTAGTAATGTCACTGAGAAAGTCTGTGGATAGGTCTTGTTTCAGGTCTGGCTGGATCCAGTCTCGAATCACGTGAGAGCTCCTCGCCCCTCCCTGCTCTGTCTTGGGCCTGGCTTCCTTTGGCTTGGATCCTTTCAGGGAGGGCTCTCGCGCGGGGGAGGTCACGGCCACAGGCTTGCAGGTTCTCTTTTCCTGGCTGGGCAGCACCCCCTGAGTGTTTCTCTCCTGGTGGGCCGGGCAGATGTCCAGGGCAGGGTCGAGTCCCCTGTGGCTCTGCGTGTCCACTCCCTTGGCGTCTGTCTGCTCTGGGAGATGGAGAGAGGAGTCGATCCCCAGCCTGAATTTCAGGGGTTGACTCAGGGACTGTGATTCCCTGAAGGGCTATTGGGGTGCTCTTCCTGGAGGGAGGGGGGTTAATTCTAGAACTGTTCCAAAATTATATGTACTTTACCTCCTGTGATATTGTGATTTATAATAAGAAATACTTACGTGGTCTTCGTCCACATTTTTGGCACAGAGATCTTAAAACCTTTGGGATTTCCTAAGTGAGGAGATCGGGAAAGATGTCTTTTGTTATGTTCATGAGGTGACTTTTGGCGGCCGGCCTCTCAGGGTGGCGCTCGTTGGCTGGAGACCCAGCCTTGTGACTGCAGGGTTGGAGTTTCCAGCCCTACCCAGAGAGGGGAGGGGGCAGGCTGGAGACCGCATCCAGTCATCAGTGGCTAACTGATCAGTCACACCTGTGTGGTGAAGCTGCCATTGAACCCCCAAAGCAGCAGACGTGCAGTGCTTCCCAACTGGTGATCAGCTGGAGAGCTGGAAAGCGCGGTGCCCCAGAGAGCAGGAAAGCTCCGTGCGGTCCTTCCCCACGGTGGTGCTGTGCATCCCTTTCTCCGGGTGTTCCTGAGTCAGGTCTTTCTATGATGAAGGGGTAATCTAGTAAGTAAAACGTCTCCCTGGCTTCTGTTAGTTACCTTAGTGAATTAATCAACCCGAGGCAGGAGGTGCTGGAACCTGGCCTCTGTCTGTGGCTGTTTGGTGGGAAGCCCAGGGATGGTGCGGGCCGGCCTCTGGCCTCTGAAGCGGGGAGGGGAGCGGGTCTGCAGGACGGAGCGAACCCCGTGGGAGGGGGTGCTGTCTTCTGGTGGGTCGGGTCAGACCCGAGCGGTCTGCAGGGCACTCGCCACGAGGCTGGTCTGCCCAGGTGCAGTGGTGTGTAGAATCTCAGCGGGAGGCGGGATGGGGGCAGAGACGAGTGCCCCTCAAACCCAGGATCCTAGGAAACAGAGAGAGGGAAATACAGTTCGCGTTTGAGCAGCAGTATGGCTGGTGGTGACAGTCCATGCTCCAAATGTCACTGAATGTCAGCCTGGCCCACGCTGAGGCCAGACGCTGCTGGAAGCCAGAGCTCTGAGCAGAGACGGCTCACCGAAGGGCCGCGCGGGCGGGCGGCTCCCGCTCGGACACCCCCGCTGTCACCAGGGCGCGTCAGCAAGACCTCGGCAAAGGCGGGGCGAGGAAGCGGGCTCGGGCCGCGGGCTCCGTGGGCAGCCTGGGCGCGGGTCCCTGGCGGGCGGGTGGCGAGGGAGGAGGGCGGAGTCCGGGGTTAACACTGATAAACTCCGCTCCCCGATGGGAGGGAGCAGAGATTTCCAGGGGGTCCCCGAGACTCAAAGACCAGACCAAGAGCTGCAAAAGCAAGAGTATGTTATTGAGCGGGTGCGCACTTGGGTGTCAGCCTGGTCGAACAAGCTGCACCCCCTCCCCGAGGATTCCGGGGTTTTCATAGGGCAGAATCTCAAATTAACATAGATACATTAGGCAACATATGATTGGCTATATGTTTGGCGGGCACATTGGGCATTACACGATTGGTTACATGCTTGGCGGGCACAATGAGCATTACATGATTGGTTACATGTTCAAAAGCAAACTCTTTCCAGGAAGTGCCGCTGAGCGTTGGAATTTGGTGGGCAGAGGCCTCGAATCGGGAGAGTCGCTCCGCGGGAGGGGGCCTCAGGGAGGATGTTTACCCGCCTTTGGGTTGAGCAGCTTAGTCTGTTGAAACCAGGTTATCTGAGGTTATCCGATTTTTCATTCTTTCAACACGAGCCGTCGCAGGGGCCATCTGCAGGCCACATGCTTGTGGTCATCGCGCAGTTAGTTTCCTCCATTTAGAGGTGGTTTTGGCACCTGTAAAACTCGGGATGCACGGGAGACGCTGTGATCCGGGGGCTCAGGGCGGAGCTCCAGCGGAGGCTGTGGGGGCAGGGGTCTGTCCCCCGACGCCCTTGGGGGCCTGCCTGGTTACACAGTCATGAGGAAGATACTCATTTCCTGATTCTGCTGTCCAAGAAAATGATGGCAAGAATGTTAAGTAGCTTGCCTCCTAGGCAAGTTACTGATTAGCCAGTGGAAGAGCCCAGTCCTCAGCCGGAGGGTCCTGGCCCTAAAAGCATCCTCACGGCTGCCCTCTACACCCGGAGAGGAAGCCGGGGCCGCGGGGAGGGAGCGGGGCTGGGGCTGGGGTCTTGGCCTCTGCCTGGAGCTGGAGGCTCAGAGGACCGGGCCCAGCCCCTCGGCCGCGTGGGCCTCCCTTCCCCGCCCTGGCGCTGGGTGGGGCTGGCCCAGTCTGCCGGCTGCCGCAGCGCGGCTCTCTGTGACCCGGGGTCGGGGCTGGGCTCTGGGGTCTGGGCGAGGCAGGCGCTGGGCGTTCGAGTTGCCCTGTGGGCTCCTGACGGGCGCCGTCCGAGCAGGCAGCCGGCCAGGCGGGCCGCCCAGGTCCCCGGTCTCCCAGGCTCTCTTCCTCTTCCCACCTGTATTGGGTGTCAGCCTGGTCGAACAAGCTGCACCCTCCCGAGGATTCCGGGGTTTTCATAGGGCAGAATCTCAAATTAACATAGATACATTAGGCAACATATGATTGGCTATATGTTTGGCGGGCACATTGGGCATTACAGATTGGTTACATGCTTGGCGGGCACAATGAGCATTACATGATTGGTTACATGTTCAAAAGCAAACTCTTTCCAGGAAGTGCCGCTGAGCGTTGGAATTTGGTGGGCAGAGGCCTCGAATCGGGAGGGTCGCTCCGCGGAGGGGCCTCAGGGAGGATGTTTACCCGCCTTTGGGTTGAGCAGCTTAGTCTGTTGAAACCAGGTTATCTGAGGTTATCCGATTTTTCATTCTTTCAACACGAGCCGTCGCAGGGGCCATCTGCAGGCCACATGCTTGTGGTCATCGCGCAGTTAGTTTCCTCCATTTAGAGGTGGTTTTGGCACCTGTAAAACTCGGGATGCACGGGAGACGCTGTGATCCGGGGGCTCAGGGCGGAGCTCCAGCGGAGGCTGTGGGGGCAGGGGTCTGTCCCCCGACGCCCTTGGGGGCCTGCCTGGTTACACAGTCATGAGGAAGATACTCATTTCCTGATTCTGCTGTCCAAGAAAATGATGGCAAGAATGTTAAGTAGCTTGCCTCCTAGGCAAGTTACTGATTAGCCAGTGGAAGAGCCCAGTCCTCAGCCGGAGGGTCCTGGCCCTAAAAGCATCCTCACGGCTGCCCTCTACACCCGGAGAGGAAGCCGGGGCCGCGGGGAGGGAGCGGGGCTGGGGCTGGGGTCTTGGCCTCTGCCTGGAGCTGGAGGCTCAGAGGACCGGGCCCAGCCCCTCGGCCGCGTGGGCCTCCCTTCCCCGCCCTGGCGCTGGGTGGGGCTGGCCCAGTCTGCCGGCTGCCGCAGCGCGCGGCTCTCTGTGACCCGGGGGTCGGGGCTGGGCTCTGGGGTCTGGGCGAGGCAGACGCGCGCTACGGCGCGTTCGAGTTGCCCTGTGGGCTCCTGACGGAGCGCCGTCCGAGCAGGCAGCCGGCCAGGCGGGCCGCCCAGGTCCCCCGGTCTCCCGAGGCTCTCTTCCTCTTCCCCACCTTGGAGACATGCTGCCCCCGTCCTCTCCCTACCCCACGCCCGGACCCCGCTCCTGCCGGAGGCTCCCCTGGTGGGCCTTGTCCTGGGAAGCCCCTCTCCTCCGAGGGGGTCCAGCTCCCCGAGCGGATGCTTAGAGGCTCCTCCGTCCCCCGCAGCGTCCCCCAGCCTGCCCCCAGCCAGGGCTGCTGCGGGAGGGATGGCAAGCCCCGCGCGCACCTGCTCAGGGCCGGGAGGCGGCCTTCCTGGGGAAGCGGGCTGTCCCGTCGCCTTCCTGCCGGGCTTCTCTCGGTTCTAGAACAACCTGAAGCCACTCTACTCTTTGTTCATCTTTCTCTGGTCACCTTGGGAAGGTGGGGTCCGATTTTTCTAAGTCCAAAATTATTTTTAAAGTACCACTGTCCTAAACAATAAACTGATGTGTATGTGTTTATAGATACCAGTGTATTGGGATTCCAGTTTAGTTGGAAATTCAGGATGGGATTCTGGTACATGTTTGAAGGAATTAAATTTTCTTCCATGCATCCAGTGAACAAGTGTGACGGCCCTGCTGGCTGTAGCTGGCATGTGTTGATGGCTGGGCCGTGGGCTTTGCGTCTCCAGGGGCTCTCAGTGAGGCAGACGTGGAGATTCATAGTTAAACTGGGGTGGCTGAGCTGTTGTGGAAGCAAGGAGAAGGTTCAGGAAGATTCCTTTTCTTTGAATGATCAGGGAGCCCTTCCCAGAGGACAGAATCCTTGAGCAGATAAATTCCAGGAGTTTCTTAGAATCTGTCTTGGGCAAAGCCTTGGTGCGTGCGTGCTTAGTCACTCAGTCAGGTCCGACGCTTTGCAACCCCTGGACGGCAGCCCGCCAGGCTCCTCTGTCCACGGGACGCTCCAGGCAAGAAGACTGGAGTGGGCTGCCATTTCCTTCTCCAGGGGGTCTTCCCGACCCAGGGATTGAACCCACGTCTCCTGTGACTCCGGTATTGGCAGACAGATCGACCTGGAAAGGTCAAAGTCCCAGGAGGTTCTGAAAATGTGAGTCGTCCGAAAGAGCTGGGCCTCGGGAAGGGAACGGTGGAAGATCAGCGGCAGATAGACAGGTGATGAAAAGTCTGGATGTGACACTGAAACGGTGGCCTCTGGAGTGCAGAGTGCACATCCACTGGGCACTTTGTGAAAGTGCAGATTCTGACAGGCAGTTTGGGCATGGGGCCCGAGAGTCCGGGTTTTTAGCATGCAATAGGCATGTTACAGATCATACCTGACAGGAAGCGTGAAGGCACTTGGGCATCACTGAGGGCTTTCCATAGGGAGTAACTGTAATCTCTTGAATTTGTGCACCTGGAAATACTAAAAAGCATAAGTATATCGTCTAATTCATACAGTATTGCTGTGAAATGTGAATCACATCACCCATAAGTGTTTTATAGAAGTGTGTTATTGTATTATTTTTGGCCATGCTGAGTGTTTGTTGCTGCATGACGCGGGCTTTCTCTGGCTGTGGCAGGCAGGGCGACCCCCGGGTGCGGGAGATTGCCCCTCCCGGTGGAGTGCCGGCTCCCGAGCGAGCGGGCTTCAGTGGTCGTGGCGCGCAGGCTGAGCTGCCCCACGGCACGTGGAATCTCCCCAGACCGGGGATCAAACCGCGTCCGCTGCATCGCAAGGTGGATTCTCAATCACTCCACCACTGAGGAAGCGCCCTATCACCCATGATTTTTACAGGAGGATTCTGGGTTACAGGGAAGTTAAGTGTACCAGAGTTCTGTTATCGGAAAGGGACTCAAAAACCGAAGGCACTCCTTGTCTGTGATCTCTGAGGTCACTCTAAGTCTGAAAACTCAAGTTTCTGTGGCGTGAATGTGTTGTGTATAGTTCTCGCCGGTTCTTCAAGATGAAGGTTAGATGACAGCCTTCTCTCTGTTCTGGGACATCCATTGCTTGCCTCCCTTTCTCAGCAAAATTCTGAGACAGGGTGTAAGATTAGGTCTCTGGGTTATGAACATAGAGACTTGTGACAGGTGCTGTGCACGTGAATTTGTGAACATCCTTGATTAGAGGATCCCAGGTTTCAGGCTTTCTGGCTTCCCCTCATTTTCTTTGTAATCAGAACCAAATAGTTCTATGTAATAATGCATGTTACTGTTTTCATCAGTCAAGATAGGGCCAGTGGCCCCACCCCACATACCCCACGATATGGTTAGAACATCAGATTGGCAGGTCCTCCCACATGTATGGTGCACCTGCCGTGTGCCTGATGCTGTGCCAAGCACTGCCGACATAAAACAGGGCACAGAGAGCCCCGAGCCCTACGGAGCCTCCACGGCTGAGGAGGCGGGTGTGAAAGACGCATGCTCTAAGTTAAACATATCTAGATGTATGCAATGCAGCCAGGAAGCCTAGGGTGACGGGCGCTTATAACATGGGGCTCAAACAGGAGGTTTTGATGGCTTCTCAGAGGAAGTGGTCTTTCAGTAGAGAACTGAACCGTGGATAAGAATTCTTAGCAGGTTGAGCAAGGTGAGCAGAAGGGAACCTGGCTGCGTAAGAGCCCCGAGGCAGGAGGGGGCTGGCTGGCCTCAGGAAATGAGGAGGAGGGAGGTGTTGGACACACAGTGGGCAGGATCTGGGAGACTCTAAGGAATGTTAGGTCAGATCATATAGGACTTAAGAAACATTTGGAACTTTATTCGAAGGTTTCAGTTCTAAGGTTTCAATAATAAGTCATTCACATGTTTTCAGCAAGGGGGTGGCATGAACTTTTCAGCCTAATGAGATGATCCTGGCTTGGGCAGGAGTGGTTCTGGACGGAACCGGTTAGTGAGCTTGTGTTTCATCCAGGCATGAGACAAAGTTAGAGTGGGGGGCAGCGAGAAGGGGGCAGGCTGGGGAGGGAAGCTGGTAGGCTCAGAGGTGGGCTGGATTTGGGGGTGAAGGGGCCGTAGTGAACAGGGGGCCTGGCAGGCTTCCCGCTAGAAAAGCCTCGGTGAACGGCGCAGAGGAACTAACCCTGGAGGCGGCGGAGGGAGCGCTCCAGCCGGCGGCCGGTCGTTCCTCCAGCTGGCCGGACCCCAGGTGGGCGCAGGGGCGCTAGTCCAGCCGTGGTCTTGAACAGGGGCTGGCGGAGTTGGCTGGGGAGCTGAACGTCCCTGGAGAGGGTGCTTCGAGTCGGAGGCGTGGAAGGGGCACCCCGAGCGGAGGGCCGGGCCAGCTGCTGCCGACTCCCTGGGCAGGGATCCCTTGTTCTCGCAGCCGTCTGTGTAGGCCAAGTCTGGAGGGTTCCGTAAACCTCCAAGAGAAATGGAACCCTCTGCTCTGCGACTTTCATCTCTGCTGCACCTTGAAGGTCAGAGCCTTGAGGATGGGCGGTCTGGTGTGTCTCAGACTAACAGAACGCAAAGGCTAAAGACTCAGGTCCAATATGGAGTCAGATTCGCTCTTCTCTATGACACTGCCCTTCGGTCATCGGGCTGGGGAGACAGCAGATGAGGAAACAGATGCAGAAGAGCTTTACAAATATTTAAGCAGGATGTTATGATTGTTGGACTGAACTGGGCTTCTCAGGGGTAACACCGTGCATGGCTGCTGCTGGCTGCCCTTGGAGAGACGATACTCAACGTTCCTAAACCTGCAAGATGGCTTCCTCGCAGTTTGTTTGGCTGCTCTGAGAAGGAAACCCACCAGGAAGCGTTTACTCTTCTTTTTTTTTTAGCCTTTCTCTTTTTTTTATTGGTCCTCCCATTTATTTATTTTCATCCATCTTAATTCCTTGGCCTGTGTGGGCCTCCCATCGCAGTGGCCTCTCTCGCTGCAGAGCACTGGCTCTGGGTGCATGCACTCCAGAGCGCTGGCTCGTAACTGGACACACCGGTGCAGGTGCTCCGCGGCATGCAGGATCTTGCCGTGCCAGGGGTGAAATTGGTGCTCCTTGCACTGCAAGGTGGACTCTCTACCCACTGGACCACCAGGGAAGCCCAGGTTTACTCTTCTTATGTCCTGCCACAGTCACTGCATTTTCAAATCAGTAACAGGAAGGCATCTTCCTCTGAGCATTCTTGATACAGAACCCTACCTTAGAAGCCTGATACCATCTCAACTTTTCTGAGAGCTTTACTGATTTCAGTTGAGACCCTCAGGTTTAAATAAAACACACATATAAGCCTGGCTCTTTCCTGAACCGCTAGTCCAGCCGTGGTCTTGAACAGGGGCTGGCGGAGTTGGCTGGGGAGCTGAACGTCCCTGGAGAGGGTGCTTGAGTCGGAGGCGTGGAAGGGCACCCCGAGCGGAGGGCCGGGCCAGCTGCTGCCGACTCCCTGGGCAGGGATCCCTTGTTCTCGCAGCCGTCTGTGTAGGCCAAGTCTGGAGGGTTCCGTAAACCTCCAAGAGAAATGGAACCCTCTGCTCTGCGACTTTCATCTCTGCTGCACCTTGAAGGTCAGAGCCTTGAGGATGGGCGGTCTGGTGTGTCTCAGACTAACAGAACGCAAAGGCTAAAGACTCAGGTCCAATATGGAGTCAGATTCGCTCTTCTCTATGACACTGCCCTTCGGTCATCGGGCTGGGGAGACAGCAGATGAGGAAACAGATGCAGAAGAGCTTTACAAATATTTAAGCAGGATGTTATGATTGTTGGACTGAACTGGGCTTCTCAGGGGTAACACCGTGCATGGCTGCTGCTGGCTGCCCTTGGAGAGACGATACTCAACGTTCCTAAACCTGCAAGATGGCTTCCTCGCAGTTTGTTTGGCTGCTCTGAGAAGGAAACCCACCAGGAAGCGTTTACTCTTCTTTTTTTTTTAGCCTTTCTCTTTTTTTTATTGGTCCTCCCATTTATTTATTTTCATCCATCTTAATTCCTTGGCCTGTGTGGGCCTCCCATCGCAGTGGCCTCTCTCGCTGCAGAGCACTGGCTCTGGGTGCATGCACTCCAGAGCGCTGGCTCGTAACTGGACACACCGGTGCAGGTGCTCCGCGGCATGCAGGATCTTGCCGTGCCAGGGGTGAAATTGGTGCTCCTTGCACTGCAAGGTGGACTCTCTACCCACTGGACCACCAGGGAAGCCCAGGTTTACTCTTCTTATGTCCTGCCACAGTCACTGCATTTTCAAATCAGTAACAGGAAGGCATCTTCCTCTGAGCATTCTTGATACAGAACCCTACCTTAGAAGCCTGATACCATCTCAACTTTTCTGAGAGCTTTACTGATTTCAGTTGAGACCCTCAGGTTTAAATAAAACACACATATAAGCCTGGCTCTTTCCTGAACCTCTTTTGATATCTCTTCCATCAGTGGATTCTATTTTTTGCCTGCTATTCTGACATGTGGCTATAGATTGTTCTAGGAAATTCATTGCTAACTTAACGTGATATGAGCAGATAAAGGGGAGCTGAATGCACTTTCTAATTTACTTTGAAACTGAATTCTAGATTGTAATTATGGGGAGGGGAAACTGGTCTATGAAGATTGAGAATAGTCTTCACCTCTGAACTTAACTGGATTGTCCTAGGAAAGCATCCTGCCCTGGGCTCCTCCTGTGCGCGAAGCCAGGGAGGGCAGAGGGTCTTGCTTCCTGTCAAACAACCGCACTCAGAATAGACGTTCTGCAGGGGTCCAGTCTGCCAGCTTCCTGTTCAAAGGTAGTTTGTTTCTTTGAATTTCATCAAGCTTCTCTTACATTAACAGGAATGTTTTTTCTGTTCCTCTTAATGTAAAAGTACCCTTCAGGATGATATCGTTCCTTGTCATTGAGAGGTGTTAGAGGGGCTTTTATTTCTTGACAGTTGAGATTCTGTTCTTTACCATAGCAGCCAACAAAGAAATTTATTTTGAACTAGTGGCCATTTGAGCTGAAATACTTTAATTTGCATTTGGGGTTCAGAAAGCATGTGGTCTTTGGCCCTTCTCAGGGGCTCTCCAGCCAAGGGCAGCGTTTTGAACAGCAGGGACTCTGGACCAGACTTCCGGCCCCACCCTCGTCAGCCGTGCCGTTGGGCAAGTCCGCGGCATGCAGGAGCTGGCTCGTAACTGGACACACGGTGCAGGTGCTCCGCATGCAGGATCTTGCCGTGCCAGGGTGAAATTGGTGCTCCTTGCACTGCAAGGTGGACTCTCTACCCACTGGACCACCAGGGAAGCCCAGGTTTACTCTTCTTATGTCCTGCCACAGTCACTGCATTTTCAAATCAGTAACAGGAAGGCATCTTCCTCTGAGCATTCTTGATACAGAACCCTACCTTAGAAGCCTGATACCATCTCAACTTTTCTGAGAGCTTTACTGATTTCAGTTGAGACCCTCAGGTTTAAATAAAACACACATATAAGCCTGGCTCTTTCCTGAACCTCTTTTGATATCTCTTCCATCAGTGGATTCTATTTTTTGCCTGCTATTCTGACATGTGGCTATAGATTGTTCTAGGAAATTCATTGCTAACTTAACGTGATATGAGCAGATAAAGGGGAGCTGAATGCACTTTCTAATTTACTTTGAAACTGAATTCTAGATTGTAATTATGGGGAGGGGAAACTGGTCTATGAAGATTGAGAATAGTCTTCACCTCTGAACTTAACTGGATTGTCCTAGGAAAGCATCCTGCCCTGGGCTCCTCCTGTGCGCGAAGCCAGGGAGGGCAGAGGGTCTTGCTTCCTGTCAAACAACCGCACTCAGAATAGACGTTCTGCAGGGGTCCAGTCTGCCAGCTTCCTGTTCAAAGGTAGTTTGTTTCTTTGAATTTCATCAAGCTTCTCTTACATTAACAGGAATGTTTTTTCTGTTCCTCTTAATGTAAAAGTACCCTTCAGGATGATATCGTTCCTTGTCATTGAGAGGTGTTAGAGGGGCTTTTATTTCTTGACAGTTGAGATTCTGTTCTTTACCATAGCAGCCAACAAAGAAATTTATTTTGAACTAGTGGCCATTTGAGCTGAAATACTTTAATTTGCATTTGGGGTTCAGAAAGCATGTGGTCTTTGGCCCTTCTCAGGGGCTCTCCAGCCAAGGGCAGCGTTTTGAACAGCAGGGACTCTGGACCAGACTTCCGGCCCCACCCTCGTCAGCCGTGCGCGTCTGGGCAAGTCAGCCAGCCCGTTTATACCTCCGCCTTCTTAGGTGTGTAATAGCAATGACACTACGTAGTGGCCATTGTGTGGGGCTTACGTAGGTTCTAACAGGTCGGTGTCGGCTAGGTGCAGAGAAGAGTGTCTGAGCCACACGCAGCCTGTTACCCTAGCTGCTGTGTCCGCCAGCCTGGGGCAGCCAGCTGGACGGCATAGTAAGTGGTGTGAGTGGCCTTTCATTGACTGGTTATGCTCTGAGCTTTATATGCACGTAGCTCCTTTAGTTTTCCTTACATAATTGCTTGAAGTAGATACTACTGTTTTATACATATTGTGGAATATAGGCCTGTGCTCTCATAGCTGGTCAATAGCAGGGCTGTGATTCAAACCCGGGCCTGTCTGACTCCAAACCCCAGCCCTGACGCCTTCCCCTGGACCGCAGCTCAGCCTCTGGGCATATCCGCGGGCAGCGGGCATGGGCGTGGGCGTGCTGGGGGCGGAGGAGAGGATGGAGGAAAGGGGAGCGCACCAGGGCCGTCTGCAGAGGAGGCCTCAGCCCAGCTGACCAGTGGGAGCGCGGCTGCCAAGCCGTGCCTGACCCTGGCTGCCCTCCACGGCTGCCGAGTCTGTGATGCCGTCCGACCGTCTCGCCCTCGGCTGCCCTCGTCTTCTGCAGCATCAGGGTCTCTCCCAGTGAGTCGGCTCTTCGCGTCAGGCGGCCAGAGGATGGCAGCCTCCGCCCTGCCGTCAGCTTTTCCAGTGAACATTCAGGGCTGACTCTCCTAGGATGGACTGGTTAGTTATTAGTCAGATGACCAGGTATTCATGGTGCCTCCCTGCCCCCTGCCCTTCTTCCTGGAGAGGAATCCTGTAGGGACGGGAAGCCGAGGGCTCAGGGTGCCCGTCTTCCTGGACTTCGCAGTTTCTCCTTCCTACAGCCCTGCCGTCTGTCAGCTTTCTGTCACCGCCTCAGCTCCTTGCCCTCTGGCTCCCCGAGCCCCCAGGCCTGTGTGCGCTGAGGGCGGGGCGAGCGAGTCAGGGTCTCAGGGCCGCGGGCCGAGCGCCCCCGCTCCAGGGCGGGAGAGGATTAGCCTGGAACCGAGGGGACTCGGTCTCGGTCCTCCTCTGCCGCCGCCGAGCGCCACGGCCCTGGTGACGTCACAGGACTTTCTGGGTCCTATTTCTGAGTTGAAGGTTGAAGGTGTCTGACATCCCGGGGTTGAATTGGCCCTCCGGGCCTGTCTCCTCTGGAAGCGTCCTGGTGGCAGCGGGGACGCTGGTGGAGCGGTGGCCGAGGAGGGGCGGGGGCGAGGGGCGGCACGGTGCTGGAGGTGGTGGCGGCCGTGGAGGTCACGCGATGGCGGCGGGGCTGACGGTGGAGCCGGTTCTTGATGACAGGAGCTGGCATAAGGGTGCTGGTGAGCTCAGCAGGGAACCTGGCGGAGCCTGGTGCAGACCAGGAAGGCTTCCTGGAGGCAGTGACATTATGCGGAAACTTGTAGACTAAGAGCTGGATCACGCAGGGCAGTAGGGTGAGCAGAGGAGGGAGGGAGAGAAGAGGAAGAGCAGAGCCTGAGGGGCGTGTGGTCCAGGCACAGGGATCCACACCTTCGGGGACCCGGAGACCCGGAAGAACAAGCCGGGCAGCTGCCTGCCCGCTCTGGGCCTGGCCTGCCTGTCACCAGAACCCAGCGCTGGGTGCCCCAGGCTTCTGGTCCCACGGCACAGGGGGCCCACACGGGGGCGGGGACCCGCGGGCAGGCTGGCGCCTCCGGACAGACCCGTGTTGCCCCTGCCGCGCGGCCCGGCTGAGCCCCTCCCCGAGCTGCCGGGCGTCCTGGGGTCAGAGGGACGCTGGCGACCGGTGCAGACGCCGCGAGGCCGGGAGGCCCGACCTCTGGGCCCCGAGCTGGGCGGGCCGGGCGCTCCTGCAGGCCCGTGAGGAGACGCAGGGCTGAGGCTGCTTTCAGTGCCAGAGGCCTGCATTCTCTGCCGTCTGCAGGGAGCTCGATCCTCTTAGGAACTGCAGCCTCAGCCACGGGGCAGTGTGTGCAGGTGGCAGGGCCCCGCGGACGGCGGCACGAGCCCCGGGAGCGGACGGCCCGGCCCTCGCCCAGCCTCTGAGAGGCGTCGCAGCCCCAGCCCAGCACCCACGCCGCGGCGGGCTGTGACCGGGCCTCGGCGGGGACCCCCCCAGACCCAGGCTGCCACTGTCGGCGGATCAGAACAGCCCGTCTGCACAGAAAGCCACACAGCCGCACCCAGCGGAGAGCCACATAGAAAAATATTTATTTAACAGATTCCAGTTGACCGCGGACCATGCACTCAGAGAGGGACAGAGGCACCGGACCACGACGACGGCCCGAGGCACGCGCGCGCGGGCCCCGGCGGCCCAGGCCGGAGGGCTGGTCTGAGGAGTGCGGACGTGGATGCTGCTACAGGGGCTGCGGGTTGTGTTCTCGCAGAGCAGAGGCGGGGGACGTCGCGCTGGGCAGGGGCGGCCCCCAGACCCCGTCTTCCCCAGCAGAAGCCGCCCGCCGCAGCCTCTCCGTCGTGGGAAAGCCGTGACCTGCACCCTGCTCTGGACCCAAATCCCAACAGCCCTTAGCTTCTCCTAAAGAACCTTTCTCAATGGGAAGCGGAACAAGGTGCAGGTCAGAGCTTTAAATGGAGGCCTTAAAGCGGACGGCTGGCGGGACCATGGCGGTGGGCGTCCCGGGCAGTCCGGGCAGGGCCAGTGGCCGCGGCCTGGGGCGGCTCTCCATGCGGGGGGTCCAGGCACACCGTGGGGGCCGCCGCCAAAGCCCCCACGGTCCTCTGGCCAACAGAGCCAGGGGCGGTGACATCCTTCCAGGAAGCCCGGGGCAGCCGTCCGGGGCCTCGCCTGCAGGGGGTGCGGTTAGGGGCTCCAGGCCACCGAGGACTAGGGGGGCCAGGAGTGCGCGGCGTGAGCAGGGCTGGGCCTGGCGGAGCTGTGACTGGGGAAGAGGCCAGAGGAAGGAGAGGTGCTTTCTTACAGGAGAAACATGTAAAGAAGAGGAGCGAGGAGATGGGGGGTGGAGAGGAGAGGCACAGGCAGGAGGGCTGCGCCCTGGAAGGCTTCTGAGCTCCCGAAGGCTGTCGTGCTTGTCAGCCCAGGGAGTCCTGCTTGTTACCCGGAGGCCGGGGTCCTGCTGGGGCTGCTGTCCCAGGAGCCCCTTCTGTGAGAACTGGTGTCTCAGAGGTCAGAGACGAAACCAGGCCTGGTGCCCGCTGGGGCGCCTGGGTCTGCGTCAGCGAGTGGGACGGCGGCCTCGGCGGGCAGCCTGCCCCACAAGGACGTAGTCAAGAAGGCGCTGAAGCCTCTCGTGGGACGGTGTGTTTCTTCCTGGCTCTCTGTTCCAATAGCCCTCTGCTCACCTGCCCTGGAGCCGGCGGCCTAGGCGTCAGCGGGCAGGCCGAGGCTCGGCCCGGCCCTGGGGAGGAGCTGACCGCCGCGGCCGAGGCGGGCCTCTCGTGCCGTCTGGGCCTGGCTGGCATTTAGCTGGGAGCCAGCTCTTGCTGGGTGTCGTGTAATTGTTCGGTCGTGCCGGGCTCTTTGGCGACCCCCTGGACTGGAGCCCGGCAGGCTCCCTGTCCCAGAGGCTTTCCAGGCAGGACCCTGGAGTAGGCGGCCACTCCCTTCTCCAGGGGAGTTTCCCGACCCCGGGACGGAACCTGAGCCCCCGCACTGGCCGGTGGATTCTCTGCCACTCGGCCACCAAGGACGCCCACACTCACTCTCCTTCAGCTTCCGAGGGGTCCCACCAGCGGGAAGGTCAGCCAGCACCGCTCACCGCTGCCCCGAGGCCCCGGCCAGGGCCTGCTCTTAGGACCGTAAGCAAACAGTGGCCCGACTGGGACTGCCTCGTCCTCCTCGGGTTTATCCTCAGTGTCTCGGATGGGGGTGTCTGACTCCCACTCGCGGTGGCGGGGGCGAGAGAGGAGCTGCCATCGTGGAGCAGGAAGCAGACAAGCAGCTCTACTCATCACAGACATTCTACATCGTTCTCAACATCACCCAAGGTTTCAGCGACTCAGTGAAAGGGGTGGAAGAGTCCATTTTTGAGATTCCTTGAAACACACAAAATACCTTTGCCTGTGGAAAAATCGAATTCCAGGTTTTTTTGCTTAGCACAAGCTATGTGATCTTTTGGAGCAAATACTTATGTAAGTTGGATGGACAGACAGGTGAGTGATGGATAGATGGAAGAGTACAGGGTGTCTTTATGGCTTGCTCATCCGGTCATCAACGAGGGCCTGGGGGTGCCCGGGCTTCTGTGAGAACTGGTGTCTCAGAGGTCAGAGCAAACCAGGCCTGGTGCCGCTGGGGCGCCTGGGTCTGCGTCAGCGAGTGGGACGGCGGCCTCGGCGGGCAGCCTGCCCCACAAGGACGTAGTCAAGAAGGCGCTGAAGCCTCTCGTGGGACGGTGTGTTTCTTCCTGGCTCTCTGTTCCAATAGCCCTCTGCTCACCTGCCCTGGAGCCGGCGGCCTAGGCGTCAGCGGGCAGGCCGAGGCTCGGCCCGGCCCTGGGGAGGAGCTGACCGCCGCGGCCGAGGCGGGCCTCTCGTGCCGTCTGGGCCTGGCTGGCATTTAGCTGGGAGCCAGCTCTTGCTGGGTGTCGTGTAATTGTTCGGTCGTGCCGGGCTCTTTGGCGACCCCCTGGACTGGAGCCCGGCAGGCTCCCTGTCCCAGAGGCTTTCCAGGCAGGACCCTGGAGTAGGCGGCCACTCCCTTCTCCAGGGGAGTTTCCCGACCCCGGGACGGAACCTGAGCCCCCGCACTGGCCGGTGGATTCTCTGCCACTCGGCCACCAAGGACGCCCACACTCACTCTCCTTCAGCTTCCGAGGGGTCCCACCAGCGGGAAGGTCAGCCAGCACCGCTCACCGCTGCCCCGAGGCCCCGGCCAGGGCCTGCTCTTAGGACCGTAAGCAAACAGTGGCCCGACTGGGACTGCCTCGTCCTCCTCGGGTTTATCCTCAGTGTCTCGGATGGGGGTGTCTGACTCCCACTCGCGGTGGCGGGGGCGAGAGAGGAGCTGCCATCGTGGAGCAGGAAGCAGACAAGCAGCTCTACTCATCACAGACATTCTACATCGTTCTCAACATCACCCAAGGTTTCAGCGACTCAGTGAAAGGGGTGGAAGAGTCCATTTTTGAGATTCCTTGAAACACACAAAATACCTTTGCCTGTGGAAAAATCGAATTCCAGGTTTTTTTGCTTAGCACAAGCTATGTGATCTTTTGGAGCAAATACTTATGTAAGTTGGATGGACAGACAGGTGAGTGATGGATAGATGGAAGAGTACAGGGTGTCTTTATGGCTTGCTCATCCGGTCATCAACTGGGTTGTGTTGTGCAGATGTTCTCTCAGCTCCTCTGGGAGGAATGTGTGCTCCAGAGCTGTATCAGGTGTCTGTTCCTGAGGGACCTGGCTCTGAAGCGGGACCCCGTGTCTGGAGGTATCGGGCTAACTTTGACGTGTGTCTGAAATGGACCTGCCTCTCACTGCATTCCACGCTGTCAATGGTCAGCGCTTGAGTCCAAAAAAGAAAGACCAAACATGAAAGGCTTGTCTGTCAATCTCAGGGGGAACCTAGTGTCCTGAGCTGTGTGGCCAGGTAGCGGGGGGCCGGCCGCCCTGACCCGCGAGATCGGGGGGAATCTCTTGGCCTCTGTGCGGTCCTGTGTAGGACACGGGAGCTCTCTCCCTGGCCGTCCCCCGGCTCTCTTCCTGCGGTCCTGTTCTCTGACAGCTGTAAGATGAGCCGTTTCTAAGGGACTCCCCAGT
The DNA here is from genome assembly GCA_022376925.1 of Tragulus kanchil. Classification (NCBI taxonomy): domain Eukaryota; kingdom Metazoa; phylum Chordata; class Mammalia; order Artiodactyla; family Tragulidae; genus Tragulus; species Tragulus kanchil. Next base: position 125,597,291 of record JAIOJX010000026.1, read on the forward strand.
TACCTTCACTTGCAGATCGGAGGGGAGAGGCCGCAGGGGCAGAGCGTCATCTGCCGCCTCCCGGGAGCAGCGCTCCACGCACGTCCCAGACGCAGCCAGGCGGGCTGACCCGAGTGCTGGTGGACACCTGCACTGCCTCTGTGTTTTAAACAGCACTCGGCTGAGAATGAGTCTGTGTCACCTCGAAGGGCTCTTCTCAGTGTAGTGATCGAGGAGGAAGAGAAATGGAAGTACTTGATGTGGAAAAACAGGCAAGGTGGGAAGGTGTGCCTAAGGCGGGAGTGCAGTGCGGGTCGGCCAGCAGCTCCCTGAGGCCAGCTCACCTGCTCCGCGCGAGGTGGTCAGCTTGCTGGTTTCCTTCGGGGTCACACTCGAGTCGTGTAAGTGCAGGCTACGCACGACCGCACGCAGACACGTCCAGACGGACTGCAGCCTAATGTAGATTTAGTCAGACCTGTAATATTACTCTTACGGCATGAATAGAACTTTAAAGCTTTGTCTCAGCTACAGAGGAGCTGAGATCAGAGCGGAACCAGCTCTAAAGAGAGTAAAAGAAAGTAACGGTTGGTCGTGGTGTTTATTCTCAGCAGAGTGCCGCCTAAAATAATGAACACGGTGGGTTTTCCTAATGGAAAAACAAGCAGTTTACCTGTTATTGTGAAGTAACAGTTTTGTAAGGGGGCTCATCTGACTCCCTGCCCGAGGCTCAGCCCTGTCCCTTGGTCCCTGGACGGGCACCTCATGCTGCCCCCTGGCTGCACCTGTGTCCAGCGCTCCGTCTTCCTGGCACAGTCATCCTTCGAAGTACAAGAGGAAGGGTCCCAGCGCTTCCCACCCAGCTGACCTCGCGGGACCCTGTGGGGCTGGGGCTGGCTCCTGGCAGTGGGGGAGGGGACGGGGAGGAAGCAGGCAGCCTTGCTGCTGGGGGAGGGGCTGGGGAGGATCACTGAGCCCCCAGCTCCAGGAGGTGGTCCCAGCTGACAGGGTTGTGAGAGCACAAGCTCCACTGGGTTTCAAAGCTTTAGTGTGCAAATAGGAAAAGCCTGCATGGCCACTGCACGTTCGTGTGGAAGCCATGTGGGAAGTGACGGTCTTGGGGCAGACTGGATTAAAATCGTGGCAACTGGCTGCGCCTGTCTTAGTGTGTGACAGTGGCTGAGACTTTAAAATTGCCTACTTGGTGCAGTCAGGCTGGGCAGCGCTGCTCCTGCCTGTGAGGTGCCTAGTGGGGGCGGGGTGCACGTTTCCCTTCGCACTTGTGTTCTCCATGCGGAAGAGAGACAATGAAAAGACACAGCTTGTGAATTCTGAAGTTCAGCAAGCTTGTGGCTTGGCTATAGCCCTTGGGCAACTAACCTTGGAGCCTTCAGCCTCGTGGTCTATAAAATAAGGACAGTTCTGATCTCAGCAGGCTGTTGTGAGGAATGCCTGGGAGGATGGCAGAGAGCATTAGGCACTGAAACTGAGGGAGCCTCCTTCCCGTTTGAATCTTAAGACCTGTTCGGTGAGTCATCTGTAGACCCTAACCATTTCCAACTCAGCTCCTTGTTCCCCAAATTACGATTTTCTTGCATGTCTATACTTTGCCTTTTTCTCACCACTGAAAAATCCCAGGTCTGGTCCCTCTCTCCTGCTACTTGCACAGGCTCGGGCAGTGGTCCCAACCTTCTGGCACCAGAGACTGTCCGGCAGAAGACAAGCTTCCGGGGGCTGAGCCGGGGGCGGCTGGGGGAGGCTCCAGGCCCCGCGCGCTCTGTGCGCGTGAGCTCCGTCAGGAGGACGTCTGCCCGCCCCAGGCCAGCAGGCCCCGGGCCCGCGGGCGGCCACTCCGGCGAGGGCGCCTGCTCCTCGCTACTGTAGCTGGCAGGGCAGGAATTCCCTGCCGGCAGCCACACTCCTCCCTCTGGGCTCGCCCCTCGCCTCCTACCTGGGACGCTGGGCCTTCCTCTTGGGGCCCTCTGCTTTGTGGTGTGGGCCGGCCGATCAAGGACAGGTGGATGTCAGGCAAAGGGGGTGACGGCAGAGAGAGAACGCGGGTCACGTGAACGCTCCAGAGCAGAGACGGGAGGAGAGAGGCGGGCGGCGGTGTCTCCCTCTGCCCCCGGCTGCCTCGTCCCTCTCCTGCTGGCTCCAGCCGCCGTGCGCCGGGCGACCCCCGCGGAGGGCAGGGTGGCGCTCTGCCTGTCTCACGCCCGCCGCCTGCGTGCAGCCTCCTGTGGGCAGCCCCGCACGCCTCTAAACCCCGTGCCCACCGTCCACAGGCTGAGCCCTGAGTCCCTAGAGGAAGTGGCCACCTGTTCTCTGCAGCTCAGTGGCAAGGAAGAGCGAGTGGGCTTGGTGAAGACGCGAGGCGTCCAGGTGCAGTGAGCCCCCTGGTCCCTCACGGTCAGACGGACCGCTCAGGCAGAGCTGCGTGCGCCGCAGCGAGGAGACGCAGCTTAGAACGCGCGTGGCTGGGAGCGCCCGCGACGCTCGGTTTTGGTAATCAGAACAATGTGGATTTTGGGTCCCACCCAGCAGCTGTGACTCGCCGCTTCAGAATGTACTCTTAAGCCAACATGTTCCTTTGCCTCTGTTATTCTTAGATTTCCTGGGTGTTCTGAGGACAGCAGACTCACAGGAAAGCAGCAGCTTGGTTTGTATTTCAGGTTTGGGCTGAGCTTTGACAGGAGAACCCCTTGGAAGTTAACAGCGAGGCAGGTCTTATGCGTCCTCTCTGCTGACAGCTAGGTCTGTGGGAGGATTTGTCGGAGGAGGAACCAGGGCATTTTAGTACCAGAGAACGTTACCTGGGCTCCTGGGCCGCCCGGCAGAGGACGCGTGAGTGTCGGGGGGAGGGCCAACCCTGGACAGGCAGACATGGCTGCTTTTCCTGGAGCATTCATGAATGACGTATTTACCTCTGATCAGAGGCAAAGAGAGGTCACTGCCAGCCATCGCTTCTCTGTAATTTCCTAGAACATCAGAGGTTTTGAAAATGTGAATGAATTTTTCTTCCTATTACTGAAGATTTAGGAGAGAACGAATTTCTTAAAAATCCAAAACACAGCTCTAAGAGTTGTTCTCTCTACAGAGTGACTTACACTGGGTGTCCCGGCGCCCCCGAGCGGGGAGCCAAGGCTCCAGAGGTACCTGTGCTTCGTCTGCGGCTGGGGCTTTGGCCGCTGCGGGTGACCACTCTCGACCCTGGCGGTACTGGCTGCCTGTGGATCCCCGGCTCTTGTTCTGTTGGAGGTTGTAAAAAGAGCCATGATGGGATTCAGAATGCAAACACACACGTGGGCGTGCAAACCTCTCTTCATGGGGTCACGTCTGATCCTCTCAAGGCTGCTGCGGGGCATCTCTTGAGGGCCTCATCTGTTCTGAGCGGCTGACCCAGCAGCTTAGTGCCCTGAAGGCAGTGAGCTACACAGGCTGAACTTGAATATTTTCCATTATTTAGGGGGTAATTACCTTCTTTTCCGCTGGGAGGGTGGAAAGTATCACACATGTAAAAACATCTGAAAAGAAACAGAGGTGCCGTTGCGCATGGTAACGACAGGTGGGCTCGCCTACTAAACATGTGTCCAGACACCCCCTGGGGACTCCTGGTTTTGCCTCCCCTGAAACTGAATGCAAAGTTAGTATCACTAAATATACCTCTGTTGCCGAAAGGATGTCACTTCCCTTTGTCTTCAAAATGTCACTGGGTCGCCTCTATGCAAACAGTCTTTTAAGCTACAAACATTCTCTCATCTGATATGGCTATACTGTATCCACCTAGTCTTTAAAGGACAAAGCCAGACTTATGGACTACATAAAATGCTTTCTAGATACACAAACAGCAATGAAAACATTTTTAAAATTAACAGGTATCAACGCGTATAAATAAACTGTCTAAAGCATTTAATGGTCTTTACTACAGTCTTCTCCTCTGGCCTTGAAAACTGTGTTAAAGTCTTTTTTGCTAGTGGCGAAAAAAAAGCCGTGAAGCGCAGACTGAAAACTCGGTCCCAGCCCCGGCCAGGAAGCACAGCGCGGAGGGGCTGGGCGGGTCCGGGGGTCTTTCTGCGGGCGGTCTGACGGTTCTGCCCTCCTCTCCCCGCGCAGGGCTGATCGTCGTGACCCTGGCCGTCTGCTGGACGCCCAACCAGGCGCGGCGGCTCATGGCCGCAGCCACGCCCAAGCACGAGTGGACCAAGGCCTACTTCCGCGCGTACATGGGCCTGCTCCCCTTCGCGGACACCTTCTTCTACCTGAGCTCCGTGGTCAACCCGCTGCTCTACAACGTGTCCTCGCAGCAGTTCCGCCGCGTCTTCGCGCAGGTGCTGCGCTGCCGCCCCGCGCCGCCGCCCGCCGCCCGCGAGAAGCACCTGCGCGCCCGCGCCGCCCCGGCCGCCGACAGCGCCCGCTCCGCGCGCCGCCCGCTCCTCCGCCGCGGCGCCGCCGGGGAGCCCAGCGCGGTGCTCCCGGGCACGTGCTCCCGGGCCCAGGCGCTGAGCCGCGCGCCGCCGGAGCCCTGCGCCGCCCCCGGGAGCGGCCCGCGGGAGCACGCGGTGTGACGCCGCGCAAGGGGCCTGGCCTGCGGACCCGCACTGCCCCGGGGGCAGCGACCCTGCCGTGCAAGGGGCACCTGCGGGCGGCCCCTGCCCCCGGCCCCGCCGGCCTGCCTGCCGCCGCCTTCCCCCGAGGCCACACGCCACGTTCCAACCCGGCGTCTTCAGAGCTCACGAATATATACGATTTTTTCGCAGAGTTCCTGCATTATTTCCAAAGGAAGGAAGAGATACAGAACGCAGACTTCCCCTCCCTACCGGGGATGAGCGGACACCCAGAAGCATCTCGGGGAGCCGGGGGCGGGCAGGCGGCGCGGCCGCGCCCTCAGCAGCGCGCCCAGCCGAGGGCCACGAGGAGCGGCAGCAGGGTGCTGGGCAGCCGCGGCTGGAGGGCCGAGGCGGGGCTGCTCCTTTTCCGGGGCCGCGGCCCGTTGCAGAGCGGGGTGTTGCAGCAGCTGATGCACACGGAGTTCAGCTTGCCCGGGGAGCAGAAGGACTGGTACCCGGCCGAGGCGATGAGGCAGGCGGCCGACGAGGCGCAGGACTTGCGGTACAGGATTCCTGCAAGACAGACGGGAGCCGTGAGCCTGCCGGCCAGCCCAGCACGGCGCCTCTTCCTCCTTCCACAGGCCACAGCCTGAAGGGTCAGGGAAATATCCCAGGTTGTTTCCTTGAGCCCCCTTCCCCCCCAAATCCACGACTTACGCCGTGAAGAAGGCAGGCGCCCTTTCCTTTTGACAGTTTTACCCAACGCTATTTGAGGTGCCAATACTGGTGAATAAAGAGCTGTTACAATCAAAGTGCATTCCTGTTTAAAGTCGAATTCACACTGTGTACTAGACAGAGCTTTTTATTTAAACCAAGAAACGTAAACTGTCTCATGCCAGAGAAGACGACAAGCTGGGCCTTAAGATCTTATCTCTGTTATTACTTTCTGTAAGCAGCCACGAGAGATGGTTCTCGACGATGTGTTTATTAAACCCTACGATTCTCCCAATAAAGGCCAACGGGAATAAAGGATCCCCACCGACGAGGCCCTGTGGGCTCAGTGGAGGAGGGGCCCGGCTGGCAGAGGGCCCCGCTCTGCCTTCGTCCACGGGACGTCTTGCTTTTAGAACACTCAGTGCCACGTGGCCAGCACTTCACATGGGCCGCGTGGGCCCGCAGAGGGGCTCCCAGGAAGAGTGGAGGGCCCATCTTAAGGAGCTCACCTGCCACAGCCAAATGGTGGCGTACTCATCAAGTTAGGGTGTCCTGGGTTTGACTTGATTTTATGAAGCTGCAAGTTTACTCAAGTAACAGAAAGCTGCTTAAAAACGTTCCTGGATTCCAGGCATTCTCCAGACAGCCACAAGCTGACTGACGACCTGCGACCACCTTACAGAGGAGGCCCCTAAGATCATACTCCATTTTACAAATGGGGATCCTAGGGACAGGGAAATGGAATAACTTATCCCAGTCACACTTCTAGAGAGCGGATCAGCTAGGATTTGAACCTAGGATTTGGTCCCAGGCTGTCAAGTTTGTTTAGCAAAGCAGCTGGCCAAGTTAAACACAAAATGGTTTTGTTTTTCACAGCAGAAAAGACTACTTGGAAACAGCCTTTGGTGTAGGCGTGCGACTTCCTTTTCTTTTTGGACTTATGATGCTATATACTAAAGCGGGACCTCAAGGGAATGGCCTTGTATCCCTGAGACGGGCAGGGCAGCCCGCGGGCTGAACACACCCTGCTAGGAGGCAGGGTGTGTGCTCGCCAGCACAGCTCCGGTTTGAGCTCCCCGTCTCCCCTTGAGAAGGGCTGTTTTGGATGCTAGAGAGACAGTAAAAATGAAAGTGCTTAAAACATCTAAGTGGGAGGTAAAGAAATACTTCAGATTTACATTAAAGCATGCAATGCAATTTTACATCATTTCTTCTCTATAACTACCAGTTTGTAAGAATTGATTTTCTAACACTTAGAAAAACCTGGAAGGCGGTGGGTCTGGTAAGATGAAGCCTGTGTACTAGACAGAGCTTTTATTTAAACAAGAGCGTAAACTGTCTCATGCCAGAGAAGACGACAAGCTGGGCCTTAAGATCTTATCTCTGTTATTACTTTCTGTAAGCAGCCACGAGAGATGGTTCTCGACGATGTGTTTATTAAACCCTACGATTCTCCCAATAAAGGCCAACGGGAATAAAGGATCCCCACCGACGAGGCCCTGTGGGCTCAGTGGAGGAGGGGCCCGGCTGGCAGAGGGCCCCGCTCTGCCTTCGTCCACGGGACGTCTTGCTTTTAGAACACTCAGTGCCACGTGGCCAGCACTTCACATGGGCCGCGTGGGCCCGCAGAGGGGCTCCCAGGAAGAGTGGAGGGCCCATCTTAAGGAGCTCACCTGCCACAGCCAAATGGTGGCGTACTCATCAAGTTAGGGTGTCCTGGGTTTGACTTGATTTTATGAAGCTGCAAGTTTACTCAAGTAACAGAAAGCTGCTTAAAAACGTTCCTGGATTCCAGGCATTCTCCAGACAGCCACAAGCTGACTGACGACCTGCGACCACCTTACAGAGGAGGCCCCTAAGATCATACTCCATTTTACAAATGGGGATCCTAGGGACAGGGAAATGGAATAACTTATCCCAGTCACACTTCTAGAGAGCGGATCAGCTAGGATTTGAACCTAGGATTTGGTCCCAGGCTGTCAAGTTTGTTTAGCAAAGCAGCTGGCCAAGTTAAACACACAATGGTTTTGTTTTTCACAGCAGAAAAGACTACTTGGAAACAGCCTTTGGTGTAGGCGCGACTTCCTTTTCTTTTGGACTTATGATGCTATATACTAAAGCGGGACCTCAAGGGAATGGCCTTGTATCCCTGAGACGGGCAGGGCAGCCCGCGGGCTGAACACACCCTGCTAGGAGGCAGGGTGTGTGCTCGCCAGCACAGCTCCGGTTTGAGCTCCCCGTCTCCCCTTGAGAAGGGCTGTTTTGGATGCTAGAGAGACAGTAAAAATGAAAGTGCTTAAAACATCTAAGTGGGAGGTAAAGAAATACTTCAGATTTACATTAAAGCATGCAATGCAATTTTACATCATTTCTTCTCTATAACTACCAGTTTGTAAGAATTGATTTTCTAACACTTAGAAAAACCTGGAAGGCGGTGGGTCTGGTAAGATGAAGCCTGTGGACACAGGATGTGCAGGGGAGGGAGAAGCACTCCTGACTTCTGAGGAACATGCTCTAGGCTGTCGACCACTGACAGATTTCCCAGTCTCTATGTTTTCTAACCACTGCCCACTTTAGAAAGTTTTTACTGTCTTTATTCTTAAATATTAAAAGCACTGTCATCTGTCAGTTCCACTTCAATAAACTTTTTTCCTTTAGGTTCATTTTTTAAATTAAAAAATAGGTACTGGATACATCTCTGCTTGTAAAGAAGTTCAGACAGAAAACCTGAAAATGTTCCTTGACTTCTCTTTCCAATCCTTCGTCCTCCTGAGAGGTAAGCACTCTGCACAGTTTGGGACGCCTCCTTCCAGACGTATTTCCTTCCATGCCTCGACATATGTGTCCATGGAGAAAAGGTGTGTGTGCCTGTCCTAACAGCGTAACATCCTATACGCTGTGTACATATCCTATTAGCATTTTCACTTAGAACATGCCTGGGGATATATTTTTAAGTCCAGCTTTGTAGAACTGAGAGTCAGAGATGAGATTGGTTAAACAAATAATGTGAGGTGGAAGCCCCAGTTACAGGACTACGGCCCCTGCGTTATCTCCAGATCACTCTGAGGGCCTGGGGGTCGGCGGGGTGGGGCGGCTACACTTGTGGCCCAGGGGGAATCTGTATATTTGCATTCTTTAAAAGTTGCTGCCTGCCAGTCAGCTTGAATCTAGGTGCTAAGCTCTAGGATCCTCTCCTACGGGACATTAACTGACCTCAGCGCACACTCAACTTCCTGCGAGCTGTTAAAAACAAAATACCTGCTTAGAATGAAATAAGGCCATCTGCAGCAACACAGATGGGCCTAGAGAGTGCCATACTCAGTCAGACAGAGAAATACCGTATGACATCCCTCATATGAGAAATCCTACATGACACAGGTGCACTCTTTCATGAAACAGACTGACAAACTTAAGAGAATGAACTTACAGTTGCCGGCGGGGAGGGATGGGGAGGGACAGCCAGGGAGTTCGGGGTGCACACGTACACACTGCTGTCCTACACACAGTGAGGGGCTCCTGCCCAGCACGGGGGCCTCTGCTGAACGTCACACGGCAGCCCGGATGGAAAGAGCGTTTTGGGGAGAATGGAGACGCATATGTACGGCTGGGTCCCTATGCCGCCCACCAGAAACTCCCACAACATGGTTAATTGGCTATGCTCCAATATAAAATAAAAGTTTTTTAAAAATAAGCTGCTTAGACAGTTGGAAAAGTTGAAGAGAGAACCCAAAACTGGGGTAGGGTTGGATGATGAGGTACGTCCCCTACACTAGGCCAAGCCTTCAAGAGAGGCGGCTGTTTCATTTAATGTATAGAAAATGAATGTACTAAAATGAAGAAAGATGAATGTTACAAAATAAGATGAAACTAAAGAAAATCTGAATGAAAAACAATTTACCAGAAAAAGAGGGTTGAAAGTAATGGTCTTAAGCATGCTCACTGAACTTGGGAAAAGAATGGATGGACACAATGAGAACTTAAGCAAAGAATAAAATATAAGAAAAGTACTAAATAGAAGTCACAGCATTGAAGAATACAATAACTGAACTTAAAAATGCTCAAGAGAGGTTCAAAAACATTAGATAGAGCAGAAGGAAGGATCAATGAACTCAGAGACAGGCCAGAGGGACTCACCCACTCAGAACGGAGAAAACCAAAAGGTACCAAAAAACCTGAGGATCGCTCAAGGACCTCTCGGAACAGCCCCAAGTGACTTAATTCTCACATTACAGGAGTCACAGGAGAAGAATGCGTAGAAGACTGACTTAAAGAAATAATGGCTGAAAATTTCCCTAGCCTAGGGAAAGAAACAGACATTAAGATTCAGGAAGCCCAGGGAGTTCTAAACAAAATGAACCAAAAGAATACCTTAAGACACATTATAATTAAAATGTGAACACAGACGAGAAGATCATATGAAAAGTGGCTACGGAAAAACAACTTGTGACTCTCAGGGAACCCCTGCCGGGGGCGGCTATCCCGAGACCCCAGGCCCGGGAGGAGGGCGGGACACAGAGGCGCCTCATTGTATTGCTTTCTGTTTAAGAGTCCCTCACAGATCCTGTGCTTTCCACAAACAAGGCCTGTAGCAACCTGAGTTGACCAAGTCTATTGGCACCCTTTTTCCAAAAGTAGTTGCTCACTCTGTGTCTCTGTCATGTTTTGATAGTTCTCACAATATTTCAAACCACTTCATTATTATATTTCTTACGATGACCTGTGATCAGTGACCACTGATATTACTACTTGTTTTTGCTTTGTGTTTTTTTTTAAAAGAAATAATGCTATTGCAAATTTAATACGTTACACTGTAGACATAACTTTTCTGTGCATTAGAAAATGCATATAAAAGTTATGATCTATTTTAAAAACATACAAAGTTATGTTTGTTTTCTAATGCCTAGAAAAGCTGTATTTATGATTTGCTTTGTTGCAATATTTTATTATGACTGCCTGGAACTGAACCCCAGTATCTCTGAAGTATGCTTGTATTCAAAGTGCTGAAAAAAAAAAAAAAAACTTCCAAACAAGAATATCCTACCTGGCATAGTTATAATTCAGAATCGAAGGAGAAATGTAGAGTTTTTAAGACAAGCAAAAGCTGAAGGAGTTCATCACCTCTAAACCAATCTTATAAGAAAGGTTAAAGGGACTCATTTAAGTTGAAAAGAAAGGATGCTAATTAGTAACAAAACATATGAAAGTAAATGTATAATGATTACTCACTAATAAATACATAGTAAATGTAATGGATTAATCTCTTATGAAACTTGTATGAAGAAGAGAGAAGCAATAGAAACAACTAAGTACAATAAAAGGGATACACATAGATAACAGTAAAATTTGAATGGAGAAGAAGAATTTGGGGTCATCTCTTATGAAAACACTAACACCATGGTCCAGCTACTATAGAAAATAGTATAGGGATTCCTTAAAAAATAAAACCTGAGCCACCGCATAACCCTGCAGTCCCAGTCCTGAGCATATGTCCAGAGAAAAACACAACCTGAAATAATGCCATTTGCAGCAACATGGATGCATCTGGAGATTGTGACACTGTGTGAATTAAGACAGAGAAATACCGTATGACATCCCTTATATGAGGACTCTAGAAAGAAATGACACAGATGAACTATTTTACAAAACAGAGACACACACAACTCAGAGAATGAACTTAAGTTGCCGCTGGAGGGGAGAGACGAGGGGCAGGGCTGGCTGGGGTCTGGACGGAGAAGGACGCGCTGCTGTACTTAAAGTGGACGACCCACGAGGGCCGGCGGTCGCGCAGAGGCCACTCTGCTCAGCGTCCCGTGGCGGCCGGGCTGGGTGGGGAGGTCAGGGAGAGGGCTGCGCGGTGCGGCCGAGTCGCGGGACTGCCGACGTGACGACCACAGCACTGTTAACTGGCTGCACCCCAAACTCAAGCAACAAACCCACCCAAGTCAAACCTAGCTTCTAACAACCACTGACAGTCATGCTGAAACCTGCCAAAATAGCCAGCCTCCATCCAAGACAAAGAAGCCCCAGCAAGACAGTAGGAGGGGTACCCTGACCCTGGCCAGCAAAGCAAACCTCGTGCCCTCTGGGCGGTGACCCACGAGCTGGAAAGTACTTATAATACATGCAGAAGGTGTCCCACAGGAGTGAGGCTCTGGGCCCCCAGCAGGCTGTCTGGCAGTGGCAGCAGGAGCCCCGAGAGATCGGGTTTGAAGGCCACTGGAGTCCGGTACTCCACAGGGCTGGATTCCACTCTTGGGGGCGCACGAACGGTCTTGTATGCGTCAGGACCCAGGAGAAAAGCAGGGGCCTCCTAGGAGCCTGGGCCAAGCGTACCTGGTGGGGTTAGAGAGGCCCCCGGGGAAGGGGTGGCTGTGGCTCACCCAGGGACGAGGACGCGGGCAGCATGGTTCTGGGAGCACCCGCTGGCATGCGGCCTCACGGAGGCGGCCGTTTCTCACCGAGACCTGGCCCTGCGCGCCAGCCTATATGGGCCCCAGTGTCGGGACACTTCGGGCTGAAAAACCAGAAGAGCGGGAACACACCCCAGCCATCAGCAAAGTCGACGTCAGTCACTTGCGTCCAGCTTGCAACCCATGGACGAGCCATGGAATTACCCAGGCAAGAATACTGGAGTCGGTAGCCTTGCTCCAAAGGGTCGTCCCAACTCAGGGACTGAACCCAGGTCTCCTGCACTGCAGGCAGATGCTTTACTATGTGAGCCAGCAAGGACACCCAAGAATGCTGGAGTAGGCAGGCTGTCCCTTTTCCAGGGGATCTTCCCGACCCAGGAGTTGAACTGGGGTCTCCTGCACTGCCGGCGGATGCCTCCCATTAGACAGGCTATGTGACGTCTTTCTGAGCACGCCTTAGACCCAGCTTCACCTGCCAGTGGGCAGGAACCAAGCCTTCCCACCAGGAACGCTGCACAAGCCACTGAGCCTCACCCGCCAGAATTCAGACAGCAGAAGAACGACAACCCTGCAGATGACCCAAGACCTTGGAAAAAGAATGGAGGCACAGACTGAGAAGGTACAAGAAATGTTTAGCAAAGATCTAGATAAACTAAAGACCAGAGATGAAGAACACAAAAACTGAAATGAAAACTATACTAGAAGGAATCAACAGCAGAATAATCAGGCAGAAGAACAGCTAAGTGAAAGCTGGAATGGTGGAAGTCACAGCCACGGAATGAAACAAGAATGAAGAGAAATGAGGACAGGCTAAGAGGCCTCTGGAACATTAAATGCACCAGTGCTTGCATTATGGGGTTCCAGAAGGAGAAGAGGGGAAGAGAGCACTTGAGAAAATATCTGAAGAGATAATAGTTGAAAACTCCCCTAATGTGGGAAAAGAAGTACTCCAAGAATCACAGAGTCCCAGGCAGGATAAACTCAAGGAGGAAAACGCCAAGCCAGCAAACAGGCTGAAAAAAGATAAAAGACAAAGAAAAATATTTAAAGCAACAAGAGGGGGGAAAATCAACAAATAACATGCAAGCAAATTCCCATAATGTTCTCAGCAGATGGTTCAGCAGAAACTCTGAGCACCAGAGAACATTCTACCCATGCTACGGAGTCACTTCAGTCGTGCCTGACTCGGTGTCACCCCACAGACCACAGCCCATCAGGCTCCTCTGCCCATGGGGTCCTCCAGGCAAGAGCACTGGAGTGGGTTTCCATTTCCTCCTCCAGGATCTTCCCAACCCAGGGATGGAACCCAGGTCTCCTGCACTGCAGGCAGATTCCTCACCACTGAGCCATCGGGGCGCCCCATGTATGCAATATATATGATCCCCATGGACCGTAGCTTGCCAGGCCTTTGCATCCATGGAACTTTTTAGGCAAGAACACTGGGTGAGTTGCCATTTCCTTCTCCAGTAATCTATCCAGCAAGGCTCTAATTCAGATCCCACTGAAAACTAAAAGTCATACAGAGAAGCAAAACTTAAGAGAATTCAGCACCATCAGGCCAGCTTTGCAACAAACACTAAAGGAACTTCTCTAGGCACCAACGCCCCTGCCAGAATTCAGACAGCAGAAGAACGACAACCCTGCAGATGACCCAAGACCTTGGAAAAAGAATGGAGGCACAGACTGAGAAGGTACAAGAAATGTTTAGCAAAGATCTAGATAAACTAAAGACCAGAGATGAAGAACACAAAAACTGAAATGAAAACTATACTAGAAGGAATCAACAGCAGAATAATCAGGCAGAAGAACAGCTAAGTGAAAGCTGGAATGGTGGAAGTCACAGCCACGGAATGAAACAAGAATGAAGAGAAATGAGGACAGGCTAAGAGGCCTCTGGAACATTAAATGCACCAGTGCTTGCATTATGGGGTTCCAGAAGGAGAAGAGGGGAAGAGAGCACTTGAGAAAATATCTGAAGAGATAATAGTTGAAAACTCCCCTAATGTGGGAAAAGAAGTACTCCAAGAATCACAGAGTCCCAGGCAGGATAAACTCAAGGAGGAAAACGCCAAGCCAGCAAACAGGCTGAAAAAAGATAAAAGACAAAGAAAAATATTTAAAGCAACAAGAGGGGGGAAAATCAACAAATAACATGCAAGCAAATTCCCATAATGTTCTCAGCAGATGGTTCAGCAGAAACTCTGAGCACCAGAGAACATTCTACCCATGCTACGGAGTCACTTCAGTCGTGCCTGACTCGGTGTCACCCCACAGACCACAGCCCATCAGGCTCCTCTGCCCATGGGGTCCTCCAGGCAAGAGCACTGGAGTGGGTTTCCATTTCCTCCTCCAGGGGATCTTCCCAACCCAGGGATGGAACCCAGGTCTCCTGCACTGCAGGCAGATTCCTCACCACTGAGCCATCGGGGCGCCCCATGTATGCAATATATATGATCCCCATGGACCGTAGCTTGCCAGGCCTTTGCATCCATGGAACTTTTTAGGCAAGAACACTGGGTGAGTTGCCATTTCCTTCTCCAGTAATCTATCCAGCAAGGCTCTAATTCAGATCCCACTGAAAACTAAAAGTCATACAGAGAAGCAAAACTTAAGAGAATTCAGCACCATCAGGCCAGCTTTGCAACAAACACTAAAGGAACTTCTCTAGGCACAAAACAAAAGGCCACAGTAGAAACAAGAAAATTATGAAGGGAAAAGTTCACTGGTAAACACAAACATATCATAAAGAAATTATCTGCACACAAATATGATATCAAAATCGGCAATCATGAGAAGAGAAGGGTACAAATGCAGGATACTGAACATCTGGAATTAAAAGACCAGCAACTTAAAACAATCTTGTTTATATACAGACTGCTACAGCAAAACCTCATGGTTACTGCAAACCAACAATCTACAATAGACAACACAAAAAATAAAAAGAAATACAAACACCATGTTAGTCATCAAATCACAAGAGAACAAAAGAAGGGTAAGAAAAAAGACCTACAGACACAAATCCAAATCGATGAACCAAATGGCGATAAGGTGTATGTGGGCGTGTCACTCACTCAGTTGTGTCTCTGCAACCCATGGCCTGTCACCGGCCATGTTCCTCTGTCCTTGGAATTCTCCAGACAAGAATACTGGAGCAGGTAGCCATTCCTTTCCTCAGGGTTCTCCCTGACCCAGGGATCAAGCCTGCACTGTGAGAGCATTCTTTCTCATCTGAGCTATCATGGGACATATATTGATAATTGCCGTATAAAAAATGGATTAAATGCTTCCACCAAAGGCACAGATTGGCTGAATGAATACAAAAAAGACTCATGTATGCCGCCTACAAGAGACCCACTTCAGACCTGGGACACATGAAGACAAAGTGAGCGGTGGGAAAGGCATTCCGTGCAGATTTAAGCCAAAAGGAAGCTGGAGTAGCAATACTCACATCAGACAAAATGGGACTTCAAGGTAGTGTTACAAGAGACAGTGACATACACTGATGATCAAGGGATCAAACAAAGACGATAAAACAACTGTAACTGTATATGCACTCAATGGAGGGTACTCAATAGAGGAGTACCTAAGTATACAAGGCAAATACTAAAGCCATAAAATGAGTACACAGTAACACACTTGACCATGGAACTTTTAGGCAAGAACACTGGGTGAGTTGCCATTTCCTTCCAGTAATCTATCCAGAGAAGCCAAAACTTAAGAGAATTCAGCACCATCAGGCCAGCTTTGCAACAAACACTAAAGGAACTTCTCTAGGCACAAAACAAAAGGCCACAGTAGAAACAAGAAAATTATGAAGGGAAAAGTTCACTGGTAAACACAAACATATCATAAAGAAATTATCTGCACACAAATATGATATCAAAATCGGCAATCATGAGAAGAGAAGGGTACAAATGCAGGATACTGAACATCTGGAATTAAAAGACCAGCAACTTAAAACAATCTTGTTTATATACAGACTGCTACAGCAAAACCTCATGGTTACTGCAAACCAACAATCTACAATAGACAACACAAAAAATAAAAAGAAATACAAACACCATGTTAGTCATCAAATCACAAGAGAACAAAAGAAGGGTAAGAAAAAAGACCTACAGACACAAATCCAAATCGATGAACCAAATGGCGATAAGGTGTATGTGGGCGTGTCACTCACTCAGTTGTGTCTCTGCAACCCATGGCCTGTCACCGGCCATGTTCCTCTGTCCTTGGAATTCTCCAGACAAGAATACTGGAGCAGGTAGCCATTCCTTTCCTCAGGGTTCTCCCTGACCCAGGGATCAAGCCTGCACTGTGAGAGCATTCTTTCTCATCTGAGCTATCATGGGACATATATTGATAATTGCCGTATAAAAAATGGATTAAATGCTTCCACCAAAGGCACAGATTGGCTGAATGAATACAAAAAAGACTCATGTATGCCGCCTACAAGAGACCCACTTCAGACCTGGGACACATGAAGACAAAGTGAGCGGTGGGAAAGGCATTCCGTGCAGATTTAAGCCAAAAGGAAGCTGGAGTAGCAATACTCACATCAGACAAAATGGGACTTCAAGGTAGTGTTACAAGAGACAGTGACATACACTGATGATCAAGGGATCAAACAAAGACGATAAAACAACTGTAACTGTATATGCACTCAATGGAGGGTACTCAATAGAGGAGTACCTAAGTATACAAGGCAAATACTAACAGCCATAAAATGAGTAATCAGCAGTAACACAGTAATAATGGGGGACTTTAACACCCTACTTTCACTAATGGACAGATCATCAGATAAAAAAGTCAGTGAGGAAAAACAGGCCTTAAATGACACATGGGAGCAGATGGACTTAATCCAAAAGCAGCAGAATGCACATTCTTTACAAGTACACATGGAACACGCTCCAGGACTGATCACATGCTGGGCCACAAAGGGAGCCTTGGTAAACTGAAAAAAAAACCCTGAAATCATATTAAGCATCTTTTCCAACCCCAACGCTAAGAAATCAGAAATCAACAACAGAAAGAAAAAGAAAAAAAAATCAGTAAAACTTGCAGGCTGAGTAATATGCTATTAACAGTCAATGGATCACTGAAGAAATGAAAGAGGAAATAAATATACCTAGAGACAAATGGAAACAAAAAAAGGGACAATGTAAAGCTTTTCGGGGCACAGCAAAAGCAGTTCTCAGAGGGAAGTTTACAGTGCTAGAGTTAGCCCCTGTATTTGGACCTTCAAGGTGGGATTTTTCAAAGCTGTGGACATGCATCTGGTTCCAGTAAGGAACCGGCACCCGGGCCACCTGCATCCGGCACGAGGGCCACCACAGCCTGCCCCGCGGCTCCGACTGCTGAAGGCTCCTCAGCTCCACCATCTCCTGCCGCCTCCCTCCTCCAGTCAGTACCTGCGCTTGCCTCTTCAGCGGAGGCCAGGCCCCGTCTGCCCACTGCTGCACTGGACTACTGTTGAAGGTACCGTGCTGCAAGGTTAAAAATGTTTCCTTTATTTTTGCCTTTTTTTTTTTTTTTATGGATTACTTATTTGAAAAGTATTACAGATCTATTACAATACAGTACTGTATAGCCGATTGTGTTACTTGGGTACCTAGGCTAACTTTGTAGGATTTATGAAAAAAGGGCACTTACAAATACATTCTTGGAATGGAACTTGTTCATATACAGGGGACTTACTGCTCAGGAAACAAGAAAAATCACAAATTAACTACCTAATCTTACACCTAAAACAACTAGAGAAAGAAGAAAAAACAAAACCCAAAGTTAGTAGAAAGAGGGAAATCATAAAGATCAGAACAGAAAGAAATGAAACAGATAAAATAGAAAAAAATCAATGAAGCTAAAAAGTAGTTCTTTGAAAAGATAAACACAACTGATAAACCTTTAGCCAGACTCCGGGCTGGGGGTGGTGGAATGGGATATACATATGACCAATCTGGGATTATACATATCTGTAAACAATATAACTCTGTAAAAGCAAAAAAGAAAAAAGTGAGAGGACTCAGATCAGTAAAATCAGAAATGAAAACATGGAGGTTACAATAGACAGCACAGAAACACAAGGACCACGAGAGACCACTCCAAGCAGCTGAACTTCGGGAGCCAGTCCAGGACAGGGAAGGCCGGAGCACCGCCATGCGCGGGGCTGCCAGGAGCTGGACATGACTTAGCAACCAAACAACAGCCGGCCAATCAAATGGACAACCTAGAAGAAACGGACAAATTCTCAGAAAGGCACAGTCTCCCGAGACTGAACCAGGAAACTACAAAGCGTGAACAGGCCAATCGTAAGCACTGAAAGTGAACTATGATTTAAAAGCTCCAAAAAAGATTATAGGACCAGAAGGCTGCAAAGGCAAATTCTATCCAACATTTAAAGAAGAGTGAATACCGGTCCTTCTGAAACTCTTCCAAAAACTTGTGGAGCAAGCGACTATCCCAAACTCATTCTACGAGGCCACGATCACCCTGACACCAAAATCAAACAAGATACCATCAAAAGAAAGGGAGAGAATTGCAGGCCAATGTCACTAATAAACACAGACACAAAAATCCTCAACAAAATACTAATAAACCAAATCCAACAATGCATTGAAAGGATCATACACCAAGACTAAGTGGGGTATTTTCCGGAGATGCAAAGATTTTTCAGTATCTGCAAATCGGTCAGTGTGATCTGCCACATCAACAAGTTGAAGAATAATGACCATCTCAATAGACATACAAAAAGCTGAGATGCATGGAGAGTAACGTGGACTCTTACACTGCCCTACGCACCTGGACGGCCAGTGGGACTCTGCTTATTGTAAGAATCGCAAAGACACGGCGAACAGCAAGCTGTTAGGGAAAGAGCCCATTTGGGAAGAGTTCCCGGGCGAGATTCACAGGTCCAAGAGGTGGGCTGGACCGGGGAAATCGCACCCCAGAGATGGGACGAGGAGGTTTTATTAGGGAGGAAAGGGGAGAAGAAGAGAGGGGGATTCTTCAGAGCAGGCGCAGAAACGAAGTCTTTGTTTAAGCTAGGCGGGAAATTAGTGACGAGTCTGCTGTCCTTGAGTTGTCTGTGGGCATGGGGGTGTGCAGTTCTTGTCACTTTCTGCACCTGGTGAAGAATCTTCATGGCCAGGGCAATCTCCTTATCGCAGGCCCTGAGAGAGTCTCAGGCGCTAGCAGATCAGCAACTGGCCCTATGATGCTGACCCTTTAGGGCCGGGGAGTTTGCAACTGCCGTATTAACCCTTTAATAGCCCATAAACCTAACACTTATGACTTGGGGAATAAGCGTCAACGGCTCACAAGCCCCCCCTATAGAGCACCCAAAAAGCCGCCAATCAAATGGACAACCTAGAAGAAACGGACAAATTCTCAGAAAGGCACAGTCTCCCGAGACTGAACCAGGAAACTACAAAGCGTGAACAGGCCAATCGTAAGCACTGAAAGTGAACTATGATTTAAAAGCTCCAAAAAAGATTATAGGACCAGAAGGCTGCAAAGGCAAATTCTATCCAACATTTAAAGAAGAGTGAATACCGGTCCTTCTGAAACTCTTCCAAAAACTTGTGGAGCAAGCGACTATCCCAAACTCATTCTACGAGGCCACGATCACCCTGACACCAAAATCAAACAAGATACCATCAAAAGAAAGGGAGAGAATTGCAGGCCAATGTCACTAATAAACACAGACACAAAAATCCTCAACAAAATACTAATAAACCAAATCCAACAATGCATTGAAAGGATCATACACCAAGACTAAGTGGGGTATTTTCCGGAGATGCAAAGATTTTTCAGTATCTGCAAATCGGTCAGTGTGATCTGCCACATCAACAAGTTGAAGAATAATGACCATCTCAATAGACATACAAAAAGCTGAGATGCATGGAGAGTAACGTGGACTCTTACACTCCCCCACGCACCTGGACGGCCAGTGGGACTCTGCTTATTGTAAGAATCGCAAAGACACGGCGAACAGCAAGCTGTTAGGGAAAGAGCCCATTTGGGAAGAGTTCCCGGGCGAGATTCACAGGTCCAAGAGGTGGGCTGGACCGGGGAAATCGCACCCCAGAGATGGGACGAGGAGGTTTTATTAGGGAGGAAAGGGGAGAAGAAGAGAGGGGGATTCTTCAGAGCAGGCGCAGAAACGAAGTCTTTGTTTAAGCTAGGCGGGAAATTAGTGACGAGTCTGCTGTCCTTGAGTTGTCTGTGGGCATGGGGGTGTGCAGTTCTTGTCACTTTCTGCACCTGGTGAAGAATCTTCATGGCCAGGGCAATCTCCTTATCGCAGGCCCTGAGAGAGTCTCAGGCGCTAGCAGATCAGCAACTGGCCCTATGATGCTGACCCTTTAGGGCCGGGGAGTTTGCAACTGCCGTATTAACCCTTTAATAGCCCATAAACCTAACACTTATGACTTGGGGAACTCCAACCGGGTCTCTGGAATAAGCTGGAGGGGTGGGATGCCCAGGGAGAAGAGGGGGCGTCAAGAGGGAGTGGACGTATGTACACCTACAGCTGATCCATGGTGAAGTTTGGCAGAAAGCAACAGAACTCTGTAAAGCAATTATCCTTCAATTAAAAAAACAAATTAACAAACTCTTTGGACAAAATGTAATACCTATTTATGCTTTAAAACATCTTCAAACGTGGGCACAGAGGAAACACAACTCAACATAATAAAAGCCATATGACAAACCCATAGCTGACATCAAGTTCAGTGGTGAAAAGCTGGAAGAATTTCATCTAAGATTGGGAACAAGACAAGGATGCCCACTCTTGGCGTTTTTATTCAACTCACCTTTGGAAGTCATAGCCACAGCAAAGAGAAAAGGAAAAGAAAGAAAGCGAATCCAAATTGGAAAAGGAGAAGTAAAACTGTCACTGACTGCTGATGACATGCCTCTATACACAGAAAATCCAAGAGGTGGTACCAGAAAACTACTAGAGCTTGTCAATGAAGGTGGTAAAGTTGCAGGATACAACACACATACACAGGAATATACAGCATTTCTACACACTAACAATGAAAGACCAGAAATGGAAATTAAAGAATAAACCCATTTATAATCACATCAAAACAAAAAAACAAACAAACAAACAAAAACAATAAAATACCAAGGCATAAACCTACCTATGGAGGCAAAAGACTCTAAAAACTGTAAGACTCTGATGAAAGAAACTGAAGATGACACAGACTAATGGAAACATAGACACTTTCTTGGATGGGAAGACTCAACACTGTCAAAACAACTGACTCAAGGCAACATACAGAGGCAATGGAATCCTGGGCTAGTTATTAATGGCACGTTTCACAGAACTAAAACAAAAAAGTCTTACAATTTCTATGGACACAAAGAAAATCCAGAATAGCCAATGCAATCTTGAGCAAGAATAATGGACTTGGAGGAGTCAGGCTGCTTGACTTCAGGCAAATTACAAAACTACTGTCATCAAAACAGCATAGTACTGGCACAAAAACAGAAATACAGATCAATGGAACAGGACAGTAAGCCCAGGAATAAACCCATGCACTGATGATCAATGTATAACCAAGGAAGAAAGATAATACAATGTAGAAAAGACAGCCTCTTCAATAATTGGTGCTTGGAAAACTGAACAGCTGCATGTGAAAGAATGGAATAAGTATATTCTTTAACGCCATAGACAAAAATTAAACCGATACAGATTAAAGACCTAAATGTAAGAACTGATTCTATAAAACTCCCTAGAGGAAGATATAGGTAGAATGCTGTTTAAGATAAATATCAGCAAAATCTTTTTTGAGCTGTCTCCTAGAGTAATGCTTCAGTGGTGAAAAGCTGGAAGAATTTCATCTAAGATTGGGAACAAGACAAGGATGCCCACTCTTGGCGTTTTTATTCAACTCACCTTTGGAAGTCATAGCCACAGCAAAGAGAAAAGGAAAAGAAAGAAAGCGAATCCAAATTGGAAAAGGAGAAGTAAAACTGTCACTGACTGCTGATGACATGCCTCTATACACAGAAAATCCAAGAGGTGGTACCAGAAAACTACTAGAGCTTGTCAATGAAGGTGGTAAAGTTGCAGGATACAACACACATACACAGGAATATACAGCATTTCTACACACTAACAATGAAAGACCAGAAATGGAAATTAAAGAATAAACCCATTTATAATCACATCAAAAACAATAAAAAAACAAACAAACAAACAAAAACAATAAAATACCAAGGCATAAACCTACCTATGGAGGCAAAAGACTCTAAAAACTGTAAGACTCTGATGAAAGAAACTGAAGATGACACAGACTAATGGAAACATAGACACTTTCTTGGATGGGAAGACTCAACACTGTCAAAACAACTGACTCAAGGCAACATACAGAGGCAATGGAATCCTGGGCTAGTTATTAATGGCACGTTTCACAGAACTAAAACAAAAAAGTCTTACAATTTCTATGGACACAAAGAAAATCCAGAATAGCCAATGCAATCTTGAGCAAGAATAATGGACTTGGAGGAGTCAGGCTGCTTGACTTCAGGCAAATTACAAAACTACTGTCATCAAAACAGCATAGTACTGGCACAAAAACAGAAATACAGATCAATGGAACAGGACAGTAAGCCCAGGAATAAACCCATGCACTGATGATCAATGTATAACCAAGGAAGAAAGATAATACAATGTAGAAAAGACAGCCTCTTCAATAATTGGTGCTTGGAAAACTGAACAGCTGCATGTGAAAGAATGGAATAAGTATATTCTTTAACGCCATAGACAAAAATTAAACCGATACAGATTAAAGACCTAAATGTAAGAACTGATTCTATAAAACTCCCTAGAGGAAGATATAGGTAGAATGCTGTTTAAGATAAATATCAGCAAAATCTTTTTTGAGCTGTCTCCTAGAGTAATGCAAATAAAAACAAAATGTAACAAGTGGGACCTAATTAAACTCAAAAGCTTTTTCACAGTAAAGGAAACCATAAACAAACTAAAACTACAGCCCTCCAAATGGGAGAAAATATTTGCAAATGATGTGACCAACAAAGGATTAATCTCCACAATCTACAAATAGCTCATGCAGCTCAGCATCAATAAAACAAGCAACCCCATCAAAAAAACTGGCAGAAAACCTAAGTAGACATTTCTCCAAGGACAGCACACAGATGACCAAGAGATGTGAAAAGATGATCAACGTCACTATTACAGAAATGCAAATCAAAACTACACTGAGGCATCACCTTACACCAGTCAGAATGCCATCATCAAAAAGTCTACACACAGGGCGTCCCTGGTGGCTCAGTGGTAGAGTCCACCTCCCGACGCAGGAGGCACGGGCTCCATCCCTGGCTCGATCCCTGGCTCGGGATGACCCCAGATGCCTCGGAGCGGCTAAGTCTGTGCGCCACAACGGCTGAGCCTGTGCTCTCGTGCCCCGCTGCCACAAGCGCTAAGTCCACAGGCCTAAGACCCATGCTGGACACCAAGAGAGGCCACTCCCACAACAGGAGGCACACCCCACAACCGGAGAGTAGCCCCGCTCTCTCTAACTGAAGTCCTCACAGCCACGAAGAGTGGGCACAGCCAAAATCAATAAGCAAAATGATTTCTAAAACGCCAACAAACAAATGCTGGAGAGTGTGTGGAGAAAAGAGAACCCTCCTCCACTGTTGATGGAAATGAAACCTGGTACAGTTGCTACAGAGAACACTACAGGGGTTCCTTAAAAAGCTATCAGGGGGTCTTTCCTGGTGGTCCAGTGGGTAAGGACACCGCCTTGCAGGGCGAGGGCCGCCGGTTCAATCCCTGGCCTGGGAAGATCCCACACGCTGTGGAGCGGCTGGACTGATGTGTCCAATCACCGAGCCCCGGCTCTGGAGCGCATGCGCCCAGAGCCGGTGCTCTGCGACAACAGACGCCACCGCGATGGGAGGCCCACAGGAGCCAAAGAACAAAGATGGATGAAAACAGATAAATGAAAGACCAATAGAAGTGGCCCGCCTGCCCCCCTCCCTCCCCAACCCGCACCGCCGCCCCTCCACCCCGAAAAAAAGCTATCAGGAGAGCTACCAATGACCCAGCAGTTCCACGCCGGGGCACGCATCTGGAGAAAATTATGGTTCAAAAGACACACCTGCCCGAGTTCAGTGCAATGCTGCTTGCAAGAGCCAAGATGCGGCAGCAACCTACTGCGAAGGGATAAAGATGACGTGGTGAGTGCGTGTGCACACATACACAGAAACACACACACGAGGGAACAGCACACAGCGTTAGAGCTAAATAATCCATTGTCAGAAAGATGCACAGACCTGGAGATAATTGTACTAAGTGAACTAAGTCACACAGGGAAAGACAAATATTGTATGATATCACTCATATGCAGAATCTGTCAGAATATGATACACATTGTCCTCCTTACAAAGCAGAGACTGGCTCACAGACTTAAAAAACGAACTTACTATGGTTCCCGAAATAGAAAGGGAGATGGATACACTGGGAGTTTGGGGTTGACATCCACCCGACTATATTTAAAACAGATGACCAGTGAGGACCTACTGTATCGCACAGGGCACTCTGCTTAATATTCTAAACGAACAGTTCTATGCGTAACTGAATCACTTTGCTGTACACCTAAAAGTTATACAACAGTATTGATCAATTATTCTCTAATATTAAAAAAACACAAAAAAAGTAAATTTGACATCAAAAACATATACTGTGGAGAGGGGGCATAGAAGTGTGGAGCTTTAGGCTCCATTCAAACTTGCTGTCAATTAGAAAAAATGCTGTTGTAAATAGAAGTCGTTATATATAAGACTCATGGAATTCACAAAGCAAAAACCTACAGTAGGTGCACAAAAGATAATGAGAAAAAAATCGACACAAACCATCAAAGAAATTCTTCAAACCACAAAGGAAAAGAGTAAGAGGGCAAAAAGTTACTGTGGGCGGCTGGACTGATGTGTCCAATCACGAGCCCGGCTCTGGGCGCATGCGCCCAGCCGGTGCTCTGCGACAACAGAGGCCACCGCGATGGGAGGCCCACAGGAGCCAAAGAACAAAGATGGATGAAAACAGATAAATGAAAGACCAATAGAAGTGGCCCGCCTGCCCCCCTCCCTCCCCAACCCGCACCGCCGCCCCTCCACCCCGAAAAAAAGCTATCAGGAGAGCTACCAATGACCCAGCAGTTCCACGCCGGGGCACGCATCTGGAGAAAATTATGGTTCAAAAGACACACCTGCCCGAGTTCAGTGCAATGCTGCTTGCAAGAGCCAAGATGCGGCAGCAACCTACTGCGAAGGGATAAAGATGACGTGGTGAGTGCGTGTGCACACATACACAGAAACACACACACGAGGGAACAGCACACAGCGTTAGAGCTAAATAATCCATTGTCAGAAAGATGCACAGACCTGGAGATAATTGTACTAAGTGAACTAAGTCACACAGGGAAAGACAAATATTGTATGATATCACTCATATGCAGAATCTGTCAGAATATGATACACATTGTCCTCCTTACAAAGCAGAGACTGGCTCACAGACTTAAAAAACGAACTTACTATGGTTCCCGAAAGAGAAAGGGAGAGGGATACACTGGGAGTTTGGGGTTGACATCCACCCGACTATATTTAAAACAGATGACCAGTGAGGACCTACTGTATCGCACAGGGCACTCTGCTTAATATTCTAAACGAACAGTTCTATGCGTAACTGAATCACTTTGCTGTACACCTAAAAGTTATACAACAGTATTGATCAATTATTCTCTAATATTAAAAAAACACAAAAAAAGTAAATTTGACATCAAAAACATATACTGTGGAGAGGGGGCATAGAAGTGTGGAGCTTTAGGCTCCATTCAAACTTGCTGTCAATTAGAAAAAATGCTGTTGTAAATAGAAGTCGTTATATATAAGACTCATGGAATTCACAAAGCAAAAACCTACAGTAGGTGCACAAAAGATAATGAGAAAAAAATCGACACAAACCAGCAAAGAAATTCTTCAAACCACAAAGGAAAAGAGTAAGAGGGCAAAAAAGTTATGGAAGAGCTATAAAACACCCAGAAAACAATTATCAAAATACCAATAACTTCATACCTATCAATAATTGCTTAAATAGACTAAATTCTCAATTAAAATGCAGAGTGGCTGGGCAGATTAAAAAAAAGTCCAAGGCCTATCCACGTGCTACCTCAGGACAAACGTTAGACACTGGGACACACACAGACTGAAGCTGAAGAGAGGGAGAGAGAGATTTCACGAGACTAGAAAACAAAAGAAAGCTGGGCTGTTGATACTGATATCAGACAAAATGCCACATTAAGATAAAGAAAGGCATTACACAGTGAAGATATCATATCTGCAAATATTTATGCACCCAAGATAGACGCACCTAAACATAACAGCAAATCTTAATAGACCTAATGGGAGAAACAGACAGCAAGACAATGTAGCATGGGGCTTTAAGATCCTACTTACATCAATACATAGATCATGCAGACAGAAAATCAAAAAGCAAACATTGGCCACAAGTGACACATTAGGTCAGGTGGACTTAACAGATACACACAAAATATCCCATCGAAAAGCCCAGAATAAACATTCTTCTCAAGTTGTGTGGAACATTCTCTAGGAGAGATTATTCGGCCATAAGCCTTAGCAAATTTTGTAACACTGTAGTTATACTAGGTATCTTTTCTGACTACAATGGTAGGAAACTAGAAATCGAACTGCAAGAAGAGAACTGGAAAATTTACAAATTGTGGGAATACCATGCTAGTGAACAACCAGTGGGTCAATGATGAAATAAAAAGGGAAATTAAATAATACCTTGAAATGAATGATAATAGACCTACAACATACAGAAACCTATGGGATATGGCAAGAGCATTTCTAAGAGAAATTCATAGTGGTAGGTGTCTACTTCAAGTAACAACAAAAACCTAACTGCACACCTCAAGGGAAAAACAAAGCCCCAGATCTATTAGTAGAGGACAGAAACAACAAAATCATAGGAGAAACAGATGAAATTGAGACTAAAAAGACAGTGGAATTATTCCAGGGATACAAGGATTCTTCAATATTCACAAATCAATGTGATCACCATATTAACAAACTGAAAGATAAAACATGATTACCTCAATAGATGCAGAGAAAGTCTTTGAGAAAATTCAACACCATCTGTAATAACAACTCTCCAAAACGAAGGCATAGAAGGAACATACCTCAATGTAATAAAAGCCATAGTGACAAACCAATAGCAAACATTATCCTCAGTGGCAAAACACTGAAAGCATTTCCTTTAAGATCAGGCACAAGACAGGAGTGCCCACTCTCTCCACTACACTTCAACACAGTTTTGGAAGTCCTGGCCACAGGAGTCAGAGAAGAAAAGGAAATAAAAGGAACCCAGACTGGGAAAGAAGGAGCAAAAGCCCCCCTGTTTACACAACACAGTCCTCTACACAGAAAAGCCTAGACAGCCCACCAGAGCATTACCAGAGCCAATCAGTCCATCTGGTAAAGCTGCAGGATATACAACTAATGCATAGAAATCCCCTGCATTCCTATACACCAAGAATGAAAAAGTCAGAAAGAGAAATTAAAGGGAAAATCCCCATTCACTACTGCAATGAAAAGAATAAAATACTTGGGAATAAATCTACCTAAAATAACAAAAGACCAATATGTAGAAAACTAAAAAACACTGATGAAAGAAATCAAAGATGACACAAATAGATGGATAAATAATACCATGTTTATGGATTGGAAGAATCAATATAGTAAAAATGAGCATACTACCCAAAGCAATCTATGGATTCAAGGCAACCTCTATCAAATTACCAACACTATTTTTCACAGAACTAGAACAAACCATTTCACAATTTGTATGGAAACACAAAAGACTTTGATTAGCCAAAACAAACTTGAGAAAGAAGAATGGAACTGGTGGAATCAACCTTCCTGACTTAAGACTATACTACAAAGCTACAGTTATCAAGACAGTATGGTACTGGCACAAAGACAGAAACACACAGATCAATGGAACAAAACAGACAGTACAGAGGGAAATCTATGCACCTATAGACACCTCATCTTACAAAGGAAGCCAAAATATACATTGGAGAAAAAACAGTCTCTTCAACAAGTGGTGCTAGGAAAACTGGTCAACTACGTGCCAAAGAATGAAACTAGAACACTTTCTAACATCATACACTCAAAATGTATTAAACACCTAAATATAAGACCAGAACCTATAAAGCTCATAGAGAAAAACATAGGCAGAACACTTTCCAACATAAATCACAGCAAGATCTTCTATGACCCACCTCCCAGAGTAATGGAAATAAAAACAAAAATAAACAAATGGGACCTAATTAAGCATAAAAGCTTTTGCACAACATAGGAGACTATAAGCAAGGTGAAAAGACAGCATTCAGAATGGGAGGAAAAAATGGCAAACGAAACAACTGGCCAAGAATTAATCTCCAAAGTATACAAACAGCTCAGGAAACAGCAGCCCGCTCCAGCGTTCCGGCCCTGAGAGCTCCACGGACAGAGGCCCTGGAGGGCTACCGTCCACGTGGAGGCAGAGAGTAAGACCCAACCGAGCAGCCCACACACTCGCCACCAGGAAAACAGACAGCAACTCAATACCAGAAAGACGAACGCCACAATCAAAACGTGGGCAAAAGAACGAAGCAGACATTTCTCCAAAAAAGACATACAGATGGCGAATAAACAGGAAAAGATGCTCAACATCACTCTTTATTAGAGAAAAGCAAATCAAAACTGCAATGAGGTGTCATCTCACGCTGGTCAGAATGGCCGTCATCAGAAAGTCTACAAACAGTAAATGCCGAAGAGGGTGTGAAGAAAAGGGAACCCTCTTCCACTGTGGGAACGCAGCCTGGCACAGCCACTGTGGAGAAGAGGGTGGAGAGTCCTTAAAACATCGGGAACAGACCTGCCACACAGCCCAGCAGCCCCAGTGCTGAGCACACCCCCCCAAGGAAACCAGAACTGAACGAGACACACGGACCCCGGTGTCCACCGCAGCTCTATTTACAGCAGCTAGGACACGGAAGCAAGCTAGCGGCCCACCTCAATGAATGGACCAGGAAGCTGTGGTCCACACACACAGTGGAATGTTACTCAGCTACAGAAAGGAACACATTTGCGTCAGCTATAATGAGGTGGGTAAAAGTGGAGACTATCATACAGAGTGAAGTCAGAAAGCGAGACATGAATACTGTATATTAACATGGACATATGGAATTTAGAAGGATGGTAACAATGATCCTACATGCAGAGCAGCAAGGGAGACACAGGCATAAAGAACAGACTTGTGGACTCAGTGGGCGAAGGTGAGGGTGGGATTTGAGAGAACAGCATTGAAACATAGACATCACCATGTGTCAAACACACGACCAGTGCAAGTCTGACGTATGAAGCAGGGCGCCCAAACCAGTGCCCTGGGACAGCCCAGAGGGACAGCGTCAGGGTTCAGGATAGGGACACACACGTGTACCCATGACTGATTCACTCAGTGTATGGCAAAAACCCATCATAACTCTGTAAAGTAATTATAGCCTCCAATTACAATCATCAATGTGACAATGGCTATCCCAGAAACACAGCTGATCATGAAAGACTACTATAAATATTTATATGCCAACAAACTGGAAAACACAGAACAGATCAATTCCTAGAGGCATGCGACCTTCCAAGATTGAATCATGAAGAACAGACTGATTACTAGTAAAAAGATAAGGTCAGTAATCAAAAACTGTCTAAAAAGCAAAGGTTGAGGACCAGATGGCTTACAGGTGAATTCCATCAAATATTCAAAGCAGAATCAACAGTAATCTTCCTCAAACTATTCTGAAAACACTGAAGAAGGGGGAATACTTCCAAACTAATGTATGAGGTCAGTATTGAACTGATGCCAAAACCACCACAAGACAATTACAGGACAATTACCCTGATGAACAGCAGTGCAAAGAATGTTCAACAAAGTACTAGCAAACCAGACTCAACAATACATTAAAAGGATCCCACACCATCATCAGTTGGGATTTATTCCCTGCAAGGATGGTTCAACATCTGCAAGTTAAGTGTTATTGATATACATTAACAGAACGAAGGATAAAAATCAAATGATTATCTCAATAGGTACAGAAAAATCATTTGATAAAATTTAACATTAATTTATGAGAATAACTCAACAAAGTGGATATAGAAGGAATATCCCTAAACATTGTAAAGGCCATATACAACAAGCCCAGAGATAATACCACACCCAAGTACTCAGTGCTGAAAAGCGGAAAGCTTTTCCTCTAGTATCATTAATAAGACAGGGAGGCTCACTCTTGCCACTTGGAATTCAATAGAGTATTGGAAGGCCTAGCCAGAGCAATTAGACAAGAAAAGGCACCCAAATCAGAAAGGAACAAGCAAAACTGTCACTAGTTACATCCATCAGCATGTGGCTAATACCATCTACAGATGACATATTACACAAACAAATTCTAAAGACTCCTCCCAAAGCTGTTAGAAACAATAAATGAATTCAGTAAAACTGAAACAAAAATCAGTACACAAAACTTTGCTGTGATTTAGTAAACTAATAAACTCCCAAAGAGAAATTAAGACAAAGAAAAAAATTCCTAGAAATAAGTTTAACCAAGAAGGGAAAAGACATTTACACTGAAAACTCTAAGACAATGGTGAAAAATCCAAGATACAAATAAATGGAAAGACACTTCATGCTCATGAACCAGGATCATTGATATTCTTAAAATGCCCATACCACCCAAAGCAATTCACAGATTCAATATCATTCCTATCAAAATTCCAATAGCAGGGCTTCCCCTGGTGGTCCAGTGGGTGAGGACACCGCCTTGCAGTGCAAGGGGTGCCGGTTCGATCCCTGGCCTGGGAAGATCCCACGTGTCGCGGAGTGGCTGGATCGATGTGTCTAATTACCAAGCTGGAGCTCTGGAGCGCATGCGCCCAGAGATGGTGCTCTGCAACGACAGATGCCACTGCGATGGGAGGCCCACAGGAGCCAAAGAACAAAGACGGATGAAAACAAAAAGACAATGGAAGTGGCCCCCGCTCCCTCCCTCCCCAACCCGACCCCGCCCATGTTCAACAGTCTAGCAAAGTCAACAATACATTAAAAGGATCCCACCATCATCAGTTGGGATTTATTCCTGCAAGGATGGTTCAACATCTGCAAGTTAAGTGTTATTGATATACATTAACAGAACGAAGGATAAAAATCAAATGATTATCTCAATAGGTACAGAAAAATCATTTGATAAAATTTAACATTAATTTATGAGAATAACTCAACAAAGTGGATATAGAAGGAATATCCCTAAACATTGTAAAGGCCATATACAACAAGCCCAGAGATAATACCACACCCAAGTACTCAGTGCTGAAAAGCGGAAAGCTTTTCCTCTAGTATCATTAATAAGACAGGGAGGCTCACTCTTGCCACTTGGAATTCAATAGAGTATTGGAAGGCCTAGCCAGAGCAATTAGACAAGAAAAGGCACCCAAATCAGAAAGGAACAAGCAAAACTGTCACTAGTTACATCCATCAGCATGTGGCTAATACCATCTACAGATGACATATTACACAAACAAATTCTAAAGACTCCTCCCAAAGCTGTTAGAAACAATAAATGAATTCAGTAAAACTGAAACAAAAATCAGTACACAAAACTTTGCTGTGATTTAGTAAACTAATAAACTCCCAAAGAGAAATTAAGACAAAGAAAAAAATTCCTAGAAATAAGTTTAACCAAGAAGGGAAAAGACATTTACACTGAAAACTCTAAGACAATGGTGAAAAATCCAAGATACAAATAAATGGAAAGACACTTCATGCTCATGAACCAGGATCATTGATATTCTTAAAATGCCCATACCACCCAAAGCAATTCACAGATTCAATATCATTCCTATCAAAATTCCAATAGCAGGGCTTCCCCTGGTGGTCCAGTGGGTGAGGACACCGCCTTGCAGTGCAAGGGGTGCCGGTTCGATCCCTGGCCTGGGAAGATCCCACGTGTCGCGGAGTGGCTGGATCGATGTGTCTAATTACCAAGCTGGAGCTCTGGAGCGCATGCGCCCAGAGATGGTGCTCTGCAACGACAGATGCCACTGCGATGGGAGGCCCACAGGAGCCAAAGAACAAAGACGGATGAAAACAGAGAAATGAAAGACCAATGGAAGTGGCCCGCCCGCTCCCCTCCCTCCCCAACCCGACCCCCGCCCAAAAGTAAATAGTAAAATAAATAAATCTTTAAAAAAATTTTTTTTTCAATAGCAATTTTTACAGAAATGTAACAACCAATCCTAAAATTTGTATGGAACCACAAAAGGGTGAATACCACCAGAGCAATCATAAGCATCAAGCTCTCATATTTTACATGGTATTACAAAGGTATAATAATCAAAACAGTATCTTATTGGCATGACAATAGAAAAATAGATGAATGGAACAGAATAGAAAGCTCAGAACTAAACTGATGTACATATGGTTAATTAATGTACAAAAAGGAGGCAAGAATGAACCATGGTGGAAGGACAGTCTTTAATACATGGTGTTGGGAAAACTTCAACCACATGCTGAAGAATGAGTCTACACCACAGTCTTACACCATACACAAAGATGAACTCAAAACTGATTAAAGGGCTTCCCCTGGTGGTCCAGTGGGTAAGGACACCGCCTGGCAGGGCAAGGGGCGCCGGTTCGATCCCTGGCCTGGGAAGATCCCACGTGCCGTGGAGCGGCTGGACCGATGTGTCCAATGACCGAGCCGGAGCTCTGGGGCACATGTGCCCTGAGCCGGTGCTCTGCAGCGACAGAGGCCACTGTGATGGGAGGCCCACAGGGGCCAAAGAAGAAAAAATAAATGAAAGACTAATAAAAGTGGCCAAAATTTTTTAAAAAAAGAAAAAAAAAACTGATTAAAGATTCAAGTGCAAGACCTGAAACAACAAAACAAGGCAGCAAGCTCCTGGACATCAGTAGTCATTAGGGAAATGCGAGTCAAAACCACAAAAAGGTATCACCTCATACCTGTTAGGATATCTATTGTCAAAAACACTGAAATTAAGACTGCAGACGAAAGGAAACACCTGGGCTCTGCTGGTGGGAATGCAGACCACAGCACTCACTGTGGAGAGGAGTTAGAGCAGAGCTACCATATATGGTCAGCCGTTCCACCTGGGGTTCATATCTAAAGAATATGAGAACGGGGCTTCCCTGCTGGTCCAGTGGGTAAAGAGTCCGCCTTGCAGTGCAGGGGGCGCCGGTTCAATCCCTGGCCCGGGGAGATCCCACGTGCTGGGGAGCGGCTGGACCCGTGTGTCCAATTATGAGCCAGTGCACTGGAGCGCGTGTGCCTAGAGTCAGTGCTCTGCAGCGAGAGAGGCCACTGCGATGGGAGGCCCACACAGGCCAAAGAATAAAAAAGATGGATGAAAATAAAAATAAAAAAAAAGAGGCATGATGAGGAAAAGAAACAAAATTTAAAAAAGAATATGAATGAACTAAAAAAGATACATGCACCTCCTATTCACTAATGGCAGAAAGTAAAGAGGAACTACGGAGCCTTTTGATGAAGGTGAGAGTACAAAAGCTGCTTAAAATTCAGCATTCAAAAATCTAAGACCGGACATTGTGGGGAAGGAACAGAGGGTGGGAGGCGTAAAGGAAGTAGCATGAAGGCCTGTACTATCATATGTGAAGAAAACAGCTCTAGTCATTGCTCTGTGAGAAAAGGGGATCCTTCAGGGCTGCTGTGTGACGGTCTGGAGGGGTGGAATGGGGGGGATATATGTATGACTAATCTGGGAACAAACATATCTGTAAACAACAAAACTCTGTAAAAGTTAAAAGTAAAATAAAAGTTTTCTTTAAAAAAAATCTAAGACCATGGCATCCGGTCCCATCACTTCATGTCAAACAGATGGGCCAACAATGGACACAGTGACACACTTTTTTTTCTTGGCCTCCAAAATCACTGCTAATAAAAGTGGCCAAAATTTTTAAAAAGAAAAAAAACTGATTAAAGATTCAAGTGCAAGACCTGAAACAACAAAACAAGGCAGCAAGCTCCTTGACATCAGTAGTCATTAGGAAATGCGAGTCAAAACCACAAAAAGGTATCACCTCATACCTGTTAGGATATCTATTGTCAAAAACACTGAAATTAAGACTGCAGACGAAAGGAAACACCTGGGCTCTGCTGGTGGGAATGCAGACCACAGCACTCACTGTGGAGAGGAGTTAGAGCAGAGCTACCATATATGGTCAGCCGTTCCACCTGGGGTTCATATCTAAAGAATATGAGAACGGGGCTTCCCTGCTGGTCCAGTGGGTAAAGAGTCCGCCTTGCAGTGCAGGGGGCGCCGGTTCAATCCCTGGCCCGGGGAGATCCCACGTGCTGGGGAGCGGCTGGACCCGTGTGTCCAATTATGAGCCAGTGCACTGGAGCGCGTGTGCCTAGAGTCAGTGCTCTGCAGCGAGAGAGGCCACTGCGATGGGAGGCCCACACAGGCCAAAGAATAAAAAAGATGGATGAAAATAAATATAAATAAAAAGAGGCATGATGAGGAAAAGAAACAAAATTTAAAAAAGAATATGAATGAACTAAAAAAGATACATGCACCTCCTATTCACTAATGGCAGAAAGTAAAGAGGAACTACGGAGCCTTTTGATGAAGGTGAGAGTACAAAAGCTGCTTAAAATTCAGCATTCAAAAATCTAAGACCGGACATTGTGGGGAAGGAACAGAGGGTGGGAGGCGTAAAGGAAGTAGCATGAAGGCCTGTACTATCATATGTGAAGAAAACAGCTCTAGTCATTGCTCTGTGAGAAAAGGGGATCCTTCAGGGCTGCTGTGTGACGGTCTGGAGGGGTGGAATGGGGGGGATATATGTATGACTAATCTGGGAACAAACATATCTGTAAACAACAAAACTCTGTAAAAGTTAAAAGTAAAATAAAAGTTTTCTTTAAAAAAAATCTAAGACCATGGCATCCGGTCCCATCACTTCATGGCTAATAGATGGGCAAACAATGGAAACAGTGACAGACTTTATCTTCTTGGCCTCCAAAATCACTGCAGTGACTGCAGCCATGAAATTAAAAGATGCTTGCTCCTTGGAAGATAAACTATGACAATTCCAGACAGTGTACTAACAGGCAGGGGCATCACCTTGCCGACAAAGGTCCCTATAGTCATAGTTATGGTTTTTCCCAGTAGCCATGTTATGTGTGTGAGAGTTGGACCATAAAGACAGCTGAGCACCAAAGAACTGATGCTTGTAAACTGAGGTGCGAGAAGACTCGAGAGTCCCTGGACGGCACGGAGATCTAACCAGTCCATCCTGAAGGAAACCAGCCCTGAGTATCCACTGGAAGGACTGACGCTGACGCTGAAGCTCCAGTACTTTGGCCACCTGATGCAAAGAGCTGACTCACTGGGAAAGACCCGGGTGCTGGGAAAGACGGAGGGCAGGAGGAGAGGGGGCCGAAGGGGATGAGATGGTCGATGGCATCATTGACTCAGTGACATGAGTCTGAGCAGACTCTGGGAGACAGAGGAGGAGAGAAGCCTGGTGGGCTCCCGTCCATGGCGCTGCAAAGAGCAAGACACAAATGAGCAACTGAACAGACGTGCCCACTGGCTGATGCATGGGGGTAGAAGATGTGATACGACGGAGACGCAGACCCAGAGAAGAGGCCCGTGGACAAGGGCGGGGAGGCGGGGAGGGCGGGACGGAACGGGGCAGTGTGCCCGGGCACGCCCGCAGAGGAGACACGGCCAGTGGGACTCGGACGCGTGACTCCGGGACCCGAACCAGGGCTCCGGGACAGCCTAGAGCGGTGGGGAGGGACGCGAGGGGAGGCAGGGGACATGTGCACACCTCTGGGTATTCATGACGACGCAGGGCAGATACCGTAAAGAATCCATTAAAAATAAATGGACACAAAGATATGACACATATACATGGCAACACTACACAGGCATAGAAAGAGCGAAACCCTGCCATTTGATAGCAAGGCTGGAACTTGAGGGTACGACGCAAAGTGAAGACAGACAGAGAAAGACAGACAGCACGCGAGCTCACTGACATGTGAAATTTAAAACCACAACAAAGAAACTAATACATTCAGAGAACCCATTGGTGGTTGCCAAAATCAGGGTGCTGGGGACAGGAAGAACTGGTGAAGGGGGTCAAAAGCTACAAGCTGTTATAAAATAACTAAGTCACCGAGATGTAAGGCACAGCATGCAAACTGCAGTAAATAAGACTCCACTGCATATCTCAATGTTACTAAGAGCAGATCTAAAAAGCTCATCACAAGAAACCAATGCTGTGCATGTTGATGGATGCTAACTAGACTAATTGTGATCATCATGCAATATTCAAACATTCAGAGTCAAATGCTGAACAATAAAAAAGCACAATATACGTGGACAGTTCCTTCCTTCTTCCTCCCTTCTTCAAAAACTATCTAACCAACGAGCCATTGCCTTTCACAACATTCCGGATACAGTTTTAGACCTCTAGAAACAGTAACTCACTGAATCTCTGCAGTCACTCTAGCAATAATCTCTACTTTGCTTTAGAGGCAACTGAAGCAGACAGAGGTTAAATAATTTGACTGGAGCCACAGGTTACAGAAGACAGGACAGAGCCGGGATCGGGACCCAGGAAGCTGCTTTTGGAATCTTTAGATGCTCCTAACGCCTCTACTGCATTCTCTGCAATGGCATCACATTTCCAAAGGGAACAAATAAGGAAACATTAAACCCACCGCACACATTTTACCTACAGACATAGACATTTGTGGAAGAATACACCAAAGGGAGCTGACCGTGGCTGTCTCCAGAGCAGGACACCGCGCTGCCCCGGGACAGGGGTGGACATAAAACCCTGCAGATCCTTTCTAACCATCTGCGATCAGAACCATGTCAGCCGCCTTTAGTTTTTCAATCCCTGAACGCCTCTCAAGAACGCTGCACCCCAGCCTTCTCCTTCCCAGGCAGCAGAGTTCCTTCCCAGCGGGGCCCACCAGAGGGCGCCTCGGCAGACAGCCTCAGGGCCCAGGCTTCTCAGGGCTCCTGGGAAGAATATACTTGCATCTGTCTTTCTGTTTTTCCTGTAGCACAGAGCCCAGGAGCTCGGGACTGGGTCCTGTGAAATGAAAACATCTCTGCCATACTGATAAACAAGAAATGTCCAGACATCAGTCATTTCTGGCCTCTCAAGGTGAATGAGTGCCCCCCACACTGTGACCCCGTGAACACGGCCGTCCCAGCCCCAGGGTGACGGCTGAGGGCCGGGGGGTGCAACAAGGCAGGGGGGCCAGGGAACAGGGCTGGCCCCGGAGCGCCGAGGTGCGCAGGAAGGAGCCCCGAGGGGGGCCTCTTCCCGACAGAGGAGGCTGAGCTCCTTCACCGGACACCTGGTCCTCGATGGCAGCCTGCCTGCTCCCGCGGTGGCCGACCGCACACGGCCTGACGTCCCTCCTGCCTCCCTGGAGCCGTCTCCTCAGAGCTGCTGCCATCCTACTGTCTCCTGCGCTCAGGGCCCTACACGTTTCCGCAAAATCAAAGAGCTCTCTGCATTCAGAAGGCGACTAGACTCTTAGTCGAGGGTTTCGGCGACCACAGAAGGACCCAGAGCGGACGTCCCTCCTGCACCTGCACCCCGAGAGACCGGAGCCGAGCCCAGCGGAGGCCTCCTGCACCAGCCGCTTCCTCTGGAGTCCGGGAGGGATCTGGGCACAGCCGCCCCTGGTCCTCGGAGCGCTCACAGGGGTCGAGACCCTAAACTTCTATTTGGAGGGGCACAGCCGTCCCGCTCAGGAAGGCATGGGGCGCGGGTGTGGGGAGACACCGGGACGCGCCCGCCCAGGGTCCCGACGCTGGCAGGGGCAGGCTGGACGACACCCAGAGCCCCGCCTGGTGACAAGGCCCGGGCGCGGAGGGAGTGCGGAGGGCTCCGCTGGCACGGTGATGCCCAGAAGGTGCCCACCCAGGAGGAGGCAGGGGTGGGGCAGGCTGGGTTTCGACTGGGAAACACCCCGGGCCTGGCTGAAAGGCAGCCGGCGGCTCCTCCGGAGACAGACTGGAGGAACGGGCTCCTGCAGGGACCGCCTCGGTGACGGGAGACCCGGATCTCGCCCCGACGGCGAGGGGCTCTGGGACGCATCAGCAGTGAAAAATTTCAAGTTCGCCCCGTAAGACCTTCACGAGGCTTTCCAGGGTGAAGCTCAGGTTTCTCCGTGTCTCTGAGAGGTAAACACGCTACGATCTGATCCTCCTAGGCTGTCCTGCGTGTGTTTCTGTGAGGGCTCTAAGAGGTGGTCCTCGTTCACACCTCTGTGGATACACAATTTACTGGTGGCCAAATGATGCATCCTTTGAAAATTAGAGAAACAAATTATTAAATCTAGAGTGTTCTCATTATAAACAACTGTTTTTCTGGTATCTATACAGCCAAAGCCAAATTAACAGAAGAACTTTTTTTTGAAGGGAAAAAACTGGTTTAGGAAGCTTCATTGAGGCCTTCTCTTCAATGGGCCTCATAGATGCTAATAAGAGCAATTAAAAATATCCACAAAAAACTTTAAAAAAAAGGTCTAGCTATCATTTCAATGAGGCAATTTTTCTTTCTCTTTTTAAATAAGAGTTACTGCAAATGAACTTAAAAATTTCTTTGGATGGTTATTTGGATAAATAAAATAGAGATTTATGTGATTAAAACAAGATTTGATATTACCACACTACCTAAAGTTAATCAGCCAAGAGGAACCCCCTACTGACCTGCAAAATTAAAAGGTAAACAAGTCTGTTCCAGTTACCCTAGCTTAAAGTTATATATTTTAGGGTCTAGAAAAATATACACTGAGCTACCTGACTAGTTATTTTGGGAAAGTTAGGCTAAGGGCCTTGACTTCATTGGCTCTTCCTTACTCTGGGGATCCCTGAGCCTTTTATATAGACTTAGGTAAAATAAGAAACAAAAAGAAAAAGCCTTCTAAACTCTTCCCTAAGCTCAAAGCTTGTTGACTGGATCCTTATAAAAACTAAAGTCAAAAGTATAGAAGTCAGTGGAATTTAGATAAAGGCACATGAACTGGTATATTTAAATGGGCTTTAAATAAGGTGGTTACAGCTCTTATTTGCTTATGTTGTGGAATAAACAAGGCATATATGTTGCCGCTGCTCTCTACGGACAGTGAAAGTTGCCCTGTCACACCCAACTCTTTGTGACCCATGGAATTTTCCAGGGAAGAATACTGGAGCGTATGGTCTTTCCTTTCTCCAGGGACTTTCAACCCAGGGACTGAATCCAGGTCTCCCAAATTGCAGGCAGATTCCTTACTACGAGCCACTAGGGAAGCCCATCTTCTAGAACTAACATGAAAAAAGACGTCCTGGGCTTCCCTGGTGGCCCAGTGGGTAAGGACACCGCCTTGCAGGGCAAGGGGCAACAGTTCGATCCGTGGCCTGGGAGGATCCCACGTGCCGCGGAGCGGCTGGACCAGTGTGTCCAGTTGCGAGCTGGCGCTCTGGAGCACGTGTGCCCGGGGTTGGCGCTCTGCAACGAGGAAGGCCGCTGCGGTGGAGGGTCCACACAGGCCAGAGAGTGGGGATGAACGAAAACACATACATAAAGCACCAATAAGAGAGGCAAAAATTGAAAAAAAAAAAAAAAAAAAGAAAGAAAAAAGATGTCCTTTTCATCACTGGGGACTGGAATGCAAAAGTTGGGAGTTAAGAGATACCTGAAGTATCAGGCAAGTTGGGCCTTGGAGTACAAAATGAATCAGGGCAAAGGCTAACAGAGTTTTGCCAAGAGAATGTGCTGGTCATAGCAAACACTCTCTTCCAACAACACAACAGACAACTCTACAACTGGACATGGCCAGACGGTCAATACCAGAATGAGACTGATTATATTGTATGCAGCCAAAGATGCAGAAGCTCTACACAGCCAGCAAAAACAAGGCCAGGAGCTGCCTGAGGCTCAGATCATGAGCTCCTTACTGCAAAATTCAGACCTAAATGGATAAAAGTACGGAAAGCCACGAGGCCATTCAGGCATGACCTAAATCAAAACCCTTATGATACAGTGGCGGTGACAAACAGATCAGGGGATTAGACCCGATAGACGAGAGTGCCTGAAGAACTATGGACGGAGGTTCATAACATTTTCTAGGATGCAGTGATCAAAACCATCCCCGAGAAAAAGAAATGCAATGGGCCCAAGGGTTGCCTGAGGAGGTTGTCTCATCAACAGCTGAGAAGAGAAGAGAAGCGAAAGGCAAAGAAGCAGAAAGATACACCCCTCTGAATGCAGAGTTCCAGAGAATAGCAAGGAGGAGTAAGAAAGCTGCCTTAAGTGAACAAGGCAAAGAAATAGAGGAAAACAACAGAATGAGAAAGGCTAGAGATCTCTACAAGAAAATCAGAGATACGCAGGGAACATTTCCATGCAAAGATCGGCACAATAAAGGACAGAAACGGTATGGACCTAACAAAACCAGAAGGTGTTAGGAAGAGGTGGCAAGAATACCCAGAAGAACTATACAAAAAAGACCTTAATGATCCTGGTAACCACGAGGGTGTGTTCACTCACCTGGAGCCAGACATCCTGAAGCGTGAAGTCAAATGGGCCCCAGAAAGCAGTGCTGTCAACAGAGCTAGTGGAGGTGATGGAGCTCCAGCTAGGGGACTTCAAATCCTATACCATGATGCTGTTAAAGTTCTGCACTCAATATGACAGTAAATTTGGAAGTGAGCAGTGACCACAGGACTGAAAAAGGTCAGTTTTCATTTCAATCCCAAAGAAGGGCAATGCCAAAAAATGTTCAGACTACCACACCACTGCACTCATTGCACATGCTAGCAAGGTAATGCTCAAAATCCTCCAAGTTAGGCTTTAACAGTATGTGAACTGAGGACTTCCAGATGTACAAGCTGGATTTAGAAAAGGCAGAGGAACCAGAGATCAAATTGCCAACATTGTTGGAACATAGAAAAAGCAAGAGAATTCCAGTAAAACACCTACATTTGGTTCACTGAGTATGTAAAGCCTTTGACTGTGTGGATCACAGCAAACTGTGGAAAATTCTGAAAGAGATGGGAATACCAGACCACCCCACCTATGCCTCCTGAGAAACCTGTATGCAGGTCAGGAAGCAACAGTTAGAACCAGACATGGAACAACAGACTGGCTCCAAATTGGGAAAGGACTACGTCAAGGCTAGATACTGTCACCCTGCTTGTTTAACTTACAGGCAGAGCACATCCTGTGAAATTCTGGTGGATGAAGCAGAAGGTGGAATCAAGGTTGCTGTGAGAAATATCAATAATCTAAGGTATGCAGATGACACAACCCTTATGGCAAAAAGTAAAGCCTCTTTTTTTTTATTTTTTGGCCACTTCTATTGGCCTTTCATTAATTTCCATCTTTGCTCTTTGGCCTATATGGGCTTCCTACCAAAGTGGCCTCTCTCACTGCAGAGCACCAGCTCTGGGCGCATGTGCTCCAGAGCTCCAGCTCAGCAGTTGGACACATTGGTCCAGCCGCTCCGCAGCACGTGGGATTTTCCCAGGCCAGAGATCAAACCGGCGCCCCTTGCACTGCAAGACGGCGTCCCTACCCACTGGACCACCAGGGAAGCTCTTAAAGAGCCTCCTGATGAAGGTGAAAGAGACTCAGAGTGAAAAAGCTGCCCTAAAGCTCAACATTCAAAAAATGAAGATCAGGGCATCCAATTGCATTACTTCATGGAAAACAGAAGGGCAAACAATGGCAACAGTGACAGACTTTATTTTTTGGGGCTCCAAAAATCACTGCAGATGGTGACTGCAGTCATGAAACTGAAGGATGCTTGCTCCTTGGAAGAAAAGCTGTGACAAGCTTGACAGCGTATTAAAAAGCAGAGACATCACTCTGCTGACAAAGGTCCATATAGTCAAAGCTATGGTTTTCCCAGTAGTCATGTGTGGATGTGGAGTTGGACCGTAAAGAAGGCTGAGCACTGAAGAAATGATGCCTTTGAACTGCGGAGTTGGAGACGACTCTTGAGAGTCTCTTGGACTGCAAGGACATCAAACCAGTCAATCCTAAAGGAAATCAACCCTGAATATTCACTGGAAGGACTGATGCTGAAGCTCCAATACTTTGGCTACTTGATGCAAGAACTGACTTGCTGGAAAAGACCCTGATGCTGGGAAACACAGAAGGCAGAAGGAAAAGGGGGTGACAGAGAAAGAGATGGTTGGATGGCATCACCGATTCAATGGACATGAGTTTGAGCAAGCTCCAGGAGATAGTGAAGGGCAGGGAAACCTGGTGTGCTACAGCCCATGGGGTTGCAAAGAGTGGGACATGACTGAGTGACTGAACTGAATTGAAGGAAATATTAACTAAATGTACTGAGGAAACCAATAGTTACCTGAGTCATACAAAATAAGTAAACTGGGAAATAACATACAAGGTTTAATACATAAAAAGCATGAGTGATTTTGCCTTGGCTTAATTTATAAACTCAGAAAAGTCTTTGCCAAATGCCTTATACAAATCTTTGAAGACGCAATAAGTTAAAATTCTAAAGTTATAAAACAGAACTTGATAAATTACACTTCAATTTGATAAAAAATCTTGCCACTGATTTTACCAAAGGCCTTCACTGCAAAGAGTACTCAGCAGTTGGACACAAAGCACGTGGGATTTTCCCAGGCCAGAGATCAAACCGCGCCTTGCACTGCAAGCGGTCCCTACCCACTGGACCACCAGGGAAGCTCTTAAAGAGCCTCCTGATGAAGGTGAAAGAGACTCAGAGTGAAAAAGCTGCCCTAAAGCTCAACATTCAAAAAATGAAGATCAGGGCATCCAATTGCATTACTTCATGGAAAACAGAAGGGCAAACAATGGCAACAGTGACAGACTTTATTTTTGGGGCTAAAAAAATCACTGCAGATGGTGACTGCAGTCATGAAACTGAAGGATGCTTGCTCCTTGGAAGAAAAGCTGTGACAAGCTTGATAGCGTATTAAAAAGCAGAGACATCACTCTGCTGACAAAGGTCCATATAGTCAAAGCTATGGTTTTCCCAGTAGTCATGTGTGGATGTGGAGTTGGACCGTAAAGAAGGCTGAGCACTGAAGAAATGATGCCTTTGAACTGCGGAGTTGGAGACGACTCTTGAGAGTCTCTTGGACTGCAAGGACATCAAACCAGTCAATCCTAAAGGAAATCAACCCTGAATATTCACTGGAAGGACTGATGCTGAAGCTCCAATACTTTGGCTACTTGATGCAAGAACTGACTTGCTGGAAAAGACCCTGATGCTGGGAAACACAGAAGGCAGAAGGAAAAGGGGGTGACAGAGAAAGAGATGGTTGGATGGCATCACCGATTCAATGGACATGAGTTTGAGCAAGCTCCAGGAGATAGTGAAGGGCAGGGAAACCTGGTGTGCTACAGCCCATGGGGTTGCAAAGAGTGGGACATGACTGAGTGACTGAACTGAATTGAAGGAAATATTAACTAAATGTACTGAGGAAACCAATAGTTACC
The DNA here is from genome assembly GCA_022376925.1 of Tragulus kanchil. Taxonomy (NCBI): domain Eukaryota; kingdom Metazoa; phylum Chordata; class Mammalia; order Artiodactyla; family Tragulidae; genus Tragulus; species Tragulus kanchil. Next base: position 125,640,577 of record JAIOJX010000026.1, read on the forward strand.
TGAGTCATACAAAATAAGTAAACTGGGAAATAACATACAAGGTTTAATACATAAAAAGCATGAGTGATTTTGCCTTGGCTTAATTTATAAACTCAGAAAAGTCTTTGCCAAATGCCTTATACAAATCTTTGAAGACGCAATAAGTTAAAATTCTAAAGTTATAAAACAGAACTTGATAAATTACACTTCAATTTGATAAAAAATCTTGCCACTGATTTTAGTAACTTTAGGTGACAAAACCAGAAAAACTAAACGACCACCTTTGTCTTGCAAATGTCTAAGCCAGGGTGAGAGGACAGGCTGCAAGGACCTAGACTAAGCCCAATTAAGCAGGCAAGATCCGTAAGACAAAAAACCCCAAAAGGTGGCAGTTTTAAGTCTAACCTGTTGAGAATGTTCCCTCAGCCGAACCTTACAGGCAGTAACCCTTAATCATCTGAACAAGCAACTTTTCCGTATTCCAAGTATCTGTTACCTAGGAAGCTTACGTCTTTTGCTTTCGCGTACTGTTCAGGGGACTCTCCCGGCAAGCGTGCTGAAGCGGTTTTCCATTCGCTTCTCCAGTGGACACGTGTCATCAGAACCCTCCACCAGGACCTGCCTGTCTTCGGTGGCCCTACAGGGTATGGTTGGGAGTTTCACTGAGTTATGCAAAGCTGTGGTCCCTGTGATCAGTTTGGCTAGTTTTCTGTGATTGTGGTGTCCATTCTCTCTGCCCGCCGATGGATAAGAGGCACGCACAGGGATAGGAGGGACTGGCCGTGGGGAAAACTGGCTGGGGGGCAAGGCCGCGTTCAGTTAGTCTTTAACCCAGTTTTCAGTTGATGGGTGGGGCTGTGTTCCTTCCCTGTAGTTTGGCCTGAGGCTAGTCTACGGCAGGGAGTCTTTGGTCCAGGTCTACCATAGACTGGCCTACCGTAGACTGGCCTAAGGTTCTCTTTCAAAAGGCTCTATGCAAGCACATGGGCCTCCAAGGACTGCTGTGATCAGTGCCCCTGACCCCTGATGCTGGGAAAGACTGAAGGCACTAGGAGAACAGGGCGACAGAGGATGAGCCGGTTGGAGGGCATTGCTGATTGAATGGACATGAGTTTGAGCAAATTTTGGGAGACACCGAAAGCCAGGGCGCCTGGCATGCTGCAGTCCACAGGTCACAGTCAGACATGACTGAACAAAGTCTATAACAGTAGTGCAATGCCTGGCTCGTATCTAAGGCTCTAGTAAAGCCTGAGATCTCTGGTTTGCTTATGTCTGTGTACGCATCATACAGATGAAATATCTCTGCGTCTAAAAGGTATTGTTTATAAATGGACCTATAAAGAGCTCTATCTAATTTTAATAAAAAGCGTTTGCATTTAAAGAAAACTTGCCAAGATAACTTTCCGGTTCACCTGAACTGGGAAGTATTCAACATTAAGCTAAATCCTGATATTATATTTAAGTTTGTGGATCTAAATTAACATAGATATCATTAAGAATCATCAGAATTAAGTATAATACTTTATTTTACTTAGGTCTAATAAATAAGACCTTACTAATCTCTTATAAAATAGTAACTGGACATGATGAAACTTCAAGGTAAATGTATATGAGATAAAAATTTTGGGATGAAAACTTTAAACATTTTACAAATGCTTAATTAATATGATCTTTCCAGATGTCTGGTAACCTAAGAGTCCAAGGCTGTGCCAAGTTCAGCAAAGTGCAGGAAGTTTGCTTATTTAAAGGATACTGAGACATCAATTACTACAAAAGATTAAACTTACAAGTATTTGAGAATATTAACAAAAACATCTGGTATCACCTGAAATATTTTCTATAAGAAAACAAATGTTCTTAGAAATGATCACTGGTATTTATGCTCCCCAGCTACATAATGCTGATGTAAAGGTCAGTTCTTGGTTGCGGAGGAAAGTAGGATGTGTGTTTCGGTACAGAAGGCAGAGGGAAGGGACAGCCCTCTATGAAGGGACAAGGAGGCAGGTCTGACCTACAGGCGACTGTTGCAAGACGGGAACGAGGTGACAGGTACAGAAAGTGTAAGAAGCTTTGCGGAAAGTGGACCCTGAGAAACGATGCTTGTACATGGCTATAACTAAGTCTAAAATAAATTTAAGTGTTTATCTTTAAATGAATTTAAAAGTAAGCTGGTGCAAAACCTTTTTGGCTTTTCTCTCTGTTAAGAGGACATGGTTTCTTCAGATGTTGAACTGCCTTTGAAAATAGGTTTTTAAGTTTATTTATCTCTTAAGTGATCTGTTCTATATTTGCCACTGGGGTGGCACTATCAGTAAGCAGTCAAATCTAATTTTAATAGAAAAGATCTCTGGTTTGCTTATGTCTGTGTACGCATCATACAGATGAAATATCTCTGCGTCTAAAAGGTATTGTTTATAAATGGACCTATAAAGAGCTCTATCTAATTTTAATAAAAAGCGTTTGCATTTAAAGAAAACTTGCCAAGATAACTTTCCGGTTCACCTGAACTGGGAAGTATTCAACATTAAGCTAAATCCTGATATTATATTTAAGTTTGTGGATCTAAATTAACATAGATATCATTAAGAATCATCAGAATTAAGTATAATACTTTATTTTACTTAGGTCTAATAAATAAGACCTTACTAATCTCTTATAAAATAGTAACTGGACATGATGAAACTTCAAGGTAAATGTATATGAGATAAAAATTTTGGGATGAAAACTTTAAACATTTTACAAATGCTTAATTAATATGATCTTTCCAGATGTCTGGTAACCTAAGAGTCCAAGGCTGTGCCAAGTTCAGCAAAGTGCAGGAAGTTTGCTTATTTAAAGGATACTGAGACATCAATTACTACAAAAGATTAAACTTACAAGTATTTGAGAATATTAACAAAAACATCTGGTATCACCTGAAATATTTTCTATAAGAAAACAAATGTTCTTAGAAATGATCACTGGTATTTATGCTCCCCAGCTACATAATGCTGATGTAAAGGTCAGTTCTTGGTTGCGGAGGAAAGTAGGATGTGTGTTTCGGTACAGAAGGCAGAGGGAAGGGACAGCCCTCTATGAAGGGACAAGGAGGCAGGTCTGACCTAGAGGCGCCTGTCGCCCGAGGGGAACGAGGTGACAGGTACAGAAAGTGTAAGAAGCTTTGCGGAAAGTGGACCCTGAGAAACGATGCTTGTACATGGCTATAACTAAGTCTAAAATAAATTTAAGTGTTTATCTTTAAATGAATTTAAAAGTAAGCTGGTGCAAAACCTTTTTGGCTTTTCTCTCTGTTAAGAGGACATGGTTTCTTCAGATGTTGAACTGCCTTTGAAAATAGGTTTTTAAGTTTATTTATCTCTTAAGTGATCTGTTCTATATTTGCCACTGAAATCCTTTACTCTTACTTAGGCTATATGAAAAGCTATTGTTAGACAATGACCTATAATCCTATCTGAGTTAGTTCCAAACCTTTTTGATATTTGTTGGCAAAACTTCCTAAATCATTCTAATGAAACACTTTTGACTTCTAGCTAACTTTGGGATGCTTCAGAGGGTCCCTTTAACATCCCAAAGTGAGATATTACACTAATTAGGTTCATTGTGTATTCCGAATTACATGGGAAGTATTGTCAAGTGAGTAAAAAGTCTTGGGTAATACTGTATGGTAAATGTTACTAATACAGATATCCTAGAAGCTATCGGAGCTCCTAAAGTGCTGATATGTCCAGGTAAAATGTTATCAGTCCTAATTTTGGTTATGATTTAAAGTGTTGTCACAGCACTAGCCAAGTTTCTTGCAAAAATGCTTCCTCTTCACACAGACTTACAGAAAGGATTTTTGGACAAATACAAATTTCTGAACGAGGCAAGAAATTAGATTCTAATGGAAAACCGGATGATTTCATAAAGGTTAATAACAAAAGGACTGAATAAACTATACCCTTAAATGATCTATATTTATTTTCTCTGTAATCTTGGTTAAATGAATAGGTATTGTTTTAGTGACTTTTGATCCTGTTATAAAATCTATCTGATATTTCTAATAAACTTCCCAACTATCAAAATCTAAGCTTTTTAGCCTTCAGTTGACCCTAGGATGGATACTTTGAAGGCACCTCAGAGACAGATGCTGACTTTATTTGGTATTTTTAAAACAAAAACCCTGTGAAGTGATTGAAAATAAACTTTAGGTTGTAATATATAAATAAATGTCATGAATACAGATATTCTAAAATGTATGTGGAACCCCTAATATCTGATATGTCCTGATATAATGTTATCAGTCATAGTTCTAGTGATTATACTAAAAAACATATTCGTTTCCTAACTGCATTGTGCTCAAATCTTTAACCATGCAGAAGGGCCATGGAACAATCAGTAGGGAAATTGCTTTTAGAAAGAGTGATTCTGGGCTTCCCTGGTGGTCCAGTGGGTAAAGTGTACACCTTGCAGTGCAAGGGGTACTGGTTTGATCCCTGGGGGGCGGCAAGTTGACCAACTGAAATCCTCTCCTCTTACCTCGGCTATATGAAAAGCTATTGTTAGACAATGACCTATAATCCTATCTGAGTTAGTTCCAAACCTTTTTGATATTTGTTGGCAAAACTTCCTAAATCATTCTAATGAAACACTTTTGACTTCTAGCTAACTTTGGGATGCTTCAGAGGGTCCCTTTAACATCCCAAAGTGAGATATTACACTAATTAGGTTCATTGTGTATTCCGAATTACATGGGAAGTATTGTCAAGTGAGTAAAAAGTCTTGGGTAATACTGTATGGTAAATGTTACTAATACAGATATCCTAGAAGCTATACGGAGCTCCTAAAGTGCTGATATGTCCAGGTAAAATGTTATCAGTCCTAATTTTGGTTATGATTTAAAGTGTTGTCACAGCACTAGCCAAGTTTCTTGCAAAAATGCTTCCTCTTCACACAGACTTACAGAAAGGATTTTTGGACAAATACAAATTTCTGAACGAGGCAAGAAATTAGATTCTAATGGAAAACCGGATGATTTCATAAAGGTTAATAACAAAAGGACTGAATAAACTATACCCTTAAATGATCTATATTTATTTTCTCTGTAATCTTGGTTAAATGAATAGGTATTGTTTTAGTGACTTTTGATCCTGTTATAAAATCTATCTGATATTTCTAATAAACTTCCCAACTATCAAAATCTAAGCTTTTTAGCCTTCAGTTGACCCTAGGATGGATACTTTGAAGGCACCTCAGAGACAGATGCTGACTTTATTTGGTATTTTTAAAACAAAAACCCTGTGAAGTGATTGAAAATAAACTTTAGGTTGTAATATATAAATAAATGTCATGAATACAGATATTCTAAAATGTATGTGGAACCCCTAATATCTGATATGTCCTGATATAATGTTATCAGTCATAGTTCTAGTGATTATACTAAAAAACATATTCGTTTCCTAACTGCATTGTGCTCAAATCTTTAACCATGCAGAAGGGCCATGGAACAATCAGTAGGGAAATTGCTTTTAGAAAGAGTGATTCTGGGCTTCCCTGGTGGTCCAGTGGGTAAAGAGTCCACCTTGCAGTGCAAGGGGTACTGGTTTGATCCCTGGCCGGGGAAGATCCCATGTGCCGCGGAGGAGCTGGACTGGTATGTCCAATTACGGGCCAGTGCTCTGGAGCGCATGCGTCCAGAGCCGGTGCTCTGCAACGAGAGGTCACTGCAATGGGAGGACCACACTGGTCCAGCCAGCTCAGTAGCTGGACACATCGGTCCAGGTGCTCTGCAGCACGTGGGATCTTCCCGGGCCAGGGGTCGAATTGGTGCTGTTGCACTGCAAGGTGGACTCTCTACCCACTGGACCAGCAGGGAAGCCCTATTACAGTTTTAATCAAATCATTGACAAATCATTCTAAGCCTGTTTCTAAAGCTTATCATACTGTAGTAATCTATCTTCAAAGGAAGATAAGGTGTTCCCTCACAACCAGGAGATTATGTATGTTAAAAAAGACATCATTTCAAGGACTCCTCCAGCCTACACGGATGGGCCTTTAACGGGGTCCTCTGACGAGCTCATGCATGGCAGCACTGAAGGGAACCAACTCGTGGATTCCTATTTCCCACCTGAAAAGGGTTCCTACACCAGACTGGTCTAGAGAGACAGGCTGACCTTTAAACGCTGCTTAAAACAACGCTATGATAATAAGCAAACATCAACAACCGGATGAGAAGAGGACGTAAGCAACAGAGAGCTGTCCCAAGATGCTGGACCTGACCCGTAGGACTGTTCACAAGTTTTCGTCTTGGTTTCTTGGACTCTTACACAGGAATCAAGTGGTGTTTTTTGTTTTTTTTTTTTTCCCCTATCATGGGCATGATCTTATACAAATTTTAGAGACCAATAAAGTTGTCAGGTTTGTGCTCAATGACCTGCATCCAGTACTTCTGATTTACCTTGATGGATTACTCCCTTCCAAGGCTCTGATCGGATGGCTTTTTGAAAGTTTATTTTAGGACAAAAGAAGTGGTAAGTCTGTCTGGCCTACCACGGATATCACTGGATGGAAACCATTCACTTGGCCAATCAAACACATTTACTAATCCTGGCCATAAATAGGAATTTCCCCTTAAGATTACTCTAGCTCAGTAAGAATAACCGGCTAAATTTCAGTCAACAATGTAAACTCCAGACTATTAGGAGTGAGGCTTCCTCAGTTATGAGATGGATTTATCTGGCTAACACCAGGCCATGGTAATATAAACCTAAGGACCTCCCTATGTTGGGAACAATTATATCATACCAAAGGTAACCAGCCTATTAACGCTAGAAAATTAGGCTGGGTGTCTTATAAAAACTGGCCAGCACCTCACAGAACTTAATGACTCTGTGGGTCCAATCTATGATCCTGTTTCCACCAGGCTGGCTGCGAGGACGGGGCGCTTTAGGATTCCTTTGGGCTCCAGGCTCCTTATGTACAAACTTAGACTCCAGCAAAGTGACCCTCAACACCACCCTGATGGGCCAGGAGGCCTGTCTGTCACTGCTATGATCACTCAGCAGCTGTTTGTAATCTTCACATCTTCACTAGGACTGAAAAATGCTACTTCTCACATTAAAGCCTTAACAAAATTCACCCAAAAGACATGAAAATGATAACAACCAGGCTCTCAGTCTACCAAATTCTGAGGCTTCTATGATGAAAAATGCTGTCTTACCAAGTCGTATGGCCCTTGTACAGCATCTCAGGGGGACACCTGTGCTGTAATTCAGGCTTAATGCTGTGTTTATATTCCCGACGAAGCCGCCAATGGACGATGTTTCAGATGGTTTGGTTCTGAAAGCTCATGGCTTACATTTCTATTTGTAACTTTAATCACATTATTAGCTGTGTTACTTGTAATCTGATTATAAGACTGTTGTCTTTTGTATTATGTGATATATAACCAGGCCTCCAAGACAAATTAATGATAACATCTTTAAAAAACAGATCACGTTTGTAGTATAAGGTAACAGTAGCAGTGCGGCTCTAGGTAAGAGAAGACGCAACAAAGTAACTATTTCCTGGACCCGATCAGGTTAAAAGACAGGATCCAGAGACTCTTTTATTATTTACCAATGGGCCTAATGCAGAAAATGACACCTTCAGAGACTCATCAGCGAGGACCCTCACCTGATCTGGGCTGAGCCTCCAAGCCCCATGGAACCAAAAAACCCCAAAAGGTCATGAAATGTCTCCCCCACACAGTCGCATTCACAGCCACGGAAAGAGACTATGAAATGGAAGTATCTCCTGCCATATTAACAAGAAAGGTCCGTCCAGCCGTCAACGATTGCTGGCCTGTAACAGTGGATGAGGCCTCCCCAGAAGGCCGTCCGGCAGGCACTGTCCCTGCAGGGGACTGCAGGAGCGCAAGCAGCAGGGGAGCCAGGCTGCAGGGCCACCCCGCGGGCTGGGAGCGGACGAAAGGAAGGAGCTCGGGGAGCCCGGAGGCGGGCGGGCAGCTTTGCTGCACAGAACCCTGCGTTCCTCAGCCAGATACCTGATCTTCGCTGTTCAGGCTGTCTGCTCCCTTTGTTACAAACTTGTACACAGTCTAACTTCCTTGGAGCCGTTTGCTGAGGGCTACTGAGATGCTCCGCCGGGCTCTGAGTCCTGAACATTCCCACCAAACAAAAGAACTCTCTGATGTTCAGGCTGTGACTGGATTTTTCAGTTGACAGCCCAGATAAGGAGAGGCTGCAAGTAAACCAGAGGAACCCTGATGGCTGGCTAGTGGCGTATACGTTGGCATACTAACATTTGGAAGCGTCTACAATAATTTAAAATGCGCACGCCCCATTGTTTCATTTCTCAGCGCTTAACCCTTCAAAATAAAACACACTTTCACACACGCACATTTGTTGCAGGAAGGCTCCGGGAGATTTCAGCAGCCTCGTGCTGCAGAGAAATCAACATGCCCACGAACAAGAAGGGGTGCATTTTGGGATTTCCCCAATCAGCTGAGGGAAGCACCTCTTGTGCACGAATGCTTTCTCAACCCCCTCTAACCCACTGCCCATTTTACTAACATATTTCCTTAATAAAACACAGCTCTAATGACCAGAACAGTGACTGGTACTGAAGGGCTCAGTAAGACAGAAAGACGCTCGGAGCTTCCCAGGTAGCTCAGTGGGAAAGCATCGCCTGTCAATGCAGGAGACGCGGGTGCCGGCCCCGGGTCAGGACGATCACCTGGAGGAGGAAGTGGCTACTCACTCCAGTCTTCTTACCTGGAGAATCCCATGGACAGTGGATCAAGGGAGAAGGAGAGAAAGAGAAAAGACAAAAGGAGGAAGGAAGGAAAAGAGAATGTAGGGAGAAGAGGAAGAAGATAGCAGGATCACTGGAAAGGGGCCTAGCGGTCCCAAGCTAGTGGGTGCTTTTCTGACTGGCTGAACCAGAATCTTACCCGGGCTGGGGGGCCTGGGTCGCTGAGCTCCCCTGAGGCTGAGAGCCACCTCCAGGCCTCGGCTAGCAGACACGGGGCTGCGGCCTGGTGACCGGGACTCAGACGCAGAGCCGGCAGGCCTGGCGGCTCGGGGGAGGCTGTCCCTCCACCCGGGCGGGGGCCAGCTCCCGGCGCTCCAGCCTGCGGCGCAGAGGTCCCCTGTCACAGCCCAGCCATTCCTCAGGGCTCTAATCCGCGGACCAGAGGTGTGGAGCCCACCACCCACCGTCACAGAGTAATCAAGACACCTGCGTTCAAACCTCTAACCCTCTTCCAAGTCTTTAGGGAGGCGAGGGCGTCCTGGGGGCTCTTGGATGTAGATGGGTGGCTAGGCTCCTTTTACAAATAATGTAAACTATCCTCCCTGGGGAAATCATTCACGGTAGTCTTATTTAGAATGTGAATGATAGGCATGCCAGGGGATGAAGAATAGAGTCAATAAAATACTGCCGTTCCTCCCAGAAGAGTTGATTCTGCTGTAGCGATTGTACCCCTTCTCCTGGGCCCATGAACCCAGCACTGACGGAGATAACGCTTTTAAGAGTTATGGTGAAAACATAAACCATGGAAATGAGAACAAGGAATCAGACCCTCTGTACCCTACACACTGGGACTAAGTACTGTATATACTGAGACTGAAATGCATTTCAATAGATGGTAGGGAAACATCTGTTCCATGGTGCATTTTACAGACACGAGAAACGACCTGACTTAAGTGAACTCTGGGAGGCACGTGGAGAAGCGCCGGGCTGGGCAGAGGCGGCGCAAGCGTCTGCAGCTGCTTTTATGGCTGTGGCTGGTGCTACTGTCGTCTGTCTGTGGGGCTGGATTCACAGCCTTAACGCATCTAAACGGCCCCCTGCTGGATCCGGGACACCACAGCGAGCCCCTCAGCAGACGCAAGTTCACGCGCTGATTGGCTCCGAAACGGAAACTAGCCGGCGCCCCCTCTCCCCACAGCGTTCACACCCTGTCCTGGCACCCGCTCGGACTCTGCGTGGACCACGTTTCTAACAGACGTGTTCCTTTCGCATATAGAGGAAAACCAAAGGCAGGCCAGGGGACAGGGCCGAAGGAGGGAGAGAGAAAGACAGAAGAAAGTGCTAGAAGTCTGTGCGGGTGCCGGAGGGTCCCGTCGTCTTCTTTGCAGTGATCTCTCTGTCGGGAGTCAGGCTTGCTTTCCACGGCTGAATTGTTGATGACACAGGAAGAAGATGCTGCTGCTTGCTTTGTGTCTGAGTCCAGCTCTTGCGCCTGTTTCTAACAGCGCCAGGTCACGGCAGACTGGGCGAGCAGAGAACAAGGCACCTGGACCCACTCTGTGCGGCGTCAGGCCCGCCCAGCAGCGACCTCGGCCGCGGGACTCCACACTGAGCCCCGGCACGCGGCTCCCGGGCAGGCTCCCTGACCCAGAGAGCTCCGGGCTGCCCAGCGGGGGTGCCCGCGGACAGAGCTCATCTGTGCATGGAGCTGCTCACGGCTGCCTCTGGCTTGGGCTCTCCTCCCTTGAGTGTCTTCACTCTGGGCTGGTCACAGGGACGCCCGCCGCGCAGGCAGGAACAGGGCTGGACTCCCGCGGCGGGAGGTGCTCCCCCAGCAGTGCTCAGACACCACGCTGCAGCAGAGCGTCCGCGGCGGCAGGAGGTGCTCCCTCAGCGGGAGGTGCTCCCCCGGCAGGAGGTGCTCCCCCGGCGGTGCTCAGACACCACGCTGCAGCAGAGCGTCCGCGGCGGCAGGAGGTGCTCCCTCAGCGGGAGGTGCTCCCCCGGCAGGAGGTGCTCCCCCGGCGGTGCTCAGACACCACGCTGCAGCAGAGCGTCCACGGCGGCAGGAGGTGCTCCCCCAGCGGGAGGTGCTCCTCCGGCGGTGCTCAGACACCACGCTGCAGCAGAGCGTCCGCGGCGGCAGGAGGTGCTCCCTCAGCGGGAGGTGCTCCCCCGGCAGGAGGTGCTCCCCCGGCGGTGCTCAGACACCACGCTGCAGCAGAGCGTCCGCGGCGGCAGGAGGTGCTCCCCCAGCGGGAGGTGCTCCTCCGGCGGTGCTCAGACACCACGCTGCAGCAGAGCGTCCGCGGCGGCAGGAGGTGCTCCCGCGGCGGAAAGTGCTCCCGCGGCAGGAGGTGCTCCCCCGGCGGTGCTCAGACACCGCGCTGCAGCAGAGTGTCCGAGGCGCTTTCCTTAAGCACACAGATGCCCAGAACCACCCGCACAGACTTCACCCTGCGGCCAGGCGGCTCGCGCTAGGGGCGCTTCTGACGCCCCTGCCGACCCCGGCCGCTGAGACGGCGAGAGGAGCTGGCTGCCTCCCCACCGCTCCCCACGCGGATCTGGGAGCCTTGTTCCCTTTCTACCCGCCGTCAAGGCAACCGGTCCGTCCTGTCAGCCTCACTGGAGGACAGGCTCCCGAAGGAGCTCAGCCACTGGGCGGGCGGGCTCACCCTCAGCCTCTCGGCTCAGGTGCGAGGTGACCCCTCGGAAGGGCCGATGCTGGACCCCCGGACACTCCTGCAGGCCGTCAGGCCACTGCTGGTTTGGCCACTGTCCCCTTTACCATCTCACAGGGGTGGTTTCTCCTGTTGGAAACCTAGACTGTGTGGGAAGCTTCCTTCTTGCTGACCATGCGGTGTGGCCCGTGGGGTCTTAGTTCCCCAACCAGGGACTGGACCCACGCCCTCTCAGTGGAAGCATGGCGTCTTACCGGCAGACCACCAGGGCAGTCCCTGTATATGGTGAGCTTCTATTCCAGAAGTTGACACACTTTTCTGTCATGGGCTAGACAGAAAATATTTTGCCCTCTGCAGGTCAAATAATCTTGGTCACGATGACTCACTTCTGACACTCTCATCACAGAAGCTGCCAGAAACAGACCATGAACATATGCGTGTGGACGTGTGCTGATAAAACTTCACTTACAGAAAACAGGCTGTGTTAGTCTGTGTGGGTGGCTATAACAAAACAGCCAGGCTTAAACAACAGAACTACATTTCTCTGCAGTTCTGGAGGCTGGAAGCTAAGATCGAGGTGCCAGAAAACAAGGCTTCTGACGAGAATCCTCTTCTGGCTAGAGGACAACTCTGTCTGCATACGGCTCTTCCTCGGGGGCCCGGGTGCTTCTCTCTTGCACGGAGTGCCAGTTGCTTAGCTGTGTCCCAGTCTTTGGGACCCCTGAACTGTAGCCCGCCAGGCTCCTCTGCCCGTGGAATTCTCCAGGCAAGAACACTGGAGTGGGTGGTCACTTCCCTCTCCAGGTCATATAAGGAGACCAACCCCAGTTGACCAGGGCCCTACCCTTATGACCTCATCTAATTCTAATTACCTCCCAAAAGCCTCACTTCCAAACATCATCAATGTTGAGGCTTAGGATTTCAACACATACATTGTCAGGGAGACAACATTCAGCTCGTAACACATGTGTTGGGTGAGACGTAGCCTGAAAGCCATTGGTGCGGACCTCTGTGCCATTCTACCCAGATCCGGTGACTTTTACATGATGAAACCCGTCACCAATCCTTCCTCTCCAGGCCTACAAAAGAAGCAAACTGCCAACAGTTTGGAACGTCTACTACCTTCTGCAGAATAGCTGTGGCTTCACGGGGGGCTCAGTGGTGAAGAGTCCACCTGCCAACGCTGGGGACACAGGCTCAACCCCGTGGCTCAGGAAGAGCCCACGTGCCGCAGCCACTGAGCCCGTGCGTCCGAGTCAGGGCAGCTGCCACCGTCAGAGGCACACACAGCCCCTGGAGAAGGCCGCCTGCAGCAACAAAGACCCAGAGCAGCCAGGAAGAAACAACCGAATGATGCATGGGAAAAAGGCCCGGGATGGTGAGCAGAAGGAATGGATGGCTGGATAACCATCAAGAGGAGGGCACCGGAACCCACCCAAAAGACGCTCCCCTCACAAGGACCAAGAAGAAGTTGCCATAAAAGAGTAGGAGGGGCGCAACACCAATAAAATCAAATCCTGCAGCCACTGGTGGGCGGCCCACACACTGGAGAACAGTGGCCGAAGAAGTTCCACACTGTTTCCAGGCTCTAGGCCCCACTCCAGGCTGCCGTGCCTAGGGGTCCAGCCACGGGAGCTGACTTTGAGGGTCAGCGGGATTTGCTCCAGAGCTTCCACAGGACCGGGGAAACAACAGACTCCTGGCGTGCACCAGCTAAAGCCTGTGTGCACCGGGACCCAGGGGACAGGAGCGGCGACCCCTCAAGAGACTGAGCCAGACCTGCCTGTGAGTGCTCGAGGGCCCCTGCAGAGGGGTAGGGTGGCAGCGGCCCACCAAGGGGACGGACGGGGCACTGGCACCGGCGGTTCTGGGAGAAACATCTCAGCCAAGTCCTCTCGGAGGTCACCAACGCCCCACCGTAGAGCCTGCAGACTCCAGGACGGCACTGCCGCAGGCCAAGCAGCTAACAGGGAGGGCATGCAGCCCGCCCCAACCAGACAGCGGGATCACAGCTTCACTGAGCACAGCCCTGCCCACCAGAGCAGGACACAGCTCTGACCACAGCCAGGCCCTCCTATCAGGAAGCTCACACCAGCCTCTTATTCTCACCGCCAGGGGGCAGACAGAAGAAATAAGAGCTACACTCCCATCCACCTCTACAACCAACACCACAATCACAGAAAGCTACCCCAAATGAAAAGAAATACAAGTATGTTCCAGATGAAGGAAGAAGATAAATCCCCAGAAAAACAACTAAATGAAGTGGAGATGGGCACCCTCCCAGAAAAATAATTCAGAATAATGATAGTGAAGATGATCCAGGATCTTGGAAAAGGAATGGAGAAGATGCAAGAAATGTTTACCAAAGATCTAAAACAAAGACAGAGACGAGCAAATACTACAGAAGGAATCAATAGCAGAGTAACTGAGGCAGAAGAATGGATAAGTGACCTGGAAGACAGAATGGTGGAAATCAACGCTGCAAAACAGAATACAGGAAAAGGAATGAAAAGAAATGAAGACAGCCTAAGAGACCTCCAGGACGTTACACACATCCATATGCATGTCACGGTTACTCAGAAGAAGGAGACAGACAGAGGATCTGAGAGAGTGTTTTGAGGTAACAGCTGAAAACTTCCCCCAACACAGTAAAAGGAAACAGCCAACCAAGTCCAGGAAAAACAGTCTCCGACCAGATAAACCCAAGGAGGAACACACTGAGACACACAGTACTCAAACTGACAAAAATTAAGGACAAAGAAATTATTAAAAGCAACAAGGGAAAAAAGACAAGTAACAAACAAAGTAAAACTCATAAGGTTACCAGCTGATTTCCCAACAGAAACTCTACAAACCAGAAAGGAATGGCATTCCTTTGTATGTTACTTATCTTTAGCAGGGCTTCCCTGGTGGTCCAGTGGGTAAAGAGTCCGCCTTGCAGTGCAAGGGACATCGGTTTGATCCCTGGCCCAGGAAGATACCACGTGCTGCAGAGCGGCTGGACCAGTGTGTCCAGTTATGAGCCAGTGCTGGTGTGCTCAGAGCTAGTGCTCTGCAGCAAGAGAGGCCACTGCAATGGGAGGCCCACACAGGCTGAAGAATAAAGATGGATGAAAAATAAAGAAAAAGAGGTCAAAATTAAAAAAAAAATCCTTGGATTACTGAAGAAATCAAAGAAGAAATTAAAAAATAACCTAGAGACAAATTAAAACAAAAGCAAAACATACGGGATGCAGCAAAAACAGTTCTAAGAGAGAAGTTTATAGCAATCTAATCTTACCTCAAGAAATGAAGAAAGTCTCAAATAAACAACCTTACACCTAAAACAACTAGAGAAGAACAAAGGCTAAAGTTAGTAGAGGGAAATCATAATGATCAGAGCCTAAATCACTGAAACAGAGACAAAACAATTGCAAAGATCAATGAAACTTAAAGTTGGTTCTTTGAAAAGACAAACAAGATTGATAAGCCTTTAGCAAGACACATGAAGAAAAAAAGGGAGAGGATTCAAATCAGTAAAACTAGAAATGAAAAAGAAGTTACAACTGACACCCTAGAAATAGCAAAGATCATAGAAGACTACTATGAACACATGCATGCCAATAAAATGGACAACCTGGATGAAGTGGACAAACTCATAGAAAGGTACAGTCTCCCTCGACTGAACCAGGAAGAAACAAGAAACAGGAACAGAACAACCTTAACACGGAAACTGAAACGGATTAAAAACCTCCCAACAACAAAAGCTCAGGACTTACCAACTTCACAGGCAAATTTTATCAAACATTTAGAGAAAAAAGACAAGTAACAAACAAAGTAAAACTCATAAGGTTACCAGCTGATTTCCCAACAGAAACTCTACAAACCAGAAAGGAATGGCATTCCTTTGTATGTTACTTATCTTTAGCAGGGCTTCCCTGGTGGTCCAGTGGGTAAAGAGTCCGCCTTGCAGTGCAAGGGACATCGGTTTGATCCCTGGCCCAGGAAGATACCACGTGCTGCAGAGCGGCTGGACCAGTGTGTCCAGTTATGAGCCAGTGCTGGTGTGCTCAGAGCTAGTGCTCTGCAGCAAGAGAGGCCACTGCAATGGGAGGCCCACACAGGCTGAAGAATAAAGATGGATGAAAAATAAAGAAAAAGAGGTCAAAATTAAAAAAAAAATCCTTGGATTACTGAAGAAATCAAAGAAGAAATTAAAAAATAACCTAGAGACAAATTAAAACAAAAGCAAAACATACGGGATGCAGCAAAAACAGTTCTAAGAGAGAAGTTTATAGCAATCTAATCTTACCTCAAGAAATGAAGAAAGTCTCAAATAAACAACCTTACACCTAAAACAACTAGAGAAGAACAAAGGCTAAAGTTAGTAGAGGGAAATCATAATGATCAGAGCCTAAATCACTGAAACAGAGACAAAACAATTGCAAAGATCAATGAAACTTAAAGTTGGTTCTTTGAAAAGACAAACAAGATTGATAAGCCTTTAGCAAGACACATGAAGAAAAAAAGGGAGAGGATTCAAATCAGTAAAACTAGAAATGAAAAAGAAGTTACAACTGACACCCTAGAAATAGCAAAGATCATAGAAGACTACTATGAACACATGCATGCCAATAAAATGGACAACCTGGATGAAGTGGACAAACTCATAGAAAGGTACAGTCTCCCTCGACTGAACCAGGAAGAAACAAGAAACAGGAACAGAACAACCTTAACACGGAAACTGAAACGGATTAAAAACCTCCCAACAACAAAAGCTCAGGACTTACCAACTTCACAGGCAAATTTTATCAAACATTTAGAGAAAAACTAACACCAACTGTTTCAAAAAGTCATAGAAGAAAACTTCTCAACTCATTTTATGAGGTTGCCATCACCCTAATACCAAAACGAAAGATACCACACACCAAAAGGGAAAAAACAGGCCAATATCACTGATGAATACAGATGGAAAAATTCTCAGCAAAATACTAGCAATCCGTATCCAACAGGGCATTACAAAGATCATACACCGTGATCAAGGGAGACTCACCCCAGGCACGCAAGGACTTTTCAACATCTGCAGATCAACGTGATCCACCATATCAGCAAAATCAAGAATTAAAACCGTACAATCATCTCAGCAGATGCCAAAAGAGCTTTCGACAAAACTCAGCACCCACTTATGACAAAACCTTTCCAGAAAGCGGGCACAGAGGGCACGTACCTCCACATAACAAAGGGCAACAGGACAAACCTACAGGCACGGCATCACACTCGACGGTGAAAAGCTGAACGCATTCCCTCTAAGGTCAGGAATAAGACAAGGATGGCCACGTTCACCACTTTTATTCAACACAGATTTGGATGTCCTAGCTAAGCAATCAGAGAAGGAAAAGAAGTAAAGGGAATCCAAAGTGGAAAAGAAGGAGTTAAACTGTCCCCGTCTGCAGATGACACGAGACTGTACGTGGGCTCGGTTCAGCCGCTCAGTCCCGTCTGCCTCGTGGCGACGCCGCGCACTGCAGCTGCCGGGCTTCCCCGCCCGTCACCGTCTCCCGGAGCCTGGTCAGACTCACGTCCACTGGCTCACTGATGCCGTCCAACCACCTCACCCTCTGCGTCCTCTTCTCCTCTGTCTTCCGTTTTCCCCAGCGTCAGGCCCTTTCCCAGTGAGTTGTCTCTTCACACCAGGCGGCCAAAGTGCTGGGACTTCAGCTTCAGCATCAGTCCTTCCAATGAATATTCAAGTCTGATTTCCTTAGAATTGACTGGTTTGATGTCCTTGCTGTTCAAAGGACTCTCAAGAGGCGTCTCCAACACCACAGTTCAGAGGTATCAGTGCTCTGGTGCTCGGCTCTATGGTCCAGTTCTCACATCCCGAGCTCAGGACTTACCAACTTCACAGGCAAATTTTATCAAACATTTAGAGAAAACTAACACCAACTGTTTCAAAAAGTCATAGAAGAAAACTTCTCAACTCATTTTATGAGGTTGCCATCACCCTAATACCAAAACGAAAGATACCACACACCAAAAGGGAAAAAACAGGCCAATATCACTGATGAATACAGATGGAAAAATTCTCAGCAAAATACTAGCAATCCGTATCCAACAGGGCATTACAAAGATCATACACCGTGATCAAGGGAGACTCACCCCAGGCACGCAAGGACTTTTCAACATCTGCAGATCAACGTGATCCACCATATCAGCAAAATCAAGAATTAAAACCGTACAATCATCTCAGCAGATGCCAAAAGAGCTTTCGACAAAACTCAGCACCCACTTATGACAAAACCTTTCCAGAAAGCGGGCACAGAGGGCACGTACCTCCACATAACAAAGGGCAACAGGACAAACCTACAGGCACGGCATCACACTCGACGGTGAAAAGCTGAACGCATTCCCTCTAAGGTCAGGAATAAGACAAGGATGGCCACGTTCACCACTTTTATTCAACACAGATTTGGATGTCCTAGCTAAGCAATCAGAGAAGGAAAAGAAGTAAAGGGAATCCAAAGTGGAAAAGAAGGAGTTAAACTGTCCCCGTCTGCAGATGACACGAGACTGTACGTGGGCTCGGTTCAGCCGCTCAGTCCCGTCTGCCTCGTGGCGACGCCGCGCACTGCAGCTGCCGGGCTTCCCCGCCCGTCACCGTCTCCCGGAGCCTGGTCAGACTCACGTCCACTGGCTCACTGATGCCGTCCAACCACCTCACCCTCTGCGTCCTCTTCTCCTCTGTCTTCCGTTTTCCCCAGCGTCAGGCCCTTTCCCAGTGAGTTGTCTCTTCACACCAGGCGGCCAAAGTGCTGGGACTTCAGCTTCAGCATCAGTCCTTCCAATGAATATTCAAGTCTGATTTCCTTAGAATTGACTGGTTTGATGTCCTTGCTGTTCAAAGGACTCTCAAGAGGCGTCTCCAACACCACAGTTCAGAGGTATCAGTGCTCTGGTGCTCGGCTCTATGGTCCAGTTCTCACATCCAGACACGACTGCTGGGAAAACCACAGCTGTCACTATACAGGCGTTTGTCAGCAAAGTGACGTCTCTGCTTTTGAATGTGCCGTCTAGGTTTGCCATAGCTTTTCTTCCAAGGAGCAAGCGTCTTTTAATTTCAAGGCTCCAGTCACCATCCAAAATCCAGTGATTCTGGAGACGATTGTCTGCCCATCTATTTGCCATGAACTGACGGAGGATGCCCTGATCCTTCTTTTTTTGAATGTTGAGTTTTAGGCCAGCTTTTTCACTCTCCTCTTTCACCGTCACCAAGAGGCTCTTCAGTTCCTCTACACCTTCTTCCATAAAGGTGGTGTCATCTGCATACCTGAGGTTATTGATATTTCTCCTGGCAATCTTGATTCCTGCCTGTGCTTCGTCCAGATCAGCAGGTCACATGATGTACTTTGCATATAAATTAAATAAGCAGGGTGACAATATACAACCTTGATGAACTCCTTTCCCAATCTGGTATCAGTCGACTGTTCCACGTCCAGTTCAAACTGTTGCTTCTTGTCTTGCATACGGGTTTCTCAGGAGGCAGGTAAGGTGGTCGGGTATTCCCATCTCTTTCAGAGTTTTCCCGAGTTTGTTGTCATCTCTTGCTCTTTCTATGATCCAATGATACCAGCAGTTTGATCTCTGGTTCCTCTGCCACATAGAAGACCCTAAAGATGCTACCAGAAAGACTAGCACTCAATGAATTTCCTCAAGCTGGAGATTATAATATTAATACACAGAAATATGTTGCATTTATATACATTAACAGTGAAAGGTAAGAGAAATTCAAGAAGCAATTCCATTTACCAATGTACCAAAAAGACATAAATACCTAGGAATATACTCTGAAAATTATAAGAGGCTGATGAAAGAAACAAATGGAAAGACATACAGTGTTATTGGACTGGAAGAATCAATATTGTCAAAATGACTGTGTTTTAAAAAACCCATCAGCTTCAGCCAATCAGTTCCTTCCCCAATGAATATTCAAGTCTGATTTCCTTAGAATTGACTGGTTTGATGTCCTTGCTGTTCAAAGGACTCTCAAGAGGCGTCTCCAACACCACAGTTCAGAGGTATCAGTGCTCTGGTGCTCGGCTCTATGGTCCAGTTCTCACATCCAGACACGACTGCTGGGAAAACCACAGCTGTCACTATACAGGCGTTTGTCAGCAAAGTGACGTCTCTGCTTTTGAATGTGCCGTCTAGGTTTGCCATAGCTTTTCTTCCAAGGAGCAAGCGTCTTTTAATTTCAAGGCTCCAGTCACCATCCAAAATCCAGTGATTCTGGAGACGATTGTCTGCCCATCTATTTGCCATGAACTGACGGAGGATGCCCTGATCCTTCTTTTTTTGAATGTTGAGTTTTAGGCCAGCTTTTTCACTCTCCTCTTTCACCGTCACCAAGAGGCTCTTCAGTTCCTCTACACCTTCTTCCATAAAGGTGGTGTCATCTGCATACCTGAGGTTATTGATATTTCTCCTGGCAATCTTGATTCCTGCCTGTGCTTCGTCCAGATCAGCAGGTCACATGATGTACTTTGCATATAAATTAAATAAGCAGGGTGACAATATACAACCTTGATGAACTCCTTTCCCAATCTGGTATCAGTCGACTGTTCCACGTCCAGTTCAAACTGTTGCTTCTTGTCTTGCATACGGGTTTCTCAGGAGGCAGGTAAGGTGGTCGGGTATTCCCATCTCTTTCAGAGTTTTCCCGAGTTTGTTGTCATCTCTTGCTCTTTCTATGATCCAATGATACCAGCAGTTTGATCTCTGGTTCCTCTGCCACATAGAAGACCCTAAAGATGCTACCAGAAAGACTAGCACTCAATGAATTTCCTCAAGCTGGAGATTATAATATTAATACACAGAAATATGTTGCATTTATATACATTAACAGTGAAAGGTAAGAGAAATTCAAGAAGCAATTCCATTTACCAATGTACCAAAAAGACATAAATACCTAGGAATATACTCTGAAAATTATAAGAGGCTGATGAAAGAAACAAATGGAAAGACATACAGTGTTATTGGACTGGAAGAATCAATATTGTCAAAATGACTGTGTTACCCAAGGCAATGTATAGATTCAATGCAATCCCTATCAAACTACCAATGGCATTTTTCACAGAACTAGGACAAAAAATCTCAAATTTTGTATGGAGACACAGGAGACCTCAAATAGCCAAATCAATTCCGAAATAGAAAAATGGAGCTGAAAGTATAAAGTTCCCTGACTTCAGACTATACTACAAAGCTACAGTCATCAAAACAGTATGGTACTGGCACAAAAAAAAGAAAAATTGATCAGTGAAACAGGATAGAAAATCCAGAAATAAGACCATGCACCTATAGTCAATTAATCTATGGCAAAGGAGGCAAGACTCCATAATGTTGGAAAGATAGTCTTTTCAAAAAATGGTGCTGGAATAATTGGAAAGCAAAAAATGAAATTAGATCATTCTTTAAATCCATGTACAAAAATAAGTTCAAAATGGATTAAGGACCTAAATGCTAAGACTGGACACTATAAAACACTCAGAGGAAAACATAGGCAAAATTCTCTGACATAAATCACAGAATCATCTTTTTCGATCTCCCAGAATAATGGAAATAAAAGCAAAAATATACAAATGGGACCTACTTAAACTCAAAAGCTTTTGCACAGCAAAGGAATTGCTGTAACACTTAATAGCATCAAAACAAATAACCCATTGAAAAATTGGGCAGAAGATGTGAATAGATATTTCTCTAAAGAGGACATACGGATGACCAATAGGTACATAAAAAGATGTTCGATACTGTTATTAGAGAAATGCAAATCAAAACTACAATGAGATGTCACCTCACACCAGTCAGAATGGCCACCATCAAAAAACCTACAGATAATAAATACTGGACAGGGTGTGGAGAAAAGGGAACACTCTCGCATTGCTGGTGGGAATGTAAATTGATACAACCACTATGGAAGACAGTATGCAGATTCCTTAAACTAAAACACATGACCCTGCAGTCCCATTCCCAGGCAAACATCCACAGAAAAACATGGCAGGAAAAGATGCACGCACCAAAATGTTCATCGCGGTGCTGCTTACAATAGCCAAGGCCTATGTTTACACAAGGAAGCAACCTATACGTCCATCAACAGAGGAACAGATAACGGAAATGTGGTACATTATACAATGGAATATTACTCGACCATTAAGAAGTATGAAACAAGATCATTTGCTGCAACATGGATGGACGTAGAGAGTATCACACTGAGTGAAGTTAGACAGAGAAGGAGATATACCATATGATATCCCTATACGTGTAATCTAAAAGGAAATGGTAGAAATGAACTTACTTACAAAACAGAAAGAGACTCACAGACTTAGAAAATGAACTCATGGTTGCTGGGGAGAAGGGACAGGTAGGAACTCTGGGAAGGTCATACGCACACTGGTACATGTGAAAGGACAACCACCAAGGTCTTAGTGTGTGGCACACAGAGCTCTGACCACGGCTGTGTGCCAGCCTGCGCGGGAGGGGCTGGCAGATAATCGATACATGTAAACGTAAGGCCGAGGCCCTTTCACTGTTCACCTGAAACTATCCCAATATTGTTAACTGGCTACACACCAATAAAAAATGTTTTTTGGATTTTTAAAAAAAATAAAATTAAAAGGAAAGAAGTAGAGGCCTGTGTGTCTTTTTTTTAAAAAAAGAAAATATCATGGAGGAGCTCTCTGGGTTCCAGGGTGTCAAGGCCCCTCTACCAAAGACCTCTGTTTTAACTATTTGTAGAATTTTATCTCTATATTTTAAAACACATTTCAATGGAACTGTCTCTATAGAAAGTGTATTTTCCATAGTATACACAAACTTTGCAGAGGGCCTGGAATCCACGGGAGTGGAGAGTGATTACAGAGCTGGAAGGGAAAACGAGAAAACAGAAGGGCGAAGTCAGAGCCACGACCTGAATGCTGCCTCCAGCACAAGTAGGAGGCAGGTCTGCTGAGCAAGACACGCATTTGGTGAACCTCCGGTTCTGTTATATTTAAAGCCAAAACACTGTTCTAGGGAACTTTCTGCAGTGTCTCCAGTATCCCTCCAGATGGTGACGGCAGCCACGAAATGAAGACGCCTGTGCCTTGGAAAGAAAGCTATGACAAACCTAGACACTGCAGTAACAAGCAGAGACATCCCTTCGCTGACAAAGGTCCAGAGTCCACTCTCCGGTTTTTCCGGGAGTCAGAGGTCTGGGCGCTGGACCATAAAGAGGGCTGAGCACCCAACAACTGACACTTCTAAGCTGTGGTGCCGCAGGAGCCTCTGAGAGCCCCTTGGAGAACAAGGAGATCAAACCAGTCAGTCCTAAAGGGAATCACCCTGAACGGTCCTTGGAAAGCCTTGTGCTGAAGCTCCCGCACGCTGGCCGCCTGACGCGAAGAGCCGCGTCACTGGACAAGACTCTCAGGCCGGGCAAGACGGAGGCAGCAGGAGAAAGGGCTGACAGAGGCTGAGGCGGCCAGCGGGCCTCACCGCTTCAACGGGCATGAGCTTGAGCCCACTCCAGGAGACAGGGAAGGACAGGCACGCCGGGCCTGCTGCAGCGCATGGGGTCACAGAGTCGGACGTGACTGAGCGACACCCCACCTCAGCTGTGTAAAACGCCACTTAAGTTTCAGCGGGTCATGTCTTCTGTGACATCTTTATTTTAACAGTGGTGGATCCAGAGAAATGCTTGGGCTCCCTTTTTCTTTTCTGTTTTCAAAGGACCTCTTACGTTACATTATAAATACTGATGTGGTAACTTGTTTTCCCTCTGAGCTTAATTATAGTTTTCTAGATGTACTTACTTTCAGGAATTTTCTGGTTTTCTGAGTCCTCTTAAAAACATCATCGTTGAGAAGGAAAAATTTAGTAATTTGGTTTCTGAGTCCTCTTAAAACACATTTCATGGAACTGTCTCTGAATTTTTTCATTTAAAACGCAGAGGGCCTGGAATCCACGGGAGTGAGAGTGATTACAGAGCTGGAAGGGAAAACGAGAAAACAGAAGGGCGAAGTCAGAGCCACGACCTGAATGCTGCCTCCAGCACAAGTAGGAGGCAGGTCTGCTGAGCAAGACACGCATTTGGTGAACCTCCGGTTCTGTTATATTTAAAGCCAAAACACTGTTCTAGGGAACTTTCTGCAGTGTCTCCAGTATCCCTCCAGATGGTGACGGCAGCCACGAAATGAAGACGCCTGTGCCTTGGAAAGAAAGCTATGACAAACCTAGACACTGCAGTAACAAGCAGAGACATCCCTTCGCTGACAAAGGTCCAGAGTCCACTCTCCGGTTTTTCCGGGAGTCAGAGGTCTGGGCGCTGGACCATAAAGAGGGCTGAGCACCCAACAACTGACACTTCTAAGCTGTGGTGCCGCAGGAGCCTCTGAGAGCCCCTTGGAGAACAAGGAGATCAAACCAGTCAGTCCTAAAGGGAATCACCCTGAACGGTCCTTGGAAAGCCTTGTGCTGAAGCTCCCGCACGCTGGCCGCCTGACGCGAAGAGCCGCGTCACTGGACAAGACTCTCAGGCCGGGCAAGACGGAGGCAGCAGGAGAAAGGGCTGACAGAGGCTGAGGCGGCCAGCGGGCCTCACCGCTTCAACGGGCATGAGCTTGAGCCCACTCCAGGAGACAGGGAAGGACAGGCACGCCGGGCCTGCTGCAGCGCATGGGGTCACAGAGTCGGACGTGACTGAGCGACACCCCACCTCAGCTGTGTAAAACGCCACTTAAGTTTCAGCGGGTCATGTCTTCTGTGACATCTTTATTTTAACAGTGGTGGATCCAGAGAAATGCTTGGGCTCCCTTTTTCTTTTCTGTTTTCAAAGGACCTCTTACGTTACATTATAAATACTGATGTGGTAACTTGTTTTCCCTCTGAGCTTAATTATAGTTTTCTAGATGTACTTACTTTCAGGAATTTTCTGGTTTTCTGAGTCCTCTTAAAAACATCATCGTTGAGAAGGAAAAATTTAGTAATTTGGTTTCGTTCAGAGAATACCATCTTCAAACGAATTTATTTTGCCAAATAGATCATGTGGAAGTTAAAGTGGCAACATCAATTACTACGGTATTTATTTGATAGTATGAGGGGCTATTATTCAGTTCTTTCTCTGATGCATTATTTTTTGACCTTGAAAAATGTTCACCTGGGCTCAAAAATCCCATAGTTGCTGGAAAATACAATGGGAAATATTTGATCATAAGCTAAACAAATGGAGATTCAATAATGAACTGAAACTCTTGGCCATTTTGCCAATGAAAATAATTTGGGAAGAATTATACTAATTGGAATGTAAAGAAATACTACTGGGCTAAGTGCCAGAGGATAAGGGTCTTCCATTAATTTCTTCCATTGAGTTCTGGGTCCTGAAGAAGACTTGATCTTCTCATTTATAGACCTCAGGTTATTGTCTATGAAATGGGGTGGAAGAAGCTGCAATCAATCAAGTTCATGTTTCATTTTGCTTCTGACATAAATCTTTACCCAGTGAAAAGAACATGAATTCTGGAATTCAACAGACCTCGACTAGAATTCTTGCTGGAGAAAACTGAATAACGTTCTTAACACTTAACTTCTCAAAGCCATACTTTATCCTCTTGAAAAGAGACAACTACACCTAACAGAGTTTTAAAAACTTAAGAATGAGGATTCAGAGGATAATGCACGGAAGGCACCTACAACCATGCTAGCCCACAGTATATGCCTAAGAAATAGCTTCCTGGCTTGAGGGTTATTCTGCCTTTTTTAAAACAAAAAACAAGCTAACTCACTAAAAATGCATGGCTATCATGGAGAAGTGATACAGCTGGGAGATGGAAAATTCAAGAGGAGTCTGGAGTGTCTCATCTTGTGGTGCCACAACTGAGGAAGTGCTCTGAGGATGGGGTATGTTGAAGGGACACAGAAAGGAGCCTCCCAGTGGACAACTGGAGCAATCTGAACAGCAAAATAAGTAATTTTTAAATATGTATTAGAATACACAGAATAAAATGAATATCCATAAGTTCATACTGATATAAATAATTCAAAAAATAAATATTTGGAAGAGAAAGGTCAACTCTTCCTTACAAAATAATTCTGAGTAATAAAAGCAGAAGTAAGAGAGAAACACAAATTAAGGTTATATCACCACATGCTAATTGGTAAGGAACAATCCACTGGTATATGTGAAAATTACTGAATAAAGTTTGAAGAGAAAGAGGATATTTGTAGAGTTTCAAATTATCTTCTTCAAATAACGCACTAATTAAAATGGGAGAAACAGCCACTTGTAACAGTGGAGAAACCCAGAAATCACCATTTAATTAAGCTGTAAAGTTAACCTCAAAAATCAATGGGAAATATTTGATCATAAGCTAAACAAATGGAGATTCAATAATGAACTGAAACTCTTGGCCATTTTGCCAATGAAAATAATTTGGGAAGAATTATACTAATTGGAATGTAAAGAAATACTACTGGGCTAAGTGCCAGAGGATAAGGGTCTTCCATTAATTTCTTCCATTGAGTTCTGGGTCCTGAAGAAGACTTGATCTTCTCATTTATAGACCTCAGGTTATTGTCTATGAAATGGGGTGGAAGAAGCTGCAATCAATCAAGTTCATGTTTCATTTTGCTTCTGACATAAATCTTTACCCAGTGAAAAGAACATGAATTCTGGAATTCAACAGACCTCGACTAGAATTCTTGCTGGAGAAAACTGAATAACGTTCTTAACACTTAACTTCTCAAAGCCATACTTTATCCTCTTGAAAAGAGACAACTACACCTAACAGAGTTTTAAAAACTTAAGAATGAGGATTCAGAGGATAATGCACGGAAGGCACCTACAACCATGCTAGCCCACAGTATATGCCTAAGAAATAGCTTCCTGGCTTGAGGGTTATTCTGCCTTTTTTAAAACAAAAAACAAGCTAACTCACTAAAAATGCATGGCTATCATGGAGAAGTGATACAGCTGGGAGATGGAAAATTCAAGAGGAGTCTGGAGTGTCTCATCTTGTGGTGCCACAACTGAGGAAGTGCTCTGAGGATGGGGTATGTTGAAGGGACACAGAAAGGAGCCTCCCAGTGGACAACTGGAGCAATCTGAACAGCAAAATAAGTAATTTTTAAATATGTATTAGAATACACAGAATAAAATGAATATCCATAAGTTCATACTGATATAAATAATTCAAAAAATAAATATTTGGAAGAGAAAGGTCAACTCTTCCTTACAAAATAATTCTGAGTAATAAAAGCAGAAGTAAGAGAGAAACACAAATTAAGGTTATATCACCACATGCTAATTGGTAAGGGAACAATCCACTGGTATATGTGAAAATTACTGAATAAAGTTTGAAGAGAAAGAGGATATTTGTAGAGTTTCAAATTATCTTCTTCAAATAACGCACTAATTAAAATGGGAGAAACAGCCACTTGTAACAGTGGAGAAACCCAGAAATCACCATTTAATTAAGCTGTAAAAGTTAACCTCACCAGCAACAAGACACATTGACATCACATCCCCTGATGTGGTACATGGAGAAGTGACAGCCCCTCCCTTCCGAGTGTCCACCCTTGTTCCCTCAGCCTGACCATGAGAAGACACGGGGCCAACCCACACTGAGGGAGACCGTGCAAAAAGCTGACCAATCCTCCTCAAAACAGTCAAGACTGCAAAAGATACACATTTACCAATGTTCACAGCAGCACTGTTCACTACAGCCAAGATGAAAAACCAACCCCAATGTCCACTTGACAGACAAAATGGATAGAGATGATGTGGTACACATACTAGGGCCCAGAACAAGCCTCAAAAACTGAAGAATATGGACATTGTCTCAAATATCTTTTCTGACCACAACAGCATGAAACTAGAAATCAATGATAGGAAAAAAAATAAGAAAAAAAAAAAAAGTACATGGAGACTAAGCAACATGCTACTAAAAACAAAATAAAACAAAACACCAGTAAGTCAACAATGAAATCAAAGAGAAAATTTAAAAATACCTTGAGAAAAATGAAAATGAAGGTCGAACAATACAGAATTTATAGGAAGCAGAAAAAGTACTTCTCAGAGGGAAGTTCATAGCGATACAGGCCATTTTCAAAAAAAATAAAAAGGAAAATCTCAAATAAACAACCTAATTTATCACTTAGCCTCCCAGTGGACAACTGGAGCAATCTGAACAGCAAAATAAGTAATTTTTAAATATGTATTAGAATACACAGAATAAAATGAATATCCATAAGTTCATACTGATATAAATAATTCAAAAAATAAATATTTGGAAGAGAAAGGTCAACTCTTCCTTACAAAATAATTCTGAGTAATAAAAGCAGAAGTAAGAGAGAAACACAAATTAAGGTTATATCACCACATGCTAATTGGTAAGGGAACAATCCACTGGTATATGTGAAAATTACTGAATAAAGTTTGAAGAGAAAGAGGATATTTGTAGAGTTTCAAATTATCTTCTTCAAATAACGCACTAATTAAAATGGGAGAAACAGCCACTTGTAACAGTGGAGAAACCCAGAAATCACCATTTAATTAAGCTGTAAAAGTTAACCTCACCAGCAACAAGACACATTGACATCACATCCCCTGATGTGGTACATGGAGAAGTGACAGCCCCTCCCTTCCGAGTGTCCACCCTTGTTCCCTCAGCCTGACCATGAGAAGACACGGGGCCAACCCACACTGAGGGAGACCGTGAAAAAAGCTGACCAATCCTCCTCAAAACAGTCAAGACTGCAAAAGATACACATTTACCAATGTTCACAGCAGCACTGTTCACTACAGCCAAGATGAAAAACCAACCCCAATGTCCACTTGACAGACAAAATGGATAGAGATGATGTGGTACACATACTAGGGCCCAGAACAAGCCTCAAAAACTGAAGAATATGGACATTGTCTCAAATATCTTTTCTGACCACAACAGCATGAAACTAGAAATCAATGATAGGAAAAAAAATAAGAAAAAAAAAAAAAGTACATGGAGACTAAGCAACATGCTACTAAAAACAAAATAAAACAAAACACCAGTAAGTCAACAATGAAATCAAAGAGAAAATTTAAAAATACCTTGAGAAAAATGAAAATGAAGGTCGAACAATACAGAATTTATAGGAAGCAGAAAAAGTACTTCTCAGAGGGAAGTTCATAGCGATACAGGCCATTTTCAAAAAAAATAAAAAGGAAAATCTCAAATAAACAACCTAATTTATCACTTAAAAGTATTAGCAAAAGAAGTACTAATAAAATGGAAAGTCAGTAGGAGGACGAAAACAATAAAGATCAAAGAGAAAGTAAATAAAATAGAGATTACAAAGCAACAGGAAAAAAATCCATAAAACTAAGAGCTGATTATTCAAAAGGATAAACAAGACTGATAAACCTCTGGCCAGGATCACAAAGAGAGAGAGAACGCAAAAAGAAGAACATGAGGGCTTCCCCTGGTGGTCCAGTGGGTAAGGACACCACCTTGCAGTGCAAGGGGCGCCGGTTCGATCCCTGGCCTGGGAAGATCCCACGTGCCGCGGAGCGGCTGGATCGATGTGTCCAATTACCAAGCCAGAGCTCTGGAGCGCATGCACCCAGAGCTGGTGCTCTGCAGCGAGAGAGGCCACTGTGATGGGAGGCCCACATGGACCAAAGAACAAAGATGGGTGAAAATAGATGAATGAAAGACCAACAGAAGTGGTCAAAAAAAAAAAAAAAAATCTTAAAAAAAAAAGAACATGAGAAGTGAAAAAGGAGAAATCTCAACCAATACTACAGAAATACATAAAACCGTAAGAGAATACTATGAATAATCATACGCCAACAAATTTTTAACCCAGAAGATATGGATCAATACCCAGAAACATACAGTCCATCAACACTGAATCAAGGAGAAAAAGACAATTTGAATAGACTGATGATTAGAAGTGAAATAAAATCAGTAATTTAAAAACTCCCCTCAATAAATGTTTAGAGCCAGATGGCTTCACAGGTGAATCACACCAAATAAAGAAGAACTTATACCAACACTTTTCCAAAAAACTGAAGAGAAGGCAACAAACCCAAAGACATTCTATGAAACCATTACTACCCTGACACCAAGATCAAAGACATCACCAAAAAAGAAAATTATGAGCCAAAATATTTGATGAATATAGATGTAAAATCCTCAACAAAATATTGACCAACCGAATCCAACAACACATTAAAAAGATCATACACCATGACCAAGTGGGATTCACTCCAAGTTCATAAAGGATGATTCAACATATGCAAATCAATGTGGTACACTATGTAAACAAACACGATCACCTCAATAGAGCCGAAAACACATTTAACAAAATTCAACACCCATTCATGATAAAACATTTACCAAAGTGGGTATAAAAAGAGCATATCTCAAAATGAAAAAAGTATTTATGACAAATCCACAACTAATACTCTATGGTGGAAAGCTGAAAGCCTTTCTGTTGACATCTGGAACAAGCCGAAGCTGCCCAAGTTCACCTCTTCTATTTCACACAGAGTGGAGCTCTTGGCCACAGCAATCGGACAAGAAAAAGAAAAGGTACCAACATTGGAAGGCAAGAGGTGAAACTGTCATTATATGCAGATGATATGATACTATATATAGAAACCTAAAGACTCCACACAAAAACCACTAGAACTGATAAACAAATTCAGCAAGGTAGCAAGACATAAGATTGACATACAGAAATAAGTTGCTATCACTATCATAAAGTGACTTTAAAAATCAATACCTTTTGGGCTTCCCTGGTGGTCCAGTGGGTAAGGACACCGCCTTGCAGTGCAAGGGGCGCCGGTTCGATCCGTGGCCTGGGAAGATCCCACGTGCCGCAGAGTGGCTGGACCACGCAGGCCAAAGAACAAAGATGGGTGAAAAAAGATGAATGAAATAGATGTGTCCAATTACCGAGCCAGAGCTCTGGAGCGCATGTGCCCAGAGCCGGCGCTCTGCGACAACAGAGGCCACCGTGATGGGAGGCCCATAAGAGCCAAAGAACAAAGATGGATGAAAATAGACAAATGAAAGACCAATAGAAGTGGCCCGCCCATTCCCCTCCCTCCCCACCCCACAAAAGATAAATAAATAAAATAAATGTTTAAAAAAAAAATACCTTTCAAAATCAAATTGAAAACAACAAAATATTTAGGAATAAATCTGATCAAGGAGATGAAAGATGTTAAGAACTATAAAACATTAATAAAGGAAGCAGAAGATGATTCAAAGAAATGGAAAGACTGGACTGGAAGAACTAATATATTTAAAACGTCCATACTACCCAAAGCAATCTTCAGATTTAATGTGAACCCTATCATATTACCCATTACATTTTTGTTCTATTTGTGGAACTAGAATAAATAACCCTAAAACATATGGGACCATAAAAGACCCAGAATCACCAAAGCAATCCTGAGGAAAAAGAACAAATCAGTAGGCATAGACCTCTAAGACTTCAGGTAATACTACAAAGCTACAGTGATCAAAACAGCATGATATTGGCACAAAAACAGACATATGGATCAGTGGAAAAGAGAGTCCAGAAATAAACCTGTGTGTGTGTGTTCAGTCACTCAAATAAGTCTGACCCTTTGTGACTCCACGGACTGTAGCCTGCCAGGCTACTCTGCCCATGGAATTTTGCAGGCAAGAATACTGAAGTGGGGTACCATTCCCTTCTCCAAAATCGACATTCCTAACATCAAATAATCTTCAACAAAGGAGGTGCAAATATACATTGGGAAAAGACAGACTCTTTAACAAGTAGTGCTGAGAAAACGCTGGACAGCCACATGCAAAACAATGAAGTTAGACATCCTCTCACAGTGCACATAAATACACTCAAAATGGCTTAAAGATTAAAACATAAGACACGACACAATAAAACTTCTAGAAGAAAGCATAGGCAAAATTCTCCAACATAAATTATACCAATGTTCTCTTAGGTCAGTCTTCCAAGTCAACAGAAATAAAAACAAAAACAAGCAAATGGTACCTAATCAAACTTAGAAGTTTTTACACAGCACAGGAAACCATAAGTAAAATGAAAAAACAACCTACAGACTGAGACAAAATTTGGCAAACCGTATGACCCACAAGGGCTTAATTCACAAAACATACAGACAGTTCCTACAGCTCAACCACCACCCCCACCCGACTGAAAAATGGAGAGAAGACTTAAATAGCTGCATCTACAAAGAAGAAATACAGATATCAACAGGCACATTAACAGATGTTCAGCATGGCTATTAGAGAAATGCAAGGCAAAACCACGAGGCAGGAGGAGCCCAAGATGGTGGAGGGATAAGATGGGACTGTCGCCAGCTCCCCAACAAGTTCAACAAAAATCCACCAAGATACGGAACAACCCCTACAACCCAGCCCCTATGAACGGCAGAAGACCCCCGGCCTCCAAGGGGCAAGATGGGGGCTCCCTGGGGTGAGGCAGGGAAAGACAGAGACATTAAAAGGGACAAGACAAGACGGAGACGGGTGGGGGAGCAGCCTGGGCACGGAGGGAGGGAGGGAACCAAGAAGCAGGAAGAAACTTCCTGATCTTGGAGAGCCAGATGAGAAAACGGACATTCTCAGCCCATAAACACCCCACAGACTGCGAGCGAAGAGCCAAGATCTCCCGGAGCCCCTATGCCCCTTTGCTGACAGCAGCTCGGACGAAGGGCCCGGGTGGAGCAGACTGCCGCCGGAAGCCCTTGGAAAAGCCTGTGGGGGCAGTGGCAGCAGCGGCCCGGAGGCCACATGGAATCTGAGGGCCGCTTGGAGACGATGCCCACAGGCCGCCCACCGGGCCTGAGGGACCCTCCCGAGCCCCCCTGCGGAGGTGCAGCACCGACACAGGTCCTCTGAAGGAGCTGCCGTAGCCGGCCGAGAGCACCCCTGAGCAGGAGCAGGGCACAGGCTCTGGGAGGCACAAACGAAACTGTGCCCCAGGACCCGGGCCAAGGAGCAGGGGCCCCGCATGAGACCGAGCCGCCAGGGCCCGGTGAAGCAAGCAGCTGCACTGCTCCACACCTGGCCCTCACCAGGCCAGAACCAAAGCCTCCGGGGCAGAATCAGGAGCAAACCCCGCGGACGACCCACACTCAGAGGTGAAGGTGAAATCACACCTGAGGGCCAGAGGCAAGGTGGCAGAAGACGACGACACAACACCTCACCGCTGGCCACTGGCAGCTGATACAGATACACAGATACAAGACACACACACACAGATACAATCTTTATAGTTAGACTTGCTCTGGAGGTGCTTCTAGACTTTTTTAAAAAATATTTTCCTCTCTCTTGGTTTTAACTGTTAAAATTTTTATATCTATTATTATCCTTTCTACAATTGTTCATTTATTTGCTTACTCTACTGATATTTTTCTGCCATACTAAACTTTAATACATACAAGTCCTTTTTTATCTAACTCTATATAACTTTACAATACTATTCTATCTTTCTTCACTACCAATCCTTTCTCTTCTCTTTCTCTTCTTACTGGCTAGTTAGTAGTGCTTTCATTGTTTTATCCCCAGCTGGGACCTTGCTTTAGTTTTGTATTCCAGAATATGCCAGAGTTAGCTTGATTCTTAATGGGTAGATATCAGTTTCACATGTTTGCTAAGTCAATCTACTGTACTATAGTTTTTTAGATTGTTTGGGTTCTGCTGTGATATAACCAAAGAAATCAAAAGGAAAATAAAAAAATTCCTAGAAGAAAATGAAAAAAATTCCTAGATGAAAATAACAATGAAAACACAACAACTCAAAGCCTACGGGATGCAGCAAAAGCAGTTCTAAGAGGGAAGCTTATAGCAATACAATCCTATCTCAAGAAAGAAGAAAAACATCAAAAAGACAAGCTAACTTTACACTTAAAACTGGAAAAAGAAGAACAAAACCCCCCAAAGTCAGCAGCAGAAGAGGAATCATGAAGATCAGAGCAGAAACAAACGAAAAAGAAAAGTAAAGATCAGCAAAATCAAAAGCTAGCTCTCTGCAAAGATAAACAAAACTGACAGACCTCTAGCCAGACTCATCAAGAGAGATGAGTCAAATCAATAAAATCAGAAATGAAAAAGGAGAGGTTACAACAGACAATACAGAAATACCAAGGATTATGAGAGACTACTATGAACAACTCTGTCAACAAAGTGGACAACCTGGAAGAAATGGACAGATTCTTAGATAAGTTCAATCTTTCAAGACTGAAGCAGGAAGAAATGGAAAGTATGAACAATCCAATTACAACCTCAGAAATCGTTATCTGTGATCCAAAATCTCTCCCAAAATAAAAGTCCAGGGCCAGATGGCTTCACAGGTGAATTCTACCAAACATTTACAGAAGAGCTAATGCCTGTCCTTCTGAAACACTTTTAAAAAATTGCACAGGAAGGAGCACTTCCAAATTCATTCTGCAAGGCCACCATTGCCCTGATATCAAAACCTGGCAAGGATACCACAAAAAAAGAAAATCACGGGCCAGTGTCACTGATTAATAATGGATGCAAAAATCCTCAACAAAATTCTGCCAAACAGAATTTAGCAACACATCCAAAAACTCATATACCATGATCAAGTGGGGTTTATCCCAGGCATGCAAGGATTCCTCAATATCTGCATATCAATGCGATACACCATGTCAACAAATTGAGAGACAAAAATCATATGATAATCTCAATATATGCATAAAAAGCCTTTGACAAAATGCAATACCCATTTATGATAAAAACTCTTCAAAAAATGGGCATAGAAGTTACCTCAACACAGTGAAAGTCATATATGAGAAGCCCACAGCAAACATTACTCTCAATGGTTAAAAATTGAAAGTATTCCCTCTAAGATAAAACAAGACAGGGATGTCCACTCTCACCACTAGTATTCAACATCGTCTAGGAAGTTTTAGCTACAAGCAATTAGAGAAGAAAAAGAAATAAAAGGAAAAAAGAGGAAATAAAACTCTCACTGTTTGCAGATGACATAATACAGTACGTAGAAAACCTCAAAGACACTATCAGAAAATTACCAGAGCTAATCAGCGAATTTAGCAAAGCCACAGGATACAAAATCAATACACAGAAATCACTCACATTCCTATACACAAACAATGAAAAATCAGAAATAGAAATCAAAGAAACAATCCCATTCACCACAGCAACAAAAAGAATAAAATATCTAGGAATAAACCTATTGAAGGAGGCAAAAGTACTCTACACAGAAAATTATAAGAAACAGATGAAAGAAATCACAGAATACACAGAGAGATATTCCATGTTCCTAGGTTGAAAGGATCAATATCGTGAAAATGACCATGCTACCAAATATCATCTACAGATTCAATGCAATCCCTACCAAATTACCAATGGCATTCTGCACAGAACTAGAACAAAAAACATCCCAATTCATATGAAAATACAAAAGACCCCAGACAGCCAAACCAATCTTGACAAAGAAGAATGGAGCTGGAGGGATCAGCCTCCCTAACTTCAGACTCTACTACAAAGCAACAGTCCTCAAGACAGCACAGGACTGGCACAGAAACAGACATACAGACCACTGGATCAAGACAGACAGCCCAGAGATAAACCCATGCACCTGGGGGTACCTTATTTTTGACAAAGGAAGCACCAATGTACAATGGAGCAAAGACAGCCTCTTCAATAAGTGGTGCTGGGAAAACTGGACAGCTACATGTAAAAGAATGAAGCTGGGAAACTTCCTCACACCACACACACAGAGAAAGACTCAAAATGGATTAAAGACCTAACTGGCAGACCAGAAACCGTAAAACTCATACAGGAAAATTTAGGCAGAACACTGGATGACATAAATCAAAGCAGGATCTTCTATGACCCGCATCCTAGAATAATGGAAATAAAAACAAAAATAGCGCTTCCCTGGTGGTCCAGCAGGTAAGGACACTGCCTTGCAGTGCAAGGGGCGCCAGTTTAATCCCTGGCCTGGAAGGATCCCAAGTGCCATGGAGCGGCTGGACCAATGTGTCCCATTACCGAGCCGGAGCTCTGGAACACATGTGCCCAGAGGCGGTGCTCTGCAGCGAGAGAGGTCACTGCGATGGGAGGCCCACACAGGCCAGAGAACAAAGATGGAGGAAAATGGATAATAAAAGTAGCCAAAAAAATAAAATAAGCAGGACCTAATTAAACTTAAAAGCTTTTGCATAGCATAAGAAACTATAAACAAGGTGAAAAGACAACCCTCAGAATAGGTGAAAAAAATAGCAAATGGAATGACCAACAAAGAATTAATTTCCAGTATATACAACAGCTCCTACGACACACCAGCAAAAAAACTAACAACCCAATTAAAAGTGGGAAGAAGACCTGGGCAGACATCTCTTCAAAGAAGACAAATGGATGGCTAAAAAATACATGAAAAGATGCTCAACGTTGCTCATCAATAGAGAAATGCAAATCAAAACTACTATGAGGTATCACCTGACACCAGTCAGAATGCCATCATCAAAAGTTCTACAGATAATAAATACTGAAAAGGGTGTGGAAAAAGGAAAATCTTTTGCACTGTTGGTGGGAATGTGAACTGACCACTATGGAAGACAGTATGGAATTCCTAAAAAAACTAGGAACAGAACCATCACAAGACCCAGCAATCCCACTATTAGGCTTATACTCTGAGGAAACCAACACTGAAAGAGACACCTGTACCCCACAGAGCACTGAAGCACTGTTTAAAATAGCTAGAATGTGGAAGTAATCTACATGTCCATTGACAGATGAATGGATAAAGAAGCTGTGGTACACATACATACAATGAAATATTACTCAGCCACAAAAAGAAATACACTTGAGTCAGTCCTAATGAGATGGATGAACCTAGAGCCTATTATACAGAGTGAATAAGTCAGAAAAAGGAAGATAAATACTGTACACTAATACATATTATGGAAACTAGAAAGACGGTACTGATGGATGTGTATGCAGGGCAGCAGTGGAGAAACAGACATAGAGAACAGGCTTATGGACGTTGCGGGGGGAGGAACGGTGAGATGTATGGAGAGAGTAACATGGAAGCTTACCCTATGGCAAAGAGACGACCAACGGGAATCTGCTGTTAAGACTCAAGAAGCTCCAACAGGGGCTCTGCAACAACCCAGAGGAGTGGGTTGGGAAGGGAAATGGGAGGGAACTTCAAGAGGGAGGAAACATTTGTACACTTGTGGCTGATTCATGTTCATGTTTGACAGTAAACAAAACTCTGTTAAAAAAACAAAACCCACCAGGGCTTCCCTGGTGGTCCAGTGGGTAAGGACACCGCCTTGCAGTGCAGGGGGTGGCAGTTCGATCCCTGGCCTGGGAGAGTCCTGCGTGCTGCGGAGCGGCTGGACCGATGAATCCAACTACTGAGCCAGTGCTCTGCAGCGAGAGAGGCCACTGCAATGGGAGGCCCATACAAGCCAAAGAACAAAGATAAACAAATGAAAGATCAATAGAAGTGGCCAAAAAAAAAAAAAAAAAAAAAAAAGCTAGAGATTGTGGAGGAAAGCAAATCTTTCTACACTGCTGGTGGAAATGTAAGTTGATGCAACCACTGTGGAAAACAGTATGGACGCTCCTTAAAAAACTAAAAATAGAATTGCCATATGATACAGAAATCCTACTCCTGGGTGTATATCCAGATAAAACTATAATTCAGAAAGACATATATGCCACCATGTTCATAACAGCACTATTCACAATAGCCAAGATATGGAAGGAATCTAAATATCCGTTGACAGATAAATGGATACAGAAGATGCACAATGGAATATTACTCAGCCATTAAAAAGTGTGGAATAATGCCTTTGGAGAAACATCGATGGACCTAGAGTTTATAACACTAAGTGAAGTCAGTCAGAGAATATCAAATACAGTATGATATCATTTATATGTGGAAAGTAAAATATGACACAAACAAACCTAATTATGAATCAGAAACTTACAGTCATAGAGAACAGGCTAGTGGGTGTCAAGAGGTGGGGGATGGGCAAGGGATGGCGTAGAGGTTAGGGTTTGCAGATGTAAGGTGTTGTATATAGAATGGAAAAATAACAAGGTCCTACTGTATAGTACAGAGAACTATATAGTATATATAGTACAGATAAACCATAATGAAAAAGAATATTTTTAAACAGGAGTGTACAAATGTTTAAAAAAAGACACATACACAGAATGGAATGCTATTCAGCCATTAAAAAGAATGAAATAATCAAATCTGCATCAACTTGGATAAGCCTAGAGATTTATCATACTGAGCAAAGTAAATTACAAAGTGAAAGACAAGGAACATAATGGTATCATTTATATATGGAATCTAAGAAACAGTGCAAATGAACTTACTTACAAAGTTCTGATTACAACTCACAGACAGAAAAGAAAGTTATGATTGCCAAAGGGGAAAAAGAGAGGGAGAAACTGGGAACATGGGGTTAACAGATGTATATTACTATATGTAAACAAGGATTTATTGTCTAGCACAGGGAACTATATTCAGTATCTTGTCATAAAAGTATAATGGAAAATAACTGAAAAAAGAATATGGATACACACATATATATGAACTGAATGACTTCGCTGTACACCTGAAACTAACATAAAATTGTAAATCAACTGCACTTCAATTAAAAAGAAAAGTGTTAAGATCACAAAATACCAGGAAAGCGTGAAGAACCGCTAACTGGGATTAGAGGGGAACAAAGGAGACATGACCATGAAACGCAATGTGGGATCCTGGAGAGGACGCTGGAACAGAAAAAGGAAGAATGAGAAATTCAGTACTAGCCGTGGTGGAATTAACAGGTGCCAATGCCAATTTCTTAGTTTTGATCCTTGTGCTATGGTGATGCCCGTTATTATCACTAGCAGAAGCTAGGTGAAGGGATATGGAAACTCTCTACAATTTTGGCAGTTTTGTGAGTGTCTCAAAGTATTTCAAAAAAGAAAGTTTTCACAGAAGACACTGGTATGGATGAGGGACAAGTCTGCATCATTTTTCTACGCTCTGCCCGATCAGCCCTCGGTGAGGCAGGACGGACCGCTGCCGATGCCGACAGCCCAGCCAGTGAACGGCTGTGTCCTTGTCGGGACAGACAGACGTCGCACAAGCCTGTGCTCTTTAACTACTTCCTGCCCCTCAAAGGCCTTGGGGCTCCGGAAATGTCTTTCGGCGTGAGGAGCCTGGGGAGATTCCTGGGGGACGGCTTTCCTTCTGGGCCAATGTGCCCTCAATTAGTGCCACTCCTGGCCTCTCTAGACCGCCAGGCCCTACTCCCCAGGGAGCCGGAGGGACAGACCTGGCTGGGCCGCTCAGGAAGAATAGACCGGGCACATGGAGCTCACCTCCTCCTCCTCCCCTCAGGAGCGAGGGGCTCACAGCACCCCGCCGTCCCACCCCGCTCCCCAGGGCAGGGGACTCCCTCCCGGGCACCGTCACCACGGGGTAGACCAGCGAACGCGAAGACGCTAACTTGGAACCTTGTTTGACTTTCCCACCAAAGCTAGTCCCTCCAGCCTAATCTTTCTCAGTAACAGTGGTGACGCTTGGGGCTTCCTCTGCCTTGTTCCTTCTTCTATTTCTCAATTTGCTCTGAACCTGGGTAACAAAGATGGCTGATACCCCTGGGTGCCCTCTGAACCCCACCAGCTTCTATCTGACCCACTTTCACAAGTGTCCTAGAACGTAATTCTATAGTGACTCTTTGCAGGATAAGGAAGCATTTTCTGCTCCAGACAGCCTCTGGCCCTCGAGAATCAGAAGCAAAAATCACTGATCATTGCTTTTTCCGAGTAAGCTGAGCTGAACTGGGGCAGAAAGGAGACCTGAGTACTGGGCCTCCCTTTACCCCATACACAAACACACTGATACGTGCCACCCAGAGAGTGTGGGACCACAGTTCTCTGACCTATTTGCTGTAAGCATGCTTTTAAACATGTAAGTTATTTTCCTAATGTTCTCAGTTTAAAGTCCCTCCCTCACGGGCCGTCCCTCTACTTTTTACAATTTTGGTTTAGTGCTCAAAGTATTTCAAAAAAGAAAGTTTTCACAGAAGACACTGGTATGGATGAGGGACAAGTCTGCATCATTTTTCTACGCTCTGCCCGATCAGCCCTCGGTGAGGCAGGACGGACCGCTGCCGATGCCGACAGCCCAGCCAGTGAACGGCTGTGTCCTTGTCGGGACAGACAGACGTCGCACAAGCCTGTGCTCTTTAACTACTTCCTGCCCCTCAAAGGCCTTGGGGCTCCGGAAATGTCTTTCGGCGTGAGGAGCCTGGGGAGATTCCTGGGGGACGGCTTTCCTTCTGGGCCAATGTGCCCTCAATTAGTGCCACTCCTGGCCTCTCTAGACCGCCAGGCCCTACTCCCCAGGGAGCCGGAGGGACAGACCTGGCTGGGCCGCTCAGGAAGAATAGACCGGGCACATGGAGCTCACCCTCCTCCTCCTCCCCTCAGGAGCGAGGGGCTCACAGCACCCCGCCGTCCCACCCCGCTCCCCAGGGCAGGGGACTCCCTCCCGGGCACCGTCACCACGGGGTAGACCAGCGAACGCGAAGACGCTAACTTGGAACCTTGTTTGACTTTCCCACCAAAGCTAGTCCCTCCAGCCTAATCTTTCTCAGTAACAGTGGTGACGCTTGGGGCTTCCTCTGCCTTGTTCCTTCTTCTATTTCTCAATTTGCTCTGAACCTGGGTAACAAAGATGGCTGATACCCCTGGGTGCCCTCTGAACCCCACCAGCTTCTATCTGACCCACTTTCACAAGTGTCCTAGAACGTAATTCTATAGTGACTCTTTGCAGGATAAGGAAGCATTTTCTGCTCCAGACAGCCTCTGGCCCTCGAGAATCAGAAGCAAAAATCACTGATCATTGCTTTTTCCGAGTAAGCTGAGCTGAACTGGGGCAGAAAGGAGACCTGAGTACTGGGCCTCCCTTTACCCCATACACAAACACACTGATACGTGCCACCCAGAGAGTGTGGGACCACAGTTCTCTGACCTATTTGCTGTAAGCATGCTTTTAAACATGTAAGTTATTTTCCTAATGTTCTCACTTTAGTCTCTGCCCTAACACGGAGCGCGCGTCCGCTCCTCTTCACGGGCCATCGTTCACCTATCTTTTCCTCCGCTGTCTTTGCTGGTACAGAGATGGACATTCCTAAAGGGGGCCTTTAATGGTCCATAACGTTTCACCCCACGTTACATAACTTAGTTTTAAAGTCGAACTTCAATGGCAAACTGTTGCTTGTGTAAATGCCCATCTGAGAGTAGGACTCATCTTCCTCTCCTCGAAAAATAACCAACGCTGACTGCAAAGGAGTTATGATCACATTACAGTAAACATTCCAAGTAGGTCTAGGAACAGCTCCTCAAAGAAAAACGCCTGGAAATGGGTAATTGGAATGAACTATACGCATTTTCAGTGAGTTTTGAAAGAAACTGGGAGAAAAAAGACCTTCAATTTGTTCTCAAGTAGCTTTTTTTTTTTTCTCTTAAAGAAGACTGTGCAAGAAATTTTGATGGTCCCTGCATTCTAATGGGGGATCTCTTGCAAAGAAGAGGCTCATCTATATGAACTCGAGGCTCATTACTGCCTTGATGGGGATCATTCATCAGCACAAAGGCAGGAGACCTGGGAGGTAGGTTTTTCCTGGACAGTTCTTAAGTCCATTTCCTCTGCTGTGGATGTGAATATTTTAAAATCCAAAGAAGCTGCTTTCCACTAGAGTTGCAGATTGCCACAGGAGCAAAAAAAGAATGCTAACAGCAGCCCATTTTGAAGGGCCTAAATAAAAAAGGAACTGACAAGGTCTGCACGGTTCCTCTCCACTGACGCTGAGCCACCTGCCTGTCCTGGCCTCGCTGGAGGAACCAGAAAACCGAGCGGTGGGCCAGAGCCCCCCACTGACGCCTGAGAGTAGAAACACACGTGTCGGTCCAAACAACCGCATCATCAAGGAAACAGACATGAAACAAGATACCACAAGGATGTTCTTCTTCCTCATAATAGGGATGTTAACTCCATCATTTAGAAGCCTTTGATTACCCGCTTTAAAAGTTGTTGTTGTTGAGTTTAATTTTCAAGGCTGTTAACCACTGCTGCCAGCCTCACCATGGCATGCGCACGACCCCCTCACGATGCATGATGCCGGCTGTCAGCTCTACTCGAGTGTCACGGTGGAGGTGGACCTCCCTGCTCACTTGCGGCTTCCTGAGCCAGGCGGGTGCCACACAGAGCCCTGCTCCTGCCCAGCGGCGCCTCTGCCCCCCAGGGTGCCTGGGGGCTGCGGGGACAGACCTGGAGGACGGGCTCTCTCAGTGTTAACAGAGCCTGCAGTGATTTATGAAAGCGCGCTCTTGCATTTTTACCCCTGAAGCTCTTCTGACTGTTGCTCTCAACGGGCAACATTCACATCACGGGGCCCAAGGATGACTCATCAGTATCGCACATTTTTACCCAAATTAGGAACAGCAGAGGCCTCTGTGGCCACAGTGGCTCCAGATGCTTAAATCAAGCCTTTTGAAAGTTTGGGGACTGGGAGAAAAGACCTTCAATTTGTTCTCAAGTAGCTTTTTTTTTTTTCTCTTAAAGAAGACTGTGCAAGAAATTTTGATGGTCCCTGCATTCTAATGGGGGATCTCTTGCAAAGAAGAGGCTCATCTATATGAACTCGAGGCTCATTACTGCCTTGATGGGGATCATTCATCAGCACAAAGGCAGGAGACCTGGGAGGTAGGTTTTTCCTGGACAGTTCTTAAGTCCATTTCCTCTGCTGTGGATGTGAATATTTTAAAATCCAAAGAAGCTGCTTTCCACTAGAGTTGCAGATTGCCACAGGAGCAAAAAAAGAATGCTAACAGCAGCCCATTTTGAAGGGCCTAAATAAAAAAGGAACTGACAAGGTCTGCACGGTTCCTCTCCACTGACGCTGAGCCACCTGCCTGTCCTGGCCTCGCTGGAGGAACCAGAAAACCGAGCGGTGGGCCAGAGCCCCCCACTGACGCCTGAGAGTAGAAACACACGTGTCGGTCCAAACAACCGCATCATCAAGGAAACAGACATGAAACAAGATACCACAAGGATGTTCTTCTTCCTCATAATAGGGATGTTAACTCCATCATTTAGAAGCCTTTGATTACCCGCTTTAAAAGTTGTTGTTGTTGAGTTTAATTTTCAAGGCTGTTAACCACTGCTGCCAGCCTCACCATGGCATGCGCACGACCCCCTCACGATGCATGATGCCGGCTGTCAGCTCTACTCGAGTGTCACGGTGGAGGTGGACCTCCCTGCTCACTTGCGGCTTCCTGAGCCAGGCGGGTGCCACACAGAGCCCTGCTCCTGCCCAGCGGCCGCCTCTGCCCCCCAGGGTGCCTGGGGGCTGCGGGGACAGACCTGGAGGACGGGCTCTCTCAGTGTTAACAGAGCCTGCAGTGATTTATGAAAGCGCGCTCTTGCATTTTTACCCCTGAAGCTCTTCTGACTGTTGCTCTCAACGGGCAACATTCACATCACGGGGCCCAAGGATGACTCATCAGTATCGCACATTTTTACCCAAATTAGGAACAGCAGAGGCCTCTGTGGCCACAGTGGCTCCAGATGCTTAAATGACTAAAAAGGCATTAACCCGAGGCAGCCCTGCCTCCGTCTCCATGAAAACACCCTTCTCTCCTGTGGAAACATCCTCACCCTAAGATGTCTACTCTTACATCTCTCCACTCAGTGAGCCAAGACTCTGAACCACCACACGCAGCTCGAAGAGAACGTCAGGACGTCACTTGTTACCATATGGGGTTTCCTCATCCTCCAAAATGTGACAGCCAGGGGCTTCCCGGGTGGTCCAGGTGCTGAGACTGTGCATGTCCAAGGCGGCCCGGGAGCTAAGATTCCAGCACACCACAGGGTGCAGTCCCCAAAATGTGACAGCGCAGAAACCAGAATGGAAAAGGACACACGTGTGCCCACGCCCACCGCAGCGCTCTGTACAACAGCTCGGAAATGGAAACAACCTAGGTGTCCACGGGCAGATGAAAGGATAGGGAAGCTGTGGCACACACACGATGGAAAGCTACTCAGCTCTACCAGGGATACACCTGAGTCAGTTCTGATGAGCTGGATGAACCGACAGCCTATTACAGAGCGAAGTCAGTCAGAAAGTGACAAACACCGTCTATTAATGCGTGTCTGTGTGATCTAGAAAGGCGGTTCTGAGAATCCTAGGTGCAGGGCAGCAAGGGGGACACAGATGAAGACCTTTGGACTCAGGGAGCGGAGGAGACGGTGGGACGTTCTGAGAGACTGGCAACGAAACAGGTGCGTTACCACACGGAAAACAGACGACCAGCGCAGGTCTGATGCGGGACACGGGCACCCGGAGCCAGTGCTCCGTGACAGCCAGGAGGGACGGGCGGGGCGACGGGAGGGCGGCTCAGGGCGGGGGTACCCGTGTACACCTACGCACGGCCAAAGCCATCAAAATACTGCTCGGGAAATACCCTCCAATTAAAATAAGTAAATAAAATTTAAGTATGTGGCAGCAGCTCACAGATGGATCCTCTGCTGGCCGGTTTCCACGTTTAGTGCAGCCAGAGGAGCGAGCGATGCTCAGAGAGGGGCTCCGCCCTGCGCTTCCTCCTCCGGGGACGGGGGCGCGGCTAGCACGGCGCTCCACTCGTTCCAGTTTCGTGCAAGGATTCCTCACAAAGGGACGTGGAAGGACCCTGACGGCGGCACCCAACAGCCGCCCGCTGCTTGCTGCTTCAACAACAAAGGGCGGCCAGGAGACGGTGCTCTGATCAACAACAGACAAGGAGGAGTCTCTTGGAGGGGCTGGAGAGAGATTCCGCTTTCTCGGTAAACGGAAAAGCTGGAGATGAAAGCTCCTTGGTGATGTTCCTTCCCTGTGATTGAGCATGAGCAGCTACTCTGTGACCCAGAGGCGAGTGGCCTCTGGACAGAAAGGCAACATTCAGGACCATGGAGACCGCCTCGGCCGCTGATGGCCTCATGGAGCTGCGGAAACAGCTCAGGCCAGCCTACCCCGGGACAATGTCATCTTTACGGCTTGTGTCCCTGCTCTTTGCCACTGAGGACACCTCTAAGTGACACAGAAGTGAGGTTCAAGTGGTGACACACACACGATGGAAAGCTACCTCGCTCTACCAGGGATACCCCTGAGTCAGTTCTGATGAGCTGGATGAACCGACAGCCTATTACAGAGCGAAGTCAGTCAGAAAGTGACAAACACCGTCTATTA
Source organism: Tragulus kanchil (assembly GCA_022376925.1). Taxonomy (NCBI): domain Eukaryota; kingdom Metazoa; phylum Chordata; class Mammalia; order Artiodactyla; family Tragulidae; genus Tragulus; species Tragulus kanchil. The sequence goes on from JAIOJX010000026.1 coordinate 125,685,271, forward strand.
ATGCGTGTCTGTGTGATCTAGAAAGGCGGTTCTGAGAATCCTAGGTGCAGGGCAGCAAGGGGGACACAGATGAAGACCTTTGGACTCAGGGAGCGGAGGAGACGGTGGGACGTTCTGAGAGACTGGCAACGAAACAGGTGCGTTACCACACGGAAAACAGACGACCAGCGCAGGTCTGATGCGGGACACGGGCACCCGGAGCCAGTGCTCCGTGACAGCCAGGAGGGACGGGCGGGGCGACGGGAGGGCGGCTCAGGGCGGGGGTACCCGTGTACACCTACGCACGGCCAAAGCCATCAAAATACTGCTCGGGAAATACCCTCCAATTAAAATAAGTAAATAAAATTTAAGTATGTGGCAGCAGCTCACAGATGGATCCTCTGCTGGCCGGTTTCCACGTTTAGTGCAGCCAGAGGAGCGAGCGATGCTCAGAGAGGGGCTCCGCCCTGCGCTTCCTCCTCCGCGGACGGGCGCGGCTAGCACGGCGCTCCACTCGTTCCAGTTTCGTGCAAGGATTCCTCACAAAGGGACGTGGAAGGACCCTGACGGCGGCACCCAACAGCCGCCCGCTGCTTGCTGCTTCAACAACAAAGGGCGGCCAGGAGACGGTGCTCTGATCAACAACAGACAAGGAGGAGTCTCTTGGAGGGGCTGGAGAGAGATTCCGCTTTCTCGGTAAACGGAAAAGCTGGAGATGAAAGCTCCTTGGTGATGTTCCTTCCCTGTGATTGAGCATGAGCAGCTACTCTGTGACCCAGAGGCGAGTGGCCTCTGGACAGAAAGGCAACATTCAGGACCATGGAGACCGCCTCGGCCGCTGATGGCCTCATGGAGCTGCGGAAACAGCTCAGGCCAGCCTACCCCGGGACAATGTCATCTTTACGGCTTGTGTCCCTGCTCTTTGCCACTGAGGACACCTCTAAGTGACACAGAAGTGAGGTTCAAGTGGAGGTGAAGAACGAAAGGACTCTGGCAACGGCCATGGCTGATAATGCTCTTCTGAGACCATGACCTGCAGACCAAAGAGGGGACGAGACCACAACGCTTTCTTTCTTTCTTTATTTGGCTGCACTGGGTCTTAGTTGCAGCATGCGGGATCTAGTTCCCTGAGCAGGGATCGAACCCAGGACTCCCACACTGGGAACACAGACTCTTAACCACTGGACCACCAGGAAAGTCTCACCACAACACTTTCTTGATGCCTGAAGCTACTGCAGCCAGAACTACGAGCTTCAACATTAAGAATGGTGTCCAGGTTTTACGACAATGATATCAGTGATATTCAGTAAACAGAGCAAGAATTACAAGTCTCTTAGCCTCATCCATCAGAGGGCAGGTAGAATGAAAACCACAATCACAGAAAACTAACCAAACTGATCACACGGACCACAGCCTTGTCTCACTCCACGAGACTATGAGCCACGACCCGTAGGGCCACCCAAGGCGGGCGAGTCACAGCGGAGAGCTCTGACAAAACGTGGCCCCGGGGAGAAGGGAGTGGCAGACCCGTCCAGCCTCCTGGCCTCGAGAACCCCACGAACACCACGGACGGCCAAAAAGACAGGACAATAAGAGGCGAACTCCCCAGGCTGGCGGGGCCCGTGCACTCCTGGAGAAGACCGGAGGCACCGCTCCAGCAGGAAGGAAGAGGCCGAGCCGAAGTGGAAACAACTCCCAGCTACAGACGCGTGTGGCGGTGAATTCAGTCTGACTCTGTGAAGAACAATACTGCATAGGCACCTGGAACGTCAGGTCCAAGAACCCAGGCAAACTGGAAGTGCAAAGAGGAGACGGCAAGAGAGAACATCAGCATGTTAGGCATCAGTGGACTAAACTGGACGAGAATGGGCAAATTTAATCCAGACCACTGTTGTATCTCCTCCTGCGGGCAAGCACCCCTTAGAGGAAACAGAAGAGTCTGACACACAGTGCCGGGACGCAGCCTCAAAATAATGACCTCCGTTCATTTCCAAGGCAAACCATTCAGTATTATAATAATCCAAACTGATTCACCACCTACGAACGCTGAAGAAGCTGAACAGTTCTATGAAGACCTACAAGATCTTCTGGAACGAACATCAAAAGAAGAAAAGATGTCCTTTTCATCAATGGAGGCTGGAATGCAAAAGCAGAAGTCAAGGGCTTCCCTGGTGGTCCAGTGGGTAAAGAGTCTGCCTTGTAGTGCAAGGGGCACAGGTTCAATCCCTGGCCTGGGAAGATCCCACATGCTGTGGAGCGGCTGGACCTGTGTGTCCAATTACCAGCCAGCGCTCTGGGCGCAGGCACCCAGAGCCAGTGCTCTGCAATGAGAGACGTCACTGCAATGGGAGGCCAAAGAATGAAAAGATTGATGAAAATAAATATAAATAAAAGAGGCATGATGAGGGAAAGAAAAAAAAGAAGTCAAGAGATACCTGGAGTATCAGGCAGGTTTGGCCTTTGAGCACTAACGAACGAGGGCAAAAGCTACCAGACTTGTGCAAAGACAAAGTGCCGGTCAGAGCAAACACCCTCTTCCAACAGCACAGGAGACAACCCTACACATGGACACAGCCAGGCGGTCAGAACCAAAATCAGACTGATGATGCTCTTTGCAGATGAAGACGGAGAGTCTACCCAGTGAGCAAAAACAAGACCAGGAGCTGACTGCAGCTCAGATCATGAATTCCTTATTGCAAAATTCAGACTTAAATTGAAGCAAGCAGGGAAAACCACTAGGTCATTCAGGTATGACCTAAATCAAATCTTTTAGTAACAACTCCCAGCTACAGGCGTGTGGCGGTGAATTCAGTGACTCTGTGAAGAACAATACTGCATAGGCACCTGGAACGTCAGGTCCAAGAACCCAGACAAACTGGAAGGCAAAGAGGAGACGGCACGAGAGAACATCAGCATGTTACGCATCCGTGGACTAAACTGGACGAGTATGGGCAAATCTAATCCAGACCACTGTTGTATCTCCTCCTGCGGGCAAGCACCCCTTAGAGGAAACAGAAGAGTCTGACACACAGTGCCGGGACGCAGCCTCAAAATAATGACCTCCGTTCATTTCCAAGGCAAACCATTCAGTATTATAATAATCCAAACTGATTCACCACCTACGAACGCTGAAGAAGCTGAACAGTTCTATGAAGACCTACAAGATCTTCTGGAACGAACATCAAAAGAAGAAAAGATGTCCTTTTCATCAATGGAGGCTGGAATGCAAAAGCAGAAGTCAAGGGCTTCCCTGGTGGTCCAGTGGGTAAAGAGTCTGCCTTGTAGTGCAAGGGGCACAGGTTCAATACCTGGCCAGGGAAGATTCCACATGCTGTGGAGCGGCTGGACCGGTGTGTCCAATTACGAGCCAGCGCTCTGGAGCGCAGGCACCCAGAGCCAGTGCTCTGCAATGAGAGACGTCACTGCAATGGGAGGCCAAAGAATGAAAAGATTGATGAAAATAAATATAAATAAAAGAGGCATGATGAGGGAAAGAAAAAAAAAAAGAAGTCAAGAGATACCTGGAGTATCAGGCAGGTTTGGCCTTTGAGCACTAAACGAACGAGGGCAAAAGCTACCAGACTTGTGCAAAGACAAAGTGCCGGTCAGAGCAAACACCCTCTTCCAACAGCACAGGAGACAACCCTACACATGGACACAGCCAGGCGGTCAGAACCAAAATCAGACTGATGATGCTCTTTGCAGATGAAGACGGAGAGTCTACCCAGTGAGCAAAAACAAGACCAGGAGCTGACTGCAGCTCAGATCATGAATTCCTTATTGCAAAATTCAGACTTAAATTGAAGCAAGCAGGGAAAACCACTAGGTCATTCAGGTATGACCTAAATCAAATCCCTTACAATTATATAGTGGAAGTGACAACTAGACTCGATGGATGAGATCTGACAGTGTCTGAAGAATTATGGACAGATGTGTACAAGGTGGTGATCAAAGCCATCTCCAAGAAAAAGAAATGCAAAAGGGCAAAATGGTTGTCTGAGGATGCCTTACCAAAAAAAAAAAAAAACAAACAAAAACAAAAAAAAAAAAAGAGAGAGAGAGAAGAAAATGAAGAGAAAGGAGAAAAGGAAAGATATACCCATCTGAATGCAGAGTTCTAAGGAACAGCAAGGAGAGATAAGAAAGCCTTCTTAAGTGAACAATGCAAAGAAATAGAAGAACACAATGATATGGGAAAGACTAGAGCTCTCCCGAAGAAAATAAGAGATACCAAGTGAATATTTCATGCAAAAAATGACCACAATAAAGGACAGAAATGGTAGGAACCTAACAGAAACAGAATATATTAAGAAGATATTAAGAAGAATACACAGAAGAACTATACAAAAAAGATCTTAATGGCCAGGATGGCCATGATGGTGTGATCTCTCAGGTAGAGCCAGACATCCTGGAACGTGAAGTCAAGCAGGCCTTCAGAAGCATCACGACGACCAAAGCTAATGGAGGCGATGGACTTCCAGCTGAGCTCTTGCAAATCCTCAACACGATACTGCTGAAGTGCTGCAATCAACGTGCTAGGAAATCTGGAAAACTCAGCAGTGGCCACGGACTGGATAAGTTAGTTTCCCATTCCAACCCCAAAAAAGGGTAATGCCAGAGAACGTTCAGCTACTGCAGAACTGCACTCATTTCACATGCCAGCAAGGTCATGCTCAAAAGTCTTCAAGCTGGGCTTCAACAGTATGTGAACTGAGAACTTCAAGATGCAGAAGCTGGATTTAGAAAAGGCAGAGGAAGCAGAGATCAAATTGCCTACATCCATTGGAGCACAGGAAAAAGAGAATTCCAGAAAAACATCTACTTCTGCTTCACTGACTACACTAAAGCCTTTGACAGTGTGGAAGGTCAGACCCTGCCCCCTGAGAAACCTGTATGCAGGACAGGAAGCAACTGTTAGAACTGGACATGGAACATGGGACTGGTTCCAAATTGGGAAAGGAGCACGTCGAGGCTGTCTATTGTCACCCTGCTTATTTGACGAATATGCAGAGTACATCATGCAAAATACCAGGCTGAATGAAGCACAAGCAGGAATCAAGACTCCTGGGAGAAATATCAATAACCTCAGGTACGCAGATGACAGCACCCTTATGGCAGAAATGGAAGAGGAACTAAAAAGCCTCTTGGTGAAGGTGAAAGAGGACAGTGAAAAAGCTGGCTTAAAACTCAACATTCAAAAAAACGAAGATCATGGCATCCAATCCCATCACTTTGTAGCAAATAGATGGCCAAAATACGGAAACAGTTTTGGGGCTCCAAAATCACTGCAGATGGTGACTGCGGCCATAAAATTAAAAGACGCTTGCTCTGGATGGAAATAGATAAATGAAAGATCAATAGCTGTGGCCAAAGAAAAAAAAGATGCTTGCTCCCTGAAAGAAAAGCAATGACAAACCTAGACAGCATATTATAAAGCATAGATATTACTTTGCTGACAAGTCAAAGCTGTGGTTTTCCCAGTCGTCACATACGGATGTAAGAGATGGACCATAAAGAAGGCTGAGCGCTGAAGAGCTGATGCCTCTGAGCTGTGGTGCTGGAGAAGACTCCTGAGAGTCCCTTCAACTGCGAGGAACTCAAATCAGTCAGTCCTTAAAGGGGATCAGCCCGGACAGTCGCTGGAAGAACTGATACTGAAGCTGCAGCCCCGAGTGCGGGGGAAGCGTGAAGGCAGGACGGGGAGCGGACGGCAGAGTGGGACACGGCTGGATGGCGCCACTGACTCGTGGCCAGGAGTCTGACCAAGCTCCGTGAGCTGGTGAAGGACAGCGAGGCCTGGCGTGCTGCCGTCCACGGGGCGGCAAAGCGTCGGGCACGACTGGGCGACTGAGCACCACCACCACAGGCAGCCGGCTGGATTCTTAGACGTAACACAGTTTAAGTGCACGTCGACCGCAGGAGAGCAAAAACGGTAAAACAGCGTCTTTTTCCCCCGGCTTCCCTCCGTGGTTTCATTTTTCAAAACTAAACGGTTTAGAAGTGCATCCCCCAGCTGAAAGCCTGGACTGCCTCTGCCTCGCAGGACACCTTCACAGGTATTTTCGACACAGACCCTGCGTGGGGGAGCCTTCTGGGAGCAGAGGCTTGCTGGGGGCTTACGACCACGTGGGGAGATCCGTCTTCTTCTTAAAGGAGCTCACGGCCAAGGTAGACCTCAGTGTACCTGAGAGCCACACGACTTACGTTTCCAGCTGATGGGACTGGCTGAGCTGTCACCTGTCCCCAACTGGTGCGATTACCGAGTTAGCAGAATGTTGCAGAAACAGGGTGTGTGGTTTCCAGAAGGCAGTCTTATCCAAAGCACAGCCTGATCAGCCTTGAAAGTAGGCTGACCGAGAAAACTGGGGTACATGGCATCCAATCCCATCACTTTGTAGCAAATAGATGGCCAAAATACGGAAACAGTTTTGGGGCTCCAAAATCACTGCAGATGGTGACTGCGGCCATAAAATTAAAAGACGCTTGCTCTGGATGGAAATAGATAAATGAAAGATCAATAGCTGTGGCCAAAGAAAAAAAAGATGCTTGCTCCCTGAAAGAAAAGCAATGACAAACCTAGACAGCATATTATAAAGCATAGATATTACTTTGCTGACAAGTCAAAGCTGTGGTTTTCCCAGTCGTCACATACGGATGTAAGAGATGGACCATAAAGAAGGCTGAGCGCTGAAGAGCTGATGCCTCTGAGCTGTGGTGCTGGAGAAGACTCCTGAGAGTCCCTTCAACTGCGAGGAACTCAAATCAGTCAGTCCTTAAAGGGGATCAGCCCGGACAGTCGCTGGAAGAACTGATACTGAAGCTGCAGCCCCGAGTGCGGGGGAAGCGTGAAGGCAGGACGGGGAGCGGACGGCAGAGTGGGACACGGCTGGATGGCGCCACTGACTCGTGGCCAGGAGTCTGACCAAGCTCCGTGAGCTGGTGAAGGACAGCGAGGCCTGGCGTGCTGCCGTCCACGGGGCGGCAAAGCGTCGGGCACGACTGGGCGACTGAGCACCACCACCACAGGCAGCCGGCTGGATTCTTAGACGTAACACAGTTTAAGTGCACGTCGACCGCAGGAGAGCAAAAACGGTAAAACAGCGTCTTTTTCCCCCGGCTTCCCTCCGTGGTTTCATTTTTCAAAACTAAACGGTTTAGAAGTGCATCCCCCAGCTGAAAGCCTGGACTGCCTCTGCCTCGCAGGACACCTTCACAGGTATTTTCGACACAGACCCTGCGTGGGGGAGCCTTCTGGGAGCAGAGGCTTGCTGGGGGCTTACGACCACGTGGGGAGATCCGTCTTCTTCTTAAAGGAGCTCACGGCCAAGGTAGACCTCAGTGTACCTGAGAGCCACACGACTTACGTTTCCAGCTGATGGGACTGGCTGAGCTGTCACCTGTCCCCAACTGGTGCGATTACCGAGTTAGCAGAATGTTGCAGAAACAGGGGTGTGTGGTTTCCAGAAGGCAGTCTTATCCAAAGCACAGCCTGATCAGCCTTGAAAGTAGGCTGACGCCCGAGAAAAACTGGGGTACATCGCCCTTCGGAGGTGTTCCCTACATGAACAGGCCTTAGTAGACTATTTCAAGTGTCATGAAGAAAGCAAGCAGTATATTCAAGGTTTTTTTTTTTTTCTGACGATTGATAGAGATTTGAGTTCCCTCATTTTTGGTACAATACTTTAAAAAAAAAACAATAGTTAAATCTATTTATTTTAGCTTGAGACTCGAGGTTTCAAGCACACTTGATGAGCACGTACGTATGGGGGTCTGCGGAGCAGTGAGTGAGCGTGCCATGCGTGTGAGGAGAGAGACAGGGGGAAGGCCGCGGGGAGGCGGGCGCGCCAGGGAGAGGCGACGGGGCGGGGCCTGCTCGGAGAGCTCGGGAGGCCCGCGCACAGAAACGAACACCAGGAGTGGACACTAGGGAGCAAAGCTACAGTCCAGATCCATGAGGAAGACACTCTAAGCTCCTGAAGGACCCAGAGCCAAGCCGGCTGGAGCACACTGACCCGAGACAGGGCCGCAGCGTCCCTGTGCCGTCCCCTCACCACCGGCGCCGGGCGGGCGGGCCCAGAAGCGCAGGTGCCGGCGAGCGGGCCCCGCTGGATGTCACACACAGACCCGGGTGTCACTGGGTGGCTTTGGTCTCTGCGATCTTAAGCTGCTCCCAGGTGGAACGTCTGCTTCTGACTTGCTTTATTCTCCTTTCCCTTCCAACAGCCTGGGGCAGACTGATGACCGGCCTGTTCAAAGAACGTCCGTGAAGGCCTCCCTCCCCAGGTGCGGCCCCCGCATCGCAGCCCGTCTCTCTGAAGCCACAGACGTTCTCGGAAGAATCTCGTGGCTGGCTCCGAAGCTGAGGTCCACGGAGATGTCCCCGTGGGGTGGAAAACGAGCCAAGCTGCCCGCCTCTCGTCATCTCCGCGCTGCTTTTCTGAAGGCGCGGGAGACGGCGTGGTGCACGTCCGCAGCACCCCAGGGCAGGGGGCCCGGCACGCAGCGCTCCTGAGTGTGCCGGCTCACGCCCGTGGCCGTGAAGCTGCTCTGCACGTGTGTTCAGGGGAGGCGCCGCACGCGGGGACCCCGCGGGCCGAGGGCGAGCGCGGGGCCAGAGCTCACCCGCCCCTGGCGCCGGCTCCACCGGCCCTCCGCGCTCGCCGGCAAGTTCCAAGAGAAACATAAAAAGCCACTGTCCATGCCCAGTGAGAAACGAAACGCACTGGACCAAGTATCATGACTTCCTTAAAGCAAGACGACGCGTCGTCATTTCTGCATCTGGGTCCCTCTCCTGGCCTCGCAGCTACGAAACTTGGAATCAATGCCAGGAACCATCACTGCTTTATTCTACTTAAAGGCTAGCAATTTCTTACAAACCCTTTATGGTTCCCCTTTTCAAAAGCATTTAATTCAGTTCACCGCTGCGCTGCTTTGCACTGTTGCAATCAGAACACTGGAAGTCACTGATTAATAAGGGAATATGCAGTGTAATTCTGGCTTGTGAAAGTACCTCCTGAATCACAATGTAAGCCCCAAGTTTACCGTGGATAGAAGGAACTAGGGGCACACATCACAAGCCTTTTGCTTACCGCAGATTCATCACAGACTTGACTGGAGCTCCTGTGTTAAAGATACGGCCTATCGGGGAACATACACATCTGTAAACAACAAAACTCTGTAAAAGTTAGAAGTAAAATAAAAGTTAAAAACAAAACAAAACAAAACGATCCGGCCTTTGGTCAAGTGCCCAGGGGAGGGACACGCACTGTCCCCCAGCAATTCTCCGCCCCTCATACAATCCTTTATGCCACATGGCAAATAATGCAGCTTGGTCTTGAGAGGGAAATAAACAGAAGAAACTTACAGCTTCTAAAGGAGCAAACAGGTGTGTCTACATAAGGCTCTAATGAGTGGCTTGCTGTGGGAGAAAAAGGCCAGATTTGCACGTGACTGAGTACTCCCGGTAGATGATGAAACCACACCACAATCGCATCTCCTTAGCCAAAACCTCCCCCACCAGAATGCTTCTACGCTCGAGGATTCTCAAGGGAAGAAAGAGGGGTTGGACTGCCCAAGATGTTCCGGCCCTCAGAAAAGAAATCTCTGTGCCATAGCGTTCTTTCCTGCAAAACTACGAATGGCCTCTTCCAGCCGACGCGGAGCAGGATGCCGAAGGGCTGCGGCCCCTGGAGACGGCCAGGTGCCAGGCTGGGCAGCTGCAATCCCTGATACGAGCTCTGAGGATGAGCAACAGCCCACCCGGCTGCCCGGGCAGTCTCGCCGCTGACAACCTAGTTCCAGGCAAAAGAAGAAGAGGGCGGCAGACGCTGAGATGGTGAGACAGCATCACCGACCCAACGACACAGACCTGAGCCCACTCCGAGAGACGGGCGGACCAGGAGGCCTGCGCGCGGCCGTCCGTGGGGCGGCGGAGTCAGGCTCGACGCCGCACCCGAACCGCCACCTCCGGGAAAAGCCAAGTGCCGCTTTAGCAGACGGCGACGGACGGGAGGCCCAGCGCCGGGCACAGGGCAGATCCTCGACAAACGTGAGCTCCTCTGTCCTGCGGCTCTCCGGGACGGCTCGCTCTCAGCGCAGGCTTTAGTTCACCTCAGCAATCTGCCCAATGAAGCAATGCAGGTCCAGCCAAGCCCTCTCCCCGGCGTCCCACCCCCCTGCGTAACTTAGGATTGGCCAAGTGTGGCTTTTCCCTTCAGACCCCCGCACAAGACGGAAAGTGCACCTCAAAGGGGACGTGAAATGGATGCACCTCGAAAACATTACTCTAAGTGAAAGAAGCAATCACGAGAAACCACAGATCGTGTGGATCCGTGTCTATGAAATGCCCAGAAGAGGCACGGCACAGAGACAGAAAGCAGGTGAGGGTTCCAGATGAGGCAGAGCTAATGGCGCATGGTTATTCAGCCTTTCAATGCCAAACAATTCCCCTTTTTTTTGCCACAGGGCAAATAATGCAGCTTGGTCTTGAGAGGGAAATAAACAGAAGAAACTTACAGCTTCTAAAGGAGCAAACAGGTGTGTCTACATAAGGCTCTAATGAGTGGCTTGCTGTGGGAGAAAAAGGCCAGATTTGCACGTGACTGAGTACTCCCGGTAGATGATGAAACCACACCACAATCGCATCTCCTTAGCCAAAACCTCCCCCACCAGAATGCTTCTACGCTCGAGGATTCTCAAGGGAAGAAAGAGGGGTTGGACTGCCCAAGATGTTCCGGCCCTCAGAAAAGAAATCTCTGTGCCATAGCGTTCTTTCCTGCAAAACTACGAATGGCCTCTTCCAGCCGACGCGGAGCAGGATGCCGAAGGGCTGCGGCCCCTGGAGACGGCCAGGTGCCAGGCTGGGCAGCTGCAATCCCTGATACGAGCTCTGAGGATGAGCAACAGCCCACCCGGCTGCCCGGGCAGTCTCGCCGCTGACAACCTAGTTCCAGGCAAAAGAAGAAGAGGGCGGCAGACGCTGAGATGGTGAGACAGCATCACCGACCCAACGACACAGACCTGAGCCCACTCCGAGAGACGGGCGGACCAGGAGGCCTGCGCGCGGCCGTCCGTGGGGCGGCGGAGTCAGGCTCGACGCCGCACCCGAACCGCCACCTCCGGGAAAAGCCAAGTGCCGCTTTAGCAGACGGCGACGGACGGGAGGCCCAGCGCCGGGCACAGGGCAGATCCTCGACAAACGTGAGCTCCTCTGTCCTGCGGCTCTCCGGGACGGCTCGCTCTCAGCGCAGGCTTTAGTTCACCTCAGCAATCTGCCCAATGAAGCAATGCAGGTCCAGCCAAGCCCTCTCCCCGGCGTCCCACCCCCCTGCGTAACTTAGGATTGGCCAAGTGTGGCTTTTCCCTTCAGACCCCCGCACAAGACGGAAAGTGCACCTCAAAGGGGACGTGAAATGGATGCACCTCGAAAACATTACTCTAAGTGAAAGAAGCAATCACGAGAAACCACAGATCGTGTGGATCCGTGTCTATGAAATGCCCAGAAGAGGCACGGCACAGAGACAGAAAGCAGGTGAGCGGTTTCCAGATGAGGCAGAGCTAATGGCGCAGGGCTTCTCTTGGGATGATAAAAATGTTCTGAAATCAGGTAAGTATCTGGAATTATTTTCAGAACTCTGTGAACAGACTAAAACAGATCAATGTTACGCTCTAAAACAGGGGTCGCCAACCTCCAGGATCTAATGCCTGATGTGCCTGCCACGGCAGAACTGATGTAACGATAACAGAAATAAAAGGCACAATGAGCTGATGCCCTGGACGCACCCCCCAACCGCCGCCCCGCTCCCCAGCACGAACCAACGGTCCCCCACGAGCCCAGCCCCGGGGCCACAAGGCTTGCTTGGACAGCAGCTCGACGAGGACAAATTTTATGATACACAGATTGTACCTCAATAAAACTGTAATTAAAAATACAAAAAGAGGAAAACGACGTCAAAATGATTGAAGAAATTCCTGGGGAAGGGCAAAGACTTGCTTTTCAGTCCCACTGGCCCCACGGTACTGAGGAAACTGCTGCATCTCTCCGCATCTCAGATCCACCAGCCAACAGGGAAATACCTCGTCGCACCGCGGCCCTTCCAAGCTAACGGTCAGGATCCTACTTTAAGGGCTCACGGGTTAAATACAAGGACTCCCTCAGGCTGAGAAGTGACGGGGCAGTGTGTAACTCAGGTCAGGGTATCGGGGCCCGGCTTCCGCGGCGCCGTGGAGCGGACACGCGGAGAGCACCTGGCGGGGACTCCTGCCGGCTTCCGTCTTCAGAGCCGGTGCTGCACGGTGGCTGCACCGAGAGAGTTCCTCACCTCCCGGCTGCATCTCCTAAGACGACGGCTGCCCTGGTTTGATACATCACAAGGGAGGACAGCGCAGCTCCCGGGATTTGGAGGAACTGAGTAGCCTCCGCAGAGCCGCGGCGCACGGGAGCCTGGCGCACAGCTGCCTGTTCCCCGACGGAAAGGGATCCCCTTCCCACTCAACAGCTGACAACGGCGGGTGGGGTGCGGGCTACTTCCGCACAGCGCCGTCATAAACCTCTGCCGGTACCGTCAGAACCTAAGTTAATCCTGAACAAAAGAAAGGCAGGCAAGGGGCTTCCCTGGTGGTCCAGTGTGTGGAGATTCAGCCTTGCAGTGCAAGGGGCGCCGGTTCGATCCCTGGCCCGGGAAGATCCCATGGGCCATGGAGCGGCTGGACCGGTGTGTCCAATTACAAGCCAGCGCTCTGGAGTGCATGCGCCCAGAGCCGGTGCTCTGCGACAAGAGAGGCCACTGCGATGGGAGGCCCACACAACACGGGCTGGGGAACAGAGATGGACGAAAATAAATAAATCCAGAAACAATGGAAGAGGCCAAAAATTAAAAATAAGCAAAAAAAAATTAAAAAAAGAGAAAGGCAGGGGAGAGCACAGTGTAGGAGGAGGGAGAACGGAAGGAGGGCAAGAAGAAGGCAGGAAGGGAAGAAGGAGAAAGCGAGCAGGCTGTAGATCATTTTAGTTCAGGAATAAACAAGGGAAGCAGATTTGCTTTTCAAAGTTCAAAGGAAGTGGTGTGTTTTGTTTTCATCGTGAGTTTCACTTTTCACTTGGGAGAGAAAAACCCAGCTTTGAAGGCTCTCTGTTTAAACTCATTAGGAAAACCATCAATGACGGAAGCTTTCATGAGATCGTAGAGGGAGGAATTACTGCCGTGGGAGAACCGGATCAATTCTTGAGCGTTTCATCTATGGAGATGGGAGGTCAGCCCCGCTGCTAGTGCAGCTAGAAAGTTAGCACAAACAAACGCTCGACTCACCGGAGAGTCCCAGGGCCTGCAGACATTTGCTGTTCGCTCTCCCCACCCCTTGAAGACCTCCTCAGAAGTCAGCTGTGCCTGCCACAGGGAAGGCGGACGCAGCTTAGAACCAAACCGTCAGGTGAGCAGAGGCTTTGCCCTGGGGAGAAAGGTGCGCCTTCCGGCTCCCACTGGCAGGAGGTCGTGATGCGGACCTTCACCGCACCGAATCCTCCCCCTCCTAACTCATACTTCCACTCAGGCTGACACAGAACCCTTTTCAGCAGGGCTGATGCTAATATACGAGGGTATCTTTTTTGACATCTGAATCTTTTTTATTTTAAAGTTTTTTAACCTGTCGCGGTTTCCTTGGCAAAGTTAAAATTCGGTCAATTTCTGACATTTTTGTTGTCTTGGTGGATGTACGCAGAACGCACACACAGGAGGACGCGGGCCACACTGACTTTCCACTTCTCTCCACTCAACGTGGACGACGGACTGTTTCAGGTCCTCCCCCGTTCTCCCTGACCTAGCTCACGAGAGAAAGCGGCCCTGAAGTAACCCATCCAAGGCAAGGAGCCATCCTGCCCCCACAGAATGAGCAACCGACTAATCCAGAAGGGAAAGAGCCATGGCTTATAAAGCCGTAATGTGGGTGCGACATGGCACATAAATCAGCAGCTCGTGTTTATCGCAAAACAGACACACAGACGAACGCCCGCTGCGAAGGATGGGCGAGGAGATCGATCAGGTTACGATTCCAGCCATGAACTTCCCCTCAGTACACCGCATTTAACTTTTAAATAACGTTTAGGAGAACCTGAAACATTTTGCTCACTGACAGAGCTATATTTTACAAAGGGCAGAAATTGGCTAGTCTATAAAAATTAAATTATGCCCCTTTCACTGTATCTAGTCAAGAGGAAAAACTCTAATTACAAGATTGCTCTGTCAAACAAATGCAAATGCACATTCTTTATAGGATGGTTTCAAAATTCATGGGTGGGGGGCTTCTCGGCGGAAGTGAAAATCAATATCTGACATATTCTGCGAAGTGTATGATAAGCCAGAGCAAGAGAAATGTCGGTATCAAGGGCGGTGGTCGGCAGACACTAAGTCATTCAGCGCAGAGCTGGAGAGGACTCGTCACTCCAGATGCAAACATTTAAGTACCAGTGGGTGAGAACAGTGAGAGAAGCCTTCCCTTCCCCACAACCCCAGCCTTGTTTCTCCATAAATGACCCAGAGGAAGAAGGGCAAAAAAGGCTCAGCCCTCCTCGGGACACCACTCTGGGGAACGGGGGCAGGTTCATTTTAAATGTATTTCCCACTTGAAAATTCAATGTACCTGCCTGGAAATTCATAAGAGCTGAGTCTGCAGGCTTAATCCAGAAAGGACTATCTGAAGGCCTGGGCATACTGCACCGCCGGTATTTTTGGGGAAAGAGAATGCCTTTCATTCCTGCTTAATGTCAAACTCGGCTTGGTTCATTAAAATCTTAGTCCACTGAAAACCCTGTTCTTTCTCTACCTACGGAATATGTCTGTCCACACAGCACTCAGCCTTTACAAGTCCTGAGAAATGAAAAAGTTCTTTCTCCTGTGCTTGCAAAATCCACTCTGTGGCTCGTCCTCTCAGCCCAGTCCACTAAGCCTATCAGGCGAGAGTCGTGGAAGCCTTCAGCACTCGGCTTGGCTTGGTGTTGCAGAGTCCTGCAGCGCTACCTTACTGTGCACGGTGTCGGCCCAGGAAGCAGATGCTGCTCAGTCACGCCGGGCTGACAGACGGGGACCAGACGTCTCACTCCCTTGACCTCCGTTTCCCTCCTCTGTTACGCAGAAAGGTGGGTCCAGACCAGCAGGTCTCCACTCAGGGCGCCCCAGAGTCACCTGGGGGGCTGACCTCCAGCCAGCTCCGCGCAGGCGGCCTCAACAGGCCTCTCCAAGGGGGGGCCCAGACCGGAGGGTACGAACAGGACTCCCAGATTCCCATGTGCACCCTTCTCTATAGATCTGTGGTGCTTTGCTATTTATTTACACTCTTTATGCAAAGGTAAGTTAATGTTGTGTATGAGCCACGAGAGGGGGTGAACTTTCTCTTGTTACAAGAGGAGCTCAGCAGGTGGCTGTAACAGGGAATAGAAAGACCCGCCTTTATGATTTGTTTCTTATAGAAAGGTGAGTGTAATTTCTTAAAAACTAAAACAACATCAACAAAAACCCTTTCAGTTCCAAAGCACTAAAATTCTTGCAACAATAGACATCGCTGATGAAACAGAAACACTTCTGACTTTGAGACCTAGTAGCATTCTTGAACAACTGGGGAGACACTGGCCCTGCAGTGAACTCAAGAGCCCGAGGTCCCAGCCTGGGAGACAGGGGCCTCTCAGTGGGCAGGAGACACCCCCACGGGAGGCACAGAGGCAGCGCGGGGCACCCTGGGCATCCAACAGACACTGGTAGTTGCTGCCCAGGGAGGAGCCTGAGCTGTGGTCACTTGGGGCCCTCTGGCCCTGCCCGAAGGGGAAGCTCACAGCCACTGGAACAGACTGGCCTCTACATCACAGGATGGACAGCGAAGCACCCGGGAACTTCCAGTCCGCTCCCCTCCCAGGCCCACCCCAGCCTGAGCTTCAGACACAGAAGTGTGCCTTGGGCTGGCTCTTCCCGAATTCAGGCTCAGCACACCCCCTCCACGGGCGCAGAGCTTGCTGCCTTCCCCTAATCGGCTCTTCCTTGGAGCCCGTGGTTTTTGCTTTTCACATCTCACAACTGAGCTTGCCTCACTTCTCCGTGTCTGTCACCCTGGAGCCCAGGACACGAGGCTGGAGGAACCTGGTGTGGAGACATGGGGCCCCACCTCGACTAAGCTAACAGCAACTTCCGCTCGGCACTGACCCACTGTGCTCAGTTTCTTGGGGAGAAGCTACGCGCTACCTAGCGCGCCAGGGCTGCCCTTTTTTTTTTTTAAATCAGTGTGCCTTTTTTCTTTCTTTCTTTTTTTTTTTTTTAGCAGAGAGGGAAATCAGGTAAAAAACCCAACACCTGGGCTTCCCTGGTGGTCCAGTGGGTGGAAAGTCTGTCTAACAGTGCAGGGGATGCCGGGAGGATCCCATGTGCCGCAGAGCAGCTGACCGGTGTGTCCAATTATGAGTCAGTGCTCTGCAGCGCATGCGCCCAGAGCCGGTGCTCTGCAGCAAGAGAGGCCACTGCAATGGGAGGCCCACAAAGGCCAAGGAATAAAGACAGATGAAAATAAATAAATAGAAGACTAATAAAAGAGGCCAAAATTTAAAAAGAAAAATAAAATAGAAAGAAAACCCAACACCTGAAATCTCCATTTTCAAAGTGCACCTCAAGTACAGGTTTTTTTTTTTTTGGTCACTTCTATTGGTCTTTCATTTATCTATTTTCATCCCTCTTTGTTCTTTGGCTCCTGTGGGCCTCCCATCGCAGTGGCCTCTGTCGCTGCAGAGCACCGGCCCTGGGTGCACGCGCCCAGAGGTCCAGCTCGGTTAGTTGGACGCATTGGTCCAGCCGCTCCATAGCACGTGGGATCTTCCCAGGCCAGGGATCGAACCGGCGTCCCTTGCCCTGCAAGGCGGTGTCCTTACCCACTGGACCACCAGGGAAGCCCTCAAGTACACTTCTAAAGAGCAAGAAATGTCTCTCAGAAAAACACCTCTTCTGATGGCAATCTGGCTCACTGCTTTTCTCACTTAGTGGCAATTATATCCCAGGTCGTGAAATATGATCCCAGGTAAGCAGTGGCCTAGAGGAGGAGCAAGCTAGCATCTCTCTAAACAAGTCAAAGTCCGCTCCTCCCAGGCCCACCCCAGCCTGAGCTTCAGACACAGAAGCGTGCCTTGGGCTGGCTCTTCCCGAATTCAGGCTCAGCACACCCCCTCCACGGGCGCAGAGCTTGCTGCCTTCCCCTAATCGGCTCTTCCTTGGAGCCCGTGGTTTTTGCTTTTCACATCTCACAACTGAGCTTGCCTCACTTCTCCGTGTCTGTCACCCTGGAGCCCAGGACACGAGGCTGGAGGAACCTGGTGTGGAGACATGGGGCCCCACCTCGACTAAGCTAACAGCAACTTCCGCTCGGCACTGACCCACTGTGCTCAGTTTCTTGGGGAGAAGCTACGCCTACCTAGCGCCAGGGCTGCCCTTTTTTTTAAATCAGTGTGCCTTTTTCTTTCTTTCTTTTTTTTTTTTTTAGCAGAGAGGGAAATCAGGTAAAAAACCCAACACCTGGGCTTCCCTGGTGGTCCAGTGGGTGGAAAGTCTGTCTAACAGTGCAGGGGATGCCGGGAGGATCCCATGTGCCGCAGAGCAGCTGACCGGTGTGTCCAATTATGAGTCAGTGCTCTGCAGCGCATGCGCCCAGAGCCGGTGCTCTGCAGCAAGAGAGGCCACTGCAATGGGAGGCCCACAAAGGCCAAGGAATAAAGACAGATGAAAATAAATAAATAGAAGACTAATAAAAGAGGCCAAAATTTAAAAAGAAAAATAAAATAGAAAGAAAACCCAACACCTGAAATCTCCATTTTCAAAGTGCACCTCAAGTACAGGTTTTTTTTTTTTTGGTCACTTCTATTGGTCTTTCATTTATCTATTTTCATCCCTCTTTGTTCTTTGGCTCCTGTGGGCCTCCCATCGCAGTGGCCTCTGTCGCTGCAGAGCACCGGCCCTGGGAGCATGCGCTCCAGAGGTCCAGCTCGGTTAGTTGGACGCATTGGTCCAGCCGCTCCATAGCACGTGGGATCTTCCCAGGCCAGGGATCGAACCGGCGTCCCTTGCCCTGCAAGGCGGTGTCCTTACCCACTGGACCACCAGGGAAGCCCTCAAGTACACTTCTAAAGAGCAAGAAATGTCTCTCAGAAAAACACCTCTTCTGATGGCAATCTGGCTCACTGCTTTTCTCACTTAGTGGCAATTATATCCCAGGTCGTGAAATATGATCCCAGGTAAGCAGTGGCCTAGAGGAGGAGCAGAAGCGCCACATCCCCAGTTTCATCTGTCTCTAAATGACTGCCTGGAAAAAAGCTTCAAATATTTGAGAGCTGCACTAAACTGTTCCATGTGATTTTGAAGAAAATCGCCGTGGCTTCTCTGGAGGAAGGGCAGTCCATCTGGGCTCAGATTAAATTGAAGGACGCAGCAGCTCAGACTCGCCCACAGCCACCCCAGCTTAAGACCCACCGCTGCGTGTTGTCTGGCTTTTTTAACACCCCTAAACCAAATAAAGCATGCTGCTTTTTTTTGAGAAGTTATTTTTGAGAGCAATTATGTTTCCAGCTTCCCGTAAGAGTAGTTCTGGTGGAAAGAACCCACACCTAGACTGCTCATGATCCATGAAGAACAGCCTCGAAAGTCACACACACACACCCCAGCGACCAGCCCTTGTCCTCCGACGTGACTAAGTGGCAAGCCACAGGACGCCATCCAGACCCTTCTCCAAGAAGCGAGCATTAGGAAGGCGCCGGCTTTAAAACTCCAGCCTCTGCATCAACCTGCGAGCGGATGAGGACTCCTCAGCCGCTCCAGGGCGGCCCAGCCGGCTGAGCAGAAGCGGGCCTGGGCTCCCTGGTACCCTCCCCTCCTGCATCCTCTTTAAAACGGCGAAGTCTGTACTCCTGGGTTTGACCTTGGAATTGAACCTCTAGTTCACCAATTTCCCCTAAGCTCCAGCTGTGCTTTTAGGGCGACTCTGACTCCTGAAGAGACTCCTGGGAGGGGCGGGGCGCCCCGGCTGGGCAGGAGAGAGGGGGCCCTGCGGCTTCCAGGACCCAGCCCCGCCTCTTCCTCGCCCCGGGCGCCCAGGCCCTCTCCGGCAGCCGAGCCTGGGAACCGCATTCCTCCATAGCACGTGGGATCTTCCCAGGCCAGGGATCGAACCGGCGTCCCTTGCCCTGCAAGGCGGTGTCCTTACCCACTGGACCACCAGGGAAGCCCTCAAGTACACTTCTAAAGAGCAAGAAATGTCTCTCAGAAAAACACCTCTTCTGATGGCAATCTGGCTCACTGCTTTTCTCACTTAGTGGCAATTATATCCCAGGTCGTGAAATATGATCCCAGGTAAGCAGTGGCCTAGAGGAGGAGCAGAAGCGCCACATCCCCAGTTTCATCTGTCTCTAAATGACTGCCGGGAAAAAAAGCTTCAAATATTTGAGAGCTGCACTAAACTGTTCCATGTGATTTTGAAGAAAATCGCCGTGGCTTCTCTGGAGGAAGGGCAGTCCATCTGGGCTCAGATTAAATTGAAGGACGCAGCAGCTCAGACTCGCCCACAGCCACCCCAGCTTAAGACCCACCGCTGCGTGTTGTCTGGCTTTTTTAACACCCCTAAACCAAATAAAGCATGCTGCTTTTTTTTGAGAAGTTATTTTTGAGAGCAATTATGTTTCCAGCTTCCCGTAAGAGTAGTTCTGGTGGAAAGAACCCACACCTAGACTGCTCATGATCCATGAAGAACAGCCTCGAAAGTCACACACACACACCCCAGCGACCAGCCCTTGTCCTCCGACGTGACTAAGTGGCAAGCCACAGGACGCCATCCAGACCCTTCTCCAAGAAGCGAGCATTAGGAAGGCGCCGGCTTTAAAACTCCAGCCTCTGCATCAACCTGCGAGCGGATGAGGACTCCTCAGCCGCTCCAGGGCGGCCCAGCCGGCTGAGCAGAAGCGGGCCTGGGCTCCCTGGTACCCTCCCCTCCTGCATCCTCTTTAAAACGGCGAAGTCTGTACTCCTGGGTTTGACCTTGGAATTGAACCTCTAGTTCACCAATTTCCCCTAAGCTCCAGCTGTGCTTTTAGGGCGACTCTGACTCCTGAAGAGACTCCTGGGAGGGGCGGGGCGCCCCGGCTGGGCAGGAGAGAGGGGGCCCTGCGGCTTCCAGGACCCAGCCCCGCCTCTTCCTCGCCCCGGGCGCCCAGGCCCTCTCCGGCAGCCGAGCCTGGGGGACTGGGAACCGCATTCCTCTCAAAGATCCTGGCAATTTGCGCCTGGAGTTTGATGCATTAGTTCTAAAATTAAATAAAGATCCTGTAGTGTTCTTCAAAGAAATACGGCGTGGCTCTCTGACAAAACACATTTTTCAAGCGCTGACCTCTGGGAACTTCAACTAGCTTCATATTTCAGGCTGACACTGCTCACAGGCTACTGTCTAGCTGCCCAAGCGGGGACGGTTCCCCATATATTCTCCAGTCTCCCGATCAGCGTTTAGCAGAGGGAGGTGAGGGAGTAAATAAAACAGCAGAGCCATTCATTCAGACGCACGGCCCGTAGCCAGTTCCTCGGGGAGAAGCCCTGGTAATTAACTCTAATGAGATTAAAGTAACTGGGAACTCTTCATTTCCCTGCACCGTGAAGCAGACCGGCGACAAGCCGGCGAGCGCATCACACCCAAGCCGGCCCTTCCCCGGTACGGCGGCGGCCCTCCCCGCCTCGGTCGGCCTCTCACCTGCGCTCTGCTCCATCACTTCCTTCTGACACATGTCCTGCACGTTCACCGTGCAGTTCACGATGAACTCGGGCGACGAGCAGTCGTTGTTCAGCTGGAATTCTTCGCACTGGTAACACTGGATTTGCAACGCAGAGCCTGCGGGACGGAGGCAGTCGGGTTCGGACGCAGCCCCTCGGAGCCCCCGGGGAGCGCGCCCCGCTCCGCGCCCGCCAGCCTCGCCTCCGCGCGCGGGGCCCGGGGAGACGGCGGCCGCCGGAGCCGGTAGAGGGCGGCGTGGCGGCCGAAGGTCCTGCAGGACAGGGTGGGATTCTGCCCGCGACCCGCGACCCGCGCTCCAGCAACAAAGAGCCCCTGCGCCGCCCGCCCGGCCTCGCCCGCGGAGGCTGGAAGGAGGAGCCGGCGGCCGGAGAGCCGAGCGCGCCAGAGACGTGCGTCGGCCCCCGTCGCCGCCCCAGATGCGCCTCATCATTAATTGGTTACAAATGAGTTAATTGCTGTTGCGGCCCCCGTCGCGACTGCCTTTGCAGACGCCTCTTGGGTCTTGCTTGATGCCTCGGTTCGCAGGCTCCCGGGGCGGGACGCTCAGCCGGGCTAGCCCGCTCCTGCCTTCGGGACGGTCCCCGGGGCAGCAGAGGGGCGGCCGCATTCCTCTCAAAGACAAAACAAAAATTTTTGGCAAAGTACGGCGTGGCTCTCTGACAAAACACATTTTTCAAGCGCTGACCTCTGGGAACTTCAACTAGCTTCATATTTCAGGCTGACACTGCTCACAGGCTACTGTCTAGCTGCCCAAGCGGGGACGGTTCCCCATATATTCTCCAGTCTCCCGATCAGCGTTTAGCAGAGGGAGGTGAGGGAGTAAATAAAACAGCAGAGCCATTCATTCAGACGCACGGCCCGTAGCCAGTTCCTCGGGGAGAAGCCCTGGTAATTAACTCTAATGAGATTAAAGTAACTGGGAACTCTTCATTTCCCTGCACCGTGAAGCAGACCGGCGACAAGCCGGCGAGCGCATCACACCCAAGCCGGCCCTTCCCCGGTACGGCGGCGGCCCTCCCCGCCTCGGTCGGCCTCTCACCTGCGCTCTGCTCCATCACTTCCTTCTGACACATGTCCTGCACGTTCACCGTGCAGTTCACGATGAACTCGGGCGACGAGCAGTCGTTGTTCAGCTGGAATTCTTCGCACTGGTAACACTGGATTTGCAACGCAGAGCCTGCGGGACGGAGGCAGTCGGGTTCGGACGCAGCCCCTCGGAGCCCCCGGGGAGCGCGCCCCGCTCCGCGCCCGCCAGCCTCGCCTCCGCGCGCGGGGCCCGGGGAGACGGCGGCCGCCGGAGCCGGTAGAGGGCGGCGTGGCGGCCGAAGGTCCTGCAGGACAGGGTGGGATTCTGCCCGCGACCCGCGACCCGCGCTCCAGCAACAAAGAGCCCCTGCGCCGCCCGCCCGGCCTCGCCCGCGGAGGCTGGAAGGAGGAGCCGGCGGCCGGAGAGCCGAGCGCGCCAGAGACGTGCGTCGGCCCCCGTCGCCGCCCCAGATGCGCCTCATCATTAATTGGTTACAAATGAGTTAATTGCTGTTGCGGCCCCCGTCGCGACTGCCTTTGCAGACGCCTCTTGGGTCTTGCTTGATGCCTCGGTTCGCAGGCTCCCGGGGCGGGACGCTCAGCCGGGCTAGCCCGCTCCTGCCTTCGGGACGGTCCCCGGGGCAGCAGAGGGGCGGCCGCGGCGCGGGGGACGGGCGTGCGCGCGCCTGTGCACCCCGGCCGAGCCGCGCAGGAGCCCCGCTTCCCGGCGCTCGGGGCTCCCTCCGGCTCCGGCTCCGGCTCCGGGTGGCGTCCGGGTCGCTCCCGCTCTGGGGGAAAGGGAGCCGGACCCGTGCGCCTCTCGCCGCCGCAGCCCGACCGCTCCCCTCGGCTCCACGAGCTGCCGCCCGGACCGGACCCTATTCCCTGGCGCGCTCACCGGCCGGCGGCGCCCCTGCTCGGGCTGCCCGAGACGCCGAGCCCTCGGCGCGTTCGCGCACAGCCGCCAGCTCCCGCGCCGAGACCCCGCGCGGCTCCTTCCTCCCCGGCTCCCCCGCGCCGCGCAGCCCGGGTCCCGCCGACCCGCCTCTCCCGCCGGGCGGCCGGGCGTCCAGGGAGGCGGGAGCCGGGGAGCGCGCGCCGGGCCGCCCAGCCGCCCGCCTCGTCTTACCTGGGAGCAAGAGCAAGCCGCAAAAAGTTGCCGCGACGCCGAGGACCCACATCCTCCCGGAGCCGCGGGCCGGCGCATCAGCAGCGGCGCCCGCGGCCGAGGCTGTCCGGGCCGCAGCGGCTGTGGCCGCCGCCGCCGCCGAGGGGAGCCGCAGGTGCCGCCGCCGGCGCCCGCATCGCCCGCCGCGCCTCGGGCTGGAGCTCCGGGCGGGGCGGGGCGGCTCCGGAGTCGTCGGCGAGAACGAAGCAACTACTGGCGCTCCGAGGCGCCCGGAGAAGTCTCGGCTCTCCTCCCCGCCTCCCGCTCCGGCACCACGTGACGGCGGCCGGGCGCGTGGGGGCGGCGAGCAGGGAAGGCTGGCCCGGCTCTCCACGCCCCCACCCCTTCCGCTCGCGTCCCCGCCCGCCGCCGCGCGTGCCCGGGACCCGGACGCCCCGAGGGGCAGGGGCAGAGGGCGCCTGCCGGCGGCCGGCGGCCGGAGACGGGGCGAGGCGGCAGGAGCGCGCAGCAGGTGCCGCGAGTATCGGCCGGGCGCTGTCGACAGGCCCGGGAGGCGGGGCCGGAGGGCGGCGTGCCCACGCCCCCCATTTGCTGGGGCGCGCGCCCCGCGTCTCTGCACCCCGAGGGCTGGTCAGGCTCCTCCGCCGCAGGGTCCCTCCCGCCCCCGGGCTGGGCTGCGGGGCCGCGAGAGGGGGGCGCGCGCGCTCCCGCGCCTCCGGCAAAGTTGCACACCTGCAGGCCCTCTAGGGAGTCCCGTGCAGCCAAGCCTTCGCCTCCTTCGAGAAGCCCTTCGGCCGCTACGGCGGCGGGGGCGGGGTGGGGGGCGGCGACCGGCTCCGCGCGCTCGGCCCCCGCTGGACCCGCCCCGCACCGCCCTGGTCGCCGCGCGCGACACAGCCCCTCCCGCTCGCCCGGATGCGGGGTGGCGGCGGGAGGTGCCCGCGCCTGTCCCTGGCCGCCAGCGGCCCGGCAGCCCCCGCCGGCTTCCCTCCCGGGTCCTCGCGTGCCGCGTCTTCCCAGCCCGGGCCTCGGCGGTCGGCTGAGCCCGGCGCCCCGGTCCCCCTGCCCGGTCCCGGCGACCCACCTGGAGAGCTCGCGGGCCCCGCCGCGCCGCGCCGCGCCGGCCTTCCGGGCCGCCGAGCCCTGCAGCAGGTGGTCCGGGAGCCGGCCGGCCCGGAGCAGCGCGGAGCCCCCGCCGCCCGAGCAAAGGGCTTTGGAAGCTTCGCCCTCTTCACCTCCCACAGAAGGAAGCTCGCCCAGCCGGGGGCCTGACCATTGGTTTCCCCGTCCCGCCCCAGAGAGGTCTGAAATGGGCTCCAAGGACTTCTTGCAACTCCTCTGCAGAAACCGTACCCTGTCTGCCTCGGGCTCCCGGCTGCCCGGCCCCCGCTTCCTCTCACTTCTAGTCGGTTACCCCCTCAGGGAGACAAACAAGCTTCGACCTTTCCTGGCTCCTGGCAGACTCGAGTCTTACCACTGGCTGAATGACTCTTTCTGGGGCAATAGGGCCAGTTTGCTCATTAGTCCATTTATTTCTACGGAGAATTCATCGTTTGGGCACGTGTAAAAGATTCAAGTAACAAACTGGGCCAAAGGGTCCTTGAAAAAGTTTCTGTGTTTTTTGTTAAGCTTTCAGAGGGTGCGACTGTGACATGACATTTATTTAGCAATGAAACAAGAATCTTAAAAAGTTTGAAAGACGGAATTTTCATTTAAGACACCAAAATTAAAATATAACAAATTGCACAAATGAACCAAGTAACACTGATGATACAATATTCTGTAAAGAAACGGGTGTGTCCTAAATTATCCATGTAGATCCTAAAAGTATTTGTTAAGCCTAGTTTACAAGCTCCTGTACAAAAGCAATTATAAATAGTTCACATCTAGAAAAAATACACGGTAACCTTTAAAATAGAATTTATCCTTGCATATCAACAGGTTTTGTAGAAAAAGGATATTAAAAAGTAAGGAATTTTCATAGCACCAATCATTTTTTTACAAAGTGAACACTGCAAACAGGAAATCTGCATTTATTTATAGATTGATCAGATTTTAATCAAAAGAGCAGGAAGATAAAAACCAACAAATAATGCTGAGAGTCACAGAGAACCACTAAGCAGAAGGGGACGTTCGGAAAGGGCTGGAGGGAAAACGGAACCGCCTCAGGGTCGCACACGCGCACCCCCACCGTCTCCAGCAGGCAGGATCACACTTCTTACCAGAACCTGGATCTCTGGCAACGACTTGGAAACTGCACTAGAATTAAAGTTTCTGTTCAACTGAGATTATGAGAGGGAGCCGCTGAGAGGCCTGTGCCCTTCGGCAGCCCCTACTCCTGGGGCCTCCCCACAAACAATCTGAGGGCTCGGACAGTGACCTGAACAACACCTCGAGCTGAAAGTTTTTTAAAAATATATTATCAGCTTGTAAGACGTAGGACCATCATTTCAAGAGCATGGCGCTGATTCAATGTATTGCTGGCTTTTTTTTTTTTTCTGCTACAAATATAATTTCTTTTCCAAAAAAATTTACAACCTCTGTACAAGAATTCAAAAAAAAAAAGTGCAAAGTTCAGCCGTCTGTATCCTCGGTGTGTTCACCCTCGGTGTGTTCACCCTCGGTGTGTTCACCCTCGGTCCTCGTGGAGCGCAGCGCACGGCCCTGTCAGGGACCCGAGCCCGTGGGCGGCGGCTGGGAGTCTGCAGGGCCTGCCCCCCAGCCCTGCTTCTCCAGGGCTCGCTCACAGGGGAGGGGAAGCCGTCACAGGTCGCTCGAGCCCTGACTCGCACAGGAAGAGAAGCTGTCGTACAGGGAATCGCTCAGGGATCCCAGGTGCTCCACGCCAGGCCTGTCGGAGCTCCGCAGAGAGGCCTCCGCGGGGTGCGCCTCTTTTTGCCCCTCCGCCTTGCTCAGAGAGTTCCTCTGCTTTCCTGATACAATCACAGCACTGCCATTGTACTTACTGAATGACTCCAGGGAAATTTTACACAATCTGTTCTCGGGATCTTCTCTTGTTTCCTCAACTTGTTTCAATTTCTGCAATGAAAAGAGGAAAATATTAGAAACATATTTCTTTGCAAAATCAAGTTATTCTAGCCAATATTCAGTTATTGTCAGGGTAAAGGACAATTTAAAGGGATAGAAGAAACCTACAAGTCTTTAACAGTCTTCTAGTAGAATTTAATGTCATGATAAAACCAATTTTAGGAATAAATCAAGACTTTAATCCTTTGACTGAGATAAATAGCCCCCAATTTGCAAATCAGTTAAGGGCCACTTAATTTCATTTTAAACAGATCCACCTGAAATTCGCTCAGGTAAAGTGCCTTAGTTTTCTTAAAGTTTCAAACTCCTTTCTTTTCTTAAATATCATTACTTGTCCTGTTTCTAAGTATGGAGAGGGACTGAAGTGCGGCCAGACGTGACAGCTCTATGTAAAAAAAGAAAAAGGCACACAATCTCCTAAAGTGCCACGAATTCAAAAAGGGGGGGCTGATTCAACCTCGAGCTGAAAGTTTTTAAAATATATTATCAGCTTGTAAGACGTAGGACCATCATTTCAAGAGCATGGCGCTGATTCAATGTATTGCTGGCTTTTTTTTTTTTTCTGCTACAAATATAATTTCTTTTCCAAAAAAATTTACAACCTCTGTACAAGAATTCAAAAAAAAAAAGTGCAAAGTTCAGCCGTCTGTATCCTCGGTGTGTTCACCCTCGGTGTGTTCACCCTCGGTGTGTTCACCCTCGGTCCTCGTGGAGCGCAGCGCACGGCCCTGTCAGGGACCCGAGCCCGTGGGCGGCGGCTGGGAGTCTGCAGGGCCTGCCCCCCAGCCCTGCTTCTCCAGGGCTCGCTCACAGGGGAGGGGAAGCCGTCACAGGTCGCTCGAGCCCTGACTCGCACAGGAAGAGAAGCTGTCGTACAGGGAATCGCTCAGGGATCCCAGGTGCTCCACGCCAGGCCTGTCGGAGCTCCGCAGAGAGGCCTCCGCGGGGTGCGCCTCTTTTTGCCCCTCCGCCTTGCTCAGAGAGTTCCTCTGCTTTCCTGATACAATCACAGCACTGCCATTGTACTTACTGAATGACTCCAGGGAAATTTTACACAATCTGTTCTCGGGATCTTCTCTTGTTTCCTCAACTTGTTTCAATTTCTGCAATGAAAAGAGGAAAATATTAGAAACATATTTCTTTGCAAAATCAAGTTATTCTAGCCAATATTCAGTTATTGTCAGGGTAAAGGACAATTTAAAGGGATAGAAGAAACCTACAAGTCTTTAACAGTCTTCTAGTAGAATTTAATGTCATGATAAAACCAATTTTAGGAATAAATCAAGACTTTAATCCTTTGACTGAGATAAATAGCCCCCAATTTGCAAATCAGTTAAGGGCCACTTAATTTCATTTTAAACAGATCCACCTGAAATTCGCTCAGGTAAAGTGCCTTAGTTTTCTTAAAGTTTCAAACTCCTTTCTTTTCTTAAATATCATTACTTGTCCTGTTTCTAAGTATGGAGAGGGACTGAAGTGCGGCCAGACGTGACAGCTCTATGTAAAAAAAGAAAAAGGCACACAATCTCCTAAAGTGCCACGCAACTTAACGACACGTTAGACTTGTCAGCAGCATCGTCCCGCGTGCGGGGCTGTCTGTCCCCAGGTCGTACGCTCCTGGGAAGCCAGCGGGTCTGAAGGTGCAGACCCTCCAAGGCCTAAGGGCCTAAGACTCCAGCAGCAGGCCTGCACCCCAGGACCTTGCCCTCCAGGAGATTCTAGTAAAGCCGACGGGAACGGGGTGTTTATGGGCCGTTGCTGACAGTCTCTGGGACTTCATAAAACACTGCAGTCGGCGCCGATCGTCCCTGCCGGTGACCTCCGTAAACGTGAGTGTGTCCAGCAGCTCGAGGGGCTCCCGAGGCCCCGCGGGGAGGCACAGGCACAGAAACCACAAGGGCGGAGGCGTGAAAGCCATGACCGCATCGGGTCTCCTGTTCCTCTTTCAGGCAGGAATTCCACCCAAACACAGAGAGGATGCAGGAACGGGGCCTCAGAGAGGATACCAACAGCCACCATTTATGAAGCATCTGCCATGTAAAGACACTGAAAGTATTTTATCTATAAATCCTCCCTCTAACCCCGGCAAAACCTGTGAGTTACTCAGGCTTAAAGAGGAGGAAAACAAGGCTCAGAGTGACCAGCTCCCTGCCCGAGGTGGCCCATGAGTGATGAGAACAGGGTCTGAATTCCCGTGAGGTGGCCTTCCATGTTCTTGTAATAAAGGACAAGATATCCTGTGCATTCTTTTCATCTAGCCACCCAAATACGCCACACCATCTCAGCTGCCGCCGGCAGAGGCCCTCACAAGACACCTCTGTTCCCCCACCGGCTTTCCCAACACCGCCCGCGATGGACGGGCGTCAAAGGTAGTGAGGAAACCGGATCTGGGCCTGGGGGAGAAGAGGCGCAGCGAAAGCCTGTGAACGCTCGCGTGCAACACACCCAGGCTGCCGCTGCCGCAGAGCCGCTCAGCCCGCCCAGCTCCTCCGTGACCGCACGGACTGCGGCCCGCCAGCTCCTCTGTGCGCAATTCCTTTTCCCGGGGATCGTCCTGACCCTGGGATTGAACTCGAGTCTCCTGCACTGGCAGGCAGATTCTTTGCTTGAAATTTAAAACAAGGGCAGATTGAGCTCCAACAGAACTGTGCTAAGGACGCGTCTGTTGAAAGGTAACAAAACAGCGAAATGGAGCAAGACCTTTGGTCCAAACCCTCGTCCCCAAAGTCCTCACCTTTCTTTTGTCTGCAGAAAAATTTTAGCCAAAGGATCATTTTAATCAAAGAAGTGAAAAAATAGAGAAGCAAAGGAAAACAATTAAACAGGACAAAACAGTAATAGTTTAGTCATTAAGCAAAGGTGAGGGCCTTTAGTTCCTTCTCAAGGGCTGCAGACGACACTCTGAGCCACCTCCTGAGAGACGAGACGTCTCAGAGAGACGGAAACCCCGCCTGGCGGAGGACGTCCCGGCAGCACGAGCAGACGGCAGCCATCACACGTGCGGCCACAGTCCCGAGAACCAGCCTCACACAAAGGGGCACAAACTGTCCCTGGAGCGAAAGACTCGGTGCCCGTGAAACCATCAGGACGATGCTTCGGAGGCCACCACGCTGCTGGTGCCGGGATGACGGTCCGGGCTGCCCGTGCTGGCCTGCACCCAGCCCCTCGCTCTGCCTCGAAGAGCTCCTGCCCCCGGCCGGCGGGGGCTGGGGGCCAGGAGTCTGCCCCGGCCGCCCCACCCCTCCCCACACAGAGCTGCTCTCCAGAATGAAGCCCGCTTTCCTTCCCACCAGCCGTGCCTCTTTCCTGGCTCGGGGCAGCCAGCAGCCTGTCTCCCATTTCACTAGCAACCCTGCACACCCGCACATCAATCTGTCGCAGATGTCTGTGAAGGCGCTCTGAGAACTACCCGCGGCAACAGCTGTACGCGACTGCTCTGCTCTGCACAGACACACGCCTAAGCCCCGTTTTCCTCCTCACGTCAGTTCTCTGGGGCAAGGTGTCACTGTTCTCTCCACTGACGAGCAACTGAGGTGGAGGAAGTACCGTGTTTAAGGTCACGGAGCAGCCCCTGACAGGGTCTGGATTAGACCCAGGCAGTCTGCCCAGAGAGCCGAGCTCTCAACCTCTAAAAGAAGGTCACAGAATCAGCCCCAAGTGCCTTTAAGGGGGGCCTCTGAAAGGAGAACCACACACAACAATACCAACGCCAAACCTAGTAAAGATTCCCGACAAAGACCGCGTAGGTTTCCCACAACCCTGTCCTGGCCTTTGTATGCTGTGCCTGGTAGACATAGGATGAAGCCAGCACAGCACACCTGCCGCCCATAGGTGGCACCCGCGGTACAGCTCCCGTGGCGGCCGGGCTTCTCCCGGCGCTTGGGAACAAAAGTAGGGCTCAAAAGGGTGAGGGCGTATGTTCAGGTTTAGAATAAATAGCCTTGCTTATTCCTAAATATGTTCCTGTCTTTCACATAATGATGACACTATTAATAGTAATTTAAGCAACAAGTAGATAGTGACACCGTCTCCAGAAATACCTTGGCAAAATACCTTAACACATTTCATTCCTTTTAGTCAAACAATGAATCCATCAATCCAACCAATCTACTATGTGAATAATCAGGTGGTCCTGATTCTCAGAGTTTCCCAGCCGAGAGGGCTCTTGGAATGTTGTTGAAGGGCGAACACTGCTGAGATCTGTGGTGAGTCAGGAGGGCATTCCACGAAGTTTCCATGTCCCGTGCCCTCCTGTGTCTGTCGAGCTGTCCGCCGCCCTCGGGTCTCGGGCTGCCCAGGTGGTCCAGCTCTCGCTCGTTTAGGTTCTGCAGTGGACAGACTCACAGAAACACAGAGCCGTGCTATCCTAAGGGGTTCAAAGAATCCCTGGACAGAGGAAATTCCGGACAGCGTTCTCCTTTCAGACGCCCCTTAAAGGTCGGTGTGCTCACAAAAGCCAGACACAGCCAAGCGACTAAAACGAACCCACCTGGGCTATAAATAATGACTCGCTTTTATTTTCACGTCAGTTCTCTCACCCCACTGTTCTCTCACCCCTGTTTTCCTCCTCACGTCAGTTCTCTGGGGCAAGGTGTCACTGTTCTCTCCACTGACGAGCAACTGAGGTGGAGGAAGTACCGTGTTTAAGGTCACGGAGCAGCCCCTGACAGGGTCTGGATTAGACCCAGGCAGTCTGCCCAGAGAGCCGAGCTCTCAACCTCTAAAAGAAGGTCACAGAATCAGCCCCAAGTGCCTTTAAGGGGGGCCTCTGAAAGGAGAACCACACACAACAATACCAACGCCAAACCTAGTAAAGATTCCCGACAAAGACCGCGTAGGTTTCCCACAACCCTGTCCTGGCCTTTGTATGCTGTGCCTGGTAGACATAGGATGAAGCCAGCACAGCACACCTGCCGCCCATAGGTGGCACCCGCGGTACAGCTCCCGTGGCGGCCGGGCTTCTCCCGGCGCTTGGGAACAAAAGTAGGGCTCAAAAGGGTGAGGGCGTATGTTCAGGTTTAGAATAAATAGCCTTGCTTATTCCTAAATATGTTCCTGTCTTTCACATAATGATGACACTATTAATAGTAATTTAAGCAACAAGTAGATAGTGACACCGTCTCCAGAAATACCTTGGCAAAATACCTTAACACATTTCATTCCTTTTAGTCAAACAATGAATCCATCAATCCAACCAATCTACTATGTGAATAATCAGGTGGTCCTGATTCTCAGAGTTTCCCAGCCGAGAGGGCTCTTGGAATGTTGTTGAAGGGCGAACACTGCTGAGATCTGTGGTGAGTCAGGAGGGCATTCCACGAAGTTTCCATGTCCCGTGCCCTCCTGTGTCTGTCGAGCTGTCCGCCGCCCCCTCGGGTCTCGGGCTGCCCAGGTGGTCCAGCTCTCGCTCGTTTAGGTTCTGCAGTGGACAGACTCACAGAAACACAGAGCCGTGCTATCCTAAGGGGTTCAAAGAATCCCCTGGACAGAGGAAATTCCGCGGACAGCGTTCTCCTTTCAGACGCCCCCCTTAAAGGTCGGTGTGCTCACAAAAAGCCAGACACAGCCAAGCGACTAAAACGAACCCACCTGGGCTATAAATAATGACTCGCTTTTATTTTCAAAGAGCTTTCCCATCCAGGACCTCACTCTGCTCTTGCATCAGCCTAGAAGGTGAGCGAGGCTGCTGTCAGCTGTATCATCCATGGAGTATTTACGGACTCTGTGGTTCACACAAATTGAAACACAGGTGAAATTAGACCTGGAAACCTGATTTTCAAAACGAAACAAATACCATGTCCCCCGGCCCCCACAGTTAACAATCATCATGAAGCAGAGATTCTGCCTCAACCAATAACCTGAACACAAGGAAGAGTAAAATAGAAAGCGGTGTGTGCCCTGTTCTAAGGAAAAGACGGGGAGAATGTGTAAGGCGATACAGAAAACCTCCAGTGAGACATCAGGAAATGGTACAGGCATGGCAGGAGCAGCTTCCGGGAGAGAAAGGCAGTCCGTGCACAGGCACACACTCAGCCCACGGCCGGGGGAAACAAGGAGTGCATTCACGAAGGTTCTGTGAGGAAGGCCGCTCTTTTGTTCCAGGTGGTAAGGCGCCCACCTGCCAGTGCAGGAGAGATGTAAGATGCGTGGACTTGATCCCTGAGTCGGGAAGAGCCCTGGAGGGGGGCACGGCAGCCGGCTCCAGTGTTCCCGCCTGGAGCGGCCCACGGACAGAGGGGCCTGGCTACAGTCCACGGGGTCGGAAGAGTCGGACACGACTGAAGCAACTCAGGACACATGCGCTCTATCATGTTAATCAAGTTTCGCCTGTTGATTATGCCTTGAGAGACCGGTTGGTGTGTCTGCTGTAGCACGGCAGGAGGCGGCCCAGCTCTGTCTGGGGAATCCGATGAGCCCCTTTCCCCGGCTGGGCCCCAGTGCTTGCGAAGAGGTCTAGCGCTCTTAGCACAAACTAATGTAAACAGCAACTTCATCAACAGTTTCTTTTTTTAAGTTTTTTTTTTTTTTTTTCCCCGCCACTTCTATGGGTCTCTCATTTATTTCCATCTTTGTTCTTTGGCCCGTGTGGGCCTCCCATCGCGGTGGCCTCTGTTGTCGCAGAGCACCGGCTCTGGGCGCATGCGCTCCAGAGCTCCGGCTCGGTGATTGGACACATCGGTCCAGCCGCTCCGCGGCACGTGGGATCTTCCCAGGCCAGGGCTCGAACCGGCGCCCCTTGCACTGCAAGGCGGTGTCCTTACCCCCTGGACCGCCAGGGAAGCCCCATCAACAGTTTATTTCTCTGTTGCTGTAATGATTCACTGTCGAGCAGTTTAACACGACCCGTGGCAGAAAACAGCAGCGGCACTCGCGGCGGTTCTGCCGCGTCTCAGGCGTCGGGCTGGCTGCAGTGACGCGTCAGCTCATCTGATCCTTGTGCCGAGCCTGTGACACAGGCCTGTCTTCACCCGCGTTATACACGCAGGGTAACAGAGAGGTGGAAATACGTAGGCCACACACACGGCTAATAAGTTAGAGACCCAGGCCTCAAGCAGGAGCAGTCTGGCCACAGACCTCGGGCTGTCAGTCACGGCCCTCAGGGCCAGGCACGTGGAGACCAGCGTCCAGCTCCTGGGCTTCCCGAGTGCTGCCAGTGGTCGCGAACCTGCCTTCCCGTGCAGGAGACCCAGGAGACGTGGGTTCAATCCCTGGGTCGGGAAGGTTCCCTGGAGGAGGGCACGGCCACCCAGTCCAGCGGGATCCTTCTTGCCAGGAGAACCCCGTGGACGGAGGAGTCCAGCGGGCTGCCACCCACGGGGTCACAGAGTCGGACCCGGGCGGGACGGGAGCGGCGTGGCGCGCTCGTGCTCGGTGCCTGGCGCTGCACTAACTAGCTGCGTGGCCCCTCCGAGCCTTAGTTTCTTGACACCAAAGGTTCTTTTTTAAAGATCTTCCCATTCTATGAAGCGCCAAGACTAAATATTTCTTAATTGTGCATCTTCTATGCATTATTGGAATTCCAGGTAGCACAATGAATAATTCTCTTCCCCGCCTTAGCTCTGAATTGATTGAAGAAAGAGATGAAAGAAAAGGGCTGATCGGAGGCTAAAACATCGGCTTTATCATCGAGAAAGCTGCGGAGCACAAGGCTTTATCTTCAAAGAAGTGAGTTTCTTGGCAGCGGCGCTGGAGGGGGTGGGCGGCCTCTGAACCTGCAGCGCAAGGGGAGAGGGCAGCCGGGTGGAGGGCTCTCACTGCCGCCCGGCCGGGGGAGGCCGCCCAGAGCAGGCGGGGCCGACGCGCTCCCCACGCCCTTCCTAGACTTGTTATTTTTTATTGAAGTACAGTTAATTTTACAGTGTGGCGTTCGTTTCAGGTAGATGGCAGAGTGATTTATATATACATATTCTTTTTATATATGTATTCTTTTCCAGATTCTTTTCCCATACTGCTTATTACAGACTATCGAGCAGAGTTCCCCAGGCTATATATCCTGTTGTTTGCCTATTTTATGAGGAGCGCATGTGTTCTTTCCTGAAGAATCCCATGGATGGAGGAGCCTGGCGGGCAGCAGTCCACGGGCCACAAAGAGCTGGACACGACAGAAGCAGCTTATCAACAAAAAGCACAGCCATCTATATTACGCGTCATAGTGCGCGTCTATTACGTTGCCATGTGAACAAGCCACGTCTCGCCGTCTGGGGAGAAGGCAGCCGTCGCAGCTTAGAGGCCCCGCGAGTGCTCTCCTAGGACGCGCCTTCCACAGGGAAAGCAACACCCTCCAAAACTGCGAAGAAGGGTCCCCGCGTGCCGCCCGGACCCCGGACATTTCTCACAGTGTGCGGGATGAGGCAGGTCTTCCCTGAAGAATCCCGCGTGCGCTGGGGCCGCGAAGAAGCCGGAAGACCCGGAGAGGCCCCGAGACCCCGCGATGGGGGAGCAGTCGGGCGGCGATTCAACAGACGCAAAGCAGGCCAGGGCGCAGGGAGGCCGCTGCCGGCGTAGAGCTGCAGCCGCGGCCCCTACCCCTTCCCCCGGGCAAACCCTGCGCGCGCGGAGGAGGGCTGCGTGCGCTCCGCGGGAAGCGGGTGCGCTAACCCGGGGCCTCTTAGCGGCAGGTCTGCACACATCAAGTCTCTGTTAAGCGGCCCTGGCTGGGCCGGCCTCCAGGGAGACCCCGCGCCCTGGTCGTTTTTCTCGGAGCCCACACGTCACCCCTTAATACCGCCTCTCGCTGTATTCCTGGCGGAGCTGCTTTCTGAATGAGTCGTAAAAACAGAGTGACCTCTGGTGAACCCATAAGACCCTCCAGAGCGTTCTTGAGACTTGCGGGTCGACCCTGTTAACCCGGTCAAATTCCAACTTGGATAATTACTTTCTCTGGGCGATCAGTTCCCGCCATCACCTCAACCAGACACACTGCTCTCCTCTCGCCCTTCTGAAACCTTAATGCGGCGGGTCAGTACCAGAGCACCGTTCCCTCCACCCACCAAACGCCGGGAGGTAGGATGCAGCACGTGGGGCGCTGTTTCCTTACTGGGGTCCTGAAGAGTCTTCCATGTCTCCAGGGCGAACTGGTTTTATTAGGTGAGAGAGCAATTTTGGGCTGAAGTGTGTTTTTATGAGTATAGTATTAACTGCATCATGGTGATCATGATCAATGACTTTCAATGACCTCTGTTAGAACCCCTGAACCCAGAGAGGAAAAATGAGCTTACTTTTCGGAAAAAATAAAAAAGGCAAGCAGAGAGAAGTGCAGTAGGAAGCTTAGGGTTGTTAGAAAATAATACATCTTGTGGAAAAGAAAAGAACTCAGCTTTGAGAAAAACAGTGGCTGCAAAGGACTTTTAAAGACCAGATCAAAAGGAGGGAAAGAAAGCAAAGTCATTTTATCAAAGAGATGGGAAACGTTCCCACACATAGGACATGGGGAGATCCTGGGACCAGGTGCCTCGGAGGGAAGAGGAAAAAGGAACATAAAGAAAGTCGCAAACTTCGTCTAAGGCAGAAAAAGGCATTTGGGAAAAGGAAAGGCATATATATATAGTGACAAGCTTGGGCAAAACGATTATATGAACATGAAAAGGACACATTCGTGATTTCTCTAACATGAGAGCCCTGATTGAAATGCCCACTGAAAACTTGTATTTATTTGATTTTTGTTTTCTAGGAGGTGGATGGATCCACAAATTTAATTGAAAATGTAGGTTAATCACCTGAATTAATATATCAGATGGGATCACTATTGGTCAACTTCTCCAAAAGTGAAATCTGCACTGTTTCATAGTGACTGAGAAGTTGGGAAATAAGCCAGCTCGTTGGTATCCGACTGTGTAATTAACTAA
Source organism: Tragulus kanchil (assembly GCA_022376925.1). Taxonomy (NCBI): domain Eukaryota; kingdom Metazoa; phylum Chordata; class Mammalia; order Artiodactyla; family Tragulidae; genus Tragulus; species Tragulus kanchil. The sequence continues at coordinate 125,721,088 of JAIOJX010000026.1, forward strand.
AAAGAACATGCTTATCCATGTTGTTAAGAGTTATTTTTCTTCTTCCAGGACAAAGAAGAAGAAAAACACTAGCCAAAATGTTTATTTAGAAATGAGAATGAGCAGGTTCTGGGCTGGAACTTCTGAATCTGTTCAGCTTAGTGTCAGGTTAATGATTCCAGCTGATAAGAGGGAGGGCATCCGACCTCTGGCGTTTCAGCCACAGGCACCGTTATGGATAAAAATAAATTTATATGCTACTTGCTTGTCAAAAGCATTTGATAGGATGCAGCACGTGTTTCCTTACTGGGGTCCTGAAGAGTCTTCCATGTCTCCAGGGAACTGGTTTTATTAGGTGAGAGAGCAATTTTGGGCTGAAGTGTGTTTTTATGAGTATAGTATTAACTGCATCATGGTGATCATGATCAATGACTTTCAATGACCTCTGTTAGAACCCCTGAACCCAGAGAGGAAAAATGAGCTTACTTTTCGGAAAAAATAAAAAAGGCAAGCAGAGAGAAGTGCAGTAGGAAGCTTAGGGTTGTTAGAAAATAATACATCTTGTGGAAAAGAAAAGAACTCAGCTTTGAGAAAAACAGTGGCTGCAAAGGACTTTTAAAGACCAGATCAAAAGGAGGGAAAGAAAGCAAAGTCATTTTATCAAAGAGATGGGAAACGTTCCCACACATAGGACATGGGGAGATCCTGGGACCAGGTGCCTCGGAGGGAAGAGGAAAAAGGAACATAAAGAAAGTCGCAAACTTCGTCTAAGGCAGAAAAAGGCATTTGGGAAAAGGAAAGGCATATATATATAGTGACAAGCTTGGGCAAAACGATTATATGAACATGAAAAGGACACATTCGTGATTTCTCTAACATGAGAGCCCTGATTGAAATGCCCACTGAAAACTTGTATTTATTTGATTTTTGTTTTCTAGGAGGTGGATGGATCCACAAATTTAATTGAAAATGTAGGTTAATCACCTGAATTAATATATCAGATGGGATCACTATTGGTCAACTTCTCCAAAAGTGAAATCTGCACTGTTTCATAGTGACTGAGAAGTTGGGAAATAAGCCAGCTCGTTGGTATCCGACTGTGTAATTAACTAAAAAGAACATGCTTATCCATGTTGTTAAGAGTTATTTTTCTTCTTCCAGGACAAAGAAGAAGAAAAACACTAGCCAAAATGTTTATTTAGAAATGAGAATGAGCAGGTTCTGGGCTGGAACTTCTGAATCTGTTCAGCTTAGTGTCAGGTTAATGATTCCAGCTGATAAGAGGGAGGGCATCCGACCTCTGGCGTTTCAGCCACAGGCACCGTTATGGATAAAAATAAATTTATATGCTACTTGCTTGTCTTAAAAGGTTGATTAGATTTTTTTCTTTGCCTAACCTTTCCATCATTTTATGTGTTAAATAGGACACCTATGTGTCCAGTCAGGTGCGCCATGAATGGCTTAGATGTCAGTGTTATTTGTAGCGTAAAGAACCTATGAACTTGGTCAGAGGAAAATACAGCACGAAGCACTGTTTGTTTATTCTAGAGGCGAGGCACTATGTTTTCACCTTGGAGTGACAGAGTTTGAGTTACTCTTTCAGGAAAAAAAACCCCAGAGATGGGGAATCAGATGACCACTAAGAGAAGTTACAGTTTTTTTCATGGATGTTTTCCTTCCAAAGGAACATCTCCGATCCCACCATAATCACAGCCATCATAAAAATGTACCTGAAAGGGCTAAGTCACTATTATGAAGGACTGGGAGGACTGATACTGAAGTTCAAGCGCCAGTACTCTGGCCACCTGATATTAAGAGTGACTCGCTGGAAAAGACCCTGATGCTGGGAAGACTGAGGGCAGGAGGAGGAGGGGAGACAGAGGATGAGCTGCTTGGACAGCCTCACCGATTCAGCGCCACGAACTTGGGCAAGCTCTGGGAGGGAGCGAGGACGGGGAAGCCTGGCACGCTGCGGCCCTCGGGGCGGTGGAGTCAGGCACGACGTGGTGACTGATCAGCAAAAATGCCAAGAGGGTGAAAACCAGGGAGAAACCTTCTACATTACTCGCCAGCCTACCAGTCATCAGGCAGCCCGGGATTCCTTCTAGCACAAGTCTGTAGGCCACTTGGGCGTCATCCTGCTCTGTGGCAGGCAGTCTATTAGGGGCTTGGCAAGAGCCATGCAAGAGCCTTGGCGGAGCGCGGAGGGTCATCCGGGGCGCACTGGTACTCGTGGACGTGTTAGCTCTGCTCAGTTGAAGCTCTGCATCTCCCAGGGCAACTTACAGCAGTTCCGGGGCCGCCAGCCTCGCCTGATACACAGCTACTTCCCAAGAACACCTGACACAGGGCATCCTGAGTGTCTGTCAACTCCGAATCAGTGCCAGCTCGAATCGGGGTTCAGCCACAGGCACCGTTATGGATAAAAATAAATTTATATGCTACTTGCTTGTCTTAAAAGGTTGATTAGATTTTTTTCTTTGCCTAACCTTTCCATCATTTTATGTGTTAAATAGGACACCTATGTGTCCAGTCAGGTGCGCCATGAATGGCTTAGATGTCAGTGTTATTTGTAGCGTAAAGAACCTATGAACTTGGTCAGAGGAAAATACAGCACGAAGCACTGTTTGTTTATTCTAGAGGCGAGGCACTATGTTTTCACCTTGGAGTGACAGAGTTTGAGTTACTCTTTCAGGAAAAAAAACCCCAGAGATGGGGAATCAGATGACCACTAAGAGAAGTTACAGTTTTTTTCATGGATGTTTTCCTTCCAAAGGAACATCTCCGATCCCACCATAATCACAGCCATCATAAAAATGTACCTGAAAGGGCTAAGTCACTATTATGAAGGACTGGGAGGACTGATACTGAAGTTCAAGCGCCAGTACTCTGGCCACCTGATATTAAGAGTGACTCGCTGGAAAAGACCCTGATGCTGGGAAGACTGAGGGCAGGAGGAGGAGGGGAGACAGAGGATGAGCTGCTTGGACAGCCTCACCGATTCAGCGCCACGAACTTGGGCAAGCTCTGGGAGGGAGCGAGGACGGGGAAGCCTGGCACGCTGCGGCCCTCGGGGCGGTGGAGTCAGGCACGACGTGGTGACTGATCAGCAAAAATGCCAAGAGGGTGAAAACCAGGGAGAAACCTTCTACATTACTCGCCAGCCTACCAGTCATCAGGCAGCCCGGGATTCCTTCTAGCACAAGTCTGTAGGCCACTTGGGCGTCATCCTGCTCTGTGGCAGGCAGTCTATTAGGGGCTTGGCAAGAGCCATGCAAGAGCCTTGGCGGAGCGCGGAGGGTCATCCGGGGCGCACTGGTACTCGTGGACGTGTTAGCTCTGCTCAGTTGAAGCTCTGCATCTCCCAGGGCAACTTACAGCAGTTCCGGGGCCGCCAGCCTCGCCTGATACACAGCTACTTCCCAAGAACACCTGACACAGGGCATCCTGAGTGTCTGTCAACTCCGAATCAGTGCCAGTTTGTTGATCCCTGTTCTCAGAAGAGGATTCCTTGGTGGGACTTGTTCTAAAGACTTAATTAAGCGGAATCTTACGGCTGCACACAACTGTAAGACGCTCGTACGTCCCTTCACCCAGTAAGCACCCGGCTTCTAGCACGAAGGATGGACTAGTAGGGAGAGCGCCGAGGGGAACCCCATCTGTGCGGTTCCACCCACTGCGCGGCCTCCACAGGGGAGGGACCGTCCCTGCCTCGACTCTGGACCTGCCTTTAAGAAGTCGTTAAGCAGGGATCATTTATTTATTCAGGAGATGTATGTTGAGCACCTTTCACGTACTGGACAGTATGCTGAACACTGGAGCTGACAGAGGCGTATGAGACAGCGTTACCGTTCACATGGAGCGGACACGCTCAGGAGTTTCCATTGGATACCACGTCAACAGAGAACCGAGCCTCAGATATGTTAGGAGACGAACGCCTGAGAACTGCTGGACTGTTACTGTCAGGCCTGTAGTCTGTCCAGCCGACTCGGGTCTCACGGGCGTCCCTGGCGCGGATGGTCAAGCATCTGCCCACAGTGTGGGAGCCCTGGGTGTGGTCCCTGGGGCCGTCCCGGCTCTTGAGGCGACCCTGGGACCCCAGAAACCACGTGGCTCAGCAGGAAAGAACCCACCTGCCGATGCCGGAGAGTCGGGTCCGATCCTGGGTCAGGAAGGCCCCGTGGAGAAAGAAGTGGCAACCCACTCCAGTGCTCTCGCCTGGAGAATTCCACGGACAGAGGAGCCTGGCGGGCTGCAGTCCACGGGCCACAAAGAGCCGGACACGACTGAGCCCCGAACTGACCCCCTGGCGCCTCCGCTGTGGTGCCCGGGGCTGGAAAGCCGTGCCGCCCTCACCCCGCGGGTGAACGTCAGGGAAGATCGCATTTTACCTGCCTCTTCATCATGGAAAAGGAGGTATTATGAAAACTCAGACAAGTCCATGAGGTCTGAAATGGAAAAGAGATGTAGTGACAATAGATCTACTAGTGACTTTGTTCGTTAATATGCAGTAAATAGCAACTCCAAGAGATGCAGAATATCATGTACACAGGGCATCCTGAGTGTCTGTCAACTCCGAATCAGTGCCAGTTTGTTGATCCCTGTTCTCAGAAGAGGATTCCTTGGCGGGCCCTGTTCTAAAGACTTAATTAAGCGGAATCTTACGGCTGCACACAACTGTAAGACGCCTCGACGTCCCTTCACCCAGTAAGCACCCGGCTTCTAGCACGAAGGATGGACTAGTAGGGAGAGCGCCGAGGGGAACCCCATCTGTGCGGTTCCACCCACTGCGCGGCCTCCACAGGGGAGGGACCGTCCCTGCCTCGACTCTGGACCTGCCTTTAAGAAGTCGTTAAGCAGGGATCATTTATTTATTCAGGAGATGTATGTTGAGCACCTTTCACGTACTGGACAGTATGCTGAACACTGGAGCTGACAGAGGCGTATGAGACAGCGTTACCGTTCACATGGAGCGGACACGCTCAGGAGTTTCCATTGGATACCACGTCAACAGAGAACCGAGCCTCAGATATGTTAGGAGACGAACGCCTGAGAACTGCTGGACTGTTACTGTCAGGCCTGTAGTCTGTCCAGCCGACTCGGGTCTCACGGGCGTCCCTGGCGCGGATGGTCAAGCATCTGCCCACAGTGTGGGAGCCCTGGGTGTGGTCCCTGGGGCCGTCCCGGCTCTTGAGGCGACCCTGGGACCCCAGAAACCACGTGGCTCAGCAGGAAAGAACCCACCTGCCGATGCCGGAGAGTCGGGTCCGATCCTGGGTCAGGAAGGCCCCGTGGAGAAAGAAGTGGCAACCCACTCCAGTGCTCTCGCCTGGAGAATTCCACGGACAGAGGAGCCTGGCGGGCTGCAGTCCACGGGCCACAAAGAGCCGGACACGACTGAGCCCCGAACTGACCCCCTGGCGCCTCCGCTGTGGTGCCCGGGGCTGGAAAGCCGTGCCGCCCTCACCCCGCGGGTGAACGTCAGGGAAGATCGCATTTTACCTGCCTCTTCATCATGGAAAAGGAGGTATTATGAAAACTCAGACAAGTCCATGAGGTCTGAAATGGAAAAGAGATGTAGTGACAATAGATCTACTAGTGACTTTGTTCGTTAATATGCAGTAAATAGCAACTCCAAGAGATGCAGAATATCATGTCAGGATGAAAGCAGCGCCCATCTAGGGCCTGGCCTCACCCGCGGTGCGTCACCCAACTGAGAAGCAGGATGTCGATGAAAAGAGGCTACACAATAGAAGGACTATAGCCAGTTCAGGGTTGAAACGGATAATCTGGCGGTTTAGCCAGGAATTCATAGAAAGACCCCTGTGGGTGAGGTATTACAAACACAGAGCCAGCTGCTATAAATAACTAAAAAATAAGGAGGGCAATCAAGTTATAAACTGTAGTTAATATTAAGGACTTCCCTAGTAACTCAGCAGGTAAAGTATCCACCTGCAATGAAGGGGACCCCAGTTTGACCCCTGGGTTGGGAAGGTCCCCTGGAGGAGGGAAAGGCTGCCCACCCACCCCAGTGTTCCTGGGCTTCCCTGATGGCTCAGATGGTAAAGAATCTGTGATACGGGAGACCTGGGTTCAAGCCCTGGGTTGGGAAGGTCCCCCGGAGGAGGGAAAGGCTGCCCACCCCAGTGTTCCTGCCTGGAGAATCCCATGGCTCGTCTATGAGTCTCAAAGAGTTGGACATAACTAAGCGAGTTGACTTTTAATAATATTAACAATGATACGCAATTAGAGAAAAGAGAAAAATCCAATTTAAGCATGCTAGATTTAGGAGATAACTAGACCCAGAAACATTAGGAAAGGTGAATGTAAATGGTTATTAGTTAACCTGTGGAAAACATTTGCTTGAATGATCTCAAAGACTAAAAATGGAAGGAGATCAGAAGAAGCTGAGCGAGTTACGGAATTATTTACAATTAGGATCGAGTGAAGGGGCACAGTCAGCAGGCTGAGTGCACCCCGGACAGGATGTCGTGTTTTCATGCCCTTCTCAGACGCAGGCAGTGTTAGTCACCCAGCCGTGCCCAGCTCTGCGCCCCCGTGGGCTGCAGCCCGTCAGGCTCCTCTGTCCATGGGATTCTCCAGGCACAAATACTGGAGTGGGTTCAGTGTGCTTCCCCAGGGGATCTTCCTGACCCAGGGATGCAACCCGACCCTCCGGCATCGGCAGGTGGGTTCTTTCCTGCTGAACCACGTGGTTTCGGGGGTCCCAGGGTAGCCTCAAGAGCCGGGATCGTCCCTGGATTAACGGGGGTCTGACTACTGTTCACTTTGGCAAGAGCCGTTTCCTGTCCCTGTTAGAGCAGAGGCCGAGACTCACAGGCCCCTCGGCCGTCCTGCTCGGGCAGCTCTGCTGAGCGTGGGGCTGGGCTTCCGCGCCTCCGGGCGGCATGGCCCGCGGCTGGGGGAGGCAGAAGCTGCCACCGCTTCCTGGGACTCCCGGAGCCAGAGCCAGGCCAGCGCGCTCCTATGGGGGGCGGGGGCGGTGTCATGGAGACGATCAGGCCTGTGACACATGGCACCAACACTGACGCCACGCTTCTATGAAGTGTGTCCTTCAGCCAGCAAGTGCCGTCTTCCCTGGCCTGAGCCAGCCCCAGCGAGCTGCTCAGATGCAGATTCCTATCTCCTGAAGCCGGGAGCTGGGTGAGGTGTTTGGGAGCTTTTAAGTGGGAATAGGACAGCAGCAGCATTCTTAGAAACGTCAATAAGCCTGACTACCTGGGTGATAAACCCACAAATGTTACTGAGCGCACGAACTCAAGAAGTGAAACTGCGAGGAGATGACGCTGCAGCCCATCTGGACGGCGCGCCCACGCCCGGCAGCACCGGGGGCCGTGCTGTTCCCTCCCCCGCCGCTAGCAGTATATTCGACTGACAAGTTGACTCGTGCATTACAAAAGGGATTCTCCTCATGAACCACCTGGGCTGGTTTAATGCTCCTCTGTAAGGTTTACGTCACCTATCCACCACAATAAAAAAAAAAAACCGTTATTTTTGTCTCACATCTCCAGAACAATGTAATGTTTAAATTAATGCAGAAGTGAAAGGCGCCTTCCAAGTGAGTATGCCTGCCTCCCGATGGCTGTGTAAACACGACTCGCTCGCTGTGAGAATTAAAGATGAATCAACAAAAATCAATAGTTAATTGTGTAACCCAGGGTCTTTCACTTAAGATCTAATCTGTAAAGAAGGTCCAGGAGATGACTGCTTTTGATTTTCTAAAAATATTGTCGTAAGCCTTTCTGTCAGGCAAAGGAGCTCACGGGGTCTTTGCATCATTTCCATAAGTTATTTGGCTTATGAGTCCTCAAGGTCATATTGACTGCTTAGCTTCCCCAGTTTTCATTTTAAAAGTCAGTGTCTTCATCAGGCAAGCCGCCTCAGTCTGGGCGTCTGGCTGCAACTGAAGTCAAACAAACTCTATTTCAAAAATATCCCAACACAGTGAATGGAGAAAGAAGCTCTGGTCCATATACACAATGGAATATTTCTCAGCCCTAAGAATAAGTGCAGAAGAATCAGTCCTACTGAGGTGGATGAATCTAGAACCTATTATACAAAGTGAAGTAAGTCAAAAAGAAGGACAAATACAGGATACTAACACATATATGTGGAATCTACTAAGATGGTGCTGATAAAGACACACGCAGAGCAGCGATGGAGAGACAGACACAGAGGACAGACCTGTGGACACTGGGGGAGGGAAGAGTGGGTGAGAGGTCTGGAAAGAGTAACATGGAAACCTACACTGTCATGTGTAAGAGACAGATGCTCACCGTGAACATGTTGTAAGGCTAAGGAAACTTACACGGGGGCTACGCACCAACCTGGGGGTGAGGTGGGGGGAGGGGCTCGGGTGGGAGGGCATGCATAGCTGTAACAACAAAACTCTGTAAAAGACCTATAACAATAACTGTGGTACACCTGAAACTAATGCAACATTGTACATCAACTATGCTCCAATAATAAAAGCCCAACATCATAGGTGTTTTGGTACCAGACCTGGTGTATGAGTCCGGCTATAAAACACCTCTTGGTCCACTTCCTTACAGTATCCACAGCAGGTAAATAGCTACGCAACCACCCCATCCCCATGCGCAAAGCCCTGGGCTCTGAAGATGCATGGTTTTGTGCGACACCTGGCCTGGGCGCCCCGTCTGTGCCGGCATTCTCGAAGGGAACAGAGGCAGGGCGCGGTGTGAACAGAGCCTCAAAACCGCCTGCAATCTCATTGGCCCAAGTGGACGAGAAGGAGGGAGCACAGGCCCGCCTCCTTTGCGAAGGGCGTCGTCCAACAGTGCCCAGAAGCCCGCGGGGCAGCGGATGACCGTGCGACCCCCGTGCTGTTCCAGCAGGGTTGAAGATGCCACTTTCAAACTTCTTTTCCCTTTAAAATGTAGCCCTTCATAGAATAAGTTAAGCCTCACTCTCTCTTACATATTGTGAGAAGCCTTCATCCATTTTGGGAACCGAAGGCGAAATATCTTGAAACAATGAATCGTTTTTCTTTTGCCAGCTTGTCCAGAAATCCCAGGATTATTTTACTGTTGCAGACGATGACCTTCTCCAAGGAGGCCTAGCAAACACTCAAGATAAATAATGAGAAGGTCTCTTTCTCCTGCCTCGAGGAAAAAAAAAAAAAAGGAAACTGTGATAGCATCAAGATGTCCGGCCGAGGACGGGCAGCAGCGTTCTTCCAGTGCCCGGGGCAGCCTGGGTGCTCGGGCACACGGCCCCCCGCCACAGGACTCCGGAGTGCTGTCCTTGGAGGGACCTTGGGTGAGCAGCACTCAAGCCCTCCACCCAGTGACACTGGAAGCCATGTCCTGCTGAGGACCGGCAGCGGAAGCCTTGACCTCCCGACTTGTGAGTAAGCTAACTCGAGGAAAGGAAGCTCTTGTTAATGCTGCCTTCCAATGATCTAGAAAACCATGGTTCTGAGGTATTAGCCCCAGGAGCTGAGACTAATCATCGCCAACCGCCTGCTTCCTCCCACTTCCTGCCTTCCCACTGGCGGCAGATCCTCAGGGGGTAAAAAGGAAGCAGGTCCTGCTGGGGTCCCCCTGGAAGCGAGGTCTTAGAAACTCGGTACGGTGCTGTGGACATGGTCACTTCCCACGACTGGGCACGCCGGGGCGGCACGGGAGCCGGCTTCCCAGGCCAAGCGGCATCTGCCATCGTTCAGTACGACCTGAGCCTCAGGGACAGGCACCAGACTCCCACACGCGCCTCTCACCTCCTCCTCAGGTGGTCGGCACCTCCCCTTCCCGCAGAGGCGGCTGACGGAGGGCTGGGGCCGCGCCGGGGCAAGAGCGCCGTTGCCGACGGCGCCCACCAGGAAGGACTGACCAGCCACAGGGGTGGCATGAGCGGGCAGTGGGGACACAGGCGCATCGAGCGCAGTGGCCGCATTTAAGGGGCTGCTAGCTCTTATGCAACAAACGTCGAGGCAGCCCTGGTCCTTGTCCTCCAGGCTGGACAGAAGACCTCCACGAGGGAGTTCCACCATCACGCCATTGAACGCGCAGGGAAAGGGAGGCGTAGGGAGCTGAGGATCCGCCCAGGTCCCGCTGCGCTGAGGCTCCGGGCAGGGCCAGGCCCCAGACCCGCCGTCCAGCTGCAGAGCTCCCCCCGGTCACCGCGCCTGCGGCCTCAGCACCAGCCTGGTCTTACCCTGTCCACACGCTGGCGCACTGTGCCCAGACCTGCTGGTTTTTCGAGAGAAATGAAAATCTGGAATTCGTACACGAAATCTCCCAGCGTTTTGCTGCTGTTATTACTTAGCTGATAAGTTGCGTCTGACTCTTTTGTGACCCCATGGACTGAAGCCTGACAGGCTCCCCTGTCCATGGGATCTCCCAGGCAAGTATTCGGGAGGGGGCCGCCATTTCCCCCTCCAGGGGATCTTCCCGACTCGGGGATCGAACCTGCGTCTCCTGCCCTCAGGCGGGTTCTTTGCCACGGAGCCACCGCTGCTTCCCCTGTGGTTCTCAACAGTCGTTCCACCCTTTCCGGTGAGACGCGGATGTGTGTGCAGTGAGGTGGGAGGTGGGAGGAGAAAGAAGCCCTTTCACCAAACACTAGTGTGATTAAAGCACTTTATGAACAACGACAACAACAAAAAATCCAGTGATATTCAAACAGGAGGCTCTCTGAATCTACCGGAAGAACGAGGAGGACTGACCCCTACCCATCCTCGGGCAAGGATGTTTTAGACAAACAGCAAATACCCTTGTAATACTGCTAAGCTCCTTGTCTCTGCCCTTCCCCCAAAAGAAAATGCCCCAAACACACACACACACACAAACTTCAAAAGTCACTCCTGAAACATTCAGGACAGCAGGTGGACAGGACTTTGTGACGTCTGTAAACTCACATCCCAAACCCGGGTCCTGTTGGATCTGTCACCACATAGACCAAGCAGGTGAATGAAACAGGCTTTTATTCTTAATCTGACATAGACTTCCTGCTCTTTCCTTGGTTGTAAAGGGTAGGGAAGATGATGTCTCCATCGTCAAGGACATCAACCCTGAATATTCATTGGAAGGACTGATGCCGAAGTTGAAGCTTCAATACTTCAGCCACGCGACACGAACAGCCAGCTCGCTGGAAAAGACTGGTGCTGGGAGAGACAGAGGGCAAAAGAAGGGGGCAGCGCTAGGTGAGACGGTCCGATGGCATCGCTGACTCAGTGGACACGAGTGTGAGCACACGCCAGGGGGCAGCGCACGACAGAGGAGCCCCGTGTGCAGCCGGCAGTCCATGGGGTCACAGCATCAGACCTGACTTAGCGACTGAACAACAAACAACAGACTGCCTTTTGGCCCATCGTCAGTAACCCACACAGGATAGCATTTTTTTTTTTTCAGAATGAGGAGGGGTAGAAGTTACTACACTGGTCTTACAGGGGGCCTTTATTCAATACGCTAGTGAACGTACTCACCTGTAGGATAAGGAAAACTCAAAACCCAGCCCCACAGTGAAGAGACCATGACGGTCCACAGGCTGATCCCACCTGTGGCTGCTCTGCACACCACTGCCTCCTACAGTCTTCACACGGGGTCCCGACCTCGGGGTCTACGGGCTGGGCTCTGAGGTGCAGCTGATGTAACAATAATAGAAATAAAGTGCCCAGTACGTGTAAGGCTCTCAAACCATCCCCCAAGCATCCCTGCCTCGTGGGTGACTGTCTCCCACAAGACTGGCTCCTGATGCCTGCAGGGCTGGGGACTGCTCTTTCAACGCCTTGGGTTGAGGCTGTATCTAGGAACACGGCAGTCCACTAGTTAGTGGGCTTTTCCTCTGTCCAAAACGAAAGCTGGGGAGAGACACTTCAATGATAGAAGGGAAGAAAAGGGAAGGAGACTAGAGAAGTTCTCTATTGCTGGGCAAGACTGGGCACCTGTGGGCTGAACTGGGAAGTGCCCAATGGCCGTGTGGGGCAAGGGCAGGAAAACAATCTCCAAAGAAATCAGGATATCAATGACCCAGGGCTCTAAGGAGGAACTGGAATTGCCCAGCAACACCCTGAAGACACACCAGTAGGCAGGTCGGGAAGATCTGGAGAAAGGTAACCCGTGGTAACCCACTCCAGTGTTCTTGCCCGGAGAACGCCCTGGACAGAGGAGCCTGGCGGGGTGCGGCCCACGGGGCCACAGAGAGGCGGGCACGGCTGAGCAGCCAACACACGCGTGCAGACAGGTACCTGCATATTTTGGTTGGTTGTCTGTATTCGCAGAGGGTCGACCTCACGAAGCCATTTTATACAAGGGCCTCGAGCATCCATGGGGTTTGGAGCCTGTGGGGGTCCTGGGGTCAGTTTCGCTGGCCAGCTGAGCACGGCAAGAGGCTGAGACCTGAGCCCAGAAAGGCGGTCAGCGTCCGCGCGCTCCGGCCCAACACGGCTCTTCCCTCCAGCGCGTTCTCCCGCCTTTACAGGCTGGTCCGTGCCCGCCCCCTCCGGAGGCTGAGCGGGCACAGACCTCGCGCGACTCCTCTTCTGGCTGGGGCCTGACCGCGGCCCTGCTGCCCTCCCCGGGCGCCCGGGAGCCTCTGTGGCGTGGGCGCTGCCGTGACCCTTTCACGAAGGTCCCACGACCCTACTGTCTTTGCGTTTCTCGAGCCTAGGAGAGCTAGCACACCGGAGGCCCACGGGTGCTAGTGGGATAAAGGGAATTTGCTAACTACGTCTCGTATTTACTGGTCACCTTTCCGTTTCCTATCTTTTCCTTATCTTTGTCCCCTCTAGTGCCCTTAATCGTCTTTGAGAGGGACTGAGTTCCGAGGAAAAGATGCTGTACAGCCTGGCTGGGAACATTCGTTCCTTTCCTGAGGGGTTGTTAAAGCTCTAATCACTCAGAAGACACTTAGGTTTCCTTTATTTAGAAAGCAGATACAGCTTTCCCAGTCAGTAAACAGGAAAACAGATTTTGATTTAAAAAAAAGGCCTGATTCCCAGATGACTTCCAAGGAGCGTTTCTTCCTCCATAAACCACGCTCTCTGAGGCCATCAGCAGCACTCCGGACTGCACGGTCAGGGACCGAGAGGGAAGGGAGTGGGAACGGTATCATCGAGCAATGGCAAGACTGATTATCTCAGCGAGGCTTTTTAAACATCCAAGTAGTTCAATGTGAAGGAAGAAAAAATCCTCCTTGCGCCAATAAAATGGGAAATTGCCTCAGAACGAAGGCTCGAGGAGTCTGGAGTGGATGTCCTTCACGAACACAAGAGACTTCCGAGAGGCCTGAGGTGACCGAATCCCACGACGCAGGACAAAGGGGACCTCGGGGTCACCTGGAGAGGCGTCTGGCCTGGGCGGCGTCCCTTGGGGCACAGAGGAAACGTGCGGCGGGGCAGAGGCAGCCGCTGTCACGGGCAGGAAGGCTTCCCACAGCAGAACCGGCACCAGGTCCAGCTGTGAGCGCAGAGGGGTAGGCGAGGGTAATTCTTTTTTCTTCAGCTCCATGAAAGCCTAGCATTACGGCGCGACGTGAGTGGGCCGGAGCCGCTCTTGGCTGGCTGTGGTGCAGCGATTTCTCTGCCACACATCAGCAGCTCTCTTAAATGACTGGAAAAAACACTTTTCCTTAAATTGGTGTTTAAGGAGTTGCTGGCACACTGTCCCTTAAATACGCCTGATGGGTCACGTATCAAAAGGATTATTTAAACTCATGAAACTAATCCAAGGGCGGCTGCTCGTTGGAAAATGATTAGGAAAGAGATGCTTAAGTTCAGACCAGCTAAGCATGGACACGTAGACACAGCCTCTCACACACTCGCTCTCTCTTGTCCTGATCTTTCAGGGGAGGCCCAGAAGGGCCACTGTCCGCAAAGGGGAAGAAGCGTCCCCTCTCACAGAAGTGCTGAGGTGCACTCTGCTCTCTGCGTCAGGACCAACACAGCCCTCTCGCTGGGAGCCGGCCCGCGGCAGCCAGGGCAGGCTGTGACACTCACTGGGGTCTGAACGTGACACTTTAGGTTTCCTTTATTTAGAAAGCAGATACAGCTTTCCCAGTCAGTAAACAGGAAAACAGATTTTGATTTAAAAAGGCCTGATTCCCAGATGACTTCCAAGGGCGTTTCTTCCTCCATAAACCACGCTCTCTGAGGCCATCAGCAGCACTCCGGACTGCACGGTCAGGGACCGAGAGGGAAGGGAGTGGGAACGGTATCATCGAGCAATGGCAAGACTGATTATCTCAGCGAGGCTTTTTAAACATCCAAGTAGTTCAATGTGAAGGAAGAAAAAATCCTCCTTGCGCCAATAAAATGGGAAATTGCCTCAGAACGAAGGCTCGAGGAGTCTGGAGTGGATGTCCTTCACGAACACAAGAGACTTCCGAGAGGCCTGAGGTGACCGAATCCCACGACGCAGGACAAAGGGGACCTCGGGGTCACCTGGAGAGGCGTCTGGCCTGGGCGGCGTCCCTTGGGGCACAGAGGAAAGCGTGCGGCGGGGCAGAGGCAGCCGCTGTCACGGGCAGGAAGGCTTCCCACAGCAGAACCGGCACCAGGTCCAGCTGTGAGCGCAGAGGGGTAGGCGAGGGTAATTCTTTTTTCTTCAGCTCCATGAAAGCCTAGCATTACGGCGCGACGTGAGTGGGCCGGAGCCGCTCTTGGCTGGCTGTGGTGCAGCGATTTCTCTGCCACACATCAGCAGCTCTCTTAAATGACTGGAAAAAACACTTTTCCTTAAATTGGTGTTTAAGGAGTTGCTGGCACACTGTCCCTTAAATACGCCTGATGGGTCACGTATCAAAAGGATTATTTAAACTCATGAAACTAATCCAAGGGCGGCTGCTCGTTGGAAAATGATTAGGAAAGAGATGCTTAAGTTCAGACCAGCTAAGCATGGACACGTAGACACAGCCTCTCACACACTCGCTCTCTCTTGTCCTGATCTTTCAGGGGAGGCCCAGAAGGGCCACTGTCCGCAAAGGGGAAAGAAGCGTCCCCTCTCACAGAAGTGCTGAGGTGCACTCTGCTCTCTGCGTCAGGACCAACACAGCCCTCTCGCTGGGAGCCGGCCGCAGCGGCAGCCAGGGCAGGCTGTGACACTCACTGGGGTCTGAACGTGACCGGGGACTCGTGCCGGGCGCGTCCGTCGCCGGCAGCAGCAATCAGGCTTCCCTCCTGCAGCTCCAAATACGCCACCACTGGCGCCGCTCCCATCCCCTACGATGATGGGATATTAACTGAAAGTCTAATTAATCTGTGAAAGAAGTGTGCCCTAAAAATAGACTATTTTATCATCAGTTTGAAGTGAGTCCCTAGCAGAAGATAAGATGAAGAAAAGGCTCTGCAACGAGCACAGGCTGGCACGCTTCTGTTCACAATGACTGATGGCGTTAAGGGGGATAATTTTACAATCCATCAAATGTTTGTCATTTCCAAAATCATGCCTCCCAATGTACGGTGTAAATTAATTTTTAAATTTACATATTTATTAAAAATCGTATTGAGAACAGCAGGAAGAGCGCCCCATTTGAATAATAAAGTAACTTGTTATCCCACTGGAGATAAAAACACAAAAAATTAAAAAGATTTTTATTTTGAGGTAATAATCATATAAATTGCTATGTGAATTCGTTAAACCAAGAGTCTGTATGCACCGGAAGTGTCCACAGAGCATTACAGACAATCCTCCGGATCCCCATCTTGGGGGCGAAGCGAGTCCCCCGCAGAGAGGAGGCTGGGGCGGCGGCAGGGAGGGGCTCCGCGGGGCGGGAGCGGGGCTCCGCGCCTGGGAGGAGGGGCAGTGAGGAGAGCCCGGGCCTGGCTCCTGGGAGCGGGCCCTCGAGTTCCTTTCAAAAGCCCCTTTCCAAGGAGACTCCTGGCTGGACGTCCGACGCCCCGCTGGCCACCCTCCTCGCCCTCCGTGGACGGCGGGCACCAGCCGGGCCGGGCTCCCGAGCCCGCAGGGACCTCGCTGGGAGGTCTGGGGGGCAGGCGGGGGCGTCCGCACCCCGCTTCCCTCTGGAGGACCCCTGCGGCAGGCCGCCCGCGCCAAGAGCCGGCCCGGCTGCCAGCGGCCTCGGCCCGTCCACGGAGCCGCGGGGGCCGGAGGGCGCCGGGCTGGCGCGCGTGCCACGGTGCTCCCGCGGCCACGGCTGTCCTCGCGGGCCGAGCTGACCAACAGATGCTCTCTCCCAATTCCGGGGAGAGGGGGCGCGGGGTGGTGAGGATACCCCTGCCCGTGAGCTCCAGCTTGACCGTGGCTGTTTCCTCCGCGGAAGGCTCGGGCCGCTGTCAGCACCGCGGCGAGACCCCCGCGCCCCGGCCCCTGCGCAGCGCGGCCCTGGCGCACCCGGCTCGGCCCCACTGCCTCCTGCCACGCCCGGCGCAGGCCGCCTCCTGCGGCCCTGGGCGCAGCCTCGGGATTCCTGCTACCGCGGCGCAGGCGGCCTCAGCTCTGGACAGGCTCCTCGGCACCCCTGCTTAGTGTGTGTTTTATATATATATATATATATGCACATGTATTTACGCATCACGGTACCTATATGTTGATGGAATAGGTACATCCCTGAGTACAGGTGCACACTCTCAGATGCGTGTACTCAATACTCATGTCTACGTAGGTGGAAACGACATTATCTTCGCCCCTCTTTTCTCGTGGCCCACGTCTGCCAGGCTTCTGGTCAACAGCCTGCTTGTCCTCATGCCATCTCTCTGCGTTCCCTTGCTTTGCATCGCAGGGAACTACATTTCCTAGGCTCTCAGTTTCCCTGGCTTCTGGAAAGGTTCAGGCAACTGCAGAATCCTGGGTGGAAGGAGGAGAGGAGACAGCTGGGCATTTCTTCCCTTCTCGGTGACCTGTGGCTTCTTGGCAGTGGACATGTCTCTGTCCTCTGCCAGACGAGCCCTCTCAGCCGCTGTGTCAGCTCCCATTGGATAGCCCAGGGTCTAGGCTTTGACGTCACCTCCTGCTATCCTCTGTCTCCAGGGAATGCTTGGGATGTCTTGCTTCTTTTTGACCTCTCAGGTATTCCATTATCTGGGTGATTCCTTGTATTTAATCCTTTCTCCAGAAAGACCTAGAAAGGTTCCTGTTACATGCTAGACCCTGATCAATCATCAACTCTATTTGCTCTGGTGTTCTTTCCTTCTTCTTTTGACCCCACTGCGCAGCTTGTAGGATCTCAGGGCCTCTGACCAAGGACTGAACCCCGCCTTAGCAGGGAGAGCCTGGAGTTCTAACTCCGGGCCACTGGGGACCTCTCAGTCTGCTCCACATTTAGAATATATCCTCAGTGCATTCGTTCTCCTTTGTTTTCTTTTCTGCTACCATGCTCAGGCCAAATGACTTCCATCTCTGGCTTAGATGGCGGCAGTGGTTTCCTCAGCGGCCTGCCACTCTCAACTCTCAACAGCCTCTCCGCCATCCAGCAGCCACGGCACTCCTGACAAGCTGTAAGGCAAATCATGACACGTCCCTGTTCAAAATCCTCCAGGGGTTTTCCCTAGCTGAGAACTTCAGAAACCTAAAGTCACTGCCATAGCCTGCGAGGTCCTATGCAATTGGCTGATTTCTCTAAGTCCCTTCCTCTCTCTCTCTGTTCCAGCCATTATTGCTTGGAAACATGTCCCATGTCCCTGCCTCAGGGCTTTTGTACTTTCCTGCACTCTCTGCCAACATCCTCCTCCTCCAAACGGCCACATTGCAAAGTTCCACTTCGTTCAAAACTCTTCAAATGTCCCCTCTTCAGAGAGACCTTAGCTGATCATTCTCTTTGAAGTAGCACCTACTCATCCTGTTTTTCTATTAACATATCACTACTTGACATTACATTATGCTTTGTTTATTATCTGTCTCCTCATGTAAAATATGATCTTCACAAAAGCAGGAACTTTGTCTTTTCTTTTTTTTAAACTTGCTTTGTCTGTAATACCTAGAATGTTGCCTATCAGGTAGCATAAACTCTATAAACATTCTTGGAACAATAAGAATGACTGTATCTGATTGCACTGTGAAAAACAAGGGCACAAAGGAATAGTTGTATGACTAGAATGAGGGAAAACAGATCAATACTTCTCTAATTAAGCCAACATACATGTTCAAATGGAAACCCACTACAAATCGGGGTACTGTTTGGGAGTTAGGATACAAATGAAGTTAAGGAGTGGACAATGATCAGAGAAAAAGCCCAAAAGAATTTACATTTTCCCCATTTCACATCACTGCATCCCTCCTTCTCAAGCACTGTCCCCATTTGCACATCACTGATCGTTTTCTTTTCTGCACCATGCTTCAGGCCAAATGCCCCTTAGCAGAGAGCCTGGAGTTCTAACTCCGGGCCACTGGGGACCTCTCAGTCTGCTCCACATTTAGAATATATCCTCAGTGCATTCGTTCTCCTTTGTTTTCTTTTCTGCTACCATGCTCAGGCCAAATGACTTCCATCTCTGGCTTAGATGGCGGCAGTGGTTTCCTCAGCGGCCTGCCACTCTCAACTCTCAACAGCCTCTCCGCCATCCAGCAGCCACGGCACTCCTGACAAGCTGTAAGGCAAATCATGACACGTCCCTGTTCAAAATCCTCCAGGGGTTTTCCCTAGCTGAGAACTTCAGAAACCTAAAGTCACTGCCATAGCCTGCGAGGTCCTATGCAATTGGCTGATTTCTCTAAGTCCCTTCCTCTCTCTCTCTGTTCCAGCCATTATTGCTTGGAAACATGTCCCATGTCCCTGCCTCAGGGCTTTTGTACTTTCCTGCACTCTCTGCCAACATCCTCCTCCTCCAAACGGCCACATTGCAAAGTTCCACTTCGTTCAAAACTCTTCAAATGTCCCCTCTTCAGAGAGACCTTAGCTGATCATTCTCTTTGAAGTAGCACCTACTCATCCTGTTTTTCTATTAACATATCACTACTTGACATTACATTATGCTTTGTTTATTATCTGTCTCCTCATGTAAAATATGATCTTCACAAAAGCAGGAACTTTGTCTTTTCTTTTTTTTAAACTTGCTTTGTCTGTAATACCTAGAATGTTGCCTATCAGGTAGCATAAACTCTATAAACATTCTTGGAACAATAAGAATGACTGTATCTGATTGCACTGTGAAAAACAAGGGCACAAAGGAATAGTTGTATGACTAGAATGAGGGAAAACAGATCAATACTTCTCTAATTAAGCCAACATACATGTTCAAATGGAAACCCACTACAAATCGGGGTACTGTTTGGGAGTTAGGATACAAATGAAGTTAAGGAGTGGACAATGATCAGAGAAAAAGCCCAAAAGAATTTACATTTTTCCCCATTTCACATCACTGCATCCCTCCTTCTCAAGCACTGTCCCTTGGTACCTACATTTACTTGCAAGTGATGCTGGAAATACTTTTGAAATTTCCATGTATCAAAGGGAACCAGATAGCTTGTGAATAAAGTCCTTCAGTATGCTTATTTTAATTATACAAAGTAAGAGAAAATATAAACACATCTGAGATGTCTGGAGTTATTGGCCTGCCACTTCTTCTGGCCAGGAATTATAGCTAGGGATGACTGTTTATTTAAGGTGTATTGTAGGGACTTCCCTGGTGGTCCACTGGTTAAGACTCTGTGTTCCCAATGCAGTGGGGCCCAGGTTCGATCCCTGGTCAGGGCACTAGATCCCACATGCCACAACCAACACCCAGTGCAGCCAAATAAATAAATATATAATTTTAAAAAGGGATACGGTGCTGCCAAATCCTAAGTACTCAGTGATCAAAGCTGATTTCTTCCTACTGAAGTCAAATGGCCGCTGAATTCCTCTACCACATCATCGTCAGTGTTTCTGGTTTTGAGCATACTCATGAGTCAAACTGTGTCCCTGAAAAGCTGTGTTGAAGTCCTAGCCCTTGACTCCTGTGGCTGTGACTTCGTTTAGAAATAAGGTCTCTGAGGTGTAATGAAGGCGTCTCTCAGGTGGGTCACAGCGGCACAGGGTGGGTCCTTACCCCAGTATGACTGGAGTCCTTCTAAGAAGAGGGAGAGAGGACTTCCTGTGGGTCCAGCGGTTAAGAACCTGCCTGCCAATGCAGGGAGCACCAAGGGCAACTAAGCCCACGAGCCGCAGCGGCCGAGCCCGTGTGCTCCAGGGCCCGTGCTCCGGGACGAGAGGCCACGGCAGTGAGGGTCACGCACCCACCGGAGCACAGCCCCGCTCACCGCAGCTGGGGAAGGCCACAGCCGTGCCGACCAGTGCAGCCAAAGCGCACCCACAGACACCAGCAGAGACCTGCTCTAAAACAGGAAGAGGAGAAGAGGCAGAGAGACCGACACGCACAGAGGAGGGGACCCGCGGAGGGAGAGGGCCTGTGGGGAGAGACGGGGCGGTCTGGAGCAAAGCAAGGAGCTCCAGGCCTCGGCGGCGGCCACCAGGGGCTGGGGACGCCTGGCCCCGCTGACACCCTCATCCCAGACTCAGACCCCCGCACTGCTGCTTTAAGCCACCCCACAGCCTGCCTCCGCCTCCGGCTCGTCACGAGGGCATCGCGGCCCTAGGAGCCGTGCTGGCGTCCTCATACCCACAGAGGCCACCGCAAGGTACTACTACAATTTCAGGCTTTACAAATACATGCTTATGAGCTTTTTTGAGCTCATGAAAAGAAAGAAGGAAAGCTTATATTTACCCTTTTTACTTTACTGGACTTAAAAATGGAGGCTGAAGATTACAAACAACAGCTTTGTTTAACTCTGTGCTATGTGAAATTATAAAACTAAGATTACATCAATTCTGTAAAACATGAAAAAATACTGTATTTAAAACGAAAAGTCATCAGAAAGGACATGAAGTTATACTCAGAGTGGCAGGCGATGATGGAATGCCGCCTTTCACGCCACATTTCTTTTCACGCGCTAGCTCGCTGACGGCTTACGTGTTCCTTACACTGCTCCTCCCCACCCCCTTCCGGCTGAGTCCAAAGTGATGGAAAACGGTAATCACCACTTCCTTACAAACATTTACTTGGCCCAAATTTAAGTCTTAGTCCCAAGGTTTTCCTTTCTTTAAAAATAAGTTCAAGGGGCTTCCCTGGTGGTCCAGTGGGTAAGGACACCGCCTTGCAGTGCAAGGGGCGCCGGTTCGATCCCTGGCCTGGGAAGATCCCACGTGCCACGGAGCGGCTGGACCGATGTGTCCAATGACCAAGCCAGAACTCTGGAGCGCATGCGCCCAGAGCCGGCGCTCTGCCACAACAGAGGCTGCCGTGATGGGAGGCCCACACTGGCCGAAGAACAAAGATGGATGAAACTGAATAAATGAAAGACCAATGGAAGTGGCCCGCCTGCCCTCCTCCCTCCCCAACCCCCCCCCTCCAGAATAAAAAATTAAAAAAAAAAAAAAAAAAAAAGTTCAAATTCAACTTCCTCTTGAAATTTGAAAATGCTGGCGACAGGCCCAGGGTGCTATTCCTAGCTAGACTCTTGGCTCACAGAGGTCGAGGGGACACACCTGGTATGTTGTGAATATGAACGGCTTAACTTCCTTTACTCCTCTAGGGATGGTAGCCAAGTGAGTGACTTACAGACTAAGTTAAACACAGGCCTACGCTGGCGCCATCTGGCATAACCAGCGGAGTCTGACCAGCTCCTCTCTGGAAAGCTTTTCCTAAAACCCAGTGATGTACATACTGGCTCTTGACAGAGTCCCTGTTGTGTCACTGAAAGTTAGGTTGGCTCAAAAATATGGTCCGAGATGAACTCAGGAGCCATTCTCCAGCCTCAGTAGAGCTGTGGGCCCTCGTGGGCCATGCCCATGCTTATGATGAAGAAACAAGGCTCTTCTCCAAATGGAAAAAAAGTGTTAAAAGCAAGAAGTTTCCAAATGAACAGCAGCACCTCTGCCCTGGAAGGTCTGTCAAGAGGGACACCTGGTTCAATGGTGGGAAAATCAAGGTGGGAGGCTGGAAATGTCAGAGCCTGCCTTGCCTCTATGGGAGAAGTGACCTTCTGATCCTGGAACTTCCCGTTGTTCTTTGCTTGATTCCTGGCCATGGCTCCCACCTTGGGCCCCAGAATCCCTAAACAAATGATAGCTCATGACCAGTTCTCAATGTAATTGCCTCCTTCTAGCGGAAATAAGCCAGTCTTCCCTCTACTGATCTCCTTCTATGACCTCTGGTGCATAAGGTGGGAAGGATTCCAAAAGAGGATGCATGTGGGGTCCTAATAATATAAAATTGTGCCTTTATTGGAAACAGGATACAAAGATACTTACAGCTGACTCACTGGAAAAGATCTCGATATTGGAAAACTGAAGGCACAAGGAGAAGAGGCTGGCAGAAGATGAGACGGTTGGACAGCATCGCCAGCTCCGTGACAGGAGCCTGAGCAAACTCCAGAGATGGTCAAGGATAGGGAGGCCTGCTGTGCCACAGCCAGGGCTGCACAGGGTCAGACCCGACTGAGCGAATGGCCACACAGCACACACGGGGATGCTCAGGCACTCCTGTTACATCCAGCTCGTCCACACCACGCACATTCGCATTTACTCTACGTAACTCTCTTCAACTGTTTACACACGATACAATTTTCCTTCTCTGATGATCCGTCGTTTTCCATTTAACAATAAAAACACTTAAAAGTATCTCACTTCAGAGATGTATAACCTTCTTTCAAGTTTTGCTCAATTTCTTTTTCTAAAAATTAAATTTTTAAAAATATGGACCATTTTTAAAGTATTCATTGAATTTTTTTACAATATTATTTCTGCTTTATGTTTTGGTTTCTGGTTGCAAGGCATGTGGGATTTTAGCTCCCTGACTAGGGATTGAATCCACACCCCTGGAACTGGAAGGCCGAGTCTTAACCATGAGATCACCTGGGAAGTCTTAGAGTTCTTTTCCTATTGATGATTAAATGTGTTTCCAAATACTACCCTCACGAGCAACTAACTTTCATGTGAGCATTTTGGCCAAACCAATGCTAATAAATCCTGGTTTATTAAAAAGAATTCAACACTGACCAAGATTTAGTCTGGAACACACATGATGGGGCATACGTTCATTTTTGAGTAGCAAGTATTTACTTACACAGACGTAATCTGAGCAAATGAAATGTACTGGCTCACTATGTAAAAACGAGGCCGTCACGGTCCCAGAGCAGGGAAGGTTGATGGCTTCTATTTTTCAGTATGAGTATAGGTTTCTGTTGGTTGATCCACTTTATAGAATCTAATCTTCTAGAGACAAGGAGATTATACCTACAAAAAGGGTGCTCACTTTGGCATGTGCTAGTTCCTGGGAGGAATTAATATGGTCATTTTTTACTGAAAGCTGACTGGCCCATGTGAAGATAGTGATCATACTACCACTCACCAAATATTTCCTGTGTTCAAGGAGCTGTGATAGAGGACGTGTACACAGCATGTCCTTCCATTCCTACAACTTTACGGAGGCAGACTCTGCTGTGCCCATTATACAGATGGGAAAACTGAGGTTCAGCAAAGTCCGGGGATTTACATAGGGACAGAAAGGTTATCCGATTCCAGAGGCCCTAGTCTTTTTATTGGCAAGGGAGTTTAATCATCTAGATTCACTGGCGAGCAACATAGACGGGGTTAAAAAAACTTTCAGAATTGAAGGTGAGAAAAATCAAGGACAACTTTTCCTGGACAACTTTTAAATGATCATATTAACAACTGATAAATTGTTAGCATAATTTAGAGTCATTAAGAGAGGGCAGGTGAGGCTCCAGAGTGGCTGCCGGACCGCGCACCCCCGCTCCTAACAGCCGTCCGCGGAAGAGCAGGCGCCTCGGAGGAGCGGTGCGGCGGCTCGCCTGCCAGCCCAGAGGGCACGGAGGCCGGCTCGGACGACGCACCGCGACGAGGGCCCTTGGCCGTCAGCAGTCCTTGGGATCTTTCGTGCGTTTAAACCGCAGAGTGGTAACCGATCAACTCGCCACGTCATTTCTGTCATTCTTTGTTATGAGGATACTGAGTCCTCTGAGAGGGATGTCACCCTAGGTCATATTTCTTGCTCTGAAAACTGGTAGGTTTCTCAATAAATTAAAGTACATCAGGAACATTAGCAAAAGTTGAAAGAAAAATGGCATCATGGTTTTCCATTGAGCATTCTGACCTTTCTAGAGGCTTCCGCAGGTCAGCTTCCAGTACCATCTTTTTCTTTTCTTCATGTCCTGAAGGAAGTTAAGTGTATATACAGTGACATTTTTCATTCTGATATACTGGATCTGTTTTCTAGACTCGAGAAAACTGGGAAATGACTTTTCATTTAAATGTAAGTTGAAACCCTCTGGGAAAGAAAAAGAATTCAAGAAATATAGAGAAATGGCTGTTTCCAAGCCAACGGAAAAAAGGGGGAGTCTTTTTCGTTTTCAAATTACTTGTTAGGGAATATGTTTTTCTTCCTTTCAAACTTTTACTTTTTCTTCTTTAAAATAGATCAATCAGAGCTGTTAAAAAGCACTGCTGTGTAGGCTTAGTTTTCTGCCTGTTTGTTAAAAATGTGGAAAATGTGAATGGCAGTTTCAAACTTTTCGAGTAAACTGTCACTTCTGTGCTGTGATTAGTCTGCATTTCAGCCGCCACACTGCAAAAGCTCCCTCTTTATGCTGAGCCTCTGGCTGGTAAGAACACGCTAATGGGTCACGTAGACCTCGTCCTTAGGTACTGACGATTCCAAAGGACAAAACAGCTTCAACCATCATCCAGTAGAATCAAAGTGCTGGAGTTCACATATTTTAGAATCTCATTATAAACAGACATCTGCTCATTTTTTCCTGCTTAAAAATGACTATATTTGTTTGTCTTTTTGTTTGTCTTTTCTGAAATTTATATTTCTCTATTTAAAAATCAATATAGCACCCTTGAAAATTACACAACCTGCTTTAACTTTCAAAGTAACTCTTCAGAGCACACGAGGCAGACACGCGTGGCAGAGTCGGGTCTGCACACGCATGTGCAGCTCTGGCCCAGCCACTGAACTCGTCTAAGGCCCAGGTTTATCACACGCACACGCACCGTGGAGAGTAACAGAGAGGAGTTGCAGGCTGCTTCTCAGCAGGTGATCACGAGACGAGCAGCATCTGCCGCATCTGGGAGCTAGTTAGAAACGCACAATCTCAGCCCCACAGACCCACGGAACCAGAAGCTCTGGGAGCGGGGCCCAGCAATGTGCGTCTTCACAAGCTTCCGTGGGATTCCGATGCACATTCGACTTTGAGACCCATAACTGAACAACATAAAACCAAACACTCCGATTGAAAAATGGGCAGAATACCTAAACAGACATTTCTCCAAAAGAAGACATACAGAAGGACAACTCAGCAGAGAAGCTCAGCATTGCTAATTATTAGATAAATGTAAATAAAAAAATATGAGGTACTACCATACTAGTCAGAAGGGCTATCATTAAAAATATCTATCAATAACAGATACATGTATCCATCCTCTCCTAAATTCCCCTCCAATTCAGGCTGCCATGTAACATTAAGCAAAGTTCCATATGCTATACAGTAGGTCTTTATTGGTTATCTATTTTAAATATACCAGTGTGTACATGTCCACCCCAAACTCCTTAACTATCCGTTCCATGATATGCATGACTGAATACCTTTGCTGTTCACCTGACTATCATAAAATTGTTAAATGGCTATACCCCAATACAGAACTAAAATGTTAAAAGAAATCTGTAACAAATTCTAGAGAGGATTTGGCAAAAATGGAGCCCTCCTACCATGTTGGTGAGAATGTATATTGGTACCATCCCTATGGAGAATAGTTTACAATTTACTCAAAAAACTAAAAATAGAACTGCCATATGGTCCAGCAATCCCACTCTTGGGTAAATATCCAGACAAAACTATAATTCAAAAAGATAATGCACCCCTATGGTCACCGTGGTAATATTCGCAGAAGCCAAGGCGCAGGTGTAACCTAAAGGTACACTGACAAGTGAATGGGTGAAGATGCGGGGTGGGGGGGTGTGCTTGGGGACACACACACACACACACAATGGAACACTACTCAGCCACAGAGAAGGAGGAGACAATGTCATTTGTGGCAACATGAATGGATCTAGAGATGATCATACCAAGTGGATCAAGTCAGACAGAGACAAACATCCTATGATATCCCCTGTATGTAGAACCTAAACTATGACACAGATTGATCTGTCCATGAAACAGAAACAGACCCACAGCCACAGGACGCAGACTTGGGGTTGCCGGGGAGGGTGGGGAGCAAGGGATGGGTCAGGACGTTGGGATGAGCAGACACAAACGCTTGTGCAGAGAATGGATAAACAACAAGGTCTGACTTTGTAGCCGGGGGAACTACATTCAACAGCTGAGTCACTTTGCGGCACAGCAGAAATTAACACAATGTTGCAAATTAACTCTGCTGCAACAAAATAAATCTGAAAAAAAAAAATGTTCAGAACCAGTGCTGTGAAGATCAGCCATGACTTACACACAGGGCTTACGTGGCACATTCTAAAAGTTCAGGAAATAGCAACTACTGTCTTTCTGTCACTGCTGCAGTCACGTGGGAAAAGATGAAGCGCGGGCCAGGAGGGGCTGCGGGCGCCGAGTCTAGCCTCCACTCCGCTCGCACGCGCTCGGTAGCACGTGGCGGTAGGTAAATTTCAGCTCTAAGTGCACACACTGGAGGCAGAGGTCTTCAGAACTTAATCGAGCAAACTAACCCGTCTCCCTGCTGGGGCCAAGTGATAAGAAATGGTCTTTCTCCTGATAAGAACTATGTTAGAAATTCTGAAATCACAAGTTGTGATCTGCCTAGAATTACAGCGTTAGAAGTGGAAGCAGTTTACAGGTCACTCACTTCAATTTTCACACTGTGCATTTACTCAAAAAACTAAAAATAGAACTGCCATATGGTCCAGCAATCCCACTCTTGGGTAAATATCCAGACAAAACTATAATTCAAAAAGATAATGCACCCCTATGGTCACCGTGGTAATATTCGCAGAAGCCAAGGCGCAGGTGTAACCTAAAGGTACACTGACAAGTGAATGGGTGAAGATGCGGGGTGGGGGGGTGTGCTTGGGGACACACACACACACACACAATGGAACACTACTCAGCCACAGAGAAGGAGGAGACAATGTCATTTGTGGCAACATGAATGGATCTAGAGATGATCATACCAAGTGGATCAAGTCAGACAGAGACAAACATCCTATGATATCCCCTGTATGTAGAACCTAAACTATGACACAGATTGATCTGTCCATGAAACAGAAACAGACCCACAGCCACAGGACGCAGACTTGGGGTTCCCGGGGGAGGGTGGGGAGCAAGGGATGGGTCAGGACGTTGGGATGAGCAGACACAAACGCTTGTGCAGAGAATGGATAAACAACAAGGTCTGACTTTGTAGCCGGGGGAACTACATTCAACAGCTGAGTCACTTTGCGGCACAGCAGAAATTAACACAATGTTGCAAATTAACTCTGCTGCAACAAAATAAATCTGAAAAAAAAAAATGTTCAGAACCAGTGCTGTGAAGATCAGCCATGACTTACACACAGGGCTTACGTGGCACATTCTAAAAGTTCAGGAAATAGCAACTACTGTCTTTCTGTCACTGCTGCAGTCACGTGGGAAAAGATGAAGCGCGGGCCAGGAGGGGCTGCGGGCGCCGAGTCTAGCCTCCACTCCGCTCGCACGCGCTCGGTAGCACGTGGCGGTAGGTAAATTTCAGCTCTAAGTGCACACACTGGAGGCAGAGGTCTTCAGAACTTAATCGAGCAAACTAACCCGTCTCCCTGCTGGGGCCAAGTGATAAGAAATGGTCTTTCTCCTGATAAGAACTATGTTAGAAATTCTGAAATCACAAGTTGTGATCTGCCTAGAATTACAGCGTTAGAAGTGGAAGCAGTTTACAGGTCACTCACTTCAATTTTCACACTGTGCATTTCAGATATCAGTGGATCTCCTCCTCAGTCTCTGGGGAGACTTAAAAAATTCTAATGGGAACACGCAACCTAATTTATTCTCTTTTTTCTGGATTAACAGAATTCGAGGCCCAGAGACAGCGGCTCCGAGCTAAGCTCTCATAGCCAATCTAACTGCAAAACCAAACTGCTCCGTCAGATGCTCCTGCTAGGAGCCTCTTCCTTTTTCTGAGCTATAGGTCAGGAATAAGAGGTGCCGTGATCCTATCTAAAAGTGCTGGAGGAGCATTCTGTAAGTCCCTAAAGTTTTGCCAGCTGTGCTCCCAGGGATTAAGGTGTAATTTCAGTTCTCAAGGAGCTAACTAAGGGAGAGATGCACACACAGTGTAGCCGTCTTCAGACAGAAATGCCACCGATCCCTCCACAATTTGACCATGCAAAGCACCTTTCATTGATCTGCAGCATGAGACCGGACAGCACTGGGCTGCCCAGGGACAACTGGGGTCTAACCTGCATTTCCATTTTGAAAGTTAAAGGAACCAGGAGTACATGATGACAAAGGACTTGGGGATGGCTGTGCTTTGTGCTGTGGTGTGACGCACAATGGCTTCACCTGTCAGATTTCTTGACAAATGGCCTCGGATATTCTCCAATTAAATGAACCACATAGAACTCAACAGTTTCGAGGAATAAAAGAATGTGTCCTCCTACTTGGGGGATACATTACCCCCGTCCAGTGAGGGTGGGTAATCACAACATTTGAAAAATACAATCTGGGCGAGTGGAGGTAACACATTCTCTAAGGACTTCCCAGCCACTGTCAGTCTGGCCGGGTTTATGATGGGCAGGAGGAAGACCGCTGCTCCTGGCATCACTTTTGGATGCCAAGGACCCTCTAAGTGCACACACTGGAGGCAGAGGTCTTCAGAACTTAATCGAGCAAACTAACCCGTCTCCCTGCTGGGGCCAAGTGATAAGAAATGGTCTTTCTCCTGATAAGAACTATGTTAGAAATTCTGAAATCACAAGTTGTGATCTGCCTAGAATTACAGCGTTAGAAGTGGAAGCAGTTTACAGGTCACTCACTTCAAT
Organism: Tragulus kanchil; assembly: GCA_022376925.1. Taxonomy (NCBI): domain Eukaryota; kingdom Metazoa; phylum Chordata; class Mammalia; order Artiodactyla; family Tragulidae; genus Tragulus; species Tragulus kanchil. Next base: position 125,750,042 of record JAIOJX010000026.1, read on the forward strand.
TTTCACACTGTGCATTTCAGATATCAGTGGATCTCCTCCTCAGTCTCTGGGGAGACTTAAAAAATTCTAATGGGAACACGCAACCTAATTTATTCTCTTTTTTCTGGATTAACAGAATTCGAGGCCCAGAGACAGCGGCTCCGAGCTAAGCTCTCATAGCCAATCTAACTGCAAAACCAAACTGCTCCGTCAGATGCTCCTGCTAGGAGCCTCTTCCCTTTTTCTGAGCTATAGGTCAGGAATAAGAGGTGCCGTGATCCTATCTAAAAGTGCTGGAGGAGCATTCTGTAAGTCCCTAAAGTTTTGCCAGCTGTGCTCCCAGGGATTAAGGTGTAATTTCAGTTCTCAAGGAGCTAACTAAGGGAGAGATGCACACACAGTGTAGCCGTCTTCAGACAGAAATGCCACCGATCCCTCCACAATTTGACCATGCAAAGCACCTTTCATTGATCTGCAGCATGAGACCGGACAGCACTGGGCTGCCCAGGGACAACTGGGGTCTAACCTGCATTTCCATTTTGAAAGTTAAAGGAACCAGGAGTACATGATGACAAAGGACTTGGGGATGGCTGTGCTTTGTGCTGTGGTGTGACGCACAATGGCTTCACCTGTCAGATTTCTTGACAAATGGCCTCGGATATTCTCCAATTAAATGAACCACATAGAACTCAACAGTTTCGAGGAATAAAAGAATGTGTCCTCCTACTTGGGGGATACATTACCCCCGTCCAGTGAGGGTGGGTAATCACAACATTTGAAAAATACAATCTGGGCGAGTGGAGGTAACACATTCTCTAAGGACTTCCCAGCCACTGTCAGTCTGGCCGGGTTTATGATGGGCAGGGAGGAAAGACCGCTGCTCCCTGGCATCACTTTTGGATGCCAAGGACCCTCAAATTAAAGGAAACGCCAGCTTCTTCTCCCCATTTTCAGATGACTGAAAGACATTTTAGTTGATTAGCTGGTCTTGGAAAGAGCTGGAGGAAGCAGGACTAACAAGCCATAAGCAGGCCAACCTTGAGGGGCAAGAAAGCTCCAGAGACGCAATTATCTTCCCCTAAGAGGTTGGGCCCTGACGGCGCACACTCCCACGGCTCCCACCGCGTGGGGGAAATGGCAGGCGGTTCACACCATCTGCAGGACGCTTCCTGATCTCCCCACCGTCGTATTTTCTGCTCTTGGTCACCGTGACTTCCCCGCATGCCCTTCCGTCTCACTGTGGAGGTCTCCTTCCGCGGGGCTTCCCAAGGCCCCCCTTTACTTCCCTCCAGGATCACCACGGGCCTAAGAGCCTCAGAGAAAGAAACGCTCGGGCGCAGGCTCATCTCTAGGATGCATAATCTGAGTCTGTTACTATTTGAGGATGAAATGTATTCGTTATTACGAGATTTCCACCAAGTTGTGAAAAACTTTAATGTAATCAACATACTCAACTGTAAATATTCAAACATTGTTCTTTTCAATATAGTCCTCTTAGCATATATACATTTATTCTTATTACTTATTTGGGAATTTTTCTTTTGAAGCTGCTTTCAGAATCAGTTTATCAGCCTCATTATTTCCAAGTCACATGTCATATTTTGTTTTTGACCAAAAATGGTATTACTGCCTGGATTCACCAAATTTGCTTCTTAATAGTAATAGGCTGATTCCAAAAACCAAATTCACTTCTAGTGAACGAAAAGATGTTCTCCAGTAGGGGACAAAAACATTATACTGAACAATGGGTTAGATTTTTCTCCTCAGTCAGTTGAACTGAATAGGCAACATTGATCAATTTATTGAGTTATTCATTCATTCAACAAACATATTCTTAAACACTTATTTTGTATGAATATTAACGGGTTTTAGGGATACCAAGATAAATAAAACAGAGCAATTAAGCTACATGCTTAAAGCCGTTTCCTGTTATAAAATTCTGTAATTACATTTTTTTAACTTTATAGTCTTTATAGCTCTAATAGCATTTTGAACAAATTTAGCATTACTGACAAAAGTGTGTAATTTCCTGGTATTCACTGAATGTCTAAGTTCTGATGTGCTAATTAAAAACAGCAAGTCAACTAGCTTTTCACTCTGAACACCTAGAAGAAAAGAAACTAAATCCTTTCATCTGCCTTTACTCTGGACTGAGTCATCCAAATGTAGTGTATACACCTGCTACTTTAGGAACTTTTCCACCATGAGTGGTGAGAACGTCTTTCCTCTGGTTTCCACATCTTCTTCTGAACTTCTGAACGCTCCGAGCAGGAGAACTCCTCCACTGGCCTCCCTACCTCCACCGGCAGGACAGAAATGGGGGCTTAGTAGAAAAATACTTCAGACAGGGCTTCCCTGGTGGTCCAGTGGGTAGAGAGTCCACCTTGCAGCACAAGGGGCGTCGGTTCGATCCCTGGCCTGGGCGGATCCCACGTGCCAGAGCGGCTGGACCGGTGTGTCCAATTATGAGCCAGCGCTCTGGAGCGCATGCGCCCAGAGCTGGTGCTCTGCCACGAGAGAGGCCACTGCAATGGGAGGCCCACACGGGCCCGGGAATGAAGATGGATGAAGGTAAATAAGTAAAAAAACCATTAAAGAGGCCAAATTTAAAAAAAAAAAAGGGGGGGGACCCCTCTTCAATCCTGCCAGTGGATGATGTGGAGCTCAAGAGTGGGGGCATTCTTACTTAAGGGTTTTGTTTTAGGTTTTTTTTTTTTTTTAACTTTTGGCCTCTTTTATTAATTTTTTCTTTTTTTCTTTTTATTTTTTTAAGATTTATTTATTTATTTGAGGGGGTCGGGCTGGGGAGGGAGAGGAGCAGGCGGGCCACTTCTATTGGTCTTTCATTTCTCTATTTTCATCCATCTTTGTTCTTTGGCCCATGTGGGCCTCCCATCGCGGTGGCATCTGTTGTCGCAGAGCACCGGCTCTGGGCGCATGCGCTCCAGAGCTCCGGCTCAGTAATTGGACACATCGATCCAGCCGCTCCGTGGCATGTGGGATCTTCCCAAGCCAGGGATCAAACTGGCGCCCCTTGCACTGCAAGGCAGTGTCCTTACCCACTGGACCACCAGGGAAGCCCCTTACCTAGTCATTTTTATAAGACCGGTATTATTTTTATAGTAAAGTGCAAGAAAGTATAAGATAAAGCAGAAGGAAATAACACCACTTTATCATTTCAACCCATTTGATAACATGGGTTAATAATAAATTAAGTAGCAATAAATAATTAAATGATTTAATAATCCAAATGTACAAACCTTAAGGAAAATAATAGTTTATCCCTAATTAAGATTATCAATATACACAAATACACTATATCATTTCTGAATTGGGTTTCTCTCAAGGATATAAGGCTGGTTCACTTTTTAAACATATAAATATTTTTATATATTTCATTAATATTAAAGGTAAAAGCCACATGACCATCCCATTAGATGCAATGTATACCTTCTGATAAAATTCAACATGAATACATGATTTAAAAAAAAACTCTTAGTTAACTAGGATCAAAAGAGAATGTCTCAAAACAGAAGAAGTTTACAAGAAACAATAGTCCTAAATGGGGAAACACTGGAAACAGTCCCTTTAAAAAACGCCAACAAGAGAAGCATGCCTCTCATCACCTCTTCAAGAGTGCTGAAGAATCTTTTAGAAATATGCATCCTTTCCACAGAACCGCATGCACACATTCCAATCCTCAAATGAAACTCTGAAAAACACGTGTTCTTAGACCCGAGGTACAGCGTTTTGAAGAGGTGGAACAATCTTCCAGATCATTAGCAAGTTCCTTTTTAAAAATGATGCTGCACAGTATAGCACATTTTAGCAGAAGAAAAAGGAAAAGTATAATTTGACACAGTTGTAAATCCCAAAGTATTATCCAGGCTAAATACCATCCTCCTCTGGAACCAAGGAATTAAACTCATTTTGCTTTTTCAATGCAGACCTTAAAGAGCTGTTTTAGCCCATAATTTCTTTCATCTTATGATCCAACTGGTATTATACTGAGTAACACTTGTAATTTAACCACATTAAGTATGTGAACTTTGCACTCCAAAGAGACATTCTATGGCATGGAAATGATAATTTTAAAAAAGTTTTTTACTTTTGAAAAGACACTGGGAGATTCTAAGACACTGGTTCATTTCAGGCTTTGCTCTGAAAAATCCAGCTGAGTGTTTAGTGCAGAGAATTACTCATTTCAGGATTAATCCTTTTTCACTCATTTGATGGCTAGTCGCTAAGTTGTGTCCAGCTCTTGCAACCGCATGGACTGCAGCCTGGCAGGCTCCTCTGTCCATGGGATTCTCCAGGCAAGAACACTGGAATAGGTTGCCATTTTCTTCTCCAGTTTCCAATCCAGGAGTTGAACCAGGGTCTCCCGTGTTGCAGAAAGATTCTTTGAAGACTGAGTTACAAGGGAAGCCCCGCTGGTCACTCATTTGACCAGTGTTTGCCAGGTGCCTCCTGCGGGCCTGGGGCTGTTCCGGACACTGGTGATGCAACAATGAACAAAACAGCACGCTCCGTCCTTGTGCTGCTTAAACGTCCAGAAACATGTGAGCACTGTCCACACAAGGGTGTGTCCAAATAGGTTTTCCTTTGCTCCCTGAAGACCCTCCATTATGACATTTTAGGTGCCAGAAAAATATCTGGGCCGATCTTTTTCCAGGGTTCTGTGACTATTCTACACCAGAGTCACACCTCACTGAGACCTTATTGGTGAATCAATTTATGACAACAACAGACAGCACGAAAGGACCCTTTCAGAAAGGCACATTACATACACTAATCTCATTAAAATCTTGCATTTGGGCCGTATTATTGCCGTTTGATGGATACGTAATTGAGCTCAGAGAAGCTCGGTATCCACACGCTGTGGATACTAATTCAAGTTTTCCTGACTCCAAGTCCTTCAGACATTTCAGTGCATCTGGCGGACCCGTTCGTTCATTCACATACTCGTACATGGATGCACGCGTCCATGCATTATCTTTGCAAGCCCTCAGTTACAGCGTGCAGAGAACCCAGATTTTAGCGGGCTCTCCTGAATGTACGCTGAGAGAATCGCTACCCACAATCCACCAGGATCACAGTCCCCCAGCTGCCCTTACTGTGTAACCCAGATCTCACACCCATCCCCCTCCCTCTTCCTTCACCAGTGAATGGGACATACACACTCTGCTAAAATGTTTTAACAATTAAGAGTTTTCTCCAACAGAATAGGGGCTTCCTAGGTGGCGGCTAGTGGTAAAGAACCTGCCTACCAATGCGGCAGACAGGAGAGACGCAGGATCAATCCCTGGGTCGGGAAGATCCCCGGGAGGCGGCCATGGCAACCCACTCCAGTGCTCTTTCCTGGAGAACCCCAGAGACACAGGAGCCTGGCGGGCCACAGAGCCGGACCTGACCGCAGCGCCTGAGCAGGCGCGCCAGCGGAGCAGCCTGACCCGCGCAGGCGTGAAGAGGCTGTGGAAGCACCGGAGAGGGGATCCATCCACTCTCCACGGCCACACACTGAGCGAGCACCCGCACGTCTGAGGTGACGGTGCAAAGCAAACAGGACATATCCTGCCCTCGTGGAGCCTCCGTTCCACGAACAGAGAAGACAGATGACAAGTCATCTAAGTTCTCCTCTAATACTTTTGTGATCTCGGTTACTACAAACGGAGAGGAGAGGCAGAAAGAGAGAGAGACACGTTCTCTGATGACGGTTTCTCAGCAAAGGCTGAAAGGACAAATGCAAGCTGCAAGGCAGATTCTGGGAATGGGAAAAGCAAACCCAAGCCCGTGTTTCACCTGTGTTCAGCTCACCTCTCAAACGCCCTGGCCCAGACAGGCCACCCTCAGCAGGCTCTCCCCGTCATTATATCCTGCATTACTCTAGCACCACCATGACCTCCACGTGCTAGCTGTCCACGGGCATGACTGGCTGTCACGGCCTTCCTGGGAGCCTCTCTCCACTCCTCAGTCCCTCGCGAGACCCAAGGAGACACTCTGATCCCTTTTATGCTAACTCAGAATTGACTATTCGAGACTGACCCCAGAAGCCCCTCTGTGGAGAGATGGCCTACCTACTCCGTGCCTCAGTCACAGGCCCTCCACGCGCCCAGCCCTTCAGTAAGCCTCCAGGGAGCCCCGTCACGTGCCGGAGCCGCCGGGGAGGCCCCCGTGCCTGCTGCTGAGACACAGGCAGGGCGGGCAGGCGGCACCCAGCCACCCGGGGGTCACAGAGACAAGAGGACCGTGGAATCCAGGGGAGGGTGTGCACCCCGACCTGGAGCTGACTGTGTGATGACCCCGCCATCTGAACAGGGGAAAGTGAGTCTTCCTCTGACATGGCAAGTCAGCCCCGTGAGTGTCCAGAATGTGAGACGGCTGAGAAGGCGCTTCAGGCGACAGCAGGCACGGCCAGGGCGGGGTGTCGGTATCATACTCTGGGGAACTTATTTACGCGGTGATGAGACTTAGTGACTTAAAATGTCTACCACCTTACCTCTACTACTAGACTGTGAGGTCTGTGAGGCAGGACCACGCCTCACACTTCCTCGCCAGTGGCCATGGCGCTCAGCTTAGGGATGACTCACGGCGCGCGCCCGACAGCTCCTAGAGCGCCAACGAGTGCGGCCAGAGCCCCCACGCGCACGAGCCAGGCGGAGCCCACGCGGCCTCGGGGCTTCCCACCACGCTCAGCTCTCTCTCCGCGCAGCCCCCAGGCCTGTGAGATCCTCTCAAAAGCAGCCACGACAGGACAGCACTCTCCGTGAACCATCCCTGGAAACAAAGGCTCCTCCGCCCCTGGCCGTGCGTCGCGTGATTCCTTCCTCATAAACTAGGCCCGATGGCGACGTGACGGAGGCCACAGGCTCCAGAACACGGGCCGAAGGTGCCAAGCCCCTGTGACAGAAGAAACTCGGGTCTTCTCATTTCTCCTCTGTTACCAGACTGCCTCCTTCACAGCTGGTCATAAAAAAAAAGATGGTCTTTTCCTTGCTAAAGTATCTCTTTGATACAAAATTGATTTGGGATAACTGGATAGTCAAGTGAAAACAAAAGCTGGATCGATACATGAGGACAAAAATACAAACTATCTGGGTTACTAGAAAAGAAACACGAGTTTTTTCATGAATAAATGTTGTGCAAAGGATTGTCATAAAAGATGGATGAATTTGACCCTATGGAAATAAAGTCTTCACTTGCAGAAAATATCTGGCGTGATGTCACAGTGTAATGAAAAGCTGGGAATGACGGGGACAGTTTGTATCACAAAGGAACGATCTCCCTAAAATTTACAAAACTCTTAGAAATGGTGTTGAAAAAGGCCTATAACTCAATTAAAAAAATGGGCAAACATCGCTCCCAGATGACACAGATTTAGAAATATAGGGCTTCCCTGGTGGTCCAGTGGATAAGGACACCACCTTGCAGTGCAAGGGGCGCCAGTTTGATCCCTGGTGTGGGAAGATCCCACGTGCTACGGAGCGGCTGGACCCATGTGTCCAATTACCGAGCCGGAGCTCTGGAGCGCATGCGCCCAGAGCCGGCGCTCTGTGACAACAGACGCCACCGCGATGGGAGGCCCAAAAGGGCCAAAGAACAAAGACGGATGAAAATAGAGAGAAATGAAAGACCAATAGAAGTGGCCCACCCGCCCCTCTTCCTCCCCACCTCATCCCCACAAAAAAAAGAATAAAAAGAAATACAAACGACATTTAAGTAGATATAACAGGAAGTCCTCAGTGTTACTCTTTGTAAGAGAAATACGATTAAAGCAGACTGTGCTTCATTACATGTTTTCCCACGCAGGACTGGTGGGGCAGAGGAGGCTGGGCCTGAAGCCGATGGTGAGGCTCTGCGGGCTTGGGCGTGCTGACCACCACAGGTGGATGAGGAAACCGCACGGCTCCCCGACGACGCATTTACACTACAGCTCAAAGCCTAATTCAGGGAATCCACTCCACAGGGGGCTGGTTAGATTAACTATGGCACAGCCACAGAGCAAAGCCGAGAAAGGAGGAGGACTTCCAGGCACTGACATGGAGTGGTCCCCCTGATATACTGCGAACTGAAGGAAAACAGAACAGGATGAAGTGTGGTACACAGCTTGCTTGCTTCACGTTGCTTGCAAAGTGTTTACCAGCATTTCCTTGGTTTACACAAAGAGAGACTAGAAGGATGAACAGGAACCAGTGAAGACGGTTAACTTACACGGTGCAAGGGGCACCGAGGCAGGGGCGTGGTTTCTGTGATCAAAGCCATAAAATCAAATTTTGAAAAACGAGACCTGAGGAAAATTCTGAGAAGCTCTCCAAATACCAGAGACCGCTGGATCCTGAAGCCTGAAGTCCCAGTCCCCATGGTCTCTGCTCTCAGGCTGTAGTGACAGGACACCAGGCCTGGTGGGGCAGGCGGATCTGGGAGGCCTCTCGCTGGAGGGGCACAGGAGGAGAAGGAGCCCGCGGGCTCAGCACCACCGAGTGAGGTGTGGTCCAAGAGGACACGGACAGGCTTCGTGCTCGTACCTGAGTCTTCCCGCACACCTCAAAGATTTACTGGGCACTGGGGTGCAATGAACAATGTCAGCATAGCTCTGGGTCTTCTGGAAAATACTGAAGCCTAGTCAAATTCAGGAAGATACCTGGAGGTTTCTGGGAGAAGGAACATCTCAGGATGAAAAGGGACAAAGGCACCAGATCTTCCAAACAAACCAAGATGAGAGGAAACTTTTGGAAAGAAAAGAGAATAGATGACGGTGGAAGGACACGCCATTTGCGATGCTCCTGGGGTATCACAAATGGGGCAGTGAGCCGATGGGGGAGGCTGGGAGGCAGCCACTGGCCTCTGCCCGCCTAAGGCCGAGAGCCAGCTTGGCCAGTGCCACGGAAAGGATGCTGTCTGCTCTTTTAATTACATTTCTGAAAGAGTACACTGATTTACTCATTTATAGTAAAATTCATGGTCTAATTAAACATGGAACTTTTCCCCACCCGATCCAGCCTCACCGTATTTCTTGGGTCCCATGTAATTGAACCTGGAAACATGATGCTGAGTGATAGCTTGGGATATTGCTACTTATTGTGAAAATAAATAATCAGGAAGGAAGAGGCTACTGCGCTTATTTCAGGGACATTCTTACTTAGGCTGAGTTTTAACAAGAGAAAAAATTATAAATAATCAGGGAGGGCTCTGACGCAGCATCTGAAGTGTGGTACACAGCTTGCTTCACGTTGCTTGCAAAGTGTTTACCAGCATTTCCTTGGTTTACACAAAGAGAGACTAGAAGGATGAACAGGAACCAGTGAAGACGGTTAACTTACACGGTGCAAGGGGCACCGAGGCAGGGGCGTGGTTTCTGTGATCAAAGCCATAAAATCAAATTTTGAAAAACGAGACCTGAGGAAAATTCTGAGAAGCTCTCCAAATACCAGAGACCGCTGGATCCTGAAGCCTGAAGTCCCAGTCCCCATGGTCTCTGCTCTCAGGCTGTAGTGACAGGACACCAGGCCTGGTGGGGCAGGCGGATCTGGGAGGCCTCTCGCTGGAGGGGCACAGGAGGAGAAGGAGCCCGCGGGCTCAGCACCACCGAGTGAGGTGTGGTCCAAGAGGACACGGACAGGCTTCGTGCTCGTACCTGAGTCTTCCCGCACACCTCAAAGATTTACTGGGCACTGGGGTGCAATGAACAATGTCAGCATAGCTCTGGGTCTTCTGGAAAATACTGAAGCCTAGTCAAATTCAGGAAGATACCTGGAGGTTTCTGGGAGAAGGAACATCTCAGGATGAAAAGGGACAAAGGCACCAGATCTTCCAAACAAACCAAGATGAGAGGAAACTTTTGGAAAGAAAAGAGAATAGATGACGGTGGAAGGACACGCCATTTGCGATGCTCCTGGGGTATCACAAATGGGGCAGTGAGCCGATGGGGGAGGCTGGGAGGCAGCCACTGGCCTCTGCCCGCCTAAGGCCGAGAGCCAGCTTGGCCAGTGCCACGGAAAGGATGCTGTCTGCTCTTTTAATTACATTTCTGAAAGAGTACACTGATTTACTCATTTATAGTAAAATTCATGGTCTAATTAAACATGGAACTTTTCCCCACCCGATCCAGCCTCACCGTATTTCTTGGGTCCCATGTAATTGAACCTGGAAACATGATGCTGAGTGATAGCTTGGGATATTGCTACTTATTGTGAAAATAAATAATCAGGAAGGAAGAGGCTACTGGGCTTATTTCAGGGACATTCTTACTTAGGCTGAGTTTTAACAAGAGACAAACAGACTCTGGTATTTCCCTTAATGGAGCTGCATGACCCTGGCTCAGCTGCGAGGGCTCTCTGACCTTTCCCGCGCTATAGCTTCCCATCATCTTGGCCCACGGTGCTCAAGGTCCCTGTACTCCCCTCTCCTCTTCTGAGAACCTCAGCCTTAAATTCTAGGACTCATTCTCTCCCTCAATGTATCTAAAATAATTCCGCTCCTGTTTATTCACCGCTCTGCAGGTCAGAAGCCTTGTCACATCTATTTTTAAGTCTGAACTATCCCACGAGAAATGGGCAAGGTGGACACCGGATAGCAGATGAGACAAAGGAAAGCCCGCGTCTCTGGTCCAGGGCCACCGTCTCTTCATCAGAACACAAGGGTTCGAACACCCAGTTACAGGGGCTTCCAACACGGTTGACCGAATGGCCCACGGATTTTGATTTCTAAGTTCTAAGAAGTTCACGGAGCCCAACAAGTGGTGTGATTTGTTGAATGATGCTTGACATTTTCCTGGAAAAATTCCTGGTTTCCTGTTAGGAAGGAAGCCTGTTTCTTCCCTGAGCTCATCCTCTTGATTGGTTAGGACAACAGATAAGTTCCCAGGGTTTTGACGGATTGAGGAGGGGTGGGTGGGGTGGGAGAATATTAGAAATGGTGTAATTTTCTGTAATTTTCCTTCAAGTTTGATAACAAAACACTCTAAATAATTAGAATGCACCTGTCTCTTTTCTCCCCACACCTCAGAGATGTGCGCATCCCATTCTCTACGTGCAAACTTCAGTCATTACCTCCAGAAGGACTCTCCCTGGATACCGAGCCCTTTCTTCTCCCCGCTGACCCCACCTCTTCAGCAGAGCTCCTCCTGTGGACCCAGCGCTCGTGTTCCTGAGGCTTATGCTCGCCTTCCTGGTCTTCACCGTTCTGAGGGAGAGCTCTGGCAGGGGCCCTTTTCACCCGCCCCCGTGTGCGTTTGCTCCAGGTGTGAAACGCTGAGGCCCCCCAGGACCCCCACGCACCTGCTGACGACGGCTTCTCTTCTCTTCACCTCTAACTGCACGGAGCCCAGCGCTCCAGAGCCGCGCGAGGATTCGCCGCCCTCAGGCAACGTCAAGTCTGTAAAGGGTTTCCGCCCGCTCGGGGCAGATGTTCTCTCAGACACACAGACACGAAACACTAGCGACGGAACGGGTCTCAGCCTCCAACGGTCCGCGCTCTGTGTCGGCACTTCAGACAGCCGGGGCCTCCCTGGTGCTCAGACAGAAGCACGGACGCCCCTTCCCGAGCCCCACGGGGGGACGGGCGTCTCGACACTTCACTGGACGGCCGGCCAGGCCGGGGCACCTGCACTGCAGGCCGGGGGACGCGCCGCTGTCACGGTTTGGTACAGGTACTGGCCAGCTCGTTGCTGCCAACGAACACTGCCGCCGTCCAGGGGTGAACCCCGGCCAGGCTGCTTCTCGGCCTGGCTGGCGTCCTGTGCACGACCAGGCTTCGCCATTAGGGTCTGCCCTGTGCATTCCAGGGGCTCAGCACATCCACAGGCTCCCTCACCGAACGCGAGCCCCGCTGACCTGTGAGCTGTGACAGCCCAGCGCATCCAGGCATTGCAAACGCCCCCTGGGTGCTCCAGTCGCCCTGTTCGGGAGTCACTGGGCAGGACAACCCCGAGGGAACAGGGAGGTGCTCCTCGGCGTATGTGTCAGCTCCACACAGAACTCACCCCAGGCACTCCTCTGCGGCTGCGGGGGGCCAGGGGCCTTGGAGGTCTACCAGGCTCCACGTTCTTCTGCTCTCCCCGCACAAGACTGTGGGGACGTGAACAATCTCACACATGAAACAGCATCCAATTCACTGCTTATTTATTTAGACCCACTGCCCAGCTTTCTTCAGTCCTGGAGTTACAGCCTGCGACTCGGCACAGCACTCGGCATCACTTGCTCCCCACAGCTCTTCCACAACAAGCAAGGATTTGCTTCACATTTGGAAACTCCACTTTGCAAGCTCCTGTTGAAACGTCTGGGGCTGTAACGGGCAGCGCTGGGGTGCTGAGATCACTGTGGAGGGGGAGGGGAGGACGTCCGCCGCCGAGTGACAGTCGGGCTGGCGCCTCTTCCCTCCACGAGGTCTCATTAGGGTCCCCGGACTCCGTCTCCACGCCTCGGCCTCCCGCAGTCCAATCTAACTGAGCGACGGCCTTGCCACGGCACACTGCTCTTTCGACAGGAGGGTAAATGCATTCTGTCCGTCGTGACATGTGCTTTCTTAAGGCCTCACCACAGGCTGCTTTCATAATCAAATGCAGGTCACATCACGGCCTCGCTTTTCGAGCCTGAGGACACAGTGGGTTCTTTCTGATGGCTAGCTTCTGACCGCGTGGTTTTGAGAAGCTAGTGGGCTTTTTTGTTCTGCTTTGTTATTGTGCAGGACACTTTTCCCTGCTAAAAAGCCCAAACTTCAGCAGAGGGCCAGCCCAGCTGAAAGGGCTGTGGCTTTTCTGATGCTCGAAAAATGGTAACAGAGAGAAGTCTGAGCCCCTGCTTCTGGTGAGGGTCTCCGAGCAGCCTGCCTATCACGGTAAGTGCTTCCACTTGTCGTCAGCGAAGTTTAATGCTAGGAGACGCATCCCTTGTGCTTTGTTGCCTGGGTTCATTCTCCTTGAGTCAGGATGTGTGCTCTGCTGAGTTGCTCAGTCACGTCTGACTCATTGTGACCCGTGGACTGCAGCCCACCAGGCTCCTCTGTCCACGGGACTCTCCCGGTGAGAATACTGGAGTGGGCTGCTATGTACCGATCTTCCCCCGATCTCCTCCAGAAGATTTTCTCAACCCAGGGATCGAACCTCGGTCGCCTGCATTGCAGACGGATTCTGTACTGTCTGAACCACCAGGGAAGCCCAAGAACACTGGAGTGGGTAGCCTACTCCTTCTCCACGGGATCTTCCTGACCCAGGAATCAAACCAGAGCCTCCTGCACTGCAGGCGGATTCTTTACCAGGGAAGAAGCTGCCAGGGAAGCCCCGCGTCAGGATGGACTTCTCAAGTATAAAGTCGATCTCTAAAATGCTCTAAATAAAACAGAAGGTCCAGGAAGGACTAACGATAACTCCTACCTGTGATGTCCATTTCAGACAAAAGGTATCTCCAGGGGAACTTGAATGATTATAGTGAGTTTGGATTCAGTTTAGCCCAACGCTGATTTTGCACATTACAATGATCTGTCATCTCTTAAGTCATGTGCCAGATGAATGCTTTAAAATAGATGCAACTTTGCGTGAATTCTCTACAATATAGCAGAATCTGATTGCTCTATTAATAGCCAAAGTCCTTGGCCTTGGCAAGACAGGGTGGTAGCGTTTAAAATTCATCATCTCTGCATAATTAGTTGTGAATCTCGAAATCTTCAAGCTGAAGAATTTTACCAAATTCATCCTGGTTTAAGCCCAAAGCTTTTCAGCAGATGGGCAGCCCATTTCTGAAACGGTGGTTTTGAGAAGCTAGTGGGCTTTTTGTTCTGCTTTGTTATTGTGCAGGACACTTTTCCTGCTAAAAAGCCCAAACTTCAGCAGAGGGCCAGCCCAGCTGAAAGGGCTGTGGCTTTTCTGATGCTCGAAAAATGGTAACAGAGAGAAGTCTGAGCCCCTGCTTCTGGTGAGGGTCTCCGAGCAGCCTGCCTATCACGGTAAGTGCTTCCACTTGTCGTCAGCGAAGTTTAATGCTAGGAGACGCATCCCTTGTGCTTTGTTGCCTGGGTTCATTCTCCTTGAGTCAGGATGTGTGCTCTGCTGAGTTGCTCAGTCACGTCTGACTCATTGTGACCCCGTGGACTGCAGCCCACCAGGCTCCTCTGTCCACGGGGACTCTCCAGGTGAGAATACTGGAGTGGGCTGCTATGTACCGATCTTCCCCCGATCTCCTCCAGAAGATTTTCTCAACCCAGGGATCGAACCTCGGTCGCCTGCATTGCAGACGGATTCTGTACTGTCTGAACCACCAGGGAAGCCCAAGAACACTGGAGTGGGTAGCCTACTCCTTCTCCACGGGATCTTCCTGACCCAGGAATCAAACCAGAGCCTCCTGCACTGCAGGCGGATTCTTTACCAGGGAAGAAGCTGCCAGGGAAGCCCCGCGTCAGGATGGACTTCTCAAGTATAAAGTCGATCTCTAAAATGCTCTAAATAAAACAGAAGGTCCAGGAAGGACTAACGATAACTCCTACCTGTGATGTCCATTTCAGACAAAAGGTATCTCCAGGGGAACTTGAATGATTATAGTGAGTTTGGATTCAGTTTAGCCCAACGCTGATTTTGCACATTACAATGATCTGTCATCTCTTAAGTCATGTGCCAGATGAATGCTTTAAAATAGATGCAACTTTGCGTGAATTCTCTACAATATAGCAGAATCTGATTGCTCTATTAATAGCCAAAGTCCTTGGCCTTGGCAAGACAGGGTGGTAGCGTTTTTAAAATTCATCATCTCTGCATAATTAGTTGTGAATCTCGAAATCTTCAAGCTGAAGAATTACCAGGAACAGGGGCCATTATCCTTCAACATCCCTTTCAATCCTGGTCGCCAGTCATCATGTCCTCGCGTTTTCCTAATTACTGCAAAACCAACTGCTTTTAACTCAACTGCCCCGGCTCTTTGTAATTTGTCGAACGTAGTCACCTTGCAATGAAGAAAATGTACTTCTTGTTCAGGAAATTGGGCCTTGATTAGGGGACCATCATCAGGGGGCTGTGGGATCTTGGTTCTGAAGCTTTGCTCACTGGACCTGACTTGTATGTTTGAGGCTGTGGGGCCGACGCGAGGAAGGCGTGCTCCTGAATGTGAGTTCAGGACCTTGGTGATCTGTAGACCCCAGTTGGAAGTCAACTCCTGAACAACTAAGAAGAAATGAAAGCTTGGTCCCTCACTCTGAGGAGCCAACAGTTGGGGCTTAGGCATCAAGCACAGCTGCTCGGGAACTTGAGCAGCTCCTCTCTGGGATGACGTCTCGAGTCTGTAGGTCTGATTAGAAGAGCTGAGGGAGCAGGACTGTGTCAGGAACCTGCCCTCAATTCCCAGGGCCCAGCACTGGCCCGAATACAGACAAAGAGCTGACTAACCCACATGAGCTCACTTCAACTCACTTCACTGCTTTCATTCTTTCTGTCAATCTCTTTTATCCACTAACCAGTCCAACTTGGAGATTTTCAAAGAACGCGTATCACGAGATGGAAGGTTTTCGATCATTATGTGTCTCTTTCAGCTCTCAAGGGTGTGATGTAGTTTCATCAATAGGAGTGGACTCTCCGTGGCAGTAACGTCCTTAAAAATCAAGGTGTGATCCATTTCAGACAAAAGGTATCTCCAGGGAACTTGAATAAGATTGCAGTTTAGCCCAACGCTGATTTTGCACATTACAATGATCTGTCATCTCTTAAGTCATGTGCCAGATGAATGCTTTAAAATAGATGCAACTGCGTGAATTCTCTACAATATAGCAGAATCTGATTGCTCTATTAATAGCCAAAGTCCTTGGCCTTGGCAAGACAGGGTGGTAGCGTTTTTAAAATTCATCATCTCTGCATAATTAGTTGTGAATCTCGAAATCTTCAAGCTGAAGAATTACCAGGAACAGGGGCCATTATCCTTCAACATCCCTTTCAATCCTGGTCGCCAGTCATCATGTCCTCGCGTTTTCCTAATTACTGCAAAACCAACTGCTTTTAACTCAACTGCCCCGGCTCTTTGTAATTTGTCGAACGTAGTCACCTTGCAATGAAGAAAATGTACTTCTTGTTCAGGAAATTGGGCCTTGATTAGGGGACCATCATCAGGGGGCTGTGGGATCTTGGTTCTGAAGCTTTGCTCACTGGACCTGACTTGTATGTTTGAGGCTGTGGGGCCGACGCGAGGAAGGCGTGCTCCTGAATGTGAGTTCAGGACCTTGGTGATCTGTAGACCCCAGTTGGAAGTCAACTCCTGAACAACTAAGAAGAAATGAAAGCTTGGTCCCTCACTCTGAGGAGCCAACAGTTGGGGCTTAGGCATCAAGCACAGCTGCTCGGGAACTTGAGCAGCTCCTCTCTGGGATGACGTCTCGAGTCTGTAGGTCTGATTAGAAGAGCTGAGGGAGCAGGACTGTGTCAGGAACCTGCCCTCAATTCCCAGGGCCCAGCACTGGCCCGAATACAGACAAAGAGCTGACTAACCCACATGAGCTCACTTCAACTCACTTCACTGCTTTCATTCTTTCTGTCAATCTCTTTTATCCACTAACCAGTCCAACTTGGAGATTTTCAAAGAACGCGTATCACGAGATGGAAGGTTTTCGATCATTATGTGTCTCTTTCAGCTCTCAAGGGTGTGATGTAGTTTCATCAATAGGAGTGGACTCTCCGTGGCAGTAACGTCCAGGTGGGGAAGGAGGTCATAAAAATCAAGGCAGGGGACATGCGGCCATTTAACAGAAAGAAAACAAGATAGAGGAGCCTGATATGCCTGCAACCACCCTCATGAAGAATCGTCATTGAAGAGGAAGCTAGATTACATCTATACCCTTAAGAAAAATTGGAAAAAGAGATTCACCAATTCCTCTAGCACAGCCAACCTGAGAAGGAGCAATGCCCTTATTGACTTTCTCTCTGTAGGCAGATGTGCTGGCTATTTCTCTCTCTGGACAAAGAAGGGCCTGAGTGGATGATGGCTGTTGCGTGAGGAGTTAACATGGCCTCAATCAGTGCTGTGCTGCACCTTAAGTCATCACTTAGGATGCCGCTTAACACTTATTCAACACCTACAATGCACCAGGCTCTGTGCTAAGTGCAGAACACGAATGAGAAGCAGCCCTGGCACTAACGAGATGATGAACATGCTGAGAAGTAGTATAACCTCAAGGGGCAAGGGACACCATGAATACAGGGCGGTGCAGAACGGGCGAGAGGAACTTGGGCGTGGCTGATGGAGGAGCACTGGGAAGACTTGCCGAAGGAGGTCAAGTCTGGACTCAATCTTAGAGACACAGTAGGAGCTACATAAAGGTCAGAGAAGAAGGGTGTTGGAATAAAAGCCGTTCCAGGAAGCAAGATCAAGGGAGTGAAGGCATGGAAGCCCCCAGCGGCGTCATGTGTCATCAAGAGAGAACAAGCACTCTGATAGATGCCTAAGCACCCAAGAATTGATGCCTTCACACTGTGGTGCTGGAGAGGACTCCTGAGAGTCCTTGGACAGCAAGGAGATCAAACCTGTCACTCCTAAAGGAAATCAACACTGAATATTCATTGGACAGAGGGATGCGGAGGCTCTGATATGTTGACCACCTGATGCAAAGAGACGACTGATTGGAAAAGACCCTGGTGCTGGGAAAGACTGAGGGACGGAGAAGGGGCCGACAGAGGATGAGATGGTGGGATGGCATCACTGACTCAATGGACATGAGTTTGGGCAGACCCTGGGAGGCCGTGGAGGATGGAGAAGCCTGGTGTGCTGCAGGCCATGGGGCCACAGAGTCAGAGTCAACTGAGCAACTGAACAACAACGACAAAGTTTAAGATAGGAAATGGAGATGAAGTCAGAGAGGCAGGGCCAAACCAGGCTTTGTGAATCTTGCCAGTGGAGGAGACCGGTTTGTCTGTGAGTAACGGAGAGTCCTTGATGGGTTTGGTGCAAAGGAAGAGTAAGATGGGATTTTGTACTTTGCTTGCAGCATGAACGATGTGTTTGAGGAGAATGGACTGGCCAGGAGTTGAGGCGGGGAGGGCGCAGAGAGGCAGCAGGCCTGCCAACCAAAGGAAGGCACGACCAGGGCAGCCGCAGGAGGGCTGGAGCAGGGGCTGGCTTGAGAAGCCGCTCAGAAGGAAGCCAGCAGAACCTTGGGGCTGCCAGGAGGTGGAGGCAAGAGAAGGAAAATTTCAGGAACACATTTAGCTTGGTAGTCTGTACTAAAGAATGGTGAGACCATCAGCTGAGAGAGCGAGCCAGGGAGGGAGACATTTCTGCAGCTCAAGAGAGAGGCCGCAGCTTGGATTTTTGCCTCTGTGGTAGCTGGAAGGGTAGGGGACAGCGGTGGGCAGCCAGGTGGATGAAGCAGAAGCCTGGGGGAGGAGCCGTGGCTAGATATCGCTATTTCACCATTTGCCACCCAGGTTGAGGGGCTCAGCGAGTGCGGGACTGCCTGTCGCCCTCCTCCGAGACTCCTCACCACCGCACCTCCACGGGCGTGTCCCCGCTGCTCGCTCTGGCCCTGCTGCGCCTCGCTCTCTCTGCCCTTACCTGTCCCACGTCTGTCCCTCGCTCCTTCCTGCTCCTAGGCCCCACCTGCAGGAAAGGGACCAGAGTGTCTGTCGGCCCAACTGAGCAATTTAGAGCAGAGCTCCACGGAAACAAAGCCACAGCGCTCTGCCTGCCTCCTCGCCTGCTACACCTCTACCTGGCTCCTCAATCCTGCCCTGCTGCCGCCTCCGTCCTCAGCTTTTCCAAACGGAAACAAAGCCACAGACCCTGGGAAAGCTGAGGGACGGAGAAGGGGCAGAGGAAGAGATGGTGGGATGGCATCACTGACTCAATGGACATGAGTTTGGGCAGACCCTGGGAGGCCGT
Source organism: Tragulus kanchil (assembly GCA_022376925.1). NCBI lineage: Eukaryota > Metazoa > Chordata > Mammalia > Artiodactyla > Tragulidae > Tragulus > Tragulus kanchil. The sequence goes on from JAIOJX010000026.1 coordinate 125,768,863, forward strand.
GGAGGATGGAGAAGCCTGGTGTGCTGCAGGCCATGGGGCCACAGAGTCAGAGTCAACTGAGCAACTGAACAACAACGACAAAGTTTAAGATAGGAAATGGAGATGAAGTCAGAGGCAGGGCCAAACCAGGCTTTGTGAATCTTGCCAGTGGAGGAGACCGGTTTGTCTGTGAGTAACGGAGAGTCCTTGATGGGTTTGGTGCAAAGGAAGAGTAAGATGGGATTTTGTACTTTGCTTGCAGCATGAACGATGTGTTTGAGGAGAATGGACTGGCCAGGAGTTGAGGCGGGGAGGGCGCAGAGAGGCAGCAGGCCTGCCAACCAAAGGAAGGCACGACCAGGGCAGCCGCAGGAGGGCTGGAGCAGGGGCTGGCTTGAGAAGCCGCTCAGAAGGAAGCCAGCAGAACCTTGGGGCTGCCAGGAGGTGGAGGCAAGAGAAGGAAAATTTCAGGAACACATTTAGCTTGGTAGTCTGTACTAAAGAATGGTGAGACCATCAGCTGAGAGAGCGAGCCAGGGAGGGAGACATTTCTGCAGCTCAAGAGAGAGGCCGCAGCTTGGATTTTTGCCTCTGTGGTAGCTGGAAGGGTAGGGGACAGCGGTGGGCAGCCAGGTGGATGAAGCAGAAGCCTGGGGGAGGAGCCGTGGCTAGATATCGCTATTTCACCATTTGCCACCCAGGTTGAGGGGCTCAGCGAGTGCGGGACTGCCTGTCGCCCTCCTCCGAGACTCCTCACCACCGCACCTCCACGGGCGTGTCCCCGCTGCTCGCTCTGGCCCTGCTGCGCTCTCGCTCTCTCTGCCCTTACCTGTCCCACGTCTGTCCCTCGCTCCTTCCTGCTCCTAGGCCCCACCTGCAGGAAAGGGACCAGAGTGTCTGTCGGCCCAACTGAGCAATTTAGAGCAGGGAGCTCCACGGAAACAAAGCCACAGACGCGCTCTGCCTGCCTCCTCGCCTGCTACACCTCTACCTGGCTCCTCAATCCTGCCCTGCTGCCGCCTCCGTCCTCACACCCTGGCCTTTTTACACATATTTAAAAGTTCGCTACAGAAACCAGCCTTGGAAAGGAAAGATGCGTATGCACTTGAGTCCTTTATGAGCCCAGGCATGGAGTTCCAGAAAGTGGGATTCCTCTGCATACGAGGCAGAGGCCACAGAGTGTCCGTTCACTTCCTGGGGGCCTGGGAGGACAGACTGCCAGCAGCAGGCACCATCCCCTACCGAGGGAAACTTCAGGGAGCCAGGGAGAGAGGTGTGTTTGAGAAAGGCTGACTATGTAGGACAACTTACTCTAAGGCTTTAAGATCTACTGGAAAATTCCATCCTGTAGGTCGGGAGCCTCTACTGCAAACTCCTGTAACTTTAAGAGGGACCAGGGTGGGGGGAGGGGCGGTCTCACTTCGCAGGCAAAGGAGATAAACACGGGACAAAGTCGTGGTGCCAAAGAGAAGGAAATCTCTCCCGAATAACCAAAGCAGGCACTCCCTACCGTGCTTCTCCTGTTTCTACCTTCTTTTCTCATCAGCTTTGCCACAAGCTACTGGTGCCGCATCGACCCCGAAAGCCCCTTCCCGGGCTCGCAGGAAGCCAGCCAGGCCCAGCGCCACGCCAGCGTCCATGCACGCCTTCCCTCCCCGGCTGCACGGACACCCTCCGGGGCCAGGGTGGCCGCAGCAATCGCGGTGGCCAGATGACAGCGCCCTGGCCACGGGTCCCCCGAGGGCAGATGCCCAGCTGCAGGGCAGGGTCTGGTGGCTGGTCCTGCCGCTTCCAGGCAGCTGCACCTACGACCAAGAAGCAGTGGAGTGCCAGGCCTCTAGCAACAGAGTGATGGGAGCCGGGTGGTCTCACAGGGCAGGTGCCCCAGGGGAGTTAGAGGCGGCGCGACGGGAGGCGAGAAGAGCGCGGGCAGACTCGCGGTGGTTTGCAGGGAGAGAAAGAGGTTCCAGGAGCAGCTCTCTGCTCACCAGGCTCCACGGTCCACATCCGGGCCTCCTCGGTGGCTCAGGCGGTGAAGAATCGGCCCGCCCCGCAGGAGCCCCCCGTTCAGCGCCTGGGTTGGGGAGACCCCCTGGAGGAGGCAGTGGCACCCCCTCCGGCACTCCTGCCTGGAGAGTCCCGTGGGCAGAGGCGCCGGCGGCTTCTGTCCGGGGGCGGCGGAGGCAGCCACGACTGCAGGCTTTGCCCTCCACTCGCCGGTGCGCATTCTGTGTCGCTCTGCACGACTCACGTAAACAAGCTGGGTTAAAAGTCCGAACCCTAAAGTGACTTCTCTCCTATTCAGGTGCGTCCTCATTCAGAGTCAGGCAGTTTGTCTAGCTCTTGCTTCCTGCTTCAAGTTGCTTTCACACTGCCTTTAGACCGTCCCTCCTTCCCGGCCCCGCGTCCATCCCCGGAGCCACGCTGCCAGAGAGACGGCTCAGCACGGCGTCTGGGCCCCTTTCCAGCAGGCAGCGCGGGAGCCACGGACTCCTCCGACACCCGTTCTCCTCTCGGCTTCGGGGCGCCACCCCCGTCCCCGCTCACTGGTGGCTCCTCTGCTGGGTCCCGTTCGTCTCTTCTTCGTCCCCTTCCTGATCTCAGCTAGACGCAGGGCCTCAGGCCCTTTGGCACGCTGACCCTCCGGGCACCTGGCCGGACCTGCCCGGCCCAGCTCAGACGCGCGGTAGCCACGTCGGCCTGAGACAGGCCCGGCACCCGGGGCCTCTGGCCGCGCTGCAGAGCCTGTGCCCGGACACACCGCTCCTCGAGCCACTAGGCGTAACGAAACACGGGACGAGAAATGACTTCCTGCACGCGCAGCTGGGACGGACTGTGGACGGAAGACAGGGAGCAAAAACCCCAAGATTTCTGGTCTCCACAAGGAGAGAGACCAAGCTCTTCCGCCCCCGCTGGCGGGCCTGGAGCAGAAGCAGGGCGCTGTGCACACCGCCCGCTCACCACGCAGCCTACGAGGGGCAGCCCCCTACCCACCCTGCGCCCCGGCTCCGGACACACGCCTGCCCTCGCCCCGCGGAGGGCCCAGCGCGCCCGTGTGGGCGGGGCGGAAGCAAGGCCTCTGCTGTTTGCGCTCACTCCCCGCTGCGGGCGCGGCAGCCCCGCACGGCCTTGCCGGAATTCCCGGGCTGGCCTCTGATCCATTTCTATTGATCAAGGAAGCCAAACCAGGAATGCCCCTTCCAGGCCCCCGACCCCCCACCTCCAATCCACCACTGAATCGTGCTGTATTTCTAATTAGCATTGGAATGAGACCGCTCTCACTCATGTGTTATACAGTCACCCACATTTGGCTATTATTATTTAAAGTTAATTAAAACAAGAACAAATTAAAATAGAGGAAAACGGAACTCTTAGGGAAACCATGGCAAAAACTAAATTTAAAATTCCAGCTCCGTTCTCACACTAGTCACACGGCGCGCACTCCTGAGCCACGTGTGGCTGACGCCAGGGTCCTGCCCGAGCTTCCAGACCACAGCCTTCAGGCCTTCCCCGGGTCCGCCCGGACACGTGTAACGGCTTCACCGCCAGGCAGCAGGCGCGGTCCTGGAAAGCCCCGCGGATCACGCCCTCCTCTGCTCAGACTGCCCAGGCCCCGGGCCGGCTCCCAGGGGAGCAGCAAGTCATGCGGCAGGCGGGCAGGGCCACGAGAGGCCTGGCTCCTCCTCCGCCAGCCGCGTCGCCACGCCCAGCCTGGAGCCTCCGCAGCGCACTGGCCGCCCGTGGCCCCGGCCTCCTCATGGCCCCGCCTGCGTGGACCGCTCCGCGCCGGGAACGCTCTTCCGGCAGAGGTCCTCGGGGCTCGCGCCTCACCCGGCCGCATCCCTGCTCAAACATGACTCCTCCGCGAGCCTGGTTCTCACCGCTCCATCCCAGCGCTCACACCTGGTTCTCACCGCTCCATCCCAGCGCTCACACCGAGCCACGCCCGCCCCGTCGACCCCCACCCTGGGCGGTCTTGCTCTGCCATACCCTGTGCTGCTTTACTGGTCTCCTTTCAACAAACTGTGGTCGTTTACTAGTTTATTCCAACGCAGGAGATGCAAGAGCCATGGGGTCCACCTCTGGGTCAGGAAGATTCCCTGGAGAAGGAGATCACAACTCACTCCTGTGTTCCTGTTTGGAAAACTCCAAGGACAGAGGAGCCTGGCGGGGGTACAGTCCGTGGGGTTGCAGTCAGACACGACAAAACACCAGCAACAAATACCTCTCTTGTACTGCCTGGCAGAGATCTGTGTCCATTGTTTCACTGCCTGAGAACTGGTCCAGAGGAGGCCTTTAATAAGTGTTTGTTCAATAAATGAATGGGGTTTTAAAGGGGTGTCATCAGAGAAGAACTGCCCCACCTCCATGAATCGTGCTGTATTTCTAATTAGCATTGGAATGAGACCGCTCACTCATGTGTTATACAGTCACCCACATTTGGCTATTATTATTTAAAGTTAATTAAAACAAGAACAAATTAAAATAGAGGAAAACGGAACTCTTAGGGAAACCATGGCAAAAACTAAATTTAAAATTCCAGCTCCGTTCTCACACTAGTCACACGGCGCGCACTCCTGAGCCACGTGTGGCTGACGCCAGGGTCCTGCCCGAGCTTCCAGACCACAGCCTTCAGGCCTTCCCCGGGTCCGCCCGGACACGTGTAACGGCTTCACCGCCAGGCAGCAGGCGCGGTCCTGGAAAGCCCCGCGGATCACGCCCTCCTCTGCTCAGACTGCCCAGGCCCCGGGCCGGCTCCCAGGGGAGCAGCAAGTCATGCGGCAGGCGGGCAGGGCCACGAGAGGCCTGGCTCCTCCTCCGCCAGCCGCGTCGCCACGCCCAGCCTGGAGCCCCCGCAGCGCACTGGCCGCCCGTGGCCCCGGCCTCCTCAGGGCCCCCGCCTGCGTGGACCGCTCCGCGCCGGGAACGCTCTTCCGGCAGAGGTCCTCGGGGCTCGCGCCTCACCCGGCCGCATCCCTGCTCAAACATGACTCCTCCGCGAGCCTGGTTCTCACCGCTCCATCCCAGCGCTCACACCTGGTTCTCACCGCTCCATCCCAGCGCTCACACCGAGCCACGCCCGCCCCGTCGACCCCCACCCTGGGCGGTCTTGCTCTGCCATACCCTGTGCTGCTTTACTGGTCTCCTTTCAACAAACTGTGGTCGTTTACTAGTTTATTCCAACGCAGGAGATGCAAGAGCCATGGGGTCCACCTCTGGGTCAGGAAGATTCCCTGGAGAAGGAGATCACAACTCACTCCTGTGTTCCTGTTTGGAAAACTCCAAGGACAGAGGAGCCTGGCGGGGGTACAGTCCGTGGGGTTGCAGTCAGACACGACAAAACACCAGCAACAAATACCTCTCTTGTACTGCCTGGCAGAGATCTGTGTCCATTGTTTCACTGCCTGAGAACTGGTCCAGAGGAGGCCTTTAATAAGTGTTTGTTCAATAAATGAATGGGGTTTTAGAGCAGGAAAGAACTGTGGAGGGTCAGTGAGGTGAAGTTATTCACTGTGGACCCCTAAGTTCAAGGGAAGAGATGGACGAGGCGCTGGCCTGGCCTCCCGTGTCTTCATGGGGAAGGACCCTGAGGATTAACTTCGCTTCCCCTTAACTGTTACAGAGGGACACCGACAGACCACGGTCGCCAGGGAGGACCCCAGCCTAACTGAAAGGCTAGTGCTTTCCATGGTGCTTGCCATGCTGCTTTCACCAAGTCTCTGCCGGATCCACCCATCAGATCTCCTGGTGACTTGTGGGCTGCAAGGGACCAAGAGAAGGCTCAGGTCAACCACGCTTCTCACACGCCCGTCTTTATTACCCAGGCGCACACATGCCAGCACTCTTGGAAAACTGGAAACACACATGATCACTAGATAATTTTTTTTTTCCAAAGCAACATACTAGTCTTGTTTTTAAAAGGACATGGCTACAACAGATAGTTGCCAAATTAGTATCTGGAAAAGTTATTAATATGAAAAGAATGATTCTCCACTGTATCATTAAAATATTTCTGATGATTCAAAGTGGATCAGAATAAAAGCAGATTCTGGGTCACACTCTGTGTTAGGGGACATCTGTCCTCTTGTGTCTGTAAGGAAATGCCACCTGATTACATATTTTTTAAATGCCTTGGGATGATGGTTTTCCTGATGTCAATTCTCTTTCAAATAAAAATAATATGAGGGAGCTTGAGCCTCGTAAACAGACCTGCTCATAGTGGCATGGGTCACGGGTCCAGAGTGACAGAGTGCGATAGCGCCGGGAACATCCCATCCATGGCTCACTGGATGATGTAACTTGCCAAAGTGTGTAATAAGAACAGAGCTATCTTTATAGTCATCCTTTCATTACGAAGATAAATTCATTGGAGACTTTTGAGAGATCACAATTTTGTGTTCCTGTTTGGAAAACTCCAAGGACAGAGGAGCCTGGGGTACAGTCCGTGGGGTTGCAGTCAGGACAAAACACCAGCAACAAATACCTCTCTTGTACTGCCTGGCAGAGATCTGTGTCCATTGTTTCACTGCCTGAGAACTGGTCCAGAGGAGGCCTTTAATAAGTGTTTGTTCAATAAATGAATGGGGTTTTAGAGCAGGAAAGAACTGTGGAGGGTCAGTGAGGTGAAGTTATTCACTGTGGACCCCTAAGTTCAAGGGAAGAGATGGACGAGGCGCTGGCCTGGCCTCCCGTGTCTTCATGGGGAAGGACCCTGAGGATTAACTTCGCTTCCCCTTAACTGTTACAGAGGGACACCGACAGACCACGGTCGCCAGGGAGGACCCCAGCCTAACTGAAAGGCTAGTGCTTTCCATGGTGCTTGCCATGCTGCTTTCACCAAGTCTCTGCCGGATCCACCCATCAGATCTCCTGGTGACTTGTGGGCTGCAAGGGACCAAGAGAAGGCTCAGGTCAACCACGCTTCTCACACGCCCGTCTTTATTACCCAGGCGCACACATGCCAGCACTCTTGGAAAACTGGAAACACACATGATCACTAGATAATTTTTTTTTTCCAAAGCAACATACTAGTCTTGTTTTTAAAAGGACATGGCTACAACAGATAGTTGCCAAATTAGTATCTGGAAAAGTTATTAATATGAAAAGAATGATTCTCCACTGTATCATTAAAATATTTCTGATGATTCAAAGTGGATCAGAATAAAAGCAGATTCTGGGTCACACTCTGTGTTAGGGGACATCTGTCCTCTTGTGTCTGTAAGGAAATGCCACCTGATTACATATTTTTTAAATGCCTTGGGATGATGGTTTTCCTGATGTCAATTCTCTTTCAAATAAAAATAATATGAGGGAGCTTGAGCCTCGTAAACAGACCTGCTCATAGTGGCATGGGTCACGGGTCCAGAGTGACAGAGTGCGATAGCGCCGGGAACATCCCATCCATGGCTCACTGGATGATGTAACTTGCCAAAGTGTGTAATAAGAACAGAGCTATCTTTATAGTCATCCTTTCATTACGAAGATAAATTCATTGGAGACTTTTTGAGAGATGCCAGATTTGGAAATAAAATCCTTATAGACTGCACTGAAACGTCATCCAGATAATACCAGAAAACAAATGGATGTGCATAGACAAACTTCCGTAAGTACCAGGAAGTTAGATCTCAGAGATGTGGAACCAGGACGTAACGTCTCGGCGGGGGTAGACAGCCTGGTGAAAGGCACAACCAAAGGCCTCCGGAGAGGCGCCTGGTGTCCCGGGCTGGCGGGCGTTGCCTGGGGCGGCGCTGCTCCACGCCGGCACTAACCCGGCCCTCCCAGCTCCAGGACCACAGTCCGGGTCACTGTCATACCACCGCCACTGCCGGCTGAGCGTGCACGCGGGCACCTTGTCCTAAGTGAGCAACGTGTGACTGCTGAGAGGACTCACGCATGTCCACATGCACAGAGCATCCTGCAGGGAGGTCACACCTGGCTGCTGGCCCGCGTGCAGAATTCCATCCTGTCGCCCTGCCCTCGCTCCGCCTGGCCATCCGTCTGTCTCACGCGGGGCGGGTGCCTCCTACTCGGTTACCAGAGCTGCGGAAATGGGGGTGCGCCGAGGACGCCCTGCCCGCCGCTGGCCGCACACGGCCACTGTCCAGGTACAGCACGGTCTCCACCGCCACCCTCTGCGTTTTGTGCAGTGGCTTACAGCCTCCTGTTTTGCTCAAGTGCCTATCAGGAGCTGCAGAACCAAGCCTGGTGGCTTATTTATTCAGCTGATATCACCACTGGCTTTCAAGGACCAGAGAGTACGATGATAGTCAACCTTGGGAGCAGAAATAAAGCAACCTTTAGGAAAGTACACAATTGCCAGCCCTACAGGGTTAAATGTAATCCTCAAATCTACTAACAGTCCACAGGCCAAGGGGCTCAGTCTCCCCTTTTGCTCACGTGAACACACGGCCTGACCCGTGAGGACGGCGCAGGTGTAGTGATAATGCCATGTTCAGGAGTCGCTGACGCTGCTGAGACCGTCTGGATGCTTTTCCTCACTGCGCTCCCAGGCAGAACACTGGTATCTCAGACCACACCCCTTTGCATAGAATCAAGAGCGATCAGAGCTTTTCATGTTTGCAGACTGCCCTGTGAGGGCCGATTGGTCCACACCTCCCCAGAGAGCTCAAGCACAGAGGTATGGATGTGTCTCCAGATCAGACCTGTGTGGGAGGGGCCGTTTGGTTGGAAATAATAAAAATATATTTTAGGATGGAAGCTCTTTCAGATGTGGAACCAGGACGTAACGTCTCGGCGGGGGTAGACAGCCTGGTGAAAGGCACAACCAAAGGCCTCCGGAGAGGCGCCTGGTGTCCCGGGCTGGCGGGCGTTGCCTGGGGCGGCGCTGCTCCACGCCGGCACTAACCCGGCCCTCCCAGCTCCAGGACCACAGTCCGGGTCACTGTCATACCACCGCCACTGCCGGCTGAGCGTGCACGCGGGCACCTTGTCCTAAGTGAGCAACGTGTGACTGCTGAGAGGACTCACGCATGTCCACATGCACAGAGCATCCTGCAGGGAGGTCACACCTGGCTGCTGGCCCGCGTGCAGAATTCCATCCTGTCGCCCTGCCCTCGCTCCGCCTGGCCATCCGTCTGTCTCACGCGGGGCGGGTGCCTCCTACTCGGTTACCAGAGCTGCGGAAATGGGGGTGCGCCGAGGACGCCCTGCCCGCCGCTGGCCGCACACGGCCACTGTCCAGGTACAGCACGGTCTCCACCGCCACCCTCTGCGTTTTGTGCAGTGGCTTACAGCCTCCTGTTTTGCTCAAGTGCCTATCAGGAGCTGCAGAACCAAGCCTGGTGGCTTATTTATTCAGCTGATATCACCACTGGCTTTCAAGGACCAGAGAGTACGATGATAGTCAACCTTGGGAGCAGAAATAAAGCAACCTTTAGGAAAGTACACAATTGCCAGCCCTACAGGGTTAAATGTAATCCTCAAATCTACTAACAGTCCACAGGCCAAGGGGCTCAGTCTCCCCTTTTGCTCACGTGAACACACGGCCTGACCCGTGAGGACGGCGCAGGTGTAGTGATAATGCCATGTTCAGGAGTCGCTGACGCTGCTGAGACCGTCTGGATGCTTTTCCTCACTGCGCTCCCAGGCAGAACACTGGTATCTCAGACCACACCCCTTTGCATAGAATCAAGAGCGATCAGAGCTTTTTCATGTTTGCAGACTGCCCTGTGAGGGCCGATTGGTCCACACCCTCCCCAGAGAGCTCAAGCACAGAGGTATGGATGTGTCTCCAGATCAGACCTGTGTGGGAGGGGCCGTTTGGTTGGAAATAATAAAAATATATTTTAGGATGGAAGCTCTTTCAGCTGTGGTTATGAATCCAAGCAATTACTCATTTCCTTTATCCCTTCCTTCATTCACTCATTCATCTACCCATTCCAAAGATGCTGTGCTGAGCCTCTCAGTGCTACTCTGTGCTAACCAGTGCTCTAGGTTCTGGGGGGCAGAGCTGAGCCCAGTACTCTGTGCTAAGTGCTGCTCTAGGTTCTGGGGGACAGAGCTGAGTCCAGTACTCTGTGCTAAGTGCTGCTCTAGGTTCTGGGGGACAGAGCTGAGCCCAGTACTCCATGCTAAGTGCTGCTGTAGGTTCTGGGGGCAGAGCTGAGTCCAGTACTCTGTGCTAAGTGCTGCTCTAGGTTCTGGGGGACAGAGCTGACTCCAGTACTCCATGCTAAGTGCTGCGCTAGGTCCTGGGGGACAGAGCTGAGCCCAGTACTCTGTGCTAAGTGCTTCTCTAGGTTCTGGGGGCAGAGCTGAGTCCAGGAGACCTGCTGCCGTAGCGAGGACTGTGAAGGACGACCAGTGTACAGCAGCGGGTCCCTGGGAGCCCCGTGTGGAGAGTCCCGGTGGGACGCTGAGTCTAATGAGGGGCATTTTCATCCCTCTCTTCAACAGACACAGGGGCACCAGCCACTGTACTTGGAACTGGAAATACGAAGCTCACTCGTCCTTCAGACTCAGCCTCCCTGGCCATCGGTGAAGCCGAGTGGGGAGTTCCCAGGCCCAGGCGTGACGCTCACACGTCCGTGCAGGGTTTCCAACGGACTGAGGAGGAGGAGGAGCATGAGGACGCGACCCCAGCGGGGGTGTGTGGGGTGCTGAATGTTCCTAGAGGCTCCCCGCTCCGGCAGTGTTCCCTCCCTCTCTTTCCCCTTTCTCGGGACTGCCTGACCCCTTGCCACTGTCGCCATCTGTGGTTTCTCAAGTGTTTACTCTCCAAATCTGGGTGTCTTGTAGGGTTTTCTGAAATGTTTAGTTCCACAAACCAAGCCCAGAGTCCTTGAAGCACTGCTTCTCAGATGCATTTTGTGGAGCAGCAGCATCAGCCTCACCTGAGAATTTTCTAGAAGCTTGCTGTAAACCTCATCCCATCCACAGAACACCTGGGGCACGGGGCAGCAGCAAGCCGTGCGGCCTCCAGGTGCTTCCGATGTCCGCTCGCGGGTGCAGCCCCGCTGCGGAGGCCTCTGGGGAAAGCCTAACCGTCCTGTGTCTGGGTACGGCACGGGCACGACAGAGCACGCCGGGTCGCTCCTTGGCCTTCATCAGCCCGCTCTGCGCGCGGGGCGCGGAGCCCAGAGGAGAGTGCCAGCCCCGTGCCACGCCGCCTCCCCTGGGCCCCGACCACGGTCCCGCCTCGCTGGAGCTGCGTCCTCTGCTGCGCACGGAGGCTCGGGCCCGAGGATCGCCTCCCCTCCTGGCCCGGCTCCGTTTTCCTACTAAGCGTCAGAGGCGGAGGAGGGCCGCGTGGGACCTCAGACGTGCGCTGACCTGGCGATCGCTCCTCGTGGCTGGTAGGAGCCCGGGAGGAACAGCCACGAGCGGGGGTGGCCGCGGCAGGACGGGCCAGGGAGCCGGGGAGCCCCGCTGGCGGGCTCTCAGGTCCTTCCAGCCCCCTTCTCCCTGCGTGCGGGCCAAGACCCCGGAGTGGGCCCGTCCGAGGTCACGGTGAGCCCTCGCGCACAGCCGAATGCGCCGCACGTGACGAGCTGGGAGAGGCCAGCGGGAGGGTGCCAGGGGGAAACACCATGTCGCTCCCAGGGAGGACCGCGCGTCCCCGAGCCCGGAGCCTCCCTGAGCCCAGCCACACGTCAGGAGCCCGCGCCTGAGCCCTCTCGGGGCGGGGAAGGACCACCGGGCAAGTGACGGGGTGAAGACGGGGCCACGTGGCACCGACCCCGGCCCGGCCCCTGAGCACTCCGGGCCGCGGTTCCTGAGCCCCCAGAGGAGCTGCAATGACGCTCGCTTAGGCCTCTGGCCCCTGAGGTGAAGAGCCGACTCACTGGAAAAGAGCCTGACGCCGGGAGAATGGAGGGCGGGAGGAGACGGGGATGAGAGGACGAGACGGCCGGCCGGCGCCACGGAGTCAACGGACACGAGCCTGAGCCAGCTCCGGGGGACGGTGAGGCAGCAGGCCTGGCGAGCGGCCGTCCACGGCTGCGAGTCAGACGCGCCCGAGCGCCCGGACTGCACTCACCCTCTGGTCTCACGGGTGCGAGGTAAAGAGAATATAACCGATACGACCATGAAAAGGCATTTCTCAAACCCTTCTAGGTGGTGCCCTTATGGTCTGGGATACCGAACAGTCCCACATCTGCTCAGGCGAGAGCACCCTCACCTCCAGTCAGGGCGCGGGTGGGTGTGGCACTGGGGTCACTCGCAAAACCCACAGTGCCAGGAACTCCTTTAGGAGAAAGGAGAGCCTCGGGCCTTGGCTGTTCCGCGCTGAGCCACCACAAACCTGGCTCAACGGCGGCTCTCCCACGGCAGCGGCCAGGGCGGCCGCGTCCACACTCAGGCCCATCGGGGGAGGAGGGGCCCTCCCGGCGGCCCCGGCGTACCTGGGTCTCCACGACAGCGCCGTCTCCCTCCCAGGCTGGAAGTGGCTCGCTCGCCGTTGTGCTGTCAGCATATTCAAATGATGAGCAGTTTTGAGACCTTGGCTCGGCTTCACTCTGCATTTGGGAATTGATTTTTCCTAAATGAGGAAATATAGAGGAAATCACAATCGGCTTACTTCAACTCTTTACAAGTTTAGGGCGGAGGAGCGGGGGAGAGGCGGAAATAAACAAAAGGTCCAAGTGGGCCAGGGAGCCGGGGAGCCCCGCTGGCGGGCTCTCAGGTCCTTCCAGCCCCCTTCTCCCTGCGTGCGGGCCAAGACCCCGGAGTGGGCCCGTCCGAGGTCACGGTGAGCCCTCGCGCACAGCCGAATGCGCCGCACGTGACGAGCTGGGAGAGGCCAGCGGGAGGGTGCCAGGGGGAAACACCATGTCGCTCCCAGGGAGGACCGCGCGTCCCCGAGCCCGGAGCCTCCCTGAGCCCAGCCACACGTCAGGAGCCCGCGCCTGAGCCCTCTCGGGGCGGGGAAGGACCACCGGGCAAGTGACGGGGTGAAGACGGGGCCACGTGGCACCGACCCCGGCCCGGCCCCTGAGCACTCCGGGCCGCGGTTCCTGAGCCCCCAGAGGAGCTGCAATGACGCTCGCTTAGGCCTCTGGCCCCTGAGGTGAAGAGCCGACTCACTGGAAAAGAGCCTGACGCCGGGAGAATGGAGGGCGGGAGGAGACGGGGATGAGAGGACGAGACGGCCGGCCGGCGCCACGGAGTCAACGGACACGAGCCTGAGCCAGCTCCGGGGGACGGTGAGGCAGCAGGCCTGGCGAGCGGCCGTCCACGGCTGCGGAGTCAGACGCGCCCGAGCGCCCGGACTGCACTCACCCTCTGGTCTCACGGGTGCGAGGTAAAGAGAATATAACCGATACGACCATGAAAAGGCATTTCTCAAACCCTTCTAGGTGGTGCCCTTATGGTCTGGGATACCGAACAGTCCCACATCTGCTCAGGCGAGAGCACCCTCACCTCCAGTCAGGGCGCGGGTGGGTGTGGCACTGGGGTCACTCGCAAAACCCACAGTGCCAGGAACTCCTTTAGGAGAAAGGAGAGCCTCGGGCCTTGGCTGTTCCGCGCTGAGCCACCACAAACCTGGCTCAACGGCGGCTCTCCCACGGCAGCGGCCAGGGCGGCCGCGTCCACACTCAGGCCCATCGGGGGAGGAGGGGCCCTCCCGGCGGCCCCGGCGTACCTGGGTCTCCACGACAGCGCCGTCTCCCTCCCAGGCTGGAAGTGGCTCGCTCGCCGTTGTGCTGTCAGCATATTCAAATGATGAGCAGTTTTGAGACCTTGGCTCGGCTTCACTCTGCATTTGGGAATTGATTTTTCCTAAATGAGGAAATATAGAGGAAATCACAATCGGCTTACTTCAACTCTTTACAAGTTTAGGGAGGAGGAGAGGGGGAGAGTCAGAAATAATCAAAAGGTCCAAGTGCAGCCAAAGGTCGGTTTGCCAACATTCTGTCCTCTGCAAGTCACGCTAACAGAAATGTCTGCGTGATTCTGTGTATCTTTAGAGGATGTTCACCTTGGAGACCCAAAGGCAAACTGTCTTTGGATCACTTTTCCACAAATTACTGACAGACTTTTCATGTTAGAAAGCGTTTAGTGGGCAAACTGCTAGAGAAACACTGATTATTCTTCAGGTAGTGTTATTTTAATACATCAAATAACACATAGGCTTCTTTTTTTTTGTGAATTTTTGTTATTGGGGCATCACTGCTCTACAGTGCTGTTGGTTTCTGCGGTGCATCTATATCTCAGCCACAGGCACACACGCGTGCCCTCCCTCCCGAAGACCCTCCCACCCTCTAGGGCGTCACAGAGCAGCAGCTGAGCTCCCTGTGCTGCACGGTCAGTTTCCACGGGTTATCTGGTTTCCATGTGGACATGTGAATCTATCTAGTGTACATGTGGACAGGTGTATCTATCTAGTGTACATGTGGACAGGTGTATCTATCCAGTGGACATGTGGACAGGCGTATCTATCCAGTGTACATGTGGACAGGTGTATCTATCTAGTGTACATGTGGACAGGTGTATCTATCTAGTGTACATGTGGACAGGTGTATCTATCTAGTGTACATGTGGACAGGCATATCTATCCAGTGGACATGTGGACATATGTACCTATCTAGTGTACATGTGGACAGGTGTATCTATCTAGTGTACATGTGGACAGGTGTATCTATCTAGTGTACATGTGGACAGGTGTATCTATCTAGTGTACATGTGGACAGGTGTATCTATCTAGTGTACATGTGGACAGGTGTATCTATCCAGTGGACATGTGGACATATGTACCTATCTACTTTACATGTGGACATGTGTATCTATCTAGTGTACATGTGGACAGGCGTATCTATCTAGTGTACATGTGGACAGGCGTATCTATCCAGTGGACACGTGGACATGTGTACCTATCTAGTTTACATGTGGACATGTGTATCTATCTAGTGTACATGTGGACAGGCGTATCTATCCAGTGGACATGTGGACATACGTACCTATCTAGTTTACATGTGGACAGGTGTATCTATCTAGTGTACATGTGGACAGGCGTATCTATCCAGTGGACATGTGGACATATGTACCTATCTAGTTTACATGTGGACATGTGTATCTATCTAGTGTACATGTGGACATGTGTACTTAGTTTCCATGTGGACATGTGTATCGAGCTTACATGTGGTCATGTGTATCTATCTGGTTTCCATGTGGACATGTGTATCTATGTAGTTTACATGTGGCAATGCGTATCTAGCTTACATGTGGTGATGCGTGTGTTTCTCTCAATTCACCCCGCCCTCTCTCGCCCACAAGTCTGTCCACAAGCCTGTTCTCTGTCTGCATCTCCACTGCTGCCCTGCACGTGGATTTGCTGGTGGCCTCCTTGGAGATTCCATACACATGTGTTACTAGACAATAAACACAGGTTTCGCTTTTGGAGGACTTCTTGGAGCCTTCCCTGTGCTGACGGGGACTGTCATGATTTCCGAAGGGAGGATTTGAATTTGCAGTCTCTCCCAAATGTGTTTGAGCAGGGAGCCCTGACGCTCCTGGAAACCTCATGAGGGCCTTTTGAATGAGGCGGACTGGGAAACCGCTCAGAGCCCCTGAATGATCTTGCCGGGCAGTGCTCGCTCTCAAGCTCGCATGTGCACGTGCCTCAGGCGAACTGTTTTTTTTTTTCTTTTTTTTAAAATTTTGGCCTCTTTTATTGTTTATTTATCTATTTATTTTCATCTATCTTTACTCTTAGGCCTGTGTGGGTCTCCCATTGCAGCAGCCTCCCTCCTTGCAGAGCACCGGCTCTGGGTGCACGTGCTCCAGAGCGCTGGCTCTAACTGGACACACTGGCCTGGCTGCTCCATGGCATGTGGGATCTTCCCAGGCCAGGGATTGAACTGGCGCCCCTTGCTCTGCAAGGTGGACTCCTTATCCGCTGGACCACCAGGGAAGCCCTCTGGTGAACGTTTGTTATACTGCATATTCTGACCCTGGTTCGGTAGGTCTGGAGTGGGGTCTGTGAGTCGGCATTTCCGACAATCTCCCAGGGGCGGCTGCTGGCCGTGGATTACATTTTAAGTAGCCAAGGTGCAGTCAGCAGAGAACGATGAACGTTCCTGTTAGCAGGCCTTCCTTGCATCGAAAAGAGAACTGCTGTTCTTCTCCTCCGGCCTCACTGATTATCTACAGGACATGCTGTGAGCGTCTCACAGCAGCGTTCTGCTTGTGAGCAGAGGCGAAGTAATTGTATTTTCATCAGCACTGGGAGATTTGTACAGTCCCTTCCATTTTTGATGTGGGGATAAGAATATAACCAATACCAACACATGTATTAACCAGAAAGTGACTGCTCAAAACCACTTTCTTTTCACTCCAGCTGGGTCTCTGTTCCTTAATGTCTAATATGAGTAGCCAATGGTCACAGATGAGACAGCAGCCTTGGAAAGCGGGCCCTGCCTCTGACCCATGGTGACCACCTCCTAAGGTGGGCACGAAGCTTCCGGACAGACGGCACAAAATGTCCCGCGTCCTGCAGACCTCGGTCTCTTTCATAGTCTATTTTTTAACAACTCTTCCTGACAACTTAATCAAGACACAAACCTAGGAAAATGGGTGCACTGAATATTAGCAGCAAGATCAGAACAATCTCTGTCCTATTCCTTCTTAGGAAGCAATTCAAGGCTCCCGGGTTCTATTCAATTTGTTATAATGACAGTGTTTAATCTATGGAGCGGATGCTAGGGAGCTCTTTTCTGCGCTCCTGGAAACCTCATTAGGGCCTTTTGAATGAGGCGGACTGGGAAACCGCTCAGAGCCCCTGAATGATCTTGCCGGGCAGTGCTCGCTCTCAAGCTCGCATGTGCACGTGCCTCAGGCGAACTGTTTTTTCTTTTTAAAATTTTGGCCTCTTTTATTGTTTATTTATCTATTTATTTTCATCTATCTTTACTCTTAGGCCTGTGTGGGTCTCCCATTGCAGCAGCCTCCCTCCTTGCAGAGCACCGGCTCTGGGTGCACGTGCTCCAGAGCGCTGGCTCTAACTGGACACACTGGCCTGGCTGCTCCATGGCATGTGGGATCTTCCCAGGCCAGGGATTGAACTGGCGCCCCTTGCTCTGCAAGGTGGACTCCTTATCCGCTGGACCACCAGGGAAGCCCTCTGGTGAACGTTTGTTATACTGCATATTCTGACCCTGGTTCGGTAGGTCTGGAGTGGGGTCTGTGAGTCGGCATTTCCGACAATCTCCCAGGGGCGGCTGCTGGCCGTGGATTACATTTTAAGTAGCCAAGGTGCAGTCAGCAGAGAACGATGAACGTTCCTGTTAGCAGGCCTTCCTTGCATCGAAAAGAGAACTGCTGTTCTTCTCCTCCGGCCTCACTGATTATCTACAGGACATGCTGTGAGCGTCTCACAGCAGCGTTCTGCTTGTGAGCAGAGGCGAAGTAATTGTATTTTCATCAGCACTGGGAGATTTGTACAGTCCCTTCCATTTTTGATGTGGGGATAAGAATATAACCAATACCAACACATGTATTAACCAGAAAGTGACTGCTCAAAACCACTTTCTTTTCACTCCAGCTGGGTCTCTGTTCCTTAATGTCTAATATGAGTAGCCAATGGTCACAGATGAGACAGCAGCCTTGGAAAGCGGGCCCTGCCTCTGACCCATGGTGACCACCTCCTAAGGTGGGCACGAAGCTTCCGGACAGACGGCACAAAAATGTCCCGCGTCCTGCAGACCTCGGTCTCTTTCATAGTCTATTTTTTAACAACTCTTCCTGACAACTTAATCAAGACACAAACCTAGGAAAATGGGTGCACTGAATATTAGCAGCAAGATCAGAACAATCTCTGTCCTATTCCCTTCTTAGGAAGCAATTCAAGGCTCGCGGTTTCTATTCAATTTGTTATAATGACAGTGTTTAATCATGGAGCGGCTCGGCAGCCGGCTGCTGAATTGAGGTCACACATGTGTCTAGTCAGGCATGGAGCACATAATCTATAACTACGATTTCGCCCCTGAATCTCTGGAGGCTGTGCCATTAATTAACAATGCATTTATTTCAAAAATAATATGCACTCCAGCCTTTTAAAATGTAGCCTTGGCTTGAGACGAGCTGAAGTTTGTGATGAAACCTTCATGGCAGTTAGTATTACTGTGTGGAGGAAGAAATCAGCCATGGGACTCGCCCAATCACACTGATTCAGAGATGTTTAATGGAAAGTCTTCTCAATTTCTCAGAAGCCCCTGGAATACTCTCTACTTGCGGCTGCTTTCCCATCATCAAATCATAACTGAGAGCCTTCAGAATTCTAGGTCATATGGCTTACGCACGTCCCAAACGCAGCATGGGCCATACACGTTAAAGATTATTTAGTATCCTCCTGAACTGTAATAAATACTTTTAATCTTGAGTGAACAGTGAGAAAGCTCTGACCCTTAGCCCGGTCCTGCCTTTAATCAGGAAAGCCTGTTTCAGCCGACCGCGGCGAGGGATGGTGCTTCGCCATGGGAAGGCTCCCTCCACTCCACTGTCATGACTGCACAACCTACTGCTAATACATCCAACTCTGTCTTTTATAGTTCAACATGTAAGTCAGTGTGAACAGGGTAGGAATATGTCAGTGGGTGTACGTTTCTGGTTAGAGGGCAAACAACATTTCAGCTGAATTTATGTCTCGGGCCTCACCTGGCCTATATGCAGAGTTAGGATGTGAAAGATAAAACCTGATGAGCGTGTTGTATAGGTCTTTCTTTGTCAGCTGACAGATCCACATCCTGTGCTTACCAGCTTGTTTCCTTCATGTGTGTATGCACGTGTGCATGCTAAACCACTTCACTTGTGTTCGACTCCTCGTGACCCACGGACGGCACCCTCCAGGCTCTCTGTCCATGGCATCTCCAGGCGAGAACTCTGGAGGGGCTGCCACTTCTTCCTCCAGGGGGTCTTCCTGACCCAAGGATCGAACCCAGGTCTCCTGCCTTGGCAAGTGAGTTCTTTGCCACGAGAGCCACCTACATCCCTAAAGAATACTAAGAGCTGGGCGCTCAATGCTTTCTTTTAACTTTTGGCTGAGGACATGCAGGGATTTCACGCCCCGGACAGAGATTACTGGACGACCTGGGGCCCTGGTTGGCAACATGTGTCTAGTCAGGCATGGAGCACATAATCTATAACTACGATTTCGCCCCTGAATCTCTGGAGGCTGTGCCATTAATTAACAATGCATTTATTTCAAAAATAATATGCACTCCAGCCTTTTAAAATGTAGCCTTGGCTTGAGACGAGCTGAAGTTTGTGATGAAACCTTCATGGCAGTTAGTATTACTGTGTGGAGGAAGAAATCAGCCATGGGACTCGCCCAATCACACTGATTCAGAGATGTTTAATGGAAAGTCTTCTCAATTTCTCAGAAGCCCCTGGAATACTCTCTACTTGCGGCTGCTTTCCCATCATCAAATCATAACTGAGAGCCTTCAGAATTCTAGGTCATATGGCTTACGCACGTCCCAAACGCAGCATGGGCCATACACGTTAAAGATTATTTAGTATCCTCCTGAACTGTAATAAATACTTTTAATCTTGAGTGAACAGTGAGAAAGCTCTGACCCTTAGCCCGGTCCTGCCTTTAATCAGGAAAGCCTGTTTCAGCCGACCGCGGCGAGGGATGGTGCTTCGCCATGGGAAGGCTCCCTCCACTCCACTGTCATGACTGCACAACCTACTGCTAATACATCCAACTCTGTCTTTTATAGTTCAACATGTAAGTCAGTGTGAACAGGGTAGGAATATGTCAGTGGGTGTACGTTTCTGGTTAGAGGGCAAACAACATTTCAGCTGAATTTATGTCTCGGGCCTCACCTGGCCTATATGCAGAGTTAGGATGTGAAAGATAAAACCTGATGAGCGTGTTGTATAGGTCTTTCTTTGTCAGCTGACAGATCCACATCCTGTGCTTACCAGCTTGTTTCCTTCATGTGTGTATGCACGTGTGCATGCTAAACCACTTCACTTGTGTTCGACTCCTCGTGACCCACGGACGGCACCCTCCAGGCTCTCTGTCCATGGCATCTCCAGGCGAGAACTCTGGAGGGGCTGCCACTTCTTCCTCCAGGGGGTCTTCCTGACCCAAGGATCGAACCCAGGTCTCCTGCCTTGGCAAGTGAGTTCTTTGCCACGAGAGCCACCTACATCCCCTAAAGAATACTAAGAGCTGACGGCGCTCAATGCTTTCTTTTTAACTTTTTGGCTGAGGACATGCAGGGATTTCACGTATACACATTTTCACTGGACAGAGATTACTGGACGACCTGGTGGAACCCTTTTCTCTGCCTGTTTCCGTTTCTCTCACTGAGCTCATGCACTTGGTGAGAGAACAGTCCTGTCCGGAGGGGCAGGGCGCGGTACCTGAGGAGACGGGTCTGGGGAGGAGACTCTGAAGAGGCCGCGTTCCTCTGGCAGTCACGGCGTCGGGTGTGGAGGGGACGACGGCGCGGTCTGCAGGGCCCGGGCTCTCCGCAGAGGAAGGCACTTCTCTCTCGAGGGTCTGGGCCCTCACGGAAGGAGCGGCACGGGGGGCCGGCTGGAGCGACAGGAGGGGCTCGGGGTCCTCGGGGGGGTCGGTCTGGCGCCCGTACCGGCCGGCGGAGCGAGCGCCCGAGTCTGGGAGCGGGAAGGTTCCAATCCCACTGTCCAGGGTCCGCATCTGGCAGCTTGTTTCTGCACAGAGGAGCACATCGAGGATCAGAGACGGCTCACGCGAAAGGGGAAGAGGATCGCGGTCTGCAGGAAAGGGGACATCTCGACGGAGGAAATGCTATTAAGGGTGCAGTCAGTTTCTGATGGTGGCAGGAAACAGACATCTAACTGAACATGGAAATACTCCCTTAGCAGAGCAGGAGTGAGAAGGCTGGCCACTGCTGGCCGCCCGGTCCCATGCACAGAGGATGTGGTGGTTCCCCAGAGCTGCAGGAGAGAAAGGCCGGGCGTGAGGAGCCCAAAGTAGTTCGAGTCACCCTTATTTCGACTTCAATCAGTTGGGTGACAGTTATGAACTAAGATGAGTGATGAGCACACATGACACACGGATGTCCTAACAAAGGCCACTGTGCATCTTTCACGTGAAGCATCATCTGTCCGGCGGTTCACGAGGTCTCTGGCCTGTCCACCTGACTGAGGACAAGTAACTCACGTACTACAAGGGTCACCCCCAAACACACCATCGCATGGACCTCCTTTGACTCAACTGCCACCTGAGGTCTTATTCAGAAGACTACGGGGCCTCTTTCTGCTTCTTCGTCTGCCTTTCTGCACTGGCAGGCCCCATCAGTACCCCTTGGATGTCTTGTCTCTAAGGATCCCACTGTCTCCTAAGACAAACCAAGCTGATGTCACCACACGTGGGATAGAGTCTGCTAGTTACATCTCCTCGTCCAAATCAAATTTCATAGTTAATTACCTAGCAGTTCCTCTTTGGCACTGTCACGGTGAGAGAACAGTCCTGTCCGGAGGGGCAGGGCGCGGTACCTGAGGAGACGGGTCTGGGGAGGAGACTCTGAAGAGGCCGCGTTCCTCTGGCAGTCACGGCGTCGGGTGTGGAGGGGACGACGGCGCGGTCTGCAGGGCCCGGGCTCTCCGCAGAGGAAGGCACTTCTCTCTCGAGGGTCTGGGCCCTCACGGAAGGAGCGGCACGGGGGGCCGGCTGGAGCGACAGGAGGGGCTCGGGGTCCTCGGGGGGGTCGGTCTGGCGCCCGTACCGGCCGGCGGAGCGGGCGCCCGGGTCTGGGAGCGGGAAGGTTCCAATCCCACTGTCCAGGGTCCGCATCTGGCAGCTTGTTTCTGCACAGAGGAGCACATCGAGGATCAGAGACGGCTCACGCGAAAGGGGAAGAGGATCGCGGTCTGCAGGAAAGGGGACATCTCGACGGAGGAAATGCTATTAAGGGTGCAGTCAGTTTCTGATGGTGGCAGGAAACAGACATCTAACTGAACATGGAAATACTCCCTTAGCAGAGCAGGAGTGAGAAGGCTGGCCACTGCTGGCCGCCCGGTCCCATGCACAGAGGATGTGGTGGTTCCCCAGAGCTGCAGGAGAGAAAGGCCGGGCGTGAGGAGCCCAAAGTAGTTCGAGTCACCCTTATTTCGACTTCAATCAGTTGGGTGACAGTTATGAACTAAGATGAGTGATGAGCACACATGACACACGGATGTCCTAACAAAGGCCACTGTGCATCTTTCACGTGAAGCATCATCTGTCCGGCGGTTCACGAGGTCTCTGGCCTGTCCACCTGACTGAGGACAAGTAACTCACGTACTACAAGGGTCACCCCCAAACACACCATCGCATGGACCTCCTTTGACTCAACTGCCACCTGAGGTCTTATTCAGAAGACTACGGGGCCTCTTTCTGCTTCTTCGTCTGCCTTTCTGCACTGGCAGGCCCCATCAGTACCCCTTGGATGTCTTGTCTCTAAGGATCCCACTGTCTCCTAAGACAAACCAAGCTGATGTCACCACACGTGGGATAGAGTCTGCTAGTTACATCTCCTCGTCCAAACACTTCATATCCAGGGAACTTATTACATAGTTAATTCTTGAAATGTGGTGTAGTGTATCTAAGCTAATGAGATAGCATCCAAGATCTGCTTCTCACCCCAAAGTCTCCAGCTCACATTATAATTTTAGAATGAAACGTCCTTAGTACAATCGATTAGCATCTTGGCCCAGCACCGGGGAACAGGCACAGCTCAGCACTGTGTTAGGCATGGTGAGGAATGTAAGATAATACGTCCTGATCTTTCTAACAAGAGGTTCAATAACTGACATTTCAGAGGTGCTTGGGTCTGGTCTCTGCTAATAACTACCTGTGTGAACTCACAGGAGATTCTTAACCTCTCAAAGTCTCAAGTTCCTTGTAAGAGTTGCTATGAGAATAAAAAGGTATTCACTGTGGAATCTCTTGAATTTAGAGCGACCCTAGCACACCGTAGAAGAGCTGAATGAAGTAAGAATGAGGACATGCACAAAATTCTAGGTATATTCAGAAGGTTTCAGTAGATATCTGATAGATTAACATTTATTCTTAAGTATCTTTCCTACAAATCTCATTTACTGCTCAGCAATTAGCATCTGAACATCAGAATCGGTCCATTTCCCCACTTTGCTCCTCAAAACCTCCTGGCTCTGAGTAACAGAATCCTGGGAATGTCCGTACACTAAGGTGGACACAAAGGGGCCGGCGAGGAGTAGAGCTGACCTCCACAGGTTCTACTGGATTTGACGCTCAGCTTTAGATGCTCGTAGGAAGACGGGAGTCCCCACCGAAAGAGGGCGTCCGGTCTCCAGAGGGACAGTTAGCAGGCAGCTGCAGACGCCCTCTCTCCCGCGTGGTGCCCCTCGGCCGCCTCTCACGCCATCCAGCCTCCGAGGCTCCAGGAGCCCTGGAGCTCACCACTGGGGTCTGAGATCTTTCCAGAACCACAGGGCTAAGTTAAAGTTCCATTCGTTTCAGGGCTCCAGCGGTCAGCTCTGTTCATCGTATTCAGTCCCTTGTGTTTTCTAAGGTCCCACTGTCTCCTAAGACAAACCAAGCTGATGTCACCACACGTGGGATAGAGTCTGCTAGTTACATCTCCTCGTCCAAACACTTCATATCCAGGGAACTTATTACATAGTTAATTCTTGAAATGTGGTGTAGTGTATCTAAGCTAATGAGATAGCATCCAAGATCTGCTTCTCACCCCAAAGTCTCCAGCTCACATTATAATTTTAGAATGAAACGTCCTTAGTACAATCGATTAGCATCTTGGCCCAGCACCGGGGAACAGGCACAGCTCAGCACTGTGTTAGGCATGGTGAGGAATGTAAGATAATACGTCCTGATCTTTCTAACAAGAGGTTCAATAACTGACATTTCAGAGGTGCTTGGGTCTGGTCTCTGCTAATAACTACCTGTGTGAACTCACAGGAGATTCTTAACCTCTCAAAGTCTCAAGTTCCTTGTAAGAGTTGCTATGAGAATAAAAAGGTATTCACTGTGGAATCTCTTGAATTTAGAGCGACCCCTAGCACACCGTAGAAGAGCTGAATGAAGTAAGAATGAGGACATGCACAAAATTCTAGGTATATTCAGAAGGTTTCAGTAGATATCTGATAGATTAACATTTATTCTTAAGTATCTTTCCTACAAATCTCATTTACTGCTCAGCAATTAGCATCTGAACATCAGAATCGGTCCATTTCCCCACTTTGCTCCTCAAAACCTCCTGGCTCTGAGTAACAGAATCCTGGGAATGTCCGTACACTAAGGTGGACACAAAGGGGCCGGCGAGGAGTAGAGCTGACCTCCACAGGTTCTACTGGATTTGACGCTCAGCTTTAGATGCTCGTAGGAAGACGGGAGTCCCCACCGAAAGAGGGCGTCCGGTCTCCAGAGGGACAGTTAGCAGGCAGCTGCAGACGCCCTCTCTCCCGCGTGGTGCCCCTCGGCCGCCTCTCACGCCATCCAGCCTCCGAGGCTCCAGGAGCCCTGGAGCTCACCACTGGGGTCTGAGATCTTTCCAGAACCACAGGGCTAAGTTAAAGTTCCATTCGTTTCAGGGCTCCACGCGGTCAGCTCTGTCTCTATCAGTATTCCAGATTATTCATTATCTTCTCTGATCATTTTCTCCTCAATTAAGCAAACTCATTTGCTACAAAAGAGGCTTTTGGAGAAATACTCCACTGTCTGTGAGGGGAAGCACGGCCAGAAAAGAAAGCTCTTTTTATTCACAACTTGGTGTCCTTTCTTCCTACTGGCCTGGGAATACGGCCCTCCTCACAGTTAGCATGTCCACATGCTGTACTTGGGGCAGCTCTAACTGTGTGACGGTGACCTCACACACGAGCAAGTGCATCACTTTAGGAATGGGAAGCAAAGACCCATGGGACGCAACGGCTGCGACGGGCCAGTCCCTGTGTGTCTCAGGCTGCCTGCCACAGTAACGTCCTCCCAGCACCTTCTGGATGTTTCTGTTCTGGCTGGAACAGCTCACGGGTCTGGAGTCCTATTAACTGGACGTCCCCCTTGACAGGCAGTGAGGCGGCCTTGCGGCGGGAAGCACACAGAATGGCCCCTCTCCTGGTCAGCGCCCAGCCTCTCCTCTGGGACAGGCGCTGGCGCTGAGGTCCAGCCGGCTCCCGTGCCTCCCGTCCGTGACTGGAGCCGGTGCTGGGCATTTCTGGCATCTGCACGGTTCCTGAGGCTGCATCTGCAGAGCCTCTGTTCCTCCCGCTCATGGATCTATCTCATCTGTGGACCTCCAGGCCGGGGTTTCTCTCTGGGTCTGGGGACAGGCACTGCCTCCAAAGGCAGTATTTTTCTGG
Source organism: Tragulus kanchil (assembly GCA_022376925.1). Taxonomy (NCBI): domain Eukaryota; kingdom Metazoa; phylum Chordata; class Mammalia; order Artiodactyla; family Tragulidae; genus Tragulus; species Tragulus kanchil. The sequence goes on from JAIOJX010000026.1 coordinate 125,794,129, forward strand.
CTTTGAATACTCTCCCTTATTTTTATGTCCGTACACTAAGGTGGACACAAAGGGGCCGGCGAGGAGTAGAGCTGACCTCCACAGGTTCTACTGGATTTGACGCTCAGCTTTAGATGCTCGTAGGAAGACGGGAGTCCCCACCGAAGAGGCGTCCGGTCTCCAGAGGGACAGTTAGCAGGCAGCTGCAGACGCCCTCTCTCCCGCGTGGTGCCCCTCGGCCGCCTCTCACGCCATCCAGCCTCCGAGGCTCCAGGAGCCCTGGAGCTCACCACTGGGGTCTGAGATCTTTCCAGAACCACAGGGCTAAGTTAAAGTTCCATTCGTTTCAGGGCTCCACGCGGTCAGCTCTGTCTCTATCAGTATTCCAGATTATTCATTATCTTCTCTGATCATTTTCTCCTCAATTAAGCAAACTCATTTGCTACAAAAGAGGCTTTTGGAGAAATACTCCACTGTCTGTGAGGGGAAGCACGGCCAGAAAAGAAAGCTCTTTTTATTCACAACTTGGTGTCCTTTCTTCCTACTGGCCTGGGAATACGGCCCTCCTCACAGTTAGCATGTCCACATGCTGTACTTGGGGCAGCTCTAACTGTGTGACGGTGACCTCACACACGAGCAAGTGCATCACTTTAGGAATGGGAAGCAAAGACCCATGGGACGCAACGGCTGCGACGGGCCAGTCCCTGTGTGTCTCAGGCTGCCTGCCACAGTAACGTCCTCCCAGCACCTTCTGGATGTTTCTGTTCTGGCTGGAACAGCTCACGGGTCTGGAGTCCTATTAACTGGACGTCCCCCTTGACAGGCAGTGAGGCGGCCTTGCGAGCGGGAAGCACACAGAATGGCCCCTCTCCTGGTCAGCGCGCCCAGCCTCTCCTCTGGGACAGGCGCTGGCGCTGAGGTCCAGCCGGCTCCCGTGCCTCCCGTCCCGTGACTGGAGCCGGTGCTGGGCATTTCTGGCATCTGCACGGTTCCTGAGGCTGCATCTGCAGAGCCTCTGTTCCTCCCGCTCATGGATCTATCTCATCTGTGGACCTCCAGGCCGGGGTTTCTCTCTGGGTCTGGGGACAGGCACTGCCTCCAAAGGCAGTATTTTTCTGGCTTTGTCTAAGAATACTCTCCCCTATTGATATTTTATGGGTTAATCCAGTCCCCTCAAATGGAAACTCAAAAAGCAAAGTGAGACTCTTGGCAACCTTTCTAGTGATTTTCCGGTTAAAGGCCCAAGGTTGCAAAGCCTGTCGATGCTGCCCTGCCTGGAACACCAGGGCGGGGATAAACCTGGGACAGGAAGAATGATGAAGAAAGTCTAACTCTCACGCCCTTCTGAGGACACCCGCGGTTTTCAGCGTCTGTCCCTGTATTCTTCTTTCCCTTCTTTATTTCCACAATATCTTTCTGGTCAGAATCTATAAAACAGAACTTCTGGTATTTCTGAGTTCTCTGATTTTCTCAGAATCGTGTGCACTGACATTAAACGCAGGGATGATGTGCTATTAAAGCCATCTTTTTATTTCTAAAAGTTACAGATGCCAAACGTAGTGGATTTGGAGACTCATTTGTAAGTACCCAGAAGTGAGGTGTGGACAGTCAGGAACTCAGACACGATATGTCAAGTTCCCCCTCAAGCAAATTCTCCGGATGCACAAACCTTTGGAGACAGAGTTTATATTAAAAATGCTGACACCTTCTTTATGCAGCTTCTTTAAGGCACTGTATGTTTCTCCCAGTTTATGAAAATATTGGAACCTGAAAAAGCGTTAGGTACGGTCATTTTGAAATCAGCTTTTTTTCCCTCAGGGAATTGTAAGAACTCACAAAATAATCAAGTAAGGCGGGGATGAAGCTCCGCGGCACGCGCTGGCCTCGCGCCCGCACGGCGCCGGCTCAGTCTCGACCCGGCCGTCAGTCGCGCCCGCGGCGGGAGAAGGGCTGCCGGGGGGCCCGGCCGGCGGCTTTAAGGACCGGCCACCAGACGGACCAGCGGCTGCATTCTTTCCAGGCCACCAGACACTCCTCCGTCCCAGCCGACTGTCGCTCCGTCTGCCCGCGTCTCTCAGGGCGGGCCGGCCCGCCTGTCGCCACCCCCCGGGAGTCCCACAAGAGGACTCGCTCCGGTGAGCCCTGCGCCCGAGCCCCCCAGCCTCGCGGAGGGCCACGCGGCTGCCTGGGCCCCGGCCACTGGGCGCCGGGCGCAACGTCCCCGTGGACCTGGGGGCCCTCCGCAGCTTGCCTGCACGGTAGGGGGCTCGTCCTCCCGGTGGACGGCGGCCTTCCCCTCTCTCTGTGGCCTTGCATACCCCTGGCCGCACAGGAGGCAGGCCTGCCATCTGTCATTGGCCCCCAGGACGCGCTCCAGGCCCTTCGTCCGGAAAGGCTGCGGAGAGCGCCTGGGTGAGGACCACGGCCTGGCCTCACAGCTTTGGTAAAGAGCAACTTACTGTGCCCGAGAAGAGGGGACGAGCGGGCTGGGCGTGAGCGACCAAGACGGGCGACGCTGTGCACGGGCGGGGGCAGGGAAGACACCGGGAGAGCCATTTCACTCGGGGGTTCTCACGTGTCCGCTCAGGGGTGCAAAGAAACCTGCCCTCCGCTCCCCCGGGAGCATCGGGCCTCTGACCCCGGACCAGGTGCCTGCAGACGGCTTTGATCTCCTCATTTGAAAACTAGATTATATAACCTCCATCACAGAGGGGCTCCGAGGACTAGAAACACAGCAGCAGTAAACACGGCACGATGCCTGGAACAGGTGCACAGCTATCATCCAGAACGGCATCAATTCTCAACACCGGTGTCACAGACTGCTCGCACCCTGGGGGCAGACCGGGGTTCACCCGTCTCCTCGGAGCTCACCCCGAAGCCCCCTCCTGACTCTGTGTTACCTGCATCCTGCCAAATGGCCATCACGTGCTGACGGAGCTGGGCAGCCCACGGGCCGAGAGGGTGTCTGGCTTCCTCTCCATCCCCGCGCCTGGCACAGCCCCTGGCGTCGGCAGCTCGCGCGGAGTGCGAGAAACAATGCGTGGACGAGACAGACACACCTCTCCTCGTTAGAAAATCCCTCCTCAGATTCAGCTGAAGACCGACTTTTCCTTTTGAAATCCCGATCTGCTGCTTTCTGTTCTCATTTCAGCGACCAGAGAAAACAGCTGACTTCATTTTTCTGTGCAGCTACATTTCTCATATGGCCAGCCGCCATGAATTCAGCTAGCCAGGGGGATAAGACCATTCAGAGTTACTGAATATTTTAAAGACAGGTTTCTTAATACTTCCAAGCCCTAGAGCCAGGGTCAGTGACCAGGAGGAAGGCCAGCCCAGGAGTGCGGCGTCAGCGTTTGCTTCGGTCGCTGCCCCACTCGCGGCCTCGCTGGGCTGCAGGCCCCGGTCAGGCCTCGCTCCTCTGGCCCTCGTCCTCGGGGTGCGGGCGCCCGGCCGGGCGTCAGCCTCGGCTCCACCGCCAGCGCCCGCGGGGGGACGGGAGCCACGGCCCCGAGAGGACGCCGCTGGCAGCCCTCTGTGGCGACGGGGGCCACCACTCAGGGACTCCTTACTTTCTGTACACAAAACAGTGAGGTTCTCCTCGTCTAAAACAATTTGTTCCCTTAATTGGCTTCTTCTTACATCTTTAAAACTTGCTTTACACTAGTCCCTTACGCTGTAACATTATTTTATAAAAACAGCCGCCAAGGGAAAAGCTTGTTTCCAGCCCTGTTTCTGCTCGTCTAAATTTCCACATTGGTGGAGTCTGAATTCGCACTGATTTGAAGTGTCTGGGCCACAGACTCATTTTTTTTCCTCAGTCTTCTCTTCTGCAGATTAAAGTACCTCAACCTTTCTTCCCCCACAGATGCTATCTCACAGATCTTTAATTTCTTGAATGTGTAAGCCGGAACTCCTGGTGTTATTAACATATCTGTCCGAAGAGATCATTGTATTGGACAGGCTTCAGCAAACCTGCCTTGAGTTCCACATTCGTCTAAATATTCAGAAGAACAAACTCCCGAGCTGGGAAGACTAGGCTTGATGCCCCTCCTGGCCACGTGCTGGCTATGTCAATAGTGGGATTTTCTAAACTAGCCTGACCTCATATAATGACAGCTCACTAGTAATCAGCCTGGCACCGTAGAGGCTTACTACAAAATACGTGCTGGGAAAGTTTCTAGAAGGGCTTGTCCGGGTGAGGCGAGGGCCCCTGCAAGTACAGGATGCACGGACGCTCGTGGAATTGAGGACTAGGCAAGCCTCGGCCTGTGTGGTCAGAGTGCGACGGAGGCGCCTGGTGCATTTCACGGAACAGCCTCCCTGCCTGCGTCCAGCGCCAGCGCCACAGGCGACCACGTCCTCGGGGATAAGCTGACCACACTGTCAGTGAGCGACTACAGACACGGGCAAAGTGCTGGGAGTTGGCTGTAAGCGGCCTTGTGCATGCAGTCCACTTTCTCAAGAAATCTATTTTGGAGCTGGCATCCAAAAGGCCTAAACAAATGAGGTTTTCTGATTCTCCATTGTTCACAGACTTATCACATTTTCAGGGAACATTCCCAATTTAGGAAGCCATGATTTTCAGTCTATCCTAAAGGTGATACTTGCTTCTGCATGATTATACTCGCTTCTACCCTCTCTTGGATATTCAAGCAAAGTCTTTCATTCAGTATCACTGTTTTTCTCCCTTCCACACTGATAAATCCTCAGAAAGTGCAAAACTTGAAAACTCAAACGTATTTTCACTCTGGGAACTTCCCTCATATCTACAAAGTTTCAGCCAAACATGCAGTGAGGACCCAATGCAATCTACTAGCCAGAAAGGGCAAGTCATGGGTGTAACATTATTTTATAAAACAGCCGCCAAGGGAAAAGCTTGTTTCCCTTTTCGCTCGCCACAGTATCTGCACTGATTTGAAGTGTCTGGGCCACAGACTCATTTTTTTTCCTCAGTCTTCTCTTCTGCAGATTAAAGTACCTCAACCTTTCTTCCCCCACAGATGCTATCTCACAGATCTTTAATTTCTTGAATGTGTAAGCCGGAACTCCTGGTGTTATTAACATATCTGTCCGAAGAGATCATTGTATTGGACAGGCTTCAGCAAACCTGCCTTGAGTTCCACATTCGTCTAAATATTCAGAAGAACAAACTCCCGAGCTGGGAAGACTAGGCTTGATGCCCCTCCTGGCCACGTGCTGGCTATGTCAATAGTGGGATTTTCTAAACTAGCCTGACCTCATATAATGACAGCTCACTAGTAATCAGCCTGGCACCGTGAGAGGCTTACTACAAAATACGTGCTGGGAAAGTTTCTAGAAGGGCTTGTCCGGGTGAGGCGAGGGCCCCTGCAAGTACAGGATGCACGGACGCTCGTGGAATTGAGGACTAGGCAAGCCTCGGCCTGTGTGGTCAGAGTGCGACGGAGGCGCCTGGTGCATTTCACGGAACAGCCTCCCTGCCTGCGTCCAGCGCCAGCGCCACAGGCGACCACGTCCTCGGGGATAAGCTGACCACACTGTCAGTGAGCGACTACAGACACGGGCAAAGTGCTGGGAGTTGGCTGTAAGCGGCCTTGTGCATGCAGTCCACTTTCTCAAGAAATCTATTTTGGAGCTGGCATCCAAAAGGCCTAAACAAATGAGGTTTTCTGATTCTCCATTGTTCACAGACTTATCACATTTTCAGGGAACATTCCCAATTTAGGAAGCCATGATTTTCAGTCTATCCTAAAGGTGATACTTGCTTCTGCATGATTATACTCGCTTCTACCCTCTCTTGGATATTCAAGCAAAGTCTTTCATTCAGTATCACTGTTTTTCTCCCTTCCACACTGATAAATCCTCAGAAAGTGCAAAACTTGAAAACTCAAACGTATTTTCACTCTGGGAACTTCCCTCATATCTACAAAGTTTCAGCCAAACATGCAGTGAGGACCCAATGCAATCTACTAGCCAGAAAGGGCAAGTCATGGGTGTTAAACATTCATGCCTGGTATTAACAGGCACACTTGCCTATAATGCAACTGTTCATGTAAATAAGGCTTTGTATGAATCCTCTCCAAGTTCCTAAACATCTCAAGCTATGTTTGGCATTGGCAATAGAAACTTAAACTGCAGATGGGAGAACAGATCTCTTTATTTGCACATCCTTCTCTTCATCTGTATGGCTGAAATAAGCTAAAAAAAAAACAACAAAGTCTGTTGCCAATGGCACATCAATTAAACATAGGTTATTCATCCTAAGTTCTCTGTGGTTCTGTTAAAGCAGTCCAAAATGACGACGCTGGCTATTTATCCACAAACCTCGGGTGACTTCTGACAGTGGCACGAAGATGGCCTTCGGAGGAGTAAGTTCAGTGTGATGGCTCCTGAATGCACGCGGAGACTCAGCGTCTAAGTGCAAACCGGATTTAAGCTTTCTGAGATTTTATTATTATTTTCATTTTTTTTGAAGCTCTGACTCTTCACTCTTTTTTTTTTTTTTGGCCACTTTTATTGGTCTTTCACTTCTCTGTTTTCATCCATCTTTGTTCTTTGGCCCATGTGGGCCTCCCATCGCAGTGGCCTCTCTCGTCACAGAGCACCGGCTCTGGGCACATGCGCTCCAGAGCTCCGGCTCAGTATTTGGACACACCGGTCCAGCCGCTCCATCATGTGGGATCATCCCTGGGCCAGGGATCGAACTGGCACCCCTTGCACTGCAAGGCGGACTATTTACCCACTGGACCACCAGGGAAGCCCCTACAAACCCTTCTTGATGTTACAAATCTTAATAACTATCTCTAGACTCTTCCACCTCTAGACCGAAAAATCTCGAGCTCTTCAGGTAGCTTCCTCGAATCTTGCTAGGCTACTTCGCCTGTCTTGTAAAGCAGTGGCCAGACGTGTGCGGGATATTTACTGTGATCTCTAAGAGCAGGGCACGGTCACTACAGTCTAAACTACGGCAGTTGGTTGACTTGGTCAGACTTGTTCCGCTGTTCTAGGAGCAGAGCTGGATCCCAGATTCTTGCATCCTGTTTTAGAAGTCACACGTCCAGGGTTGCGAAGATCCCCTGGAGAAGGACATGGCCACTCACTCCAGTATTCTTGCCGGGAGAATCCCACGGGCCCAGGAGCCTGTGCTACAGTCCGTGGGGTCACACAGAGCTGGACAGGCCTGAGCAACTAACACACACACTTCCAGTTTAAAGTCCTTATTAACGAGAATACCAGCAAAGGTTGCTCCCATATCCTCACAGAGAGATGACTACCACTTAACCCCTTTTCTATTCATATATGAAGCACTGTCCTCCTCAGGTGGTTCTCAAATGGAAAAAAACCTTAATTTTATTAGCAAAACTTTTTAGAGGATCATCAAAAAATGCAGAACCACAATAGTTCCAGTCTGGATCTGTGACTGTACTCTTTCCAGTTGAAGAAGAGTTAATTTATCTATTTTATTTCTGTTATCCTTGCTCATTCCATATCCATGACAAAATTGCTCTATCCTAACCTTTTCTCTCTCGACATAATAATAATTCAGCGCTTTATTTTTTCTATCCACCTTGGCGTTGGTGCTTATAAAAGGATATTACGATTACAAACAATGTTTGCCTGTTTTCTGTAGTTTAAAGACTTATATTCTCAGGTCATATTTCCAAATTAGTAAGTCACAATTTCCCCTTAAAGAAGATACAGTATATTTATCCCAAAAGGCTATCCTTTTATCTGGATAACGATCTACCCTCTCTCTCAGCTTTACTCCATCTGTATCGGCCCTGCCAAAAGGAAGAGAAAAGCTGAACAATTATCTGGTGAATCTGATGGACACAGATGGCTATTACGGGCACATCTGTCTCTCGAAATCTCTGAGACTCCATATCGGGTTTCCTGAACTATATGGACAACTGTTCTCCACTTTACCTGCCTGGATAACGTCTACTCTGATAAGGCAAGTGAGGAAAGGGAGGAAGGAAAATAAATTGGGGGTAGGCTGCTACAGGAAGAGAGTCAAAGCAGCTTAATCTGACAGGAAGCCTACAAGACAAAGACCCAAGAGGGGACTCAGGCTATCCAATTAGAAATAGATTTTAAAATGTTAAAGGTGTTTATAAGAGCTTAAGCATTCTATATATTATAAACCTATTTTTTACATTAAAATTTTACATACTCTAAGATTATAAATTATTTTAGTTTGATTTTATTATAGTCATTATAAATATTTAATAAAAGGCCCCAGGAATATAAGAATTTACAGCTCATAGATGTTTTTGTCCATTTTCCCCTATATTTATTCAATGCTAATGCATTTTCAAATTGTAGGCTGAAAGGAAAAAAGCTTAGATCCTCACGCTCTGAAACTTAACAAAAGAAGTCGTCACTTTAACATGCCTTATTTGCTTGGTTCAGGATTTTAATTAATATAAGGTAAGCTATTTTAAGTAGATATTCAAGGATCATTTGTTTTTCTTATATGTGACTGCAGTTATGACTGCAGTTAAAGTGCGGGTGAAGAGAGGGCTGAGTAGATACGAGCCTGTCTTCCCAAGTCACCTGCCCCTCTCCCCGCTCCAACAGTCCATGGCTGTTTCTACAGGAAGATAATAAAGCAGCAATGAAATCCAGCAGACCGAAGGATATGAATATGGGTAAAAATACAGAGAGACTTTAGCTTCCGTCCGCTAAGGATTAACTGTAACAGGAAGAACATACACTATTAAAGACTGTTTTCAGACAGCTGGACGGCAGGCAGCACAGAACTCGATCTGTGGATCAAGGGAAACAAATGAAGTGAGCTCTGTCATGTCTGCAGCCAAGAGCCCAGCGACAGTTTCCAGATGGAAAACTAACAGGAGAAACATGAGCAGAATCTGGAGGGCCTACTGAGTCGAAGAGACGAATACAGGGGTGTGTGTGTGTGAGTGCTGGTGGAGAGGGCGGGGGGGCCGGGGTAGCTCGAATTTTCAGGGCTATGTCGTAGAAAGAAAGGATAAAAGCAGAGGTTTTCCCAGAGTCCTTAGCTGTGTATGAAGCTGCCCACGCTGAGGTGAGCTTCAGGGAGCCAGAGAAGCAACGAGCACGAAGCTTAGGCTACGTCATTTCTTGAGCTCACACGAGGCTGAACACAGTTTACGTTCCCATCATCCAGAGAGGACCTTCCAAAACACGGACCCCAGGGTGGGGTCCTGAAAGGGGTTGAACCACAGCCATGAGGCTAGATTATGTCCAGAATAAAGGCTCCCTTGGCTTGTCACAACAAAACTTCAGAGCAAGCCTTAAAAATAAAACTCATCTGCAAATAATGGCGCCCCCAAATAAAGAACAACAGTCTTACCAGAATGCAATGAAATCAAGCACTCAACCATGTAAAACTTAAAATCTTTGGTGTCCAGTCACAAATCATTACTAGGCATGAAAAAAAGCCTGAAAATGCACCCTATATCCAAGAGAAAAATTGATCAATAGAAACAGACTGAGTAATAAGAGATATTGACATTAAACAAAAACTCACACGTATTGTAGATGTCCATACATATGTATAAAGATGTAAAAATAAAGCTTGAACATAATTAGGAGACGTTAAAATCATAAAAATACACAAACGGAAACCGTAGACAGGAAAAACTATATTTAAATAAAAAACACACTATACAGAATTATTAGTAGATTTTAGAGCTATTAGATATAGCAGGAAGAAAGATCAGTGAATTTTTAAACATAACAAATAAATTACCCAAAATAAAGCACATAGAGGAAAAAAAACAAAGAAGTAGACTATCAGTGACCCGGACGTCAATATGAAATGGCCTAAACATATATAATTGGAGCGCACAGAACTCGATCTGTGGATCAAGGGAAACAAATGAAGTGAGCTCTGTCATGTCTGCAGCCAAGAGCCCAGCGACAGTTTCCAGATGGAAAACTAACAGGAGAAACATGAGCAGAATCTGGAGGGCCTACTGAGTCGAAGAGACGAATACAGGGGTGTGTGTGTGTGAGTGCTGGTGGAGAGGGCGGGGGCCGGGTAGCTCGAATTTTCAGGGCTATGTCGTAGAAAGAAAGGATAAAAGCAGAGGTTTTCCCAGAGTCCTTAGCTGTGTATGAAGCTGCCCACGCTGAGGTGAGCTTCAGGGAGCCAGAGAAGCAACGAGCACGAAGCTTAGGCTACGTCATTTCTTGAGCTCACACGAGGCTGAACACAGTTTACGTTCCCATCATCCAGAGAGGACCTTCCAAAACACGGACCCCAGGGTGGGGTCCTGAAAGGGGTTGAACCACAGCCATGAGGCTAGATTATGTCCAGAATAAAGGCTCCCTTGGCTTGTCACAACAAAACTTCAGAGCAAGCCTTAAAAATAAAACTCATCTGCAAATAATGGCGCCCCCAAATAAAGAACAACAGTCTTACCAGAATGCAATGAAATCAAGCACTCAACCATGTAAAACTTAAAATCTTTGGTGTCCAGTCACAAATCATTACTAGGCATGAAAAAAAGCCTGAAAATGCACCCTATATCCAAGAGAAAAATTGATCAATAGAAACAGACTGAGTAATAAGAGATATTGACATTAAACAAAAACTCACACGTATTGTAGATGTCCATACATATGTATAAAGATGTAAAAATAAAGCTTGAACATAATTAGGAGACGTTAAAATCATAAAAATACACAAACGGAAACCGTAGACAGGAAAAACTATATTTAAATAAAAAACACACTATACAGAATTATTAGTAGATTTTAGAGCTATTAGATATAGCAGGAAGAAAGATCAGTGAATTTTTAAACATAACAAATAAATTACCCAAAATAAAGCACATAGAGGAAAAAAAACAAAGAAGTAGACTATCAGTGACCCGGACGTCAATATGAAATGGCCTAAACATATATAATTGGAGCCCCAGAAGGAAAGAAAGTGGAAAAATTATGTGAAGTTGTAGCCGAAAATGTACATGTCTGATAAAAATCTATAAACCCCAAATTTAAGAGACTCAATGAACGTGAACTAGAACCAACAAGGAGAAAAATGACATTTAGACTCATCATAATCAAACTATTCAGTATCAGTGATAAAGACACAATCTTAAAGACAAGTGAGAAAGAAGATACTTTACAAAACAGAGGTAAAACTGATAGCAGACTGCATGTTGGAAGCTATATAAACCAAGAGAAAGTGAAATAACATCTTTAAAGTCTTGAGAGAGGAAAAAAAGAAAGTAACAAAACCTGTCAAGCTTTTAAAAATTAATTTGAATTAATCAAATTTTCAACTAATATAAAAGCCAAGGGGGGGAAATATGCTTTTCAAACTAACAAAAGCTGAGAGAATTCACTGCTCAGAGAATTTGAGTATAAGATATTAAGGGAAACTTCATAAGCAGATGAAAGGTAGGCATCAGGTGGAAATCCGGATGCATAACAGAATGAAGAGTTGGAGAAATGGAAGTATATGCTGTATAAAGTTTATTTTCCTCACTTTTAATCTTTCCAGGAGATAATTCACTAAAGTCAGTTTACGACCTGTTGCAAGGTTTTTAACCTATGCATAAGTTTTACATCTCCAACAAGAGTACAAACAGAGAAAGGAGTTATAAGAAGGCAATTTATAATGCAGACAGACACATCATAGATAGGCTGCTAAGGTAATTAAACTACATATAAACATTAGTTCAATCACTAAACAAACCCAAAGCAAACAAAAACTCACTAGACCGCAAAGATGTGTGGCTAATAAGGTGCAAATGGAGATAAAGTAGAAACATAAAAAATATTCAATCCAAAAGAAGGCAGAAACAGCCCCATAGACCAGGAGGACGCAGGCTCCCTGGGGGAAGCTCCAAGAGAAAACATTTAAGAGAAACTGTGACCTGATGCATTTGATTATGTGGGAAATCATACTGACAGATGCCTTACAAGTTTGTTGGAGAATCTGGAGTCAATGAACAGCACATAGAAACCTGACAATTGGGAGAAAATGTCATTAATGCTAGAAAAAATTCTAAACTGTATAAGAAAGAAACTTATACTATTTACATAATCATAAGGCTATAAATAATACATACTAGGTTAACTAAAATCTGTAATACATTTTTTAGAAGAAAAAGGGAAGAAGAAAGGATCAAGAATGCAAATTCATACTCTCCCAAACAGAAAGTTAGTAGATGAGTTTACATTTTCAAAAACTCAAGAAATGCTCATATATATTTGTCATTTCAGAATATGGAGGTAAAGGCCGAAAGAAAGAGCTCAAAGACTACAAACTAGCTGTAGGCTGTGGGCCCCCAGGCGGGGTGGACTGGGTCAGAGAGCCCTGTTTTTATTATGTCTTAGAGAACTGTTTAACTTAAAAATGTATTAAAATAAAAATTAAATTACCAGTGTAAAAACAAAAACCAAGCACAGAAGAAGGCAGAAAAAGAGGCAAAAATATGGAGAACAGGTGGAACAAAGAAAACAGATATTAAGAGAGCAGAGCTAAACCCAGCCATTTCGATCATATTAAACGGCCTAAATACCCCAACTGATAGGCTGAAATTGTCACATTTGGTTTTTAAAAAGATCAAGACCCAATCACATGGTTATGAGAAATTTGCTTTAAATATATTCATGGATCAGAATATTCAACATTATTCAGATGTAAATTCTTTCCAAATTGATCTATAGACTCAATGCCCTCGTAATCAAAGCACTGCCAGGCTTTTTTTAAAAATAGACATTGAAAAACTGATTCTAAAATTGTTTAGAAATGCAAATATTTTTCAGAAAGTAAACCACTGTCAGAAGCCCGACGGTGCACTACCCCTGAATTCTATCAGGCTACAGTAACCAAGAGAACGCGGCACCAGGCAAGACTGCACAGAGGTCAACGGAACAGAACACATGTCAGAAATAGGCTCAGAGATAAGCTGTCAACCGGCTCCTGACAAAGACGACAAAGTAACTTAATAAGGGAAAGACAACACTTCAACAAAAGGTACTGGAAACACTGAATATTCATATAGAGAAAACTGAGAGTCACCTCTTCCTTTACCAAAAAAGTTACAGAAGAAAACAAAGAAGAATGTTACTGTGATGTTGGATTAGGTAGCAATTTCTTAAACACAACTCAAAAACATGAACTAAAAAATAAAAAAAAGCTAAACTTGGTTGAAATTAAAAAAAAAAAAAACCCTTCTCTTCAAAAGAACTTTTAAGAAAATTAAAAAGGCACACAGCACGCTGAAAGAATATTATTATATTCTTCCAGCATGAAGAAGTGAAATTATTTCAAGTAAGGGGTTTGGATATAGAATAAAAATACCTCTCATGCAATGATGAGGACAAGCAACTCAAAACTAAATTAAGCAAAATATTTGAATGCACATGTCGCCAAAGAAGACACGTGGATGGCAAATAAACACAGGAAAGATGCTCAACATCATAACACATCAGGGAGACACAGATTAAAATCACAGTGGGGGGGTCTTTCCCCTGGTGGTTCAGCATCAAAGAATCTGCCTTCCAGTGCAGAGGATGTGAGTTTGATCCCTGGTCAAAAACTAAGATCCCACATACTGCGGGGCCACTAAGCCCACACCCCTCAACGAGGGAAGTCTGGGTGCTGCCACAAAGACTCAGCACAGCCCTAAGTAAGTAAGTAAATAAATCCAGGAGTTACATTTAAAAAATAAAACCACAATGAGGTATCATTATGCTCCTCTAAAAATGGCTGAAGTTCGAGACCTAGACTATCAGAGGCTGCTATGGAACACGCCCGTGGAACCAGCTGAGCCCTCACGCCGCGGGTGGGGGTACGGAACGATGAAACGACTTGGGAAAACAGTTGGGCACTTTCTCGTAAAGCTAAAGCCAACGTCACCCAAAGGAAAAGAATATATATCCGCCCGAACATGCTGAATAGAGGAATGGGGCTCTCTTCACATACAGCCTTGAGAGAGACGGGGAGGAGGAAGGGGCTTCAGGAGGCACTAGGAGGCAAAACTGGACTCGCGGCTTGACCCAGGCCCCGGTGGCACCCACGGCTTGTGTGCGACTCCCTCTGCCCAACAGTCTTGGGAAGCAGCCACTGTTCTCCCCGCTGGTCAGGGAGGAAGCAAAGCCCTCAGAAGCGAAGATGGCGACCGGACAGAGTACAAGTCCAACCCAGAGCGCAGCTCCCTCTGTCCACCAGCCTGCCCCCCAGGAGGGCTAGGGACCCCGCATCGGAGCCTGCCGGGCGCTCTCCAGTGTGGATCCCCGTGCCTAGACCCCTGGATTCCGTCGCGGTGCGCCAGGCTTGTTTGCAGCAAGGGTCCTTAGGGAGCAGAGCCACTAAATCATGATGCACAAGCAGCCTCGACATGCTCTCTGCTGATGCATTTGACCACTGTACCTCGCATTTCTGCAGCATAACAACATTCGCTGACTGCTGACTGCGGGCAAGCATTTTGCTTGCATTAGGCTACCATGCGGCAGGCAAGGGACACAGTTCTAGGAGGAAACTGAGGTTTTTAAGGGGGCTAATAAAGTTGCCCACGGCCAGATGGCTACAGGCAGGAAAGCCAGTGTCTGAGCCAAGGTCTGTACAGGTCACAAAGTCTGCAGGCTCGACTGCCACGAGGTCCCAGAATCGTCTTCTACGTTCGGCTTTCTGAGTTAGTGAGGCGGAATGCTTCCGTTGGAAAGCAACGCATTACACAGTATGTATGCACCATCTCATGGTCCGGGATCAGAGCGAGCTGCATGCCCGTCTGTGTGCTCAGTCACTCAGTCCTGTCCGACTCTGGGTGACCCCACGGACTGCAGGCCACCAGGCTTCTCTGTCCCTGGGATTTTCCAGGCGAGGACACTGGAGTGGGTTGCTATTTCCTACTGTAGGGGCTCTTTCAGACCCATGGATTGAACCCACGTCTCCTGCCTTGGCAGGCGGATTCTTTTCCACTGACCACCTGGGAAGCCCAGCCTCAGGGCGGCTTTGACCAGGCCTCTGGCCTCCGTGTCTCTGCCGCCATTCTCTCGACTCTGCCCCTCCGTGTCTCCGCTTCATCTTCTGGTTGGCAGGAGCCGCCAGAGCAGCCCACGGCCGTCGGCTCTGCGTTCCCAAGATCAGGAGGAAGGAGAAGCTGATTCCGTGTAATTCTCTCTATACCTCCCACCACCTCGTCTCCTGAAGATTCGTTAGATGAGGTCATAAGCTCATTCCTGGACCAACGATGTCCCTAGTCAAACAGCACCCCCGGCGTGGAAACGAAGAGTGGGCTGCCAGTCACAAAGCGTGCTGCGTTCCTCCTGGGCCATCACTTCGGGGGACTGTGCAGCCACACCAAGGGTCAGCGGTCACGTCCATCTTCAGGTGGGAAAACCAGTGCTCAGAGAACCCACGCGGGAGCCAGGATTCGGTCAGGGCTCGGACCCACGCCCAGGGCTCTTGCCTGCTGGCGCGGGAAGCCAGGATTGCTGGCTCTCTGCTGATGCATTTGACCACTGTACCTCGCATTTCTGCAGCATAACAACATTCGCTGACTGCTGACTGCGGGCAAGCATTTTGCTTGCATTAGGCTACCATGCGGCAGGCAAGGGACACAGTTCTAGGAGGAAACTGAGGTTTTTAAGGGGGCTAATAAAGTTGCCCACGGCCAGATGGCTACAGGCAGGAAAGCCAGTGTCTGAGCCAAGGTCTGTACAGGTCACAAAGTCTGCAGGCTCGACTGCCACGAGGTCCCAGAATCGTCTTCTACGTTCGGCTTTCTGAGTTAGTGAGGCGGAATGCTTCCGTTGGAAAGCAACGCATTACACAGTATGTATGCACCATCTCATGGTCCGGGATCAGAGCGAGCTGCATGCCCGTCTGTGTGCTCAGTCACTCAGTCCTGTCCGACTCTGGGTGACCCCACGGACTGCAGGCCACCAGGCTTCTCTGTCCCTGGGATTTTCCAGGCGAGGACACTGGAGTGGGTTGCTATTTCCTACTGTAGGGGCTCTTTCAGACCCATGGATTGAACCCACGTCTCCTGCCTTGGCAGGCGGATTCTTTTCCACTGACCACCTGGGAAGCCCAGCCTCAGGGCGGCTTTGACCAGGCCTCTGGCCTCCGTGTCTCTGCCGCCATTCTCTCGACTCTGCCCCTCCGTGTCTCCGCTTCATCTTCTGGTTGGCAGGAGCCGCCAGAGCAGCCCACGGCCGTCGGCTCTGCGTTCCCAAGATCAGGAGGAAGGAGAAGCTGATTCCGTGTAATTCTCTCTATACCTCCCACCACCTCGTCTCCTGAAGATTCGTTAGATGAGGTCATAAGCTCATTCCTGGACCAACGATGTCCCTAGTCAAACAGCACCCCCGGCGTGGAAACGAAGAGTGGGCTGCCAGTCACAAAGCGTGCTGCGTTCCTCCTGGGCCATCACTTCGGGGGACTGTGCAGCCACACCAAGGGTCAGCGGTCACGTCCATCTTCAGGTGGGAAAACCAGTGCTCAGAGAACCCACGCGGGAGCCAGGATTCGGTCAGGGCTCGGACCCACGCCCAGGGCTCTTGCCTGCTGGGCAGCCAGGCCGACCTTAAGCCACATTTCCTCTCCAGGACCAAACTCCAAGGTGCTGCTGAGAACCTATTTATCTTCTAGGGTCTCTCTTCTGGTATTTATCATCCTTTCTTCCTAATTCAATAACCATTTCATTATGGACTCTAGTGAGCCATTTATAACCAGGTCAAGAGGCTTTTTTTAAAAACCACTTCTCCTCTAATGAGATTTTATTGCTCTCATTTAAAATAAATAGTCTGATGTACCTTAAAACCTATTTAGCGTGATGGAGACTTTCTTCTCTTTTGTTCTCTTCAATCTTATTTTTTCAATACGCCAGTTCTCAAAAATACTGTCCATTTCAAATTGTTCTTTTTCACATCTGCCTTTGACGAGCTATCAGCTGCACCCTCAGGGCTGCTGCTCTCACCACCTGTGTTCACTTTCCATGATGGACTTAATGAGACGCTTCTGGCCTTTGGGCTTTTAAAGCAAGAGTGTCATAAAGGTGGCATCTTTTCCCTTAAAAGACATATATGAGAAATGACATGGAAAAAGTCCTCAGACACCGGCTTGGAAAACTGGCTCACGTATGACCTTGGTGCCTGGTGGAGCCCCAGAGGCTGGTATGAAGCAGCCCTGACGTGCGGGGTCGTCTCACATTTAAACACATGGACTCCACGTCCTTTGACTTTCCCCCAAATCACGCCCTGAGTCGGGGAAGGCAGAAGCCGGCACATCCTCGTCTACGTACACAGAACCCAAGATGAAGATCTGCTTAAGTGATAAGGGACAGAACTGTCACAGAAACTTAGATCTCCCAGTTCCAAGGTCAGTGCTGTTTACGCTACATTAGGTTGATTCCTGAAAAGTTAAGGAAGTTGTACGGAACACGTGAAGACTTAGGAATTAAGGCGGTAGCACGGACCCTGGATTTTAAGTTTGAATCACTTACACATACTTTGCCCTTTGGGTGGTGCTCAGGAAAAGTGAACAAGACTTGACAGGAAACCTGATGAGGAGCCGCAACCACTGTGACCCAAGACTAATACATAGAAATTCAAAAGATCTTCAAGGATACATGTTGGCACCATCAAAAGGCAACTGTCAGAATTCGGCCTTCCAACACAGAGACGTTATCACTGCGTGTTGAGTAACGGTGAACATGCTGCTGATTCTTTAGAAAACACGTATCTCCTGAAGTTAAGAAGAAAGAGGTGAAAGAGGAATTCGTGAAGACTCTCAGGGGCTTCCCTGGTGGCCCGGGCATTAAGAGTCCCCTGCCCGTGCCGGGGACATGGGATCACTGGCTGACCTGGGAAGATTCCACACGCCTTGGGCAACCAAGCCCGCATGCTGCGACTACCGAGCCCGTGTGCGGCAACTACTGGAGTCCACACACCCAGAAACCCACGGTCCGCAGTGAGAGAAGCCACTGAAACGAGAAGCCCATGCGCTGCTGTGAACAGTAGCCGCTGCTTGTCGCAACTAGAGAGGGCCCGCACACGGCAACGAGGACCCAGAAGAGCCAAAGATAAACAAATAAGGTTTTTAAAAAACGAAGTCTCTCGTTTTTCTAAATTGGGAGTACAGCAATGGACTCCTAAAGTAAGTCGTCACGTGGAAAAATCATACCAGGAAAGTAACCACGGTGAAGATGAGGAGGTGGATAAGCTGAGCGGAATCATGAGGCCATTCTAGAATGATCTAGCGTTCACCTTGGAGACTGTGTAAACCCAGCAACGGCAAGGACAGCCAGCACAGCCAGCGCTGACAGCTCTGCCCGAGACGGGGCCCAGGGGAAGCCCACCGCAGCCGAGAGGACTCGGGACTCGGAGGGGGGATGACATCAGTCTGGCGAGCCCCAGCCGTCTCAAGACGCTCGGGGACCCCCAGGCCCGCCCTTCCCCCTCCGCCAGGGAAGGAGGCACGGGTGGAGCAGGGGGAGGGGGAGGAGAGAGAGGCAGACGCGGAGTGGGTCCCCGTGGGGTCCTCGGGGTCGCAGCCACGTGCCACGTGCAAAGCCGCGGCCAGCTGGATCGGCCTCGAGGCGCAGGGGAAGCACCACAGCTCAACCCATCTGCTTCTGAGGAATCTACCTTAGCTTCTACCCACAAATACCACCCTAGAAGTAGACTCTATTATCTTTGTAAGTGCAAATTCACGGAAGGGTGTGGTTTGCTGTGAGGCCAGGCACTGCCCCATCGCCTCTGCGGACTCCCCCTCCAGAGCCTGCTGCCCCGGACTCTGCACGCAGCCTGGCCGGGGACCCACGCTTGATGTGCAGGCTGGATTCAGGGGCCTCTGGGCAATGAAAGAAGCGGAGGAACAGGGCAGGGTTCAGGATGGAGGGGACACGTGTGTATCTATGGCGACTCAGGCTGACGCCGGCCCCACAAAACTGTCAGGTAATTATCCTCCAGTTAAAGTAAGTAAAACAGAAGAGATGCCAATGAATCAGCACATGCCAAAAAAGGGGGGCATCTGTATGTCACTCCTGGGGGCCGCCTGCTCCTCTCGGGGCGGGTGCACGACGGGAGTGTCTCTCTCTGTGCAGAGTGGACCGCCCGCCGCCCGGCTGTCTCGCCACGGCCTCTGCGCAGGTGCACCTGTGGCTGACCGCCGGGCACAGGTTCGGCAGAGCAGCCCCCAACCCCGCCACGTGGCCGGGGACACGCCAGGGTGGCGACAGGAGGCCGTTTCCCCCGGCTGCTCTGGCAGCCCCGTCTTCCCGCCCAGCAGGGCCACACGCAAGCCGCACGAACTGTGAGTCCAAGTGCTGGCCCGTCGGCCCACCAGCCACCCGGGAAGCAACCCCCAGTGACTTCAGCAGGAACGTCTCAGGAGCCTCCGAAGCCACTGTTTTTGGCTTGACGGAGGGTTGCTCCACAAGGCCAGTTCTCTTTAAGAGGGAGCCATCACTGTGTCCTGAGTCAGCATGCAGATCTCCAGGACCCTCGGGCCCTGCCCTCCGGCTCCGGCCTCTGGCGTCTTTGCTCCCACTGGATAAGGGGCAGAGGGCACGCGCCTCGGGGGGAAAGCTCACATCCGACAGACGTGGGATGAATCCTGTGTTCAGGTCTCGGGGGGCCCAGCCACCTGGCTTTGTTGGCGCGTATGACACTGGACTGTCCAGCTCTCAGTAAAAGGCTTTTAACAGCGGGGCTTCCCCAGGGCTCCCACGTCAGTGTGACGACACTGGCTGTCTGCGTTTTCCACTGCAGTTTCCACACCCCTGCCCAGTTCCTAGGATGCGGAGTTTTCAGTTCTGGTTCCCTTGGCCTGGACGAAGCCAGCTGAAATCTTCAGCCACCTGGAGAGATGTCAGTAGCTCAATGCCCTCTATCTGATGGTCTAATCACCCTGTGAAAATCTAACTACAAGTAATTTCATTATGTTTCTGCAGAAAAACAGACCCAAGAGGGTGTGTGTGTGTAACAGGAAGTTGGTTCAAGCATTTAAGGGGGCCGGCAAGTCCTAGGATCTTCAGGCTGCCTCGATCAGCTGTGGACTGAGGACGGCCGAGGCCTGGGAGCCAGGAGGGCTGACGGTGCAACCCCAGTGCAAAGGTCCGCAGGCAGGAGAGCCAGGAGAAGTCCCGCTTCAGTGCGGGTCCGAAGGCGGGTGAGGACTGCCCTCCCAGCTCAGAGGCAGGCTTGAGGGAGAGTTTCCATCTATTTGGGCTTTCAGCTGATGAGATGAAGCAGAGTACCTTTAAGAGAGTGATGTGCTTTATTCACTCTGCTGATCCACACGTTAATCATATCCAAAGACACCCTCACAGAAACATCTGGAATAATGTCTGATTCAAGATTCAGGAGCGGGGCTTCCCTGGTGGTCCAGGGGGTAAGGACACCGCCTTGCAGTGCAAGGGACGCCGGTTCGATCCCTGGCCTGGGAAGATCCCACGTGCCGCGGAGCGGCTGGACCCATGTGTCCAATGACCGAGCCGGAGCTCTGGCGCGCATGCGCCCAGAGTCAGCGCTCTGCAGCGAGAGAGGCCGCTGCAATGGGAGGCCCACACAGGCCAGATAACAAAGACGGATGAAAACAGACAAATGAAAGACCAATAGAAGTGGCCCGCCCACCCCCTCCCTCCTCACCTGACTCCCCCCACGCAAA
Organism: Tragulus kanchil; assembly: GCA_022376925.1. Lineage (NCBI taxonomy): Eukaryota > Metazoa > Chordata > Mammalia > Artiodactyla > Tragulidae > Tragulus > Tragulus kanchil. The sequence continues at coordinate 125,814,707 of JAIOJX010000026.1, forward strand.
AAAAAAAATTAAAGATTCAGGGGCCCTGTGGCCCAGTCGTGTCGCCATGTAACATTGGCCATCACAGCAACTGAAGAGCTGCCTGCGGCACACGACAAGGACTAAAGAGCCCAGGCTCAGGGAGGCATTTCCGATTACGACATAACTTTTTCTGTCCCCTTCAAATCAGCACGTGCAAGACGGCCTGTGTGAACGACGTCAGTAGAACCCGCCCGGCGCCCGCCTGCCCTGCCCTCCAGGGCCGCTGGCAGCTGGAGGCGGCGCGGTGACACTCAGGGCTGACTGCGCGGCTGAGAACATCGCGGTCTATCCGCGCGTTCTGAACCGGTCGCGCTCCTCTCATCTTCCTCAAGGAACGGAGAAGAACTGCGAGTCCTCCTCCTGGATGAGGCGAGTGCCGCGCAGCGGGAGGGAGGGCCTGCTCAGCACCTTAGGACCCGGGAGACAGCCGGGGCTGCGCTCCGGGCTCAGGACGCGGGGCCCCGGCCGCCTGGGCGCGCGCTGAGGCTCCCCAGAGACACAGCCGCGAGCTCCCGCGGACCGGCTCAGAGGCGACGGCAAGGGCAGGTGCTGGGGGACAGCGCTCGCCAAGCGGGGGACCTCAAGGGCGCCCCTCAGCGAGGCAGCTCGCGTCTCAGGGACTTGGGCTGGCCTGGGGTACCAGGAGGGTCTTCAGAAACGGGCGCTGGTGGCCCACGCACCTTCCTGGGGCCCCGCTACGCGCGTGTGCCCCTGCTGAGCCCACCAGAAACCGCCTCTGTGCGCGAGCGACAGCCCCGGAGGCAGCCCCCACACCAGCGGCGGGAGCGGGGGCGACGAGTCTGGCCCCCCGGGCCTCCGCGGGAAGACTCAGACTTGAGCGCTATGCCCTGGGGTTTCTTCTTTTAAAAAACTCTTTCCAATCTTGGTTTTAACACATGCTGTGTGATTTCTCTGAGTGGAGTGTGGTTGCGTTACACTCCTGCGTTTCTGCTGCACGCACGACAAAGGAGCGAGCGTGTGTGCGCACACCGCCCCTGCCTGGGGCTCCCTCCCGTCGGGGGCCGGGCCAGCGCCCCCGAGGCGCCACGGCGGCTTCTCCCTGTGGGCTGAGCCGCTTCCGCTGTGTCTGACTCCCGGGGACCCGTGGGCTGTGGCCCAGGCGCCTCTGCCCGTGGGACGCTCCAGGCGAGGGGGCCGGAGGGGGCGCCACGCCCTGCAGGGCCCTCCCGGCCGGGCGCCCAGCCTGCCCGCGCACCCACGCGACCCCGCCTCTCGGCCCACCCACTCCCCTTTCCTCCTCGGTGTCCACACGCTTGCTCTCTATGTCCGTGCTGCTTTCTTTGCAAGTAAGTTCATCCATACCATACTGAGATTCCACATATATGCATTAATACACGACACAGGTGAGCCACTGAACAACAAAAACATTTTCTTTCTTTCTCTGTAACGTACTCCGCTGAGTATGCCGGCCTCTGGGTCCCTCTGCCTCTCTGCAAGTGGCACCGCTTCACTCCGTTTGTAAGGCCACGTCATGTTCCACTGCATATACGGACCGCACCTTCTTGACCCAGTCCTCTGTTGCTGGGCACTGAGGCTGCTTCCGGGTCCCGGACGCTGTTTCGACTCTGGAGCTTTTCTGAGCTTGAGCTTCTGCCACGCGCACGCTCAGGGCTGGCAGCATGTGCCCTGTGTGACACTCAGGACCGTGTGTTCTGCAGCTGCCACCTTGAAACGCTTACTAACGTCTGATCACAGCCCTAGGCTTTACTGTGTATTGGGTCATACAAATCATGTAGTCGGTTCTGGTGGCAGCCAGCAGGGTAACCCATCTCTCATTGTCTCTGTTCCCATCTCTGCCTGACGCCTATTGATCCTGCTGATAATTTACTTGTCCTTGAATCCTCTTCCCAGGTCTGTTACTGGGAGACCCAAACTAGGCTGTTGCAGTCGTGATAATCTTGAAAACCAGTGTAAAGAATTAATAAAAGTCATCCACCTATTTTATTAAAACAAAAATACACATGGGTTTATGACTAAAAATAAAACTACAGTTCTATTAATGCCATAACATACTGCAGTATCTAGGAAGTTGGACTAGGCACTAATCACCAGTTAAGCTTCCCAACTTCTCTGCATCGGAGAGCAAGCACCAGGTGAATCCAACATGCAAATATCTTCCCAAATAATCAGAGTGATAAACAGCAGTGGAGCTGACATTTAAACAACAGCTCCACATGCCATCTGTTTAAAAAAAAATTACTTGTCTCTGCCAGCATGTCGAGAAGAATAAGTCCACATAATCTATGAGCTACTAAGGTATGTAAGCCCTCAGTTATTTACAAGGACAGCACTGCCTATAGTCCTCACGCTCCTTTAGTACAGCCCAACAGAAGTTTTGAAATTGACCTTTCTGTAGAGTTCAATAAAAAAACCAAGATACTATTACAGTGAACCAATTTCAAACTAACATTTAAGAAGAAGACATGAGGATCCTTGTTTGGAATCAGCTCAGCTCATCTGATCCAGAGCCCGTGTCTCCTCAATTTCTGTCCCTAGGGTCCAGCACGACGTTTGGAATGGAGTGGATGCCTAATAAACACTTAGTAGCTGACAGGACTTGGTTTACGGCCGTGCCCTGAGGTTTCAGTAACCAGAAAATGACACTGACTGACCCCTACCGATGAAGAAGCTACAGGTGTTCCCTGGTCCTTTCTTAACAACCAAACTGATCTGACGGATGTAACCCCCGTGCAGAGGACTGGAGGGAGGAGACACGGAAGGCAGAGGGCCAGCCGCTGGTTCAGGCTCAGGTCCGTCTGAAGATGTGAGGGACGCAGTCCTTGAGGACTGGCTGGACTGGAGGGTCCCCTGAGGCCTGTCCTTCCGCCCGTGACATGTACAGCCAGGCAGTGCTAAGACCACGCCCATCCTTCTTGAAGGCTCTCCAGTCCCCTCGCCGTGAGCATGAACATGAGCCCTCCCTCTGCCGCCTCCGCACCGCGCGAGTCATAACGGTGACGCCAGCACACCCGTGGGTGCACCCGTGGGCCGAGGCCCGGACGACGGCTCGCGTCTCCCTCGGGAGACAAGCTCTCCCACACACTGACTGTGAAACGCAGTCCACAGAGAGTGGAAGCCTCTGATGCTGCTCACTGAATAAATGATCAGGAGAAAACAGGTTACATAAGCTTATTTTGAAACGTTTTAAAATTCAAGTTTTTGTCCCCACCAATTTCGGAACATGATGTTTCTGTCTGCTTAAATTGCATAAAAATATTTTTATGTGTTTTATAGCAGCACCATTTACAGCAGACGCCACGGAAGCAACCTAGGTGATCGCACCACTTGTCTCTGCCAGCATGTCGAGAAGAATAAGTCCACATAATCTATGAGCTACTAAGGTATGTAAGCCCTCAGTTATTTACAAGGACAGCACTGCCTATAGTCCTCACGCTCCTTTAGTACAGCCCAACAGAAGTTTTGAAATTGACCTTTCTGTAGAGTTCAATAAAAAAACCAAGATACTATTACAGTGAACCAATTTCAAACTAACATTTAAGAAGAAGACATGAGGATCCTTGTTTGGAATCAGCTCAGCTCATCTGATCCAGAGCCCGTGTCTCCTCAATTTCTGTCCCTAGGGTCCAGCACGACGTTTGGAATGGAGTGGATGCCTAATAAACACTTAGTAGCTGACAGGACTTGGTTTACGGCCGTGCCCTGAGGTTTCAGTAACCAGAAAATGACACTGACTGACCCCTACCGATGAAGAAGCTACAGGTGTTCCCTGGTCCTTTCTTAACAACCAAACTGATCTGACGGATGTAACCCCCGTGCAGAGGACTGGAGGGAGGAGACACGGAAGGCAGAGGGCCAGCCGCTGGTTCAGGCTCAGGTCCGTCTGAAGATGTGAGGGACGCAGTCCTTGAGGACTGGCTGGACTGGAGGGTCCCCTGAGGCCTGTCCTTCCGCCCGTGACATGTACAGCCAGGCAGTGCTAAGACCACGCCCATCCTTCTTGAAGGCTCTCCAGTCCCCTCGCCGTGAGCATGAACATGAGCCCTCCCTGTGCCGCCTCCGCACCGCGCGAGTCATAACGGTGACGCCAGCACACCCGTGGGGTGCACCCGTGGGCCGAGGCCCGGACGCACGGCTCTCGCGTCTCCCTCGGGAGACAAGCTCTCCCACACACTGACTGTGAAACGCAGTCCACAGAGAGTGGAAGCCTCTGATGCTGCTCACTGAATAAATGATCAGGAGAAAACAGGTTACATAAGCTTATTTTGAAACGTTTTAAAATTCAAGTTTTTGTCCCCACCAATTTCGGAACATGATGTTTCTGTCTGCTTAAATTGCATAAAAATATTTTTATGTGTTTCATAGCAGCACCATTTACAGCAGACGCCCCACGGAAGCAACCTAGGTGTCCATCAGCACATGAAGGAAGAGAGGAGATGCATCATGACTACCACGCAGCCATAAAACAAGTGGGACCGCGCCGTTTGCAACAACATGGTATTAGGCTTAGTGAGGAACGTCAGGTGGAGAAAGACGACTGCTGTATGTTTTCACTCACCTGTGGAATCTAGATAAGAAAACAAAGGCACGGCTACAACAAAACAGACGAGCAGATTCAGAGAGCAAACCCGCCGCCTCCAGCAGGAAGTGGGGGCCGGAGGAGGCGCAAGGCGGGGCAGGGCGTCAGCAGACACACACCACCAGGTGCAAAGTAAACAAGGTCCAGGACGCCACTCACACCAAAAGGACCACAACCAGCACTTTATAAACACTTCCAGGGCTTCCCTGGTGGCCCAGTGGGTAGAGAGTCCGCCTTGCAGTGCGAGGGGCGCCGGTTCAATCCCTGGTCTGGGAAAATCCCACGCGCCGTGGGGCGGCTGGACCGGTGTGTCCAACAGACCAGAGCACTGGAGCACATGTGCCCAGAGCCGGCACTCCGCAGCGAGAGAGGCCACTGCGATGGGAGGCCCACACAGGCCAAAGAATGAAGATGGATGAAAATAAATACATAAATAAACAATAAGAAGCCAAAATTCAAAAAAGAAAAAACTTCCTATGAAGTATAACCTTTAAAAATAGTGAGTGTCTCAGTTTTACACATCAAACTAACATTCTAAAGCAACCATATACTTCTATTAAAAAATACTTTCCTGTGAAACATCTTTTGTCCCTTTAGCATATAACCTTCCCAGACAAAAACAAAACCAAAAACACCTAGGTAAGAATTCAGGGATGAAAAACATACAAAGTTTTGGTTACTGAGTAAAACACTGACTTGGTATCAATGGGAGAAATCAAAGCCTTGCACCTGGGGGGCGTGGTGTAGAAAGGGACTTGATGAGTTTTGCTTTTCAGAACTGTGCTTGGAAGCTTTCTCCGCTTCCTGATAGGCCGCCGGTACGCGGTGTGGGCCTTATGTTCACACAGATTGTGGAGCAAAAGGTCCCCCAAGAGAGCACTGAGTGCGAGAGGTGACGGCCGGGCCCGAGGTCGCCTGAGAGAGCACCGAGCACGAGGCGACGGCTGAGCCCAAGACCGTCAGAGGCATGCTAGTTTTAAGTGTCTGCTAATTGAAAAAATTTTTTTGGTTCAGCACCATTTACAGCGCACGGAAGCAACCTAGTGCCATCAGCACATGAAGGAAGAGAGGAGATGCATCATGACTACCACGCAGCCATAAAACAAGTGGGACCGCGCGTTTGCAACAACATGGTATTAGGCTTAGTGAGGAACGTCAGGTGGAGAAAGACGACTGCTGTATGTTTTCACTCACCTGTGGAATCTAGATAAGAAAACAAAGGCACGGCTACAACAAAACAGACGAGCAGATTCAGAGAGCAAACCCGCCGCCTCCAGCAGGAAGTGGGGGCCGGAGGAGGCGCAAGGCGGGGCAGGGCGTCAGCAGACACACACCACCAGGTGCAAAGTAAACAAGGTCCAGGACGCCACTCACACCAAAAGGACCACAACCAGCACTTTATAAACACTTCCAGGGCTTCCCTGGTGGCCCAGTGGGTAGAGAGTCCGCCTTGCAGTGCGAGGGGCGCCGGTTCAATCCCTGGTCTGGGAAAATCCCACGCGCCGTGGGGCGGCTGGACCGGTGTGTCCAACAGACCAGAGCACTGGAGCACATGTGCCCAGAGCCGGCACTCGCAGCGAGAGAGGCCACTGCGATGGGAGGCCCACACAGGCCAAAGAATGAAGATGGATGAAAATAAATACATAAATAAACAATAAGAAGCCAAAATTCAAAAAAGAAAAAACTTCCTATGAAGTATAACCTTTAAAAATAGTGAGTGTCTCAGTTTTACACATCAAACTAACATTCTAAAGCAACCATATACTTCTATTAAAAAATACTTTCCTGTGAAACATCTTTTGTCCCTTTAGCATATAACCTTCCCAGACAAAAACAAAACCAAAAACACCTAGGTAAGAATTCAGGGATGAAAAACATACAAAGTTTTGGTTACTGAGTAAAACACTGACTTGGTATCAATGGGAGAAATCAAAGCCTTGCACCTGGGGGGCGTGGTGTAGAAAGGGACTTGATGAGTTTTGCTTTTCAGAACTGTGCTTGGAAGCTTTCTCCGCTTCCTGATAGGCCGCCGGTACGCGGTGTGGGCCTTATGTTCACACAGATTGTGGAGCAAAAGGTCCCCCAAGAGAGCACTGAGTGCGAGAGGTGACGGCCGGGCCCGAGGTCGCCTGAGAGAGCACCGAGCACGAGGGGCGACGGCTGAGCCCAAGACCGTCAGAGGCATCACCAAGCTGGAGAGGCAATGGCCGAACCAGAGGTCACCCAAGGCAGCACCGAGCACGAGAGGCGACGGCCTGGCCCACGGTCGCCCGAGAGAGCACCCAGCGCGAGAGGCGACGGGCCGTGCAGCCGTCCCTCCCTCCCTCTCAGCACTGGGGGGCCGACGTCTCGGGTGAGCAGAGCTGTGGAGAACTGGCTGCAGCGCCCTGAGCCTGGCCCTGAACTGAATTCCTCCGGTGTGGACTGGGGACCCTAGGGCGGATACCCCGAGGGGGCCGCCCCGCCGGGCCTGCTGACCGGTACCGTCTGTCTCCACCGCCCGTGCAGGGGGCTTCATGACGGGCAAGCCCCGCTCCAGGAGCGCCCAGCACTGTCCACAGGAATGCCCTCTCTGTGCCTTATCAGTGCCTGCGTGCCTCCCTCTGCCCCGATGGAGGTCTTCAGGTCAAATTACAGCAGCTCAGGATCCCCAAGGGAAGAGCTGCAGTCCGGGGAGCTCCAGTGGAGCTGCAGTGGTCTCACCCTGCTGTTCAGAGTTCAAGCACTGAGAATTGTGCCATAAAGATGCTCTGCACAGGACTGCGGTGACCAACGGTGCCGAGAAGAGTTCACAGAACACCTGGCAGTGCCCAGCCTCAGCACGGCCTGCGTGGTAAGAAGGAAAGAGAGGGGGGGAGGAAGGAAGGAAGAAGGGAGGGAGAGAGGGAGGAAAGAGGGAAGGGAGGAAGGAAGGAGGGAGGGGAGGGAGAGAGGGAGGAAGAGAGGCAGGGAGTAAGGAAGGAAGAGAGGGAGGGAGGGAGGAAGAGAGGGAGTAAGGAAGGAAGAGGGGGAGGGAGGGGGAGAGGAAGGAAGAAGGGGAGGGAGGAAGGCAGGGAGGTGGGAAGAGAGGGAGGGAGTAAGGAAGGAAGGGAGAGAGGGAGGAAGGAGGGAGGGAGGGGAGGGAGAGAGGGAGGAAGAGAGGCAGGGAGTAAGGAAGGAAGAGAGGGAGGGAGGGAGGAAGAGAGGGAGTAAGGAAGGAAGAGGGGGAGGGAGGGAGGGAGGGAGAGAGGAAGTAAGAAGGGGAGGGAGGAAGGCAGGGAGGTGGGAAGAGAGGGAGGGAGTAAGGAAGGAAGGGAGAGAGGGAGGAAGGAGGGAGGGAGGGGAGGGAGAGAGGGAGGAAGAGAGGCAGGGAGTAAGGAAGGAAGAGAGGGAGGGAGGGAGGAAGAGAGGGAGTAAGGAAGGAAGAGGGGGAGGGAGGGAGGGAGGGAGAGAGGAAGTAAGAAGGGGAGGGAGGAAGGCAGGGAGGTGGGAAGAGAGGGAGGGAGTAAGGAAGGAAGGGAGAGAGGGAGGAAGGAGGGAGGGAGGGGAGGGAGAGAGGGAGGAAGAGAGGCAGGGAGTAAGGAAGGAAGAGAGGGAGGGAGGGAGGAAGAGAGGGAGTAAGGAAGGAAGAGGGGGAGGGAGGAAGGAAGGAAGGGAGAGAGGAAGTAAGAAGGGGAGGGAGGAAGGCAGGGAGGTGGGAAGAGAGGGAGGGAGTAAGGAAGGAAGGGAGAGAGGGAGGAAGGAGGGAGGGAGGGGAGGGAGAGAGGGAGGAAGAGAGGCAGGGAGTAAGGAAGGAAGAGAGGGAGGGAGGGAGGAAGAGAGGGAGTAAGGAAGGAAGAGGGGGAGGGAGGAAGGAAGGAAGGGAGAGAGGAAGTAAGAAGGGGAGGGAGGAAGGCAGGGAGGTGGGAAGAGAGGGAGGGAGTAAGGAAGGAAGGGAGAGAGGGAGGAAGGAGGGAGGGAGGGGAGGGAGAGAGGGAGGAAGGCGATGCCCCATTCCACCTACATTGTTTCCACACCCTGTTGGGCCAACGGGCTGGTGAGGGGTTAACAACGCAGGTCTTGCAAAATCCACTGCCCTGCAAACTCAACAACAGAGCCTTCTGGCAACCTGCCGGTGCCCGGGAGAATCGCAGAACTAGCGATAAGGAAGCAGCTCGCTCCACCAAGGGCTTTCCACTGGTCCTGGACGACACAAACTGCACACACGCCGGACGTGAGTCACTGAGACCCTCACCCCATACCCACAAACTCAAGGACAGCTGACTCATCATTGGTGTCAACAAGTTGCAAACGTCTCCACTCTGCTTAAACAAAGATTTTGCCTCTGCGCATGCACAAAGAAAACCCCTCCCCTTCCCCTTTTCTCCCCAATAAAAATTCCCCGTCTTATCGCCGGGTGCAAATTCACCAGCCCTGCCTCTTAGGGCCGCCTGAATCTCGTCCGGGAGCACTGTCCCAATAAACAGCTCGAGCTTGCTTTGCTTTAACCTGGTCCGTCTTGTTCTTGCCACGCGAACACCCTTCTTCATAACAACAAGGAAGACCAACAAGGGAGCTCCCGCTAACTCCTGGCATGGTGGCCAGCACTCCAATGCGAAACAAGCTCTCAAAAATACTTCAGAGTAGGGCTTGCTCTGCTCTCCATTTGACACATGAAGGAGGGAAGGAAGCTTTGAGAGGTTCAGGAACTCACTCAAGGGCACAGCATCTGTTAGGTGGTCAAGGGGGACATGGAGGCCGGCCTATGGGACCACTAAGCCAGACTGGAAGACCGCTGAGGAGACCAGTGAAGCGCCCTCGAAGACGCAGAGACAAAGTGAAGTGAGAGCGTCACTCAGCTGGCTCCGACTCTTTGTGACCCGTGGACACGCTGTGGAATCTCCAGGCAGGCATCCTGGAGGGCAGCCTCTCCTCCAGGGGACCTTCCCGACCCAGGGATCCCGCCCAGGTCCCCACATGGCAGGCGGGTTCTTCACCGTCTGAGCCACCAGGGAAGCCCAGGGACACTGGAGTGGGCAGCCGATCCCTTCTCCAGGGGATCTTCCTGACCCAGGAATCGAACTGGGGTCTCCTGCACTCCTTTACCAGCTGAGCCACCAGGGAGGCCCCTCAGAGAGGCAGCAGTCTTGGCAGACACCCCAGGGACACCACTATTGGGACTGGCCCCGAGGCCTGCCCCGAAATCGCTGGGTGAGCTCTCGCCTCTCTAGGTCACTGAGATCCTGGGACTGAAACAACACTAAGAGAACATCTAGAATAAGCCCTTCCTTTGATGACTGAGGAAAAGGAGAGGCAGCATGGTGCACGAACTCATAAAATTCCAAACTGGACTCTGGAGCCCACCCCACCCGGTTCTTCAGCACATCGCCTCCTCACTGCTTTCTTCCTCTTTTTAAAAGCCCAGCATACAGGAAGTACTTTCATGTTTTAAATCATGAGTTACACAGGAAAATACCGTTTCAAAGGAGAGTAATACACGGAAACATTCTGATGACTGTGTCAAAAGCAGGGGGAAATGACACCTTCAGAAACGCGATCCACTCATTTGAAAGCAGGGCAGCGGCTGCCCACTCCAAACGCGTTCTTGTACACGGAATGCCTGCAGGAGTGGGCTCTGAAGGCAGAATGCGAGGCTGAGTTTCAAATGGGCAGAAAGTCACCTTAAAGCATATTTCCCCTCCGTCTGGGAGCTGACACAATCGAGTTACAGGCAGAGCCAGTTTATCACAGTGACATGAAAGTCTCTCTTCAAATTCCTCCTGCTTTTATAATCAAACAATACCATCTCCAGAGGATAGGTCTTAGCTACAGAAGAAACATATTGGAAATTGATTCAATGCTCCCGGCTTGGCTGTGACAATGTTTCATAACCTGGTAACCTCTCAGCTTATTCTTTCCCCTTCCTGAAAAGCTCGCAGCTGCTCCGAGCTGGCAAAGCAAAGATGAAGCAAACATCATCCTTTTATCTGATCTTGCGCAAAATGAGAGGAGCGGGCACTCCACCGCTGATAAGAAGATTGCTAAATGAGTCTTCTCGAATCCCATCAATGGGCTGATGGAAGAAATTAGGACCGACATTGACGAGGTATTTTCTCAGCAAGACCAGTTTCAAAAATGAGGGTGTTTCTTTTCAAGCAGCCACGCCCCGGCTGCATGTCCGGAACTCATTAGAAGTGCCCAGGCCTCCCCGTGCTGCCGCCGTGCGGGCAGCGCTTTCCGTTCTCTGCCTCCGGCCTCTCGCGCGCCGTCTCCTGAGTCAGGAAGGCACGCGGCCCCGCCTCCCATCCGCTCCTGTCTGCCCACTCGCAGGGGAGCACCTGTGCCCAGGAGCACCCTCGCCCTCCAACCTCGCCAAGGCCCATCCCGAGGCGCAGGCTCCCCCGCAGGTCGCCGCAGCCCTCCCCGACTGGGCACGCCCGCCGTCTGTCTCAGCCGCGGAGCTCACTGGAACGCGCCAGGCTCCGTGGACAGGACACGGGCACCCTGGTGGGCTGAGCGTACCCCGCCTTAACCGAGACGGTTTTTCCTGTGTGACTGAGCTCTGACAGCCAGGACAGCGCCTGTCTGGCAAAAGATTTTCTCTAAACCACTACTGCTTTGCAGTCACTAATTTTTTGTTGTCTGCAGAATTAGGAAGAACTGCTGGTTTCAACAGCACTTGAGGCACTGCCAGCCCGGCCTGTCTGCAGCGGCTGCGTGCAAGCCGCTCAGCCGCGGCCCGCTCCTCCCGACCCCGTGGGCTGCAGCCCGCCAGGCACCACTGTCCGCGGGGCTCTCCGGGCTAGAACAGCGGAGTGGGCCGCCACGCCTCCTCCAGGAGAGTCCGGTCAAACCAGAATTATCTGTGGTAACCGGAGAACAGAGAGATTAAGACTCGAGAGCTGCCTACAACCTCTGGCTCTAATTTCCTCCGCAGACACCCTACGGGCTTCGGGCTTCCTCCGGGCGGTCAGGGGTCAGGGACGTCTCCTCTTCCTGCTCCTTCTACTCCGGGCTGACCCGTCCTCTGGCGATGCCACTGGGCCAGCGGAGGGCAGACAGGGAGTGGACGGGAGGCGGGCTGCGTGCCCCGGCCGGCCAGGCAAACCAGTCCCGGTCAGCCCACACACGGGTTCGGCTGTTTCGGATGGCGCTTCAGCGGTCATCTCTTCAGACAAACGTGAAACATGCACAAGAGTGTGGACAACAGACAGTTACGTCTAAATTACCACCAGCATAAAACAATACCCAGAATGCACCTTACTAGCTCAGTGGGTTTTTTTTCGGCATGATCTTTATATTTCATGTTTTAAAGGTTCCATAAGGTGCTTCCCTGGTGGCCCAGCAGGTAAAGAGCCCGCCTTGCAGTGCAAGGGGCACTGGTTCGATCCCTGGCCTGGGAAGATCCCACCTGACTCGGAGCGGCTGGACCGGTGTGTCCCATTAGGAGCCAGCGCTCTGGAGCACATGCGCCCAGAGCCGGAGCTCTGCAGTGAGAGAGGCCATTGCGATGGGAGGCCCACAAAGGCCAAGGAATACAAAAAAGATGGATGAAAATAAATATAAATAAAAGAGGCATGACTGGGAAAAGAATAAAAAAAACCTTCTATAAGGTTGTAAAATTAAACAAACACAAAACAGCATAGACTGAAAATATTCTCTCATTTTTGTGTTTTTAAACCCAGGTCTGCTCTGAGGCCACCCATGATGCTGGCCGCTTGTGTTTTAGCTCTACTCATGCGAAAAATTTTGTGTGTGTGTACGTGTACAAAACTATATTCACACTTGCATTTAGACTACTTTTTACTCTATATGTACTTTCTCCCCTTTTTAAAAAATCAGGCATTCTGTAGGCCTCATTCTGCTCCTTGCTCTTCCCAGTTAGTCACGTTATCCCAGAAGCTGTTCCATCAGTAAAGGTCTTCCTTCTTCTGTTTTGGAGACTTTTTTTGATGCGGACCACTGTTAAAAGTCTTCACTGAATTTGTGACAATACTGCTTATGTTTTATATTTCAGCTTTTGGGTCCCCAGGCATATGGGATGCTAGCTCCCCGACGAGGGACCGAATCCGCACCCCTGCATTAGAAGGTGAAGTCCTGACCAGCGGACCGCCAGGGAATCCCCTCATTGCTACTGTTACAGCCGCACTGTATTTCACTCAGAGTACCTTTTGGTACCCTGTTAGTGACATCTGGTTCATGTGTGACTTTTTCCTCCTCCCGTAAGCAGGGCTTCAGCGCGCGCAGTCCTTCTCAGGTGTGCAGGTGTGTCTGTGGGGTCCATGGATTCACTGGAACTGCTATTTAATGGCACCAAGCACGGGTGGCTTTCAGCAGGTATCACAAACGGTCACCGCAGAGCTTGGCCTAGTGCCCTCTCCTCTGGAGGATGCGACGATGCCTCTTTCCTTACATCGTCGCCTGCAAAGTTTGTCTTCAAAATCTTTTCAGCGTTTCCAGGGTCACAGATTAAAAAACGGGATCTAAGACTGGTCTTCAATGTGAGCTTCCCTAGGAACGCCCCGTCCTGTCCTGTCTCTGCTGTGGCAGCGTCCGCGCCGGCCCACTTCCGCCTCCCCCTCCTCTCTCGAGGACCCTGTGACGAGCTGAGCCCACGCCGGTTCCAGGCCAGCAGCTCAGTGGCCGTGAGCCCTTCCAGCAGCCTTCCACTGCGGCCTTCTCCCGCAGCCTCCTCTCCAAACGGTGACCCCTTGTTGGATTTCATGCTCCTCAGTATATCTGCTATGGTTTTTAAATGTGTTTCTGCAGTGATAAGGACTATAACACTGGATGACATTAACGTATAGCTACACGTGCAGAGGTGACCTGGTGTATGCGTAAAAAGTCACTACTGGATACGAGTCAAACAGGTTTGAAAGCCGCGGCGCTGGAAAGCCCTTGGTGAGAGCATCCGGGAGCAGACGCCACCGCGACCCGACGACAGCACAAAGAGGCAAACGCCCCAGAGAGTCACCACCCTTAGAAAGAATCGATAAAATCTGCAATTCCTCTGCTAGGGAAGACCACGCACAGTGAAAACGAAGGAAAGACAACTGCGGGAGCCACCACGGCTTCATTCCAAGAGCACCGAGGCTAAAGCAAAGCCAGCTGCAGCCGCGAGTTTACAGCGTGCTTCTGTCCGTGCGGCGGGCGGCCCTGTGGTGTGGCGAGACGGCACGAGTAAAGGGGCCGGGAAGGAACGCACACACACGTCTGCACGCCACAGATTCTTCATTCCTCCCCTGTCAACAGTCAACGCTCCCGGGCCACTGTGAATAAAGCCGCGGTGGGCCTGGGGGCAGAGCGAGCTCTCTGAGACAGTGACTTTATTTCCAACACAACAGAACCGTCGTGGAGCTTAGCAATCCCCTCTCTGAACACAGAGTCGAAGGCAAAGAAAATCACTGTCCTTAAGTGCGTATTTCCTTTTCTGTGTCTTGGCTGGAACGCACGGTGTCCTGAATCGGGCTGCCGCCCAGCTGCCCAGGCGCGTCTGACTTTCCGCAGCCCCGTGGACGCCGCTCCCAGGCCCCTGCCCCTCACCACCTCCCGGAGCTCGCCCGGGCTCACCCACTGACCCAGGGAGGCCGCCCCGCTCGCGTCCTGTGACACCGGCGGTGACATTCTTCACTCCACACAGCTCTCAGCCGCGAGCACTTCACTACCGCGCCCACCCTGCCATTCTTCCCCAGGAGCTGTGAGGAAATGCACGTGGATCCCATCACCTCTAACTTCATTTAACCTCTCACATTAGTCACGTTCTCAGCTCCCCTTGACACACTTTCGTGTAGTGTTTCAATTCTCTCTTCAGTGGAGATAAATGCTATTCTGACAACTTTTAATTTTTCTGAAGTACTCTTCTATCCTTTTTTGAAATCTGACTGTTCCTCTGTTTCTTCGTTAACTTCCATTTCATTTGGATATGTTACATAGTTTTGGGTTGCATCCTCTGTTGGGTAACTTCCAATACTGCAGTCTGTGCAAGACTCACTCTGTAACTTGCAGGGTTGTTTTTTGTTTTTTTTGTTTTTCCCAAAAACTTACTCATGGAGTCATTTTTTCCTCCTCATGTCTGTAGCGGTGGTTCTACTGTGAGTTAATCTTCCTTAGAACATCATCTATACTGTAGAGCAGGTGTAAGACAGGATTTGAGCTTCTGCCAGATTCCTGAGCACTACCGCCCTGAGTCTGTCGGGCTTTCTTTTTAAAACTTTTCGTTATGATACATTTCCCATATTCTCAAACAGTGTAGCGTGTCTTATGTTCCCACCGCCTAGCTGTAACTGTTGCTCTCGTGCCATTCTTCTTTATCTGCCTCCTCTCCCAGTGTCTTCTCTGGAACACTTAAATTCATAGCTCGGACCACTTAGAATTTTCACGTGGAGGGACTCACGGGACACACACAGAGTCTGAATCCATGTCCTGACCCACACAAGGGAGAGCTCATGCCTCAGAATTCTCAGAGGAAATTTTTTCTTTTTTTTTTTTCTTTCCAGCTGGACTTGAGATGGAGTTGAGATGGAGTCAGAAGTCTATCCCGTCGGCTTGCTCTGCAGGGCACGCCTGTCACCCTGTTCTTGGGAATCCAGCGTGCTGCTTCCGTGGGGAAGGGGAGCTTCTGATCCTGCTCCGGCCTGGGCTTTCTTCAGGTCAACGGTTGAGCTCCTTAACACTAGGCTCTGGGCAGGGGGACCAACTTGTCCAGTTCATCCAGGTGTGAGGGATCCACTAAGATGAAGAGCTTTCAGAGCTAAAACCATTATTCAAACTAGGACAGCTGGTCACCCTCGCTCCAGGTCACCAGAGATTAGCAAGACCCTCTTGGGCAAGGGGTACTCCCTCCCCTCTGCATTCAAGCTGTCTGGCTATCACCAGCCTCTGACCAATTTTTTTTGCTCACAGTTCAACCAGGAATTTAAGAAAATGCATATATTTTTATATTACATTCTATGCTTTTAGGTGTGGTATCCTGTGCATGGGTTTTTGAAATCTTAATCTGAAATACTGCCAGGTAAAAGGAAGTCTCTGAAGATCTACTTTTGAAAAACTTAAGCCCACATTTTAAAATGTACAGTACGTCACACAAAAGTCTAGATTTTTGGCTTCTGGTGAAAAACGGAAAGACTTGGCTACTTGGAGCCAGCCTTCCTCCAGGATGACAAGTGGGGTGGACAGTTCTCCCCTGAGAGGACTGCGTTCTCTCCTCAGGATGCCCATCGCTCACACGGTGTACACATGTGAATGTCAAGTCCAGCCCATCCTACTCGTTGACCAGGGGCTTGTTTGAGTTTTCGACCCCTGAACAAGCCATCTAACAAAGGGATCCCTGGTCTCTGATGCCTGCAAGGTGACCAGAAAGTACTGCATCCTCATTTCCTCTCTTGGGGGTGTGTGTAACTTGACTGACAGCCGTGGACGAAGCACCGGGGATGGCGCCGCTCCATTCTAGCCGCACTGCTCAGCAACGGGCACAGCCCTTCAGGCATATGCTTCCTCCTCTGTGGAAGAGCGAGCCAGGCCTTGACGTGCAGGGCCGATGTGAAGATTAAACAAGGCAACACACAGGCCAACACTCTGGCCGATGCCCCCCATGTAGAAAGCTCTTGGTAAAGAGTGAGTGGTGGCATGGCACATGTCATCATCATCTTCAGCGTTCTCTATCACACTGGCAGATTTCTGGCTCAGGGACTGAGGCAATCTGGTGTGTGTTTTGACCTCTATTCCTTCCTTCCGATGTCATAAATCACACACACTTTCTTCTGTTTACTTTAAGTGGATCAACTCTTGGTAGGACTGATGCTGAAGGTGAAGCTCCAATACTTTGGCCACCTGACGGGAGAGCCGACTCACCGGAAAAGACCCTGATGCTGGGAAAGATGGAGGGCAGGAGGAGAGGGGGCGACAGAGCATGAGATGGTGGGATGGCATCACCAACTCAATGGACATGAATCTGAGCAAACTCCAGGAAATGGTGGAGGTCAGCTTGGTGAGCTGCAGCCCATGGGGTTGCAAAGAGTTGGACAGAAATCAGCAACTGAACACGAAGAAACTCAGGGAACTGTACAAAATGAGGTTTCTGTATAGCTATGTCTGATTTCCCAACCATATAATTCAGAGCAACAGGCCTTGGAAAACATGGAAGAGAGACAATGCTTACTTAGCACATCCACTCATCATGTGCTCAGTAGGCCCACCGCCCCACAGCGGGTGCCGCCCCCGGGCTTCCCGTCTGCCGCGCCCTGGCCGCTGAGGCTCCCGTCGGAGAGCAGCAGCCTCCCCTTGCCTAAGCATCTCCCACGTGTGCTTGCCAGTGCTCCCCAGCAGGACGGACCAGCCTCCCACGGTCTTGCTGGTGCAGTTCTGAGAGACGCACCGAGGTGAGTCAGCGACACACGGTGGGAAGCCTTCCCGAACGCCAGCTCTGCAGCATAATAAGAGACCTGAGCACCTGCATCCAGAGGTGTCTACAAGGGGCAGGACACCTTCTAGGAGAGTTCCCGGGGGCTTGGCAGCCCTGTAATAGTCCAGATGGTCCGTCCGACATGACCGCGCGGCTCTGCTCCTCGTGGCGCACCCGTCGTGAGAAAAAAGGCTGAGCACGTGGCTGGTCCCAGGCGAAGGCAGAGAAAGTGAGGAGACGTTTCTGTTTTAAAATGGTCCTCTTACATAAGCATGGGCATCACAGTGATTGGACGGCCACCTCTTGTGGTGTTGATCTTTTAAAAATATTTCCCACTGTCTATGCACTGCCTCCAGGATTAAGTTCAAACATCTAGGCTGGGGTTTCAAAGTCTCCACAATCTGGTCCCATCTTAGGAAATCCCCTCTGCCTGTAATTCACCCTCAAAACCACCCTCCACTCCGGCCAAGCGGGTCATTCGCCGATTCCCTTCCGTGTGCCCTATTCCTTCCTCCCGGGCTTGAACATGCTGCTTACTTGAGTTGAAGGACATCTCTCTCCCGTCTGCTGATGAAATCCTACGCCTTAGGAAAGTGGTTCCCAAACTCTGGGGACAGTGGAGTCACCTGGGGATGTTTACAACATACGAATGCCTGGCCCCCTCCCGAGACCGTGTGATTTGAGTCTGGAAACCACTGGTGTAAATGGCGAGCACTCTTCACCGTCAGTATCTTCTCTCTCAGTCTCATCTCTTCCTTACTGATGAACATCCAAATTTCTGCCTTCACCAAAGGGGCTCAGGATTTCCCAACCATATAATTCAGAGCAACAGGCCTTGGAAAACATGGAAGAGAGACAATGCTTACTTAGCACATCCACTCATCATGTGCTCAGTAGGCCCACCGCCCACAGCGGGTGCCGCCCGGGCTTCCCGTCTGCCGCGCCCTGGCCGCTGAGGCTCCCGTCGGAGAGCAGCAGCCTCCCCTTGCCTAAGCATCTCCCACGTGTGCTTGCCAGTGCTCCCCAGCAGGACGGACCAGCCTCCCACGGTCTTGCTGGTGCAGTTCTGAGAGACGCACCGAGGTGAGTCAGCGACACACGGTGGGAAGCCTTCCCGAACGCCAGCTCTGCAGCATAATAAGAGACCTGAGCACCTGCATCCAGAGGTGTCTACAAGGGGCAGGACACCTTCTAGGAGAGTTCCCGGGGGCTTGGCAGCCCTGTAATAGTCCAGATGGTCCGTCCGACATGACCGCGCGGCTCTGCTCCTCGTGGCGCACCCGTCGTGAGAAAAAAGGCTGAGCACGTGGCTGGTCCCAGGCGAAGGCAGAGAAAGTGAGGAGACGTTTCTGTTTTAAAATGGTCCTCTTACATAAGCATGGGCATCACAGTGATTGGACGGCCACCTCTTGTGGTGTTGATCTTTTAAAAATATTTCCCACTGTCTATGCACTGCCTCCAGGATTAAGTTCAAACATCTAGGCTGGGGTTTCAAAGTCTCCACAATCTGGTCCCATCTTAGGAAATCCCCTCTGCCTGTAATTCACCCTCAAAACCACCCTCCACTCCGGCCAAGCGGGTCATTCGCCGATTCCCTTCCGTGTGCCCTATTCCTTCCTCCCGGGCTTGAACATGCTGCTTACTTGAGTTGAAGGACATCTCTCTCCCGTCTGCTGATGAAATCCTACGCCTTAGGAAAGTGGTTCCCAAACTCTGGGGACAGTGGAGTCACCTGGGGATGTTTACAACATACGAATGCCTGGCCCCCTCCCGAGACCGTGTGATTTGAGTCTGGAAACCACTGGTGTAAATGGCGAGCACTCTTCACCGTCAGTATCTTCTCTCTCAGTCTCATCTCTTCCTTACTGATGAACATCCAAATTTCTGGCTTCACCAAAGGGGGCTCGACACCCTGCTCTGTGCACCCCCATGTACGGACAGCATGCCTCCATCTTATCTGTGATCATATTATATGAGAACTATTTGTTTTCTTCTCTGTTTCCTTATTTGCCTGGGGTTCCTAGAGTGTGGGTAGCATGTCTCATTCACCTCCGTGATCTCCGGCCTCTAACACAGGGCATGGCTGGGGAACTCAGCTCCCTGGTACAGTCTACACAGCAAATATTTCATAGGAGTAAACAAAGCCACACTTTCAAGTCTCTAGACCTACAGTTCGCTCTCTCTCCAGGGGAAAAAAAAAAAGAGGAGGGGAGTCCTAGTCTAGGATCCAGCATGCCGACAAATGGGCTTCCCAGGTGGCTCAGTGGCAAAGCATCTGCCTGCCAGTGCCGGACAAGCAGGGGCTGTTAGTTTCAATTTTTGTTCAGAAGGAGCCTCATGGCTCTGTTTTCATGAGCCTACCTTCAGAACGGGTGAGATTTATATTTCAGGCTGCCAGACACAAAGCTCCTCCTTGTCGCGGAGCAGCCACATAAATGGACGGATCAGCGCGGCCGTGACAGAAACGTCCTCAGCCAGGCAACTCCTCTACAACACCTCTGAGATGTCATTTGTAATATTTGGAAATATTATCATCCTGGAAAGTCTTCATAATCCAAATCATGTAACATCACTGCACCCTATCCCTCATCTACAGGTGCTATTATCCAAGTTCAGAGCTGGTCTCCACTGGTCAACAGAACATCATCTGTCGAGGCTGCTGTGAGGCACCTGCCTGGTGGTCCAGGGGCTGAGACCCCACGCTCCAAATGCAGGGCGTCTGGGTTCAATCCCTGGTCAGGGAACTAAATCCCACACGCCGCAACTAAGACCTAGCACAGCCAAAGAAATATCTTTGTTTAAAGTTGCTATTGAGTTTGTACTTCCCACTAACATGTGTTTTGATAATCAACAGTTCACTTTGTGTAATTAAGCCTCCATATATCAGCATGCTATTCAAAATGTGACATTTGACTCAAATGGTCTTCCACTCAAAAAGCTGTGAAAATCTGATCAACTTTCTGAGATACTTTAATTTTGTAATATGAATGTCATTCCCTGAACATTAAATTTCTAAACTCTTCCAAATTTTCTCAGTGGGGAAAATTAGCAATAGTCTTAAAATAAGACAGATGATTATCAAGGGTTTTAATTGATCGGCAGCTACAGTACTGGAAGCCCCAGTTCCCTGCGGGTTTTAATTTTAGAGAAAGGAAAATTCTAGATGCATTGTATTCCACAGAGAATCTATATGAACCCCTAAACTTTGTGAATGACCCCTGATACGTTCATAAATATGGTTGTGGCAGTCTAATTCAAGATCAAGACATTTCCCCAAGAAGTTGGTCCAGGTTAAGTGTACAATAGAGGCTGTTGGTTGTTGAGATCATGCAAAACTAAGTGTAACTGACATTAACTACATCTTTCCCAACAACTCTCCCAGCTTATTTCCCTGCTGTCCTCTTACATGACAGTGAAAATTTGTTTGTGTTCCTGTCAAAGAGGTGACTTGGTGGGCGCAAGCAGCAGCCTGAGATTGCTACATGTTCTCTAATATTCACTGTCTTTTCATCCAGAGTTACAAGAAGCTCCATTCATTTTCAATTTTTTTTCTGGACCTGTGGCCTCCTGCCTGGATTAATGTTTCTTATTCTATGTGACTAAGTACCAGCCGATGGAGTGTTACCCAAAGGATGGGTCAAGTGATGGGAAGTATTCTTAAAGGGATGAATCACATCCTTCTTCATCCTTTCTTCCTTCCTGCGGGTTGGAATAGACATAAAGGATGGCTTTGAAGAGTCATCTTGAACCAGTAAGTGACCTTGGGAATGGGACCCATATGACTCTCCTATTAGCCTGAACCACCTCCCTGTAGCCTGTCATGTGTGACAGCAAGAAATTTATGCTCCTATTTAAATGCATCACTGTAATTTGACTTTCCTTCCCTCCCATTGTGAACCTAATCCTGCTGGTACTACTAATTTGGGAAATCTGGTCTTGAATTTTAAAATAATTGCGATCTAGCTATTCCAGTCTTCTTGCCTGGAAAATTCCATGGATGGAGAGGAGAGGCCTGGTAAGCTACAGCCTATGGCACCTCAAATATGCATGTATAGAGCTTCCCTGATGGCTCAGTGGGGAGAAATCTGCCTGCAGTGAGGGAGACTCGGTTCCGTGCCTGGGTCGGAAGATCCCCTGGAGAGGGCAGCCCCCTGCAGTCTTCTTGCCTGGAGAATTCCATGGATGGAGGAACCTGGGGGGCTACAGTCCAGGGGGCACACACAGTCGGCAGCAGCTACTTCAAGCTCTACAATCCATGTACGGACAGCCACTGCTGACCACACTGTGTGTGTGTGTGTGAGCATGTGTGCCCACCTGCACAGTCGTGCCCAACTCTCTGTGGCTCCGTGGACTGTCCATAGGATTTTTCAGGCAAGAATACTGGAATGCGTTGCCATTTCCTCCTCCAGGGTGCCTTCCTGGCACAGGAGTCGAACCTGCGTCTCTTGCATCTCCTGCACCGGTGGGTGGGCTCTTTACCGCTGTGCCGCCTGGGCAGCCCCTGACCACATGCACCGGGGCTTTAATACAACCAAGCATGGCACAGAGTCTGGAGCCCTTCCATTCAGACGAGATAAACACCTAGGTCCTGGGTCTTGCTCTCCATGCAACCGAGGTACCTGATTCCAGAGTCCGTGCGGCCCCCGTCTCCGTGGGAGGGAACCCACGGCTAGAGACGCACACCCCAGGCTGGGGGATTAATGTTTCTTATTCTATGTGACTAAGAAAATGGAGTGTTACCCAAAGGATGGGTCAAGTGATGGGAAGTATTCTTAAAGGGATGAATCACATCCTTCTTCATCCTTTCTTCCTTCCTGCGGGTTGGAATAGACATAAAGGATGGCTTTGAAGAGTCATCTTGAACCAGTAAGTGACCTTGGGAATGGGACCCATATGACTCTCCTATTAGCCTGAACCACCTCCCTGTAGCCTGTCATGTGTGACAGCAAGAAATTTATGCTCCTATTTAAATGCATCACTGTAATTTGACTTTCCTTCCCTCCCATTGTGAACCTAATCCTGCTGGTACTACTAATTTGGGAAATCTGGTCTTGAATTTTAAAATAATTGCGATCTAGCTATTCCAGTCTTCTTGCCTGGAAAATTCCATGGATGGAGAGGAGAGGCCTGGTAAGCTACAGCCTATGGCACCTCAAATATGCATGTATAGAGCTTCCTGATGGCTCAGTGGGGAGAAATCTGCCTGCAGTGAGGGAGACTCGGTTCCGTGCCTGGGTCGGAAGATCCCCTGGAGAGGGCAGCCCCCTGCAGTCTTCTTGCCTGGAGAATTCCATGGATGGAGGAACCTGGGGGGCTACAGTCCAGGGGGCACACACAGTCGGCAGCAGCTACTTCAAGCTCTACAATCCATGTACGGACAGCCACTGCTGACCACACTGTGTGTGTGTGTGTGAGCATGTGTGCCCACCTGCACAGTCGTGCCCAACTCTCTGTGGCTCCGTGGACTGTCCATAGGATTTTTCAGGCAAGAATACTGGAATGCGTTGCCATTTCCTCCTCCAGGGTGCCTTCCTGGCACAGGAGTCGAACCTGCGTCTCTTGCATCTCCTGCACCGGTGGGTGGGCTCTTTACCGCTGTGCCGCCTGGGCAGCCCCTGACCACATGCACCGGGGCTTTAATACAACCAAGCATGGCACAGAGTCTGGAGCCCCTTCCATTCAGACGAGATAAACACCTAGGTCCTGGGTCTTGCTCTCCATGCAACCGAGGTACCTGATTCCAGAGTCCGTGCGGCCCCCCGTCTCGTGAGGAACCACGGCTAGAGACGCACCGACCCCAGGCCAGGCCTCCTCTCCTCCGCTCGGTCACACAGCCGCTGCCCTGGCTGACCTCTGCCGCAGTCTGTGGACAGCTTCCTTGGCAGCGATGAACAGGACTCCTACACCTTCTGCTCAAGCAGGCTCATCCTTCATGGGCTAGATAAGCACCTCACGGCTGGGCGGCAGGCACACCAAAAGCTCTGTGTGTCACAGAGGCAAAAACGGCCACTGCACCGGGAGGTCCAAACCTTCCCTATTTTGCTCAGCACGGCCTTGTCTCACCTCTTCGCCCCAGGCAGGCCGCTGCTCAAAGCAGGGTTTCCCAGGACAGAAGAGCTCACGTCCTCTCTGGGCTGCGTCTCGTCCTTCTCACCATCTGAGTCTGGCTAATCCTGTCCTTTCTTCTCCACCCTGCGATTTGTTCAAACCAGTGATGTGAGTGCCTCAAAGGCTGCCTTCCAAGAGTTCCTCTTAACTAGAGGCAGATTTTTTCCTGAGTCCTTGTTGGAATGTGACGGGAGAGCCCTCGGAGACAACGCCGGAGTCAGGCAGGGGAGCACCAGGCTCTTCACAGAGCTCAGCAGAGAACACTCAGCCTTCGAGACCCTCAGGACTAGACCACGTCTCTTGTCACATTCTCCTCTGGTCTCTGGTGGCAGAAGCCAGAAGGGGTCCTTCTGAAGAGACGAGGCGCATACACAGCAGATAGAGGGGAGTAAACAAATGTCACTCCACCATTAGGCACGGGACATCTGCCACTGGGCTACTGGGTAGATCGCGCTTTGTAACTCTGCAACAGGGAAGAACAAACCCGACTCCATACGAGATCTGTTCATTTTCTTGTGCTTAGTCACCCTGGCCCTGCACCCTTTTAAAATAACGTTGCCTCTACCCTGAAATACACAGGAGAGCCTGCTGTCAGGACTCTGACTTTAGAGAGTCCACTCATAGAGAGAAAAGTTGAAAACAGTGAATGACATTTGTGCTGTTGTTGTTGGGGGTCTAACAGGAATATCATGACCTGTATGGACAGCGGCAAGAACAGAGGATCCCGACACCAGCAAGTCAGCAAGGACTAACCGCACCCCTCCCTCTCACGGCCTGAGCACTGCTGAGGCCCACCAGGCAGTCAGGGGTCTTACTAGGCGTGGGAAACTCATCTCCTCGCATGGCTCTGCAATAAACCTTTCTCTGTTCCGAACTCTGATGCTTTGCCTTGTTTGGCTTCACTGTGTGCTGAGCACACAAACTTCCATTCCATAACAACTCTTTTTAAGGATTTGGGGAAATACCATGAATTCTTAACTTCACAAGAGTCTATCTTGCCTCCTTGTTTTCTTAGCTATCATTTAATTCTGCCTGACTTCTTCCTCAAAAGACATCTCTTCCTCTTTAAAGGAATTTCCAAATCCCCTGCCTCCTCTTTGGAGATTATTTTTGATGTTATCATTGGCTGATGCTTTTAATATGAGGTAATGTTATTTGAATTCTTATTGATCATTTAATCCTATTAGATAATTAGCATAATAGACTGGGTGAATCCATTACAGTTAAATAGTAAGAAAGAACAATGGTGGTTATGATCATGTTAATACTTCTATTAGGCTAGTCTAGTCATTTGCTTGTTGCTTATTAACATTAAAGTCTGATATTTATTAGGGCAATTTTAAAGAAAGTTGTATTATTTAATTCGTGAATCTTGAATTTCAGTACAGAACAAGTTAACAAGGTCTTGTAATCACCTCATAACATTTTGATTAAACCAACACGATTATCCTTAACCACAGAAATACAAACATTATTTGTCAATGATATTAGCAGCTGTTTGGTTATAACACCATATTTAGATCTGTTCAGTTGCTGAACAAACTGGACATATTCTATAGTGATAAATATTGGGAAGATAAGTGATAATACTTAGCCTAGACAAAATGAAGAACATTGGGATTTTCATTATGCTAAATTATTTTTTAAGTCATTTTTGTACAATAAAGACAAACAACCACTTCATTTGTTGGGTCTCACTCGGCCCTGAAATGGATGAACTTTTATAAAGGCCTGTGGCACCATTACTGAATGGCCAACTCAAGGAACGTTTCCACCCCTATTCTCTCTGCTACCTCACGCGACAGGGGTTGGAAAGCAACACACTGCCTTCCCCAGAGTTCCATGCCCCTAAGACTGGCTTTATGATCTAGTTCTCACTGGTGCCATGTAATGTTGAGACCATGGTGGGGGGAAGGCTGAAGAATTTTCACTTTTTCCTTATCCGTTGTCTCCTGAGTACAGCTGAGATGCCCAGCGTGGCAGGAATCAGCCTGTGGCCAGAAGTGAGAAGCCCGAGAGCAGCAGCCGCCCGAGGCTCCGGACGGCACTGCTGAGCCGTGGCGCTCTTTCAGGCTTCCTTCCTCCAGACGTCTGGTTACGCAGGATGACTCAGTGGCCTTATTACTTAAGTCACGGCTATCCGGGTCTGCTGTTGCCACTTGCTGCCAATAGCAGCTTGTTCAGATGGATCTCTACCAGTGTGAGGAGATGAGGCTACAGTCACGTGAAGACAACGTCCACTCTCTGTCAGAAGCAGAGTCCAAATTCACTCCACAAGAGTAATCCAAACCGGCACTTTCCAGAGCTCTGGGTGATGATGGACATGTTCATATAAGCTGTCAAGAATATGTGGCCACTGAGCACCTGACAGGTGGCTAGCGCAATGGAACAACTCAGCTGAGGAGGGGAGCGCGTAGAATCCGAAACAAGCACCTGTGACCACCAGCTGTCGTGTCCAACAGGACAGAGCTACGGGACTGCTGGTCTGTGAAGCACGTCCAGATCACTACGGTTCTCTTGGACAACACGCGGCCTCTGGCCTCACAGCTGTTCCTGTGCAAGCCCGAGAACACTCAGTCACGGAAAACGGCCACTCAGTGGGCCTTCATAGGGGGCCGCTGCTAAGGGTGGTTGAACAGCGTCTGACCTGCACATCGGCTGACCATACAGAGCTGCGACTAAGTAAGCACTGTACACTGACAATGGCATTAAAGGTTACCTTTCTGGAGCAATAATCTCACTCAGTTAAAATTTTGTATTCCAAATTTTGACAGAAAACAGTAACAATGGTGTGTCAATTTCACTAGCCTGTGGGGCTGTGGTAACTCTCTGAGATAAACAATAAACTGCAGTGGGGAGAACATAGCTGGATAATCTAGACATCCAGACGCAAGGTGGTGAGATACTGAGAGTTGTCAATTAACGGAGATCCGGGTAAACAGCAGGAGCACTGACTGCCGATGAGATCAGAAACCAGACATCTGTAAGGCTGTCCTGCCCGCGAGTATAGACAGGATCCACTACTGCCTACTAGAGCCAAATGTGATTTGAAAAAATGATTCTCTGTATGACAGAAATAGAAATAGAGAAAAACAACAGAACAGGAAAGGAGAGAGATCTCTCTCAGAAAACTGGACACACCAAGGGAACATTTCACACAAAGACAGGCACAATAAAGGACAAAAATGGCAAGGGCTCAAGAGAAACAGAAGAGATGAAAAGGTGGCAAGGGTACACAGAAGAACCGCACAAAGTTCTTAATGACCCAGGTGACCAGGAGCGTGTGGGTCACTCACCCAGAGCCAGACAGCCTGCAGTGCGAAGCCAGCGCGGCCTTAGGAAGCACCGCTCCCAACAAGCTGGGGGAAGGGATCGAATTCCAGCTCAACGACTGAGATCCTAGAAGATGACTCTGTCAGCAAGCTGCCCTCATTATGGCCGCAGACTTGGGAAACTGAGCAGTGGCCACAGGACGGGAAAAGGACAGTTCTTATTCCAGTCCCAAAGAAAGGTAATGCCAAAGAACGGTCGCCTTACCACACAATTTCATCCATTTCCCACGCCTGCAAGATTTCCTCAAAATACTTCAAGCTAGGCTTTGGCAGTATGCGAACTGAGAACTTCCAGGTGTACAAGCCGAATTTAGAAAAGGCAGAGGTCAAACTGGACGGCTGGACGGCGTCACTGACTCAATGGATGTGAGTTTGAGCAAACTCTGAGAGACAGTGAAGGACACGGACGCCCGCTGCGCCGCTGTGCATGGGGTCGCAGAGACGGGGACACAGCCTGGCGACTGAACAACAACATGCCGTAAAACTCTGTTTACCACTGAGACATTAGCATGCTTACATGCACAGCTATTTCTAGAGCCCAAAGATCAACTAATTTTGCAAATGCCCTAGGTGGCCCAAAGCTATTAAAGTTGCCATGTCTCCCATTTCCTGGTAAGGATCGTGGTCGCACACAGCTACTCGATTACCTAGAGTAGGTAGCTAAATCCTTCTTTGTTAGAAACCCACGTCCCTTCAATGTAGGTCCATGCAAAATCTTAGCACAGAGCTGAGAAGCCAAATGTCTCTAAGACAGGACTACTTACAATCAGAGTTCTAACAGGAATGATGCAGAAAACAAGTTGGAGATTTTGGCGAACTGCAAATACTTAATCTAGGTGGTTCGGTGGCAAAGAATCTGCCTGCCAATGCAGGTGATGCAGGATCAATCCCTGGGCTGGGAAAACCTGCTAAGAGGAGGAAAGGAAACCCAGAGCAGTGTTCTTGCCTGGAAAATCTCACGGACAGAGGGGCCTGGCGGCCTACAGTCCATAGGGTCGCAAAAGAGTCAGATACGATTTAGCAACTAGACAACACTATACTTAATCTATTTAGTTCTCTGTGTAAAACACAGTCAATTAAAAATATTCACTATAAGAAAGTTACCATTCCACATTTCTAACCAGTAGTAGTGCTTTCTGAGACAATTACAGAAACTGAATCAATTCAAAGTTGATTCTCTACTCAGAGAGAAATTACACTCAGTATTACTTTCACTTCACACTGACTAGGACTCACTTCAGTTTGCATCACATTCCCTTCTAAACAGCTACGTTTTCTTCATGGGTCCTGCTTTGACCCAAAGAACGGTCGCCTTACCACACAATTTCATCCATTTCCCACGCCTGCAAGATTTCCTCAAAATACTTCAAGCTAGGCTTTGGCAGTATGCGAACTGAGAACTTCCAGGTGTACAAGCCGAATTTAGAAAAGGCAGAGGTCAAACTGGACGGCTGGACGGCGTCACTGACTCAATGGATGTGAGTTTGAGCAAACTCTGAGAGACAGTGAAGGACACGGACGCCCGCTGCGCCGCTGTGCATGGGGTCGCAGAGACGGGGACACAGCCTGGCGACTGAACAACAACATGCCGTAAAACTCTGTTTACCACTGAGACATTAGCATGCTTACATGCACAGCTATTTCTAGAGCCCAAAGATCAACTAATTTTGCAAATGCCCTAGGTGGCCCAAAGCTATTAAAGTTGCCATGTCTCCCATTTCCTGGTAAGGATCGTGGTCGCACACAGCTACTCGATTACCTAGAGTAGGTAGCTAAATCCTTCTTTGTTAGAAACCCACGTCCCTTCAATGTAGGTCCATGCAAAATCTTAGCACAGAGCTGAGAAGCCAAATGTCTCTAAGACAGGACTACTTACAATCAGAGTTCTAACAGGAATGATGCAGAAAACAAGTTGGAGATTTTGGCGAACTGCAAATACTTAATCTAGGTGGTTCGGTGGCAAAGAATCTGCCTGCCAATGCAGGTGATGCAGGATCAATCCCTGGGCTGGGAAAACCTGCTAAGAGGAGGAAAGGAAACCCAGAGCAGTGTTCTTGCCTGGAAAATCTCACGGACAGAGGGGCCTGGCGGCCTACAGTCCATAGGGTCGCAAAAGAGTCAGATACGATTTAGCAACTAGACAACACTATACTTAATCTATTTAGTTCTCTGTGTAAAACACAGTCAATTAAAAATATTCACTATAAGAAAGTTACCATTCCACATTTCTAACCAGTAGTAGTGCTTTCTGAGACAATTACAGAAACTGAATCAATTCAAAGTTGATTCTCTACTCAGAGAGAAATTACACTCAGTATTACTTTCACTTCACACTGACTAGGACTCACTTCAGTTTGCATCACATTCCCTTCTAAACAGCTACGTTTTCTTCATGGGTCCTGCTTTGACCCATTTATTTTATAGTA
The DNA here is from genome assembly GCA_022376925.1 of Tragulus kanchil. NCBI lineage: Eukaryota > Metazoa > Chordata > Mammalia > Artiodactyla > Tragulidae > Tragulus > Tragulus kanchil. The sequence continues at coordinate 125,843,510 of JAIOJX010000026.1, forward strand.
GTTTCCAATGTCTAAGAAGATAAAGATAACCACTTATCAGAAGTTAAGAGCCTGTCCTGGTAGAAGCGGGGAACATACTGGGTTACAGGGACACACGTAGAAAATCTCAGTTGAAGATGTACGGAATCATGAATTTTTACCTATGGCATGGCTCTGAAATGCAGAATCTGCAACTGTATCTTCTTCATCCTCTTGCAGGTGTTCGTCGGCCTCTTTTATCTGCAGAAATAAGGAAATACTGTGAGTTTGTATGCGTTACATTGATTTTGTAATCCTCAGGCTATTAGTCCTTCTGTAACAAACACGTGGGTGTATGTGTGTCTTAGTGCGTGTGTGCATACACACATATATTTTCCAACTGGGATATCCAGAGAAATACCAGACTGAACTTGAGCAAGAATCTAATAACGTCACCGTATTTCACAAGGGAGAATTCTGATATCCAGCAGCTTCCTTTAAAGACACCATACGTGCCGAAAACCCAGGCCCTGCTTCCAGGCCGGCACCAGCAGCGCCACACCAGCCAGTGCTCAGCCGTGCCACACCAGGAGCTGCCGAAGCTCCGCACACCTGTGCGCTCCTCGCCCTCGTAACGCGGGGTGGGGAGTCCCACTCTCAGCTCCATCCTGGAGACCAGGGTCCTGAAGAAACGGAAAACATAAGCAGCTGTCCAAGCGGTGGAGCCAGGATCCAAGCACAGCAAACGCGGTTTCAGGTTCGTGTTTATTTGGTGGAGCGCTGTGATTCTCACATCCCCACTGGACCGCGTCTGGGCAGGCTTGGCTGCAAGGTCAGGACAGCGGTGACCTTGGCAGGGCGGCCCCGGGGAGCTCCTTGAACAGTGCGTTCCAGCCCCAGTGACGGTAACGTGGACTGTGCGGTGACCGCCGTCGGGTGCGCTCGAGGCTGCCGTGGGTCTGTCTGGGGCTCAGGCTGAATGCCGAGCCACCACTGTCTTATATTTCACGGGTGCAGCTACGTCAGTTTTTAGGACTCACTTCAGTTTGCATCACATTCCCTTCTAAACAGCTACGTTTTCTTCATGGGTCCTGCTTTGACCCATTTATTTTATAGTAGTTTCCAATGTCTAAGAAGATAAAGATAACCACTTATCAGAAGTTAAGAGCCTGTCCTGGTAGAAGCGGGGAACATACTGGGTTACAGGGACACACGTAGAAAATCTCAGTTGAAGATGTACGGAATCATGAATTTTTACCTATGGCATGGCTCTGAAATGCAGAATCTGCAACTGTATCTTCTTCATCCTCTTGCAGGTGTTCGTCGGCCTCTTTTATCTGCAGAAATAAGGAAATACTGTGAGTTTGTATGCGTTACATTGATTTTGTAATCCTCAGGCTATTAGTCCTTCTGTAACAAACACGTGGGTGTATGTGTGTCTTAGTGCGTGTGTGCATACACACATATATTTTCCAACTGGGATATCCAGAGAAATACCAGACTGAACTTGAGCAAGAATCTAATAACGTCACCGTATTTCACAAGGGAGAATTCTGATATCCAGCAGCTTCCTTTAAAGACACCATACGTGCCGAAAACCCAGGCCCTGCTTCCAGGCCGGCACCAGCAGCGCCACACCAGCCAGTGCTCAGCCGTGCCACACCAGGAGCTGCCGAAGCTCCGCACACCTGTGCGCTCCTCGCCCTCGTAACGCGGGGTGGGGAGTCCCACTCTCAGCTCCATCCTGGAGACCAGGGTCCTGAAGAAACGGAAAACATAAGCAGCTGTCCAAGCGGTGGAGCCAGGATCCAAGCACAGCAAACGCGGTTTCAGGTTCGTGTTTATTTGGTGGAGCGCTGTGATTCTCACATCCCCACTGGACCGCGTCTGGGCAGGCTTGGCTGCAAGGTCAGGACAGCGGTGACCTTGGCAGGGCGGCCCCGGGGAGCTCCTTGAACAGTGCGTTCCAGCCCCAGTGACGGTAACGTGGACTGTGCGGTGACCGCCGTCGGGTGCGCTCGAGGCTGCCGTGGGTCTGTCTGGGGCTCAGGCTGAATGCCGAGCCACCACTGTCTTATATTTACAACACAGAAAGTCACATATTTGTAAACGGATCTTGAGCTAGCCTTAGCTTTCTACTTCTTCCCTCGTGATTTTCATAATTATTGGAATAAAACCGATGGTTCACATTTCATGACTGTGGTTCTGATACCAGAAGTAGCTGGTGCCTGATGTGTACACACTGACGGCTAGAGGATGGCACACGCAGGGGCACGTCAGGGGCTACTGGCCTCTCACAGGGAGAGCATGCTAAGCGCTGAGCATCCAGAGGCCCTGCTTCGCCCCCTCCTCCCCACCCGCCATGGCTGCTGGCGCTGCCTTCTTGGCTGGCACGTCCAGGGGAGGGGGCTCGGGGAGGGAAAGGCGCCCCCTCCACCAGCTCTGTGTCTGGTATTCATGCACGGCAGAGAGCAGCAGCTCGTGAGCATCGTCAAGACCCCGTGTTACTGGTCGCCTTCCAGCGATCGCCTCGCCCGGGGACCTCCTGGGACACGGCTGTCAGGAAACCCAGGAGGAAGGAGACCCGCACCCGCCTCTTCCATCAAGAATTCAACAGGAAGTCTCTGCCCTCATTTATAGGAACATCCAGAACGTCTATGGATATTTTCAGCCCCTTCCAACCCTTATGACAGGATGCTCCACATTCTCCCACACCTGTTATGTAAAAGAGCATTTCCTTTGGGTTTTTCTAAATCAACCAATTTTAAACTTGAATGAGGTGCTGTGAGGTGGGTGAATCATCTCCATCAGTCTATGAAGCTCTGAACAAGAGTCCAATAATCAGAGCAAGGCACTCATCTTGGAGATGAAGGAAAAGTTGCTCAGAGAGGGCTGGGATCTCTTGAAGGCTATAAAAGGCTGTCAGTTTGAAGCCTGGGCACACTCAACCTTTATTCACTGCTGCAATTTAATTTTTCAGTGTGTCACATGATCACACACATCCTTTCCAGACCTTCCCAAGACTGACTGTGTCTTTCTTAGTGTCTGGCAATTAGACAGGTAGGCAGTACTCCAGGTATGCATATTTTCATTTAACAGTAGCAAAACGTTTACTCTGCGTGTGTGTGTCACAGAGTGCCCTGTTTCTCTTCCCCGAGTCTTCTGTGGAACTTCACCACCACCTCTGTTCAAGTATCATATTTAAGATGGAAAATAAAAACCACCTTCAGGTCCTGCCTGTTGGCTCCCTGTCAGAAGGCTCCTACGGCATTAGGGCCTTCACGGCCGACGCTACCCACGGCCTCTCGGGTGTCTATCAGAGGGACTGGCGTGCAGACAGGCGCCTGCGACTTCAGCTCCTCCGGGCTCACGATCCATGAGGAGCAGATGACCCGTGAGGGGAAATTCTGGACTGGGAGGGGATGGATGAAGAATCAACAAAGGAATGGAAAACAGGGTAGTGCCTTAGAATGGCACACTTGTCAGCTCTAATTATCCATACAAATAGATTTCAATGCAAAATGGTGAGTAATTAAAAAAATCCATTTGCCTATGGAAATGAGGGGCATAATTTATTTTGGCAGCAGATTCCCCTTGCTAATTATATTTTTTATGGGCTGAAATTAAAATTAATTTTCGCTCTGGATCTCACGGGGCTGGACGTTGGCAAAAGGTGGTGGAACTTCCTGGGACGAGCAGCTGCCCGCTTACGATGAAGAGTTCACCAGCGGGGCCGCGCCCCTCGCAGACGGCCGGTCCCAGAGCCACGAGGCCCGGGATTGACGCGGCCACGGCTCCAGCAGGATCAGACGCGAGCCAGCGTCAGCGAGAAGCAGCGACGCAGCCGAGCCGCGCAGGCAGTGCGGTCTGCGTCCTTCCGGCCGCACCGTGGAGCGCGCAGGACCCTCGTCTCCCAGCGAGGGGCAGAACTCGTGTCCCGGCAGTGACGTGCCAAGGCTTAGCCACGGGGCCGTCGGGGGAGTCCCACGTGTGAGCTATTCAGGGTTCCCGTCGGCCGTGGGCACTCTGGCACCTTCTAGAGGTGCACCTCCAGATCCTGCCCAGCTTTCGAGCTCGGCAGCTGCACATGATCACACACATCCTTTCCAGACCTTCCCAAGACTGACTGTGTCTTTCTTAGTGTCTGGCAATTAGACAGGTAGGCAGTACTCCAGGTATGCATATTTTCATTTAACAGTAGCAAAACGTTTACTCTGCGTGTGTGTGTCACAGAGTGCCCTGTTTCTCTTCCCCGAGTCTTCTGTGGAACTTCACCACCACCTCTGTTCAAGTATCATATTTAAGATGGAAAATAAAAACCACCTTCAGGTCCTGCCTGTTGGCTCCCTGTCAGAAGGCTCCTACGGCATTAGGGCCTTCACGGCCGACGCTACCCACGGCCTCTCGGGTGTCTATCAGAGGGACTGGCGTGCAGACAGGCGCCTGCGACTTCAGCTCCTCCGGGCTCACGATCCATGAGGAGCAGATGACCCGTGAGGGGAAATTCTGGACTGGGAGGGGATGGATGAAGAATCAACAAAGGAATGGAAAACAGGGTAGTGCCTTAGAATGGCACACTTGTCAGCTCTAATTATCCATACAAATAGATTTCAATGCAAAATGGTGAGTAATTAAAAAAATCCATTTGCCTATGGAAATGAGGGGCATAATTTATTTTGGCAGCAGATTCCCCTTGCTAATTATATTTTTTATGGGCTGAAATTAAAATTAATTTTCGCTCTGGATCTCACGGGGCTGGACGTTGGCAAAAGGTGGTGGAACTTCCTGGGACGAGCAGCTGCCCGCTTACGATGAAGAGTTCACCAGCGGGGCCGCGCCCCTCGCAGACGGCCGGTCCCAGAGCCACGAGGCCCGGGATTGACGCGGCCACGGCTCCAGCAGGATCAGACGCGAGCCAGCGTCAGCGAGAAGCAGCGACGCAGCCGAGCCGCGCAGGCAGTGCGGTCTGCGTCCTTCCGGCCGCACCGTGGAGCGCGCAGGACCCTCGTCTCCCAGCGAGGGGCAGAACTCGTGTCCCGGCAGTGACGTGCCAAGGCTTAGCCACGGGGCCGTCGGGGGAGTCCCACGTGTGAGCTATTCAGGGTTCCCGTCGGCCGTGGGCACTCTGGCACCTTCTAGAGGTGCACCTCCAGATCCTGCCCAGCTTTCGAGCTCGGCAGCTGCAGTCAAGAGCTGCCCTGAACACCTGCCTCCAGCAGGTCCCCGCTCCGTGCCGCTGTGCCGGTTACGTCCTGTCGGCCCCTCGCACTAGCAGGGGCGGGAAGAATGTGCCACGAAGGGCCCAGGAGGCCACGGAGACCACGAGTGCTGCTGACCAGCACCTCCACCCACAGCACAGACCCAGCACGGGGCCACCCTGAATCTGGAATTCTGCGCATTTTTCTGCTCTGAATCATCCTAACATGAACTGCTTCCTGAGAAAACAACATTTTGATGTGAAAGCTCATTGAAAAGGACAAGAACATAATGGGCCTCAATGAGACGAGAGGAGTGTGCTCTGGGGGGAAAGCTTCTGGAAGGCGGCACCTTGAGAAAAGCCAGTCGTTTAGGAAGCTCTAAGGAGGGCAGAACAGGCGTCCTTGTCGGCATCCAGACAGCATTTAGAACAGAACTGCCCAATTCAAGATGCTGAAATTATAAAAATGCTGCAAAACTTAGGAAGATGATGACCATTTGTGTAATTACTATACTATTTTATGCTACTTCATCACCACACTTTAATGAGATTGAACTTGATACTTTATTAGTGGCATACGTGATTTTTTCAGCCTATGTGACACTGGGTGAAGAGAAAACTCCTAATTTAAATTAAAATACACATATTAAAATGGCCTTCTCTTTCCAGGTTACGATCTCGTTAATTTTGTTAGCGATTTTTATTTTGTCCAGGGACAGTGAAATAGAAGCTGTTCCTTGGAGACTTCTCATTTCAGAAAATTATCTAAACCCACAGAAAGGAAGGCCTTACAACCCACAGAAAGGAAAGTGAATTTCTTTCTGACTTATTTACTTAATACTGATGCAATCTTTTCTGGGGATGCCTTTTTCCCCTCTTATAATGATTTTGTATAATTTAAAAAAAAGTACAAAGTAATATGGCCCTTGTCTAAATTACACAAAAATCAGAGCTAAGTGGCTTGTAAATCATGGCATAAATGGGGACATAAGACTTTAATTAAGGCTCTGAAAAGAGAAAAAGATTTAATTCAGTAAAGTGTTAATGGGATTTTTACACATATTTTCGAAAGCATCTAGCAATCTGGAAAATGGATATGCAGTCACTAGTGAATTCAGTGGAGGTGTACTACATACATGGACTTGTTATATGTAGGGAAATAATTTTTCCATTATGTCACCATGGATGAAAACAAGGCTCCCAGGTGCAACAGTGGTAAGAATCCTGCCTGCCAAGGCAGGAGACGCAAGAGAACGAGTTCAGTATTCAGGTCGGGAAGATCCCCGGAGGAGGAAACGGCACCCACTCCAGCATTCTCGCCTGGAGAATCCCACAGCCAGAGGAGCCTGGCAGGCCACAGTCCCGGGGTCGCAAAGACTCAGACACGGCTGAACAGCTACCCCTGGATGGACTATGTACTCTTCGGTGGTTAGGGAATCTTTGTTCTTCTCAGAGAACACCAAGAGCATTTCTTAAAATTCCTTCAACTCTAGATTTTATAAGGTTCATGGGTACTTACATCAGGGTGCTATGGTATTAGAATGGATCTTACTTTGCATCTAATTTCCACTCTATATAGGCTGATAACAGATAATGAATAGGGTTTCACAGCTATTCTTTTAGTAGTCCCAAAGGGATTACAGCCACAGTCCTTTCTGCAATTAGTATAATTCACTTTTTGTGACATTTTGTGGCATACGTGATTTTCAGCCTATGTGACACTGGGTGAAGAGAAAACTCCTAATTTAAATTAAAATACACATATTAAAATGGCCTTCTCTTTCCAGGTTACGATCTCGTTAATTTTGTTAGCGATTTTTATTTTGTCCAGGGACAGTGAAATAGAAGCTGTTCCTTGGAGACTTCTCATTTCAGAAAATTATCTAAACCCACAGAAAGGAAGGCCTTACAACCCACAGAAAGGAAAGTGAATTTCTTTCTGACTTATTTACTTAATACTGATGCAATCTTTTCTGGGGATGCCTTTTTCCCCTCTTATAATGATTTTGTATAATTTAAAAAAAAGTACAAAGTAATATGGCCCTTGTCTAAATTACACAAAAATCAGAGCTAAGTGGCTTGTAAATCATGGCATAAATGGGGACATAAGACTTTAATTAAGGCTCTGAAAAGAGAAAAAGATTTAATTCAGTAAAGTGTTAATGGGATTTTTACACATATTTTCGAAAGCATCTAGCAATCTGGAAAATGGATATGCAGTCACTAGTGAATTCAGTGGAGGTGTACTACATACATGGACTTGTTATATGTAGGGAAATAATTTTTCCATTATGTCACCATGGATGAAAACAAGGCTCCCAGGTGCAACAGTGGTAAGAATCCTGCCTGCCAAGGCAGGAGACGCAAGAGAACGAGTTCAGTATTCAGGTCGGGAAGATCCCCGGAGGAGGAAACGGCACCCACTCCAGCATTCTCGCCTGGAGAATCCCACAGCCAGAGGAGCCTGGCAGGCCACAGTCCCGGGGTCGCAAAGACTCAGACACGGCTGAACAGCTACCCCTGGATGGACTATGTACTCTTCGGGTGGTTAGGGAATCTTTGTTCTTCTCAGAGAACACCAAGAGCATTTCTTAAAATTCCCTTCAACTCTAGATTTTATAAGGTTCATGGGTACTTACATCAGGGTGCTATGGTATTAGAATGGATCTTACTTTGCATCTAATTTCCACTCTATATAGGCTGATAACAGATAATGAATAGGGTTTCACAGCTATTCTTTTAGTAGTCCCAAAGGGGATTACAGCCACAGTCCTTTCTGCAATTAGTAATTTTAGTTCAATCCATAGTGCTGACTATAGAGATGGAAAAATTTGCATTTTACATCTGAAAAGATAGCTAGCTGGTCAACTACCTAGACTAGCAACATTTCTCTATATGGAAACGTTCCCAGCACGTCTAATCTCTTCTTGCAGCTAACTAGAAAATTAGCCTATGAGATCCAGGTTCAGTCCCTGGGTCGGGAAGATTCCCTCGGAGGAGGGTATGGCAATCCACTCCAGTCTTCTTGCCTGGGAAATCCCACGGACAGAGGAGCCTGGCGGCCCACAGTCCACGGGGTGGCAAAGAGTCGGACACGACTAAGCAACTGCCACTTGACAGATGATGTGCCCTTAGGGTGGCTAGGGAATCTCTGTTCTACTCAGAGAACAGTAAGAGCATTTCCTGCAGATATTCTGGAAGGACCAAAGGAAACTTATTACTACATTGTAAAAGACTGGAAATGAGAAAAGAAAAGCCAGCCAAATTACTTTGGCATGAGAAAGTAATAAGAAAGTAAATGAAATTATAAAAGCTGAACACTTTGGTGTCCTTACATAGTGAAAACATCCCCCAGGCTGAGAGAGCCATCGGAAGTGGGGCAGAGTGGGTAACCCGGGCTCTGCCATGTTATCAAAGTTACAGATCAGCGGGGCTGACTTTCCGGCATACTGCACACTTCCACACGCGCGTTCCCCCTCTTCCTTTCAGACACACCACAAGGACAGCCTTACACACATTTATAATCGATCATTTTATAATGCAAGAGACACCTGCCGCTTCAAGAAGGGGTGGTGCCATGGAGGCCAAGAGCAAGAATGCGGGAAAGGAAAAAAGTTTGCAAAGAACATAGTCTGCATACGATTTCAGAGAGTTTGAAAAAAAAGACCCTTGTGTCTCTTTATAGAGTCAAGAGCTCTTTGGGAAAAAAGGTTAAGTGTACCTTTGTCTCAAATTAAAGCGAAACTCTAAGCAACTCTATTGTTTAATTATTATTAACTAATAATGCCAATCACAATGACTTCTAAAATCTCCTCTACTCTTGAACCTATCCAGAAAAAAAAAAAAAAAGAATAATTGCTTCATTTTTCCTAAGGTCTTCCTTAGGAAAATGGTAATTTCATAGCATGTTTTATAATCTCTTATTATGAGAATAAACATAGATGGATACAGTAATCCTGAAAAGAGAATTTTTTTCAGTTCGAGTGCTTCAAAGTCTACCGAAGGAACAAGGAATCTCACCAGACCAACAGTGAAGAACAGAAAGGGTGGAAGCAGAGGAAATTCAATTTAAGATAATTTTAAAACAAAGACATCTGAAAGTAGCATCTCCTGGGGAAATATAAAGATGCCTCTTATTCATTTGTTTTAAAGGAAAATACTCCCTGAGTTCTGACCCTCATAAAAAGGAAATCACAGAGAATCAAGTTCCTAAAAGGATACCTTAAGTCTCAACACCGTCGGTCTTAGGTAGGATAAATCAGTATATACAACTCTAGGAAAAAGGGGAAAATGCTTCAATCGAGTCATCAAAACAGCCAATATTCTCTTCTAAATTGTTTAGCACTTTTATTTTCTCGAATCTCTTTCCTTTCTGTGCTGCTGGGAATGCAGGAAATAATCACCACGACAGATTCCCCGCCCAGGGCCCAGTGTGCGGCGGACGCCTCGGCCTCTCTGCCCGCCCTGAGATCAGGCCGACGTCCTGCAGACCGGCGCGCTCGGGGGCGGGGGGGGGGCTTCCAGCCAATCGGCCAGCACTAGGTTCCAGCGTCACTGTGACTTCTCTCTCTCTCTGGCTTTAACGTCCTCTTCCCTGGTCATCTCCTGACTGCATTTTTATCAGCAAAAGGTAGACAGACCCCAACTTGTCCATCTAGGGACCCAACACTTCATAACCAGGATGGTGAAGTACTTACCAGGGAGCCTTTCTGTGTTTCCGTGTCTGCTTTGGTTTTAACGTTTCTCTTGTGGCTTCCTTGAGGGCTGAGGGAGCTGCCGGCGAGGCAGGAGCCCTGGGAGCCGCCCTTCGCGACACTCCGGCAGGAGGCAGGATCTGATCCACTTTCCGTCTGTTGAGCTGCTTTCTTATCAACTCTGCAGGAAGAAGGCGATTCCTCTGATCAATTCCACTGCCCTCCTTCAGTCACTCCGCCTTCCCTGATCCTTTCATGTTTAAGGCACTTCCATGCACCCCTTTGCCTTTAAACCCCTGAGTGATAAGTTTGTCTCCCTGGCCTTGGTCCAGCCTTCATCTGCTATTCCAGTAGTATGTCAGTGTAGACTTGATAATGCAATAATTTATTTTTATGACTGCTTATAAGATGAGGCGAGGGGATGAAATAAGAGTCCATGAGCAGGACTGCTAAGAAAATACTTGATTCTGACCGGCATTTTTCAAAGACATCTGAAAGTAGCATCTCCTGGGGAAATATAAAGATGCCTCTTATTCATTTGTTTTAAAGGAAAATACTCCCTGAGTTCTGACCCTCATAAAAAGGAAATCACAGAGAATCAAGTTCCTAAAAGGATACCTTAAGTCTCAACACCGTCGGTCTTAGGTAGGATAAATCAGTATATACAACTCTAGGAAAAAGGGGAAAATGCTTCAATCGAGTCATCAAAACAGCCAATATTCTCTTCTAAATTGTTTAGCACTTTTATTTTCTCGAATCTCTTTCCTTTCTGTGCTGCTGGGAATGCAGGAAATAATCACCACGACAGATTCCCCGCCCAGGGCCCAGTGTGCGGCGGACGCCTCGGCCTCTCTGCCCGCCCTGAGATCAGGCCGACGTCCTGCAGACCGGCGCGCTCGGGGGCGGGGGGGGGGCTTCCAGCCAATCGGCCAGCACTAGGTTCCAGCGTCACTGTGACTTCTCTCTCTCTCTGGCTTTAACGTCCTCTTCCCTGGTCATCTCCTGACTGCATTTTTATCAGCAAAAGGTAGACAGACCCCAACTTGTCCATCTAGGGACCCAACACTTCATAACCAGGATGGTGAAGTACTTACCAGGGAGCCTTTCTGTGTTTCCGTGTCTGCTTTGGTTTTAACGTTTCTCTTGTGGCTTCCTTGAGGGCTGAGGGAGCTGCCGGCGAGGCAGGAGCCCTGGGAGCCGCCCTTCGCGACACTCCGGCAGGAGGCAGGATCTGATCCACTTTCCGTCTGTTGAGCTGCTTTCTTATCAACTCTGCAGGAAGAAGGCGATTCCTCTGATCAATTCCACTGCCCTCCTTCAGTCACTCCGCCTTCCCTGATCCTTTCATGTTTAAGGCACTTCCATGCACCCCTTTGCCTTTAAACCCCTGAGTGATAAGTTTGTCTCCCTGGCCTTGGTCCAGCCTTCATCTGCTATTCCAGTAGTATGTCAGTGTAGACTTGATAATGCAATAATTTATTTTTATGACTGCTTATAAGATGAGGCGAGGGGATGAAATAAGAGTCCATGAGCAGTGACTGCTAACTATATATACTTTTTCTCCATTTTAACTTATTTTATACTGAGGTGTAACTGGTTAATAATGTTGTGATAGTTTCAGGTGCACAGGAGAGCAAGTAAGCCACGCATAAGCACGTGGCACACTGGATGGGGGGAGTCTAGGGGAGAATGGCTAGATACCTCTCTGGCTTAAGAGCAGCAGAATGTGTAATTGCCTCTGGAAAGCTTTTAAGTATAAGCTTGCTGGGTACACTCAGTGAGATCGTCATCCTTTAAAACGCGTGTGTAATTTTCTTCCATTTCATGCCACATGGGTCCAGTCATGATTTCCAGTGCAGGTTGAATTTCTATCAACCTTGATAAAATTTACCATTCTTTAATTTCAAAGACCATTGGCTTTGTTAACAGAGTAACATGGACTAAATTATCATTTTATTGCTAACTTTTATTCCATTGTTCAAATTCCGGCTAATGTATTAAAGATTGCCAGGATGCATTTCTGCTTGTGGAAAGCTGTTTCTGGCTGGCCCTGAGCACGCAGGAAAGAAAAGCTCTCCTGGGGGGCTGGGGGGTCCGCGCCGCCCCGCACCGCCACCCCCTCTGCCCACACGTTACCTGTTCAGAAGCTCCGTCATAAAGGCGTCGTTTGTCGCACACGGAACGGCGCTGGGTCTATTTCTCGGCTCAGACTTCACCTGGTCGTAAGCGCCCGGCAGTGTTTCGGGGTCTCGCCTGTTTTGGGGACCACTGTCTGGGCCATCCGCCCGCTCTCTGGCCCTGGGGAGCTCGCCTCCCGTCCCCCACTGCAGCGCTTCTTTTCCTCTTTTCTCCTCGATCTGATCCACTTTCCGTCTGTTGAGCTGCTTTCTTATCAACTCTGCAGGAAGAAGGCGATTCCTCTGATCAATTCCACTGCCCTCCTTCAGTCACTCCGCCTTCCCTGATCCTTTCATGTTTAAGGCACTTCCATGCACCCCTTTGCCTTTAAACCCCTGAGTGATAAGTTTGTCTCCCTGGCCTTGGTCCAGCCTTCATCTGCTATTCCAGTAGTATGTCAGTGTAGACTTGATAATGCAATAATTTATTTTTATGACTGCTTATAAGATGAGGCGAGGGGATGAAATAAGAGTCCATGAGCAGTGACTGCTAACTATATATACTTTTTCTCCATTTTAACTTATTTTATACTGAGGTGTAACTGGTTAATAATGTTGTGATAGTTTCAGGTGCACAGGAGAGCAAGTAAGCCACGCATAAGCACGTGGCACACTGGATGGGGGGAGTCTAGGGGAGAATGGCTAGATACCTCTCTGGCTTAAGAGCAGCAGAATGTGTAATTGCCTCTGGAAAGCTTTTAAGTATAAGCTTGCTGGGTACACTCAGTGAGATCGTCATCCTTTAAAACGCGTGTGTAATTTTCTTCCATTTCATGCCACATGGGTCCAGTCATGATTTCCAGTGCAGGTTGAATTTCTATCAACCTTGATAAAATTTACCATTCTTTAATTTCAAAGACCATTGGCTTTGTTAACAGAGTAACATGGACTAAATTATCATTTTATTGCTAACTTTTATTCCATTGTTCAAATTCCGGCTAATGTATTAAAGATTGCCAGGATGCATTTCTGCTTGTGGAAAGCTGTTTCTGGCTGGCCCTGAGCACGCAGGAAAGAAAAGCTCTCCTGGGGGGCTGGGGGGTCCGCGCCGCCCCGCACCGCCACCCCCTCTGCCCACACGTTACCTGTTCAGAAGCTCCGTCATAAAGGCGTCGTTTGTCGCACACGGAACGGCGCTGGGTCTATTTCTCGGCTCAGACTTCACCTGGTCGTAAGCGCCCGGCAGTGTTTCGGGGTCTCGCCTGTTTTGGGGACCACTGTCTGGGCCATCCGCCCGCTCTCTGGCCCTGGGGAGCTCGCCTCCCGTCCCCCACTGCAGCGCCGGCTTCTTTTCCTCTTTTCTCCTCTCTGATTTTAGCTGTTTGTTTCCAAACCCCAAGCCTCTTGCATCTTTCTTGTCCGCTTTGGTTTTGGAGACGTCCATCTTCCTGCTGCTGAGAGCCGGCAGCCTGCTCCTCCGGAGGCCGAACCAGCTGGCCAGAGAAGGCCCCGGCTTCGGCCTGGCTTCCACAGAGGGGGCCCTGCAGGGCGCCTGGCCCTTTTCCACGTTTTCCTGAATGCACAACATGACCTTTTCTTCGATGGTGGGCGAGAGGGGCGCTTCAGGGCTTACCACCCCGGTCCTGATCGTACAAGTGTCTGGATACCTTCCAGAAGGTTCTGGCGTGGAGGCATTGCTAGCTGCAAGACTGCCAGGGTGCAGTGTCCTCCCCAGACGCTGTGGGGCCCCTGGGCCGTCTGTCGGGGCGGGGGGGCGCCCGCAGTGGTTTCTGCTTGCTTCTTCAGACGCAGTCCCCCCGGCGCCTTCTGGGGCGAGGGGCCCTTCGGATCTTGGAGGCACCCTCAAAGGCACCTTGCTCGGGCTCCCGTGCTGGCTGCTGGAGCTCCCCAGGGGGCCCTGCCTGGGGGAAGGGCGCCCCGGGGCCCCCCCTGAGCCAGGGAGGCCGTCCGCCCCGGGGGGAGGCGCCGCCTTGCTGGAAGAGCCCTCGGCGGGGCAGCTCTGCGGGGCGAGGGAGCCTCCCCTCTCGGCGGTGTTGGTAATAATCTGAGTCCGCACTTTGCCCGGCCCTTCCGCGGGGGGCGCGGGGGGCGCGGGGGGCTTGTCCCCTGAGTGGGCACTGAAACTCTGGCTGCGGGCTTTGGCTCCGTTCATGCCCAGAGCGGGCTTCAGGTGGGGCTTGCCGGAGGACGGGGACCTGCGGACGGGCCTGCCTTCTACCGCATCTCTGACGTCGGCCCCAGGGAGGCTGCTTCCGGGGGACTCTGGCGTGGCCGCCTCCAGGCTGCGCCCTCCGGCGAAGCCCCCTTGTGCGGGGGAGCCCCCCGGGGACACGCTTCTCTCCCCTCCTCCGGTCTCGAAGCTGCCTCGGTGCCCGGAGGCCCCGGGCGTAGCGGGGCTCCCCGCCACCGAGCTTCTGGAGGCTTCATTTAGACTGTCTTTCTCGTGCTTCCCTGGCACCGTGGAGCTCTTCCTGAGCAGCTGGGGGGATTTCACGAAAACCTTGAGCCCCACGGGCAGGCGGGTCTTCAGTCCTCCCTCGGGAGGGTTCTGGCCGCCCGGCGGCGGGGTATGGCTTTTGGAGGGTGCGGATGAGGAGGCACTGCTGACCTGAGGCGGTGGGGACTCACGTGCCCCCGGGAAGGCAGGCCTGGAGGGCGCGGGGGCACCGTCGTCCCCCCGGCCTCTTCTCCCCGGAGACGCCCCTCTGGAGGCCGGCACCGCCAGGGGCTCGTGGGGGCAGGCACCGGTCCCGGGGGGCCGCAGCCCCGCGTCGCTCTGCGGGGCCCCCGCGGGGGGCGGCGGGGCTCTGGGGGCGCTCCCCTTCGGAGAGACCTGCGGGGGCCCCGGGGCCCGCCCGGCACACGCGCCGGAGCGGCCGTGAGCGGGGCATCTGGCCGGGATCACTGTGTCCTCGGAGCGGGGAGAGGGCGCAAAGACGGGCTGTCGGAAGGCCACAAAGGCGTTCTTCCCCGGCGCGTCTGTCGTGCTCTGACTAAAATAAATAACAGGAGCAGAGGATCCTCTCCGAGGCGGGGACGTCAGCACCGTCTGTGCCGTCTGGCCGGGGACCCTGCTCTCGGGCTCGGGGGGTGGGCGGGGCGGCAGACAGTCGTGACTGGCCCTGAGGAGGAGGGAGACCGACCTGCTCGGAGGGGACGGCGGGGCCCGCAGCCCGGCCTCCGGCCCAGGGCCACACCGCCGAGCCCGCGTGGGGGGCTCCGCCGTGCCCCGCGGCTCTGTGCGGGGCCGCGGGGGCCGCGGGGGCGCTGGGCGCTGCCTGCCGGGGCTCTGGGCCCAGTCCCTTCCGCTGGGCGTGCCGGAGCCACGAGGAAGCTGGGTGGGTGGCTCTGGGATGTGGGAATCCGGCTGCAAACCACAGAGGGGCAGCTCCGTTGTTCTGAACCGCGAGAGCTTCCCTGGAGCTGGCGGCGTCTCAAGCGCGACCGGACCGGCCGAGGAGACCGCGAGGCAGGTTTCAGGCTCCCTCGTGCTTGACCTCTGCGGTGAAGACCTGCCCCTGGTCGGTATTTTCACCAGACTTTTCCTCGGACAGATGCCGGTGGCCGGAGAGGCCCTAGAATGACTCTGGCACGTGGCATGTGTTGGCGTGGCCAGTCCTGGCGGCTGAGGGCTCCGCATCACTGTCCTGGGCGGCAGGGACTCCGTGGAGGCCGCGGCAGGATCGGCGACCTCATCTCGAGAGACGCTTCCTTCCGTCTCCTCTTCAGTCCTCGCTAAGATCCGGAGGGCTCTGGCGGCGGCCCCTGACTGTAAGTGAACAATTCCCTGAGGTGAGAGCTCAGCGCGCTCTGCTGGGCGCCCAGCAGAGGCCCCCCGGACGGAGAGCTCCTTCCTGGCCACGGCGACGGGGCCCGTCTGGCGAGAGCGGGACGCAGTGGGCTCGCCGCCTTCCGCCTCAAGTCTCACAGTGACGCTCTCTTCGGAGGACGCCCGTCTCGGGACCCCCTGCTGCGTCGTGAGCCTGAGCGTCGTGGGCCTGCTCTGGAAGTGGACCGGCCCTCGGTCTTGCTCCGGCTCAGGCGGCCCACGCGCAGGCTTTCCAAAGCCCACGGGCACGC
This sequence comes from Tragulus kanchil, assembly GCA_022376925.1. Lineage (NCBI taxonomy): Eukaryota > Metazoa > Chordata > Mammalia > Artiodactyla > Tragulidae > Tragulus > Tragulus kanchil. The sequence goes on from JAIOJX010000026.1 coordinate 125,859,577, forward strand.
CCAGGCTCTCCGTGGACTGGTCGGCCTCCCCGGCCACAGACGCGTCCGAAGGGCTTCTCTCGCCACTGCTGCCGATGTGCAGCTCGTCCAGGCTCTCCGTGTCCTCGGCGTCTGACAGCCGGAGGCCAAGGGCCCGGCAGCCCTGGCCGGGCGGGGCCCTGGCTCTCTGCACGCTTGGGCACGGCCTCCGCCCCGAGGGACAGGGGGTGGCACAACCGGCCAGCTTCTCAGGCCGCTCCCCGGGGTCGGCCGAGGGGGTGGCTTCTGAACAGGGTTTGCCACCGAGCTCCCAGCCACAGAGGCCGTCGGAAACGCTGTGGGTCAGCCGACGACGGTGCAGCCAGCGGCCCGGGCTCGGCAGGGCCCGCGGGGAGGCCAGGGAGGCAGGGCCCTCCTCGGCCTCGTCCTGAGAGTCGGGGTCGTCCGCGAACGCCGTGCGGGGCTCCGTGCAGGGGCTCCCCGGGCCCGGGGGCCGGCAGGTGGGGCGCTCCCTGGTGCTGCTGCTCTGAACTCCCGGAGAGTAGATGCCTTCGTTGGAGTCCATGCAGTCCTTGTGGCCCCATCTGGTGATCACTGATGGGGCTGCGAGGGACACGGGACGCTGCTGGAGCTTTCTCAGTCCTTCCAAAATGTGGCTTTCCTTGGCGTGAGTTGGAGGTAGTTCGTCTACAGGACTAGCAAAGCCACTCTGGAGCGAAGAGTCGACACTTGACCTTTTCTCCCAGTGGTGTGATGACTGCTAGGAAGGAAAGGGGCGACAGGAGACACATCTGACCACCAGCTTTAGAAAGAACAGGTCGTCATCACTCTTGGCTCGCTCTAGTGGTTGATAAATACTCCCATATAAGCATATCCATTCATTCCTTAATGCAAACTAGCTCATTATGTAACAAAACCCTACTACTGTATCAGGTCCTGAGAGAAGGAGCGCATGATATAGAGACGTGGGAGACCAGAACCCTGCCTCCAAGGAGCACGGAGCCCAGGAGCGGCTGGGCTCAAGTGACTCTAAGTCAACGGAACAAGCGAGACATGGAGAGAGAATAGGTACATGTCTATTTGAAAACCCACAAAAAGCCTACAAGGAGAGTTCTCATCACTCTTCTCTCCTCCTTCCTTCCTTTCTTTTAATAACAAACCTGGCCCTAGAAGGATGGATAGGTTTGCCTTCATTGAAAAGTAGAGAAGGACTTCCCTGGTGGATATTAACCCGCTTGCCAGTGCAGGGGACATGGGTTCAATCCCTGGTCTGGGAAGATTCCACATTGGGCACGGCCTCCGCCCGAGGGACAGGGGTGGCACAACCGGCCAGCTTCTCAGGCCGCTCCCCGGGGTCGGCCGAGGGGGTGGCTTCTGAACAGGGTTTGCCACCGAGCTCCCAGCCACAGAGGCCGTCGGAAACGCTGTGGGTCAGCCGACGACGGTGCAGCCAGCGGCCCGGGCTCGGCAGGGCCCGCGGGGAGGCCAGGGAGGCAGGGCCCTCCTCGGCCTCGTCCTGAGAGTCGGGGTCGTCCGCGAACGCCGTGCGGGGCTCCGTGCAGGGGCTCCCCGGGCCCGGGGGCCGGCAGGTGGGGCGCTCCCTGGTGCTGCTGCTCTGAACTCCCGGAGAGTAGATGCCTTCGTTGGAGTCCATGCAGTCCTTGTGGCCCCATCTGGTGATCACTGATGGGGCTGCGAGGGACACGGGACGCTGCTGGAGCTTTCTCAGTCCTTCCAAAATGTGGCTTTCCTTGGCGTGAGTTGGAGGTAGTTCGTCTACAGGACTAGCAAAGCCACTCTGGAGCGAAGAGTCGACACTTGACCTTTTCTCCCAGTGGTGTGATGACTGCTAGGAAGGAAAGGGGCGACAGGAGACACATCTGACCACCAGCTTTAGAAAGAACAGGTCGTCATCACTCTTGGCTCGCTCTAGTGGTTGATAAATACTCCCATATAAGCATATCCATTCATTCCTTAATGCAAACTAGCTCATTATGTAACAAAACCCTACTACTGTATCAGGTCCTGAGAGAAGGAGCGCATGATATAGAGACGTGGGAGACCAGAACCCTGCCTCCAAGGAGCACGGAGCCCAGGAGCGGCTGGGCTCAAGTGACTCTAAGTCAACGGAACAAGCGAGACATGGAGAGAGAATAGGTACATGTCTATTTGAAAACCCACAAAAAGCCTACAAGGAGAGTTCTCATCACTCTTCTCTCCTCCTTCCTTCCTTTCTTTTAATAACAAACCTGGCCCTAGAAGGATGGATAGGTTTGCCTTCATTGAAAAGTAGAGAAGGACTTCCCTGGTGGATATTAACCCGCTTGCCAGTGCAGGGGACATGGGTTCAATCCCTGGTCTGGGAAGATTCCACATGGGGCAGAGCAACGAACCCCACGAGCTGAGACCACGGAAGCCCACGCGCCCTGAGCCTGTGCCCTGCAAGGAGAGAAGCCACGACGAGAAGCTGGTGCACTGCAACAAGGGCCCAGCATGGCCCAAAATCAGTAAGTACATTTTTTTAAATAATGCTTTTTAAAGTGGAGGAAATTATTTCCAGGCAGAAGAAATGGTATGACAAAGAGCTAAACTGGAAAAGTACGCTTGAGGAGCACGTGGGGAAGAGCCAGAAGAGAGCACAGCTCACCGCGCGGCAGCTGTGGGCGGCCACGCGGGTCCACGCCCACCGGCCCCTTCCTCTCCACCAGCCGGGAGCCAGAGGGCAGCAGGCCTCGCGGCTCCACTTGGGAGGCAGTGAGCGTCTACGAGGTGAGTGCACACATAGAGCAGTGGCCTTCTGCGGTCAGGACCCACAGCAATGACTGGCTTACTGACTTCGAAAGGTCCATTTCCTGTTCTTCATATTTCTCCAATCGCCAGTATTAGTTCTGGAGAAGTGACCAAGAAATGACACAGAAGAAAACCATGGCGTTCTATTCAGATATTCCTATTTATCAAATTATTGCTAACAAGAAACAGAACGGCAAAGGAGGCGACGCCCACTGACCGAGCACCTGCTGTGGACCAGCCACTGACCCAGTGCTTTGATTTAATCGTCACAACGAGACCATGAGGGAGACGTTATCTGTCCCGTTTTCCCAGGCAGGAGACTGAGATTCAACAAGATCGGTCCTTTGGCGACCACACAGTTAGGGAAGAGCTAGGGCACAGGCTTGAGCTCCCACGGGCTTGCTGGGCCCTCTCTGTGGCTTGGCTCTGAAGGCGCTGTGTGGGCTCTGAACCCCGCCTGGCTCTGACCGCACGTTGATCCTGATGGGACGGGACGAGTCTCTGCCCCCCTACTGGACGAGGTTGGAACAGGGCCCACAGGTTACGCCAACACCCTTCCTTTGAAGGCGGCCTGCAACGCGGAGCCGCGAGGGAGCACTCCGGGAAATCGGGAGGCCCTGACCGAATGACCTCTTCTTGAAAGGCTGCATAGTTACTGAGGAAGAACGTCGATGAGTGAATCTGGGAGTTTCGGACACGCTCTCAGTGCCCAACGTGGCTCACAGCCCCCGCCCGGCTGGGTCCCCTCTGGCGCCCGCGGCCTGGCGCCCTCCCCGTGGGCCTGAGCCGAGCCAGCTCGGTGGCAGAGGCTCACTCTGGAGCTTCAGATTGTAGGCAGTTGTGAACATGTGCTTATGTTAAAGGCCTTTCTTCATAAAACTGACCCCCGGTATCAACAGGTCTCATTCGTTTCCTATTTGTTACACGTATGTTTGGTTTTAGGTCAAATTACGTATTCTCTTTGGAAAGTTCTCCAGGGTCAGAAGCTGCTGTGGAGACCTATTTTGGTGATGCTTCTCCTTTTCTCTCCGCTCCCTCCTCCTCCGCTGTGCCGTTAAACACGCCTTTGGAAATCAGAGAACAGTCCCTTTAGTGAGTCTGGGGAGAACAGGCTGACTGGTGAGCAGACCGCCACGGCCTGGCGTCTGAGAACCTCCACGATCCTGCTGCCATGCTCACCGCACAGAAGAGAAGCCAGGCGGAAGGGCCCCCTCAGAGCTTGAAAAGGGCACACGTGCTCGAGGCACAGAAGACGGGGCTGGGTCTGCCCACCCGCCCCCTGCTGCCCCCTGCTGCCCCGTGCTGCCCCCCACAGCCCGCCCTCGCCGGGCCCACGCGCCCCCCGCTGCCCCCCACAGCCCGCCCTCGCTGTGGCCCGATCCACCCACAGCCAGCGGCGGCCAGCCTCCCAGGGCCCGGCCGCCTGCCCTGTGAGATGAGCCACGTTCCTCAATCCGTTTTCCACAGAAGGTCATGGTATTTAAGAACTTGAGATAAGCTGGGGACAATCCTGACACTTGAGGAGAAAGGCACAAATCCCCCACTGGGGAGACGGCGGGGCAGAGCTGGCATCTCCCACGGGCCCGTGTGCAGGAGAAAGTCAGAGCGGCGACGCCAGGAGCAGGGCAGCTGGCGGAACGCTGCTGCAGGAGCCTGGGCTCAGCGTCCGCGTTAAACTGGGATCGTCCATGTCTTGACTAAACAGCAGTCCTACAGACTCCTTTTTCTCAAGGACATTTTGGGGCTTAATGGGAACAAATCCATCCCAGGAACGAGGACTCCTCCAAGTTTCAGGCTAACTCAAGGTCAGTCTAGCAGAATGGTCGAGGCTCTGGAGCCACCTGCTCGGCTCTCCTCGCTGGCTGTGGGACCCTGGGACAGACAGGGCCTTGGGTCACTCCTCTGTGAAATGGGGGAGACGGGAGAAGCGACTTAACAAGGTACCATGAGCACAGAACCAGCTAGCCTTCTGAAGTGCTAACCGCGCTGCCACACGGTAATGGCTCCGTAACTGCGGCCATTCTCCTGCAGGAAGGGTGGGCCAGTGCATCTCACGAAGGTTTCCTTTCTGTTTCTACACAAGACGATATTTATGCACTACCAAGGAGCCGCAGTCATATATTTATTACTATGTAATGTCATATGTTATTCACATTCAAATTTATAGTAAAACACCTTTAGTGAGTCTGGGGAGAACAGGCTGACTGGTGAGCAGACCGCCACGGCCTGGCGTCTGAGAACCTCCACGATCCTGCTGCCATGCTCACCGCACAGAAGAGAAGCCAGGCGGAAGGGCCCCTCAGAGCTTGAAAAGGGCACACGTGCTCGAGGCACAGAAGACGGGCTGGGTCTGCCCACCCGCCCCGCTGCCCCCACAGCCCGCCCTCGCCGTGCCCACCCGCCCCTGCTGCCCCTGCTGCCCGTGCTGCCCCCACAGCCCGCCTCGCCGGGCCCACGCGCCCGCTGCCCCCACAGCCCGCCTCGCTGTGGCCCGATCCACCCACAGCCAGCGGCGGCCAGCCTCCCAGGGCCCGGCCGCCTGCCCTGTGAGATGAGCCACGTTCCTCAATCCGTTTTCCACAGAAGGTCATGGTATTTAAGAACTTGAGATAAGCTGGGGACAATCCTGACACTTGAGGAGAAAGGCACAAATCCCCCACTGGGGAGACGGCGGGGCAGAGCTGGCATCTCCCACGGGCCCGTGTGCAGGAGAAAGTCAGAGCGGCGACGCCAGGAGCAGGGCAGCTGGCGGAACGCTGCTGCAGGAGCCTGGGCTCAGCGTCCGCGTTAAACTGGGATCGTCCATGTCTTGACTAAACAGCAGTCCTACAGACTCCTTTTCTCAAGGACATTTTGGGGCTTAATGGGAACAAATCCATCCCAGGAACGAGGACTCCTCCAAGTTTCAGGCTAACTCAAGGTCAGTCTAGCAGAATGGTCGAGGCTCTGGAGCCACCTGCTCGGCTCTCCTCGCTGGCTGTGGGACCCTGGGACAGACAGGGCCTTGGGTCACTCCTCTGTGAAATGGGGGAGACGGGAGAAGCGACTTAACAAGGTACCATGAGCACAGAACCAGCTAGCCTTCTGAAGTGCTAACCGCGCTGCCACACGGTAATGGCTCCGTAACTGCGGCCATTCTCCTGCAGGAAGGGTGGGCCAGTGCATCTCACGAAGGTTTCCTTTCTGTTTCTACACAAGACGATATTTATGCACTACCAAGGAGCCGCAGTCATATATTTATTACTATGTAATGTCATATGTTATTCACATTCAAATTTATAGCGTAAGAGTCTGTTCTGTCAGTGATACCACATGAGGATCTGGTACACGCCGTTGTGCAGTCGCCAGCTCGTGTCCACCTGCAGCAGGCCAGGCCTCTCTGCCCATAGCCATCCACCTGAGTTTGCTCAAACACGTGTCCATTGAGTCCGTGATGGAACTTGTAAGTTCCTTATGCATTAAGTTCCTTAAATAACACCATTTAACGAGTCTTCATGGACTGGGTCTAGTTGGTTGGGCCCCTGAGAATAGTGACCTTGCTCTGGGAGATGAGATGGGCAGGTTCTCCATGGCTGTTGGGAGTCAGGACGCTGTTACCTCTCCAGACCGTGGCTACCGCAGTGTGTACGAAGTGTCTTAAGAACCTAGTTCTCCTCTTTCAGAGAAGAGATGTCCCTAGAAGGCTGAGGATTGTCCCAACGGGAAAGATTTCAGCCAAAAGAGAAAAAAGAAAGAAAGAAGGAAAAAGGCTGAGAGAGAGAGAGAGAGAGAGAGAGAAAGGGAGAGAGAGATCTGTGAGTGAACAGAGCTGAGTGAGGAGCTCTGGGGCCAGCAATGTTCAGAGACACAGAGAGGGAGGACCCTCCAAGCCATCCCCGCAGTCTGCGAACAGCCAGGCTCCCAGCGGTCCTTACTCAGAACTCCAGGCAGCTCCTGAGAAGGAACAGTTCTGGTAACGCTCCACACGCTGCATTTTGCATTGCAAGTCTGAGTCCAAGGGAATAAACTCTGAATTCAAGCTTGAAATCTTTTTCTCAGTTCTTGCTCAGAAGATGACAAACCTCCCTCACTTTAATCTTCTGGCAGTTACAGAAGTTCCTGGTTTCTTACACGTCTGAAGTTACAGAATGGGGAGACGGGAGAAGCGACTTAACAAGGTACCATGAGCACAGAACCAGCTAGCCTTCTGAAGTGCTAACCGCGCTGCCACACGGTAATGGCTCCGTAACTGCGGCCATTCTCCTGCAGGAAGGGTGGGCCAGTGCATCTCACGAAGGTTTCCTTTCTGTTTCTACACAAGACGATATTTATGCACTACCAAGGAGCCGCAGTCATATATTTATTACTATGTAATGTCATATGTTATTCACATTCAAATTTATAGCGTAAGAGTCTGTTCTGTCAGTGATACCACATGAGGATCTGGTACACGCCGTTGTGCAGTCGCCAGCTCGTGTCCACCTGCAGCAGGCCAGGCCTCTCTGCCCATAGCCATCCACCTGAGTTTGCTCAAACACGTGTCCATTGAGTCCGTGATGGAACTTGTAAGTTCCTTATGCATTAAGTTCCTTAAATAACACCATTTAACGAGTCTTCATGGACTGGGTCTAGTTGGTTGGGCCCCTGAGAATAGTGACCTTGCTCTGGGAGATGAGATGGGCAGGTTCTCCATGGCTGTTGGGAGTCAGGACGCTGTTACCTCTCCAGACCGTGGCTACCGCAGTGTGTACGAAGTGTCTTAAGAACCTAGTTCTCCTCTTTCAGAGAAGAGATGTCCCTAGAAGGCTGAGGATTGTCCCAACGGGAAAGATTTCAGCCAAAAGAGAAAAAAGAAAGAAAGAAGGAAAAAGGCTGAGAGAGAGAGAGAGAGAGAGAGAGAAAGGGAGAGAGAGATCTGTGAGTGAACAGAGCTGAGTGAGGAGCTCTGGGGCCAGCAATGTTCAGAGACACAGAGAGGGAGGACCCTCCAAGCCATCCCCGCAGTCTGCGAACAGCCAGGCTCCCAGCGGTCCTTACTCAGAACTCCAGGCAGCTCCTGAGAAGGAACAGTTCTGGTAACGCTCCACACGCTGCATTTTGCATTGCAAGTCTGAGTCCAAGGGAATAAACTCTGAATTCAAGCTTGAAATCTTTTTCTCAGTTCTTGCTCAGAAGATGACAAACCTCCCTCACTTTAATCTTCTGGCAGTTACAGAAGTTCCCTGGTTTCTTACACGTCTGAAGTTACAGAATAAATATATACAGATGACAGAGAACGTACCTCCAAATTTCTGGATTCAGGTCTCCCACCCTTGTACTCTGGTCTCTTTTAATTAATTGTTATTGGAGTATAGCTGCTTTACAATGTTGTATTAGTTTGAGGTGTACAACAAAGTGAATGTTATGTTACACATACATCCACTCTTTGTAAGATTCTTTTCCCACAGAGGCCACTATAGAGTCCTGAGTAGAATTCCTTGTGCTATCGAGTGAGTAGGTTATTGTTAGTTACCTATTTTATACAATACCAGTGGGATCAATAGTATATGAATGTCAATCCCAATCCTGTTTTTTCTTTAACATAAGGAAATTACAAAAACAGCTATTCCAGATTCTTGACTTACATCTTGTGCAAAGACGTCTATTCAGATCCCGAGGAAGCCTTCAGTCTCGTCAGCCTGCTGTGCGGGTGGCAGTCACCGGGCCGCAGGAGTGACTGAGACTCTGCTGAAAGGAGCCCCTGGCATCTACGAGGAGGGCCGCCCGACTTCACCGGGGCCACGGTGGCTGCCATCTGCCCTGCCCTTTCTGTCTCTGCTGTGGCCAACCTACAGCCACCTAAGAGCGTCCTGAGGCTACTGCATTAAATAGAGGAGGTCAAAGCAATACAGGCTGTTCTTGAGCAGTAAATTCCTAAAAAGTAATGAGACTTCCAAAACTTTGGTCACTTACGCCGAGAGAACGCACCTCTCTCCCCGTTCCCTAGAAGCAGGCCTGCCCTCGGAGCTCTCCCGGGACACTCGGAGTGAGTGGCTTGGCCTCACTCGCCCTCTCGCGCAGTGGGCACCAACAAGCCCCTCTGAGCCTCGCGGCCATCAGGAAGGCCTATAAGCGTCAGTCTGCGCACGGTCACTTCCATTAGGCCAGGGCTCCGGCTCTGACTCCGTATGCACCCGGGAACGCGGGGGGCGCGCCAGAGCACAGAAGGAAACGCTTCCCTCCCCCACCCCTCCCAGAAGGTCCCGTCCTCTGAGGTCACCCACCACCCCAGCCTGGCTGGCTGTGACCTCCGGCTAGGAAGCTAACCTCGTGGGGCCAGCCTCCCCTTCTGGGAGAGGCGGAGGATCCTGGCTCGCTCTGCGGTTTTGTGTCAGAGAGCAAGAACTCAGCGAAGGGCTGTTTCCTGCTGGGCCTTCCTCCCACCCTCCGCCTTCCTGCCGGAAGAGGCTCCTTCCCCGGGCCCGCTGAGGCCGCGCACGCTCGCCGGAGGCGGCTTACCCTCTGCCGGAGGCTCTTTCCACGGCGCCGCGGGCAGGAGGAGCCGCTGGACTGCTCGCTGCAGGTGCTGGAGAGCGACAGCTCGCTGCTGCTGCAGCTGCTTCCCGGGCAGAGGTGGCCCGCGGCGGCAGCCCCCACGCCAGGGCGCCTCAGGGCAGGGGTTCCCGGCTGTGGGTTCCGCTGGCAGCCCTAAAACAGCAGGACAGCTCTGAGCCAGGCTCTGCTTCGCGGGGGGAAACAGCAACTCAACATGACAACGCAGCGGGAATGAGAAGAGCTCTGTGGTTAGAAACACAGACTTTGGAGTCAACAGAGTACGGGTCTAACTTTTTTTTTTTTTTTTAATTTTGGCCTCTTTTTATTGGTCTTTCATTTATTTCTTTTCATGCATCTTAATTCTTTGGCCCCTGTGAGCCTCCCATAGCAGTGGCCTCTCTCGTTGCAGAGCACTGGCTCTGGGTGCATGCGCTCCAGAGCACTGGCTTGTAATTGGACACACCGGTCCAGCCTCTGCGCGGCACGTGGGATCTTCCTGGGCCAGGGATAGAACTGGCGTCCCTTGCACTGCAAGGCAGACTCTTTACCCACTGGACCACCAGGGAAGCCCCAGATCTGACTTTTGACTTTGCCTCTAACATACCGGGAAAATATTTAATCTCTTAACGCTACATTTTCTTTTAAAAAAGTGAATAATGATAATACCGCCTACCATTCAGGGTCACTGCAAGGAGACACCCACGCGGCACAAGACCCAGCCTAGAAGCAGGTTCTCGGTTATTATGAGCTGCCGTGGGCACGAGGCGGACGTATGACAGCAGCAGTCTCCCATTTATCCAGTCACCCTGGTTACAGAATCACAGCACTATCCAGGCACGAATCCAATGCACCAAAGGAAGAAGACAGAGCAGAATCTTTGGCTTAAGAGCTCACGGGCACGAGCAACCTGGCTCTGAGGCTATATGTGCCACCGAGCCCGAGATCCTGACCAAACGAAGTGTTTACCGTCCGTGGGTCTCAGTGTCTTCCTGAGCAGGGTGGGCCGGTTCTATCAGGTTACTCCTACGATCCATATGGCTCTGATAGCATCATTACAAGTCTGGGATCAAATGCCCAGGAAGTCATGTACTATAGTGAAGCGCCACACCCAGGACTCAGGACGCTCTGCTGTACAGACGTGAGGACTTTTCTGACCAGTTGCATGTTCAGATGGTCAACGTTTTCCCATCCAACAGATCTGGGCCCCACCCAGAAGGATCCAGGCACTCAGAATTCTGGAGGGCCTGCCTGAGCACGGGTGGGGAAGCCGTGAACACCCCAGCACATGCTGACAGCCACGTTACAGGTTCCCAGCCTAACAGATGAAGCTCCACTCGTTGGACAGGCTCAACTAATTCAGCATCCTGACCACGGGGATGGAATCTCTCCATTACAGTCTGGTTCCCGGCATCTATCTAGAAAAGCTTTGCCTCAGAAGCTCATCGATGGGGACCCATCTGTCTTTCTGTCATGAGCAGAGTGGCAAAACCTCTTACGTATGCAACTCATTGACACTTTCTGGGTGCCTCTAGTGCCCAAGTACTTATCACTGTTCTCCAAATGCAATCCAACTGCCGATGACTAAACGCCAGCGTGGGGAAGGAAGGTGATGCTGTCTGGGGCTGCTGTGGCCAACAGGAAGCCACTGTCCGGTAGAGAGGCGCGTCGACCTGCTCTCTGGTCGGCGTCCACAGTGCTTAGGAATGCTAGGTTTCCAACGCCAGGCATCCGCCTTGCTGTCGACCCTTCACTCTGGCCGCACAGCCATGTCTTTCCGTGTTCTGAAAATGCCATGGAACTTCACTACTCTATTCCCCACCCTGAAGTCTGGCTCTAAGTATCACTGAAAGGAGAACACCATCTTAAAATCCAGCTTTCAGCAGTATCTATTGATTTACGACCTTGTCGACTGCAGGATGTACCGCAGCTAAGGGGAGCTCATGCTTATGTTTCAGCAGCCGCTCTCCACCTGGACGCTGTGCCCACAGCACACGGCCGGAGGCCTCAGCCGCCGCACACGTCTGGAACATGCCTGCAACGGACTTTCAGAGACAGCACACCACGATCCACCGCTGCCTGTGTGTTTTCGGTCTTCTCTGTCCCATTCTCTGATGTTCCGTGGCTCGAGGCAGTAGGCTGGTGGTTTTTATTTCAGACTCCTTCTGCTTTGTGGATTCCCCAAAGGTTCAAGCAGTAAAGAATCCCCCTGCCATGCAGGAGCCTCGGGTTGGATCCCTCGGTGGGAAGATCTGGGCCCCACCCAGAAGGATCCAGGCACTCAGAATTCTGGAGGGCCTGCCTGAGCACGGGTGGGGAAGCCGTGAACACCCCAGCACATGCTGACAGCCACGTTACAGGTTCCCAGCCTAACAGATGAAGCTCCACTCGTTGGACAGGCTCAACTAATTCAGCATCCTGACCACGGGGATGGAATCTCTCCATTACAGTCTGGTTCCCGGCATCTATCTAGAAAAGCTTTGCCTCAGAAGCTCATCGATGGGGACCCATCTGTCTTTCTGTCATGAGCAGAGTGGCAAAACCTCTTACGTATGCAACTCATTGACACTTTCTGGGTGCCTCTAGTGCCCAAGTACTTATCACTGTTCTCCAAATGCAATCCAACTGCCGATGACTAAACGCCAGCGTGGGGAAGGAAGGTGATGCTGTCTGGGGCTGCTGTGGCCAACAGGAAGCCACTGTCCGGTAGAGAGGGCGCGTCGACCTGCTCTCTGGTCGGCGTCCACAGTGCTTAGGAATGCTAGGTTTCCAACGCCAGGCATCCGCCTTGCTGTCGACCCTTCACTCTGGCCGCACAGCCATGTCTTTCCGTGTTCTGAAAATGCCATGGAACTTCACTACTCTATTCCCCACCCTGAAGTCTGGCTCTAAGTATCACTGAAAGGAGAACACCATCTTAAAATCCAGCTTTCAGCAGTATCTATTGATTTACGACCTTGTCGACTGCAGGATGTACCGCAGCTAAGGGGAGCTCATGCTTATGTTTCAGCAGCCGCTCTCCACCTGGACGCTGTGCCCACAGCACACGGCCGGAGGCCTCAGCCGCCGCACACGTCTGGAACATGCCTGCAACGGACTTTCAGAGACAGCACACCACGATCCACCGCTGCCTGTGTGTTTTCGGTCTTCTCTGTCCCATTCTCTGATGTTCCGTGGCTCGAGGCAGTAGGCTGGTGGTTTTTATTTCAGACTCCTTCTGCTTTGTGGATTCCCCAAAGGTTCAAGCAGTAAAGAATCCCCCTGCCATGCAGGAGCCTCGGGTTGGATCCCTCGGTGGGGAAGATCCCCTGGAGGAGGGAACGGGAACCCACTCCAGTGTTCTTGCCTGGAGAATCCCACGGGCAGAGGAGCCTGGGGCCTCCGTCCACGGGTCACAGAGTCGGGCAGGACTGAGCGACTGAGCACGCGCCTCTGTCTGATGTCTGTGTCTACACACAGAGAGACTGCGTGCGCCTCCTTGAGGCATCTGATCTAAACCTGCCCAGCGGCCTTTTCCACACACTGCGCAGGGGTTGGTCACCATTCAGATTCTGCTTTCCCAGTACTGAATCCTCGAGGTGACTTTTCCTTGTCTTTCCCGCCTGTACCTTCCCACCTAGCCTGTCGCAACTACACCCACTGTCACAGCTCAAGTCCCAGGCCTCTTTTCAGCAAACAAGCTCCGTGGCCCGCTGTCGACCACGCGTGCACCTCCATAGAGAGGACGCCGGGTTAAGATGACGGGAAACTAGAACTAGAGGACGAGCTGGAAGACCAAGGGACCGCTGCCTCGGCCCGGCCTCGGGACGCCCGGCTGAGACGGAGGACGCTCTGGGGAGGTGCCGAGGCCCATCCTGATCCAGGCAGGCGGGCAGCGTCGCGTCGTGGTATAGGAACGTGTCACACGTTCATATGCACAGAGTCATCTCAGATCTTGTTAAATACAGAGGAGACGTAGCAGTTCCGAGGTGCGGCCTGAGAAGCAGTATTTTCAGAAATACCCAGGTGCTTTGATGCCGCTGGTCCAGGGCCTGTGCTCTGAGCAGCCGGGCCCTCGCCTGGGAAGAGCTCGGAGAGGGGACGCCCTCTCCCTGAAGCACGGGGCGGCGAGCTGCGCCTCTCACGGCCCGGCCTGGGCTGTGCTGAGCAGGATGCAGGCGGCGCGCCCTCCGTGGGGCGGCGGCCTGGAGAGAGCGTGGGTGCTGGGGTGACAGAGTCATTCCTTGCCAGGAGGAGCAAGGGGCGGGTCCTTTCCGCTGGGAATGTCTCCCACCTCTCCCTGACCTTGGACAACTGATGTTGGAATTTAATAAGGGACCCAGAGTCTCTGGCCTCCTGACTGCAAAGTGAGCTCCTTTTTCCTGAAGTTTCTTCCTTCATCAGCACACAATTATCACACAGGATTATCTGCTCCAATAAACCTATGCGGTGATTGAGCACTTGAACCCCAAGGTCATGCATAAGGTTTAAGTTCCGGCTCTCTCACTGGCTGACTCTTTGACCTTGGGAAGATTGCTTAACCCCTCCATCCCTGAGTTTCCTTCTTTCTGACTGGAATAATGAAAGCACCGATCGCGGAGACTCAACGCAAAGGGGGAGGGGCCCTGGCAGTGAGCCAGCGCAGGCTCCTCCGGCAGCACCAGGGCTAGGAACCGGCCTGCCGTGCCGGAGCCTGAGAGACGCGGCGCCGTCCCCACGCGCGGGGAGACCTCCCGGAGGAGGGCACGGCAGCCCACCCGGTGTTCCGGCAGAACCCCAGGGCCGGCACGGCAACCCACCCGGTGTTCCGGCAGAACCCCAGGGCCGGAGGAGCCGGGCAGGATACAGTCCACGGGGCCGCTCAGAGTCAGACGCCCTGAAGTGGCTTAGCGCACCCGCACGCGCAATGATACTAAGCAAACATGAGTAACAGCATAGCTTAGTAACCTGTAGGCTTTGCTACTAAATTTTTTAAATATGCATATTACTAAAACGTTTTCTTTTCAATATGCATGTGTCTTGGTTCTTCAACAAAGTCATACTTTACCGCCTCCCCAAGGGACGCTGCAGCACATTGGACATGCCATCACGGGCTGAGGCCTCGACACACGGCTGTGATGAGACGTCGAGGGAAGGGGTGTGTCTGCTTCCGGGGGCCAGCCCCTCACGGGCCCTTCCAGACGCACGCGCTAGCAGACGCTTCTCTCGGCCCTGCTCTCCGTCTGCACCGTGGTCTTCCGTGGGTGTGTGAGTGTCCACGGGCTTCAGAACGGATGAGGCCAGAGCAGCAGAGAGCTCGTACGGCCTCCGGTTCTCAGCAGGTACTGTGGTACGTCCGTGGGCGGCGGCCTGGAGAGAGCGTGGGTGCTGGGGTGACAGAGTCATTCCTTGCCAGGAGGAGCAAGGGGCGGGTCCTTTCCGCTGGGAATGTCTCCCACCTCTCCCTGACCTTGGACAACTGATGTTGGAATTTAATAAGGGACCCAGAGTCTCTGGCCTCCTGACTGCAAAGTGAGCTCCTTTTTCCTGAAGTTTCTTCCTTCATCAGCACACAATTATCACACAGGATTATCTGCTCCAATAAACCTATGCGGTGATTGAGCACTTGAACCCCAAGGTCATGCATAAGGTTTAAGTTCCGGCTCTCTCACTGGCTGACTCTTTGACCTTGGGAAGATTGCTTAACCCCTCCATCCCTGAGTTTCCTTCTTTCTGACTGGAATAATGAAAGCACCGATCGCGGAGACTCAACGCAAAGGGGGAGGGGCCCTGGCAGTGAGCCAGCGCAGGCTCCTCCGGCAGCACCAGGGCTAGGAACCGGCCTGCCGTGCCGGAGCCTGAGAGACGCGGGCGCCGTCCCCACGCGCGGGGAGACCTCCCGGAGGAGGGCACGGCAGCCCACCCGGTGTTCCGGCAGAACCCCAGGGCCGGCACGGCAACCCACCCGGTGTTCCGGCAGAACCCCAGGGCCGGAGGAGCCGGGCAGGATACAGTCCACGGGGCCGCTCAGAGTCAGACGCCCTGAAGTGGCTTAGCGCACCCGCACGCGCAATGATACTAAGCAAACATGAGTAACAGCATAGCTTAGTAACCTGTAGGCTTTGCTACTAAATTTTTTAAATATGCATATTACTAAAACGTTTTCTTTTCAATATGCATGTGTCTTGGTTCTTCAACAAAGTCATACTTTACCGCCTCCCCAAGGGACGCTGCAGCACATTGGACATGCCATCACGGGCTGAGGCCTCGACACACGGCTGTGATGAGACGTCGAGGGAAGGGGTGTGTCTGCTTCCGGGGGCCAGCCCCTCACGGGCCCTTCCAGACGCACGCGCTAGCAGACGCTTCTCTCGGCCCTGCTCTCCGTCTGCACCGTGGTCTTCCGTGGGTGTGTGAGTGTCCACGGGCTTCAGAACGGATGAGGCCAGAGCAGCAGAGAGCTCGTTACGGCCTCCGGTTCTCAGCAGGTACTGTGGTACGTCCGTGTTGGACGCTGTTTAATCATTACCACAACTCTCAAAAATAGAAGAGAAACACCATCCTTCCCATTTTCCAGACAGGGGAACCGAGGCACGGTGACCCCGAGGTGTCACCATGCTGTCCAAGGTCACCCAGTCACTACAGCCTCCTGACGGCAGGCCCGGGTCCAAGCCACTGAGCTAATGCTTCAAGAAGGCCCTTGACAACAAGCAGGGCTCCTGGACAGACAGGCTGCCAAGCATCCGCCCGAGAAGACTTGTAATTAGTAACAGATAATTCTTATTAATATAATTCTTGTTTCCCCAAAGATGTGTGTTGGTCTCCACTGCAACATTACCTTAATTATGTTGATGTAATTGACAAAGTACACTGTTTGCACTACTCAGAGTACCTTGTTCCCTAGGGGATTTTAGATTACCACCTTGAAGCACTCATATGCTTCAATATCCTTATTATGAGAAATGCAACACAAAGTCCACACTTTTAGTTAAAAAAAAGGAGACACAGAATGAGGGGAAGAATTCCTTGAATGAAGAGCTGGAACTTTAAAAAATTCCTGATCTTAATTAAGGCCATGTTTTAGACTGGGTGCCATTCGGGCCTCCACGATGGCTGAAAGTGGCAACAGTCCACTGACAGGCAATTCCAGTCTAACTTGAGAATGTTTACTTTTTTTTCTTTTTCTTTTTGGCCTCTTTCATTGGTTTTTATTTATTTATTTTCATCCATCTTTATTCTTCGGCATGTGCGGGCCTCCCACTGCATTGCCTTCTCTCACTGCAGAGCACCGGCTCTAGGCGCATGCGCTCCAGAGTGCTGGCTGATAATGGACACACCGGTCCAGCTGCTCTGCAACACATGGGATCCTCCCAGGCCAGGGATCAAACCGGCGCCCCTTGTACTGCAAGGCGGACTCTTTACCCACGGGACCCCCTCCCTGAGAATGTTTACTTTTGATGTAGTCTGTCCTAGTTACACTATCACGTCATGCTGTTGCTGCTGAGTAGCTTCAGTCGTGCTCAACTGGGGGCCACCCTATGGACTGTAGCCCACCAGGCTCCTGTGTCCATGGGATTCTCCAGGTAAGAACACTGGAGTGGACTGCCATGCCCTCCTGCAGGGGGTCTTCCCAGCTGAGGGATCAGACCAGTGTCTCTTACGTCTCCTGCACCGGCGGGCAGGTTCTCTACCATTGAGCCACCAGGGAAGCCCTTGGTGTATAAGTTTATACAGAACACTAAAAGGCCAGTTATCCACAAATGCCCATCTGTCATTGTTTTAAGACTAACATTTTTCATTATGTATTTGACTCATATTTTTCAAGCTATCTTTTTTTTTCCTCTAATGTCAGTGAGAGTTAAAAACCACGGTGGTTAAAGTTTTGCCAAATAAGCACAAAGCTAACCCTAGCTAAAAAAAAAAAAAAAAGGACAGCCCATGAATTTTTAAAAGTTCATACATAATATATTATAAAAGTAAGATGAGTAATATGGGACACGGGCTTTAATAAAAAGCTCCTTGACCATTTCTCAAAGACTCTGAGATATAATCAATACCCAAAAAAGGTATCTTGGGGACAAGGTAAGATTTATAATATTTTTGCTGAGAATGACATTTTCTACTTACTCTATAGGCTGGGGATATGATGCTGAACTGCAGAGAACACGAGAAAGGAAAGTAGTTTTATCTAGCTGACAATGCTTCAAGGAAGCGCTTTATGGTTCACTTGTGGCATCATATTTGATGGGGAAAACAACGGTCTGGACGCATGTTCTGAAGGCGACAGGGAAACTCACATGCATTTCAACATCAGTTCTCGAGTGCGTTGGAGTCCGGCTTCTTTCCACATCTGAGAGCAAATCCCCGGATGAAAGATCCACGATGCGTGAGTGAAGTTTCTGGGTAAAAACAGGCAGAAAGTTTGAATAGTTTTGATTTAATTTTTTGTTTCAAATTCTTGCCACAGACAGGTAACTCTCAAAGGAGCTGACAGTTCGATGTCAGATAACACACCTCCTCACTCAGAAAACATTTATCTGAGTTTATCAGTGTTCTATATATACACATGCCCAAATTGCAGCTTATAAACAATAATCACACTTTCACAGTCTGTCAGCATGTGCTGGAGAACAAGCAGTAAGGAAAAAGAAACAGCAAGAAAAATGGGGACACCCCAGCACAGCTGTTGGCCAGTATGAAAACTAACTTCTGATATTCACATTACAAAACGCTCACCATGTTCACCTTAGTATGCCGAGTAGTGGTTAAAATTTAAGCAAATAATTATAACGATGACCTTATTTTTAAATAGCATTGATCTTGTGAAATCTTCCCTTGCACACATTTCAACTCAAAGTCATTAATGACATCTGTTAGGAACAATTAATGTGAATAGAAAATAATTGCATCAGGGATCTGGGGATTTGGAGGCTTTCAAGTATTAATATTCACATGCTATTTGATTACATACTTGATTCTTTGTTCCAGCTTTGCTTGGGTGGGCTGCTAAACTAGGGCCATTTCACTATATTAATCTTTATCCTAATTACTAAGGCTTGTCTGTGGACGTTAAATTTGATCTATTTGATTGCAAATACAGTAAAACTTGTGATTTATGTCTCACGTTTCTGCTAGGCTGACGATATTTTACAAATGGTACTTGCAGCCTGGTTCGTCTTGGTCACGACATCTGTGACTTCAGACACTGAAAAAGCTGAACTGAGTGAGTCAGTAACGGGGCCGAGGCGGCCCCCTCGTCTCTGAGAAGCTGTTCTGCTCCTTCGCCTCCCGGGGAAGGCCGTGCGCGTGCTGGTGCTGCTCTGGGAAATGATGCACTCTCCGCTGTTAACTTCTGTCAGGGTCATCTCAGCGTGGGGGGCTGCCCGAGGGTCACTCTGTCCAGCAGATCGACCATGCTGTCAGCAAGGACGTAAAGGCCACTGAAATGACCGTTATTTGCTCTGTTCCCTGTGTGGCTTCCCTCAGGCTGAACTCCCGTGGACACCGTCTGTACTTGGCTAGCTGGGAGGTGGTGGTGCAGCTGCTAAGCAGTGGCCGACCCTGCAGTCCCACAGACTGCAGCGGCCAGGCCCCTCTGTCCACGGGACTTCCCAGGCAAGAACACTGGAGCGGGCTGCCATGACCTTCTCCAGGAGATACTCCCGACCCAGTGTTTGAACCTGCGTCTCCTGCATTACAGGTGGCTTCTGGACCTCCGAGCTGCCATGGAAGCCTTACGTCCTCAGTCAGTCACAACAGCCTTTATCCAGCCCTCAGGACGCGCCTGGGGAAGCGCTGTGCTGCAGCCATCTGCAGGAAGGAAGGCATTCTGCTTTTCCTGCTATAGCTCTGTTCTCCTTCTCACCAGTGGAGTCTCAAACCATCTGCTTCCGACTCATACTCTTGCTTCTCTCGACCTGTGTTTGTGGAATTACTTTCACCAAAAAGGACACAAATAACTGGTTGCTATTTTGAATATTCTAGTCTCTCCAAGAGAGCGCGGCCGTCGGCAGGCGACCAGCGGCAGGATGCTGCTTTTGCACAGCTCCAGGACCCTTATCTCGAGCTGCCTCGAGCATCTGCGTTCCTCGGGACCAAAGGCCCTTCAGCCCACGTCTGGCCACCACGTGTCACACGCAGGCAGTAACGACCATCGAGGAAAAGCAGTCTGTGTTTTCTGCCCGCATCTAGGGTTTAAGGACTGAGAGAGTGCGTTTCTGCTAGCTGACGATATTCAAGGTACTTGCAGCCTGGTTCGTCTTGGTCACGACATCTGTGACTTCAGACACTGAAAAAGCTGAACTGAGTGAGTCAGTAACGGGGCCGAGGCGGCCCCCTCGTCTCTGAGAAGCTGTTCTGCTCCTTCGCCTCCCGGGGAAGGCCGTGCGCGTGCTGGTGCTGCTCTGGGAAATGATGCACTCTCCGCTGTTAACTTCTGTCAGGGTCATCTCAGCGTGGGGGGCTGCCCGAGGGTCACTCTGTCCAGCAGATCGACCATGCTGTCAGCAAGGACGTAAAGGCCACTGAAATGACCGTTATTTGCTCTGTTCCCTGTGTGGCTTCCCTCAGGCTGAACTCCCGTGGACACCGTCTGTACTTGGCTAGCTGGGAGGTGGTGGTGCAGCTGCTAAGCAGTGGCCGACCCTGCAGTCCCACAGACTGCAGCGGCCAGGCCCCTCTGTCCACGGGACTTCCCAGGCAAGAACACTGGAGCGGGCTGCCATGACCTTCTCCAGGAGATACTCCCGACCCAGTGTTTGAACCTGCGTCTCCTGCATTACAGGTGGCTTCTGGACCTCCGAGCTGCCATGGAAGCCTTACGTCCTCAGTCAGTCACAACAGCCTTTATCCAGCCCTCAGGACGCGCCTGGGGAAGCGCTGTGCTGCAGCCATCTGCAGGAAGGAAGGCATTCTGCTTTTCCTGCTATAGCTCTGTTCTCCTTCTCACCAGTGGAGTCTCAAACCATCTGCTTCCGACTCATACTCTTGCTTCTCTCGACCTGTGTTTGTGGAATTACTTTCACCAAAAAGGACACAAATAACTGGTTGCTATTTTGAATATTCTAGTCTCTCCAAGAGAGCGCGGCCGTCGGCAGGCGACCAGCGGCAGGATGCTGCTTTTGCACAGCTCCAGGACCCTTATCTCGAGCTGCCTCGAGCATCTGCGTTCCTCGGGACCAAAGGCCCTTCAGCCCACGTCTGGCCACCACGTGTCACACGCAGGCAGTAACGACCATCGAGGAAAAGCAGTCTGTGTTTTCTCTGCCCGCATCTAGGGTTTAAGGACTGAGAGAGTGCCTAAAGATTGCTGACAGTCTAAGACTTATGGACACATTTATCAATACGCAAAGAGTCCAAGAAGTTATGGGAAATGACATTCAACAAAAAAATGATGATCTTGAGTGGTATGTCATGTGATCTGGGGGAAGCGTCCTTTATAGATTAGATTTCTGACTCTGTATTTGGTTCATGGTTATATTTCACTTTCTTTTTTTTTTTTTTTTTTTTTTACCAGATATATGATGCCATCATTTTGCTTTCTGCAAGAGGACATGTATATATAAACCCATCCTTCCAAATGATGTTATATTTTAGCTATTTTTATCCAAATGGTTCGGTTTCCAAGGTGGCTCAGTGGTAAAGAATCTGCCTGCCAGTGCAGCAGACAGAGAAGATGCAGGTTTGATTCCTGGGTTGGGAGGATTCCCCTAGAGGAGGAAATGCCAACTCATTCGAGTATTCTTGCCTAGAAAATTCCATGGACAGAGGCGCCCGGCAAGGTGCGGGCCGCGGGGTTGTGAAGACCGAACTTGAGCACGCACCCAGCAAAACAGCCGGTTTTCCACTGACACAGGTAAAGAGGGAGAGGGGACAGAGTCTAGGACAAGGCGACTTGAGGTTCAGCCCTAAGGCACAGACTTCCGCCAGATCTGAGGATGCAATGCAACCTCTTTGTCTCGTATACTTGCCTGCCACAGAGGGATGGAAGAAGCTGCTTAGCCTGGCTCTCAGGCAGGGACAGTACTGGCATCATCAGCCAGGGCAATAAATAAGATAGCATGGTGACATTTACAGACTTATACCAATTAACTGTCATAACTGAGTATTGGTAAATTCTTAAATGCTAACGCACACACAAATCATTGTTATTATAGTTTCTATGTATGTTAAAGAACATAAAAGCTGACCTAGAGGAAAATAAAATTTCCTTTTGTGTTAAGGGCTGTAGGTAAGAAAATGGTTAAGTAAGGTTATCTTTGTCACACACACCCTTCATGGCTAAATAATCACCAAAGCTCAACTTCTTCTAATGAGATTTTTTATGAGAGCTTAATATATCGTAGTATACATATATATAATACAACGACCATCGAGGAAAAGCAGTCTGTGTTTTCTGCCCGCATCTAGGGTTTAAGGACTGAAGACTGATTGCTGACAGTCTAAGACTTATGGACACATTTATCAATACGCAAAGAGTCCAAGAAGTTATGGGAAATGACATTCAACAAAAAAATGATGATCTTGAGTGGTATGTCATGTGATCTGGGGGAAGCGTCCTTTATAGATTAGATTTCTGACTCTGTATTTGGTTCATGGTTATATTTCACTTTCTTTTTTTTTTTTTTTTTTTTTTTACCAGATATATGATGCCATCATTTTGCTTTCTGCAAGAGGACATGTATATATAAACCCATCCTTCCAAATGATGTTATATTTTAGCTATTTTTATCCAAATGGTTCGGTTTCCAAGGTGGCTCAGTGGTAAAGAATCTGCCTGCCAGTGCAGCAGACAGAGAAGATGCAGGTTTGATTCCTGGGTTGGGAGGATTCCCCTAGAGGAGGAAATGCCAACTCATTCGAGTATTCTTGCCTAGAAAATTCCATGGACAGAGGCGCCCGGCAAGGTGCGGGCCGCGGGGTTGTGAAGCCCCGAACTTGAGCACGCACCCAGCAAAACAGCCGGTTTTCCACTGACACAGGTAAAGAGGGAGAGGGGACAGAGTCTAGGACAAGGCGACTTGAGGTTCAGCCCTAAGGCACAGACTTCCGCCAGATCTGAGGATGCAATGCAACCTCTTTGTCTCGTATACTTGCCTGCCACAGAGGGATGGAAGAAGCTGCTTAGCCTGGCTCTCAGGCAGGGACAGTACTGGCATCATCAGCCAGGGCAATAAATAAGATAGCATGGTGACATTTACAGACTTATACCAATTAACTGTCATAACTGAGTATTGGTAAATTCTTAAATGCTAACGCACACACAAATCATTGTTATTATAGTTTCTATGTATGTTAAAGAACATAAAAGCTGACCTAGAGGAAAATAAAATTTCCTTTTGTGTTAAGGGCTGTAGGTAAGAAAATGGTTAAGTAAGGTTATCTTTGTCACACACACCCTTCATGGCTAAATAATCACCAAAGCTCAACTTCTTCTAATGAGATTTTTTATGAGAGGTTTATATATACGTAGTATACATATATATATAATAAACTCTCATACAAGGAGAGGGCATACCACTTTCCAGACTGGCACTGTGATGTCATCGGGACTGAATTCGGGTCTCGGTGACAGGCAGCTAGAATGCATACACAGGGAGCGCGAGTCCGAAACGCCCGTCCGCACGTGGAACCGCGCACAGGTGCACAGAGGGCGGCGGTGCCTGGGGTGCGGCCCGCGCCGCTCCCGCCACGGTCCGGGCGCAGCGCGCGCCGGGGCGACGCCAGGCCGCCGGGGGAGGCACGGCCGGGGCCCGGGCCTGTCGGGGGCTCCCGCCGCGGCAGCCAGCGGCGCGTCCCGCTGCACAGCTCTGGCTCCGCCGCTGGGGCGAGAAGGGCGGCCACGCAGGAGCCCCCGGCTGGACCCCTGCGTGGGGAAGAGAGCCTGGAGAAGGCACTGGCAGCCCACTCTGGTGTTCTTTCCTGGAGAACCCCACGGTCTGAGGAGCCTGGCGGACGACAGCCCACAGGGTCCCGAAGAGTCAGACGCGACTGAAGTGACTGAGCACACGTGCACTCTCCTCACAGATCCAGTCACGGTAGCCAGCGTGGGACACCAGAGGACAGCCACGTCCCAAGTACCGAGTGAGCCCCGGGGACAGCTGCCAGGTGAGGGTCCTCGGCTTCACGCAGGAAAGAATTCAAGAGCAAGTCAGAGCAGAGTGAAAGCAGGTTTATTTAGAGAGAGACGTATCCCATCAGCAGAGGGTAGGCTGTCTGAGAAGATGAGAGACTCACCACAACCTGGCGTGGTTACCTTCTAAGGGGCTGGGCAATGTCACAGGCTCAAGACGGGGAGGACTATGTCCACTATTTCAGGAAGGAAGAGGAATCTCCCAGAACGGGGGCACTGCCGCCTCCCCGGCTAGCTGTGGTCAGCCTCAGAACTGTCCTGGGGTCTGCGGGGGGTCACTCAGCTAACGAGCACCCGACGAGGCTGAAGGTCTACGGGAAGGCAGACCTTCCACCGTCTTGGGCCCTGTGTTAAGCTGCTGCAAAAGTGACTTTGGTTTGCCATTTGATACTGGAATAATCCTTAAATAAATGTGGTGGTTATGCATCATTTTAATGCACATTTATTGCTTCATGTTTATTGCTAATTAACTATTATTTGCTGCTTATTTTGTATGTCTTAGATAAAAAGCAAATCTGAGCAATTTTCTTATTTGAGTTCAAAGTGGGCCCTAAAGCAGTGGAGACGCCTGCCAACAACAGCAGCACCTCAGGCCCAGGAGCTGCTGGTGGACATACCGTGCGGAGGTGGTTCGGGAAGTTTGATGAAGGAGACGAGAGCCTTAGAGACGAGGGAACAGCGGCTGGCCTCTGGAAGCCGACAGCGACCCGCCGAGAGGATCAGCAGAGCTGATGCTCTTACGATTTCACGAGACGATGCCCAAGAACTGAACGTCAACCAGTCCATGGTGGTTTGGCATTTGAGGCAAATCGGAAAGATGAGAAAGCTGGATAAGTGTATTCCTTTATGAGGTACACTGTCATTTTGAATGGCTGTCTTGTCTTGTTTTATGTAACAACAACCACCTATTTATCTGTTGGATTATGACGTGGGATGAAAAGTGGATTTTATATGACAATGAGTGATGACCAGCTTAGTGGCCAGACCAAGAAGAAGCTCCAAAGCACTTCCCAAAGTCAAATGTGCACCAAAAAAGGGGTCATGGTCCCTGTTGGGTGATCTGCTGTCGGTCTGATCCACTACAGTTTTCTGAATCCTGACAAAACCACTACATCTGAGAAGTACGCTCAGCAAACCTGTGAGATGCACTGAAAATGACAATGCCTGCAGCCAGGAACGGTCAACAGAAAGGGCCCAGTTATTCTCCGCAACAGTGCCTCACTGCACAACCAACACCTCAAACGTTGAATAAATTGGGCTACAAAGCTTTGCCTCATCTGCCATATTTACCTGACCTTTCACCAAATGACTGCTACTTCAGGTAGCTCAACAATGGTTTGCAGGGAAAATGCTTCCACAACCAGCAAGATGCAGAAAATGTTTTCCAAGAGTTTGTCGACACCCAAGGCATGATTTTTCTGCTACAGGAAGAAACAAATTTATTTCTAGCCAGCAAAGACGGGTTGATTTTGGTTCCTATTTTGATTAATGGTTCCTATTTTGATTAATAAGGATGTGTTTGAGCCTCGTTATAATGATTTAAAATTCAGGGTCTGGAACTGTAGTTCCTTTTGCACCATCCTAAGAGGCTCTGGGTTTTGCTGTTGTTGCCTTTTTTTTAAATCCTATCCTGTTCCTCTTAATGGCCGTGTCATTCTTCTGATAGCTGCACCCTGCTGCCTGCCTTCCTGTCTCGTGGTAGCCTGGATCTCAGCTGGATTGCTTGGATGAAGAACTTACTGCTTTTACAGCCTGTGGCTTTATTTTCAAATTGTCCCGCTTCCATCTTGGAGAGCTAATCTCAGCTTGCAGATTCCAGAGAGCCTCCTACAGCTCACGGCTGCTCCCTCAACTCAGGCCTGGGCTGGCCCAGGAAGTGGGTTTCGTCTCCTTTAATCCCAGCACGAGGGAGGCCAGTCTGGAGTGTGTAATTAGGGCGCCCTCTGAGCATCTCTGATCTTGCCCATCTCCTGGTTCTCCCCGTGGTGAAGGGTGAACCGCTGGACACCCGCCGTCGCGAGGGCGGAGCCTGCTGTGCTGGGCACGGTGGGCCAGTGGAGAGCTGCTCTCAACGGCCTGAAGGAGGCGCCACCGAGCACAGCAGTCCTGACCCTCCTGCGGGGTAATAAGGCCGTTTTCACAGGTAAGCACCAGGTTCTGAAAGGAAGTTCAAGGAGATCTCCTAAAATGATGGAAGCCTGATAAACAGGATTTTTCTCTGGAAGCTTCACTCGCCACATGACCATCCAAGAAACCCCAGGTTCTATCTTACACGCCACACTTACATTTTTACTTGTATTTTGCCACACTCAGAAATGTGATTTTTCATCAGCCCTTCCAAATCCCATCAAGAGATATTATGGCTGACCCCTGGTTCACATTTCAGAGGTTTCACTCCCTTCCATTAAGAATTTATCATAAGGCTGAATATTACATAACTGTATTACATAATGGAGTATTATATGGTCCTTTCCTAGATTCACAAAAATTTGAGCCTAGGACAAAATATTTTTGGATAAAAGCTGATGTGTAATCACTAATGTCACTCTTCCATTTGGGGACACAAAGATAAAACAGTATCTGCTTCCGGTCGTCCTGCTGAGGCCTCATGAAGCACAGCTCTTGAACATTCTCTTAGAGGTCCTTTAAAAATATGTCCATTAAGATTTGATCACACTTCAGAGTGTGAATTTTTACAGCTCACTTTTTAGCCGTCCGCCGTAGTCCGTGCCGCAGCGCGCGTGTTCCAGGACGCTCTCAGGCCTGCCCGTAGATCCGAGTGCACGTCGCTTCACTCCGGATGGGCCTCTGCAGACAACATGGCTCTACATCCTCTTTTCTGCGTCTCCAGGAGCCAAGGTTATAAAATGCTTTTGAAACAATTATTCCGCAGCTATATTCAAAGCCTTCTGCAAGGGTCCCTGCTACCATGACAACCTGATTACCCGGTGGCTGCCTGAGGGAGCACTGGGTTTGGTGACTAGGAAGTTTATTTGAGGCGTCTGCAGCTTAGACAGATAACTAGAGTCTCAGATGTGTCCTGTCTTCAGAAATTCCACTAACGGTGCCTGAGATCCCGCTGGGAAAGGACCACTGGGTCATGGATGCAGCTATAAACAGCCACTCGTTCTTGGGAGTCTCCACTCTACCGAGTTCAACAAGAAGCATTTATTAAGCATCTGCTATGTAAGAGTCCTGACTCTGAACCATGAACAGGCTCAGAGAAGCTTATTAGTGGAGTCTATGATATGGACAAGCAGCCTGGACACACAGATGAGGGGGAAAGAACCATTCTAACCCAGGATGCACAGAAGAGATCACAATGCAGGAAGAGCAACACGGGGCGGGGGCGGAGCTGAGGGCGGGGCGGAGCTGAGGGCAGGGGCGGAGCTGAGGGCAGGGGCTGTGCGGCCACAGAGTCAGATGCGCGCTACGGCCTTGGGTGCTGTGCCGGTCCCTCGGCTGGGTCTGACTCTGCGCGACCCACAGACTGCACCCGCCAGGCTCCTCTGCCCATGGGATTCTCCGCGCAAGAATACGGCACTGAGGTGCCATTTCCTTCTTCAGGGGATCTTCCTGACCCAGGGATCGAACCCACAGCTCTTGCACTGTCTGCATTAGCAGGTGGTATTTTTTTTTTTTTTTAATCACTAACACCACCTGGGAAATCCTATAAACTAGGGAATATTCGGTGCAAAAAGGTTTAGCCCACAGGGGCTTCAGGTTTCCCTGTCAAGTTCCCAAATCACTTGGTCTCTTTACACAAAACAAACAAACAAGGCATCAGAAGTATTTAACATCCAACAGCCAGTGGCAGACCCTGCAAACCAGGACGCGGGTGAGCCAGGGCACCAGCGCCCTCAGACCCCGGGCGGAGCCAGGGCCCCGGGTGGCTCACCCCGCAGCCCTGTCCTGCAGCTCGCGAAGCTTCACTCCTGTCTTTTTCTGTGACTCTGATCTGAGAGAGGAGGTGATTCAGCACAGCCTGAGCCTATTCTGGGATCTAAGAGATACAGAAGTGCCTTGAAATTTCCATTTTTATCACTAATTACTTTAACAGGTACTTTAATAAGTGCTCTTGCTATTGCCCCTGCTGTTTTGTAAAATTATCAACACTGCATTTTACATTTTTAATCAAGCTTTATTTTGAAAAAAAATCTCCTGGATTTCAGAAGCTTTTTGACTTTTTCATGTGGTGGGATTTTTCCTCTGATTTCATGGAACAAAGGGATTAGGGAGAAAAACAACTTGACCTTCTGTCTTTACCAGACCTAATGGAAATTGCACTAATGGTTACTAGAGTCTAATACACTGTTTATTAGGAAGAAATGATTCCCCTCCTGCCCTGTGAGGGTGGGGGACATTGAGTAAAGTCCATTCCCAGATCTTACCTCGTGAGGAAAGGAATCCTCACACTGCGGTATGGAAGAAGATAAGATCTTAATTTTTAGGGATGAAGAACTCAAATATCCAAAGCTAAGGACGTTAGCCAGAGTCACAAGGATATATTCTAGGAAGTGGCAGAACCAGGATTCGCTCCCAGGTCTGCCTGACTGCTAAGCCCCAAATCTACCACACGCTGTTCACCCTTCCCTCAAGGAAGGCCCAGCCTCACTGGTCTCTTCTGTAAGATGAGTTGCTTGTTTCTGTCTAAACTCTAAGCCCATAGTGTAGGCCATCCCCGTTCAGTGAACTCTGTTGCCTTGCGAATGTTCCTGCCCAGATCCACTCTCAGAGGCAGACGAAAACTAAGAAGAAATAATCAACAACAACAGCAGCTGTGACAACTGGCTGCGCTCTTTTCAGCACTAAGCATTTTCACACATGTTATCTTTGTAGATCCTTATCGCAATTCACAGCAAGGACTATTACTATTCTTGTTTACAGGTGAAGAAATGGAGGTTCAGAGCTAAAAGTATTGTCTAAGGTCACACAAATCATTTAAATCCTAGGCAGTTTGACTGCAGAGTTCAGACTCTTAATTCTACAATTAAATCTGGTTAATGATATGTTGGTGAAAACAACTTACTAAAATAATTATATAATTTAATCTGAAAACAAGACAAATTACGCAGAATTAACAAATAGAAATACCTCTAAGTACAATGTGACATCTTCACTGACTATGCTCAAACATTAATCATTCATTTATTCAAAACTTTACTTTCCTTATATGATGATTATTATTGATAATATTTTTGGTATTGGTGATGTTTCCGTCTTAGGTCTCTACATTCTTTTCAGAAAAACACAATTTGTATATAAATATTTGGATCTAACTGAAAAGTAAAACTAAGGAAAAAAAGAGCAAGCTTTTAAAGATTGTTCATTACATGCCTCGATAAGGCAAAAAAAGAAAAAATCAAGATGTTTCTTTTTTCTTGTTTAATCCTTCGGACCATCTGACAAGGAACACGCGGGGCTAAGGACAGCGCCATCAGGGACGTGACCCTGGAGGGAGCCCGGCCCCACGGACACTCCGCGCTGTGCCCCCTGAGCGGTGGGACAGCACGGCCCGCGGCCCCTGGGCGCCTGCGGACCGAGCCGGCCGCGCCCACGGGCTCAGCCAGGGCACCCGGAGGGCCCCTCCCCGGAAGCTACAGTTGAGTTGAGATGTTATGAATGAGGGACGATGACTCAGGGGAGAAGCCAAGGAAGAAAGTAGGGGCCTCGGGGCAACACCGACACAATGGCGCAGAGAGGAGAGCGTGCACGTCCCTGCCCGCAGCTAGGCCAGAGCCCGGGGGCACCTTGGGAGGAGCACGGGGCGAGGGGGTCTCGGCCACAGGCACCTGCTGCGGGGCCGGGACTTGAACCCCTCACTTGCTACAAAGCACACAAGCTCTCCCCACTTCCCTGCCACCCCACAGTGCTTCCCCAATGCAGAACTTGGCTGTGGCCCTCGAGGACCCCGTCTCTGAAAACGAGGCCTGGAAGACTGGGCTCGAAGGGTCCTGAAGGAAATGTGGACGCCAAAGACACGCACAGCTGCTAGCTTCCTCGCCGAGCTTCCCCTGAAAGGACCCTGTCAAGCTCCTGGAAAAACCCAGTTTTAAACAATTCAGACTCTTAATTCTACAATTAAATCTGGTTAATGATATGTTGGTGAAAACAACTTACTAAAATAATTATATAATTTAATCTGAAAACAAGACAAATTACGCAGAATTAACAAATAGAAATACCTCTAAGTACAATGTGACATCTTCACTGACTATGCTCAAACATTAATCATTCATTTATTCAAAACTTTACTTTCCTTATATGATGATTATTATTGATAATATTTTTGGTATTGGTGATGTTTCCGTCTTAGGTCTCTACATTCTTTTCAGAAAAACACAATTTGTATATAAATATTTGGATCTAACTGAAAAGTAAAACTAAGGAAAAAAAGAGCAAGCTTTTAAAGATTGTTCATTACATGCCTCGATAAGGCAAAAAAAGAAAAAATCAAGATGTTTCTTTTTTCTTGTTTAATCCTTCGGACCATCTGACAAGGAACACGCGGGGCTAAGGACAGCGCCATCAGGGACGTGACCCTGGAGGGAGCCCCGCCCCCAGGACACTCCGCGCTGTGCCCTCTGAGCGGTGGGCAAGCACAGCCTGCGGCCCCTGGGCGCCTGCGGACCGAGCCGGCCGCGCCCCACGGGCTCAGCCAGGGGCCCCCGGAGGGCCCCTCCCCGGAAGCTACAGTTGAGTTGAGATGTTATGAATGAGGGACGATGACTCAGGGGAGAAGCCAAGGAAGAAAGTAGGGGCCTCGGGGCAACACCGACACAATGGCGCAGAGAGGAGAGCGTGCACGTCCCTGCCCGCAGCTAGGCCAGAGCCCGGGGGCACCTTGGGAGGAGCACGGGGCGAGGGGGTCTCGGCCACAGGCACCTGCTGCGGGGCCGGGACTTGAACCCCTCACTTGCTACAAAGCACACAAGCTCTCCCCACTTCCCTGCCACCCCACAGTGCTTCCCCAATGCAGAACTTGGCTGTGGCCCTCGAGGACCCCGTCTCTGAAAACGAGGCCTGGAAGACTGGGCTCGAAGGGTCCTGAAGGAAATGTGGACGCCAAAGACACGCACAGCTGCTAGCTTCCTCGCCGAGCTTCCCCCTGAAAGAGTCTGCCCAGGGCCCTGGCTCCCGCCGTGCACTGGCGCTGTGCAAAGAGCCGCCCGCACTCCTGGGACCCCCACCCCTCACCCCGAAGACCCAGCGCAACTCCTGCGGGCCGGAGCGGTCCGCGCCTCCTGCAGGCGGCGGCAGGAAGCCAGACCTGGGGCCCGCCCGTCCTCGCACCGCTCTGCGGAGGGACCAGCGTCGGACGCCACTGCTGGAGCCAGCACAGACTCGGCCCGGAAAGGCGCGCGCCTGAACGCCAAACAGACAGACCAAAGCCCCGCAGACTGCTGATCAGATGGGTGCCCCCTTCTGTTACGAAAGGAAAGGTGAGAGCAAAGGAGACGCAGGGTTCCAGCGGTGAAGTCGCCCTGGGACCTTCGCGGGGGCGCGTGGCTTGGTGCCCGGATTCTAACGGACGCGTTGCTGGACTCCCGTCCTTTCTGCAGCGTCTGTGAAGAACGGCTGAGTGTCCGGTGAAGCCACAGGCCCAGCGCCTCTGGTCGCCAGTGCTAAGCCGTGTGCTGTCAGCGCCTCCGCCTCGTGACCCCGTGGGCCTCCGCTGGCTGTACCGCTTTGCGGCTACAGATGCAAGTCTCGGCTCCCCCGGAGCTACATCCCCACAGAGGCTTTTTTTTTTTTCTTTTTAATCCACTGTTACTTTACCCCACGGGAAGAAATGCCTCACGGTATCATAAACAAGCAGTTGAAGATTGTTATTTATGTGGCTTCCTAATAGCAATTTGAAATATAGGGCATAAAATTACTAGCTCAAAGTATTGTTCAGTATTAACAGTGGGAAGGATAATATGTAAAACAGACATTAAAGGATTAGCTGTAAAATACATTTCACTGAGTTAAATCACTTCTTGGCAAATGGCAGTTTCCAGCTATTATGTAGAATTTATCAAGTCAAGTGGATTTATTTTTATTTTTCTATTAGTTTGCTAAATATATTCTATATTTAAATCTCAATTTGTGTGTGCGGGGTGTGTGTGTCTGCACTTCAAGCAAATTAGGCAAAGCTGCTGAAGCCAAAATCTAAGACAGAAATGACACTAGAAGTTCAGGTCAAAGTTGCTCCTTGGTGTCCCCAGCAAATACTATTCTATCATGTTAACATAAACCGTCAATCGGGGTTACTGCACTGCACTGGCGCTGTGCAAAGAGCCGCCCGCACTCCTGGGACCCCCACCCCTCACCCCGAAGACCCAGCGCAACTCCTGCGGGCCGGAGCGGTCCGCGCCTCCTGCAGGCGGCGGCAGGAAGCCAGACCTGGGGCCCGCCCGTCCTCGCACCGCTCTGCGGAGGGACCAGCGTCGGACGCCACTGCTGGAGCCAGCACAGACTCGGCCCGGAAAGGCGCGCGCCTGAACGCCAAACAGACAGACCAAAGCCCCGCAGACTGCTGATCAGATGGGTGCCCCCTTCTGTTACGAAAGGAAAGGTGAGAGCAAAGGAGACGCAGGGTTCCAGCGGTGAAGTCGCCCTGGGACCTTCGCGGGGGCGCGTGGCTTGGTGCCCGGATTCTAACGGACGCGTTGCTGGACTCCCGTCCTTTCTGCAGCGTCTGTGAAGAACGGCTGAGTGTCCGGTGAAGCCACAGGCCCAGCGCCTCTGGTCGCCAGTGCTAAGCCGTGTGCTGTCAGCGCCTCCGCCTCGTGACCCCGTGGGCCTCCGCTGGCTGTACCGCTTTGCGGCTACAGATGCAAGTCTCGGCTCCCCCGGAGCTACATCCCCACAGAGGCTTTTTTTTTTTTCTTTTTAATCCACTGTTACTTTACCCCACGGGAAGAAATGCCTCACGGTATCATAAACAAGCAGTTGAAGATTGTTATTTATGTGGCTTCCTAATAGCAATTTGAAATATAGGGCATAAAATTACTAGCTCAAAGTATTGTTCAGTATTAACAGTGGGAAGGATAATATGTAAAACAGACATTAAAGGATTAGCTGTAAAATACATTTCACTGAGTTAAATCACTTCTTGGCAAATGGCAGTTTCCAGCTATTATGTAGAATTTATCAAGTCAAGTGGATTTATTTTTATTTTTCTATTAGTTTGCTAAATATATTCTATATTTAAATCTCAATTTTGTGTGTGCGTGCGTGTGTGTGTGTCTGCACTTCAAGCAAATTAGGCAAAGCTGCTGAAGCCAAAATCTAAGACAGAAATGACACTAGAAGTTCAGGTCAAAGTTGCTCCTTGGTGTCCCCAGCAAACACTCCAGTGCGCTGACTGAACACTCAACTATAACATCTAAAAGAAAAGCATACGTATGACACTACAAACACCTGTGAGACATATCGGGGGGTTACGACTGCATCGTGCACTCCGGTGGAAAGGCACATCCCCCACGAGACCTGGAACGCCGCCACGCCCAGTGTTTCCGCGTCCGACTCCAAGACGCAGACACTGTTCACCTCGAGTGTCCAGAAGATACGCTGGGTCCCTGGACCTGGCGCCGAGGAAGCAGGTACACAGAGGAGCGTCTAACCTCCCGAGGGGAAGCTCTGAGCTATTAAACGGATATGCGATGCATAAATACAAATCACGTAATCTCTCCATTTTCTTCTGAAAAAGCCACCAGTTACCATAATCCTAAAATGATTCTGTCCTCAAATCCATACAGATTTATTAATTTTCATAAATTTCCCTGACAGAACCTTTCTTAAAAAATGCAAAGTAACCTTTGAGTTTCCCTTCATTTGATAACATATGCAACATTTTCAATCTCAGAGAATACTGAAAGCGAGTTCTTATTTTTCAGGGAAATTGGTTATTGATCTATAAGTTGCTATTACAAAGAAATTGGTTGAAGATCTATAAGTATTACAAAGCATTATAGAGACAAGAAACTTTCCCTTAGACTTGCTTGTAAAACTATGGGAAAATCCAAATTACCAAGAAGTAATTATTATTTAGAACTTGGGATTCATTTTGAACACTTCTTACTAACCAGCTAACTATAAAGAATAACTTTCTTCTTGGACTGTGAGTTGGGGGCCACAAATATTTCTTCTCAAATGCCCCATGTTCATAATTCCAGGGGCTTCATAGCATTTTTTTCCATATAAATCTCTACTTTCTTGTTCAGTTGTTTTTTGTGGGATGGTATAGCTCTTTTCATAAATGTTGACACTTTTCCACTGATTGAAAACTAATGAAGGAAGAAGCCCTCTAATTTGAGTATCATCATTGTATAAGATATGAGCCACCCGTTCAGAAAAACAGTGGTTTGAGTCACAGAAGGGAGCATCTTGTCCAGTGTGGCATCAAGCTTGAAATTCAGTCCATGAGCCACACTCACTGTATCACTGAAACACCTCAATTAAATGGAGTCCATGAGCCCCAGTCCGCTGGTTATTCGACAGAAAGAAGACAGTAACTACAAAGTCTGATGCTCAATGTTTACTGTAAGTCCTGGGGTGAGGCTCACCAAGCAGCTGCTCCCCCGGATGGCAGGCAGCCCCAGGTATTACCCTGGGTGAGTTCAGGCCCTGGCTTGGTGAGACTTGTGACAAGTTACCTTATCTTTTAAGTCTGTTTCCTTTATAGATGATAATAAAAATACTGACTCACAGGAGCTTATGGAAGATTGGCTATTCAAGAGAAGAAACTCCTGAATTTATGAGGTTGTGATAGAGACTCCATTCATTAAAGTGCTTGGGAGGTATTAAGTGCTCAGTAAACATTAGCTGTTTTCAGGGCCTGTGGCCTAACTTGCAGGGACCACTGCAGTGGCCCATTTGTGAAAATAATGTTAGGAATTTTCAGACGATGTTGGGTCCAAGTGTTAAACCAAGTACAGGGCCCTTCGCAGCCTCTATGTGACTGTCCAGGTTCACAGCTACGAAGTGTGCCCTCGCTCTCAACTGCTTTGATAATCATTAGACTCCGAAAAGATATCCCATAATCAAGCAAGGATAGCGTTTGCTACCTTGACTAAGCTTCCTGGGGCAGGAGGGGAACTCTGCATTTTCACACGTGCTCAGTCACTCACTCAGCCCTGTCCGACTCTTGGTGACCCCGTGGAGCCCACCAGGCTCCTCTGTCCATGGAGTTCTCCAGGCAAAATACTGCAGTTGGTCGCCATTTCCTACCGTAAGGATCTTCCCAACCCAGGAATCAAACTCCCATCTCTTGCGTATCCCACACTGCCGGGCAGATTCTTTACTATTAGTGCCATGTGGAAAGCGTGAATTTTGACATAATTTTCCATTAACAGAGTAGCATGCTTTTAGCCCCTGTCTGTCCTCATTGAATGACATCTGTCCGCCACTGAAAACCAAAAAATGCTGTGGAACAGCTTCCTAAGAGGGGAACTGCCACAATGAAGAACCACTATTTTGGTAGCACGTAGGTCATGATGACCATTTGAAATTCCAAGTTTCAAGAAGTGTGAACAGAGGGTACCCCACAGGAGTACAAAAATGCAAACGGCAAGGGAAAGGGCGTTAAGTATCTCCAGAGAGTCAGTCCTGCGGATTCTGAGTCATAAGTGCTCCATCCCCAGAATCAGGAAGCCTCCACAGTGGCTGTCTGCTTCCACACCCCCCTCCGCCCACCCCGCCCGAGGGCCACTCAGCTCCCGCCCAGGCAGAAGACCCGAGAGGGGTCTCTGCCGAGGCGGCAACCGCCCGGGTGGCAGAGGGGAGACCGACGTACGATACGCACGTTCCTCTTTTCTCCCCGACCTGCCATCTCTGTCCGGCTTCTTGGCAGCTCCACCCATGTTCGCCCCCCCAGGTGCCCGATCCTGAAAGCCACTGCTGACGTGCGCTCTGTGTGGCCCACGGTCCTTCACGCGACACGGGGCTGAGGACCAGTCCTCAGTAAAACCCTTGGGCACACAGTCGATCAAGCACATAAAATGGCAAATGACTTCCAGATTCCACGGCATACGCCAGTTGCCTTTGCGCCGAGACTCCGCAGACACGGCCTCCGAGCGCACGGTGCAGAAGCGCGGGGCGCTCCGCCGCTCTCGCCCGCTCCACCGCTCTCCACCACCCAGTCCACCTGTCAGGGGGTGCTCTGCGTCTGGCTCTTTGCAACTTTACGGACGGTAGCCCACAAGGCTCCTCTGTCCACGGGACTTTCCAGGCAGGAATACTGGAGTGGGCTGCTATTTCTTCCTCCAGGAGATCTTCTCAACCCAGGGATCAAACCCACGGCACCTGCATTCTTCACCACTGAGTCATCAGAGACGCACAACTATAAACTATCGGCTACAACTACTGTTACTATACTGCACCGTGTGGCACTACGTATCATGTCATATGAAGATCTTTCAACAATCTCTAGTCTGTCACCTGCCACCAAAATACCACAGAGCCTGGCTGGTCAACGGAGTGATGGTAAGAGCTTCCATTTCCTTTTCCCATGTGCTTCTTGAATTTGTCCCCAGAGCCCAGAATCACCTAAAACCAAAAATGCTGTGGAACAGCTTCCTAAGAGGGGAACTGCCACAATGAAGAACCACTATTTTGGTAGCACGTAGGTCATGATGACCATTTGAAATTCCAAGTTTCAAGAAGTGTGAACAGAGGGTACCCCACAGGAGTACAAAAATGCAAACGGCAAGGGAAAGGGCGTTAAGTATCTCCAGAGAGTCAGTCCTGCGGATTCTGAGTCATAAGTGCTCCATCCCCAGAATCAGGAAGCCTCCACAGTGGCTGTCTGCTTCCACACCCCCCTCCGCCCACCCCGCCCGAGGGCCACTCAGCTCCCGCCCAGGCAGAAGACCCGAGAGGGGTCTCTGCCGAGGCGGCAACCGCCCGGGTGGCAGAGGGGAGACCGACGTACGATACGCACGTTCCTCTTTTCTCCCCGACCTGCCATCTCTGTCCGGCTTCTTGGCAGCTCCACCCATGTTCGCCCCCCCAGGTGCCCGATCCTGAAAGCCACTGCTGACGTGCGCTCTGTGTGGCCCACGGTCCTTCACGCGACACGGGGCTGAGGACCAGTCCTCAGTAAAACCCTTGGGCACACAGTCGATCAAGCACATAAAATGGCAAATGACTTCCAGATTCCACGGCATACGCCAGTTGCCTTTGCGCCGAGACTCCGCAGACACGGCCTCCGAGCGCACGGTGCAGAAGCGCGGGGCGCTCCGCCGCTCTCGCCCGCTCCACCGCTCTCCACCACCCAGTCCACCTGTCAGGGGGTGCTCTGCGTCTGGCTCTTTGCAACTTTACGGACGGTAGCCCACAAGGCTCCTCTGTCCACGGGACTTTCCAGGCAGGAATACTGGAGTGGGCTGCTATTTCTTCCTCCAGGAGATCTTCTCAACCCAGGGATCAAACCCACGGCACCTGCATTCTTCACCACTGAGTCATCAGAGACGCACAACTATAAACTATCGGCTACAACTACTGTTACTATACTGCACCGTGTGGCACTACGTATCATGTCATATGAAGATCTTTCAACAATCTCTAGTCTGTCACCTGCCACCAAAATACCACAGAGCCTGGCTGGTCAACGGAGTGATGGTAAGAGCTTCCATTTCCTTTTCCCATGTGCTTCTTGAATTTGTCCCCAGAGCCCAGAATCACCTGAAGGAATCAGGCAGTTCTCAATCTGATCTCACTATTGACATTTATGCTGATCGATGGTGGCTCTTACAGAATTGGAATCCGCAGATCAATTCTCTGATTAGAGTCTTTCTCACTGCTGCCATAATCATTTTATCACAGGGGTTGCTGCTATCAAATCCTGCTTTATCCCTATGAAATGAGACAGGCTAAACCAGTTCCTCTCGTATACCAGAAGAAATAAAACACTCCCTTGGTTTAAATCTTCCTTTTCTCAAACTTGAAGAAATTCCCTGATAATTGCATTCATATCAAAGTTCATGTGAAGTTACTGACCCTTAAAACTATATTCCATGGGAGAACCAACGTTGAATCCTAAGGAAAATATACATAAGACTCCTTGAAACAAATGTTCCTTTCCTCTCATTGAATTTCAGCTGTCAGATTACAGAGCAGGTATCTCCATGTGGTTACGTTGGACAGTTGGGTAGAGTCAGTGAAAACGTCATTGTGCCTGGTGGGGTCCCAGCACCTGCCCAGGCAGCCTGGTATCCAGGTGGATAAACAACCTTTCAAGGTGCTTCTAGCCCCACACTGCTCTCAGTTGTAAGACGGCCAAAGAAAAAGCAGTATGGCTCTCACCAGAGGACTCAACTCCACGGAATCAACTCAGGGTACCTGCGCCATTAAGATACCGTCAGGAGTGACATAAAATATGAAGCAGTTATCCAAATATTCTCTGAAGTCTAATATTAGACTGCACACTTATTCCTCAGGG
The DNA here is from genome assembly GCA_022376925.1 of Tragulus kanchil. Lineage (NCBI taxonomy): Eukaryota > Metazoa > Chordata > Mammalia > Artiodactyla > Tragulidae > Tragulus > Tragulus kanchil. The sequence goes on from JAIOJX010000026.1 coordinate 125,897,373, forward strand.
AGGAATAAGACAAATAACTGTCTCTGTAGTTACACAAAAGTGCAGTTCCTAGGGAACAGAAAACACAGATGCTTAGGGCTTTTTAAGAGCATCTGCATGTGGAGCAGAGGGGACTCCAGGAGTCCGTGAACAGAATTCAGAGCACGAGTGAACTTGGAGGAAGAACACACATCTTCAGTTTCATGAAACTTGAACTAAAACTTAGCAAACTTAGAAACTACAGACATCTTCCTGCCACTACAGCTGCTGAAAAGATTTCTAGGTATTATATATGCAAATCATAATGAAAAAACCAAGCTAGCACTGACATCTGAACTTATTTCATACTTTAGGAAGGAAGCAGATGTATTATTGCGCCATATATGTATTCTTAATATTTTAGCCATGGTACTGCAGTATAATTTGGCACGTTTTAAAGCCTTATTCTGACAACAGGGCCTCTGTGATCTTAAAAATGAACCATGGCTAAAAAATGTTTATGAGGCCAATTACTTGACCCCAACCTCCACATCAGGTTGTATGTGACGTGGAGGCCTTTCTCACTGTGACTTTCCACACATGTGAACAAAGTTGGATGGATTTCAGCCATCCTGAGTCCTGCCATTTACCTCCAAGACCTGGAGGCGTTGGCCCTGGTTGGGAAAGGACCTTCTATTAATATGAATCTCCAGTAAAATAAATGAGTTTTCTTTTTATTGCCAAGCTGAGCTCTTCAGTTATGATTATTATATATTGTTGCAGTTGAGACTTTAATGGCATTTTAGCCCTGTGGTGGGCACACAGAGAAACGATTTTCAAACTTGAAAAGGCCATTAAAACGTGTGCAGATGTCTGGAAAATTAATACTATTATCTAACTCTCACCCTTTGCCTGTAGGAGGCAAAGAAGACACAAGGTTCAATAAAGATATTAGAGATCAATACATGGTCATAAAGCAAAGTGCTGTTCTTCCGGGAAGCACTGAGGGTAAGAAGGAAGCCAACAGTGCCTTCTGAAGAAGCATTCTCATTAGACTTTTTTTGTCAAACTATTCACTCAATCTGTTAAAAATTTAAAGAGAGAATGGAGATGGGATGGAAGATGGAAGGAGAGATAAAGATAAAGATAATTTTCTGCTGTCCTATTTCAATTTAGATGTTCAAGGTCCTGAATTCTCAAGAGTGGAGGCATTCATTCATCACATGAGCAGTAACATCGGTCTAATTTGCATTCTAAAGGTGAACGTTAAGCAGGTTCAGGTTTCAATGTTTTGGAGGAAGAACACACATTTTCGTTAAACTAAAACTTAGCAAACTAAAACAGACATCTTCCTGCCACTACAGCTGCTGAAAAGATTTCTAGGTATTATATATGCAAATCATAATGAAAAAACCAAGCTAGCACTGACATCTGAACTTATTTCATACTTTAGGAAGGAAGCAGATGTATTATTGCCATATATGTATTCTTAATATTTTAGCCATGGTACTGCAGTATAATTTGGCACGTTTTAAAGCCTTATTCTGACAACAGGGCCTCTGTGATCTTAAAAATGAACCATGGCTAAAAAATGTTTATGAGGCCAATTACTTGACCCCAACCTCCACATCAGGTTGTATGTGACGTGGAGGCCTTTCTCACTGTGACTTTCCACACATGTGAACAAAGTTGGATGGATTTCAGCCATCCTGAGTCCTGCCATTTACCTCCAAGACCTGGAGGCGTTGGCCCTGGTTGGGAAAGGACCTTCTATTAATATGAATCTCCAGTAAAATAAATGAGTTTTCTTTTTATTGCCAAGCTGAGCTCTTCAGTTATGATTATTATATATTGTTGCAGTTGAGACTTTAATGGCATTTTAGCCCTGTGGTGGGCACACAGAGAAACGATTTTCAAACTTGAAAAGGCCATTAAAACGTGTGCAGATGTCTGGAAAATTAATACTATTATCTAACTCTCACCCTTTGCCTGTAGGAGGCAAAGAAGACACAAGGTTCAATAAAGATATTAGAGATCAATACATGGTCATAAAGCAAAGTGCTGTTCTTCCGGGAAGCACTGAGGGTAAGAAGGAAGCCAACAGTGCCTTCTGAAGAAGCATTCTCATTAGACTTTTTTTGTCAAACTATTCACTCAATCTGTTAAAAATTTAAAGAGAGAATGGAGATGGGATGGAAGATGGAAGGAGAGATAAAGATAAAGATAATTTTCTGCTGTCCTATTTCAATTTAGATGTTCAAGGTCCTGAATTCTCAAGAGTGGAGGCATTCATTCATCACATGACAGAACCGGAATTTGTCAAGGTGAACGTTAAGCAGGTTACAGGTTCTCAAGTGTTTTGCATTCTGAAAGACTTCAGCGACATTCTGTAAAATTCTTATGAAAGGGAAATAGTTCCATAGCTAGTTTCAAGGCTTTCATAAAGTTTTCAAATCCATGGTATATTCTCTTCTCTTCCTTCATTTTATTTCCATCAGATTTTCTTCTGTACGTGACCCAGGTACTCCAAAGAGGCATGAAAACCAGACTTTAAAAAACACCAAATTGGAGCTTTATATTTTTATTAAAGGATTTCTTTTAGAGAGCCCTTCAATTTGGAAAGAGGAAACAGAATGGAAAATGTGGTACTTTTAGCAGGTTTTATTCTTCAGGCGGATGAGGCTGACCACGTGAAATACACTGAGAATTCTTAAAGAGGTACTGCAAGGAATCACCTCTCCAAATAGCCCTTCATAAGAACACCTGGCGACACTCACGGATCACACGTAACACATCCTTTTAAGTTCAAGAATAAGCCAGACTGTATCAGTAGGGACAGCGGCAGCTATAAGCAGCAGGACCACTGACCTTCAAGGTCTTGAACATACAGAGGCTTGTTTTTCTCACACATCAAGAAGTCCCAAGGTAGGCAACTGGAGATTTGGGGGGCTGATTGTTACTGCATCACTAGCTAGCTTATCCTGATGAAGAGAGTCAACATAAAATGACAACAAAAGGATCAAGTGGCAAAAAGTAGTCTAAAATAGGGTCGTGTAATTAGAAATCTCCAAGCCATATTTAAATTATGTTGGAGTGACCGTAACATGTTCTTCTGGAGGGGATCTTGTTTTTTTGTTGTTGTTGTTGTTGTTGTTTTCATTTTTGAAGTTCGAAACAGATAAGGACTGAAGGGCTGTGAGGATTGCAGGGGAGCCTGGCATGCTTCAATCCACGAGGTCACAAAGAGACGGACACGAATGAGCGAATGAACTGAACCAAAAAGGGGAGCTTTACCTAGAGCCTACAGGGCTTTATTTCGCACCTGGGCAGCCAGTCCAGGGCTGACGTAGTGGTTCCCTAGTATCATCAAGGAACCAAAGTCTTCTTCCCATCTTTCTGCACACACACACACACACACACGTATGTACGTAAGCATACATACATTTTTCACTTGGGCACGGGGTGGGGAGCTCATGCCAAGATGGCTGCTGCATGTGCGGGCACGGCCTCCACCTTCCACACAGGAAGAAGGGGCTAAATGTGAATGAAAAACCCCTCGCAGCCTGTGCCTGCCTATGGCTGCGGGGCTCGCTGTGCCACGTGACTACCGTGTGGCCTGTGCCTCCCTACGGCTGCAGGGCTGGGTGTGCCACGTGACTGGCTCTGGCCGGTGAACAGTGGAGGCGGTGCTCCAGCCCAGAGTGTGTTAAATAGTGACGTGAGGCTTTCTGGAACTCTCTCCTTCCTGGCCGGGCGATTGGCCACCTTTGAGACAGTGTCTGTTCCATCGATCATGCTTCCTGCGTGTCTAAGACGTGTAGAGCTCCCCTGCTGACGCGTAAGAGCCATGGAACATGAAGAGGAACGAGCCTGATGTTTGAAGCCGTAGAGATTTTATCATTGCTACCACAGCAGGTGGCGTCATGGTAAGGCATCCACCTGCCAATGCAGAAGGTGCAAGAGACTTGGGTTCCATTCCTGGGTCAGGAAGATCCTCCGGAAGGGGAAATGGCAACCCGCTCCAGTATGCTCTCCCAGAAAATCCCATGGACAGAGGAGCCTGGAGGTCCACAGTGCACGGGGCTGCAAAGAGTTGGACACAACTGATCACACGCACACATGCACGCACGTCACAGAGGAACTGTGTCTGTCCTGACTGACTCAATGAGTCAACCTGAAATCTCAGCCAGAAGGAGCGTACCTGAGAGGCTAAAGCCACCTCGGGAAGGCTGCAGCAGCAGGGATCTTGGGGCCTGGTATCAGGGGACGACGCCCTGAAGCAACCACCTCGACTTCGAGAGCAGTTAAGTGGACTGTAATACACAACGAGCTGGCCATGCCGTGCCGCCCACAGGACGCAGACACCGCCCCTCCCGTGCCGCTCGGCGGGAGCGGCTAGGGGAACACGGCGTGCTCACGGGAACCACCAGCTCGTATGGCCTTCCAGGAGGACCGTCCACAAAACCCAGCGCAGGATGATGAGGATGGAGTGTATGACGAGCCGAGTTGGCGAGGCAGTGCACCTGCCTCGACCCTGATGCCAGACCATTGGGCACGGGGTGGGGAGCTCATGCCAAGATGGCTGCTGCATGTGCGGGCACGGCCTCCACCTTCCACACAGGAAGAAGGGGCTAAATGTGAATGAAAAACCCCTCGCAGCCTGTGCCTGCCTATGGCTGCGGGGCTCGCTGTGCCACGTGACTACCGTGTGGCCTGTGCCTCCCTACGGCTGCAGGGCTGGGTGTGCCACGTGACTGGCTCTGGCCGGTGAACAGTGGAGGCGGTGCTCCAGCCCAGAGTGTGTTAAATAGTGACGTGAGGCTTTCTGGAACTCTCTCCTTCCTGGCCGGGCGATTGGCCACCTTTGAGACAGTGTCTGTTCCATCGATCATGCTTCCTGCGTGTCTAAGACGTGTAGAGCTCCCCTGCTGACGCGTAAGAGCCATGGAACATGAAGAGGAACGAGCCTGATGTTTGAAGCCGTAGAGATTTTATCATTGCTACCACAGCAGGTGGCGTCATGGTAAGGCATCCACCTGCCAATGCAGAAGGTGCAAGAGACTTGGGTTCCATTCCTGGGTCAGGAAGATCCTCCGGAAGGGGAAATGGCAACCCGCTCCAGTATGCTCTCCCAGAAAATCCCATGGACAGAGGAGCCTGGAGGTCCACAGTGCACGGGGCTGCAAAGAGTTGGACACAACTGATCACACGCACACATGCACGCACGTCACAGAGGAACTGTGTCTGTCCTGACTGACTCAATGAGTCAACCTGAAATCTCAGCCAGAAGGAGCGTACCTGAGAGGCTAAAGCCACCTCGGGAAGGCTGCAGCAGCAGGGATCTTGGGGCCTGGTATCAGGGGACGACGCCCTGAAGCAACCACCTCGACTTCGAGAGCAGTTAAGTGGACTGTAATACACAACGAGCTGGCCATGCCGTGCCGCCCACAGGACGCAGACACCGCCCCTCCCGTGCCGCTCGGCGGGGGAGCGGCTAGGGAAACACGGCGTGCTCACGGGAACCACCGAAGCTCGTATGGCCTTCCAGGAGGACCGTCCACAAAACCCAGCGCAGGATGATGAGGATGGAGTGTATGACGAGCCGAGTTGGCGAGGCAGTGCACCCGGCTGCCTCGCTGAGCCGGCCCTGAAGAAGTCACAGAGCCACACGACCATCGCATGGGGAGGTGACGAAGAGTTAAAGCATTAAGGGTCTCTTCAGCTGCATTAAGGTTCTGATCTGATCTCTAAATATAGGATTTCACATCCTCAGCAAAGTCGATAGAAGTTCATTCAAGAGTGACAGAGCTTCTCCCCACAAGGGTCCCAAAGCCACCAGCATCCAAGCAGCGAAACAGAGGGCAGGTCCCACAGGGGCGGCAGGGAACGCTCCTAGAGTTCAATACAGAGGAGGCGAGGGTCTGCGGGCTGGTTCAGGCTTCACTGTGGCGCACATTTCATTTTAACAACTCTCCCTGGGCTGGCCGCAGGACGGGAGGGGCGAGCCATAGGGATTTATGTCAGCAGGGCGGCTGGTTCCACCACAGAGAGTAACGCGGAACTTACGCAACATACTTAGGCGCTAAAAACCGCTCAGCAAAACTCGAGGCAGGTTGCTCTGGTCTGAAATGGAGGCAGAGCGGGATGTCGGGCAAAGGGGACGGCATGTGGCCACCGGCGTGACGCTGGGTCGGCCCTTTCTGGGCAGCCGTGCTCTGGCTCCCACTTACAAAGTCAAAGGTGGGTCTGAAAGCAGCAACTGGGAGAACAAAAGACCACGGCTGCAGAACAGAAGGCCACTGTCCCCGGAGCTTCCAACTGCTCATCTAACAGAGGGGCTGAGACGACCTCTTCCTTCTGTGAAAATCCAAGTACAGATTGCTTTACACTCTCTGAATGTGTACCTGCCTCACTTTTATTTGTAGATTCCATCTTCATTTTAAGTGCTGATATTCAAAGTCAAAATAAATATTACCTACATAGGGATATCAATAGTAGTGGTATGAATTTCTTTGCAAGATTTCAGTGGATTCTCACTCCGCCATAAAAAGGACAAACCCTTTAAATCTTTGAATCATTTAATTTTATGTACTCATTTGGTATTTCATTTGGGAGCTATGGGGTGTGAAATGTGCACCATGATAGAAAACAATTAATCAGCACACCTGTTGTTTATGCAGATGGCATTCAGGAGGGCTTGCTAACTCAGTCACAGCAGGGGTCAGAGCTGGGGGGGCAGGACTTCCCAGGTGACCCGATGCCCACAGGTTGAAATCAGATTGTATTACATGCCTTGGGCTTTGCCCTCACGTTGAGCAGACCCTTGCTTCTCAAGTCAGAATCATGTTTGTAACCCACAACAGTAGTCAGTAAGATGTTGAGGTTTAAAAGAAAAATTAAAGTTCTGCTTTGCTACAGGAGTAGTGATAGAATTGTTAAGAGTACAGAGACCACTGCCATTTGTGGAGTAGCAAGTATGCCCAGGCTAAAACAGGACGTTCACAGACAGGGAAGTGGGGGAAGTAGGCCACGCTGGGTTTGTCCATAATACAGGAGAGAAAGGTTGTTCGCCACCCTTTCATTAACAGGCTGTTGATGGGGGAAGGAAGTAATACGTATGTTTTTTAAAAAAGTTAACTGCACTTAAGTATTTGATTTGAGTCCTATGAAGCCATGAATAAAAAATTGTAATTTCACAGCCTTGGCCAGTTCTCTAGGTGGGTTTCTCAGGGTGAAGGCCTATTTAAGACAATGGTTCAGTCTATCAAACCTAATGTCCCTTGAAAACAAGCATTTTCTCAGTTCTCCGTGTACTGTTACCAGTGATACTCACAGGTAGTGTAACCCATGGCACAGAACAGAAGGCCACTGTCCCCGGAGCTTCCAACTGCTCATCTAACAGAGGGGCTGAGACGACCTCTTCCTTCTGTGAAAATCCAAGTACAGATTGCTTTACACTCTCTGAATGTGTACCTGCCTCACTTTTATTTGTAGATTCCATCTTCATTTTAAGTGCTGATATTCAAAGTCAAAATAAATATTACCTACATAGGGATATCAATAGTAGTGGTATGAATTTCTTTGCAAGATTTCAGTGGATTCTCACTCCGCCATAAAAAGGACAAACCCTTTAAATCTTTGAATCATTTAATTTTATGTACTCATTTGGTATTTCATTTGGGAGCTATGGGGTGTGAAATGTGCACCATGATAGAAAACAATTAATCAGCACACCTGTTGTTTATGCAGATGGCATTCAGGGAGGGCTTGCTAACTCAGTCACAGCAGGGGGTCAGAGCTGGGAGGGGCAGGACTTCCCAGGTGACCCGATGACCCCAGGTTGAAATCAGATTGTATTACATGCCTTGGGCTTTGCCCTCACGTTGAGCAGACCCTTGCTTCTCAAGTCAGAATCATGTTTGTAACCCACAACAGTAGTCAGTAAGATGTTGAGGTTTAAAAGAAAAATTAAAGTTCTGCTTTGCTACAGGAGTAGTGATAGAATTGTTAAGAGTACAGAGACCACTGCCATTTGTGGAGTAGCAAGTATGCCCAGGCTAAAACAGGACGTTCACAGACAGGGAAGTGGGGGAAGTAGGCCACGCTGGGTTTGTCCATAATACAGGAGAGAAAGGTTGTTCGCCACCCTTTCATTAACAGGCTGTTGATGGGGGAAGGAAGTAATACGTATGTTTTTTAAAAAAGTTAACTGCACTTAAGTATTTGATTTGAGTCCTATGAAGCCATGAATAAAAAATTGTAATTTCACAGCCTTGGCCAGTTCTCTAGGTGGGTTTCTCAGGGTGAAGGCCTATTTAAGACAATGGTTCAGTCTATCAAACCTAATGTCCCTTGAAAACAAGCATTTTCTCAGTTCTCCGTGTACTGTTACCAGTGATACTCACAGGTAGTGTAACCCATGGCACAGAAAGCAAAGCTCACACAGCAGGCTTGGCTGCTGCCTCCTGGAGCAGTCAGGCCCACTTACAAGGCTGGATTTCGGAGGGCTCCCACCCTCCAAGCTAGTCAGATGGCTGACTGTGCCTAAGCTGCGTGCATCTGCGATGCAGCTCGTGTGGACACCGGCTTCCCTTCTGGGAGGCTAGAACTTTGGCACATGCTGGGCAAGGGGTGCCTGGGCGCCCACCCCTCAGTAAGACCCTGGCACTGAGGGTCTACCCAGTCTTCCTGACAGACGACCCCTCCACCCACTGGCACAGCCGGGAAAGCTCATGGCAGGTCTCCTCCAAACGTACCCTATATCCCGCTCCCCTTTGCTGAATTTGTTTTCTATCCTGCCATCATAATACACGTATTAGTTTCAAAAAAATATAACACACAAATTTAAACACACCTAAAGGAAAACTACACGCGATTTACACTCGAGCAAGGTGCGTGTCGAGTCGCGCGCGCTCAGGCACCGCCCACTGCGGGACAGAGAGCAGCGGTAACACACTGGCCCTGCGGAGTCACCACTAACGAAACGCTCATACACACATAATGAAGCAGTCAAAAATACAACAGTCGTAAAACAGACGCCTTCTGGCTTCCTGTCCTGGCAGCCCAACGAAGGCCGCTGCAATCAGTGATGTGCTTTCTTGCCTCCGTGAACAACTCTTGGTACAGTTAAAAAAGAAGAAGTTCAATTCTTCCAAAACTTCAGCTTCTTTTAAAACCATACTCCCAACACTCTGAGCTTCTGCGTGACACTGTGCTCGGCTCCCTGCTCGGAGGAAGGCCTGCTGGGAACTGTGAAGCACAAGGCATCAGGTCTGGCATCCCGATCCCTGGTCCCTGAAGCATGAATGTCAGCACTCCTTCCTAAACGTTGTGTCATCCAGCATCTGCCCCAGGACCCTCCCTCCACGGTGCAGGACCACCCCTCTCAGAGCTCACGGGCTTGGAGAACGCAGGAGGGAGACGAGGCGGCACGTCGGCAGGGCTGGGGCTGAATCTGAGATCAGGCCGGCGGAGGGAAAGGCGCTGACAGCACGAAGGAGCAAAACAAAGGGTGCGTTCCTCTGGCAGCAGACAGCAGGCTTCTGCTCAGCGTGGCCCGCTGACCTTTCCGAGGGCCTGCAGCACAGAGGGTGCGGTGGGAGGTGGGGGAAGACAGGCGAGGTCCAGGGGGGAAAGAGGCCGTGCCCACGTTTGGGGGCAGGTGGGCCCTCTGGTGTTGCCGGAGGCGCGGATACAGGAGGGACGAGCAGTGGAGCACACAGAGCGCGTGGTGGACACCCACCGTCCTTCAGCTGGGGACAGGCTGTGGAGGCAAAGTCATATAAAAGCAAGGGCAACTGTAGCCGCTGTGATGACGGCCCAGCTGCTGTGTGTCAGGCCTGCTTCAGGGCCTCCTGTGTAGCTTCAGTCCTCGCAATGTCCCCGTCAGCTGGACATGGTTATCAGTCCCATTTCACAGATGAAGAAACAAAGGCAGAGAAGAGCAAAATAGCTCGCTCGAGGTAGAGACCTAAACCGTCTAGTTTCAGAGTGTGTTCTTGTATGCTCTATGCTAAGAAGAATGCTGCAGTGGTCAGCAGCTACAATCACACTGAAAAGTTCACAGACACAGAGGATCGACGCGCGTTGCCGGAGTAGGCGGGTTGGGGAGGGATGGACTCGGGAGCTTGGGATGAGCACATGCAAACTATCACACAGGGGACGGGCACGCAACACAGGCTGCCGGGGTGCCGCACGGGGAAGCATCATCAACGCCCGTGACAAACCGTAACGGAAGAGAGAATGACAAGCAATGCGCATGTGTGCGTAACCGGGTCACTCCGCTGGACTGCAGCAATCAACAGAGCACTCTACAGCAACCACACGGCAATCAAAGAGAAAAGGAAGAAAAGCTCATAGGCATTTTTGAGACTGTGCTGACTTGCGGCCTTAAAGTCGTCTCTACTGATGCTTGCTTTTGAATGACGACCTCTAAGATAATGTCCAAATATACCTCAGCTGAACTTCTGAAGCCGGACGTCCTGTCCTTTGGGTTCTATGAAGCTGTTACGAAGCCCAAGGCTGACCCCGTACCTCTTCTGGTTGACAGAAGCACTGTGATATAGTGGCCGAGACACAGGCTTTGAAGTCACACTCAAATTCAAGTCCAAGCTCCGCCTGACTTTATTTATCTCTTGTAAAACAGAAGCACTTCCTCATCATACATCATGGTGATAAATGGAGAGATAACAGGTAAACCTCTCCGTGAGGCTGAGTACACACTCGGCGAGCTCACGTCACATGGCTGTGCTGGTCACAGCCCTCCTCAGAGTGGACAGTGCACGCGTGTGGTCCAGTCTCAGGAAGTGACTTTCTTTCTCCTGTGACCCCTCTGCAGCCCTCTTCCCACAGGGAACGAGGCTCAGTGCGTGACAAGACGGAGAAGCAGGCATCTCCTGTTGGCATTTTTCTGTCCCATCTTCTCTCAGGGTGCTGCCTGAGATGCCCCGCACCCCCAGGGCCTTTCTGGGGTCCCTGTCCGGGCACGGGAGCATGGTCTGGGCCGTGCTCTGGATGGCAGGTCTCTCCTTCGACTTTTGCTTTTTTTTTTTTTAACGTTTGGCCTCTTTTCATTGATTTTCCATGCATTTCATCCATCTTTGTTCTTTGGTGTCCGTGGGCCTCCCATCGCAGTGGCCTCTCTCGCTGCAGAGCACCGGCTCTGGGAACACGCGCTCCAGAGCGCTGGCGCCTAATTGGACACACTGGTCCAGCGGCGCCTCGTCATGTGGGATCTTCCCGGGCCAGGGATCGCACCGGCGCCCCCTGCACTGCAAGGCGGACTCTTTACCCCCTGGGCCCCCAGGGAAGCCCCTCTCCTCCGACTTTTGGTTTCCAGAAACAATGTGGTGTCTTCTCAGTTCTCAGCTGCTGCCGCTGTTCAGCCACTGCAGTCGTGTCTGATTCTGTGACCCCACGGACCGCCGCGCACGAGGCTCCTCTGTCCACGTGGATGCTTCAGGCAAGAGTACTAGAGTGGGCTGCCATGCCCTCCTCCAGGGGATCTTCCCAGCCCCGGGATGGAGCCCGCGTCTCCTGCACTGCAGGCCGGTTCCTCCCCACTGAGCCATGAGGAAGGCCAGCATACACAGATCTGAGACCCCACGGCCTGCAGCTCTCCAGGCTTCCCCGTCCGTGGAATGTTCCAGGCAAGGATACTGGAGTGGGATGCCAGTTCCTTGTCTATAGTTCTCACCTCATTTCTTAAAAAAACAACTAAAAAACCAGAGAGAGGAGACTGAGGTCATAACTAACCAGAGAAAAGCATTTACGAATATTCTGTTATATTTACTGAAACAATTAAGAAGTCAGTTCGTCAAGTGAAGGAAATGTTTGCCATGTTGGACACGCCATGAAAGTAATACGGGTACAATGCAATTAGTTTCCATTCAGTTAACATCAAAGGAAAAAGTGCAAAACATGGTCTAAACTAAGACTGATCTCTGGGCATGTGGAATGCCTTTGGGGAAGCGTCATCCTCGTTTCATGACCTACAAGACGAGGGATGCAACATGCCCCTTGTGGAACACGGAGGAAATAAAAGGGCCAACGATAAAAAGCAGTATCCTGGGCCCACAGATGCGCTCAGTAAGTGGGAGCTCTTATTACGATCTAGAACAGGGATTTGCAAACCACAACCTATATATGGGCCAAACCCCTGTTTTTATAAATACCACTTCCAAAGAACACCGCCGCGGTCACTTACAGATGGCCTCTAGCTGCTCCGGCCTCCGCCGGCAGAAGGAGCACTGGTTCCCGCAGGCACCTACAGCCTTCAAAGGCTCAGGTGTGAACTGCCTGGCCCTCGGCAGACAGGCACGTCCCATCCCTGAGGCGGAGTAGGAGCGCCCGACTGTAGCAGGTGCCGGAGTCACCAGGGGCTGAGGAGCCCCGTCCCGGGGCCGTGGTGGAGCTGACCATCTGCTCGTCGGGATGGCCGCCGGCCTGCGCCGCGGGCACAGGGCCGCACGAGCCACCCGCCCACAGCGACCGCCCTCGTTTTTCCTATGACTCCAACCGGACGCACACGTATCATCAGGTCCATTTTGCAGCTGATGACAGACCCTGAGGTGTTTATTTACCCCGTCTGGCACTGGCCACATGTTCCAGTTTCACAGTGAGCGAGGTGGACTCCTCGCCTTTAGCCCCCAGCTCAGCCCCAAGACACAGCAGGGGAAGCCCTGGCTTTTCACTCTTCTGACCCAAATGAGGTACGCTAAGCAGAGCATTCTTTGGTGTGTTACTTTTTCAGCTTCCTTCATCTCTCCACTAAGCTTTTCCGGAAAATCCATTCCCATATGACCCTTTTCAGCTCCATTCCAAGTTTTAAAATTATTTTCAACAAGATGCACAGAAATGAAAACAAACTACAGAAGTTCTTATAAGTGGGCCATTAGTATTTACGGAAGTATCGTCAAGGGGAAATGTTTGCCATGTTGGACACGCCATGAAAGTAATACGGGTACAATGCAATTAGTTTCCATTCAGTTAACATCAAAGGAAAAAGTGCAAAACATGGTCTAAACTAAGACTGATCTCTGGGCATGTGGAATGCCTTTGGGGAAGCGTCATCCTCGTTTCATGACCTACAAGACGAGGGATGCAACATGCCCCTTGTGGAACACGGAGGAAATAAAAGGGCCAACGATAAAAAGCAGTATCCTGGGCCCACAGATGCGCTCAGTAAGTGGGAGCTCTTATTACGATCTAGAACAGGGATTTGCAAACCACAACCTATATATGGGCCAAACCCCTGTTTTTATAAATACCACTTCCAAAGAACACCGCCGCGGTCACTTACAGATGGCCTCTAGCTGCTCCGGCCTCCGCCGGCAGAAGGAGCACTGGTTCCCGCAGGCACCTACAGCCTTCAAAGGCTCAGGTGTGAACTGCCTGGCCCTCGGCAGACAGGCACGTCCCATCCCTGAGGCGGAGTAGGAGCGCCCGACTGTAGCAGGTGCCGGAGTCACCAGGGGCTGAGGAGCCCCGTCCCGGGGCCGTGGTGGAGCTGACCATCTGCTCGTCGGGATGGCCGCCGGCCTGCGCCGCGGGCACAGGGGCCGCACGAGAGCCACCCGCCCAGAGAGACCGCCCTCGTTTTTCCTATGACTCCAACCGGACGCACACGTATCATCAGGTCCATTTTGCAGCTGATGACAGACCCTGAGGTGTTTATTTACCCCGTCTGGCACTGGCCACATGTTCCAGTTTCACAGTGAGCGAGGTGGACTCCTCGCCTTTAGCCCCCAGCTCAGCCCCAAGACACAGCAGGGGAAGCCCTGGCTTTTCACTCTTCTGACCCAAATGAGGTACGCTAAGCAGAGCATTCTTTGGTGTGTTACTTTTTCAGCTTCCTTCATCTCTCCACTAAGCTTTTCCGGAAAAATCCATTCCCATATGACCCTTTTCAGCTCCATTCCAAGTTTTAAAAATTATTTTCAACAAGATGCACAGAAATGAAAACAAACTACAGAAGTTCTTATAAGTGGGACTCCTGGGTTTTCGCTGTTGTTATTGCTTTCTGAAGGGGTGACGGCAAGGCCAGGAGACTAAACTGGCTTACTGGTGCTCTGGTAATTATGCTAAGGTGCTAAGGACTGATAATTGCTGCTGATTTTCCCTGCTGCAGTGCTGACAGGTGCTCCGGAGAGTAAACCCCACCGTCAACCAAAGAACAAAGGGCTAAGTGGACTGCGGGCCAGTGGCCAAGAGCTGCAGAGAGGTTCTGGGGACCGTCACTCCCCATCGCACGGCAGAGCTAACGACACAGAGCAGCCAGCTCCAGCCTCCCCTGAGCTCTAGAAGAGCCTTCACGCTGCCGCCGGCAGAAGTGAAAATGACACAACTTTCCTCTCACTCAAACTGACAGCGTACGTATTCGTCATCTGCTCAATCACTTCCTGAAGCTGTTCAGAGTTAGAGGAACAAAATACAGGTTTTATCAAAGAAGAGAAAGAGGATCAGTGACGGATCTGGGTTTATGTATATCAGTAGACAACAAAACTATGTAAAAGCAAATAAAAATAAATCAATAAAAAAAATTTCCTGGTGTCAACATGTCACACACATGTTGATGCATTACCTTCAATTAAAAATATATATAATATGTGAATATGTTCTTATAATAAAACTTCAATAATGAAGCACGTGGAGTAAAAGTGAGAGTCCTCACAATGCCCTCGCCCTCACCAGCTCTCTTTTTCCCAGAAATCGTTCCTGCTTCTGTTCGGCGGGCATCTTCCAGAACATTTACAACGCACAGAATTTACAAACCCACACTGCGTTAATCACACTTTTTCTGCTTTGTGCGATTCTGGCGTCCTGATATCCTGCTGATCCAGGAGAGGTTACTTCTCCCAGGGCTGGCCATTCCACAGAGGGAGTAAATGAGGACGCCAAGTGGCTCGGGGGTGAGGAACCCGCCTGCCAGCGCGGGAGGGGCAGGAGGCACAGTTCAGTCTCTGGGTTGGGAAGATCTCGTCTTAAGAAACGGCAACCCATTAGGACACGCTTGCCAGAAAAATCCCGTGGACAGAGGAGCCTGATGGGCTGCAACCCTCGGTCTCAGACTTGGACTTGAGTGAGCACCGCTTGGTTAGAAGCAGTGAACTCCTGACCCAGGGCTGGCTTTCACGTGCAAGCTGGCCCACTGAGAGCCCATCCTGCCCAGGGCTGCTCCGGGCTCTTATTCTCCGTTAGGCTGTTATGGCGGTGGGCGGTCCCCAGCTGCTGCGACCCCGCGGGCTGCAGCCCACCACACGCCTCTCTCCTCCACTGCACCACAGCTCTGCCCGGGTCACCCCGGGGCTAGACAGCAGGCGCCCAGGAACAGCCCTACCCCGCCACCGCCCCCCAGCCTGCTGAAACTATTTGATCTGGCAAGCCTAAACCTGCTCATCCTGTTTTACCAGGTCTTCCCAGCATCAGTCACAGGAAAGGCCTCTTGCTCCCATTTTCCTCTAACTCTGTCAGCCTCCGGATCAGCCCTCCTGCGTGACATGTGGCCCCTGCCCGGCATCCCACAAGGCACAATGGCATGGTCTCCTCTTGGGACTGGTAACAAATAGCTTCAGACTTTTCTTTTTGGTGGGAAATGCTGTAGCTTATTGTTATTTATTTGTTTTATTAAAGTAGACTTGATTTACAATGCTATGTTAGTTTCAGATGCACAGCACAGTGATCCAGTTGCACATGTATATAAATACAGAATATATATATTATTTTTCAGATTCTTTTCCCTTACCGGGAAACTTAGTACTATTCCTTGAGCTACACAGTTCAGCCGCTCGGTCGTGCCCGACTCTGCGAACCCGTGGGCGGCAGCCCGCCAGGCTCCCGGCCCTTCACCATCGCCTGCAGCCTGCTCAGACCCGCGTCCGTCGACTCAGCGATGCCATCCGACCATCTCGTCCTCTGTCGTCCCTTCTCCTTCTCTCTTTTTATCTATTTTATATACAGTAGTGACTGTCTGTTGGGGTTTCCCTGATGGCTCAGTGGTAAAGAAGTTGCCTGCCAGTGCGGGAGATTTGGTTCAGTCCCTGGGTCAGGAAGATACCCTGGAAAAGGAAATGGTAACCCAATCCAGTATTCTTGGCTGGAAATCCCGTGGACAAAGGAGCCTGGTGGGCTACAGTCCATGGGGTTGCTAAACAATTAGACGCGACTTAGTCACTAAACAACAACAAATGTGTATCTGTTAATTCCAAACTCATAATTTATTTTAAAAACTGACACGCTGCATTTGGCACGCAATGTATGAATGTTGTTGAGTGTGAATTGGTACTCTAAAAAACATTGCTACATTGCATTGTTTAGAAGAACAAAAAAAAGCCATTGTCCCTCTAAACTATCTTTTCCATTGTAATCATCTCATCTGTTGGGTCTGTCAAGCCTGAGTAACAATAAAATCTACATTTAAAACACATACTAACACACAGTTGTCAAAAAACATAAATGGCTGACAATGCGTTATGTATATGGTTGTACAACTTGCTTTCTTATATGCTACACAATATTTTGGAACTCTTTCTGGTCATGAAATGTATATAAATCTGATAAATTTTCTCACTGCAAGATCTGCTATCACCTGGAAGAACCATTCTTTACTGAATCTTTTTCCCACTGAGGGTAGTTGGGTTGTTTCCAAGTCACTGTTCTTTTGAACGTTGCAATAAACATCCTAACAATCTCTATTTGCACTTGCACAAATATTTATGCTGAAGAGACAGCAAGAACAGGTGTTTCTAGGGCTGAGAACACACTTAAGAGTTTTATTATAAACAGCTAAATGGCCTTCCAAAAAATTTACCAGTTCATCCTGAAGAACATTCAGAGTCACTGCCAAATGTGGGGTATCAGTTCTTAAACCTGCGGTCACTCAGTGTTTCTGACTGCTGTTTTATTTTCATTTCACTGATTACTAATGCAGTTGGACTGTTTATTGGGTATTGCTTATTGGTTATTTACAGGAAACTCTGCTTTGAACCTTTGTCTATCCAAAGGTTTTGATCATTTTTTTCTATTGGATTATTTGTTCTTATTTCTGAAGGTGCTTTTTATATAGCATGAATGCTAATCTTGGGATATTTTTCCTTCCGGTTGTTTGCCTCTTAACTTTATGACATCTTCTGTAATAGGGTTATTGTTTTTTGTTTGGTTGGTTTGGTTTTGCAACTAAATATATAAGTCATTTATGGCTTCTGGGTTTTGTGTCTTGTTTAGTAATACCTTACCTATCAAAGATTATAATACCATTTTCTTCTCTATTTTTATACTTAATGCTTTATCTGAAATTTATTTTTGCTTGTGCTGTGAGTCAGGACTGCACATTCATACACGGATGAATTTCTATAATTTTCTCTATTGATTTAAAATATCTCTGTCATAAACAAAACTCTTATTTAAACATTATTTCTGAAAATATTCTTTTGTTCAGTCCATTTGTTTTTCTACTTTTGAGCCAGTACCATGCTGATTTAGTTGAGCTTTGCAATTCTTTGTCAGATTTGGTAAGCAAGGCTCCCTTCATACTTCCTTTTTCAAAAGTTTCTGTCAAAGTTTATAAAATAAAGAAATGGGATGCAGCTTGATTTTCATCAGTTTGGAGAATTAGCACAGTTATTGCCAACCAAAGACTGCGACTGGCCACAGTGGTTGAGTCACTGGCCACTGTCACACTGAAAGTGTGACAGCACGCCCTGAAAGTTCAGAGTGGAGGTCAGGAATCTGGGAGAACTGGTCGAAAGGGCCTCCAGATGGCTTAGCATTTCCAGGAGAAATTTTTTCCTGAACCTGGATTCATGCTTCTTCCTCTATTAAAATCATTAACTAGGATATCCATTTTGTCACACATGTTCTACAAAGATTTTTTGGTTGCATTTACCAGTTCATCCTGAAGAACATTCAGAGTCACTGCCAAATGTGGGTATCAGTTCTTAAACCTGCGGTCACTCAGTGTTTCTGACTGCTGTTTTATTTTCATTTCACTGATTACTAATGCAGTTGGACTGTTTATTGGGTATTGCTTATTGGTTATTTACAGGAAACTCTGCTTTGAACCTTTGTCTATCCAAAGGTTTTGATCATTTTTTTCTATTGGATTATTTGTTCTTATTTCTGAAGGTGCTTTTTATATAGCATGAATGCTAATCTTGGGATATTTTTCCTTCCGGTTGTTTGCCTCTTAACTTTATGACATCTTCTGTAATAGGGTTATTGTTTTTTGTTTGGTTGGTTTGGTTTTGCAACTAAATATATAAGTCATTTATGGCTTCTGGGTTTTGTGTCTTGTTTAGTAATACCTTACCTATCAAAAGATTATAATACCATTTTCTTCTCTATTTTTATACTTAATGCTTTATCTGAAATTTATTTTTGCTTGTGCTGTGAGTCAGGACTGCACATTCATACACGGATGAATTTCTATAATTTTCTCTATTGATTTAAAATATCTCTGTCATAAACAAAACTCTTATTTAAACATTATTTCTGAAAATATTCTTTTGTTCAGTCCATTTGTTTTTCTACTTTTGAGCCAGTACCATGCTGATTTAGTTGAGCTTTGCAATTCTTTGTCAGATTTGGTAAGCAAGGCTCCCTTCATACTTCCTTTTTCAAAAGTTTCTGTCAAAGTTTATAAAATAAAGAAATGGGATGCAGCTTGATTTTCATCAGTTTGGAGAATTAGCACAGTTATTGCCAACCAAAGACTGCGACTGGCCACAGTGGTTGAGTCACTGGCCACTGTCACACTGAAAGTGTGACAGCACGCCCTGAAAGTTCAGAGTGGAGGTCAGGAATCT
This sequence comes from Tragulus kanchil, assembly GCA_022376925.1. Taxonomy (NCBI): domain Eukaryota; kingdom Metazoa; phylum Chordata; class Mammalia; order Artiodactyla; family Tragulidae; genus Tragulus; species Tragulus kanchil. Next base: position 125,916,131 of record JAIOJX010000026.1, read on the forward strand.
GGGAGAACTGGTCGAAAGGGCCTCCAGATGGCTTAGCATTTCCAGGAGAAATTTTTTCCTGAACCTGGATTCATGCTTCTTCCTCTATTAAAATCATTAACTAGGATATCCATTTTGTGACACATGTTCTACAAAGATGTGGGTTTGGTTGCATTTACTGTTTCACCAAAATCACATACACACTGGCTGACTCCCCCCCTGCCCCCAGGGACAGTTTCTCAGGGGCATCTGAGCGTATGTCCTAAGCTCTGGTCCTCAGTGAGACCCTGCATAAACTCGCCTCTCAGTGTGTTTGTTTTCTTAAAGTTGACATTATCTTTATATTGTTGTGTGTTCTCTATGGGCATTGTATGATCCACACCATGTGTCTCTTATGGGCCAAGACAATAGCTTAGGTTCCCATATGATTTATAGAGCTCTCAAATGGACATATTTGACAGGGACAGAGTAGAACAGGTAGGTGGTTGTAGAGTCCTAGTAGGGGATGGTAGGTAGAAGGGAGACACCTGAGAAAGGCTGGGAGGCCAGTGACTTGACAATAACTCAGGAGAGCTGCTCCTTGTTCAGTAAAGCAGGCTTGACCGGGTATAAACAGCTGATGGAGGAGGAGCTGGCGAAGAAGGAACTAATGATGTATGCCTTCCATCTGTGTCTACATGAGGGGGTCAGTCTTCTACCATCCTGTATATATGGCTGCCCCCTCAGCCGAAGAGAGAGCAGAGCAGACTTTTCCTGCCTGCCCACTTGCACCTCTTACAAGTACCCTATCCTCATAAATCCCCTTCTTGCCTATCACTCTGCCTCTCGCTGAATTCCTTCTGCATTGAGGCATGAAGAACCTCAGCTTCAGTGGGTCCAGACGTTGGGTGAGTGCTGGATTAAGTCCCAGTCACGTGGGTTTGAGTTCCAAACAGGGTTTTGGCTGGAATTCAAGCTCCAGCCACGTGGGTTCAAGTCCCAAGCAGGGCTCCATCAGGTCTGGGCCCTGGGTTTTAGTCTCAAATCGAGGTAAAACCCTTTCATATTCATGAGTATGTTATAGTGGTTATTGTTGTTATTGTCAATGCATTTCCTTTTAATTTCCTAATTAGTCATTATTGCTATACAGAAATGGTATTTTCTGTGTTTTACATTACACACTAATTTTCTTAATTATTTATAAAGGCTTTCCAGTAAATCTGTTTAGACTTCACAGATACTACTAGAAATAATGATAGTAATATGCTTCTTTCTTCAATATATATACCACTTATTTCTTTAGGAGAAATTTTTCCTGAACCTGGATTCATGAAAAAGGATATCCATTTTGTGACACATGTTCTACAAAGATGTGGGTTTGGTTGCATTTACTGTTTCACCAAAATCACATACACACTGGCTGACTCCCCTGCCCCCAGGGACAGTTTCTCAGGGGCATCTGAGCGTATGTCCTAAGCTCTGGTCCTCAGTGAGACCCTGCATAAACTCGCCTCTCAGTGTGTTTGTTTTCTTAAAGTTGACATTATCTTTATATTGTTGTGTGTTCTCTATGGGCATTGTATGATCCACACCATGTGTCTCTTATGGGCCAAGACAATAGCTTAGGTTCCCATATGATTTATAGAGCTCTCAAATGGACATATTTGACAGGGACAGAGTAGAACAGGTAGGTGGTTGTAGAGTCCTAGTAGGGGATGGTAGGTAGAAGGGAGACACCTGAGAAAGGCTGGGAGGCCAGTGACTTGACAATAACTCAGGAGAGCTGCTCCTTGTTCAGTAAAGCAGGCTTGACCGGGTATAAACAGCTGATGGAGGAGGAGCTGGCGAAGAAGGAACTAATGATGTATGCCTTCCATCTGTGTCTACATGAGGGGGTCAGTCTTCTACCATCCTGTATATATGGCTGCCCCCTCAGCCGAAGAGAGAGCAGAGCAGACTTTTCCTGCCTGCCCACTTGCACCTCTTACAAGTACCCTATCCTCATAAATCCCCTTCTTGCCTATCACTCTGCCTCTCGCTGAATTCCTTCTGCATTGAGGCATGAAGAACCTCAGCTTCAGTGGGTCCAGACGTTGGGTGAGTGCTGGATTAAGTCCCAGTCACGTGGGTTTGAGTTCCAAACAGGGTTTTGGCTGGAATTCAAGCTCCAGCCACGTGGGTTCAAGTCCCAAGCAGGGCTCCATCAGGTCTGGGCCCTGGGTTTTAGTCTCAAATCGAGGTAAAACCCTTTCATATTCATGAGTATGTTATAGTGGTTATTGTTGTTATTGTCAATGCATTTCCTTTTAATTTCCTAATTAGTCATTATTGCTATACAGAAATGGTATTTTCTGTGTTTTACATTACACACTAATTTTCTTAATTATTTATAAAGGCTTTCCAGTAAATCTGTTTAGACTTCACAGATACTACTTAGAAATAATGATAGTAATATGCTTCTTTCTTCAATATATATACCACTTATTTCTTTACTTTTCTCTTTGCAAAGTTAGTAAATATTAAATAGTAACAAGTATGAACATATTTGTATCTTTCATGATTTTAATTTAAATGCTTTAAACACTGCAAATGAAACTTGCTGTTGGATTCTAATAGACGACTATTGTTAAGTATCTTCTAGCTTGCTAAGTTTTTTCTCCTTTTAATTAGGTAATGAAATGTAATTTCTGGCAGCCACTGAGATGCTTACACAAAATTTGTTTTCACTGATTTTTAACATAGAGGATTTCATTAAGGTTAGATCTTTGTACTACTGGAATAAATTTTGCTTGGTCATAATTTGTTACAGCTTTTACTAACACATCATTTTTTTCCAATACGTTGATCTTCATAAGGACGTCACCACAGGAAGGACGAGAGTGCTCTCCAGGGAGGGGCTGGGAAGCCCCCACCCCAGACCCTCCCCATCAAGACTGCCTTTAGTGCTGAGCCGACTCAAGACGCACTGGCCCAGGGTCCCCAAGTGTCTTCACAATCTACAGAGGGTAGTCCTTTTACTCACAAGTGTCTGACTGAGAAAGACAAAACATGAGCACACTTGAGAAGAGGTTAAGTATGTATTTGAAAACAAGGGGATCCACATAAGAATTATATATGAAGGACAAGAGAGAAAATGAAATGCAATTCCCTAAGGATTTTATGGTGACCGTTCAAGGGAGCCAACCATCAGGCCAGTTTGCCTCATCTTGCGTTGCGGATGCGTTAGAGCCTTGTTAACTGACCTGGGGTAATGCACTCTTCATTTCCCTCCCTCTGTGGCTGCAGACTTGCACCCACTTCAGCTGCACCTATGTCTGACTATAAATATGCCTTCCCAAGCGCGCAACTGTTCGCCCTCGTGCCAGGGCCCCTTGAGGTGAGCAGCACCAGGGAGGGAGAGGAGGAGAACCTTCTAGGGCAGCAGCCAGGTGGGACTGAGGTCCAGATGAAGGCTGCTCTGGGTCCTGCCTCCCCACGCAGGGCAAACGCCGCCATGGCCTCCGTCACCCAGGTGCTAGGAGGCCACACACCGTCTGCCTCCCAGAAACAGGCAGAGACCACCTGGGGCCCGGGAGGCGCAGCTGTGGCTGGCAGGCCCACCTTGCTCTGGCGACTCTTGAGTTGCTCAAAGGAGCACTTCTGTAGGAAAAGACTGACTTGGAACACGAGGTGTTTATTTGTCAGTGTTTAGAATCATTTGCCTCTTTTCCTACATGTGAGAGATTTACAAGGAAGAGACTTAGACTTGGGTTTGTGTGGGCTGTTGCCCAGTGTCCCTGTCTGGGTTTGCCTAGGCTAATGGAATGAGTTGGGAAACTCTGAGTCTGAAATGGCTTAAATAATGATACAAACTATCTGTGTGAAAAGGATGGTGACCGCAGTCGTGTGAAACCTGGGCTGTGTGTAGGCAGGTCATGGCCCTCTCTGCTCCTTCTCTGGTCACTGCCCCGGTCAGCTAAAACGTCCTACCTTCTCCTGACAAGACTTCCCTCTTTTGTCTTCTTGAGAACATTATGCATTCAATTGTACTGGTGTAAAGCTCTCCTTATCAGCAGTTCAAAACCATTTTCTAATTTCCAGAGTCATTTATTTGCATTCTTACATTTCTCCCAACTTCAGGCTTCTTCAAATCTTTTTCTTTGTTGGGGAGGTTCTATGTTGATTTTTTTCACTTTCCTGCCTTTAATGGGATGATTAATTTCTTGGCACCAATTTTCATTCAAATGGCTACACTCATCATAGCCCTATTCTCATAGTTTTCTTTTAAGTTTTAACTGCCAGTTAATTTCATGTCAGTTAATTTTACTTTGTTCAAGTAAAATATGTAAAAGTTTAAAAGTCAAATATTACTAAATAGGTTATAATTAAAACAAAAACAGAAGCCTTTTATCCCATCCTTTTCCACCTTGTGGGCCTAAATTCTATTACTGCATTTCCTCTTTACATTTGGCTCTAGTTTTTGAATAATAATCATAGCAATGGCTTATAAAATGCTTGCTGTGTATTAATTACTATTCTAGAAATACACACACAGTAAAGAAAACCATCAAAAAAAGGAAGCCTACTGAATGGGAGACAATATTTGCAGATCTGATAAGAGGTTAATGTCCAAAATACGTAAAGAACTCATACAACTCAATAGCAAAAACTCCCAAGAAAGGAGAGACCCGGGGGAGGCGCAGCTGTGGCTGGCAGGCCCACCTTGCTCTGGCGACTCTTGAGTTGCTCAAAGGAGCACTTCTGTAGGAAAAGACTGACTTGGAACACGAGGTGTTTATTTGTCAGTGTTTAGAATCATTTGCCTCTTTTCCTACATGTGAGAGATTTACAAGGAAGAGACTTAGACTTGGGTTTGTGTGGGCTGTTGCCCAGTGTCCCTGTCTGGGTTTGCCTAGGCTAATGGAATGAGTTGGGAAACTCTGAGTCTGAAATGGCTTAAATAATGATACAAACTATCTGTGTGAAAAGGATGGTGACCGCAGTCGTGTGAAACCTGGGCTGTGTGTAGGCAGGTCATGGCCCTCTCTGCTCCTTCTCTGGTCACTGCCCCGGTCAGCTAAAACGTCCTACCTTCTCCTGACAAGACTTCCCTCTTTTGTCTTCTTGAGAACATTATGCATTCAATTGTACTGGTGTAAAGCTCTCCTTATCAGCAGTTCAAAACCATTTTCTAATTTCCAGAGTCATTTATTTGCATTCTTACATTTCTCCCAACTTCAGGCTTCTTCAAATCTTTTTCTTTGTTGGGGAGGTTCTATGTTGATTTTTTTCACTTTCCTGCCTTTAATGGGATGATTAATTTCTTGGCACCAATTTTCATTCAAATGGCTACACTCATCATAGCCCTATTCTCATAGTTTTCTTTTAAGTTTTAACTGCCAGTTAATTTCATGTCAGTTAATTTTACTTTGTTCAAGTAAAATATGTAAAAGTTTAAAAGTCAAATATTACTAAATAGGTTATAATTAAAACAAAAACAGAAGCCTTTTATCCCATCCTTTTCCACCTTGTGGGCCTAAATTCTATTACTGCATTTCCTCTTTACATTTGGCTCTAGTTTTTGAATAATAATCATAGCAATGGCTTATAAAATGCTTGCTGTGTATTAATTACTATTCTAGAAATACACACACAGTAAAGAAAACCATCAAAAAAAGGAAGCCTACTGAATGGGAGACAATATTTGCAGATCTGATAAGAGGTTAATGTCCAAAATACGTAAAGAACTCATACAACTCAATAGCAAAAAACTCCCAATCTGTTTTAAACATTAATTCTTTCAAGAGAAATTTTAACTAGATATTTTCCCCTAGAAGACATACAGATGGCCAACAGGCACATGAAAAGATGCTCTACACCATGAGTCATCATAGGAAATGCAAATCAAAATCACAATGAAATATCCCACTTGTTAGAATGGCTACTACAAAAGAGAGAAGAAATACAAGTGCTGACCGAGATACAGAGAGAAGAGACCCCTGGGCACGGCTGGTGAGAACGCAGACTGGCCCAGTCACTGTGGGAAGAAGTATGGCAGTTCCTCAACAACTTAGAAATAGAGCGGACATACATTCCACCAGTTCCACTCTGTGATATATACTTGAAGGAAATTAAAACACCTATCTTGAAGAAAAATCTATACTTTTATGATTATTGTAGCATTACTTATAATAGCCAAGACATGTAAACAATGGAAGTAAGAACGGATACAGAAAATGTGGTGTGTGCACGCACACACACACATTTAATGTTTAGTTGCTATGCTGTATCCGACTCGTTTGACCCCATGGACCACAGCCCGCCAGGCTCCTCTGTTCATGGGGTTTCCCAGGCAAGAACACTGGACTGGGTTGCCACACCCTGCTCCAGTTGATCTTCTCAATCCAGGGATAGAAACTGCATCTCTTATATTGCCTCCATGGGCAGGTGGTTCTTTACCACTAGCACCACCTGGGAACCCCTATATATATCCCATCCTTTTCCACTTCTTGGGCCTTGTATGTACATATACACACAGAAACATCCCATAGGTATGTTTGTACACAGAATATTTCACTGTGTGCGTGGTATGTGTGTGTGTGTATAAACACTCAATGGAGTATTATGCAGCTATAAAAAGAAGCAAATCCTGCCATTTGTGATAACCTGGATGAACCTTAAGGGCATTATGCGAAATGAGAAAAGGGACACATACTATCCTTGGGTTTGAGTCCTTATAAACTGACACACCTTTAGTTTATCCATGTGCTTGGTTAATATTTTGTTCATTGTAACAGGCTGAGTATCCTTTCACTGTTAGCTCAACAGTAATGCTGCTGAAAAATCTGTTGCCATCCAGCTTGTAATTTCTCTTTTGTCATCTGTAAATGCTTGGTTGTTCCTTGGTCACTCCTGTCCTTATAGTGCCTTTCTCCTTTAAGTATTCTGAAATTTCATGACTCACCTGAGGTGAGTGTTTCCTAAGTCACTGGGCTCGGCACGCCCTGGCCTTTTCACCTGCAGGCGTGTGCCTGTCCCTAGCTGGGGACCGCCTCATCGGTCTCACGCGTGTGTGTCTCTGGATGTTCAGCTGGTAAGCCATGTCCGACGCTTCTGCGACTCCACAGACTGTGTAGTCAGTCAGCGTCTTCTGTTCGTGGGGATCTCCAGGCGAGAATACTGGAGTGGGCTGCCATTTCCTTCTCCAATTTGTCTCATAACTGCCTTCTGTTTTCTCTGTGATCTGTTTCTGGCAACCTTATTTTATTCTTATTCTTGCATTGATTCTCTAATTTCCTTATTTTTGGACTCTTTCATTTTCTTATCTTTTCTCAACCTTCAAACCTTCTGCTGAGATTTTATTCTGGTTACCATAGCTTAATTTCCAAGAATTTAAAAATCCCGCTAATATCACACTAACATTTTCTGAATCAATAGATTTATTTCTCTGACCTCCAGGTTTCTCTTCCCCGTATGCCTGTATTTCTGAAGGCTGAATGTGTCCTCAAACGTCTGGTTATCCTTGACCGTCCATTCACGTAGGGAATGCACTCCTCACAGTGGGCTGCAGGCCCCGGGCTGGGCTTCCTGCAGCAGCTGATACACTGGCCTTCCCGCTGGGGAGACGCCCCCGATGGCAGGAATGCAGGCTGTTCAGAATTAAATATGCTCTTCCTATCTCTTCCTATCAGTTCCTGGGACTTCTTTACTTGATTATATATCCCATATTATTTTGTAATGTCTATCATTTCCTTTATATTAAAATCTTTATCTAGACCTGATACGGGATATATGATAAACAACTAGTTTCCGTATACCTATTTTCTAAAAAGATAACTAGCAATCTAAGTATATACCCTTTCAAAGAGTCCACCCCTCTTTTCCATAGGTTTGAACTGCTGGCTTTATCATATAGACCAAGATCTATTTCTAAATGTTAGACATTATTTCCCTACGCTGCTTGCCCATTCCTATGATAATACCATATTCATTTGTTTTCTTCTTTTTGGCCACTTCTATCGGTCTTTCATTTCTCTATTTTCATCTATCTTTGTTCTTTGGCCCGTGTGGGCCTCCCATCACAGTGGCCTCTGTTGTCGCAGAGCACCGGCTCTGGGTACATGCGCTCCAGAGCTCTGGCTCGGTAATTGGAGACATCGGTCCAGCCGGTCTGCGGCACATGGGATCTTCCCAGGCCAGGGATCGAACCGGCGCCCCTTGCACTGCAAGGCGGTGTCCTTACCCACTGGACCACCAGGGAAGCCCCTATATTCATTTTAAATACAGTAACTTTTTAGTATGTTCTTGTATCTGTAAGACAGATTCCTCTGACTTGTCTTCTTTTTTACATTTTCCCTAAATCTCTTTTCAGGCATCTATTTCTCCAAAACAACATTAAAATAATTTAGTTCAATTCCTGTTTGTGTGTGTTTTATCATGTGGTTCAGTTCATTTCTTTTAAAATTTATTCCTAAATATATTATAGTTTTAAGTCTAGTCTGTGAAAGGGGTGCATCTCCTGTTCCATTTCCATGAGTTTTAATACAAGAATAGGCAAGAGCTATTAATTTTTATTACATTTACCTTCAGTTAAGGAAGATATTGAGGAAGATCATGTCCTGCAAATTTTGAGTCTATTTCTTTATACAGTTTAATAGTTTATAATACCACATTTGCTATCCTCTTTGATCCCAGGCTTATCTATTTTATAATCTCCAAGTAGCATTTTCATACCAGTTTTTTTTTTTTAATTAGAGCCAATTTCTAAGTTGGAGTTATAAAATCAGTTAAAGGGACAGTTTCAGTTTTACTTTTCTAAAATTTACACCTGAGATTTCATTATCATGTCTTCCTGAACTCACAGGAACCTCTAACACAACATAGGATAAAAATGGTGATATCAGCATTATTATTTCTTTCCAGACTTGACTGGATCAATTTTTTGCTGGCCTGCATAATACATATATATGCTTAAAACTTGGTATATATTTTTTTATATTTAATTTGTTTCTGTCTACTCTATTTTACTTAGAATTTTCATTGGGAATGAGTATCGAGCTTTTCAAATACATTTTCAGTGTATGGTTTATCTGTTTTAATTTGTTAAAGTTTCTGTTCTGTATTATATTGACATATTTTCTCATATTGAACCATCCTGGTATTTCTAGAATTACCGTACTATAGTATAGTATATTTTAAAAGACACTTCTTGAGTCTGTTTCCTAAAATTTTCTTTTGAATGCATGCATCTAGTCCTAAGTATCTGATAAGTTTTTACATGTGCACTATTTTTACCCAATTTTTGTATTAGAGTTATGATGATTTAATCTTTCATATGGCCTGTAATGATTAAGAAAACACTGGTACTACCTGTTTTTCTGAAGGCTAGCTGAAGCTCACCTGTAAGCCCGTATGTTCTTGGGACTTTTCTCACTGGTAGATCTTCAAGCATTTTTCCAATCTCTTGTACTATACTCTTCATTTTTCTGTTTATACTTTTCTAGGCAATAATTTATTTTAAATTTGTTGCTATAGGCTTATCTTCTTGTAAACTCTTATTGTTTCTTGTATCTGTGACTATGTTTTTTCTCATGCTAACCATCCCCTTTTCTCTCTTTATTTGACTACCTGAAGGGTTTAACTATTTCACTGGTAATTAAAAAGAGTTTTGGAAATACATACCAACATGTACACATACATAAATTTTCAATTCAATAATTTCAGTTTCTCTTGCCAATTGTTTTCGCTTTGCAATTTTCCTTGGTTTATTTTGTTGTCTTTTCCAAATTTCTTAAAATGAACATAAAGTCAATTTATTAGTTTTATTTTCTAAAATGAAAGACATTTAATGTTATCCAATTTCTGTTTTTTCTATATCTCATATAAAGTTTTAGCTTTGGCATGTCTCATAGAGTTCTTCAAAATCTATGGGACATAGACATGCTTTTCTATACAGTTTCATGGATAATTTGTAATACCACACTTGCTATCCTCTTTTTTTTTTTTTTTTAAGAAAAACGATTTATTTGGCTGTGTTGGGTCTTCTCTGTGGCACATGGATCTCTGCTGGGTCACAAGGGTCTTTCGTTCCCGAGCACAGAAGCTCTAGTTGAGAGTGCGCAGGCTCAGAGCCGGGGCAGGTGGGCTCGAGTGGGAGGGCTTCAGTGAGACGCGTGGGCTCTCTGTGGGGCACGAGCTGAGTCGCTCCTTGGCACGTGGCTCTTATTTCCCTGACCAAAGGTTGAACCTACATCCCCTGTTCTGCAAGGTACATTCTTAACCCCTGGAACATCAGGGAACTCTGCTGCTATCCTCTTTGATCCCAAGAGTGTCTGTTTTATAATCCCCAAATAGCAATATGGTTTGATCACTTCTTTATTATTTATTTGTAATTTTATTAGTTTACTATCAGAGAATCAGCCTGTAAAAGCCACACATCTTTTATTTCATTGAAGTTTTCTCTGTGGCTAAGGCATAATTGATTTTTTTCCAAATGTTCCAAAGACACATGAAAATAATGGATAGGCCTTATTGAAACAATGTACAGTTTTGTATATAGCCATTACATCAAGATTATTGGTTAGATTATTTGTTTATGTCCTACCCATTATTTGTCTATCACAGCTACCCAATTATGAAAGCACCTGTGTCTTTATGTTCTGAAGGCACTTTCCAGAATAGTATTTTTTTATTATGTTCGTGCATTTAAGTTTTCGCTGTGTAACTGCTGTTGTATTTGGCGTATACAATTTTGTGACCATTAAATTTTTATTCATGATGCACTTTTTGTTGTTACAAATTACCCTCTTCTTTAAAAGGCATTTACCCTTAAATTCCACTTTATCTGCTGCAATTTTTCCTTGGTTTATTTTGTTGTCTTTTCCAAATTTCTTAAAATGAACATAAAGTCAATTTATTAGTTTTATTTTCTAAAATGAAAGACATTTAATGTTATCCAATTTCTGTTTTTTCTATATCTCATATAAAGTTTTAGCTTTGGCATGTCTCATAGAGTTCTTCAAAATCTATGGGACATAGACATGCTTTTCTATACAGTTTCATGGATAATTTGTAATACCACACTTGCTATCCTCTTTTTTTTTTTTTTTTAAGAAAAACGATTTATTTGGCTGTGTTGGGTCTTCTCTGTGGCACATGGATCTCTGCTGGGTCACAAGGGTCTTTCGTTCCCGAGCACAGAAGCTCTAGTTGAGAGTGCGCAGGCTCAGAGCCGGGGCAGGTGGGCTCGAGTGGGAGGGCTTCAGTGAGACGCGTGGGCTCTCTGTGGGGCACGAGCTGAGTCGCTCCTTGGCACGTGGCTCTTATTTCCCTGACCAAAGGTTGAACCTACATCCCCTGTTCTGCAAGGTACATTCTTAACCCCTGGAACATCAGGGAACTCTGCTGCTATCCTCTTTGATCCCAAGAGTGTCTGTTTTATAATCCCCAAATAGCAATATGGTTTGATCACTTCTTTATTATTTATTTGTAATTTTATTAGTTTACTATCAGAGAATCAGCCTGTAAAAGCCACACATCTTTTATTTCATTGAAGTTTTCTCTGTGGCTAAGGCATAATTGATTTTTTTCCAAATGTTCCAAAGACACATGAAAATAATGGATAGGCCTTATTGAAACAATGTACAGTTTTGTATATAGCCATTACATCAAGATTATTGGTTAGATTATTTGTTTATGTCCTACCCATTATTTGTCTATCACAGCTACCCAATTATGAAAGCACCTGTGTCTTTATGTTCTGAAGGCACTTTCCAGAATAGTATTTTTTTTTTATTATGTTCGTGCATTTAAGTTTTCGCTGTGTAACTGCTGTTGTATTTGGCGTATACAATTTTGTGACCATTAAATTTTTATTCATGATGCACTTTTTGTTGTTACAAATTACCCTCTTCTTTAAAAAGGCATTTACCCTTAAATTCCACTTTATCTGCTGCAATTCTCCCATACCTGTCTTCTTTATATTTGGGGTTTCCAGGTATTACATATTCATTTATTTCCCCCACTGTAGGTTTATTTAATGAACAGCTTATTATTGAATATTTTTATCTAACCCAATCTAACAACCTCAGACTCAGCTTCTGACCATTATCAGACCCTCCTTCCCTTCCCATCTGTATGTGCTGTAGTGTCATGTGAATATACTTAATTCCATTCCTTTCATCTGATTTTAGATTGCTCATGTTGTATTGTCCTTTGATCTCTCAGTTTCACAGGATTAGGTTGCTTCTTGTTGCTGTTTAGTTTGCTAAGTCGTGGCTGACTCTCTCGCGACCCCATGGGCTGCAGTCCTGCCAGGCTCCGCTGTCCGTGGGGTTTCCCGCGAGCAGAGGCGCGAACACTGACGTGGGCTGCCACGTTCCTCTCCAGGGGATCTACTGGACCCGGGACTGAACCCATGTCTCCTGCATCGGCAGGTGGATTCTTCACGACTGAGTGACCAGGGAAGCGCAGGCTGCTTGTTAGTTCCTTTGTCCTCCTGTTACTAACTTAAAAGTTCTAGTGTTCTTTTGCCCTGCATAAGACATACATACCTCCCACATTTTGAGAAAACACGCTATCAGTTACTTTCCCACTGAGACAAGAGTCTCCCCTGCATGTGCATTTCCTCACCTTCATAAACTCAGTGCGTAGCAACCTTCCATCCTGCCCTCCCCTCCCTCCTGGGCTGTCACCGGCACGCCTTCCCTCCCCGACGACTCCCGACTGAAGGTTCCGACTGGGCACAGCTGAGCACTGTAAGACCTAAACCCGTATTTCCCCTTGCAATATGCGCTTTTGTTCCCAGAGCCTCTACACGCCACATACATTCCAAGGCCTCCCAAGTCTATCATTATAAATGTGTGCTTGCCTGGGTGCATATTGCACATCTACAAATTACTAGTTTTCGCTGTGTAACTGCTGTTGTATTTGGCGTATACAATTTTGTGACCATTAAATTTTTATTCATGATGCACTTTTTGTTGTTACAAATTACCCTCTTCTTTAAAAAGGCATTTACCCTTAAATTCCACTTTATCTGCTGCAATTCTCCCATACCTGTCTTCTTTATATTTGGGGTTTCCAGGTATTACATATTCATTTATTTCCCCCACTGTAGGTTTATTTAATGAACAGCTTATTATTGAATATTTTTATCTAACCCAATCTAACAACCTCAGACTCAGCTTCTGACCATTATCAGACCCTCCTTCCCTTCCCATCTGTATGTGCTGTAGTGTCATGTGAATATACTTAATTCCATTCCTTTCATCTGATTTTAGATTGCTCATGTTGTATTGTCCTTTGATCTCTCAGTTTCACAGGATTAGGTTGCTTCTTGTTGCTGTTTAGTTTGCTAAGTCGTGGCTGACTCTCTCGCGACCCCATGGGCTGCAGTCCTGCCAGGCTCCGCTGTCCGTGGGGTTTCCCGCGAGCAGAGGCGCGAACACTGACGTGGGCTGCCACGTTCCTCTCCAGGGGATCTACTGGACCCGGGACTGAACCCATGTCTCCTGCATCGGCAGGTGGATTCTTCACGACTGAGTGACCAGGGAAGCGCAGGCTGCTTGTTAGTTCCTTTGTCCTCCTGTTACTAACTTAAAAGTTCTAGTGTTCTTTTGCCCTGCATAAGACATACATACCTCCCACATTTTGAGAAAACACGCTATCAGTTACTTTCCCACTGAGACAAGAGTCTCCCCTGCATGTGCATTTCCTCACCTTCATAAACTCAGTGCGTAGCAACCTTCCATCCTGCCCTCCCCTCCCTCCTCCCTCCTGGGCTGTCACCGGCACGCCTTCCCTCCCCGACGACTCCCGACTGAAGGTTCCGACTGGGCACAGCTGAGCACTGTAAGACCTAAACCCGTATTTCCCCTTGCAATATGCGCTTTTGTTCCCAGAGCCTCTACACGCCACATACATTCCAAGGCCTCCCAAGTCTATCATTATAAATGTGTGCTTGCCTGGGTGCATATTGCACATCTACAAATTACTCTCAGTGTTTATATTAAGTATTTTCTTCTACCATTGATACTATCTTAATTTACTTTTATTTCAAAGAACACGGTTCAGCTCTGGAAGTAACATGTGAATACTCTTTCACTAAAGAATTCAAACTCCACAAGAATGAAAAAGTGTCACTTGACCGCCTCTCGCCCTGTTCCTCCTAAAGGGGCCTCTGCTATCTGTAGGGTGTCCTTCCAGAATATTCCCACAGACACACACACACACCACTGTGCCTATCTTTAATATAAATGTTACCATATGTCAGTACTGCATTGCAACTTCATTTTTTCGCTTAATATACTTTAGAAATCATTCCAGATGAGTAAACACAGTTTAACTTGATCATTTTAAACTGCTGTATAAGATTGTTAGTATAGTACCATTCTTTCGGTGGGCATTTAGGTTATTTCCACTAATTCACTATTGAAAAACAGTGTACAACATATTACCTGTCACTACCTGCACATGAATGAGAATTCCTGAGAAGTCAAAGGTAGATCTTCTTCCTACTGAGTCCTCACACAATAATTATTGGACCTATTTATTATCTTACCAGCAATAAATGCAGTTTATACTTTCAACAACAGTACATGAAATGGTCTACCTCTACCATTTTTTTTCACACTGGTCTGGAGCCTTACAGAATGGCTGTCATATCTGATCAGTGAAATAACACTGTTTTAAATGTAGCACAGGGCAGTGCTCTACGAACATTCTTTAATATATGCTTTTAAACACTTATGTGCATGTGTTACATAATGGTTATGCCCAAAACTACAATTTTGCATGCAGCAAGCTCTAACTTTGACAGGACTTAATATTGTCATAGTTTTACTTATGGCAGAATACATTAGTGAAAAAAGACTGTCTTGGATTTTAATTTCTGATCAGTAGTGAGGTGAGCATCATTTAATAAGCTTAATAGCTATTTGTGTTTCCTACCCTGTTAACTGCCTAGCTCTACTCTTTATCTTCCCTCTCCATTTTTTGCAACTCATAACAAATTCATAACTCCATAGCAATTATTTATAAACTTTACATTTAATTCCTTTATTGCTAAATATGTTAAAGCGTTTTCCCCAGGTCTGTTGCTTATTCTTGCTTATGTTTATGGAATATCTGGGCAACACAAATTTACATATTTTGATAGTCAATTTTCTTTTTTAAATTTTTTGGCCTCTTTTATTGGTCTTTCATTTATTTATTTTCATCCATCTTTGTTCTTTGGCCTGTGTTGGCCTCCCACCACAGTGGCCTCTCTTGTCTCAGACCACCGACTTTGAGCGCATGCGCTCCAGAGCTCCGGCTCGGTAACTGGACACATAGGTTCAGCCGCTCCGCAGCACATGGGATCTTCCTGGGCCAGGGATCAAACTAGTGCCCCTTGCACTGCAAGGCAGACTCTTTACCCACTGGACCACCAGGAAAGCCCCGAGGTAGTCAAAATTTAATAGTTCTTTATCTTGTTTTATGCCTTGTTTGAGAAAGTATCCAGTACACCAGATCAAAAGTAACAGCCTCTGCCTTTCCACAGCACGTGTCTTATTTGTGCACTGAGGATAGTGAGCTGTGTAAAATCCACGCTTCTTCGCGGTGAGGTAGGGCTCTAATGATGATGTTCAAATGTGTTATCAAATGTCCTCCTACCACTGAGAGTAAAGTTCATTATTTCCCTCTGCCACTTTAATCATAAAATACATTCACATTTAAAAATAGGTCTGTTTTTGGACTTATTTCACTGGATTTACTTCTTCCTGGTTCAAACCTACTCTTTTCTAATTTCTACAATTTTAAGTATATTTTAAAGTATTAGAGGATAATTTTTCCACTCCACACTTTTGTGTAGTTATTTTCAAAACTGTCTCATTTATATTAGAACATTTTAAGCTTCCAGGTGTATTTATAATCAGCTTGACAGGTCTCATAAAAAATTCTGTTGAATTTTAATTGATAATGCATTTAATTTTAAATTGGCTTTGGAAGAATGAATATTTTTATAATATTCACTTTTCTCATCTCATGGAAATATATTTCCACTTATTCATTTTTTTTTTTCCGATTAAAATTTTCTGTTTTGTTCATTTAGATCTTACATTAGGTTTATTGCTAGGTAGTTCATATCTTTTATTGATATTATGAATGAAATCTTATCTTAATTATATTTTCCACTGGTTGTTAGCTTACCTTGATGAATACACTAGCTTTCAAATTTTTCAAATTTTTTTCTTGGAGGAGGAAATGGCAGCCCACTCCAGTATTCTCGCTTAGAGAACTCCATGGACAGAGGAGCCTGGTGGGCTATAGTCCATGGGGCTGCAAAGTGTCAAACAGTACTGAGTGATTAACACTGGAGGATCTAAAAGAAATTTCTAAAACTGCTCTAAGGCATCCCACCACAGTGCCCCTTGCTACCCATTTGCGCATCCAGAGCTCCGGCTCGGTAACTGGACTTCAGCCGCTTGGGATCTTCCTGGGCCAGGGATCAAACTAGTGCCCCTTGCACTGCAAGGCAGACTCTTTACCCACTGGACCACCAGGAAAGCCCCGAGGTAGTCAAAATTTAATAGTTCTTTATCTTGTTTTATGCCTTGTTTGAGAAAGTATCCAGTACACCAGATCAAAAGTAACAGCCTCTGCCTTTCCACAGCACGTGTCTTATTTGTGCACTGAGGATAGTGAGCTGTGTAAAATCCACGCTTCTTCGCGGTGAGGTAGGGCTCTAATGATGATGTTCAAATGTGTTATCAAATGTCCTCCTACCACTGAGAGTAAAGTTCATTATTTCCCTCTGCCACTTTAATCATAAAATACATTCACATTTAAAAATAGGTCTGTTTTTGGACTTATTTCACTGGATTTACTTCTTCCTGGTTCAAACCTACTCTTTTCTAATTTCTACAATTTTAAGTATATTTTAAAGTATTAGAGGATAATTTTTCCACTCCACACTTTTGTGTAGTTATTTTCAAAACTGTCTCATTTATATTAGAACATTTTAAGCTTCCAGGTGTATTTATAATCAGCTTGACAGGTCTCATAAAAAATTCTGTTGAATTTTAATTGATAATGCATTTAATTTTAAATTGGCTTTGGAAGAATGAATATTTTTATAATATTCACTTTTCTCATCTCATGGAAATATATTTCCACTTATTCATTTTTTTTTTTCCGATTAAAATTTTCTGTTTTGTTCATTTAGATCTTACATTAGGTTTATTGCTAGGTAGTTCATATCTTTTATTGATATTATGAATGAAATCTTATCTTAATTATATTTTCCACTGGTTGTTAGCTTACCTTGATGAATACACTAGCTTTCAAATTTTTCAAATTTTTTTCTTGGAGGAGGAAATGGCAGCCCACTCCAGTATTCTCGCTTAGAGAACTCCATGGACAGAGGAGCCTGGTGGGCTATAGTCCATGGGGCTGCAAAGTGTCAAACAGTACTGAGTGATTAACACTGGAGGATCTAAAAGAAATTTCTAAAACTGCTCTAAGGCATCCTGAAACTGTTCACCATATAAGCTTCATTTCCTGATTAGATTAATTAAGCTTTATCTCAAAAAATTCCAAAAGTTTTTTTCTGCTGAAGGAAGCATTATTTCTCAGTAACAAACACATAATTGGATGTGATGCATTTAAAGTTTAAATTTCAGAAGTGAGATTGAAACTTAGGTGTTTAGGATATGACTCTCCAGTATATTATTTTATGCTGACTCAGCAGTCAATGTGTTTCCTCCCCCACCCCTCCCAGCCCCCGACCTGATCCCTTTTTCTCAGCACAAAAGAAAATACAACAGAAAGAAGGGCTCCTGGTTCCCTGACAAATGCCTTGATTTACCTCCTGAGACATAAAGCACTGAAGTAACTTGTCAAAGGTCATCCATCGTAGTACTCAAGAAGAAAGAAGAATTGGGTTAGCTTCTAGAACAGTTATTATAATTCCTAACATGACAGGAAGAACAGTAGCTTAGCTGTGCCTCTCTTACAAATTGTGTATGCTTCTACACACAGTTTTATCCATTTTAGTATTCTATGGAATGCTTTATGTAGTACTTATAATTGTGTATGAAATGAGCAAATTTCTATGCCATGCAAATGCTGTTGGTTTTCAATTATGCACTTTTAAAAAGTAGACAATGGGTCACATTTATATTGCAACAGTATACAAAATGGCTGAAGGCAGTTATAAAAATGCTTGAGAATGAAAGTCCATGAAAAGTTATTAATCCCAGTGCATTAAGCTTCTGAGTACATTCTTAGGAATTTTTTTTTTGAAATATATTTCCACTTATTCATTTTTTTTCCGATTAAAATTTTCTGTTTTGTTCATTTAGATCTTACATTAGGTTTATTGCTAGGTAGTTCATATCTTTTATTGATATTATGAATGAAATCTTATCTTAATTATATTTTCCACTGGTTGTTAGCTTACCTTGATGAATACACTAGCTTTCAAATTTTTCAAATTTTTTTCTTGGAGGAGGAAATGGCAGCCCACTCCAGTATTCTCGCTTAGAGAACTCCATGGACAGAGGAGCCTGGTGGGCTATAGTCCATGGGGCTGCAAAGTGTCAAACAGTACTGAGTGATTAACACTGGAGGATCTAAAAGAAATTTCTAAAACTGCTCTAAGGCATCCTGAAACTGTTCACCATATAAGCTTCATTTCCTGATTAGATTAATTAAGCTTTATCTCAAAAAATTCCAAAAGTTTTTTTCTGCTGAAGGAAGCATTATTTCTCAGTAACAAACACATAATTGGATGTGATGCATTTAAAGTTTAAATTTCAGAAGTGAGATTGAAACTTAGGTGTTTAGGATATGACTCTCCAGTATATTATTTTATGCTGACTCAGCAGTCAATGTGTTTCCTCCCCACCCTCCCAGCCCCCGACCTGATCCCTTTTTCTCAGCACAAAAGAAAATACAACAGAAAGAAGGGCTCCTGGTTCCCTGACAAATGCCTTGATTTACCTCCTGAGACATAAAGCACTGAAGTAACTTGTCAAAGGTCATCCATCGTAGTACTCAAGAAGAAAGAAGAATTGGGTTAGCTTCTAGAACAGTTATTATAATTCCTAACATGACAGGAAGAACAGTAGCTTAGCTGTGCCTCTCTTACAAATTGTGTATGCTTCTACACACAGTTTTATCCATTTTAGTATTCTATGGAATGCTTTATGTAGTACTTATAATTGTGTATGAAATGAGCAAATTTCTATGCCATGCAAATGCTGTTGGTTTTCAATTATGCACTTTTAAAAAGTAGACAATGGGTCACATTTATATTGCAACAGTATACAAAATGGCTGAAGGCAGTTATAAAAATGCTTGAGAATGAAAGTCCATGAAAAGTTATTAATCCCCCGAAGTGCATTAAGCTTTCTGAGAGAAGCAAAGAAGCAAACCTGTTACTTGCAGTTTAATACACTGTAGTACATTCTTTACATATGGTAACTCACTTACCCCTAAAACACACAACAATCAAGAGATACATAATGGGTTTTAACACGTCTTAGAGGAGATATCAGAACTTCGATGATGAAATACTGGCCCGGGGTCATATATTAATGAATAGCAAAGACTGACTTGGAACCTGGGTGTATTTAACACCAAAAATCTTGCTCCAACTATTCTATGTACTTGTTTATTTTCTTAGCAAAAACTACACACGTATCTTCCCTTTGGGCAATACTGCATTAGTCAAACAAGTCTTGGGAACATTTGTAACTTTTTTTGGGGGGGGGGGCCAGTAGGGGAGTGGGGGCAAAGTGGGGAGGGAGGGGGGCGGGTGGGCCACTTCTATTAGTCTTTCATTTATATATTTTCATCCACCTTTGTTCTTTGGCTCCTGTGGGCCTCCCATCGTGGTGGCCTCTGTTGTCACAGAGCATCGGCTCTGGGCGCATGCGCTCCAGAGCTCTGGCTTGGTAACTGGACACATTGGTCCAGCCGGTCCACGGCACGTGGGATCTTCCCAGATGAGGGATCGAACTGGCGCCCCTTGCACTGCAAGGCGGTGTCCTCACCCACTGGACCACCAGAGAAGCCCCATTTTGAGACTCAAATGCACCTAACTACCAAAAATCTGGTCATTGCCTGGAATGCCTTTGAGGAAGTACTCATAACATAACTCATCACAAATCTAAAGCATCTTTGAAAAAACAAGTCAATATCAAACACGCAAGCTCTTTAGAACAGTTTTAACCTGACAGGAAGAACAGTAGCTTAGCTGTGCCTCTCTTACAAATTGTGTATGCTTCTACACACAGTTTTATAAGTATTCTATGGAATGCTTTATGTAGTACTTATAATTGTGTATGAAATGAGCAAATTTCTATGCCATGCAAATGCTGTTGGTTTTCAATTATGCACTTTTAAAAAGTAGACAATGGGTCACATTTATATTGCAACAGTATACAAAATGGCTGAAGGCAGTTATAAAAATGCTTGAGAATGAAAGTCCATGAAAAGTTATTAATCCCCCGAAGTGCATTAAGCTTTCTGAGAGAAGCAAAGAAGCAAACCTGTTACTTGCAGTTTAATACACTGTAGTACATTCTTTACATATGGTAACTCACTTACCCCTAAAACACACAACAATCAAGAGATACATAATGGGTTTTAACACGTCTTAGAGGAGATATCAGAACTTCGATGATGAAATACGGGCCCCGGGGTCATATATTAATGAATAGCAAAGACTGACTTGGAACCTGGGTGTATTGAACACCAAAAATCTTGCTCCAACTATTCTATGTACTTGTTTATTTTCTTAGCAAAAACTACACACGTATCTTCCCTTTGGGCAATACTGCATTAGTCAAACAAGTCTTGGGAACATTTGTAACGTTTTTTGGGGGCCAGTAGGGAGTGGGGGCAAAGGGGGGAGGGAGGGGGGCGGGTGGGCCACTTCTATTAGTCTTTCATTTATATATTTTCATCCACCTTTGTTCTTTGGCTCCTGTGGGCCTCCCATCGTGGTGGCCTCTGTTGTCACAGAGCATCGGCTCTGGGCGCATGCGCTCCAGAGCTCTGGCTTGGTAACTGGACACATTGGTCCAGCCGGTCCACGGCACGTGGGATCTTCCCAGATGAGGGATCGAACTGGCGCCCCTTGCACTGCAAGGCGGTGTCCTCACCCACTGGACCACCAGAGAAGCCCCATTTTGAGACTCAAATGCACCTAACTACCAAAAATCTGGTCATTGCCTGGAATGCCTTTGAGGAAGTACTCATAACATAACTCATCACAAATCTAAAGATCAAGTCATTGTGCAAGAACTCACACAAGCAGCAATTGGGTGCATATATCAAACACACGCAAGCAAAATCAGCCAGACACAAAAGTATGTATACTATATGATTCCATTTATATTAAACTCTCGAAAAGGCAAAACTAATCTATAGTGCCGGAATGCAGATCAGCAATTGCCTGGGGCTGGATATTATGGGGAACTGACTTGGAATATTTGGGGTTGGTAGATAGATATATACAGCAAATATTCTTCAGAAATGGGTCACAACAAATGGTGGAATGGGTTTCATGCTTCCTCTTAATTAGGCTAAATAGTAAGATATATCAAGAGTCACCAATGAATACAATGTTATGTGGATCTTCAGTGTTTCAACAATCTGGTCTGAGAATAGCAGCAACATTTAGTCACTAAAATAAACAGTCTGGAAGCTCAGTGAACAATCAATGGTGGTAATCCATCCGGCTGCTCAAAGGGCACGCGGGAACATCTCAAATGCTCTGTTTTCACATGGAATTAATGCTGTTCATTATTTTTTCTTTTTGTAATGGGCATAACATCATCAGGGGAAGATAATTTTGCACCAGGGGTGTCAGCTTGCTGATTATCTCTTGCATTTTGGCTTCCTCACTTTCATGGAAAATTCTGCTGTAGCATTATGCTAATGGAATTTTGCACTCATATTATTTTCAGATCTGTTCATCCATTCAAGGATCTCAATGCCTGCCTTGAACAACATCAAATGGAATGATAAAATATGGGCAAGCCTTATTGGAAAACATCTGCGTGTATCTCATATCAAGAAATGCATAACACATTTGGTTTTGGAATTCTGATTTTCTTCACATTAAAATTATCTTGAAACATATCTATTATGCAATATTATTCCTACGACAGGATCATGTATCTCTCATCCCCTCCCCTTCAATATTTAGCTATTTGGGAAAGGAATGTGATCATAAAAGGGAAACCTAAAATAATTCTTATTTTTAAAGCAGCTTGTACCTTGTTTTTTTTTTTTTTTTTAAAAATTTTGGCCTCTTTTATTTATAATTTTTTTTTTAATTTATTTCCGTACAGCTTTCTTCTTCTTTTTGGCCTGTGTGGGCCTCCCATTGCAGTGGCCGCTCCCGTTGCAGAGCATCAGCTCCGGGCACATGCATTCCAGAGCACCGGCTCTTAATGGGACACACTGGTCCAGCTGCTCCATGGCACGTGAGATCCTTCTGGGCCAAAGATCGAACCGGTGTCCCTTGCACTGCAAGGCAGCCTCTTTACCCACCGGACCACCAGGGAAGCCTGCACCTTGGATTTTTAAAGGTGGACATTCAGGAACCTAACATACCTTGTAAGGGTTTAAGAATAGGCCTAAAAGAAAGAAGACTATGAAACAGAATCTAACACAAGATGAATGAATAAAAGTATAAGGAAGATTATGATTCAGACCACCATCAAGGATTCCATCTTAATTTAGGATTAATTTCTTATTTAGGGAAGGGGTAGGCTTCACAGGGTTCCTGTAGGTCTTGAGATTATAAGAAAAACTTTCTCTGAATGTGGGGAGAAAAACCTGTATTGCCTTGCTTAGAATCTCAAGGATTCTATGACCCAGCCACAACCTTCCTCCCCTCATAGTTAACTAGCAGATGAAATAAATAGCTTAATTCAGGGTATTTCCAATTCATTCGATTCCAGCACATCTCATACATACACTCTTGCCTAAACAGTCACTTGGACTTTAGTCACTTTAGTCATTCAGCTAAAAGTCTATAAGGATCTACTTAGAGCTAACTATTTCCAGAGAGCCTCCAGAAATATAAATTCTCAGGAAACTTCAAAAACAGCAAAACCAAAGAAAGTTAATCGTGAAGAGAAACTGATTTAATGCAGTAAACGTGGGACCTAGTACCTCATTCCCTCAGGTCAGTTTCTCGGAAGGGCTCCCGCTGAGGAAACAGGCCGCGTTTTTCCCGTCCTCCGCCTCCCCACCACCAGGCCGCTGCTCACTGGAGGGGAAGCACAGCGTCTGTCCAGCTTCGCCCATGCGACCGTCAGTGGAAGAGGCATTTCAGACATTTCTCACTGCTTTATTCGCTCAGATGAAAAATTAGGGTTCTTGGAATTGCAGGAGCCTCAACAGAGGCACTGGGCAGAGCTGGGACTTGAATCCAAGACAGCTTGGAGCTTAGCATTCCTTGCCTTTCTGCTTCTAAACACACTGCCCCCTTCTCCCTTCCTGCTTCTCTGCTGCTCTCCACTAGGCCTCCTTGGAGGTGGGTGTTTCCAGTCAGCCTACCTCATCCGCACCATTTCCCAACGCTGCTTGCGTGTTTAACAGCGCATGTCCCACGCAGAGTTCTGACTCTTTCCACGTGAGGTGCTTAGTCGTATCCGTCCTCTGTCCGTGGGATTCTCCAGGCAAGAATACTAGAGTGGGGTGCCGTTTCCTCCTCCAATGATTCGTCATTAATTCAGGTAAATTTCACATGCATCACCCATGGCACAGCAGCAAAGGCAAAGTGCTGAGAACCGGGACTCCTGAGTTCTGTCTGCTGTAAACAGACTGTGTGACCTTGCACCAGGCAAGAATCAATTGGAGTGTCGGATAACCAGGCGGGTAGATTACACGATCTTGAAAGCTGAGATATAATATCCTAACTCTATTATTCGTTGGCATAAACATGTTTCTATTGAGAGTGATTTGATCATGTTACTTGGCTGTTAGAGGCAAGGTCCTCATTGGGAGAATAGCACTCGGCCCACCAGGGTTCTGTCTAGCACTCAGAGTCCTAGCACACCACCTAGAGGCAATTCACTCGACTCGTCCATGGCGTAGCACATGGCCAAGTCCAGACAGACCCTTGACGCCTTTTCATGGACGGATTAGCTGAGAGCCGCTGCCCCAACCCTCCATGACGCAGGTCACTTTAGTCATTCAGCTAAAAGTCTATAAGGATCTACTTAGAGCTAACTATTTCCAGAGAGCCTCAGTTTCTCAGGAACAGCAAAACCAAAGAAAGTTAATCGTGAAGAGAAACTGATTTAATGCAGTAAACGTGGGACCTAGTACCTCATTCCCTCAGGTCAGTTTCTCGGAAGGGCTCCCGCTGAGGAAACAGGCCGCGTTTTTCCCGTCCTCCGCCTCCCCACCACCAGGCCGCTGCTCACTGGAGGGGAAGCACAGCGTCTGTCCAGCTTCGCCCATGCGACCGTCAGTGGAAGAGGCATTTCAGACATTTCTCACTGCTTTATTCGCTCAGATGAAAAATTAGGGTTCTTGGAATTGCAGGAGCCTCAACAGAGGCACTGGGCAGAGCTGGGACTTGAATCCAAGACAGCTTGGAGCTTAGCATTCCTTGCCTTTCTGCTTCTAAACACACTGCCCCCTTCTCCCTTCCTGCTTCTCTGCTGCTCTCCACTAGGCCTCCTTGGAGGTGGGTGTTTCCAGTCAGCCTACCTCATCCGCACCATTTCCCAACGCTGCTTGCGTGTTTAACAGCGCATGTCCCACGCAGAGTTCTGACTCTTTCCACGTGAGGTGCTTAGTCGTATCCGTCCTCTGTCCGTGGGATTCTCCAGGCAAGAATACTAGAGTGGGGTGCCGTTTCCTCCTCCAATGATTCGTCATTAATTCAGGTAAATTTCACATGCATCACCCATGGCACAGCAGCAAAGGCAAAGTGCTGAGAACCGGGACTCCTGAGTTCTGTCTGCTGTAAACAGACTGTGTGACCTTGCACCAGGCAAGAATCAATTGGAGTGTCGGATAACCAGGCGGGTAGATTACACGATCTTGAAAGCTGAGATATAATATCCTAACTCTATTATTCGTTGGCATAAACATGTTTCTATTGAGAGTGATTTGATCATGTTACTTGGCTGTTAGAGGCAAGGTCCTCATTGGAGAATAGCACTCGGCCCACCAGGGTTCTGTCTAGCACTCAGAGTCCTAGCACACCACCTAGAGGCAATTCACTCGACTCGTCCATGGCGTAGCACATGGCCAAGTCCAGACAGACCCTTGACGCCTTTTCATGGACGGATTAGCTGAGAGCCGCTGCCCCAACCCTCCATGACGCAGGCCAGGGCAAGATTTGGGGATGACGGCATGAGCCCGCCGTGGGTACTTCGGGCCGGAAGCTGTGGACCCGCAGAAGAGAAAAAGAAGCCTCTAGGTATTTTATCTTTCTGTGTGTTAATAGCAATAATACTCCAGCCTAAGAGGAAGGGCTCAGTGAGACGGCATCTGTCCGTTAGGTCTAGAGCAAACTCAAACTTTGTATCCGTTACTACCAGGTACCTATTTGGAAAACCCTAGAGTTGACCAGCCCCCACCCGTGCCTGGCGGCTGTGGACATCGCCCCGCAGCCTCCGGGCAGCACCACGAGGCTGCCAGGTCTGCACGGGCGCTGCCTCTCCTGAACAGCCCCGCCCTGGTTACCTGGCGTCATTTTACAGGTAAGTACTCCCGGGCCCTTCTGCACTCCTGCCGTGCGGCACTGTGCCGTAGACCCATCAGAGTGCCTGGCTGGACGGGTCTGGGCGGCCTGTCTCTGGTGACCCCGAGCCAGTCAAGCCACTGTCTTCAGAACAGAGTCTGTGCGCACCAGGGCGCTGGCCCTCGTCCCAGGAGGCCTCCGCACAGCCAAAGGGTCTGGCCGCCAGACTTTATAGAAAACTCCGGAGTTATTTCAGTTCTTGGGGCTTCCCGAGGGGCTCAGACTGGTAAAGACTGCCTGCCATGCAGGAGACCCGGGCTCGATACCTGGGTTGGGAAGATCCCTGGAGAAGGGAATGCAACCCACCCCAGAATTCTTCTCTGGAGAATTTCATGGACAGCAGCTTGGTGGGCTACCGTTGGGGTTGCAAAGAGCTGGACATGACTGAGATATAATATCCTAACTCTATTATTCGTTGGCATAAACATGTTTCTATTGAGAGTGATTTGATCATGTTACTTGGCTGTTAGAGGCAAGGTCCTCATTGGGAGAATAGCACTCGGCCCACCAGGGTTCTGTCTAGCACTCAGAGTCCTAGCACACCACCTAGAGGCAATTCACTCGACTCGTCCATGGCGTAGCACATGGCCAAGTCCAGACAGACCCTTGACGCCTTTTCATGGACGGATTAGCTGAGAGCCGCTGCCCCAACCCTCCATGACGCAGGCCAGGGCAAGATTTGGGGATGACGGCATGAGCCCGCCGTGGGTACTTCGGGCCGGAAGCTGTGGACCCGCAGAAGAGAAAAAGAAGCCTCTAGGTATTTTATCTTTCTGTGTGTTAATAGCAATAATACTCCAGCCTAAGAGGAAGGGCTCAGTGAGACGGCATCTGTCCGTTAGGTCTAGAGCAAACTCAAACTTTGTATCCGTTACTACCAGGTACCTATTTGGAAAACCCTAGAGTTGACCAGCCCCCACCCGTGCCTGGCGGCTGTGGACATCGCCCCGCAGCCTCCGGGCAGCACCACGAGGCTGCCAGGTCTGCACGGGCGCTGCCTCTCCTGAACAGCCCCGCCCTGGTTACCTGGCGTCATTTTACAGGTAAGTACTCCCGGGCCCTTCTGCACTCCTGCCGTGCGGCACTGTGCCGTAGACCCATCAGAGTGCCTGGCTGGACGGGTCTGGGCGGCCTGTCTCTGGTGACCCCGAGCCAGTCAAGCCACTGTCTTCAGAACAGAGTCTGTGCGCACCAGGGCGCTGGCCCTCGTCCCAGGAGGCCTCCGCACAGCCAAAGGGTCTGGCCGCCAGACTTTATAGAAAACTCCGGAGTTATTTCAGTTCTTGGGGCTTCCCGAGGGGCTCAGACTGGTAAAGACTGCCTGCCATGCAGGAGACCCGGGCTCGATACCTGGGTTGGGAAGATCCCTGGAGAAGGGAATGCAACCCACCCCAGAATTCTTCTCTGGAGAATTTCATGGACAGAGCAGCTTGGTGGGCTACCGTTCGGGGCGTTGCAAAGAGCTGGACATGACTGAGCAACTAACATTTTTCTGAGACAGGATGCCAGTGGCAATCAAAAGAAACTGACCTGGGTCAGGGACACACGTTGCTTTAAAGGCTGAAAAGGTCGCTGCAGCTCGATGGGACGCAGCTGGTTTTATGAACAGGAGCCTCGGTGACGCTGCTCTCATTTCCCGATCTCACAAAGACGCCGGCCCTCCCAACCCGGCGGCCCTCCTCTCCGGTCCCAAGGTTTCCATCACGCACTTGGGCGTGGGCGTGGGCGTGTGTGTAAGGGGGTGGCAGTGGGGAGGGGACGCCTTTGTGCCCTTGAAGCGGGTCCGGGCTGCTCCGGGGCAGCCGAGTACACAAGGGACACATCAGCGCATCAGCACGTGAAAGTCTCTTGCCCTGGGAATACTTATCTGCATGCATCCGATCAGCTTGGGAGCCGCGGCGAGCCCAGCGCTAGCGTATTTCCGAGCAACGCGGCAGGCCAGACCCAGACGAGGGGCATGCCCGTCTGCCTCTAGGGCGGACCACCCAGGCTGCCCGGCGGGCAGACCTGCCTGAAGGCTTCTCCCCGGCCCACGGCACGCCCGCTCGGCCGAGGGGCCCCAGGTGCTCTGTCCGTCTCCTGGGTGGACAGCCTGCTCCTCCTCCCTTCACAGACCCACGGCGACCGGGGCACGCCTCGACGCCGCAGGCTGGCAGCTGAGGACTGGTGCTGCTCTCCCGGAGCGCTGGGGCAGGCTGCGAGTGGCCACCCTGCTCCAGCGAGCGGCTCCTGAGCAGGTCAGGTGGGCCCGGAGCGGCGCAGCCTCTTGGCGAGGGAGGCGACGGACAAAGCAGACCGACCGCTCTTGCTCCTGGAAACACTGGGCATTCATGTCAGCGTTTGGGTGACGTCATCCTTAGTGCCAGGAATAAAGTTCCCCTGGTAGCAACGGACAGCCCACCACTTGGAGCGCCAGGAAACCGAGGCTGCAGCCTGCCCCGTCAGGTCCCCGGGCGAACGTCACCAGGCCCTGCTCAGTACTTCCACCCGGGCAGCTCCCAGTCCTTACATTTACCCAAAGCTCATGACAATGCAATGCCCACTAAGAATTTTTACTGTGGAAACTTTTAAGGCTACTGTGATAAACACCGACTGCATGAAAGTCACTAAATTCAGAATTATCAGGCTTTCCTATATGTTTGAAATATGAAAAAATAAACATAGCCTGAAGGTTACATGTGACAAGGTACATTTCCTGAATTTACATTTCAATTACTTAGTCTATTTCACTGTAATGTTGATTTCTGTTCAGGTTCGAAGCCTTCTTTAATGTTAAAATTCTTAAAACAAACTTCAGAAGCAGAGGGCTGTGTTTTTCATCAGTTTTCTTAATGTAGCTGAACTAGATTCTACTCTGATTAAAAGCTAGGAAGCCCGGCCGCTGAAGGTCACAGTGGCAGAGAATTCAACTCTCCCGGCGACTGCCCAGAGGTTCAGGCTTGCCCATGGCGCTCAGTGAGTTAGACGGATGTGGCTGGAAGGGGTTGGGAAGCACAAGTAATACCAGATAAGGTGAAGACAAGTTTATACCATTTTAGTCTCAATTAGGATCCTGGGATTGATCTAAATATAAACCCTGGTAGTAAGCATAATCCTAAATCTTGTCTAAGAATTGCTTGTTACCCTAACAAGCTCCTGTGCACCCCTCAGGCTCATTTTAGCTGTCACTGCCTCCTGAAAGGCTGCCCTGATGCCCAGGTGAATCTACTCTCTCCTCTGAGAGCCTCTGCTGGGAAACACCACTGTTTAAGTTCCTCTTCTACCGCGCAGTTGTGAGCTCATGTTGTATCTCCACATGAGATGACAAATCCTGTGTCCTCAGTAGATGGCCAATGACCTTTTCCTGATATGATCAAAATAGCAATGTATTCTGGCTGTCCAGTGAATATGACTCTGAGGTTTGGTGCTTGGATATTCCGATAATTTGCAATATGTTTTCAATTATAATCCATCATCATTAAAGCAAGGAAAGAGAGACAGGCTGCAGGTGAAGTCTGGCCCACAGACGTGTTATAGGGCTTCCTCAGGGCTATAGCTGGATCGGGAGCCAACATTTAAAATTCACACAAGCGGCTGCACGTTTCTTAAAACGTCTGAACCCATGGTAACACCTAGCAAGCATTTCCACGTGGTCACAAGTGGCTGGCGCTGGCAGCGGGGGCACCGCCTCCCTTGTTTAGCCCTCTGCCTGGCTCAGCCCCCTTGGAAAGCATCAGATTCTTTGCTCTTTCAGGTGACAGGATGGCTTAGGCAGAGCCAGCCACGCGCTCTTACAATCAGTGACTACGTATGTGGCACACATCTAGCGTGACGACGAGGCAAAGAACAGGAAGCCAGGTGCCTTCGGTTGGGTGACTTGCACTTTGAGCAGCGGCTCGGGGCAGGAGCGATGAGAACGCACATCTGTGGACCTGCACGGAGCCTCAGTCCCTGCACCCACAGGGTCCAAGCAATTCCAGCAGGGAACCCACGGCCGAGGCGCCACTGGCATCGGGAAGAGACCAAACTACAGCAAAACCCATACCCCAGACTAAACCAAACCCCAGCACAGCGAGGACGGCCCTGGAGGGAGAGGAGCCGCCCTGGCCGTCCTGGCGGGGCTACGGACAGCACGGCCGGCCGCCCTCCTGGCCGTGGGTGCGCGGGCTGGCCCGCTCCCCTTCCCTCCAGGGGCTCTTTCCCGGAGCCGCCGTCTCCTTTTACAGCCTCGGGGCCGTCTCAGAGCTGCAGCACGCTCCCTCCACACGCACGGGCGCTCACCCGTCACAGCGGCGCGCCGAGAGGGTCCGGGGCTCCGTCGGGCGAGGGCCGCGTTCTTATCAAGACAGAAGCCAACGCGCCCGCACAGCGGAGGAGCTGGCCCCGGCCCCCTCACCGCAGGCCACCCGGGCCTTCCCGCGGCGCGGCCAGGAGGCGCACCACGACAGAGACCAGGAAGCCCGGGCCGTGCGTCAGGGAACAAAGCAGGAAACCTCTCTCAAATGACTCGGGAACGAAGGACAAGCACGCAATTCAAACAATGCCGTGCACTCATGACGGAGCATGTCGGTGTGGGCGGGGACCGGGGCGCCGGGGAGGGGCGCGGGGGGCAGGGGTCCTCCCAGGACCGCGTCCGGGCACCGGCTCGGAGCAGGCCCGAAGCGTGTCTGCCCAGCTCTGCAGGCCCTGCCCTCTGGCTGGCGCTGCCCTCCCCCGTCCACCCGACAAGCTCCTCTCCATGTGTTCAGAGGCACAGAGAGGCGCTGCTTCCTCGGCTGGGATTTCCCAAGGTCCCCAGGCCAACAGGGTCAGCAGCCCCACTCGGTCCAGCCCCCCGCAGCGTCTCCTCGCCCCTCACCACATCACTCTGTCCTCTCCAGGGCACATCAGACTGTCGAGGGAGTGCGTTTTCCCATGGGATCCCTGGCCCTAAGCAGCTGGCTCTAGCTCTGAGCCGGCTACCCGAGTACCGAAAAAGGGCAGGGGGCGGGACGAGGGCGGGGAGGGGAGCGTCTGAACATGAATGACACGCACAGTGGAGCAGCTGAAGGAAACCCATGTCGTGCTCTGTGGAGAGAGACTATTCCTGGTGGCCTGTCAGG
Organism: Tragulus kanchil; assembly: GCA_022376925.1. Lineage (NCBI taxonomy): Eukaryota > Metazoa > Chordata > Mammalia > Artiodactyla > Tragulidae > Tragulus > Tragulus kanchil. Next base: position 125,946,914 of record JAIOJX010000026.1, read on the forward strand.
GCGAAACAAGAAAAACGAGGCCACTGAGGGCAGAGCAAGTCTACAGAGGGCCTGGGATACATTGGGAAGAGGGGGGAGTCCTACCCTGCCACAACCCTGAAGACCCCGGCTCATCTCCTCTGCGGCTCTCACTTGCTCACACACCAGTCTCGCGTGGAGCCTCTCGTCACGGCCAGCCCGCCCTGCAGGAGCTGCGGGGGCTGTCGGAGCGCCCTTTCATCCTCAGAGCCCACCTTCTGCCCCCAGACGAGCTTCCCAGGGCTCCGTGTCCAGGACAGCGTCTCTGCTGCCCCTTCTCCGGCTGTCTTCACGTCTGACAGATGCCGTCGGGACACCAGCTCGGTCCTCGGATCCCACAGATGGCGGGTCATGGTGGGGCGCTCCGCCGTCTGGACCCTGGCAGCCGGGGCCCCGAGGCGTCACCGCGCCCCCCCCTCCACCGCTGCCCTGCAGTCTCCCGGCTGGAGCGCAGGTGCACGGGAGGCTGGAGGCTGCCTCTGCGGCCGGCACGCACGCAGCTGGCGGGCGGAGCTCACCCGTTTTAGAAATTCGTAAGGAAAGCCTACCCCGCAGCAGGACGGGGAACCAGGCGGCTGCTCTCGTGCGTGGATGCTCCTGCCTCCCCTCTTCACTCCCTGACGGCTTGTGGTTCCACAGACAACAAAGGCCGGTGAGCGCAAAATGCGTCCAGAACCAGAACTCAGACCCGCCGCCCCGTCCTTCACCCAGCCCTCTCCCACTCATCCCCTGCGGCTTTCCATACACTCTCGTTCTCCTGATGACTTCTTTTCATCTCACTTAACAGTTTGTATTTGGAAAGCACCCCAAAGGCGGAGAGGTGGGCCTTTTGAAAAGCAAACTACACGCGCACTAAGTCAGTGCCGTCGTCCGGTCGTTGCCGCCGCCAGGCTCCTCTGTCCAGGGGCCAGCCCAGCGGGGATACCCGAGGGGGTGCCGCGCCCTCCTCCAAACGAAGACTGCACACGCCTGGAATCTGCTTCTCAGAAACAAAAGGGTTAAACATGTGAGTTAGGTCCCTAGGTACAAGAGCCTGATACAAAAGTAAGTGGACAGAAAAAGCCATGGTCTTTGCACCAAGGAGACGACAGTTTTATTGTGACCAGAGCCTCTCCCTGGACGGTGGTGTCCCCAAGATGGTCGCACGGGTCACTCCTGCCTGCAGCTCCTCTCGTGAAGACCGGCCAGCCATGCCAACACATCCCCCGGGCGGGGCGCCCCGTGAACACCCAGATGACTGAGCAGAGAGGGGAGCTCCCCTGTAGACCCCAGAGACCGCGGAGGCCCTCATCAGAACAGAAAGGCGAATGCTTAGACTCTGCCCCACCAACCCTCCCTCAAGAAGGCACAGCACCCCACGGAGGGCCCCGGGCCCCTGGTTTCTCTGGTCAGGAGGACAGCACTGTGGGTCACTCCCTGGGAGGCCCACCCGGGCCTCAGCCTGTGGGGGTCACGCTGAGGGGAGGAAGGGCGGACAGTGGCCAGCACCTGGCTCTCAGCAGACCGAGCTCATCCCCACGGGGAGGAGACCACCCCAGGCAGGAGCTCTGCCCCTCTGCGGAGCAAGCCGGTGACCCCGTCCGGCCAGCGTCCTTGAGCACAGTGCGGCCTGATGTAACCCAAGCGACAAGCCGTGCTGGCCTCGGGCTGCGCTGCCGCGCCCGGCCCCACCTACGGCCGAGAAGAGCCCGCAGTCCTGCCTGACGGGGAGCACGGCCAGGGACCGGCAGGCGGACCCGCCCCGTCTGCGCGGGGCCCCCCGAGCAGAGCGGCCCGCTGGCCACCCGCAGAACCAGCGCCGCGGCTCCGCCTGACCCGGGAGCTCCGAGGACGGCTCTTCCTAACCTCTGCTCCCCAGACAGTGCACGACAGCGGCTGTTTCAGCTGTGGCCAAGCAGGGAAGCCGTCCTCAGGCCCCTTAAAACGGAGCACAGTGCCCAGCTGGGCCGCCCGAGCAGCACACGCAGGCCCCTGGGGAGCCCGCGCTACAGCCGCGCGTCGGCAAAGAAGCCGACCAGCAGTCCCGTCAGCCCCTCCCCACCGGGGCCTCCTGCCGGCCGAGCTCAGCAGCGGCCTCGTCCACCAGAGACCCTGACCACAAGCCCTGGCCCGGGGAGGCCACCTGCTCCACCGGCAAGAACCCCGAGCTGAGCGGGCAGCTGAAGGACCGTCTCTGGAGCAAGCAGTCTGTGAGATCGGGACACTGCCTTCTCCAATACAGAGACACCCGTGCCAAGCAGTGAAGACCACAGCCAGGCGAACCCACGCCCGGGAAGGAAACTCAGCCTGGCGCACAGCAGCCCCCGGGGGGCCAAGCGTCGGACACCGCGGAGCGAGTGGATTGGCCTGGGAGCTCAGATGCTGATACCCGACCTCGAAGAAACGAGGGCTACTATTCCCAGTCTGACAAGCCACTCTGAGGAACCCTCTTCAAGAAGTTTAGCAAACTACAAGGCCGCACAAACAGTTAAGTAGAATCTGAAAAAGACACAAACAACACGAGAAGTTCAACAAAGACACAGACACCCTCCCAAAGTCAAACAGGACTCTAACTGAAGATTGTACTGTCTCACTGAAGATTCAACAGGTGACATCAACAGCAGACTCAGAAATGGAAAACAGGTCATCTGAAGTTATCCAGTCATTTGAGCAAAAACAAACAAAAGAACCCAAGAGTATAAAAGTCTACAGGGAGCAAGCCGGTGACCGTCCGCCAGCGTCCTTGAGCACAGTGCGGCCTGATGTAACCCAGCGACAAGCCGTGCTGGCCTCGGGCTGCGCTGCGCCCGGCCCCACCACGGCCGAGAAGAGCCCGCAGTCCTGCCTGACGGGGAGCACGGCCAGGGACCGGCAGGCGGACCCGCCCCGTCTGCGCGGGGCCCCCCGAGCAGAGCGGCCCGCTGGCCACCCGCAGAACCAGCGCCGCGGCTCCGCCTGACCCGGGAGCTCCGAGGACGGCTCTTCCTAACCTCTGCTCCCCAGACAGTGCACGACAGCGGCTGTTTCAGCTGTGGCCAAGCAGGGAAGCCGTCCTCAGGCCCCTTAAAACGGAGCACAGTGCCCAGCTGGGCCGCCCGAGCAGCACACGCAGGCCCCTGGGGAGCCCGCGCTACAGCCGCGCGTCGGCAAAGAAGCCGACCAGCAGTCCCGTCAGCCCCTCCCCACCGGGGCCTCCTGCCGGCCGAGCTCAGCAGCGGCCTCGTCCACCAGAGACCCTGACCACAAGCCCTGGCCCGGGGAGGCCACCTGCTCCACCGGCAAGAACCCCGAGCTGAGCGGGCAGCTGAAGGACCGTCTCTGGAGCAAGCAGTCTGTGAGATCGGGACACTGCCTTCTCCAATACAGAGACACCCGTGCCAAGCAGTGAAGACCACAGCCAGGCGAACCCACGCCCGGGAAGGAAACTCAGCCTGGCGCACAGCAGCCCCCGGGGGGCCAAGCGTCGGACACCGCGGAGCGAGTGGATTGGCCTGGGAGCTCAGATGCTGATACCCGACCTCGAAGAAACGAGGGCTACTATTCCCAGTCTGACAAGCCACTCTGAGGAACCCTCTTCAAGAAGTTTAGCAAACTACAAGGCCGCACAAACAGTTAAGTAGAATCTGAAAAAGACACAAACAACACGAGAAGTTCAACAAAGACACAGACACCCTCCCAAAGTCAAACAGGACTCTAACTGAAGATTGTACTGTCTCACTGAAGATTCAACAGGTGACATCAACAGCAGACTCAGAAATGGAAAACAGGTCATCTGAAGTTATCCAGTCATTTGAGCAAAAACAAACAAAAGAACCCAAGAGTATAAAAGTCTACAGGGCACGTCAAGGGAAACAATCCACACATGAGGGTTAAGGACTGCTACTGCTAGAGCAAACCAGGGAAATCTGGAGGAGTGAGAACTTATGCAACACACAAGCAAGAATAACAGAGAGGAGAGAGATTTTTCTGAAGAAACAAAAACTGATAAACATCAGCACAATACCTGCCTTACAAGAAAAGCTACTGGATTTTCTTCCAGGGGAAATAAAATGATGCTCATTAACATCACAAGAGTAATACATGAATGGAGGTATAAAACCCACTGGTCACATTGAGTCACACAACAGTGAATATGCAGGCAGACTCAGATGACCTAATACTGCAATGGTGTTGCTTAGTTTCACCTACAACTCTAGCTTAAAACTTTGATGGGTCAAAGATATGCCTGTGATAGATTTGGGATTATATATAGCTGTAAACAACAAAACTCTGTAAAAGCAAGAGAAGAATAATTTTTTAAAAAGCACAAAAAATAACCCTAACTACAATAATCTATTAGCAGGTACAGAGTACAAAAACATGTGAACTGTAACACCAATAACCTAAACCATGAGAAGGGAGAAGAAAAAGTGTAAAATTTATGTATGCTATTGAAATTAAGTTGTTGCCATCCTAAAATAGGATGTTATAAAATATTGTACGTAGGTCTCATGATAACTACAAAAGGAAGCAAACCTGTAGTAGTTACACCAAAGATTATGATAAACAAAGCATAATGCTACAAAAGTCATCAAAGCAGAAAATTAACCAGTAAGATAAGAAGCAAGGGCTCAAGCAAGGGCTTCCCTAGTGGCTCAGATGGTAAAGAATTTGCCTGCCATGTGGGAGACCTGGGTTCAGTTCCTGGGTTGGAAAGATCCTCTGGAGAAGGGACAGACACCCACTCCAGTGTTCTTGCCTGGAGAATTCCATGGACAGAGGAGTCTAGTGGGATACAGTCCACGAGGCAGCAAAGAATCAGACACGACTGCGCGACTTCCATACACTCGAGATAAACAGGAAGAAAAAAGTTTTTATAACACAATCAGAAAACAATTAACAAAATGGCAATAATAAGTCCTCACCGATCAATTACTAATTTAAGTGTAAATGGATTAAATTATCCAATCCAAAGACACAGAATGAAATATTTAAAAAAATCGATAGTACACACATACACACATACTGAAAGTGAAGGGATACAAAAAGATATTTCAAACAAACGGTAAGAAAGCAAGGTTAGCTATACTTGTATCAGACAAAATAGACTTTAACTACAAATGTCCAGAAGAGACTAAGCAGGTCAAAAAGCCTCAGAATGACCTAATACATTGAATGGAGGTATAAAACCCACTGGTCACATTGAGTCACACAACAGTGAATATGCAGGCAGACTCAGATGACCTAATACTGCAATGGTGTTGCTTAGTTTCACCTACAACTCTAGCTTAAAACTTTGATGGGTCAAAGATATGCCTGTGATAGATTTGGGATTATATATAGCTGTAAACAACAAAACTCTGTAAAAGCAAGAGAAGAATAATTTTTTAAAAAGCACAAAAAATAACCCTAACTACAATAATCTATTAGCAGGTACAGAGTACAAAAACATGTGAACTGTAACACCAATAACCTAAACCATGAGAAGGGAGAAGAAAAAGTGTAAAATTTATGTATGCTATTGAAATTAAGTTGTTGCCATCCTAAAATAGGATGTTATAAAATATTGTACGTAGGTCTCATGATAACTACAAAAGGAAGCAAACCTGTAGTAGTTACACCAAAGATTATGATAAACAAAGCATAATGCTACAAAAGTCATCAAAGCAGAAAATTAACCAGTAAGATAAGAAGCAAGGGCTCAAGCAAGGGCTTCCCTAGTGGCTCAGATGGTAAAGAATTTGCCTGCCATGTGGGAGACCTGGGTTCAGTTCCTGGGTTGGAAAGATCCTCTGGAGAAGGGACAGACACCCACTCCAGTGTTCTTGCCTGGAGAATTCCATGGACAGAGGAGTCTAGTGGGATACAGTCCACGAGGCAGCAAAGAATCAGACACGACTGCGCGACTTCCATACACTCGAGATAAACAGGAAGAAAAAAGTTTTTATAACACAATCAGAAAACAATTAACAAAATGGCAATAATAAGTCCTCACCGATCAATTACTAATTTAAGTGTAAATGGATTAAATTATCCAATCCAAAGACACAGAATGAAATATTTAAAAAAATCGATAGTACACACATACACACATACTGAAAGTGAAGGGATACAAAAAGATATTTCAAACAAACGGTAAGAAAGCAAGGTTAGCTATACTTGTATCAGACAAAATAGACTTTAACTACAAATGTCCAGAAGAGACTAAGCAGGTCATAATATGATAAAGGAGTCAATCAATCAAGAATATACCACAATTATAAATATTTATGCACACAACACTGGAGCATCTAAATATATGAGGGCTTCCCTTGTAGTTCAGCTGGTAAAGAATCTGCCTGCAATCAGGAGACCCCGGTTTGATTCCTGGGTCAGGAAGATCTCCTAGAGAAGGGAAAGGCTGCCCACTCCAGTATTCCTGCCTGGAGAATTCCATAGCTTGTAAAGAGTCAGACACAACTGAGTGACTTTCACTTTCAAATACATGAAACAAACACTAAAAGAAGTAAAAATAAACAGCAGTGCAGTGATAGTTGGAGACTTTAATATCTTCCTCTCAGAAATGGACAGGTCATCCTGCAGATGACCTGTAAGGAAACAGTGGACGTAAGTAACCCTATGAACCACTGATGGACACGTGGGCACAGACAATGTGACGCATATGGTCTGCACGTTTTAGACGTACGTAAGATACACCTGGACATATCATAACATTTTATTCAGTCATAAAACAGTGAAATACTGCCACTTGTGATCACATGGATGGACTTGGAGGACCTTACGCTGAGTGAAATCTGACAGAGAGAAGTAAGGATTGCACAAGCTCACTTATATGTGGAATTCTTTTCTAAAAGAAACCCATAGAAAAAGGGAACATGTTAGCGGACGTGGGTAGCTAGGGAAATTGACAGAGGGGATCAAATGGCACAAACCTCGAGTTACTTAGAGCAAGTGGCTCTGGAGATATAACGGACTCCATGGAAAAAGCAATCAGACACGACTGCGACTTCCATACACTCGAGATAAACAGGAAGAAAAAAGTTTTTATAACACAATCAGAAAACAATTAACAAAATGGCAATAATAAGTCCTCACCGATCAATTACTAATTTAAGTGTAAATGGATTAAATTATCCAATCCAAAGACACAGAATGAAATATTTAAAAAAATCGATAGTACACACATACACACATACTGAAAGTGAAGGGATACAAAAAGATATTTCAAACAAACGGTAAGAAAGCAAGGTTAGCTATACTTGTATCAGACAAAATAGACTTTAACTACAAATGTCCAGAAGAGACTAAGCAGGTCATAATATGATAAAGGAGTCAATCAATCAAGAATATACCACAATTATAAATATTTATGCACACAACACTGGAGCATCTAAATATATGAGGGCTTCCCTTGTAGTTCAGCTGGTAAAGAATCTGCCTGCAATCAGGAGACCCCGGTTTGATTCCTGGGTCAGGAAGATCTCCTAGAGAAGGGAAAGGCTGCCCACTCCAGTATTCCTGCCTGGAGAATTCCATAGCTTGTAAAGAGTCAGACACAACTGAGTGACTTTCACTTTCAAATACATGAAACAAACACTAAAAGAAGTAAAAATAAACAGCAGTGCAGTGATAGTTGGAGACTTTAATATCTTCCTCTCAGAAATGGACAGGTCATCCTGCAGATGACCTGTAAGGAAACAGTGGACGTAAGTAACCCTATGAACCACTGATGGACACGTGGGCACAGACAATGTGACGCATATGGTCTGCACGTTTTAGACGTACGTAAGATACACCTGGACATATCATAACATTTTATTCAGTCATAAAACAGTGAAATACTGCCACTTGTGATCACATGGATGGACTTGGAGGACCTTACGCTGAGTGAAATCTGACAGAGAGAAGTAAGGATTGCACAAGCTCACTTATATGTGGAATTCTTTTCTAAAAGAAACCCATAGAAAAAGGGAACATGTTAGCGGACGTGGGTAGCTAGGGAAATTGACAGAGGGGATCAAATGGCACAAACCTCGAGTTACTTAGAGCAAGTGGCTCTGGAGATATAACGGACTCCATGGTGACTGTAGTTAATAATACCATACTGCATATCTGAAATCTTCTAGGAGATCTTAAAAGTTCCTTCCTTACCACAAGAGAAAAAACCTATCCATTGCAACACACATCAATCAGACTTACTGTAATGTCCATTTTGCAATATACACTTATATCAAGTCACTGTGGTGCCCACCTTAAACACACAAACGCCCTGCGTGGCCCCCTGCGTCGGCAGCATGGAGGCTAGGGCTCCAGGACGCCCACAGGACGGGGAGCTGCCTCCACTGCGTCACGGACCACAGACACCGCGGGAGCACCAGAACGTTCCGCGAGGACCACCGTGGTCCTGGGAGGCCCCCAACAGCCAGGAGGTCGACCTGGTTCTCAGGAAACGGCAGGCCCCGATTAAGGACAGGTGGAGGGGGTATAGTCGTGTCCTGTCAGATCAGACTCCTGGGGAGGCTTACACTCTGAACAAACATGCCGGGAAGCTAACACACATCAGAAGCACAAGCAGAATTTTAAAACTGTCTTGTCTCATCTGAAACAATACTATAAAACAAAACACTAGCAAGAAAAAGTCAACGCTTTCAAAAGTGACAGCAAATTTTTACATCTTGGCTTTAAGTTGTCAGATTTTCAACTGTTTGTGAGAATAATCTACACTATAACACGCTCTTTTTTTCTATTTCTGTCCAAAGATATGAGTATAGGACCCTTTGAAATATCAGAGGCTTCCAGAAACGTGTAAATATGGTAGGTTCCTCACGGCGATGAAACATCTGATTCGACCACGAGTGGGCTATTGACGGGAAATATGGTCTGCACGTTTTAGACGTCGTAAGATACACCTGGACATATCATAACATTTTATTCAGTCATAAAACAGTGAAATACTGCCACTTGTGATCACATGGATGGACTTGGAGGACCTTACGCTGAGTGAAATCTGACAGAGAGAAGTAAGGATTGCACAAGCTCACTTATATGTGGAATTCTTTTCTAAAAGAAACCCATAGAAAAAGGGAACATGTTAGCGGACGTGGGTAGCTAGGGAAATTGACAGAGGGGATCAAATGGCACAAACCTCGAGTTACTTAGAGCAAGTGGCTCTGGAGATATAACGGACTCCATGGTGACTGTAGTTAATAATACCATACTGCATATCTGAAATCTTCTAGGAGATCTTAAAAGTTCCTTCCTTACCACAAGAGAAAAAACCTATCCATTGCAACACACATCAATCAGACTTACTGTAATGTCCATTTTGCAATATACACTTATATCAAGTCACTGTGGTGCCCACCTTAAACACACAAACGCCCTGCGTGGCCCCCTGCGTCGGCAGCATGGAGGCTAGGGCTCCAGGACGCCCACAGGACGGGGAGCTGCCTCCACTGCGTCACGGACCACAGACACCGCGGGAGCACCAGAACGTTCCGCGAGGACCACCGTGGTCCTGGGAGGCCCCCAACAGCCAGGAGGTCGACCTGGTTCTCAGGAAACGGCAGGCCCCGATTAAGGACAGGTGGAGGGGGTATAGTCGTGTCCTGTCAGATCAGACTCCTGGGGAGGCTTACACTCTGAACAAACATGCCGGGAAGCTAACACACATCAGAAGCACAAGCAGAATTTTAAAACTGTCTTGTCTCATCTGAAACAATACTATAAAACAAAACACTAGCAAGAAAAAGTCAACGCTTTCAAAAGTGACAGCAAATTTTTACATCTTGGCTTTAAGTTGTCAGATTTTCAACTGTTTGTGAGAATAATCTACACTATAACACGCTCTTTTTTTCTATTTCTGTCCAAAGATATGAGTATAGGACCCTTTGAAATATCAGAGGCTTCCAGAAACGTGTAAATATGGTAGGTTCCTCACGGCGATGACACCGCGGAAGCCCACTGATCTGATTCGACCACGAGTGGGCTGGTTGATCAAAAACATCAGAGCACAGAATCAGAGAAAACGGCCATTGTGTCCTGTCTGTGTTTCCTGAAGACAGAGCAAAGACGGGAAGTTGAACGCAGCAAGTGGACCCTGACCAAGGGCATAAATCCCAGCTGCCGCGGGAGACGCAGCCGCCGTCTGCCTCCGCGCCCCGTCTATACTGTGGGCGCAGCGCCAGTTCCTGGCTCACGGGACAATGTGGGGAGTCCGCCGGTGGACCCTACAAAGCTTGTACAACAGTATCTGACACGTGAGAAGCACCACGTATCTGTTAAACACATTTTTTCCGGCAGGGCCAAGGCTGCTTCTTTGCTCAGGGATCCTATTATTAGAATCGTCCAGTGTCTTTTTTCTTGGCATCACGCACATGCTGGGTTTTGTTTTTCTTAACAGTAGAACATGAACTTAAAACCACTGGAGAAGCAATTCCCATGCAACAATGCCCCTACATTTAACACAATTCCCCAGCTCCCACGGTTTTTGTTTGGTTTCTGCAGTAGACACAAACATTGTTTGATCCCACTTTTTTTTTTTTTTGGCCACTTCTATTGATCTTTCATTTATTTATCGTTGTTCTTTGGCCTGTGTGGGCCTCCCATCCCAGTGGCCTCTCTCGCCGCAGAGCACCGGCTCTGGGCACATGCGCTCCAGAGCTCTGGCTCCATAGTTGGACACATCGGTCTGGCCGCTCCGTGGCACGTGGGATCTTCCCAGGCCAGGGACAGAACCAGCGCCCCTTGCACTGCAAGGCGGTGTCCTTACCCACTGGACCACCAGGGAAGCCCTGATCCCACTTTTTTAGGGACTTGCCTTTATATGCTTTTGAAGCACTCAACTTTGTTCTATAGGAACAATTCTTTTTGTACCACATTTCATTGGTTTATAAAGGAAATAGAGTCACCTAATTGCCACAATCAGCACTACTCACATGAAAATACTGAATTATAAACATAACTCATTCACTCTGGGAGTTGAACTCAACTGGTCAGAGAAGTAAGTATTCTAGGTAGAAAGCTCTCTACTAGTCCAGTAAGTCAAGAGTGTTACTTCATAAAATTTGCAAGTGGAAATGGTCCGTATTATTTAATCTGACCAGTGAGTTCAAATAAAGTTAGTGACTCCAATTCCATTAAGAATGCTACTTTTGGGTTTTATTTGCTATGCCCATTTCTTAATTCATTAGAATTTAGAAAACTGTTTTGATATAGAGAACCCTTTTAATCTGATTTGTTACTGTCCACAGTCCCAAAGATGTTTTACTGGAAACTGGAACCCACAGAGAAGCTCATGGCCATTCTGAAGCCTTAAATTTCTGGTGAGGCATCTTTTCTTTCCCATCATGGGCCTGGTTCTCTTAGTACGTTTCCGAGAATCTGTCAATTAACCCTTATAACTCTCCCTTTTGATTCTTCTTATATCAGAATTTGTAAATGATATCCACATAGCCCTGTAACTCTCTACTTCTGAGGGACAAAGGATTAACTGTTTCTTATAAATTCTTTTCTTTTCGACTGCTTACAGTGCATTTACTAAAATCACAATGTGTTCAACGGTCTTCTTTCTGTATTTCTCTTTAGGCAGCTACTGAGATTGCACAGAATCATTAGGCTGTATACAGCAGACGGCCACTCATGCAGTTTTTTCAGATATGGAGAAAACTGGTACTGAGCCTCCCGTCCACGAGCGGATGCTAACACGCACCTGTCCTCTGGAGCGGACGCACTGGTGGACCCACCGCCCTCACCAGCACGCTCTCCGGCGGATGGCGCTGAGCCAGCGTGGCTGCACACGTCTGTGGAAGCACCCCCACAGGCTGGAAGCACGCTGAAGAAGGGGCAGGGGTGGACTTCTCTAAGTGTCCCTAACAGGGCTCCCCAGCTTGCAGAATGAATCTGCGTCATTTATTCACTGCTCCACTCAACTTTGTTCTATAGGAACAATTCTTTTTGTACCACATTTCATTGGTTTATAAAGGAAATAGAGTCACCTAATTGCCACAATCAGCACTACTCACATGAAAATACTGAATTATAAACATAACTCATTCACTCTGGGAGTTGAACTCAACTGGTCAGAGAAGTAAGTATTCTAGGTAGAAAGCTCTCTACTAGTCCAGTAAGTCAAGAGTGTTACTTCATAAAATTTGCAAGTGGAAATGGTCCGTATTATTTAATCTGACCAGTGAGTTCAAATAAAGTTAGTGACTCCAATTCCATTAAGAATGCTACTTTTGGGTTTTATTTGCTATGCCCATTTCTTAATTCATTAGAATTTAGAAAACTGTTTTGATATAGAGAACCCTTTTAATCTGATTTGTTACTGTCCACAGTCCCAAAGATGTTTTACTGGAAACTGGAACCCACAGAGAAGCTCATGGCCATTCTGAAGCCTTAAATTTCTGGTGAGGCATCTTTTCTTTCCCATCATGGGCCTGGTTCTCTTAGTACGTTTCCGAGAATCTGTCAATTAACCCTTATAACTCTCCCTTTTGATTCTTCTTATATCAGAATTTGTAAATGATATCCACATAGCCCTGTAACTCTCTACTTCTGAGGGACAAAGGATTAACTGTTTCTTATAAATTCTTTTCTTTTCGACTGCTTACAGTGCATTTACTAAAATCACAATGTGTTCAACGGTCTTCTTTCTGTATTTCTCTTTAGGCAGCTACTGAGATTGCACAGAATCATTAGGCTGTATACAGCAGACGGCCACTCATGCAGTTTTTTCAGATATGGAGAAAACTGGTACTGAGCCTCCCGTCCACGAGCGGATGCTAACACGCACCTGTCCTCTGGAGCGGACGCACTGGTGGACCCACCGCCCTCACCAGCACGCTCTCCGGCGGATGGCGCTGAGCCAGCGTGGCTGCACACGTCTGTGGAAGCACCCCCACAGGCTGGAAGCACGCTGAAGAAGGGGCAGGGGTGTGGACTTCTCTAAGTGTCCCTAACAGGGCTCCCCAGCTTGCAGAATGAATCTGCGTCATTTATTCACTGCTCCACTCAACAGATAATTACAGAGGTTCTGTAACAGGAGGGAAAGGGGCAGGGCACAATGTTCTGAAAGAACGACATAGCCCAAGGACACAACACAAACCCACTGGACTCAGATGGGTCCAGGATGGCAGCCTGGGCCTTGACTCTCAGTCAGCAAGCTAAATGACACACCCAGAGGCGCCATGACAGTTCTGCCCCTTCCCCAAAGAGCTGGAATAGTCCCACTCATTAGCACATGGAATCACCCAGCCCGCAAGAGCTAAGAACGCCATGCTTCCGGGGCCGCTGGACTCGCTCTCTGTGATGGCCCACGCTGTCTGTGGAGTGCGCTTTTCTCTGAATCTGAGTAAATCCATTTCTTACCTATCACTTTGTCTCTCACTGAATAATTTTCTGTGAAGAAACATGAAGAGCCTGAGCTCCATTAGGTCCTGAAACCAGGTATGGTGGGTTTTGCCTGGGTTTGAGTCCCAGACACGTGGGTTCAAGTCCCAAGCAGGATTTTGGGTTTAAGCCCCAATCCGAGGTACAATGGTTTCAGTTCCATAGGTGCACTGCAAAGCAAGCTCAAATGGCTTGGCATTATCCAGTGCTCCACGGTAACGCATTTATGTCATCAGAAAATTAAAAAAAAAAAAATCACAGATCACAGAAGGAACAGACTACCTCAAAAGCTAGCAAGTTTGTCCAGGATGTGAGCCCTTAGAGGTCACAGGGCAGGCCCCGTCCTTGCTCTTCCTCACTTCACAGGACCACCACCAGCATCAGCCCGTCTTCCACAAACTTCATCTAAATGAGAATGGCGCCCGGGAGGGAGCTCAGTCCGGGAGAAACGTGGCTGGGACACTCGGTGAGTACACACGGAGCTCCACTGTGGGCACAGACACCTCCCCGGCCGCTTGGGTGTGTGCTGAAGACGTTTGTGACAGCCAAGGAAAGAGTGTAAACACCTACGGCACGTGTGCTTCCCGCGAAAACACACCGTCATGCCTCACAAGCGGGGCCTACAGATCCTTCAAGGCGGCTCCCGACAAGCCTCCAGGCAACAGGCAAAACAGGGGCTCCCTGGGGGCTCAGGGGGTGAAGCAGGCACGGCCGGTTGGAGACAGTGACAATACTGGGCCTTGACGACGAGAGAGCAAGGGAGGCACAGCTCTCTGGAGGTGCAAAATGCTCTCGGACCGACACGCATCGTGGGCAGGATCAGGAAACACAGTAGAGACACATGATTTTTTCCCACACAATTCGAGAGTCATACATTATGAATTACGCGCTAATAGATAAAGCAGAGAGAAAATTAATTCAAGAGACAAGACTGATTTCATAATTCAGAGAGCTCTTTTCACTTGGGAGGCGTGGATTACATGTTGAGGTGCAGCTTTACCAAACAGCCTTCTTGCTCTGAAATGCACTGCAAGCTCTCAATTCCCTGAGGAGTCAGGGGCGATGGCCGTGCCAAAGTTCAGAGGGCAAATCAGCAACACTATCTCAGCGGTCTGGAAAGATGATGAACTTTCTAGATGACAGACATGTTTTTTAATGCAAACACTGTCTAATATGGTAACTTCTGGTCATGTGCAGCTCTTTAGCACTTGTAATCTGACTAGTTTAACATAGGAGCTTAATTTAAAATAATGTTTAATTTCAATAGTGCCATGTGGCTAGTGGCTATGGTGTTGAGCAAGCTCTACTCAAGTGTATCTGTTTTTCTCCTTCCCTTCAGCCAATTAGACCAGGCAGCTGGGGCTATCCTGACACATTGTACACAGTCCTTGCAAATCTGCTGCAGGGAGGAAACCAATTCTGACTCCAGGCTGCAGTCTGTGTCTTTGACTTGCTTTCTGTTGCTTTTGTTTTTATAATCGTACTTACTGGCTTGCCTGGAGGCCCCTGCCCCCCTGTTTAACTGTAAAGCTAAAGTGCCTTTGTTCAGAACCCTGTCCACTTGGAGATAGCCTGAAGGGAGAAATTAACACCTCTCCTGCTGGAGGCCTGCCATTCTAGGAGATGTCTGCAAGATCAATGACCATTTTGCTTTGCTTCCTCACCTCCCCCCATCCCTGATCTATAAATGAACCTGGCATCCAGACCCCAGCAGGATGGTTATTTCCAGGTGCCAGCCTGCCTTCTTCTCGGTCGGCTGCTTTTCATATAAAGTCGTTTCCCACGCTCAACACCTTGTCTGCTGGATTCACTGGCCTGTCGTGCTAGCTCAGTCTCCAAAGGGCTCTGAGCAAGGCTCGCTGGAGCTTGTTTGGGCAAATATGCACATTCACAGGATTAAATATAAAAGGAAACTGCAAATAGACCCTCTGCCAATCTGTGCCCCCCTGCACTCAGATGTGCTTTCTAGTGCTTTCTCAGCAACAGCTTCAACGAGATTCAAATTGTTCTGACTCCAAAGGAGATCAGTGAGACCACTCAGCCAAAGGCAACCTATAAAGTACGGAAAACAGTGAGACCCCTGAGACAAAGATAGCCAGCGGACTACCACACGGGGGCAGGGCTGGGAGGGGCAGGCCGCGCAGGGAGACCTGAGGCACAGCAAACCCCCGCTGTCTTCGGATGACAGAGCGCCTGACGTCAAGAAACGCACCTTGGCCGTTACAGGAAAGGCGGCCTCACCTACCCCGGTGGGCAAGAGGGCTGACGGGTCCAGAAAGCAAGCAACTGCTTCCCACTCCATTCTCCAGTTTCACTGAGTTTCCCACGCCTCCAACTGTGTCCCTTTACCTGTTTATTGTTTGCGAATGCATTTCTTTATCAAAATTAACTTCAAAGAGCCAGAGACTGAAGAGACATTCAGCTTTAACAACACCCCTTGAGAGGGGCGAGAAGAGGCTCTGGTGCAAGAACGTCCGGCCCCAGGCGAGGGCTGGCCTGCGCACCTGAGGCCCTTCTGCCCGCAGCCCTCGCGTGGGGCGGACCTCCACGCAGGACGCTCACCTGGACGAGGAGGCCGGAGGCCGGCCAGGCCCGCTGCTGGAACAGGACGCCCAGCATTCGATTCTGCTGCTCCAGGTCACACACTCTTGTTTTCAACTTTACACACTCGTCCCTCAGATCCTGCAACAGACGCAATGAAAGAAAAGGAAAGTCTATAACCCAAAAAGATCAATGACCATTTTGCTTTGCTTCCTCACCTCCCCCCATCCCTGATCTATAAATGAACCTGGCATCCAGACCCCAGCAGGATGGTTATTTCCAGGTGCCAGCCTGCCTTCTTCTCGGTCGGCTGCTTTTCATATAAAGTCGTTTCCCACGCTCAACACCTTGTCTGCTGGATTCACTGGCCTGTCGTGCTAGCTCAGTCTCCAAAGGGCTCTGAGCAAGGCTCGCTGGAGCTTGTTTGGGCAAATATGCACATTCACAGGATTAAATATAAAAGGAAACTGCAAATAGACCCTCTGCCAATCTGTGCCCCCCTGCACTCAGATGTGCTTTCTAGTGCTTTCTCAGCAACAGCTTCAACGAGATTCAAATTGTTCTGACTCCAAAGGAGATCAGTGAGACCACTCAGCCAAAGGCAACCTATAAAGTACGGAAAACAGTGAGACCCCTGAGACAAAGATAGCCAGCGGACTACCACACGGGGGCAGGGCTGGGAGGGGCAGGCCGCGCAGGGAGACCTGAGGCACAGCAAACCCCCGCTGTCTTCGGATGACAGAGCGCCTGACGTCAAGAAACGCACCTTGGCCGTTACAGGAAAGGCGGCCTCACCTACCCCGGTGGGCAAGAGGGCTGACGGGTCCAGAAAGCAAGCAACTGCTTCCCACTCCATTCTCCAGTTTCACTGAGTTTCCCACGCCTCCAACTGTGTCCCTTTACCTGTTTATTGTTTGCGAATGCATTTCTTTATCAAAATTAACTTCAAAGAGCCAGAGACTGAAGAGACATTCAGCTTTAACAACACCCCTTGAGAGGGGCGAGAAGAGGCTCTGGTGCAAGAACGTCCGGCCCCAGGCGAGGGCTGGCCTGCGCACCTGAGGCCCTTCTGCCCGCAGCCCTCGCGTGGGGCGGACCTCCACGCAGGACGCTCACCTGGACGAGGAGGCCGGAGGCCGGCCAGGCCCGCTGCTGGAACAGGACGCCCAGCATTCGATTCTGCTGCTCCAGGTCACACACTCTTGTTTTCAACTTTACACACTCGTCCCTCAGATCCTGCAACAGACGCAATGAAAGAAAAGGAAAGTCTATAACTGCAAGACAGCTTTGCATATTAGAACCATATTTCATCTGATATCTTAAACACATTAGGAAAAAATGGTATCTTTAGTCTTCAACCCCCCAGAAATAAATCACACACAATGTTTTCTTCCACAGCCCACTGACTGATGGAATTATTATGTTCCAGAAAGCCAACTTAAAAAAATAAAAACACAACAAACCAGCACCTTGAAATCAGAACTGCATTAATCTAGCATGCTATTTTTGAGGATGGTAAGTCTTAGTGCTGTAAAGTCAATTTAAGTTTCCACTTATATATGTGGCCTTTTTGTTGTCTTCATAAAGCAATCATAAAGCACACACCACGAGGACAATAATAATGTTTCTTCAGTGAGTAGGGCTTTGATGAACTAAAGAAACGATCACTTTTGATGGAGCCTCTTGCTGTCATCTGTAGAAACGAGCTGAAACTCTCTGCGTGGCCGCTAACCGAGTCGGAGGCGCGCTGAGCTGGGAGAAGCAACTGTGAAGCGAAGGCCGCCCGCCCTCCGGAGCCCGGAGCCCTGCCCCTCCTGGGCTGCTCCGGTCCTGGTGCCGGGGCAGAGGCAGGCCAGCCGACCCGGGCAGTCCCTCCGAGCAGCTCTTTGGAATAACCGCTCCCCCGCCGCGGGAGCCCCGCCCCAGCGCCCGCGCAGCGTGAGGGCTCTGGAGCCCCCCAGGAGCCGCCTGCTGTACCAACCCGCGATAAAGATACTCGCACGGCCAGCTCCACACCCTCTTTGAAGGGGCTCAAGAAAGATTAGGTAGAATAAAACCCCAATGCGAGGTTTGTCAAAAACTGATCCTTTTCTATTTTTCAAGCTTTACGTTATATTTCCTGATTGGGAAAAAAAAAGAAAAAGCTCTGCTCTTGCCATGCAGAGAACAAGGGTCTGCTTGCTCTGGACAGTGCCATGCGTTCGGCCCCCTCCTGGCACCCCGACCTCCCTCCTGATCCTCACCCCCCGCCCGGGCCCTGGTCGGGCTCGCGGCTGACACCCGGTTCAGCTCTGCCTCCTCCCGACACGCTCGTCTGGAGCCTTTTCTGAGCTCCAGGGAGCCCTCCGTGCCTCTTCTAGGACACCGGCTAAAGCCACGTACTGCTTTGTGTTGATTTCCATTCGTGCTCTGGACCCACCGTGTCAGCCAGGAGACACAGTCCTCAAAAGGCCCAAGACGACGCAGAGAGGCCCTCAGGAGCGCTCTGCTCTGACGCTGGCCAGCGCCATGCGCGACCCGATGGCCCTGGGGGGCTCCTCCGTGAGGGGGAGGCGGTGATGAATGCCTCCAGTGATGGATGAATGCCTCCAGTGATGAATGAATGAGGGGAGGCGGTGATGAATCTCCAGAGACGGCCGGACACACTGCTGTGCATCCTGCTCCGCATTCTGATGGGGGGCAGCTACAAGTCTTACTTAAGGCTCTGTAAGCAGAGGGGTGCCAGTCCACAGCGCTGCCCTCAGTCGCAGAGCTGCGGGTGTGTTCCACAGCTGCCTCTGTAGCCACCTGAGTGTGCAGCCAGAGAAGGATCTATTAGTACCCTCAAGGCTCTACCCGAGGCACACCATCACGCCCAGGCCTGCTGCTCATACACAGGAGGCAAGGAGACAGGTCCAGGAACAGCTCAGTGCACAGCGTGTACTTGCCTATCCTTTGTAGGTAACCAGGACACTTGTGCGTGGAGAAGGAGAAGCCTGGTGAGCTATAGCCCATGGGGTCTTGAATGCACACTCACACGCAGGGCTTCCTTGATGGCTCTCTGGTAGGGAATCTGCCTGCAGAGCAGGAAACCAGGCTCCCTCCCTGGACCGGCAAGAGCCCCTGATGGAGGACATGGCAGCCCGCTCCAGTATTCCTGCCTGAGGAGCCCCACGAGCAGAGGAGCCTGGCGGCTGCCGTCCACAGGACCGCAGGGTCGGACACGCCCGACGTGGCTGAGCAGCAGCAAGAGGCTTCGACACGGGGCGTTCTCAGCTGACGCGTCCTGCCCCGCAGAGCAGGGCGAAGGAGCGGCACTGCAGGCGAGGCCTCCAGGTGGACGCTCCCGGAGGAGAGAGGTTTAGAGGCGGGGCAGGGCACGTTCAGCTCTGCCTCCTCCCGACACGCTCGTCTGGAGCCTTTTCTGAGCTCCAGGAGCCCTCCGTGCCTCTTCTAGGACACCGGCTAAAGCCACGTACTGCTTTGTGTTGATTTCCATTCGTGCTCTGGACCCACCGTGTCAGCCAGGAGACACAGTCCTCAAAAGGCCCAAGACGACGCAGAGAGGCCCTCAGGAGCGCTCTGCTCTGACGCTGGCCAGCGCCATGCGCGACCCGATGGCCCTGGGGGGCTCCTCCGTGAGGGGGAGGCGGTGATGAATGCCTCCAGTGATGGATGAATGCCTCCAGTGATGAATGAATGAGGGGAGGCGGTGATGAATCTCCAGAGACGGCCGGACACACTGCTGTGCATCCTGCTCCGCATTCTGATGGGGGGCAGCTACAAGTCTTACTTAAGGCTCTGTAAGCAGAGGGGTGCCAGTCCACAGCGCTGCCCTCAGTCGCAGAGCTGCGGGTGTGTGTTCCACAGCTGCCTCTGTAGCCACCTGAGTGTGCAGCCAGAGAAGGATCTATTAGTACCCTCAAGGCTCTACCCGAGGCACACCATCACGCCCAGGCCTGCTGCTCATACACAGGAGGCAAGGAGACAGGTCCAGGAACAGCTCAGTGCACAGCGTGTACTTGCCTATCCTTTGTAGGTAACCAGGACACTTGTGCGTGGAGAAGGAGAAGCCTGGTGAGCTATAGCCCATGGGGTCTTGAATGCACACTCACACGCAGGGCTTCCTTGATGGCTCTCTGGTAGGGAATCTGCCTGCAGAGCAGGAAACCAGGCTCCCTCCCTGGACCGGCAAGAGCCCCTGATGGAGGACATGGCAGCCCGCTCCAGTATTCCTGCCTGAGGAGCCCCACGAGCAGAGGAGCCTGGCGGCTGCCGTCCACAGGACCGCAGGGTCGGACACGCCCGACGTGGCTGAGCAGCAGCAAGAGGCTTCGACACGGGGCGTTCTCAGCTGACCGCGTCCTGCCCCCGCAGAGCAGGGCGAAGGAGCGGCACTGCAGGGCGAGGCCTCCAGGTGGACGCTCCCGGAGGAGAGAGGTTTAGAGGCGGGGGCAGGGCACGTTCATCACGCAGGACCATGCGGGCAGGGTGCACGCGCGCGTGGATGTTCACGCCCGCTGGAAAAGGCTGTCTGGCGGCCTAGGAACTGCTCGATTTAAAGGGCGAGGTTTTGTTGTCTTCATTTAGAATTCAATCTTTGTGTTTCACTTACGCTGATGTTTGCTCTTAGCATGTATATAACACTCCCTGCTCCCGAACACTAATTGTTCTCACTACTGCTAATTAAGCAATTAATAAAACTTGACTGTGAGGTAAATAAATATTAATAGTACCTGTTGGGTGGGAAACCACAATCATTCTCACTTGGAGGGGAAGGAATGGAAACAGAAACATGCAAGTGTGGATTTGCAAAGAGAAAGAATACTAGCAACAGATTTTAGCAGCAAAACTGAGAATAAGTTGATAAAAGACCTCTCTAGATAAGTTAAAAAAAAGAAGGGGAAAAATCAATATATTCTATAGTGAGCCTTTGTATCAGTGCCCAAATTTCCATGGTCATTACTGTTACTTAAGGTAGTAAAAGTTCATTAGCAGGAACACAATTTATCAACCTTGAGGACCATTCATCATCTTGGCTCATCTGGATCAGTACACAGAAGAGGGAAAACAAAGGGCTTTAGAAACGTGACTCTGGTCTTCTAGTCACGGCCCAACAGACGTGAACTGCAGAGAAAAGTTGTAGACATAAATGAATACTCTGTGTTGTCCTAACATTCTTTTCTTCACTCAAGTTGCAGATGATAGGTGACACCAGACAGCTATCTCTCCAAGAACCTGAACAAGCCACGTGTGTGCCCACGTGCATACACGGAGCAACCAGACTGCACCACGGAAGAGAGACAGGAGAAGAATCAGCAGTTTCTCTGACTTCTACAGGGAGGGCTGGAGAGCGAGTGGGAGCTGGCCGTCTCTGCTTCCCCCGGGCTCAGTCAGAGGCCGGCACAGGGTGCACGGGACCGGCTGAGGCTGCGCCCAAGAGCCCCTGTGCCGTGCCTGCCCGTCTGTCCGCTACAGAGCCGGGAACGAGACTATGCTCCCTGGAAAGGCATCGGCAACTACATACCTGCCCTGTTCAGAAGTCATCCTTTCAGATCATGGCTTCCCCTAAGGGCTGGACCATCTGCCCTCAGCTGTAAGCCTTATTTCTCTCGACTTCCTAATACACCTCAGATCTCAAGAGAAGGACCTCACTGAAAATTTAGGGCTGTTTCTCTTTTTATTTTCCTTTTTTTTATATTCCATACAAATTGTATGTATTATTATATTTTTAAAGGATTTTGTGGTTTATTGCCACACATCAACCCAAATTCACCACAGGTAACAAGGGCTGTATCTTTTGAAACAAAAAACGGGATGTGCTGTAGAATGTTATCAGGAAGAAAGCAGTGCAAGAGCTTTGACTACAGTGCACCTCACGTGAGCAAGCACAGTGGTCTCTGGGCTCAAGGAAATAGCCAGACCGGCTTCATCTGTGGCTGGCAGCCACTGTCAGCTGGAAAGCAAGGCGCTGTGGCTGGACGCACGGGGCAGATACACCGAGCAGTGTGACACGCTGGGCCAGACGTGCCCCGTGGATCTGAAGACCCCACACCACAGCCTCCCTGCAGGAGCGCTCCCCGCACCCCGACAGGGCTCCCCTGCGCAGGGATGAGCGCGCGTCTGAACTCACTGCTAGGCAGTTGCCCCGCAGCATGGCGCCCTCTGCACCCAGAGCAGAACCATCACCAGCTCCAGGCCACAGGCCACGGGGAAAGGCCTTGTTGCCGAGACGCTGGCCATGTACTGACAGCACCACTAGATCACTGCTGAAAACGATTTAAACCTGACCTCACCCTGCAAAATGACATTACACCTGTAAACCTGATTCAGAGGCAGTGTGGAGTGAGGGAACACGCTGGATTGAGAGGGAGGGGCCTGGACGCTGGCCTTTGTTACCCATGTGACTGGGAGGAAGTACCTTACTCTGGTTCTGCCTCAGTTTCTCCATCTGTAATTGTAGCTACTGCACAAAGCCTGGCTTTCAAGACAAGGCATGTCTCCACTGCTTTGTGAGGTGGCTGGGGAAGGGCCTCCTCCATCCTTCCCTGAAGCCGCCTGGACACCACAGCCACCAGCCTCTCCTCGTCACTGCCCTTCACAGGGTCTGCCACTGACACATCCCTGTCTCTTCTAAGAATGCTAATACCTCTGTTAAAAAAAAACCCAGGGCTTCCCCTGGTGGTCCAGTGGGTAAGGACACCGCCTTGCAGTACAAGGGGCGCCGGTTCGATCCCTGGCCTGGGAAGATCCCATGTGCTGCGGAGCGGCTGGACCCATGTGTCCAATGACTGAGCCGGAGCTCTGGCGTGCGTGTGCCCAGAGCCGGCGCTCTGCGACGACAGAGGCCACCGCGATGGGAGGCCCACAGGAGTCAAAGAACAAAGACGGATGAAAATAGAGAAATGAAAGACCAACAGAAGTGGCCCGCCCATCCCCCGTGCTCCCCACCTCACCTCCCAAAAAGATAAATAAATAAAATTAAAAAAAAAAAGAAACCCAAAGCATTGCTGGAAAAGGCCGGTCACGTCTCAGATCAACCAAGGACCTCAAAATCAAGTACTTCAAAAGCAAGGCAGGTAATGTGATTGTATCACTGAGTCAGGCCAGTGCTAATCTACGGGAAGTGGTGAGTCTTGTGGAAAACTGCATACTGCAAGCCTTCATCCAAAAGGCACTTGGATTAAAACAGTTTTAATCTGAGTGACGGCTCAAAGGTTTGTGTACTTACAGTAAATTGAGTCTATTACCAAAGCGAGTTGACAACCTCAAGACTAAATGTTCACCAAGGTCCCAGACAGCTGGGAAATTCTATCATCCAAACAAATAAGACCAATTCTGAGAAAGCCTGGTTCGGAGGAAGCTCCAAGTTTACAGTTAGTTTTGCCTCCGCGCGTGTCAGATCCTGGATGTCCTTGCCAGCGGGGGCTGGCTCTGCTTCCACACGTTTCGAGAAACCCACCGGAGACCTTGCCCTGGTGTTTCATTTCCCGCGATCGTAGGTAACTAATGGCTGGACTCCACCCCACCTGCTGACCGCCCCAGCATCTCCCCGCGGGCTGGACCACAGCAGGGACCCGCCGCGAGGCTGGAGGGGGCTGTGGGGGCGGGCGGGCGGCCGGCCAGGCGGCCAGGAGCCCGGGGGCACGGGCCGGCGCCGCCAGTTCCAGCGACTGGAGCCACGGGGAGACTGCTCGCTTGCTCCTGCCTCACGCGACGGCAGGAAAACAAGCCACGTCCGCGCGTGTAAAGCGGCGGGCGCGGGGCCTGACTCCCGGTGCGCACACAGCGCACGGAAACGGACTCTCCGTAAGGAAACCCGATCCTACACGTGCCAGCGCTCGACACGTGGACCCAGCAGGCCGACTGCACTTTCTACGAGGAAACCACGTAGGAGCTGGGAATTCTTTTAGCTTCAAGCTGCAGAATCGTGTTCTGCTTCTGTTTGGATGGCTACACTGCTCGATTCTTCCACCAGAAAAGGGCCTGAATCCTTGCTGGTGAATTGTGAAAAAAAAACACCATGAATATTCGGTGATTCTAAACAACATCAAGATAAGGCCAAGTTTGGTGGTATGTTATAAAATAACTCCAGGGAAAAATGCCTCACTTCCAATTTTGTGTTAGTGGGGAAAAAAAAAAAAGAAAAACCTAGAAGAGTTACATATTTAGTCTAATAGTCTTAATGAAGATAAGACAGATTTCAGACAAAACATGAATTTGGCTCCGACTATGGATTGCACAGGCACTTGCAGCCTTGGGCCTGTGCTCCGGAAGCATCGCTGGGAGAGCGCGCTGTTCAGTATCGCCACGTGAGCGCCACTCACCTAAAGCGGGAACAGCCAGCTCTCGTAAGAGAACCCACGGATTCCTGAGATAAAGCGAGCAACTTTACTAGGCCATGATAGGCATCAATACATTTGACAGGAACAGCTAAATTTATGGAAATAATTTTTTTCTCTCAGTATTCAGAAAGGAAATACACGGCATGACTTCAGGATGCTTATCAGGGCCAATTCATGCCTGCCAGCAAAATCCTCCGCTGGGTGCCCAGGGAGGGCCTGCGGTCCTGGGAGAGCTGCCCGTGGGCCACCCCGAGAGGCGGCTCCCGAAGCGTGCTGTGCGGACTCCCGCTCCACCTCGAGCATCTGTGCGTGAGTGTGTGTGCGTGAGTGTGACCTAGGTAAATCACTCCAGATACCTTTTTCACTCTGTTTAGGTTTCTGATCTGCTTCTGGAGTCCGTTTTATTTCCCACGTTACGCTATCAATTAAAAAGACACCCTAGCCTTCCTCAGAGTCTCAGTCTCTGCACCCCCTGGGAGGGGCGCGCTTCTGCTGAGCTCGGCTCTCCTGGGGCCAGGGCGCCTGGCATCCCCCAGCTCACGGTCCCGGAGCAGCCGTCTCAGGCAGCCCGTGGCTGTGCGTCCCCCTCTTAGCTGCTCCGAGGCAGATTCACCTGTTTACTGGCTGCTACTTGAGTCTGGGTGGCTATGTTTCGTGGCGGACCTCAAAGGTCTCATTTTCCTCTCTTTCGTGTCAGACGGCTCTCTTCTCTCTTTTCTGAGGCGCCATTAAAGACGACAGGCAGAGAAGCTTTTCAGCAGTTACACACACTGCTGCTCGGCGCTCCCTGCCTTCCCCAGGCCTGTAATTAAATGAGTGCCGAGTTTCCAACAGGAGGAAAGCAACTGAGAAATTAAAGTCTTTGGAAAAGAAAAAGGATTCAAATATGTGGTGACAGAAACCGTGAAATTTCTCCCCTTCTTCTCCAATAGAGCAGCAATCAATTTTCAACTGGGCACTTGTCCAGAAAAAAGACTCCACTGGTATCTTTTTTAGGTGTGGCTGTGTGATTCATCAGGAGATGTAAATAGGGAAACTTGGATGTCTCTCTTAACAGACAGCTGGTATGTATCTTTCCCCCTCCTCCTTTTATTTGGCTTTCATGTCTTTCTGATGGATGAAATACAGATGTGATGACCGGAGCTAGAGCAACCGCTCTGGACCATGAGGTAGCCGTGGAAATGGAGGCCGCACCGCAGAAGAAGAAGAGAAACCTCGATAGCATCAATACATTTGACAGGAACAGCTAAATTTATGGAAATATTTTTTTCTCTCAGTATTCAGAAAGGAAATACGGCATGACTTCAGGATGCTTATCAGGGCCAATTCATGCCTGCCAGCAAAATCCTCCGCTGGGTGCCCAGGGAGGGCCTGCGGTCCTGGGAGAGCTGCCCGTGGGCCACCCCGAGAGGCGGCTCCCGAAGCGTGCTGTGCGGACTCCCGCTCCACCTCGAGCATCTGTGCGTGAGTGTGTGTGCGTGAGTGTGACCTAGGTAAATCACTCCAGATACCTTTTTCACTCTGTTTAGGTTTCTGATCTGCTTCTGGAGTCCGTTTTATTTCCCACGTTACGCTATCAATTAAAAAGACACCCTAGCCTTCCTCAGAGTCTCAGTCTCTGCACCCCCTGGGAGGGGCGCGCTTCTGCTGAGCTCGGCTCTCCTGGGGCCAGGGCGCCTGGCATCCCCCAGCTCACGGTCCCGGAGCAGCCGTCTCAGGCAGCCCGTGGCTGTGCGTCCCCCTCTTAGCTGCTCCGAGGCAGATTCACCTGTTTACTGGCTGCTACTTGAGTCTGGGTGGCTATGTTTCGTGGCGGACCTCAAAGGTCTCATTTTCCTCTCTTTCGTGTCAGACGGCTCTCTTCTCTCTTTTCTGAGGCGCCATTAAAGACGACAGGCAGAGAAGCTTTTCAGCAGTTACACACACTGCTGCTCGGCGCTCCCTGCCTTCCCCAGGCCTGTAATTAAATGAGTGCCGAGTTTCCAACAGGAGGAAAGCAACTGAGAAATTAAAGTTTTTGGAAAAGAAAAAGGATTCAAATATGTGGTGACAGAAACCGTGAAATTTCTCCCCTTCTTCTCCAATAGAGCAGCAATCAATTTTCAACTGGGCACTTGTCCAGAAAAAAGACTCCACTGGTATCTTTTTTAGGTGTGGCTGTGTGATTCATCAGGAGATGTAAATAGGGAAACTTGGATGTCTCTCTTAACAGACAGCTGGTATGTATCTTTCCCCCTCCTCCTTTTATTTGGCTTTCATGTCTTTCTGATGGATGAAATACAGATGTGATGACCGGAGCTAGAGCAACCGCTCTGGACCATGAGGTAGCCGTGGAAATGGAGGCCGCACCCCGCAGAAGAAGAAGAGAGAAACCAGGAGGCCAGCGGCCCTGTGAACCTCTTGGAGCAGAGACACCATGCTCGTTACATACTGCCCACCTGCAGATTTAGATCTGAGACATACGCAACTGATTTAATTTTATTTTAGCTGATTTAAGCCAGCATCATTTTGGATCTCTGTTAGTCCCAACTGAATCTAATCCTAACCTAATCAATGTGCTCACATCTCTCTCCTCATATGATGTTACTATAAAATCTGAATTTCTTAAAATCATTTGTACCAGGATGCATGCTATCTGAAGTAGCTGGGGGGAAAGTGTATAGCACACCTATTATCATAATCCCTCTACACCGTATGTTTAAAATAAGATTCATTTAAGTACATTTATGAGAAGCAGTCAATCCCTAGTAAAATTGTTTTCAATTAAAAAAGAATAAAAATGTCATAAGTGATTTTCCTCCCCTTAGCCACATACTTCTGAACCTGCCACGTGTTCCAACATTTTATTTTAAAGAGGAAATCTCTGTTTCACAGAGAGGTCATTCAGAATAAATGAAAGCAGAAGGAACTAGAATTTAGCCTCTCAGATACATCATGGAAAGCGATACAAGCGGTTCAGTGAAGTTCACCAAAGGAGCCAAGTCTGGGCAGCCACCTGCATGACCCACTCTGCCCGCCAGCACGGTCCGCAGGCAGATATGACGACAGTGAAGCAGAAGGTATAAACATTGCATGCTCAGAGACTCTCACAGCTTTCCTTACTCTACTGAGAAGTTAACATATATTTAAAGTGTAAAATGTGATACTTTGATACACGTTAGCTAGAATGATTACCAAGAGTAAAATAATTAACACATCCATCACCACACATAGTTAACTTCTTTTTTTCTTATTTTGTGGTGAGAAGGCTTGCAGTCAACTCTCAGCAGCTTTCAAGCACTCAGTAACATCATTTGTCTCATCTTTACCACAAAGCTGTTCCTGTGGGAGCAGCCCTCCTGCTCCCTTTCACAGAGTGGCCACAGAGGAGTGGCCACAGAGGAGTGACCGCAGAGGAGTGGCCGCAGCAGTCCCGGGAGGTGGGCCCACTGTCCCTTCTCACAGAAGAGGAATGAAGGCCCAGAGAAGTTAAACAACCTTCCTAACATCAAAGGCCTCTTTGCTGAATTTCAGGCCTCTGTTACTGCTGTCCATCAGAGGCTATTCGTTTTACGGGAGCTCGTGGAATCCATCAACTTACATAACGTGTGCATTTACTAAATAAAAACGATAGGGCTGCTGTGCATCTGGGTGAGCCCATGGAAAGCTTTCATCTTCAAAAGGCTTTCTATTACTTTCCCATGAGCTTAAATTTTATGAACCTACTGGTCATTGATGTTCGCATGCCATCTAGAACGCACGCAATTTTACCCTAAGTGAATAAATGGAAAAGTATTGCAGCTATCAATCACAGTTTCCTTTAGTTTGACAATGTGAGTTCCAATCTATTCACCCAAGCACTTTGAAAATAATAAAGCGGAAAAGTGACCTACCTTTTGAGTGAGCAGAGCTTGCACAACTTGGTTGGCTACCTTTAAAAAATAAAGAAAAGAGTTGCCTATTATAATAATGAGACTTAATATGCATGGACTCAAGTTTCCCAAAGCTAATTAGCCCCTCAACTGCCTCTTTACCCTACTTCTAGAGGACCTGATTCTTTCCATAATAAAAGAATCCTTCTCAGAAGAATACTGCCTACCTAGAAGAGTATCACCTACCCTTCTAGGTAATATTCTGCATTTTCCAAAGTGACCTTGTTTTTAACTAAGATGGTTAAGCTGAATCATTCATGCCTTGACTCTCACATCTTCATACCTGGAAAAGTAACACTCTTTCATGTGCAAAGTACGTTAAGAAGGCTAAAAAATTGATGCAGTGGAAGAGACGATGCTAATTACAGGTCCACAGCTCCTGCACTGCTGAGCGACAGCGCCCCGTGCCTCTCCTTCCCTCTTTGTTTTGTGGTGTGACTCCCTCAACTGCTTGAATTGCTCTCACGAGAGGCAGGTGGACAGTGAAGAGAGGGGTGGCTCGTTGTGTCCCGTGGGCTCCGCTTTGCTCCCCCACATTTCACTTGTGTTCTCCTCTGTCGCTGTTACCTACAGGACAGTCTGATAGCTATTTACTCTATCCTTCATTTTCCCCTTCCCCCAACTTTTTGCCTGGACACATCCAGATGCATTTCCCAACCTCCCTTGTCACTGTGTGACAAAATTCTGGCCCAATGAGTCATAAGCAGTCTATTTTCTTGGACTTTCAGATAGGCAGTCTCTTAGAAAAGGGGGGCTCATCTCTCTTCTTTCTTTTCCCAGCTGGGATAAGAAAGTGGCTGCTGTGCATCTGGGTGAGCCCATGGAAAGCTTTCATCTTCAAAAGGCTTTCTATTACTTTCCCATGAGCTTAAATTTTATGAACCTACTGGTCATTGATGTTCGCATGCCATCTAGAACGCACGCAATTTTACCCTAAGTGAATAAATGGAAAAGTATTGCAGCTATCAATCACAGTTTCCTTTAGTTTGACAATGTGAGTTCCAATCTATTCACCCAAGCACTTTGAAAATAATAAAGCGGAAAAGTGACCTACCTTTTGAGTGAGCAGAGCTTGCACAACTTGGTTGGCTACCTTTAAAAAATAAAGAAAAGAGTTGCCTATTATAATAATGAGACTTAATATGCATGGACTCAAGTTTCCCAAAGCTAATTAGCCCCTCAACTGCCTCTTTACCCTACTTCTAGAGGACCTGATTCTTTCCATAATAAAAGAATCCTTCTCAGAAGAATACTGCCTACCTAGAAGAGTATCACCTACCCTTCTAGGTAATATTCTGCATTTTCCAAAGTGACCTTGTTTTTAACTAAGATGGTTAAGCTGAATCATTCATGCCTTGACTCTCACATCTTCATACCTGGAAAAGTAACACTCTTTCATGTGCAAAGTACGTTAAGAAGGCTAAAAAATTGATGCAGTGGAAGAGACGATGCTAATTACAGGTCCACAGCTCCTGCACTGCTGAGCGACAGCGCCCCGTGCCTCTCCTTCCCTCTTTGTTTTGTGGTGTGACTCCCTCAACTGCTTGAATTGCTCTCACGAGAGGCAGGTGGACAGTGAAGAGAGGGGTGGCTCGTTGTGTCCCGTGGGCTCCGCTTTGCTCCCCCACATTTCACTTGTGTTCTCCTCTGTCGCTGTTACCTACAGGACAGTCTGATAGCTATTTACTCTATCCTTCATTTTCCCCTTCCCCCAACTTTTTGCCTGGACACATCCAGATGCATTTCCCAACCTCCCTTGTCACTGTGTGACAAAATTCTGGCCCAATGAGTCATAAGCAGTCTATTTTCTTGGACTTTCAGATAGGCAGTCTCTTAGAAAAGGGGGGCTCATCTCTCTTCTTTCTTTTCCCAGCTGGGATAAGAAAGTGATGGCTGGAGCTTGAGCAGCCACCTTGACAACGAAAGCCACGTATTAAGACTTGGGGGCAGAAAAAGAGAATGAGTCTTGTCCTGATGATGCCTGAAGCTGCACTTTCTATCTCTGAACTTGCATATGAGACAGAAATAAAACAGTCACTGTTGAGTTTCTTCTAATACACAATTGGATACAATTGTCACTAATACACTGCCATCATCCTAACTTTCTTCTGGCATCAGGCCGCTTGGGGCAGTCGGAGAGGATGGACCTCTCATGGTCTGAGGAGGTGAATATTGATTAATCTAAGGTGGTGTGGATAATTCCATTCCTTTCCGGTGACAAGTCTAGAAGCGGGCATGTCACACAATTCCAGCTCAACGCCCTGTACTTCAAGGATCTGGAGTTTTCTCCAGGTAACTGTTCATCTTTTATACAAGTACTATGATTTCTTTTTCACCTGCAGATTTCAAAAGCACTTCACAGCGAGTCACTTATTAACTTCAGCACAATCCTAAAGTCACATCCCCACATGGTCACTGCTGGTGAAATGAAGGCAGGCAGGTGGACTCCGTGAACTTCCTCCAGTCCACGCACACACACAAGACAGACACTCAGTGTGGGAACCGCAGCCGACCGCAGGAGGGACCAAGTCAGGCTGTTTAAATCTCCTAAATGCGTTTGTTCATTCACTTCTTCCGTCACTTATTCAATATAAATTCACAGAATATCTATGACTGGGATGTGTTTGGGCAAGACCACAATTATAAGCGAGGCAAGCACACAACCACCATGGTAACCCTCGCGTTTAGCCAAGGACTGGAGACCACACTTACATCTCTTCTTTCTTTTGATGACAAACTTATTTTTGGTGGTGCTGAACTGTATGTGCTCACATCTCTGTTTAGCTAGAGGAACGGGTTAGGGTAACAATGGTTCCATGGAGTTTACCTGGTCCTTGACTCAGCACTGACCGCGCAGCCTGTCCTCAGCGGGAGCCGGCTCCCTGGGAGCGCCACGGAAGGCGGACCCGGCTGCCGTCAGCCTGCGCCCGGTGGACGCCACTCACCCCACAAGCAGTAGCTGAGGAGAACTGATTGCCTGCAAGTGGTCAGCTCAACTGCATGCACAAGAGGGACTTTCCTGTCAGATTTTTTAAGAGTTTACATCGTTGACATTAAGCAAACAAGCACTATTGGGGAAAAATACTTGTCCTGATGATGCCTGAAGCTGCACTTTCTATCTCTGAACTTGCATATGAGACAGAAATAAAACAGTCACTGTTGAGTTTCTTCTAATACACAATTGGATACAATTGTCACTAATACACTGCCATCATCCTAACTTTCTTCTGGCATCAGGCCGCTTGGGGCCGTCGGAGCGGATGGACCTCTCATGGTCTGAGGAGGTGAATATTGATTAATCTAAGGTGGTGTGGATAATTCCATTCCTTTCCGGTGACAAGTCTAGAAGCGGGCATGTCACACAATTCCAGCTCAACGCCCTGTACTTCAAGGATCTGGAGTTTTCTCCAGGTAACTGTTCATCTTTTATACAAGTACTATGATTTCTTTTTCACCTGCAGATTTCAAAAGCACTTCACAGCGAGTCACTTATTAACTTCAGCACAATCCTAAAGTCACATCCCCACATGGTCACTGCTGGTGAAATGAAGGCAGGCAGGTGGACTCCGTGAACTTCCTCCAGTCCACGCACACACACAAGACAGACACTCAGTGTGGGAACCGCAGCCGACCGCAGGAGGGACCAAGTCAGGCTGTTTAAATCTCCTAAATGCGTTTGTTCATTCACTTCTTCCGTCACTTATTCAATATAAATTCACAGAATATCTATGACTGGGATGTGTTTGGGCAAGACCACAATTATAAGCGAGGCAAGCACACAACCACCATGGTAACCCTCGCGTTTAGCCAAGGACTGGAGACCACACTTACATCTCTTCTTTCTTTTGATGACAAACTTATTTTTGGTGGTGCTGAACTGTATGTGCTCACATCTCTGTTTAGCTAGAGGAACGGGTTAGGGTAACAATGGTTCCATGGAGTTTACCTGGTCCTTGACTCAGCACTGACCGCGCAGCCTGTCCTCAGCGGGAGCCGGCTCCCTGGGAGCGCCACGGAAGGCCGGACCCCGGCTGCCGTCAGCCTGCGCCCGGTGGACGTCCACTCACCCCACAAGCAGTAGCTGAGGAGAACTGATTGCCTGCAAGTGGTCAGCTCAACTGCATGCACAAGAGGGACTTTTTCCTGTCAGATTTTTTTAAGAGTTTACATCGTTGACATTAAGCAAACAAGAAAGCCCTTTCATTGAATCTAACTATAGTTTTGAAGAAAAAGTATTCTTAGGTATTTTCTTTTTAGTCCAGTCCAAGCAAAAGAAGGCATCTCAGAATTATTAGAGACCAAAATAAGTCCTGTTCCATAACCTGTGTTGCTTCCTTTCCCTTCATCACCTTATTTATACATGATCACAGTGTTTCTCAGCCCATACAAACTGACTAATAGCCTACTCTTGAGAATCTTTCAGTTTTTAAATGTTCATTCCAATTCATGAGAATTTAAAGTCAAACTATATACTATCTATCTTATACTTGCAAATTAAAAACAAAAACAGAAGAATTGAACTATTCATGCTGCTTAAGTCAGGAACAATGTACCAGACTTAATTTATACCATAAATAATTTAATCCTTTTGGATAGCAACCTTTGGGTTTGATTTACATTCTCATAAAATTGCCTAATATCAATATTTTCTTTCCTTCTTCCGAATTGGTCTCTCACTTAAACCAGCCTGTGGAACGGTGGTCACATAAAATAGCTCTCTACATGATTTACCAGGAGTCATAAACGAATATCTTATCTGTAAAAGCCTGCAGGAGTAAATATGCTTTATCTTTGCAATCCGAGTGTGTTTGCCCTATAGGCTTACAGACTCTGATATGGTTCCTTTTGGCATGTATTTTGGACAACTGTTTGCTCTACCCAAAAATTGAACAAAGATACACAAATGCATTATTTCTTTACCTACTGACATAGGGGCTCTATTACCCAGGAGGGCTCATGGGTTCTTTGCAGAAGAGCAGGCAAGTGATACAAATACTTTCCTTGGTACTGTCTGCAAAGACAGTTTCTTGGGTTTGTTATGACTTTTAATAGCTAGCCTTCGCGGATGCATCGCCAGAACGGTCGTCTGGAGCTTCGGAGCGCAGCCTCTGAGAGTTTCACGAGATGATCCCTGCACGTGGGCCCTGCCCTCCTCACTGCGTCCTGCCCTCGGCACCTGGGTCGCAATGATCACACCCCGGCAGGCCCGGCGAATGAGAACTCACGCCTTCCAGGGTCTGCTGACAGCCTTCCTCCCCAAAGAAAGAAACCAAGAGCAGCCGGGCTGGGCCACAGGGACCTGAGCCACACGGAGCAAAGCTGGCGGTCCTCAGCCCTGGCTTGCTGGGCCACCTCCCTCGGGCTCTGGGTAGAAGCCTCCCCTTTGCACCCAGGAGAGGAGCAGGGTGCGTGGGCACGGAGGGGCGTCTCTCCCTCCCTCTCGGCAAGAATTCTCTCGGTCAGGCGGCTCCGCTGACAAGCGGCTCATCTGGGGCCCACAAGTATCTTTGCTCTTCCCGCTCAGGTGTAGAGGGACCTCAAAGGGTGCGGGCAGAGCAGGAGGATGCGGGCTGCAGACTCGTCTGTTATTTTACTGCGAAACAGCCCCAGAAGCTGAATGAGAAGCCACATCTGGGAGCTTATTCCAGAGGGAGCCAATTCCCACCGTATCCGGAAGACAGGTGGAGATGGGGTTGAAGGTGGAAAGTGAGGGGCTCCGTGAACACCATGCTGGACAGTCCCGTCCTCCTGCCTGGCGGCCCAGGCTGCCTCCTTTCATGGGCCACTGCATCATGCAAAGCCACGGTCAGGTCAGCCAGGCAGTTTAAAATCCCTGGTCACAGCACCCATTTTAGGAAATGGGCTTCAGGGAAGTTTCTCTGCTTTCGAGCTCGGCTCACTGCAGGAAGACAGCTGGGGGCGCGTACCCGAGCACGTGGGTGGAATCACAACAAGAGACCTGGCTTCCGACTGCCCTGTGCCAACCGTTCGCTGACACACGTGGGGGTGGAGGAGCAGCCGGAGCGCTCTCCTCTGCAACGCGGGGTAACCGTCTGCCCCCCAAGTCATGGCGAGAAAGCCGTGAGATCACACCGGTCATCAGAGAAACCATCTTGGACAGAACCGATGAAAAACATCTGCCATAAATGTTCAGTCTGATCCAGTCACTCAAATTCCAGGAAGTAAAGCACATGTTCAGACAAGCCCTTAAGGAAGGACGGCTTGAGGAGGCCTTTTCCTCGTAGAAGGATGAAGTGTGTGTGTGTGTGTGTGTGTGTGTGTGTAATATATATGTATAAATAAAAATCACTAAGCACCTACATTATTTATTTACTCTGTAAAAAAAAAAAATCCTGTAAGATCTTGGGAGTGGGGGAACTTCATCTAAATATGTATGTGGAATTCCAGCGAAAACTAACTTGGAAATCAGTCTGTTGCTCATAATCCCCATTCGTTCATTTAGTTATTCAACCAACAGGCGTGAAGTGGCCGGGTCTGAGCTAAGCGCTGCGCTGGACATGGAAGACACAGTGCTGGCCAGAACCCGGGCCCTGCTCGCGGAGCTGCAGCCTAGAGCAAGCCCAAGAAGCGGATATCTGCTGACTCAGTGACCCGTTCATGAAACGGATGTGCAGTGGGCATCTGCAGCAGGTGAGCAGCGTCAGGTTCCCTCTGTGTTTGCCAAGACGTCGATTTTAAAGACGACGTGCGTAGGTCCCAGAAGGGGTATGTGACGCTGCAGTCCTGTCTGGGCGTACAGCACAGGAGTAAGAAAGGAAAGTAAAAACCATTCTTAACCTACTTCTGCCTTTAGTTACCCTCACTTTAAAGGAAATCCTGACGCTCTTTTCTTTTTTTTTCTGAACGACACCTAGAAGTCAGCTTTCCCCTGCCCCTGCGCTCTCAGGTGGAGAGCGTGGAGAAGTCTGAGAAGAGCCCCGACCCGCCGGCGCCGGACCGACTACGAGCCCTGGTCCGGCTCGGGCGGCGGACGGGGAGGCAGGTGCCCCAGCGTCGGCGTTCAGTGGCCTCAGCCGGGAAGGTTGGTCAACATGCCAGTTTCCTCCCCCCTCGTTCTGTTTAAGAGGAGCCGAGTGAAGTCTGAAAACCAAAATATTAACAGTTGAGACGCATCTTCGAGACGCAGACAGGGTCTGGAGGGAGAGCGGCCGGAGTGCGGGGCCAGGACTGCTCTTCTGCCCAGACACTGCGAGGAGCTGGCAGTCAGGGCAGAGGCCCACCGGGTTCAGCCCGT
This sequence comes from Tragulus kanchil, assembly GCA_022376925.1. Classification (NCBI taxonomy): domain Eukaryota; kingdom Metazoa; phylum Chordata; class Mammalia; order Artiodactyla; family Tragulidae; genus Tragulus; species Tragulus kanchil. Next base: position 125,982,313 of record JAIOJX010000026.1, read on the forward strand.
CTTACTCGGCTCGCCCGGGGGTGGGGCTCCCGCCGGCACGGAGGCTCTCTGGGGGTGCCTCTGCAGTCATGTTCGGAGACCTGCGGGCAGTGGTGCTCAGTCCTGGCCGAGTACCCTAACCCCCGGGGCTCCCCTCAAGCGCAGAGGCAGGGCCGAGTCTGGGGGCCCCCCGCTGCTGCACCCGAGCTCCCCAGGAGGCCGCGCCCCAAGGGCCGCTCCACCTCTCCAGAGCTCGCAGCTCACCCCCTAGCTCTTCCTGCTGAAGACGCCCTCCCAGCCCTGCCCCCGCGACCTCCGGTGCCGGGCCGCAGGTGGACACCAGGCCCCAGGGCAGCCCTTTCTTCTGTGCGCTCCCTCCCCTCCTGCCTCTGAGATCCATCACCTCCCTCGGGTCTCTGGCTGGGGCTGGAGGGGGCTCCCACCTCAGGGCCGGGGCCAGGCTCCTCTCCCACACGGCCTGGAGGAGACCGCGGAACCTGTCCCAGCGCCGGCAGAGGTGTGGGGGGGCGCGACGTGCCTGCCTGCGAGCTTCCCTGCTTGGGAGCCAACTGCTCTTAAAGGAGCTGGCCACGGAGACACTGTGAATCCAACTGCTCTCGCCAGCCAGCAGATGGACAGAGAAGCCAGCATAAGGGAAAGTAAAACCGTGGGGTTGTGACGCTGCAGTCCTGTCTGGGCGTACAGCACAGGAGTAAGAAAGGAAAGTAAAAACCATTCTTAACCTACTTCTGCCTTTAGTTACCCTCACTTTAAAGGAAATCCTGACGCTCTTTTCTTTTTTTTTCTGAACGACACCTAGAAGTCAGCTTTCCCCTGCCCCTGCGCTCTCAGGTGGAGAGCGTGGAGAAGTCTGAGAAGAGCCCCGACCCGCCGGCGCCGGACCGACTACGAGCCCTGGTCCGGCTCGGGCGGCGGACGGGGAGGCAGGTGCCCCAGCGTCGGCGTTCAGTGGCCTCAGCCGGGAAGGTTGGTCAACATGCCAGTTTCCTCCCCCCTCGTTCTGTTTAAGAGGAGCCGAGTGAAGTCTGAAAACCAAAATATTAACAGTTGAGACGCATCTTCGAGACGCAGACAGGGTCTGGAGGGAGAGCGGCCGGAGTGCGGGGCCAGGACTGCTCTTCTGCCCAGACACTGCGAGGAGCTGGCAGTCAGGGCAGAGGCCCACCGGGTTCAGCCCGTCTTACTCGGCTCGCCCGGGGGTGGGGCTCCCGCCGGCACGGAGGCTCTCTGGGGGTGCCTCTGCAGTCATGTTCGGAGACCTGCGGGCAGTGGTGCTCAGTCCTGGCCGAGTACCCTAACCCCCGGGGCTCCCTCAAGCGCAGAGGCAGGGCCGAGTCTGGGGGCCCCCCGCTGCTGCACCCGAGCTCCCCAGGAGGCCGCGCCCCAAGGGCCGCTCCACCTCTCCAGAGCTCGCAGCTCACCCCCTAGCTCTTCCTGCTGAAGACGCCCTCCCAGCCCTGCCCCCGCGACCTCCGGTGCCGGGCCGCAGGTGGACACCAGGCCCCAGGGCAGCCCTTTCTTCTGTGCGCTCCCTCCCCTCCTGCCTCTGAGATCCATCACCTCCCTCGGGTCTCTGGCTGGGGCTGGAGGGGGCTCCCACCTCAGGGCCGGGGCCAGGCTCCTCTCCCACACGGCCTGGAGGAGACCGCGGAACCTGTCCCAGCGCCGGCAGAGGTGTGGGGGGGCGCGACGTGCCTGCCTGCGAGCTTCCCTGCTTGGGAGCCAACTGCTCTTAAAGGAGCTGGCCACGGAGACACTGTGAATCAGCAGCACGTGGCTGCTCGCCAGCCAGCAGATGGACAGAGAAGCCAGATTCAAACATGGAAATCTCCAGTCCCTTCCCCGCAGACGGGAGCCGGAGGGAATCTCTGACTCCCGAGTGCTTCCCCTGAATCTTCAGTATGTTCTTCACTGCTCAGAAAACAACCATCAGTGCAAAAGGGACTGAAGAACAGGTCAAATGTACATGTTATCCACCTGTGTATGTTTTATGAAACCCACTAGCAAGGAATAACTTACAGGAGCCCTTACCTTGTTAGTTTGTCTAATTAGCACAAAAAGCCTTGAAAAGAATTTCCAGTTGGCATTATTACTACGTTCAACTACCCCTTTGAGAGTGTTTTCTTACAATGCATGGAAATGGACTGTCTCCCCTTATACAATCAGTTAAAAAACAACTGGCATGTGTAATCAGCGGCCAGGACTCATGCATACAAAACACTCGTATTTCTCAGAGGTGGTTCTTTGTTACAAATCACTTCTTTAGCAACAGTTATTTTTTTGCAATTAAGAGGGGAGGGATTCTCTCTCTGACAATTCTGTCTTCAGTGGAAACTTTATACTAAATGATTCTGTGGGTGGAAACTTCAGTTCCGCCGCTCGCAGGCTAATGAAACCTTCCGGCTGCCGGCACAGGGGACCCCGGGAGCAGACGCCGCGCTCCCGGGAAGCCATGTGGGCCGTGGGCCACATCCCGACTGGCGGGAGGAGTGACTTGTGGGCAAGTGTGACAGGTAACGTTACGTGGTGTGAGTCACATACATTTGACTTCTGAATGCGTATTAAGTCTCACTGGACATTTCTGTGCACGAGGGGACGTGGAACGCTGCGGATCAATACAGACGACCCAAGGGCCGCGTCTGCAGCTCTGAGCGTCCCTGGACCTCTCTGGTCTTCCTCGCCCCGAGTCTGCCTGGACCGAGGGCCTGGGGCGCCCTGGGGGGAGAGGGGCTGGGCTGGCCTCCCCAGACGTGAGGCGTCCCTGCTTCTCTTCTGGCGGCTTATCGGAGCGATTCTTTCGACTCTGGACGTGCAAAGGAGATCCGGAGTGCTTTCAGGCCTTGGGAGGGCAGAGGACGGCATGCGCCCCTGTGCCTGAGTGACTAATGCTGTGTGGCTGGAGCCGGGGGACGGTTCCGACACTCAACACTGGGACACCTTTCTAGGGGCACTGTGACGGCGCTTCAACAAGGACTGTGAGGCCCGGCAGCGCGGCTTCCACAGGGTCCTCCGAGAGCCTGCGGCCACGCGGGCCACAGCGGCCCCGCCCCCGCCGGAGGCTCTGCTCCCCACGCTGGGCTGCGGGATCGGCACTTCGGGGAATCCCCTCAGAATCCACTCTCCGAGGAAGAGCCGCCCCCATACGGCAGCGAGACGGGAGCCCCGCAGCCCCGCCGGAGAGAGCCGGTGCACCGCGGCGAAGACCCCGCATGGCCGACAGCAACTTTACAGATCAATTAAATTGTAAAAAGAATCTGTCCTTCTAACACGTTCCCAGAGGAGGCTGCTGTTGCCAGTTCTGGGGTCCCCCTGCAGGGGCCCCGGGCACGGGGAAGACCGAGCAGGCGGGGACCCGGGGAGGCCGCGGGTCCAGCTTCCAGGCAGGAGCGCGGCGCCGCGCTGACCGAGCCGCCGCCGGATGTGGCCTGTGGTCCTGGGCGCGCCCTGCGGCCCGCTGCCCGGCGGGTGCTCCCGGGGGGACGGGGCGGGGCCGTGCAGGGCACTGGCTGCAGAGCGCGGTCCCGAGCGTGGGCAGGAGGAGACCGAGGACACGCTTCCAGCTCCACTGGCAGGCAGTGGAGCGTGACTGACCTCATTTTTCTGATTTTCTTAAGATATCTGTCAGCTCTAGCGTAACAACTCTTAAACTGAATCTCCTAGGAGGGTGTGTGCAAATTTTAGGGTATGGGGCAGATCACCCGAAAAGTCACCCCCCTAAATCAATAACTCCGGTTACAAACCCAGACCCAGACGAGAGCTGGTCAGGGAGGTCAGCTCGTCGGGGCGGCCCCTGGCCAGTCCCGGCTCGGGGACTCGGGAAGGGTGGACGGCACGGTCCCTGCCGCGGGTGAGGGACGGCCGAGAGGCCCTGCAGGCTCTCCAAGCTCCCTCCCCTCTCAGGAGCCGGGCCGCCCAGCGTCCCGGCCTTCCTCTCTCCATGATCATCACATCCTGTCTCAGGTGTGCTCGTGGCCCCGTCTCCTTCCATTCTGCTCCCGTCTTCTTCCCCGCTTGCCTTTCTCTTCTGGCGTGTTCTCAGTGTGCTCACTTCTGTCCCTCTGGCTGCCAACTCGGAGCACCGTCCCCACCCACCCCACCAAGGATTTGCTTTTTCAGCAACGGCATCCAATTGGAGACGACGCAGCGGGCCCCATTCACAGGCTGGGCTCCCGCGCGCCGGACAGGAGGAATTTATCACACAGTGAAGCGTCTCCCAGAATATTCAAGCGGCCGAGAACATTCAACAAGCAAAAGGCATCTGTGGATGCCTGGCTAAGGGTACAGGGAGGGGAGGGGGCCTGGCTGACCTTCCTCGCCGTGTCCCAGGCCTCCAGCCCTCCCTGCAAGGAGGAAGTGCTAATGTTTGCTGGGGACTGGCCACACACACGTATTAAGGTCTGACCCCAGGAATCCCAAAGAGCCCCCCCAGGCCCGGACCGCCCCCTTCCCTCACCTCGTCCAGACACCTCTCATACTGCTCCCTTTGATGCTCGTTCTCCAGAGCCAACGCTGAATTCTCTGCCTGCAGGAAAGACACAAAAACAACACAGATCAGTCAACGAAATGCTGTGTGACGTGACAACGTCTTCAGCACAGTTACTAAATATATCTCCTCTGGATCCAAAACAATCTTGTTGAAGAATCTTTGACGAGTTTGCTCTAAGTACTATTATAAATCTCCCAGGGGTGACTTCTGTCTTATCGCTCACAGAAAGGCATTAGGGCTTAAAGAAATGCACAACTTGATATTTTGCACAGGTGGAAAGTCAAATCATGGCCTGATGCGAAAGTGTTCTGTAAAAAAGATTACAATGTTTATTTCACTTCTATGAAAATGTAAATGGAAGAAATGCCTGAATCCACTTCATTAAGACCTGTCATTGCTTCACAACCCGGTATCTGTTGAGGTCACAGAAAAGACTCTCAGGTAAATTCACGGAAGCATAATTTCAGACACAAACTAAACATGTTGTTTTCCTGGCTAATCAATGACTTCTGAACATGAGACTAATGGGAAATTGATGAACCAGAGTGCACTCAAGAGTCCCTCCCCTCCCCTGCCTTCCCAAAGGGGCCTCTTCCCTCCTCTTCGGGGCCGGGCAGGTACTGAGTGTTAAACAAGGCACTGCAGGGCCTTAGGCTGAAGGGTCTGCAGGTTACTAGCGAAACAGCAAGGGACAGAAGCCCTCGCGTGAGCCCAGCAGGTCTGACAGGCAGCGGGGCGGCGTGGACTGAGAACAGCCCCGGCCTCTGGGGGCCTGGGCTCACTTCCGCCCTCCCGCCCCGCCTGCCCCCAGACCGGGGGAGAGCCCTTCCCACGGCAGCCGGGACCACAGCCCCAACGCCTTAGGCCAACACGGCTCCGCCCACCCTTCACGGCAGCCCTCCTGACATTCTGAAATTGGGATACAGATCTCAAACTCTGTTTTTTTTTTTTTTTTCAAAACAGTGGTATGATTTTTAGGAGACATTGATACAAAGACCCGCATTTTCCCCTTACAGTTTCCTCCCATCAGGCTTTGAAAACCTTTTTATTTGGAAATAATTTCAAACTTACAGATGATTTGCAAGAACCGTATGATAAACTGTCTCAGACTCTTTCCTCAGACTCACCTGTTGTTTACATTTTGCCAGATGTTCTGTAGCATTTTCTTCTAATTTTTTTTTTCTGCAACTTTTTATCCCTAACCATTTCTGTGTGTATTTCCCAACAATGATGAAAATCACAGGATAGTTTTCAAAGTCGGGAAACACACTGTTGACTGGAGTCGGGCACAGACACCCACTCCGGGAGCCCTACCTGGAGATCCCCGGGGACAGAGGCCTGGCGGGCTGCGGTCCCCGGCCGCACAGTCGGACACGACTGAGCTACTCAGCACAGCACAGTGTGGCCCACGCTCCGTGTTCCATTCATCCCCTGTTCCAGTGAAGGGACTCTGGCGAGCTTTTTTCCAATTCAGAATCCCACCCAGGATCAAGCATTGCATGTGTCATTCATCCAAGAGCATGTAATGTGGAATGTCCTTTAATTTAGGGTTCCTTCGCATTTCCTTTCTTAAACTTGGCAATAATGGTACAGATATGATCCTGCATCCTTTTTAGTGCATCATATCAGACTTGTATGATGCCTACGCACCCCCTAACTGGACATGTTAACTCTGATCACTTGTTAAGCTGGGGTGTGCAAATCTCTCCACTATAAATTTACTGTCTTTCTATTCTTAATTAGTAAGTAAATTGGGGGTAGGTACTTGGAGACTGAAAATCTATTCCAACTTTCTTTCTTTTTCCTTATTTGACAGGCAGCGGGCGGCGTGGACTGAGAACAGCCCGGCCTCTGGGGCCTGGGCTCACTTCCGCCCTCCCGCCCCGCCTGCCCCCAGACCGGGGGAGAGCCCTTCCCACGGCAGCCGGGACCACAGCCCCAACGCCTTAGGCCAACACGGCTCCGCCCACCCTTCACGGCAGCCCTCCTGACATTCTGAAATTGGGATACAGATCTCAAACTCTGTTTTTTTTTTTTTTTTCAAAACAGTGGTATGATTTTTAGGAGACATTGATACAAAGACCCGCATTTTCCCCTTACAGTTTCCTCCCATCAGGCTTTGAAAACCTTTTTATTTGGAAATAATTTCAAACTTACAGATGATTTGCAAGAACCGTATGATAAACTGTCTCAGACTCTTTCCTCAGACTCACCTGTTGTTTACATTTTGCCAGATGTTCTGTAGCATTTTCTTCAAATTTTTTTTTCTGCAACTTTTTATCCCTAACCATTTCTGTGTGTATTTCCCAACAATGATGAAAATCACAGGATAGTTTTCAAAGTCGGGAAACACACTGTTGACTGGAGTCGGGCACAGACACCCACTCCGGGAGCCCTACCTGGAGATCCCCGGGGACAGAGGCCTGGCGGGCTGCGGTCCCCGGCCGCACAGTCGGACACGACTGAGCTACTCAGCACAGCACAGTGTGGCCCACGCTCCGTGTTCCATTCATCCCCTGTTCCAGTGAAGGGACTCTGGCGAGCTTTTTTCCAATTCAGAATCCCACCCAGGATCAAGCATTGCATGTGTCATTCATCCAAGAGCATGTAATGTGGAATGTCCTTTAATTTAGGGTTCCTTCGCATTTCCTTTCTTAAACTTGGCAATAATGGTACAGATATGATCCTGCATCCTTTTTAGTGCATCATATCAGACTTGTATGATGCCTACGCACCCCCTAACTGGACATGTTAACTCTGATCACTTGTTAAGCTGGGGTGTGCAAATCTCTCCACTATAAATTTACTGTCTTTCTATTCTTAATTAGTAAGTAAATTGGGGGTAGGTACTTGGAGACTGAAAATCTATTCCAACTTTCTTCTGCTTATTTGAGCAACAGTCAGTGAATCCTGCCTGAATCAACAACTGCTTTGGCTGAGAAGATCTACCATTTTTCTACCTATGCTAATGCATTTGCAGGATATCCTAAGGAAAGTGCTTTTACTATTTGTCAGTATGAATACATGGATTCTTTCATTATTCACAGGGTGATAAGTCTTCAAGTATCTATTCTGATGCTCTAATTTTCTCAGTCTTGGGAATGTGACTCTCTTTAAGGTCTGCCCCTTGACATATCCCCTTTGCTTTTTTTTGGGCAGGGGTGGGGAGGGAAGGGGGGTGGGTGGGCCACTTTCACTGGTCTTTCATTTGTCTAGTTTCATCCGTCTTTGTTCTTTGGCCCGTCTGGGCCTCCCATCGTGGTGGCACCTGTTGTTGCAGAGCACCGGCTCTGGGCGCATGCGCTCCAGAGCTCCGGCTCGCTGATTGGACACATCAGTCCAGCCGCTCCGTGGCACGTGGGATCTTCCCAGGCCAGGGATCGAACCGGCACCCCTTGCACTGCAAGGCGGTGTCCTTATCCACTGGACCACCAGGGGAAGCCCTCCCTTTTGCTTTTAAAACATTTTCTTTCTTCGTTGGCAAAGGGAAATGTTCCATGCCTATTGCTTGTGGGTTGCCCCATCCCTGAAATCAGCATTTCTCCAAGGAACCCTGCTTCTTCTTAGTTGGGCAAAGGTATTCAGTAGCTAGATCTGGATATTATATGTGCCAACTACCACCGAGGAATCATTGCTTCTATTCCCCTTCAGTGGCAGGAAGGATTTCTTTCTTTTCCTTTCTTTCCCTCCCTCTCTTCCCACAAACACAGACACACACACAATTCCTCCTTGTACTTCCTTCTCATATTTGTATGTTCCTTTTTTAGAATGAAAGCATAGGCTGCTGACATCATTTACTCATTTCTTCAACCTCACAGTGTGTACAAAATGATTACATTACAAAAAATAATACTGACACACACACATATATAAATATGTAAAAAATAGATAACCATTGAGAATCTACTATGTAGCACGGGGAAGTCTACTCAGCGCTCCTGCTGACCTAAATGGGAAGGAATCTATAAAAGATGGGATGCATGTGTCTATATGACTAATTCCCTTTGCTGTTCAGCAAGAAACACGACACTGTAAAGCAACTATACTCCAATAAAAATTAATACAGTGTGGTACCAAGAAAAATTCTTGAGAAGATCTACCATTTTTCTACCTATGCTAATGCATTTGCAGGATATCCTAAGGAAAGTGCTTTTACTATTTGTCAGTATGAATACATGGATTCTTTCATTATTCACAGGGTGATAAGTCTTCAAGTATCTATTCTGATGCTCTAATTTTCTCAGTCTTGGGAATGTGACTCTCTTTAAGGTCTGCCCCTTGACATATCCCCTTTGCTTTTTTTTTTGGCAGGAGTGGGGAGGGAAGGGGGGTGGGTGGGCCACTTTCACTGGTCTTTCATTTGTCTAGTTTCATCCGTCTTTGTTCTTTGGCCCGTCTGGGCCTCCCATCGTGGTGGCACCTGTTGTTGCAGAGCACCGGCTCTGGGCGCATGCGCTCCAGAGCTCCGGCTCGCTGATTGGACACATCAGTCCAGCCGCTCCGTGGCACGTGGGATCTTCCCAGGCCAGGGATCGAACCGGCACCCCTTGCACTGCAAGGCGGTGTCCTTATCCACTGGACCACCAGGGGAAGCCCTCCCTTTTGCTTTTAAAACATTTTCTTTCTTCGTTGGCAAAGGGAAATGTTCCATGCCTATTGCTTGTGGGTTGCCCCATCCCTGAAATCAGCATTTCTCCAAGGAACCCTGCTTCTTCTTAGTTGGGCAAAGGTATTCAGTAGCTAGATCTGGATATTATATGTGCCAACTACCACCGAGGAATCATTGCTTCTATTCCCCTTCAGTGGCAGGAAGGATTTCTTTCTTTTCCTTTCTTTCCCTCCCTCTCTTCCCACAAACACAGACACACACACAATTCCTCCTTGTACTTCCTTCTCATATTTGTATGTTCCTTTTTTAGAATGAAAGCATAGGCTGCTGACATCATTTACTCATTTCTTCAACCTCACAGTGTGTACAAAATGATTACATTACAAAAAATAATACTGACACACACACATATATAAATATGTAAAAAATAGATAACCATTGAGAATCTACTATGTAGCACGGGGAAGTCTACTCAGCGCTCCTGCTGACCTAAATGGGAAGGAATCTATAAAAGATGGGATGCATGTGTCTATATGACTAATTCCCTTTGCTGTTCAGCAAGAAACACGACACTGTAAAGCAACTATACTCCAATAAAAATTAATACAGTGTGGTACCAAGAAGAATTCATAATTTCTTGGCCCCTTTAGAATGCAAGAATACAGTAAAAACACCGAGTCTAAAAGACACTAGCTTGGTCTTCCCCATTCCTCCCACTTTAGTGTGCTTATGTTCTTAATTTGAAAATAGGCTCTGAAATTCAGTTCATTTGTTTCCGATAGTATTCAAATTTAATTTCTCCTCTTCTTATTGGCTTCCTGCTATTTCTGCATATGGAAAACACGAACATGATTCCAAAGTCAAAGCTGGACTCGGTGGGGCGAGGCGCCCCTCCGACGCCAGCCGCCCACCTCTGGCAGCTCGCCGCCCCCTCTGGTGGCCGCCCCTGCCTCGCCTCGCCTCTCTGCTTGCTCACGCAGGGATCCACCCTCCGGCCCTGGCTCCTTTCCTCCTCCGGTTCTGCTCTTTTTGCTTCCTCAGAGCCCGCCACTTTCTCGGACGCGTCTCCAGCCTCGCTCGTCCACCCTCGCTCTAGCCTCCTTACGGGTGACGACTGGGGAGGCTGGTCTTTACTTCTGTCTCTCTAGCGTCTTGAACGCTCCCTCTTCTTCCCTTCCATATTCACATCTCCAAATGGGACCGCTTCTCTCTGCCCCCTTCTCCTAGTCCCTGCCTCACTGAGATGGGCCCCCTAGGTCCTGCACACGTTCGAGCCCTACCTGGTGCTCCTGGTGCCAGGCCTTCGCGTGCTGGGACTTTCTTCCTTGTGCCCGAGGCGATCGCCTGCCCTGGGCCACCAGGCTTGCTGCAGGCGTTTGGTGTTTTTTCCCCTAGGGACAGCAACTGAGGTTCTAGAGTTCTGTCTTCTGGAACACAGAGGGCGTGGTTCCTGTGTGGTTTTATTCGTGCTCCGATGATTTGAACAGCCTGACATCTTACTATTTTTTACAAAATGATTACATTACAAAAATAATACTGACACACACATATATAAATATGTAAAAATAGATAACCATTGAGAATCTACTATGTAGCACGGGAAGTCTACTCAGCTCCTGCTGACCTAAATGGGAAGGAATCTATAAAAGATGGGATGCATGTGTCTATATGACTAATTCCCTTTGCTGTTCAGCAAGAAACACGACACTGTAAAGCAACTATACTCCAATAAAAATTAATACAGTGTGGTACCAAGAAGAATTCATAATTTCTTGGCCCCTTTAGAATGCAAGAATACAGTAAAAACACCGAGTCTAAAAGACACTAGCTTGGTCTTCCCCATTCCTCCCACTTTAGTGTGCTTATGTTCTTAATTTGAAAATAGGCTCTGAAATTCAGTTCATTTGTTTCCGATAGTATTCAAATTTAATTTCTCCTCTTCTTATTGGCTTCCTGCTATTTCTGCATATGGAAAACACGAACATGATTCCAAAGTCAAAGCTGGACTCGGTGGGGCGAGGCGCCCCTCCGACGCCAGCCGCCCACCTCTGGCAGCTCGCCGCCCCCTCTGGTGGCCGCCCCTGCCTCGCCTCGCCTCTCTGCTTGCTCACGCAGGGATCCACCCTCCGGCCCTGGCTCCTTTCCTCCTCCGGTTCTGCTCTTTTTGCTTCCTCAGAGCCCGCCACTTTCTCGGACGCGTCTCCAGCCTCGCTCGTCCACCCTCGCTCTAGCCTCCTTACGGGTGACGACTGGGGAGGCTGGTCTTTACTTCTGTCTCTCTAGCGTCTTGAACGCTCCCTCTTCTTCCCTTCCATATTCACATCTCCAAATGGGACCGCTTCTCTCTGCCCCCTTCTCCTAGTCCCTGCCTCACTGAGATGGGCCCCCTAGGTCCTGCACACGTTCGAGCCCTACCTGGTGCTCCTGGTGCCAGGCCTTCGCGTGCTGGGACTTTCTTCCTTGTGCCCGAGGCGATCGCCTGCCCTGGGCCACCAGGCTTGCTGCAGGCGTTTGGTGTTTTTTCCCCTAGGGACAGCAACTGAGGTTCTAGAGTTCTGTCTTCTGGAACACAGAGGGCGTGGTTCCTGTGTGGTTTTATTCGTGCTCCGATGATTTGAACGTGGTTGGGTTTTTCTGGCAGGTGTATGAGAAGTTTCAGACTCAGGCCTATTGGTTACTTAACAAGGCAACTCAGTGGTGAGCCTGACCCGGGACACAGTGGAGGCCAGCCGCCAGGAACGGCCTGTCCCGAGGCGCCCGCCACCGTCCACTCACCTCCACTCCGTCGTCTGTCAGGTCCGAGGACGCGAGTCCCTGTTCTTCTTCAGTGCTCAGTTCTAACAGTTGCTTCGACCATTTCCCCCTGGGTTCAGATCCCTGTCTTAGCAACCCCTCCCTCCCAATGCCCCTGTCCCTCAGGGGTCCTCCCACGGTCCTTCCGTCCTCACCGTGGACAGACGTCGCCATGCAGCCCCTCCTTCTGCCCTCGTGTGGACCGTCCGTCTGCAGGCTGACCTCCTGGCTATTCCATCATTTCATCCCCACCCCAAACTGTGGGGAAAGCGTGTCCTGACTTGTGTTTCCTCCAGGGTTTGCTCTGCGTTGGCCTGCCCTGCTGACCCCCTTGCAGGTGCGCCCTCCCAGCCCCCTGCCCGGCCTGGCTACCAGCTGCCCGGCCCCACCTATTCCAGGTAACTGGCAACGCCAGGCTGTGTAACCTCCCACAAGTCCCTGAACCGTCCCAGGACTGCATTTCTTCAGCAGCTCACGAGAGAAGCGGACAACCTGTTCACCCTCTACAAACGGTCTCCAGGTTCAAACACTTGGATACCACGAATCATGGAGAAACTGCCAGAATTTCCATCTTATAAGGTTACTGCTTTCTTTAGAGAAATGTAGCTTTCCTGGGGCCTGCGGGTTTTAATAAAGCAACAGCACAAAGGACGAAGGGGAGAGAGAAAGGAGAGAACAGCAGCACCAGCTTACACAGCTATTGCTTGAAAAATCCTGGGGAAACACCCGTAAGGAAATAAAACGGAAAACGGGAGCGCATACGGGCTGCCTCAGCCCGCCTCTACCTGCAATACCCCGCTGCAGCGGCGCGGCGGAGCCAGCCTGTCCGGACCGGACAGGCTGTCCGGACCCCTCGCGCCCACCGCTCTGACAGTCGATTCCAGGCGAGCGAACCAGACCCGACGGGCGCCGGGAAGACACGGCGGCCACGCCCACGCAGCGCGCCCCGTAACAGAGACCACCCCGGCTGACAGCAACCCACCCACCCCAGAGGACCAGAGGTACTGACAATTATGCCGAGGAAGTTAAAATAATCTGGAACTCATGATTTTCTGTAATCCATCTGCATTTATTAGAAGTGCAGGATTAACCTGCTACCCACATGAGACAACAGGGGACAAAACAGGAAAAGAAAACTTAATCAAGTGTGATTTAAAGACACAGCGGCGCCTTGTATGCCAGGGCTGGGAGAGGACGAGGCAGAGGCGGAAAGAGGAAACGTCAGCGCCAGGACGGAGGGTCTCCGCACGCTGACGCGGGTTGTGTCTCTTTGGGTATGTTATTAAAGTGCGTTCTCAGAGGACCGCATTACAGCGCTCAATTGAAAATAAAAGTAACACTCGGTTTGGGGGCTCACTCTGTCGTGCACACGATGACCGAAACCCTGTGCTCCACTCAGAGGCCGAGGACCTCCAGCTCCACGCGGTTTCCTCGTGACTCCAAACGCGAGGGATCTACGTGTGCCTCCAATCTCATCCCTACAGTCCGTGAGAACCTTTATAAAGAGAGGACCTACACTGAGTAAACCTACATTGTTCTGGTTTAATGAGGAAAATGGGTCTGTAGATATGTTTCTAAAAATCTTTTCAGTTGAAATATAGCTGATTTACAATGTTGTTGAATTAATGCATGTTTAATATTGATACTGTTTTAAGGATACAATGTTTCTTAGAGGTCCGGCTCTGTGACTAAACATGCTGGCCAGAGCTTACAAATGATTAAACGGACCGATGCTTCTAAAACACTGCCCTACATTAATTCTCTAAGTGCTTATTATGTTTACATCTTTCTGTACCATAAATGTGCTCAATCCATTGGCTATGGTTGAAAGTTTGTGTCTTCCCTAAATTCGTGCGTGCTTAACGTGGTGGTATTAGGGGCTGGGGCCTGTGGAAGGTGAGCAGGTCACGCGGGTGGAGCCCCAGGAAGGGGCCGAGTGTCCTCAGGCGGCTCTGAAGGCTGCCAGCCCACCGCCTCCAGCGAGGGCTCAGCGGGGAGGGGCTGGCCAGAGCTATGAACCAAGAAAGGCACGCTGACCGGAACTCGACCACTGCTGGGGCCTGGATCTGGGGCTTCCCAGCCTCTAGAACTGACAGACATAAATTTCTCTTTTTTATAAACTACGCAGTCTGTGGCATTTTGTTATAGTACCCCGAGCAGACTAAGATTGTATGCTTTTCCACAGACCAAAGAGTGAATAGTTGTACATAAAATAACAACTCTACTCTCGGATTTTCACCTTTTACATTCTGTCCCCACTCACCTGTGTAAACACATGCTTGCCACGAGCGAGCATGGCCACCTCTCAGGTCAGGCCAGTCCCTGTCTGTCTCGTGAAGGCCCAGTTCTCAGCCTGCAGGCTGGCCTTTGGCTCCACTGTTCTAGAATAACTTCCACTTGCCCATTGACTTTTCTAAATGTTACTCATTTTTCGTGGCCTGGCTAAGATGTGAACCTAAAAACTTAAGTGGGGTGCATATTTAAATTAAAAAGTAACTTCAAATGAACAAAAAGGTTTTGAAAACATGACAAAGAATTCTTTTCTACCTTCCACTCAGACTCCTCGAAGGTTAGCTTTTACCACTAGTTTTGTGGAGGAAAGAAGGTGGAACAAGAAAGATGTTCTCTGAAGGGAAAAAGGAGCCAGAAAGAGAAGAAAAACTCCAATTCACCATGGTTAAGAGAGCTGCATCCCTGTGGCTTCCTTTCTATAATAGCTGGTCTTTTTCAGAATGACATCTTCCCAGCCTGCTTAAATATCCTTCAATTCAGCAAAGGCAAAGAGGTCAGAATGAGGTCAGGAGAAAAGGCCTTTCTTGAAAATCATGGCTGGGCCCCAAGCGGCCCAACTTTATGACTGCGCCTCTGAGGCAGAGCCCTGTGGTCTTCCAGGTAAATATGCCAACTGCTCCTTATGGAGCCACGCTAGCCCTTCATGCTGTGCGCCAAGAGACTTCAGACTCAGCCTTCCAAACAAACAAGAGGCGCCCCAAATATCCTTAATCACACTGCAGCCTGTTCTGTTTTGAAAGCTATCTAAGAAGAACGCATCAAGGTAGTGGCTAAGAGTGCCATCAAGCGGGCCATCCAAGTGCACACGTTCTCATCTGGCAGAGCGGCAGGAAACCTGAACACAAAGGACATCGAGAACTAGATCTGGACACTGAATCTCCTTCCCTTAATCTGCATCTCTTAAGGCTTTTGAGACTTCTGCATCATCCGTCTGATCACGTCTGGTCACTGTGGAGGCCACGCTGGGTACAACGGGCCAAAGGATTTCCCGCTGACTGAATTTAAGAGCTACAGTCTCATCCACATCTGGCTCCAGAATCCACATCTAGACCAGGTCTAGGCTGCCGTGCCTCTGGGAGGCAAATTCCATTACTCTGGAAAATTTCAGGAAACAGTTCAAGCTCTGTCCAGCCACCACAGAACTCAAACATGCATCCCGGGAAGGCTTAACAGGAATCTCTGTGCTCATATACACGCAGACACACTGCTAAAACGTCCTTACTCTCCCACTGAACTAACCTAAGGGAGGCCCAGCAACTCCAGGCCCAGCCTAAGGCACTGGGGACCTAAATTAAAAAAGCAATGGCATCCATGTCTCAAGGAGTTCAGGATCCCAAGCAATGATAACATGTTTTGCATGACATGTCTGCAGGTTCATCTGAAAGGGTTGAGTAGGAAACACTCTGCAGTGAAACCTCCATGTATTTCCAGAACTTAAATCCTTGGAAGGGGTTTGGACCAGGGGCTGGCAGACTGGAGCATGCATCGGGACGACGTGGTGTGCCTGTTAGATCTCAGATTGTTGGGCGCCACATCCCTAAGGTCTGGGTTCAGAGCACTGAGGCAGGGCCCGAGGCTGTGCTCTCGGATGAGTTCCAGGCCACGCTGCTGCTGCTTGTCGGGGACCACCCGTGGAGAACCCGTGTCTCGGGGAGATGAGCTTGAGAACGAAGGCAGTCACCACCCAGCCCCTCTCCCTGGTTTCCTCTGGCTTCGAACCACCCAGGAGGTTCTTAATGCTTCTCTCCAGTTGGGGTGGCCACCGTGTTTCTCCCCATCAGGAACCTTTCTCGAGGCTCCTGAGGTGGACCAGGTGCTTTGTTTATCTCCGCAATGTGCCCAGTACAGACGGATAAAACCACCTCACGGTGTCGTACTCGGCTTGCTCTCTGTCTGTCAGTCTATTGCTCTCCCCTAGACCAGTGATTCTCGTTGTGGGGAAACGCCCGAGAGGGCCTTTCTGTGTGTGCATATCCATGTGTAGAACAGATAAAAATGTGCAGGATTTGGAAAAGTCTTATTTGATATTACATCATATCTACAAAATAATAACAGGTAATGTCCTCACAATACAAACAAAAAACGCTTGATAATTTTCTTGCCTATGGGGATACACAGAAAAGAAATCCACGTACAGATTTGGTAGGTGGGAATCTACCACCCTAGGAGGAAAGTATGAGATATTAATGGGAGGCCCCCACATGCTTTGTTAATTTCCTTTTTTATTGACTTTTTATAATGGAAACAGGCCTGACTTTTCCAGTCGAGTAAGTGTTTATTTGTCTCTATTTGTGTTACCTCAGGCAAGTCTCCTGGACTCTCTGAGTCTGGCTCCTCCCTGATGGACAGGAGTGAGAGCAGGTCCTCACCGGTCTTCTGGGACGAAGAGAAGAGGAGCGTAATGCCTGAGCCGGAGCCTGGTCTAGGCGGAACCCACCAGGGAGCTTCCGCCTGTCCTCATCCAGCAGGTCCCCTCTGGAACCAGGCAGCTCCCAGGCCTTACCACCACCAGGAGGGCGGTCAGCCGGGGGAGCAGCTGCTCTGTTGACCGGGAGGGTGTTAGTCAAGAGGAGCGTAACCTGGGTCCTCGATATTTTAAACAGCCTCACGTACAGAGGCGCTTCAGCCCCCGGCTCCTCTCATCTGCTGTCTCCCTTCTCTGTGTTTTCCCCTCCCTTTCTCTTACTTTTCCTCATTTCCAGGCACTGGATGATCAAGCACCATCTCCCTACAGAAAACTCTGCTCTCAGAGACACATTCAGAACTTCCTTCACATTAAGATTCAACGCTGATAAACAAAGCACCTAGAGGATTTGCATTTTAAGAGAGGATTAAGGAGTGAATCTTTAATTGTAGCATGTTTCAGGAGCTGGAAAGTAGGCAGGTCTGCAGGCGTGCAGGATGGTCTGGGAGCGGGCACTGCATTTCACCTTGAAATCCTATCATAAGTGATCATCTGCTAGGCTTTCCTGTGAGGCCTAGCAGAACTTAGTCACAGTAATCTCCATCAGCCGGAGGGCAGAAGAAAGGAGCAATATGCTGCTCCGAGCTTCTCCTAAGCTGCACACGGGGAACAGCTGCCTGACCCGTGGACGCCCCTGGCCCGGGTCCCACCCTTGGGCCCGCTGGGCAGCCTGCCCGCCCCTTCGCTAGTGCCCACCGCCTTGGTCCAGGCGGCGCCGTATTCCTCCCCGCCAGGTGATCTGTTCTCTCAAAGCAGGCACCTGTGTCTTCCCACTCCCCGCAGTAGGCCAGGAGCTGGAAGGGATCCAGACCGTTCGTCATTCTGACCCTTTTCCTTTCCATATAAAATTCTTGCCTCTCAGGAATGCAAACCATGGCTAGGACTACAAAAAGAAATACTAGTAAGTTTAGGGAAATGCACGCTTCTAATTTACGCTTCCAAGTCTCTTGATTCTGCTGAAACTTGCCACTTGCCACCTTACGTTTTGGTGAACAACTACAGCTGCTGATCCCATCCCCACCTCCCGACCCCACCTCCGGCCCTACACGGAGCCCTGAGAAGGTCGGGAAACCCTGCGGACACACACAGAGCGTGGAGAGCAAAGTCAGGGGATCGCGGCTGGCACGTGGGTAAACGCTGCCACACCCGCCCCCAGGATCCTCGCGTCGTCCGTCAGTCGGCTGACAACTCCTCACGAGGGGCCACTGGCAAATGTCCACCAGCTGGGCCTCTGGGAGGGGAGACCCGGCGGCCTGTTCTGGTTTCCATGACGCCCCGGCTGAGTCGTGAGGAGCCCCCCTGCACAGCGCTGGGAGGACGCTGCCGGGAGCACTGGGCACAGCGCACCTGCCCCCAGGAGAGAGCGCGTGGACGCGGCGGAGGGCTACAACATGACTCAGACGTCATGTGTTTTGCGTATGTATTATCTTGTCCTTAATTACGTGTACATTTATACGATTTAATTTATAACAGTTTTCATGCTTCAAGGTGGGATAGGACAATTCTTGAGAAGTACCAATTGGCTCTTAAAAGCTGGTATAAACGTGCTGCAGCACCTCAATGCTCTAACCTGTCAACAGCCTGGGAGCAGCTCTCATGCAGGATAAAGGCACGTTTCTATCTGCTGTTACTGTGTTCTGCTTTTTCACCCAGAAAACCATTTGCAACCATATGCCTCAGCTCCGATGCCATCCTCAGCTCTGCTTTCCTCCTAAGGCCTGTTTTGTTTTATATTTTATTTAAGTATAGTTGGTTTACTATGTTGTGTTAATTTCTGGCATACAGCAAAGTGCCTCAGTTATATATATACACATATATATTTTTCTCTTTCATATTCTTTCCATTATGGTTTGTCATAGGATATTAAATATAGTTTCCTGTATCATACAGTAGGACCCTGTCTACCTGTTTTATACATAGTAGTTTATATAAGCAGTACCTGAACTGAGAACTTCCAGCTGTACAAGCTGGGTTTAGACAAGGCAGAGGAACCAGAGATCAGATTGCCAACATTTACCGAACCACGGAGAAAGCAAAGAAATTCCAGAAAGACACCTCCCTCAGTTTCACTGACTACGCTGAAGTGTCTACCTGTGTGGACCACATTCATAGAAAGATGGGAATCCCAGACCACCTTCTGTACGAAGTGAAGAAGCAAAAGTTAGAACCGGATACAGAACAGCATACTGGTTCCAACTGGCACAGGAGGACGTCAAGACTGTATATTGTCGCCCTGCTTATTTAACGTCTACGCAGAGTACATCAAGAGAAATGCCAGGCTGGACGAATCACAAGCTGGAATCAAGACTGCCAAGAGAAGCATCTACAACCTATGAACACAGGTGTGCATGTATCTTTTTGAATTATAGCTTCCTTCAGCTGTATGCCCAGGAGTGGGAATTCCGGGCCATGTAGCTCTATTTTTAGTTGTTTAAAGAGCCTCCATAATGTCTTCCATAGTGGCTGTACCCATTCCCATTTCAGCAGCAGTGTGGGAGGGCTCCCTTTCTCCATACCCTCTGCGGCATCTGTTACTTGTAGGCTTTTTATTGACGACCGTTCTGACTGGTATGAGGTGACAGCTCATTACAATTCTGATTTGCATTCCTCTGACAATCAGCAATGTTGCGTATCTTTTTCATGTGTCTGTTGGCCATTGGTATATGTTCTTTGGAGAAATGCCTATTTAGGTCTTCTGCCCAAGGTCTGTTTCGACAAGCTGATTTTGGAAACCCAATACCAAAGCATCGTAAAGCTGTTAGGACTTGCACTTCCTCCTCTATTAATGACGTTGCTCCCTTTGACTCCACACTTGATCAGGGGGAGTTACCCTCATACCCCCTTCCCTGAAACTCCATCTCCCCCTTCCACCAGCTTAAAGAGGAAAACTGGTCTTTCACCCTGAACAGACTATGCTTGGGGGTCAGATTTGTATTAATTCAGGGAAGTGAAGCTTTGTGTGTCTGAAAAGCGTATGTTTTTAAAGACTGGTAGGAACATTTAATTACTACAAACATTTAATACTATTGTCAAATTATTCCTATTAAAATTGAAAACTTCAGCAATTTCAAAAATTACATATTTGTGCTCAGGATGTAACAGGCAATTATTAATCATGACAGCGATGAAAATTCAGGTACTCTAAAGTTCTTAGCAAAAATACCCTTTAAACATTATTTCATTCCCATATGTGGGTTCAGAAATATCAAACCTAGAGACTTCATTGGGAGTTCAGTGGTTAAGAATCCGCCTGCTGATGCACGACAGACAGGTGTGAACCCTGGTCCAGGAAGACTCCACATGCTGCTGAGCAGTGAAGCCCGTGTGCCCCAAGCGTGTGCTCTAGAGCCTTCGAGCAGCAACGATGGAGCCCTTGCCCCCCAGCCACCCAGGCCACTGCTCCTCAAGGACAGACGTCACCGCAGACAGAGGGCGGCCCCTGCTCCCCGCCACGCGAGAAAGCCCACTGGCAGCAGCGAAGCTCTGCTGCAGCCAGAAACAAGAAGAAAGAGAAAAAAGAAAGGAACACCAAATCCCTTTCAAGCAACAGGGGGACTCGAGTGAATTTTGTGGTTTTGGAAATTTCACAGAACAGAGAGATGTGAACAGATCTGATCACTTTGTTGCATTCAGAATATTTGTGACATTAATCATCAGTCATTTTAGAAGCTGAACTATTTAAAACTCGATTTACGTAGTACAATACCAGTTACTATACTGACCTTATTACCTCATTTAATTGAAGACCCCTAGACTGTATGGGGTAAACGGTATTAGCTCTGTTTTACAGATAAAAACTTTATTCTCTAGGGATGTTTTCCTTATATACACAGTCCTTTTCAGTTTATAAACAACGATTGCCTGAGAAATAGCTTCAGTGTTCGTCCCCACTCTGCTAAGAAGGAGGCAGCTCAGGGTACTGAACTGACTGGGAATGTCTCCAGGAGTGAGAATGCTTGCATTCTGAACGCAGAGGACCTGAAAGATAAACACGGGGAGCAAACAAGCACAGACCCCAAAGAGGAGGTTGCTTAGACATAAGTTAAAACTACAGAGGCAACGCATTACGCGTGCGCCGGGCTGGCACGGACAGAGCGAGTGCCCGGCCAGTGCTGGGGCGCGTGCGGAGGGACGCATACGTCTTGCGGGCGGGCGAGACCCAGGGCGTCCCTGCACAGCAGCTCGGCCCAACCTGAAGAGGAGAGGCAGCGCACGCCTCCTGGCTGAGCAAAGTCCGCTGCCTCTGAGCACATCCACCCAGATGCCTGTGGACGCACACCGGGAGGGCCGCAGACACGTCCAGGGCAGCCTCGTTCTTACCAGTGCCCAAGCGAAAATTAACAGTAAAGCTAGGCTATAGTCTGCGGCGAGTTTAGGCGGTGTAATACTACACAGAAATAAACACTGTGGACGAGAGCCTTCACACACGTGTAACACGGATGCATCTCGCAATGCCAGCACTAAATAAAGGAAGTTTCCTCAGCTTTTTGTGTATAAACGTCTGCTAGATGTTTCTTTGAACAGTGACTGGAAAGTCCCTCCGATGTTATTATTACTATTGCTATTACCTTTATGACAATAACAATCATGATTTTGTTCACCTCCAATAATGTGCAAGACAGAATATAGACTAAGACACAAGGTGGAGAGACATTTCAGGAAATCTTTCTTTTTTTAAGTTTTTGATTCAAAGTACAAAACGATACTCATTCAGCAAAAGCCCACTGATCAACATGGGAAAAGATAACATATATAGGATGCAGCCATCGCCCTCCTGGCCCTGCACTCAGGTGAAATAACCCCTTGAGAAGACACACAAAGCATCATGTTCACAGCAGCGCCGTTTATGACATCCACGACATGGAGACAACTTAAACGCCCACTGACGGATGGGTGGGTGAGGATCAGCCATCAAAAGGAACGAGGCAATGCCGCCTGCAGTAACATGGATGTGCCCAGAGATGACCATGCTAACATACTAAACATATCTATATTAATACCTATGTATGCACACACACACATAACTTCTCAGTATGATTTCTCATACAAAGGTTAAAACTGGAAAGATTATATTTTTTAGGGATATAGAAATAGGAAGTAAAACAATCCTTTTTTTTTCCCAAAAAGCAAGGAGAGGATCATCCAGAAGTCCGACAGGCGAGTGCCTCCCGCGGGGAGAAGCAGCCGGACAGAGCAGCCCACGGACGGGCAGGGCACCCTGTGCTTCTACTGGAGTTTCACTGGCTGATCTAGAAGCAGTTACTCAACTGTGTGCTTTGTGATTCTTCACGGTAAATACACACTTGATACACTTGTCTGTAAACACATTTCACATACTCACACACACCCAGGTACAACCAGCCACAAGCCAGCAGCTGGGCACAAGGGAAGCCGGGGTCACGGGCGCTCTAGGAGGGCCCGGGCAGCCGGCTCTGCCCTGACCGCTCGGAGGGCGCGGCGCCGGGAGCGGGACGGAGAGGCGGAGGGAGCCAGACGCCGCGGAGAAGGGCCGCACGCAAACGCGCATGTAAGTATCCAACCCTCCAGCACCAGCGACAGAGAGGGGCTGCGGGCGCGGGGGAGGCCAGAGGCCAGGCGAGCGCAGCGTCCTGGCGAGGCCCGCCCCTCCTGTGATGCAGGACACGCTCGGGAGGGAGTCTTCAGCCCGAACCAGCACCTGGACGGGAGGGATCGCCGGGGACCAGACAGGCTGATGCTCCAGGTCTCTGAGAGGCGACCAGGGCTTTGACAGGAAAGCAGGGCAAAGTGAGATCAACAGCGTTACGGGTCTCGGAGTCTTTTAGGGGAACATCTACGGCTCTGCCAGGGAACCATTTTTCCCTTCCCACAGGGAAGACACAATGACAACGGACGCACATCTCTTGCTCATAAGCGACGCGCTCGCGCACTCACACGGGCCCTCCTCTCCCCTTCGCTGTGCGGCTGCCTGTTTCCAGGAAACCCTTGCTCAGTGATGCCGACGGCTCACGCCGACACTCGCTTTAGGGAAGACGACTGTCCCTCGGCTGAAGAATTCACAAAGGAAATGGTGTTAGGCTTCAGAAAGACTGTGATTAGGTCCAACCATCAGACACAGCCCCCGTGCTTCCACAGCTGCTTGTCACCAGTGGCGCGATGGCCAGTCCAGAGCCAGCGAGGCGGCCTCAGGCCCCGCCCTGCGCTCTCATCAGCGCCCACGAGAGTGGCCGGCGGCGCGCGTCTCCTGCTTCCTGCCAGGATGGAGTGTGACGGGGCACTCTCGAGTCTAGGGGGAGTTCAGGCTGGTTATTGCCTTTCACTGAAATTGTAAGGACATGGGGTTTCCCAGGCGGTGCCTTTGGGGAAGAACCCACAGGTTGATGCTGGAGCCGCGGGCTTGATCTCTGGGCTGGGAGGGTCCCCTGGAGGAGTGGCCACCCACTCCAGGATCCTTGCCTGGAGACTCCCACCGAGAGAGGAGCCTGGAGGGCTGCAGTCATGGGTGGCAAAGAGCTGGACACGACTGAGTGACCTAGCACGCAGGCACAAGGACGTGTGACCCTTGACTCCTGGGGCATCCTGACACTTCCCCACTGGGGTTAAATAACACCTCAATAAAATCTGGCCACGAGATGAGAACTGCCCTCAAATTGAGGGCAATTCTCAAAACAATCAGCGTTGAAAAAATAAGCAGTTCAGTTTTGTGTATTTGAGATGTAAGGACATCTGGAGAGGCTCCAGCTCCGAGGTGTTGGAAATCTGTTTAAGACAGAAGCCGAGGCTTCCCTGGTGGTCCAGTGGGTAAGGACACCGCCTTGCAGTGCAAGGGGCGCCAGTTCGATCCCTGGCCTGGGAAGATCCCACGTGCCGCAGAGCGGCTGGACCGATGTGTCCAATCACCGAGTCGGAGCTCTGGAGCGCATGCGCCCAGAGCCGGTGCTCTGCAACGACAGACACCACCCCGATGGGAGGCCCGCAGGAACCAAAGAACAAAGACGGATGAAAATAGAGAAATGAAAGACCAATAGAAGTGGCCCATCCGCTCCTCTCCCTCCCCACCCCACCCCCCAAAAAGATAAATAAATAAATGTAAAAGAAAAAAAAAGACAGAAGCCAGAGCGAGAGTCACTGGCACAGCCATGGCGGAGACAAGCAGGGAGCTCCAGAGTGCCCCGGGCGTGGACGCGCAGGACCGGCGGAGGGGGCTGCCCGTGCTGCCCGGGCTCCGCGCTCAGCTCTCTCTGCCTCTCGGGGTGGCCACGGCCGCACTGCGGAGAGACTGCGCTGTCCCGTCTCCAGGTGGGTGCCCCAGGCTCAGAGAGGCAGAGGGGCTTGCTTCAGGCCACACAGACCGACAGAAATCAAGAACTGTGAACCATTACAGCAAACTCTGTAGCATCCTGGATTTCCGACGGTCTTTGCTCTAATGAATTCATGCTAAGCTGAACTGAGTCCTGTTCTGGAAATGACATCCTCTTGCAAGTCCAAGAGCTAAAAGGCATGAATGATCTCGCTTCCCTTTAGAGAACCACCAAGCAGCGAATCTACTTTGAAAATCGCAGGGAGAGAGGACAACAAACCCACTGGCACACTACCCTCATTCTTCTCATTCCTGCTTTGAGAATTTCTAACTGTGTCTGGGTGAGGGGATGGGCACTGGCAGTCACTGCTAAGCCGCTGGGACCTCGGTGTGATAAGCAATGGGAACGAGGCATCCGAAATGGACATCCTTGCTGAGGGCTGGATGAACGAAGAGGAAACACCTGAGCTGACAGCTCCGCTCGGGGCACTAACAGACCTGCAGGTCAGGAAGCGGGCAGCCACTGATTTTATTAAAAGACTTCAGTTTTGTGTATTTGAGATGTAAGGACATCTGGAGAGGCTCCAGCTCCGAGGTGTTGGAAATCTGTTTAAGACAGAAGCCGAGGCTTCCCTGGTGGTCCAGTGGGTAAGGACACCGCCTTGCAGTGCAAGGGGCGCCAGTTCGATCCCTGGCCTGGGAAGATCCCACGTGCCGCAGAGCGGCTGGACCGATGTGTCCAATCACCGAGTCGGAGCTCTGGAGCGCATGCGCCCAGAGCCGGTGCTCTGCAACGACAGACACCACCCCGATGGGAGGCCCGCAGGAACCAAAGAACAAAGACGGATGAAAATAGAGAAATGAAAGACCAATAGAAGTGGCCCATCCGCTCCTCTCCCTCCCCACCCCACCCCCCAAAAAGATAAATAAATAAATGTAAAAGAAAAAAAAAGACAGAAGCCAGAGCGAGAGTCACTGGCACAGCCATGGCGGAGACAAGCAGGGAGCTCCAGAGTGCCCCGGGCGTGGACGCGCAGGACCGGCGGAGGGGGCTGCCCGTGCTGCCCGGGCTCCGCGCTCAGCTCTCTCTGCCTCTCGGGGTGGCCACGGCCGCACTGCGGAGAGACTGCGCTGTCCCGTCTCCAGGTGGGTGCCCCAGGCTCAGAGAGGCAGAGGGGCTTGCTTCAGGCCACACAGACCGACAGAAATCAAGAACTGTGAACCATTACAGCAAACTCTGTAGCATCCTGGATTTCCGACGGTCTTTGCTCTAATGAATTCATGCTAAGCTGAACTGAGTCCTGTTCTGGAAATGACATCCTCTTGCAAGTCCAAGAGCTAAAAGGCATGAATGATCTCGCTTCCCTTTAGAGAACCACCAAGCAGCGAATCTACTTTGAAAATCGCAGGGAGAGAGGACAACAAACCCACTGGCACACTACCCTCATTCTTCTCATTCCTGCTTTGAGAATTTCTAACTGTGTCTGGGTGAGGGGATGGGCACTGGCAGTCACTGCTAAGCCGCTGGGACCTCGGTGTGATAAGCAATGGGAACGAGGCATCCGAAATGGACATCCTTGCTGAGGGCTGGATGAACGAAGAGGAAACACCTGAGCTGACAGCTCCGCTCGGGGCACTAACAGACCTGCAGGTCAGGAAGCGGGCAGCCACTGATTTTATTAAAAGACTTCTGTGTGGATTACACATTGTTTTACCAAGATAATATTGGATCAGTGTGTACACTATGTACTTACCCAGTGGTGCTACTAAGAAGGGATTTTTATACCAGGATGATGTCTCAGAGAGACCGTTTAAGGATAAGCATAGCACGATATCAAGAGACCTGGCCTTGTAGTTTCAGCGTGATGATTTTAAACAACATGAAGCGGCAGAGATCACAGCCAGGAACACACGGTTCAAGCGCTGGCACTTACTTACTGAGACCCTGATAAAGCTGCTTAACGTCTCACGGGCTGGTTTTTGTTCCCTCCTCCTTCTGCTGTGTCACATTATCTCCAAAGCCCTTTCCAGTTGTTAACTGCCAGATTTCTTTGAATTTATATACTAATTATCCCAACATAAATCTCATAAAATCGTAAGTTCTTAAGAGACAGGGAAGCACAGCATCCTTTAACCTCTGTCATAGTCTGACCGTCCCTTTGGTAAAATACTGAGCACGCACGGTCCCCGTGCTTCCCTCCTTGCAGCCTGTGAGAGAGCCAGCGCCTTCCGCCAGCCGTCACAGAGCCCTGCGGGGCTCACGTCTCCACACCAGACTCTGATACGACCTGTTGAGCAGAGAGAAGTGTAAGCAAACCAGAATGAAGTCCCGCAAAGACAAACGCGGAGAAAATGCCGGGCTGTACGCAGCAAAGCTTATTTCCGCCTCTCAACAGATGGTTAGGAAAACAGTATCTTGTTGATCTGATTAAAACAAATAAAATGCAAAAAATCTTCTACATAATGACAGCACGTGTGAAGTCTATCTGTGTATATCTGTGTGTGTGTGTGTGCGTGCACGCGCACGTGTGTACATGAAGCGTAAGCCAGTGCTTGTAGGAACAGAGCTGCTGAAGTCCAGCCGAGGGAGGTCTGGGAGAGCTCTATAAAGAGACTCCTATTTCAGGTCCGAGGAACTCGCCAGCTGACACGTGAAGCACCTGTGATGCGCCCCCAGCACTGCCTAGAAACGAGCAGGCGGCAGGCCCTGCTCTGTTGGCACCCGTGCGTTCCCACAGGTCGCACTTGCTGTCAAGCCGGAGAACTCCAGGAGCACTGCCTTCGCACTGGCACTGGCTTCTGTGTTTTGAGGTATACGGGTCCGGCTTGCCGGGCAAGCGAAACAGTGTTTGGGATCCCTATGATTGATTCTGCCCTTGGAACAAATGGAAAAAAGGATGAAAACTAAAACAAAAAAAATCCCACAAAACACAGCAAACATTCACACAGTGCCCACACCTCCACACAAGCGAGGATTTCTCCACCTGAGCACGAGGGACGCGCGGGGCCAGGTAATCGCCGCCCTCGGCAGAGCAGGATCCTGCAGGATTCTGGGCTGCCAGCCGGTGCACGCCAGTGTGGCATCCTCCTCACTCAGTGTGTCTTTGCCAAATCTCTTCTGGGAGGGATGCACGCACACACACACATGATATACACACACACAGGTACCTTCTGTATATATATATACACGTGTGCTGTGTGCTGAGCTCAGTCGACTCTCCTGGACCCCGTGGTCCGTCGCCCATCATGCTTCTCTGTCTGCGGGGTCTCCCAGGCAGGAAGACTAGAGTGGGTTATCCTTTCCTACTGTGGGGGTCTCCCCGACCCAGGGATCCAGCCCACTATCCCGGGCCTCCTGCACGGGCAGACGGACCCTGCACCCCCGCGCCACCTGGGAAGCAGGTGTGTGTGTATATACTCATGTGTCTATGTCAGCAACATGACATCTGTATCTGCCCTGCATTTTCAACTTTCATGAATAAATGTGAACTTTTATTTAGAGTTAGTAGGGACTGGGAGTTAAGAATCACCACATAATTTTATAAAGGAACTGTAGCCCAGAGATGTGACATAATGAATATCCACCCAGCCATTGTAATTTATTTTTTGGTATTACAAAAATACTAGAGTCTAAATAGATCTCTACTTCATTAAATCCAGTCTCTAAATAAGAAAATTGTTTTCCTGATCTTCTTCACATTCCACTGATCATCTGGACCACTTGCCCTCATAGATTATTGGGTATGAAATAAATAAATCTTAATTTTATCCTTCAAGATGATATAGAATTTGTACCCAATGTACATGCTTTGCTTCACAAAGCATGGTCCCTGTGGTCTAGCCGGCTGGCGGCACGGTCCCTGTGGTCTAGCGGGCTGGCGGCACGGTCCCTGTGGTCTAGCGGGCTGGCGGCACGGCCCCTGTGGTCTAGCGGGCTGGCGGCACGGCCCCTCTGGTCTAGCGGGCTGGCGGCACGGTCCCTGTGGTCTAGCGGGCTGGCGGCACGGTCCCTGTGGTCTAGCGGGCTGGCGGCACGGTCCCTGTGGTCTAGCGGGCTGGCGGCACGGTCCCTCTGGTCTAGCGGGCTGGCGGCACGGTCCCTGTGGTCTAGCGGGCTGGCGGCACGGCCCCTGTGGTCTAGCGGGCTGGCGGCACGGCCCCTGTGGTCTAGCGGGCTGGCGGCACGGTCCCTCTGGTCTAGCGGGCTGGCGGCACGGTCCCTGTGGTCTAGCGGGCTGGCGGCACGGTCCCTCTGGTCTAGCGGGCTGGCGGCACGGCCCCTGTGGTCTAGCGGGCTGGCGGCACGGCCTCTCTGGTCTAGCGGGCTGGCGGCACGGCCCCTCTGGTCTAGCGGGCTGGCGGCACGGTCCCTGTGGTCTAGCGGGCTGGCGGCACGGTCCCTGTGGTCTAGCGGGCTGGCGGCACGGTCCCTGTGGTCTAGCGGGCTGGCGGCACGGTCCCTCTGGTCTAGCGGGCTGGCGGCACGGTCCCTGTGGTCTAGCGGGCTGGCGGCACGGCCCCTGTGGTCTAGCGGGCTGGCGGCACGGCCCCTGTGGTCTAGCGGGCTGGCGGCACGGTCCCTCTGGTCTAGCGGGCTGGCGGCACGGTCCCTGTGGTCTAGCGGGCTGGCGGCACGGTCCCTCTGGTCTAGCGGGCTGGCGGCACGGCCCCTGTGGTCTAGCGGGCTGGCGGCACGGCCTCTCTGGTCTAGCGGGCTGGCGGCACGGCCCCTGTGGTCTAGCGGGCTGGCGGCACGGCCCCTGTGGTCTAGCGGGCTGGCGGCACGGCCCCTGTGGTCTAGCGGGCTGGCGGCACGGCCCCTGTGGTCTAGCGGGCTGGCGGCACGGCCCCTGTGGTCTAGCGGGCTGGCGGCACGGCCCCTGTGGTCTAGCGGGCTGGCGGCACGGCCCCTGTGGTCTAGCGGGCTGGCGGCACGGCCCCTCTGGTCTAGCGGGCTGGCGGCACGGCCCCTGTGGTCTAGCGGGCTGGCGGCACGGCCCCTGTGGTCTAGCGGGCTGGCGGCACGGTCCCGCTGGTCTAGCGGGCTGGCGGCACGGTCCCTGTGGTCTAGCGGGCTGGCGGCACGGCCCCTGTGGTCTAGCGGGCTGGCGGCACGGCCCCTGTGGTCTAGCGGGCTGGCGGCACGGTCCCTCTGGTCTAGCGGGCTGGCGGCACGGCCCCTCTGGTCTAGCGGGCTGGCGGCACGGCCCCTCTGGTCTAGCGGGCTGGCGGCACGGCCCCTCTGGTCTAGCGGGCTGGCGGCACGGCCCCTGTGGTCTAGCGGGCTGGCGGCACGGCCCCTGTGGTCTAGCGGGCTGGCGGCACGGTCCCTCTGGTCTAGCGGGCTGGCGGCACGGTCCCTCTGGTCTAGCGGGCTGGCGGCACGGTCCCTCTGGTCTAGCGGGCTGGCGGCACGGTCCCTGTGGTCTAGCGGGCTGGCGGCACGGTCCCTGTGGTCTAGCGGGCTGGCGGCACGGTCCCTCTGGTCTAGCGGGCTGGCGGCACGGTCCCTCTGGTCTAGCGGGCTGGCGGCACGGTCCCTCTGGTCTAGCGGGCTGGCGGCAGGCGGAGATCGCTCCAGGTCTGGGCCGTGCACCTGCCGAGCTCTACGCAGGACTCAGGGCAGCGCGCGCGCCGATCCAGGCCGCTGCTCGGGAGGGAGCGTCATCCCACAGACGTGAGTGGGCTCACACCACTGTACTCGGGCAGACACCTGCTCCAACGCGAGGGCGGGAGCACTCCACGCACGCGGAACAGTCTTTTTAGTCCCATAACACACCCTTTCATTAAGGCTGACTTCTACATACACAAACCAAGGCTACATTTGGGCGCTAATTAGCAAATGAATACCCACAATGCAATCCACATATATGTTTCACCACTGGATGGAAACAGATTAAATAAGCACATTAAATGGAATAGGATTGTGCCAATATAACATTCTTGTTATAGAAAAAACTACCTAAAGACCCCTTATGAAAAACGGCTTCACATTTTTTAAAAGCTGTCCTAGAATTACTATCTTTTAAAAATGTATCTTTTGGAGACTATCAAGACAAGGCTATATATAGAACTACTTTAAGAGAGCAAAGAGCAGAGCTGCTCTGTGCATTAATTGCATGCAAACGTACGTCAGGAGTTTGAAACGGGCTGGTTGTGATTTGTAAATGCTAGTGCAGGGCTTCAGCCATAATGACGTTACAGCATCATCTTCTGTTCGAGAGCAGAGATAAGACACTCATACTTCTAGGTGACATGCACTCTGCTTTTCAAAACCAAACGCTCTTTCTATAGCCATCTGAATTATTAGTTTCGCAGCATTTGAAGACTCTTGAGTTTCTGTGCACACTGATTCCTCACTTATCAGCATTTGTATACCAAAGCAAGCACATCAGAAAGATAATAAACCCGATTTAAAAGCGTGAAGATAAAAAAATCTCTGTCAGGAGTGAGGTATTTTTAAAACTGAGAAAAATCAATGATTATTCCAAGAGCAATCATGACAGGGGTTAGAAGGAGTGATCTGGAGAGGGAGAGGAGTAAAGGAGGCACTGATCAGGCACTAAGGGCACAGGGAGCAGGATGTCCAGCTAGAACTCAACTAGCAACTCAAATCTCGGACAGGTGTTGCTGATAAAGGTCAAGGGGAACAGAGGTATGACAGTGAACTTTAGAAGCCCTGACAGGAAACAGGAGCCCTGCTTTCCACGTGTGTTGCCTTGTGATCCACAAAAAAAAACCATTAGTCCTTTCACAGCGAGGTTTATTGATTTACACAGACACTCATTTGTCACATCCTGCAGAGTACATTAAAAGTGGCCTGAGGATTTCAAACATACTCTGCAAATTTGCTTTCTCACCTGTGTCTGGGATCTGGTGTAAGGTATTTTCAACATGAAGGGCTTGACTCGAGAGAAAGTCAGCAGCGTAAGCTCTGGGGTCCCTCCGTGATGACTCACTCAGAGCGGCTCTCGGGGCCCACGGACGCCAGGGGGGTGTCCTCGTGTGAAAGGACGGCGATCCCCGGACGCAGAGGGCACTCACCGCAGCAGGACAAGACAGGGCCACGGCCACGCCCGTCCCAGGACGCGCCCGGCTTCCCCGTCGCGTCAGGTGCACCTGCCCGTGGCCGCCTGGCGCCAGGCCGCTCTTTTAAAAATGTATCTTTGGAGACTATCAAGACAAGGCTATATATAGAACTACTTTAAGAGAGCAAAGAGCAGAGCTGCTCTGTGCATTAATTGCATGCAAACGACGTCAGGAGTTTGAAACGGGCTGGTTGTGATTTGTAAATGCTAGTGCAGGGCTTCAGCCATAATGACGTTACAGCATCATCTTCTGTTCGAGAGCAGAGATAAGACACTCATACTTCTAGGTGACATGCACTCTGCTTTTCAAAACCAAACGCTCTTTCTATAGCCATCTGAATTATTAGTTTCGCAGCATTTGAAGACTCTTGAGTTTCTGTGCACACTGATTCCTCACTTATCAGCATTTGTATACCAAAGCAAGCACATCAGAAAGATAATAAACCCGATTTAAAAGCGTGAAGATAAAAAAATCTCTGTCAGGAGTGAGGTATTTTTAAAACTGAGAAAAATCAATGATTATTCCAAGAGCAATCATGACAGGGGTTAGAAGGAGTGATCTGGAGAGGGAGAGGAGTAAAGGAGGCACTGATCAGGCACTAAGGGCACAGGGAGCAGGATGTCCAGCTAGAACTCAACTAGCAACTCAAATCTCGGACAGGTGTTGCTGATAAAGGTCAAGGGGAACAGAGGTATGACAGTGAACTTTAGAAGCCCTGACAGGAAACAGGAGCCCTGCTTTCCACGTGTGTTGCCTTGTGATCCACAAAAAAAAACCATTAGTCCTTTCACAGCGAGGTTTATTGATTTACACAGACACTCATTTGTCACATCCTGCAGAGTACATTAAAAGTGGCCTGAGGATTTCAAACATACTCTGCAAATTTGCTTTCTCACCTGTGTCTGGGATCTGGTGTAAGGTATTTTCAACATGAAGGGCTTGACTCGAGAGAAAGTCAGCAGCGTAAGCTCTGGGGTCCCTCCGTGATGACTCACTCAGAGCGGCTCTCGGGGCCCACGGACGCCAGGGGGGTGTCCTCGTGTGAAAGGACGGCGATCCCCGGACGCAGAGGGCACTCACCGCAGCAGGACAAGACAGGGCCACGGCCACGCCCGTCCCAGGACGCGCCCGGCTTCCCCCGTCGCGCGTCAGGTGCACCTGCCCGTGGCCGCCTGGCGCCAGGCCCCGCTCGGGTGTGGAGGCCGGCCTGGGGCGGGGCGAGGGTCGCGCCGGCGTCCTCCAGCGGGGGCCCGCTCCGGTTCGTAGCCTCTCGGCATTCTCACCCTGGGCAGCCCTTCCCCCTCTATCACTCGACGCGGCATCGCGGGGGCACACACGACTCCTGGACCACAGGTGGGCACGGGCTCCGGTCAGACACTGCACGGAAAGCGCTGAAGACGCCAGGTTCACGGTCACGCGGCCCTGCGGATCAGTGGCGGCTGTCGCCCGCGGCTCCTGACGCGTAATCTCCATTAATGAAGAGGAAGAGCTCAGGTCCTCGGTCACGTGAGCCAGGCTTCAGCAGTGTGACTGGCTATCATGTCAGCACAGACGAAGAACTTCTCCAACCTTACAGAGAGTTCTCTTGGGTATCAGTATTCTAAAGGGTGACATATAGTTTTATATCTATTAACTAGTATTTTACAGTCATTATTTAATCTGAGGCACAGGGCCATGCCTGGTTGTCACTGAAAATTATGAAATGTGTTAACTTGAGAAATATAGGTTGACAGACCTCAATTCATTGTATTTTCTTACATTTTTTCCTTCCAAATGATGTTTTCATCCTTATCTCAATGTATCCTTATAATATCCTTGTGAAATAAAAATATGTTAGCTATCCATCATTTTCATACCATAGAGAAAGAGATACAGGGATACTATCTACGTGCACATGAGCAAACAATGTCTGTTCCTTGGAGAGTCTTGAGAATACCAAACAAGTAAGATAAAGGATATCACTCAGGAAGAATGGAGTCTTATTTTTCCTGATTCAAAATTAATAAGAATGTACTGGAAAAACATGTAAAGTGCACCAACATGTGAAGAAAACTTGCTCAGAATTACACAAGTCACAGCCACCAGCAATGCTATTCATCACTTTCAAGAAACATGTGTTACATATCACAGTTCACTTGCTAGGTGACAATTTTGCTTTCACCTAAAATAGAGTGGTTATTTTCTCACTCCACTAAAAACTATTGGGCAACATATTTAATGAATGTGCAAGAGTTTATTATGGGGCTATATTATAGATTATTTAACCACTTTCCACTTTTGCTAGTGAAAATAAGGCTGCAAAGTCTGCACTTAATTTAAGTCTCATTTTAGATCATGGATTGTTTCTCCCGGCTGGAGCCCTGGAAGTAGAATCACTGGTGAAAGCCTGGAACCTTGTCAGAGAGTCCTGATACGTTGTTACCAGTTGGAAAGGCTTTATTGATTTCACTTCCCCAGAGCAAATGGGAGTGATGTGAGCGCACGGCTCCTTCTCCAGCACTCATCAGCACCTTCTAAACATTTTGCCAATTTGGCAAGCAAACATACTTTTGTTCTTTCATGGATTATATCATTTATTACACATAAGGCTAATTGTTTCACCTGTGTTTATTAGCTGAAGTTATTTTCTTTTCTGTGAACTGTCTCCTCATATCCTTTGCCTAGACTCTTGTCACTGTGTTTTCATTATGAATATATATTAAATCTTCATATATTAAGGATAGCAGAAATTGTTTTAGTTCTGAAATCCTTTCTCTTTTGCTGCCTTTTAATTTTGTTTGTGATATTTTCTTCTTTGTAATGTCTGAATGTTTATAAAGTCCAATAACCTTCTATTTCCTTCCTGACTCCCTTCATTGGGTTTAAATTAGAAGCCGCTTTCCCTCCGGAGAGCAGGTAAATAGTCACTTTTATTTTCCTCGAGTTTAATAATGTTTCTACGTGCTTTCTGGGTACATTTACTTCTGTGATCCATATGGGGTTTATATGATGTTTCACTGTCAGGTAAGCATCTTATTTCTTTCCAAACAGTGATAAAATTGTTCCAGAACATTTAGAGAATCAGCCTTCGTTTTCTGGTTGACACATGATATCCCTTACACAAGCATCCAACATTTGAAATGGTGAGGCCTACTGCCAGGCAGCTTAGACTCTATCCATCTACCTCATCTAGAGTAACAGCCACCCTGCTTTAAGTAACATATGTCCATACCATCCTAATATTAGAGAAGCCAGCATTTATTATTCCTTTTATTCTCAGAAAATTCTCATTTTTTATATATGATCTATAGAACCATTTTTTAAAAACTTTTATTTTACTTTTAACTTTTACAGACTTTTGTTGTTTACAGATATGTATGTTCCCAGATTAGTCATATGTATATCCCCCCCTTCCCCCCCCTCCAAGCCATCACACACCACCCTGCAAAGTCTGCACTTAATTTAAGTCTCATTTTAGCGGCTGGGAGCCCTGGAAGTAGAATCACTGGTGAAAGCCTGGAACCTTGTCAGAGAGTCCTGATACGTTGTTACCAGTTGGAAAGGCTTTATTGATTTCACTTCCCCAGAGCAAATGGGAGTGATGTGAGCGCACGGCTCCTTCTCCAGCACTCATCAGCACCTTCTAAACATTTTGCCAATTTGGCAAGCAAACATACTTTTGTTCTTTCATGGATTATATCATTTATTACACATAAGGCTAATTGTTTCACCTGTGTTTATTAGCTGAAGTTATTTTCTTTTCTGTGAACTGTCTCCTCATATCCTTTGCCTAGACTCTTGTCACTGTGTTTTCATTATGAATATATATTAAATCTTCATATATTAAGGATAGCAGAAATTGTTTTAGTTCTGAAATCCTTTCTCTTTTGCTGCCTTTTAATTTTGTTTGTGATATTTTCTTCTTTGTAATGTCTGAATGTTTATAAAGTCCAATAACCTTCTATTTCCTTCCTGACTCCCTTCATTGGGTTTAAATTAGAAGCCGCTTTCCCTCCGGAGAGCAGGTAAATAGTCACTTTTATTTTCCTCGAGTTTAATAATGTTTCTACGTGCTTTCTGGGTACATTTACTTCTGTGATCCATATGGGGTTTATATGATGTTTCACTGTCAGGTAAGCATCTTATTTTTTTTCCAAACAGTGATAAAATTGTTCCAGAACATTTAGAGAATCAGCCTTCGTTTTCTGGTTGACACATGATATCCCTTACACAAGCATCCAACATTTGAAATGGTGAGGCCTACTGCCAGGCAGCTTAGACTCTATCCATCTACCTCATCTAGAGTAACAGCCACCCTGCTTTAAGTAACATATGTCCATACCATCCTAATATTAGAGAAGCCAGCATTTATTATTCCTTTTATTCTCAGAAAATTCTCATTTTTTATATATGATCTATAGAACCATTTTTTAAAAACTTTTATTTTACTTTTAACTTTTACAGACTTTTGTTGTTTACAGATATGTATGTTCCCAGATTAGTCATATGTATATCCCCCCCTTCCCACCCCTCCAAGCCATCACACAGCACCCCTGTAGGATCCCCTTATCTCACTGAGCAATGACTATAGCTATTTTCTTCACATATGATAGTACAGGTATAGAACCATTTTAAACTTTTATTACATTCTTCCACTTCCTGTTCAATAATCCAATTGATTTTCATTTCTTTTAGAATTTAATTTGACCTTATATTCTTTGGAGAAGAAATACAAACTTTGTAGTATTTAGCCTTTATATCCAGGAACATGGTATATCTATTAAATTCTTTATTCATCTTAATAAATTCCCTTTAAATGGGTTCTCACTTCCCTTAAAATAGTATTTTATGGCCTACATGACAATTACATGACAAATCCCCCCAATTATTTTCTAAACTATTATTCCTCATTGACGGAAAAGTACTGTTATGCGTAACATCTATCTTACTCTCTTTTATTCATTCTAACTTTTTTCCAGTTGATTTTCTACAGATTCTAGTACAGATTATGCCACTTGCAAACAACATTTTTTTCCCTCCTTTTCAATGACCACGGTTTCATTTCTGATTCACACAGAGGTGTCCCTGGATTCTGAAATTTAGCTTTATGCCACTATGGCTTTATGAAACACCAACATTAGCACCTGTTTCTGTTAATGGAAAGAAATTCAAAGAGGACTTCTGTTTTTATGAAAAAAGGTGAAAAACAAAAATCACCTTTAGCATTTGTTTTGTAGTGAGAAAGCCACTACAGAGGACCAGGCGCCAACAGCCCTCCCCGCCCCGCCCCGGTTTCTCCCCGGATGCGGCCCGCAGCCTCAGAACCCCAGCCGCCGTTGCTCCAGACCATGAGAGCCCCGGAGTTTTATCTGGATTTTGTGCCTCTGTTAACACGGTATGTCCTAAGATAACTGCTTCTTTGCTTACATCATTTCTTTTTTTTAAAAGATTTATTTATTCATTTATTTTGGGGGGTGTGGGGAGGGAGGGGAGCAGGTGGGCCAGTTCTATTGGTCTTTCATTTGTCCATTTTCATTCATCTTTGTTCTTTGGCTCCTGTGGGCCTCCCATCGCGGTGGCCTCTGTCGTCGCAGAGCGCTGGCTCTGGGCACATGCGCTCCAGAGCTCCGGCTCAGTGATTGGACACATCAGTCCAGCTGCTCCGCAGCACGTGGGATCTTCCCAGGCCAGGGCTCGAACCGGCGCCCCTTGCACTGCAAGGCGGTGTCCTTACCCACTGGACCACCAGGGAAGCTCGTTAGTCACTGCTGATTGAGTTACCTCCACCTGTAGAAGCCCTGTTCATTTAGATTTTGCAGGTACTCTAGACTACTGTTTGCCAAAGGGTGAGCCTGGATGCTCAGAAGTGGCTGGGCTCTTTATTTCTACTCTCGCATGTTTGCAATAGTCTTTTGGTATTCCAGTAACAAATGTTTTGACTGCAGTGCAAAAGTACTGTACGTACATAATGTGAGGTCAGTAAATTTTTTTTCAAAATAGTAAGTCATTCAAGTAACACCTGTAAGGAACAAAAGTTCTGTTGTACTCGGGACCCCCTGTCCATCTTGCAGTTTTGAATATGGAGGGCGGTGGCCGTGTGCTGCCTCCCGCGCTCCTGAGGTCCCCTGGGGCCACCTTTCTTCCCCACCGTCAGATCAGGGCCGCCTGCTCCCCCCGGCCTGGGCTCTAAGAAACACACGGGCTCCACTTTGAATGTCGGCCGGCAGTCCTCCGTGCCGCCGTTCTCCCTGCCCTCCGCCTCTGGGCAGGCTGAGGAGCCGGCCCTCGCTCCCTCTGGGACGTGACGAGAAGGCTTGAAGCACGAGAGCTCTGACGCCCACGTCCCACTTCCAGGCCCACTCGGAAGGCTTCTGTGGTCTTCCCGGGGGCCGCCTCACTGAATAAAGAGGCTTCTTCCTGCCTTTTTGGAATGCATGTGGTATCATCAGACTCAGCGTCCACAGCACACTGGGTTGGGGCGATGGGTCCACACCCCTTCCGCAGGGTGATGCCCACTCTTGACACCGTGGCCCCTCGTCTGGAAAACGACCGCCTGCTCTGCGGTTTTGTCAGCACTAACGGCTGGAGTGCCCCTCGTCTGGTTAATCAGAATCCAGTATCTTCAGTTACACACAAGTATTAGGTAATATTCTTGTGCTTTTATTCTAGAAATTAGAATAGGGAGGAAAGATATCCAAATCTGCCAGGAAAAAATTCCCCAATTCCAAAAATACTCCAAAGTTTTCCAGTCGGTGTCCAACCAATTCCTATTAAACCTCTTAGAAAATTGTAAGTATTATTTCTTACTAGGATAAAGATGTCTTACTATGGTAGCCAGGATCACTATGAGGGGGAAAACATGTTGTCGATGTCAGGTTGTATTCGGGAACCAGAGTGCCAGTGGTCAGCATCCCTGGCGGGCATTGTTTTGAAAGTGCTGCCTTGGTCTTTAATACAGGTTTTCCCTTCTGTCTGAAAAGTAGAGTGTCCTATGAAATCCATTATAAAATGAAATGATGGGGCTTCCCTGGTGGTCCAGTGGGTAAGGGCACCTCCTTGCAGCACAAGGGGTGCCGGTTTGACCCCTGGCCTGGGAAGATCCCACGTGCCGCGGAGCGGCTGGACCCATGTGTCCAATTACTGAGCCGGAGCTCTGGAGCGCATGCGCCCAGAGCCAGTGCTCTGCGACAACAGAGGCCACCGTGATGGGAGGCCCACATGGGCCAGAGAACAAAGATGGATGAACATAGAGAAATGAAAGACCAATAGAAGTGGCCCGCCTGCTCCCCTCCCTCCCCAACCCGACCCCCGCCCAAAATAAATAAATAAATAAATCTTTAAAAAAAAAAAAAACAGTGACAACACACAGGACATTAATAATGTCAACAACTAAATGCCCTCTGGATGCATGAGCTCACGGACTCTTCAAAGCAACGCTACTTTCTGGTATTGTTTTGAGCCCCCTCAGCACACACACACAGAGACACTTACTTCACAGAGGAGGAAGGTGACTGAAGCATGTGCTCAGGATCCGAGCATCAGGCAAGGAGGGCTCTGAACCCGGATCCTCCTGGCCCCAGCACTGCCGGCTCCCCTGGACTGCACGCGACATTCTCTCCAGGAACCGACTGCGGAGCAGCGCCACGCGTCGCCGTGGGAGGGTCTGAGGTCATCTGAATCTCAGCTGCCGTTGCTAGCAATTTTAGCATGCTTTAAAAATTCTGCAAGCTAAGTTTCCTCATCTGTGTAACTGGTATGATAATAGTCTCTACTTTCCAGAATCTCAAGAAGAATAACATTTTTAAAGAACTCAGTATATGGCATAGGGCACACTATAAACATAAGCTAGCATCAAGATTAATGTTCACTGAGAAATAGTGCAGAATGTTTAAAATAACACATACAGAAACACAAATACCTACAGACTGCAAAGCCTTTTCCTCCCCCTGTCCTCAGCTCCAGCCGGTTACCACTTCACAAAGTTAAGCACGTCCGAGGCTGAGCATAGGCTTTCCCCAGTCACGAGGCTGCGTTTAGAAGGGAAACTACCTTCAGCGAGCACAGGGCTCTAAACGGGTGTTGCAGAGTTTCGGATCACTAGGCTGAAAAAGCCTTCGAAGGCTTTAAAGAAGAAGAGAAGAGGTCTCTTCAGCTTAGCCTAGACGTGTAATAGGCTTCACCTTAAAGATGTCAACTGACCTTCAGAAGCTCGCGTTCGCAGTCTCCGCCTGGTGAGAGGCAAAGGCACTTCCTGTTCCACAGGCCGGACGCGCAGGCTGGCCCCGGGAGGCGGCGGCCGCTCCTCCCCGCAGACGCGCCCGGGGCCGCCTGGCCAGCCGCTCAGGGCCGTCCTCCCCAACACAGCCTCGCGCCCAGCAGCCCCCGTGGGCAACGCGTTTGTATAGAGACGCGTGTCAGCCCCGGTAAGAAGCTCGGCCTTCACCTGGACACCTCTAATGCTTACAAACTCTTTAACTTCGATTTTCACCCCGAAAACCTTCACTCGTTAACTCTTTTTGCCTTAAGAGCTGTATTAAATATACGTGGTTCCATAGAAAGCTCTTCATTTACAGAGCTAAATTATTTCTTCTTAATTTTTCCTTTCTCAAGTAGCTGTGTCCTGAATTTATATGTATCTTTTCTTGTAAGATGTTTTAAAATTTTTATTTCATTTTTTAAAAAATTTTTGTAAATTTCATTGGAGTAGAGCTGGCTTACAATGTCGTATTAGTTTTAGGTGTACAGCAAATGATTCAGTTATACGTGTACATTCCGTGTAAAAAGGTCTGGATTCCTTACTGTCCTGTTGTCTTTTTTAAAATTAGTACTCGAGTTTGTCAACGTCTCCTTTGACATGGGGAAACCCTTTAACGTGTGGTCCGAAGGAGGCAGAGTGCGGCAGGGCTAGTCACCAACCTTTTATCGAGCATCTTCCAATTGTCTTAGCTTTTAGTAAGTTCTTTTAATACTAATTGTTTTTAAACCTACTGATTTAAGCAAAACATGCAGGAAATTTTAGTCTTTTTTACATTTTATCTTGTTTATTATAGCCCATGATTCCAGGATATTAAGGTATCAGAAAATACTTAAAATTCTGACAAATATCAGTTATTACCCCTTGTCCTAGTTTGCATATATCTTCATGTTAAAACCTTGACTTCTAATATTTTCGTGATTGGTAAAATACGATGAGCAAAATTCTAGAAAGATTCCTCTAGGCTACTTAGTCATGATTTGGCCGTATCTGTGGACAGTGGAGCAGCGGATTCCTACGTGGGTCTACCCAACTGAACAACCAGCCGATACACCTCTCTGAACATTACCACGAGTCAAGGAGATAAATGCTACGTTGAA
Source organism: Tragulus kanchil (assembly GCA_022376925.1). Lineage (NCBI taxonomy): Eukaryota > Metazoa > Chordata > Mammalia > Artiodactyla > Tragulidae > Tragulus > Tragulus kanchil. Next base: position 126,022,658 of record JAIOJX010000026.1, read on the forward strand.
ATCCTGATGCAACCATGGTATGGCAGCCTCTTGACTAATAGTTGTTTTTTTAAAAAATCTGTTAAAAAAGAAAACACCTTATTTTTAGTGAGCCCGCGCTTATCTAAGTGATCTTGTCTTTGTTATTTGCTCTTTTCTAGAAGTTTCCCAGGCACCAATTTTAAGCTTCACATACAATGGGTTTCAGAGGTTTTTTCCGCTATAAAAATGAGGACTGTATTTTTCCGTCTCTGATCTTTCAGCTTATCTCCTACATCCCATTTCCACGGAGATTATCAGCAGTGTGTCTCGACAAACACCCAGTCCGCGGGATGCAGTCCGTCTGGGCCGGGGCGCGTGAGCCATCGAGTCGCCCCCTGCGAGCACCCACTGCTGCACCGTCCTGAGCCCAGCGCAGCCCGGACGGTCACCCGTCCTTCCTCCCGCGAAGGCCGCTTTACAGAAACTGCAGACAGAGAGCGGGAGGCGACAAGCTTTGCCGCTGACTGATCCTGCTGTTACAAACGCCGTTATTTTCACGCTGTTACCAAAAAGTCCAAGTGGCTGAGGAATCATATGTGATTTTTCATCTTAGAAAGACAATGATAACAGCAGGCTTGCTGAAGCTCTCACTCACTGCGCGAGGCCTTCTGAGGCTTTAGATAACCTTACCCCACTGATTGTGCACAGTGAGCCTGTGCTGGGAGCCGGGCGAGCACGCCCGTTTCACAGAGGAGAGAGCCTCCAATCGGAGCAGTGAAGAAACCCGCCCTAGGAAAGCTAGGAAGACACAGCCAGTATCGAATAGTCAAGTCAGGTGTTCCTGACACCAGCAATATCATTATACCATAGCATCAACCAGTACACTCCACTGCAATTCTTCAGAAAGGTAAATTTTGGTGATACTCTTTTTGGTAAATTTTGGTCTGTTTACTGACATTTGCAGTCAATGATACTATTCTTTTAAACTTAGCCCTCTCATATATTTCAACACTCCTTCCCTTCAGCGTGTGCTGGCTGCTCAGTCGTGCCTGACGCTGCAGCCCCGTGGGCCCCAGCCCGCCAGGCTCCCCTGTCCATGGCATTCTCCAGGCAGGAACAGCGGAGTGGGCAGCCAGTCCCTTCTCCAGGGAATCTTCCTGACCCGGGGACAGAACCTGGGTCTCCGGCACTGCAGTTAGATGCTTCACCATCCCAGCCACCAGGGAAGCGGAACCGCGCCTGTGCTCTATACCCCCTGAGAACCGCAATGGATGAGCCCACATACGACAGTTACTAAGGTCCTAGGGCCTGTCTGGGCTCCAGCGGAAGACGGCAAGGGGCGAGGCTCTTCGGCAAGAGAAGCCCCCACGCCGCAACAGAGAGCAGCCCCTGCTTGCTGCAGCTACAGGAAAGAAGACCCAGCACAGCCTAAAACAGACGCGTAAGATGTCTTTTGAAGTATCTGATTTTATCATCGAAACTCCCGGGGGAATAACTTATTCTTAAATACCGCACTGGGACCTTCCCCTTTGCCCTGCTGGGGTGGAGGCGTGCCAAGGCCGTCGTGTCTCCTAACGCCGCCAGTACGCGGAGCACACCGCCGGCTTCTCTGCTGAGTGGACTCCATGAGAGCAGAAAGGCTTCGCCTCGCGGTCAGTGATGGTGGAGAAGGGTCTCCACACAATGTGAGGCCTACCCGGCCCTCTTCCCCACGCCCGGCTCCGCTCCCTGCTGACTCCTGTGGCTCTGGGGCTGATCACGCCCCGCCACCCCGCCAGCCCCCGGGGACCCGCCAGCCTCTGCCTCGGCGACGGCTGCGCTGGGGGGCGGGGCCGCTGCAGGGGCCCACCCGAGCCGCGCAGGGTGCCCGGAGCAGCCGCCCGGCCAGGCCAGAGCGCCGCGGCTCCCCCCGCAGGGGCCTGGCCGCACACAGCCTGGCCGGAGGCGCCCGGGGGTGGTGACAGCAGACCCGGGGACCTCCCCCTGACCACACAGGGGCTGCTCTGCCTGCAGCCTGCCAGTGCTCACTCTCTGTGACACGATGCCCTTTAGATAAGGTCAGCACATCTGAATTCAAGAGGGGACAGGTGTTCTCCAGTCACGGGGCAGTCCAGGGCGGAGGCAGACCGACCTCAGTAAACACAACCTTTAGACACGCCTGCCTCCCGGATATGCTTTCAGACAGAACCAAATCTGCCACTCTCAAGCAACACAGGGACCAGAGTGCGTTTTTTGCCTGATTCCTGGCCTAGCACGTAATGACCCTGCAGTTAAGCCCAAGTCGGAGAGTAGGACAATGTGTTCCAATAAAGAATCCTTCTTCAAAAATGATATAAATGAACTTATTAACAAAACAGAAACAGACTCACAGACTTGTAAAACAAACTTACGGTTACCAAAGGGGAAAGGTGAGTGGAGGCATAAATTAGGCGTTTGGGATTAATAGATACATACTACTATACATAAAATAGATAATCAGCAGGGACCTACTGTATAGCACAGCCTAAAACAGACGCGTAAGATGTCTTTTGAAGTATCTGATTTTATCATCGAAACTCCCGGGGGAATAACTTATTCTTAAATACCGCACTGGGACCTTCCCCTTTGCCCTGCTGGGGTGGAGGCGTGCCAAGGCCGTCGTGTCTCCTAACGCCGCCAGTACGCGGAGCACACCGCCGGCTTCTCTGCTGAGTGGACTCCATGAGAGCAGAAAGGCTTCGCCTCGCGGTCAGTGATGGTGGAGAAGGGTCTCCACACAATGTGAGGCCTACCCGGCCCTCTTCCCCACGCCCGGCTCCGCTCCCTGCTGACTCCTGTGGCTCTGGGGCTGATCACGCCCCGCCACCCCGCCAGCCCCCGGGGACCCGCCAGCCTCTGCCTCGGCGACGGCTGCGCTGGGGGGCGGGGCCGCTGCAGGGGCCCACCCGAGCCGCGCAGGGTGCCCGGAGCAGCCGCCCGGCCAGGCCAGAGCGCCGCGGCTCCCCCCGCAGGGGCCTGGCCGCACACAGCCTGGCCGGAGGCGCCCGGGGGTGGTGACAGCAGACCCGGGGACCTCCCCCTGACCACACAGGGGCTGCTCTGCCTGCAGCCTGCCAGTGCTCACTCTCTGTGACACGATGCCCTTTAGATAAGGTCAGCACATCTGAATTCAAGAGGGGACAGGTGTTCTCCAGTCACGGGGCAGTCCAGGGCGGAGGCAGACCGACCTCAGTAAACACAACCTTTAGACACGCCTGCCTCCCGGATATGCTTTCAGACAGAACCAAATCTGCCACTCTCAAGCAACACAGGGACCAGAGTGCGTTTTTTGCCTGATTCCTGGCCTAGCACGTAATGACCCTGCAGTTAAGCCCAAGTCGGAGAGTAGGACAATGTGTTCCAATAAAGAATCCTTCTTCAAAAATGATATAAATGAACTTATTAACAAAACAGAAACAGACTCACAGACTTGTAAAACAAACTTACGGTTACCAAAGGGGAAAGGTGAGTGGAGGCATAAATTAGGCGTTTGGGATTAATAGATACATACTACTATACATAAAATAGATAATCAGCAGGGACCTACTGTATAGCACAGAAACCTCTATGGAATATTCTATAATGATCTATATAGGAAATGGATCTGAACAAGAATGGATATCTCTATGTGTATAACTGAATCACCCTGCTGTACATCTGGCACTAACACAACCTTGTAAATCAACTCTACTCAAATAAGACAAACATTAAATTTTACAAAGGCTTTAGATGGAGCACTCAGTTTTTCAGACTATCCTGGACCCACATTCCTTTTATCTTTTTCTTTCCTTTCTTTTTCTGGCCATAGTACACAGGATCTTAGTTTCCCAATCGGGACCAAACTCGTGTGCCCGGCAGGGGAGGCACGGACCCCTTGCCGCTGGACCACCGGGAAGGCCCCCAGCACTCGGCTTTTACAGCCTTCCATGCTCTGTGGACTGTGCTCATCTTCAGGGACTGTTTTCAGGACACATGAAGATACACCTACTTTCTTACAGACTAGGCAGAGAGAAGACGTCTAACCACTGCCCTGTTTTTAATTCTCCTTTGATGTCCATATGCTTCTTTAAGTTTCCCTTTACTTCCCAACTAGGACTCTGATCTATCCTGATGCTCAGAATTAAGCGCCCGGTGCTCCACCAGCTCGCCCCTCCCTCTGCTTTCGCAGAGGGGCAGCCGTCTCTGGGACAAGCCGAGTGGGTCAGGCACACGGCTTTCAGCCGCCTGAAGCCTCCAGCGGGCGTTCAGACGGCCGAGGCCCCACATCACTCCTTCCACCGACGGCTCCCTTCGCAGCAGACGGATCCCCTCCTCCTCCCGGATAGTTAGACAGAAATCTGCCACTCTCAAGCAACACAGGGACCAGAGTGCGTTTTTTGCCTGATTCCTGGCCTAGCACGTAATGACCCTGCAGTTAAGCCCAAGTCGGAGAGTAGGACAATGTGTTCCAATAAAGAATCCTTCTTCAAAAATGATATAAATGAACTTATTAACAAAACAGAAACAGACTCACAGACTTGTAAAACAAACTTACGGTTACCAAAGGGGAAAGGTGAGTGGAGGCATAAATTAGGCGTTTGGGATTAATAGATACATACTACTATACATAAAATAGATAATCAGCAGGGACCTACTGTATAGCACAGAAACCTCTATGGAATATTCTATAATGATCTATATAGGAAATGGATCTGAACAAGAATGGATATCTCTATGTGTATAACTGAATCACCCTGCTGTACATCTGGCACTAACACAACCTTGTAAATCAACTCTACTCAAATAAGACAAACATTAAATTTTACAAAGGCTTTAGATGGAGCACTCAGTTTTTCAGACTATCCTGGACCCACATTCCTTTTATCTTTTTCTTTCCTTTCTTTTTCTGGCCATAGTACACAGGATCTTAGTTTCCCAATCGGGACCAAACTCGTGTGCCCGGCAGGGGAGGCACGGACCCCTTGCCGCTGGACCACCGGGAAGGCCCCCAGCACTCGGCTTTTACAGCCTTCCATGCTCTGTGGACTGTGCTCATCTTCAGGGACTGTTTTCAGGACACATGAAGATACACCTACTTTCTTACAGACTAGGCAGAGAGAAGACGTCTAACCACTGCCCTGTTTTTAATTCTCCTTTGATGTCCATATGCTTCTTTAAGTTTCCCTTTACTTCCCAACTAGGACTCTGATCTATCCTGATGCTCAGAATTAAGCGCCCGGTGCTCCACCAGCTCGCCCCTCCCTCTGCTTTCGCAGAGGGGCAGCCGTCTCTGGGACAAGCCGAGTGGGTCAGGCACACGGCTTTCAGCCGCCTGAAGCCTCCAGCGGGCGTTCAGACGGCCGAGGCCCCACATCACTCCTTCCACCGACGGCTCCCTTCGCAGCAGACGGATCCCCTCCTCCGCCGGCACGCTCCGGCTCTGATCCCCCTCGTCCTCCTGACCCGCTGCTCGCCGGATGCAGCTTCACGCACTTCTGCTAACTTTCAAACCTGACCCTCTCCCTAAGGAACATGACAAATCACTCAGCTTCAGCTACCGAATAGCTGACCACGGTGGCCGTAGGTAAACGACGGGGGCTCCCTCTCTGGACTCAGCCCTCGGCGCTGCGCCCCGGGGAGGACACGGCTGAGTCACTGACGAGGATGAGGCACGCGTCGGGTGTCGACAGTCTGCACAGACACGTGACACGGTCATCGTGCAGACCTGGCTCACAACTTAAAAACATAGAGGCCTTAACAAATCAAATTATATAACTGCAGGTCTGACTATAATTAAATCCCACAGTGGCCTGGAGAGTGGGTGGCCCAGGCCGAAATTACTCATTGGCTGCATGATCCTGGGCAAGTCATTGAACCTGTTGTGTCTGAGTACACGGAAGCTGTAAGAGCAGCTACCAGTAAGTTTTGTGAAAAGTGAAAAAGAGATGAAAAGTACTTAGAATTCATCTGCTACACAGTTAGCACTTAATAAGTGTTAGCTGTCCTTCAAATTTTCATTATGATTTTAGTGCTTTTCCCGCAAAGCTGGCTAAGGATTACAGATGTGAATGACCGTTTGGGGCACAGGCTTGCTGAGGCTCCCGACTGAGCCCTGTGGCTCTGCACCCACCAGAATGCCTCAGACAGTGCCTTGTGATCACGAGCTCACAGCAGACATGCACTGAAAACATGCTTCAATAAACAGCCTTTAGCTCTTAATATATGCATGTTTGAAAACAGCCACACAAAACAGGTGGTATTGACAGCAGAGGGAAGACTCTTGTCATAATTTCCCACTCTCTCTGTCATTTGTTAGCATACTTATCTTCTTCTTCAATCTACAAGTAAATCTGAAAAATAATGGAATTCAGATTCATTTATGGAAGTGAATCGCCTCCTTCATTTAGCCCAGCGGGCCCAGTTGGTCGTATTTCCCAAGGAGTCCCTTTAAGACTCTTAAAGTAAACATACAGCTAAAATCTGAACCAGCCTCATACACCTTGACAAACGAGCACAAGAGTCTTAATTGCCTTTTCTAGATGTACATCAGTTTCTACACATAAACACGCAGCACTGAACAACAGCAGTAAGCCAGATTCCTTTCTCACAGTACGTCTGTGTGCACGCCAGCTGTCCATTATGCTTCTTAAAATCTACGAGGCTGAATCGTATTTGTGAAAAGAAACTTTTTAATAACATTTAAAAAGCCTCATTCTCATGCACTGAAAAAAAAAAGGCAGAGAAATATTTCTCTTTTAATTAATAGGAAACCTTCCCACAGGCTTCAAAACAGTAATACTTTTAGGTTAATATATCTCATTATGCAGTCTTTCATTACAAAAAAGCTTAGAGAAAAGGTGAATGCAGGTCTGACTATAATTAAATCCCACAGTGGCCTGGAGATGGGTGGCCCAGGCCGAAATTACTCATTGGCTGCATGATCCTGGGCAAGTCATTGAACCTGTTGTGTCTGAGTACACGGAAGCTGTAAGAGCAGCTACCAGTAAGTTTTGTGAAAAGTGAAAAAGAGATGAAAAGTACTTAGAATTCATCTGCTACACAGTTAGCACTTAATAAGTGTTAGCTGTCCTTCAAATTTTCATTATGATTTTAGTGCTTTTCCCGCAAAGCTGGCTAAGGATTACAGATGTGAATGACCGTTTGGGGCACAGGCTTGCTGAGGCTCCCGACTGAGCCCTGTGGCTCTGCACCCACCAGAATGCCTCAGACAGTGCCTTGTGATCACGAGCTCACAGCAGACATGCACTGAAAACATGCTTCAATAAACAGCCTTTAGCTCTTAATATATGCATGTTTGAAAACAGCCACACAAAACAGGTGGTATTGACAGCAGAGGGAAGACTCTTGTCATAATTTCCCACTCTCTCTGTCATTTGTTAGCATACTTATCTTCTTCTTCAATCTACAAGTAAATCTGAAAAATAATGGAATTCAGATTCATTTATGGAAGTGAATCGCCTCCTTCATTTAGCCCAGCGGCCCAGTTGGTCGTATTTCCCAAGGAGTCCCTTTAAGACTCTTAAAGTAAACATACAGCTAAAATCTGAACCAGCCTCATACACCTTGACAAACGAGCACAAGAGTCTTAATTGCCTTTTCTAGATGTACATCAGTTTCTACACATAAACACGCAGCACTGAACAACAGCAGTAAGCCAGATTCCTTTCTCACAGTACGTCTGTGTGCACGCCAGCTGTCCATTATGCTTCTTAAAATCTACGAGGCTGAATCGTATTTGTGAAAAGAAACTTTTTAATAACATTTAAAAAGCCTCATTCTCATGCACTGAAAAAAAAAAGGCAGAGAAATATTTCTCTTTTAATTAATAGGAAACCTTCCCACAGGCTTCAAAACAGTAATACTTTTAGGTTAATATATCTCATTATGCAGTCTTTCATTACAAAAAAGCTTAGAGAAAAAGGTGAATGCAAAATAACACAAAAATGAGACAGGAAATTTGGGGGACTGCAAACTTCTACCTGAAACAGGAGCTGGATCACAAGTCCTAACACTGTTCTGCTTTCCCCGGGCCCACTCGCACAGATGTGCTCACGGAATAAAACTACTTCTAAGGTGTAAACCCAAGGCACTGCCCACCGCAGCTTAGCGGAAGGAGATTTCAGAGGTCGAGCTCTACAGTGATCATGACCATGGCGACTATGAGTCATAAAACTAAAATGAAGTCACACCGGCTACTACGCATGCCAGCAACTCTTTTCATGCAGTATTCCCGAATTTTATGTTGGAAATACTCACTGAAAATTCAAGGAAGCATATTTCCCTCCTTGGTTTCTAGGTGAGCTACAAAGACGTCCTCACGAGTGGTCAGGGGAATGGAGTCCTAGAGCTGATTTCACTAGTCAACAGAAATAACACTGCCTGTATCTCTTCTCCATTGATGCTAATCAATTGATGATATTCCAATGAAGAACTGATGCTTTTATAAATAAAGCTGACAATATACAGCCTTGACATTCTCCTTTCCCAATGCTGAGCCAATACACTGTTCCATGTCCAGTTCTAACTGTTCCTTTTTGACCTGCATACAGACTTCTTAGGAGGCAGGTAAGGTGGTCTGGTATTTCCATCTCTTTAAGAACTTCCACAGTTGTTGTGATATACACAGTCAAAGCTTTAATGTAGTAAATGAAGCAGAAGTAGATGTTTTTTTTCTGGAATTCTCTTGCTTTATCTATAATTCAACAGATGTTGGAAATTTGATCTCGCTTCCTCTACCTTTTCTAAATCCAACACGTCTGGAAGTCCTCAGCTCACATACTGCTGAAGCCTAGCTTGGAGGATACTGAGCATTACCTTGCTAGCAGTGAAATGAGAGGGGATTAATTTTCGGATTCCTTTCTCACAGTACGTCTGTGTGCACGCCAGCTGTCCATTATGCTTCTTAAAATCTACGAGGCTGAATCGTATTTGTGAAAAGAAACTTTTTAATAACATTTAAAAAGCCTCATTCTCATGCACTGAAAAAAAAAAGGCAGAGAAATATTTCTCTTTTAATTAATAGGAAACCTTCCCACAGGCTTCAAAACAGTAATACTTTTAGGTTAATATATCTCATTATGCAGTCTTTCATTACAAAAAAGCTTAGAGAAAAAGGTGAATGCAAAATAACACAAAAATGAGACAGGAAATTTGGGGGACTGCAAACTTCTACCTGAAACAGGAGCTGGATCACAAGTCCTAACACTGTTCTGCTTTCCCCGGGCCCACTCGCACAGATGTGCTCACGGAATAAAACTACTTCTAAGGTGTAAACCCAAGGCACTGCCCACCGCAGCTTAGCGGAAGGAGATTTCAGAGGTCGAGCTCTACAGTGATCATGACCATGGCGACTATGAGTCATAAAACTAAAATGAAGTCACACCGGCTACTACGCATGCCAGCAACTCTTTTCATGCAGTATTCCCGAATTTTATGTTGGAAATACTCACTGAAAATTCAAGGAAGCATATTTCCCTCCTTGGTTTCTAGGTGAGCTACAAAGACGTCCTCACGAGTGGTCAGGGGAATGGAGTCCTAGAGCTGATTTCACTAGTCAACAGAAATAACACTGCCTGTATCTCTTCTCCATTGATGCTAATCAATTGATGATATTCCAATGAAGAACTGATGCTTTTATAAATAAAGCTGACAATATACAGCCTTGACATTCTCCTTTCCCAATGCTGAGCCAATACACTGTTCCATGTCCAGTTCTAACTGTTCCTTTTTGACCTGCATACAGACTTCTTAGGAGGCAGGTAAGGTGGTCTGGTATTTCCATCTCTTTAAGAACTTCCACAGTTGTTGTGATATACACAGTCAAAGCTTTAATGTAGTAAATGAAGCAGAAGTAGATGTTTTTTTTCTGGAATTCTCTTGCTTTATCTATAATTCAACAGATGTTGGAAATTTGATCTCCGCTTCCTCTACCTTTTCTAAATCCAACTTGTACGTCTGGAAGTCCTCAGCTCACATACTGCTGAAGCCTAGCTTGGAGGATACTGAGCATTACCTTGCTAGCATGTGAAATGAGAGCAATGGTGCGGTAGTTTGAACATTCTTCGGCATTGCCCCTGTTTGGTATTGGAATGAAAACCAACCGAGTCCTGTGGCCACTGCTCAGTTTTCCAAATTTGCTGACATATTGAGTGCAGCACTTCAACAGCATCATCCTGTAAGATTTTAAATAGCTCAGCTGGCATTCCATCACCTCCACTAGCTTTGTTCATAGTAATGCTTCCGAAGGTCCTTTTGACTTCTCAGTCTAAGATGTCTGGTTCTAGGTGAGTAACCACACCATCATCCTTATCCAGGTCTTTAAGACCTCTTTCATATGGTTCTTCTGTCTATTCTTGCCACGGGTCCTTGCTGCTTCTGTCCTTTCTTGTGATTCTTAGAAGTCACTGGGTCAAAAAAAAATCTATCCCAGGATGAAGTGTGCGCCCCGGGGCACATGTGCTCTGTGGCTTCACCCTGTGAGCAGCAGTCCTGCCACGGCCCCAGAAAGACTGCCCGGTCCTGTCCTGAGTGCCCCCAGCGGCACACTCCGAGGCCACCAGAGTGCCACAGGCACTACAGCAAGCCCCCAGATGCCTCTGGAATGCCTTCCATTTCAGCATTAGGCTTCTAAGAATTTATTTAAGGACAGAACTGAACAATAATTGGAGATGTACACAGATGTACATAAACATTTAGGCAGAAGGGGGCTTGCTGCTGAGCTGTCTGTGTAATGAGCCTGGGTCAGGCTGGGTGATCTGATGCCCCCTGGACGTAAGGCCGGGGCTGCTGGTCAGGGCGGGTGATCTGACGCCCCCTGGACGTAAGGCCGGGGCTGCTGGTCAGGGCGGGTGATCTGACGCCCCCTGGACGTAAGGCCGGGGCTGCTGGTCAGGGTGGGTGATCTGACGTCCCCCCCTGGACGTAAGGCCGGGGCTGCTGGTCAGGGTGGGTGATGTGACGTCCCCCTGGACGTAAGGCCGGGGCTGCTGGTCAGGGCGGGTGATCTGACGCCCCCTGGACGTAAGGCCGGGGCTGCTGGTCAGGGTGGGTGATCTGACATCCCCCCCTGGACGTAAGGCCGGGGCTGCTGGTCAGGGCGGGTGATCTGACGCCCCCTGGACGTAAGGCCGGGGCTGCTGGTCAGGGTGGGTGATCTGACGTCCCCCCCTGGACGTAAGGCCGGGGCTGCTGGTCAGGGTGGGTGATGTGACGTCCCCGTGGACGTAAGGCCGGGGCTGCTGGTCAGGGTGGGTGATCTGACGTCCCCCCCTGGACGTAAGGCCGGGGCTGCTGGTCAGGGTGGGTGATGTGACGTCCCCCTGGACGTAAGGCCGGGGCTGCTGGTCAGGGTGGGTGATCTGACGCCCCCTGGACGTAATGCCGGGGCTGCCCCAGCATCTCTTTGCCTGAATTTACATTCCTTGGAAAAGGTGGAACACTGCATCGTGTTTCAAGAGAAGCAAGAGGCACGGTGGGTGCTTTCCAGCCCCAGCAGGTGTGACTCCTGTAGCGAAGCGGGCAGGAGGCTGAAGCGGACGGCAGTCACAAACAGGGTTTGGGAACTATCACTCCTGCTACCAGAACGCCTCTTTGGTGGCCATGCGGGAAAGGGATTCTCTTCTATTTTTCCCTCTGGGAACCAGCGTGAATGCGAAGCAATAGGAGAGAGTATTTGGAAGAAGGCCCGGCAGAGCTATCACTGGGAGAAGCTGGAGCACCGGGTCGCCCTCTGGATCGGCCCCCGTGGGCAGCACAGAGGGGTCGTCCTCGTCCCTCAGCTGCCTTCATTCCAGGGCCGTGGGCATTTGGAGGCCATTCAGAGAATGGCAGAACATGTCTTCATGAACACGTATGTGAACTTCCTGGGGATTTCTAAAATAACCAGGAAAACGCTTCCTGTGGGGAAGAGTGAGCTTCTGTATCTGCTGAAGTGGGAGAAGATGCAAAAGAGTCAGCAACACCTGGGCTCTCGGCGTGGCCGCCCTGGACCTGCCTGCCCCGGACCCGCTGGGCTCTCGGCGTGCCCGCCCTGGACCCGCGGGCAGACGAGCGCTGGAGATGTCTGGGTGATATCATAGGAAAGCTGGAGACAAGTGAAATGTCGAACAGTGATCACATATCCATACAGTAGGCAGGGTTACCACTCAGAGAATCAATGAGTATTTTCTGTGTATTTCATTGACCTGCTACGTTCATTTCTCTTTGCTGTCCCAAGAGCCTCCCGAGACCTCACTGAGCAAAAGGAAACCTCAGGGAATCTGCCTGCCTGTGTGAGGGGCTAAAGAGCCAACCTCTGCCTTTCTAAGCAGCCACCAGAGGTGAGTAACTCTGTTGTTTAAAAGTGGGGTGATCAGGGGAGCCTGGTATCTTACCTGGGATTAAGAAGCTCCCCATGTACACAGAGATGATAGGCTTTATGATCACAGTTGATCACTTCAGAGAGTGAAGCAGGTGACTGACTGGGTAAGTGACCAGCACGTAACTACGTGTTTCTACCTGGAGCTGGAGGATGCACGGCCACTGTCACTAGTGGGTCACGGCAGAACCAGTGAAGTGATATCGTGAGACACACATTGTAACACGGAAAAGTTTCACTGGGACATCATGGAAAATGTTACAACATGGTGTATGAGCCCATTAATACAAGAGTATGCACAGGAAGGTATGACTGAAAGTCTACATGCCATCACAAATGACTATTTCTGGGTAACTGCAAAAATATTTAAATTATATGATTTTCAATTTTCCTATTAATGAACATTTATTACTTACACCACTAAAGCTTATGGAAAAATGTGAAAAAGAGTAAACTGACTGAGGACCTAAAGCACAGTTTCTATGTGTTCCTGGCTAGTTAATTTTGAAATTCAAATTCTGGATCACACTGGAATCACCACTATTAAATCATCCAATTTAACGTCCTCGTCCCTCAGCTGCCTTCATTCCAGGGCCGTGGGCATTTGGAGGCCATTCAGAGAATGGCAGAACATGTCTTCATGAACACGTATGTGAACTTCCTGGGGATTTCTAAAATAACCAGGAAAACGCTTCCTGTGGGGAAGAGTGAGCTTCTGTATCTGCTGAAGTGGGAGAAGATGCAAAAGAGTCAGCAACACCTGGGCTCTCGGCGTGGCCGCCCTGGACCTGCCTGCCCCGGACCCGCTGGGCTCTCGGCGTGCCCGCCCTGGACCCGCGGGCAGACGAGCGCTGGAGATGTCTGGGTGATATCATAGGAAAGCTGGAGACAAGTGAAATGTCGAACAGTGATCACATATCCATACAGTAGGCAGGGTTACCACTCAGAGAATCAATGAGTATTTTCTGTGTATTTCATTGACCTGCTACGTTCATTTCTCTTTGCTGTCCCAAGAGCCTCCCGAGACCTCACTGAGCAAAAGGAAACCTCAGGGAATCTGCCTGCCTGTGTGAGGGGCTAAAGAGCCAACCTCTGCCTTTCTAAGCAGCCACCAGAGGTGAGTAACTCTGTTGTTTAAAAGTGGGGTGATCAGGGGAGCCTGGTATCTTACCTGGGATTAAGAAGCTCCCCATGTACACAGAGATGATAGGCTTTATGATCACAGTTGATCACTTCAGAGAGTGAAGCAGGTGACTGACTGGGTAAGTGACCAGCACGTAACTACGTGTTTCTACCTGGAGCTGGAGGATGCACGGCCACTGTCACTAGTGGGTCACGGCAGAACCAGTGAAGTGATATCGTGAGACACACATTGTAACACGGAAAAGTTTCACTGGGACATCATGGAAAATGTTACAACATGGTGTATGAGCCCATTAATACAAGAGTATGCACAGGAAGGTATGACTGAAAGTCTACATGCCATCACAAATGACTATTTCTGGGTAACTGCAAAAATATTTAAATTATATGATTTTCAATTTTCCTATTAATGAACATTTATTACTTACACCACTAAAGCTTATGGAAAAATGTGAAAAAGAGTAAACTGACTGAGGACCTAAAGCACAGTTTCTATGTGTTCCTGGCTAGTTAATTTTGAAATTCAAATTCTGGATCACACTGGAATCACCACTATTAAATCATCCAATTTAAGTTCATTTTAGGCAAATTGTAATGTTCTCAAGAGTATGATCCTGATGCTATTTCGTCTTTTACTGCTTCAGAGGGCTGGAACCACATCAACCTGTAGTCTGGATACAGTAGTCTGGCCTCCTCTCTGGGGTAATCGTGTTGAAATACTCCATTTTCGGCCCTGATTCTTTGATGCCAGCTTGACGGAGTGCTGAGGCTGGAGGAGCCTCAGAAGCAAGGGCGGTTATGTTTATCCAGAGACGCCCAGGTGTCTCCAGGTCAGGAGCTGCTCTAGGGTCTTCACGTGCTTTATTTACGTCCCTCACCACTACCCAGGGAGCTCAGGAGCCGAGGACACGGAGGCAGAGCGACGGCGGGACGGCGGGCAGAGCATGCGCGCTGGCCCCCCACCTGCAGCGGTCGCCACGACAACAGGAAATGCTCTCACGTCTAGGAGGCACAAACTACCATGGTCTTCAGTGTGTCCGTATTCCGGCAAGCAGTCTTGTCTTAATTTAGATCCACGCCTTCTGATAGCTTGTATGTGAGTTGCAGGTGTGTAACACAGCGTCACAAGTGCATCTTCCCCCTTCACAGAAGGGGCGCTGAGACGAGGTGCCGAGTCTGGGCGACGGGCCCTCCGCGGGCAGGATGGGGGACTCCTGGCTTCCCTTTCACCTGTCGGGATAATTTTCTCACTTGCTGTAATTGGTTATAAAAGCTTGATGATGGTTTAGTACAGAGACCTTTTCTGCTGTACCACTCATGCTCTGTGATTATTTTAATTTGCTCATCACCATGAACAACAGACACACACGAGGTCAGCAGAGGGTGGACTGTGACTCACCCCTCTCTGCCTCCACGGGCTCCGGGCAAGGGGAGCGGCCGCGTGCAGCTGCGAGGCTCTCACGTCCCGCCTCGACACCGGAGGCATCGAGACGCGCGCCTGTGCCTGCTCACTCCTCGTAACACGTCTCTGAGCCACAAATCATGACTTTCCTCCACTCACTCGGTTACTTTACTCTAGACTCAATTTACATAATTTCATAAATCTAGTTTCTCTGGGGATCTTCCTCCCCATATGCAGGACAACCAATTTGAATCATCCTTAAATCATCACATTAAACACGAGTTACCATTGGCTGCCAGGGGAGCCAAGAAGTGTATTACACCAGGCCTTAAAATGCTATCCATGCCTTTTTAATTTTACCATAAAATCAGAGAGAGCTATTTTATCATGAAGGATTTAATAAGTTTACCTTTTAAACTAATGGACTATAATGGTTTCTTTAAATTTTGCATGTAAAAACCCCTGGGATGGGAAACTTTCAATTTCTCCTTAATAACTCATCATTATAAATCAGATTCCTTTAATATACTACTACCTGCCAATGTTGTAAGATGCTTAGAAAGAACCTGTACTATTTTCCTCCTGATGTTTCAACCATAAGGAGAAGCTAGCTTATTTCTGAAAGGTAGTACTCAAAGCAATTTCATTTTATTTCCCTCCACAGAATGTACCAGATATTTAAGCACGCCCATAAAAGATCTACCATTAGATATTTCAGAATGACCTGTTTCTTAGAGATTTCATTTGTTTCTCTCTTGCCAGAGGATAAAATTTTTTTTTCTACATAGGTTTTAAGTTTGTCGTGATACATTTAATGTGTATTTTATAATAACATAATGCTGTTTTTACATAGACCCTAGTTAAATATTAATAGTATAACACGTTTACTGGAACATTTCCCATTCAATTAAAATGGAACCCTAATAATGATAATGGTCATGACGCTGTACTATCAATAATGACAACAGCAATGCTATAATAAAACATAACACTGACTTATGTTTGGTCGCTCTTCAAACCTTTGTACTTATACAAGATTTCTAAAACAAGAAAGAAAAGGATGATAAAATACAAGTTGATTTAAAGGTCAGGATAATGTAAATAACAATGTTTTCTGAATATTCCAAGTGTAGAAAAAAGCCATGAAAAGAAACTGCTTCTTGAATATTGCAGTCAACCACAATCCACTGCCTAAAGGTCTCCTATAGTGAAATGCCAGCTAGCAGGATGAAAACTCAAAGACGTTTTAAAAATTCAGTTTTCAAACATCTGATATCAAACAAGACAAAGATACTCCTCATTCATTCTGAGAGCAGGCAGCATGTTAAGTCATGAACTGTCTGTAATTAACGTCTTCTTTAACAATGAAAGTATCTATTATCTCATTTCAGGCCACACAACCTAAAGTCAAAGAGGGAGATGGAACTTGTCAAACTTCTTTGATTTCAACTCAGCCAGTGTGACCATATGACAAGGTGGATTTGAAGTCACAAGAGAAGAGACGGATTCCCACGCATGGCTGGACTGCTGACTCAGCACTTTGGACTGGGGGGAGGAGAAGGGAGAGAAAGGAGCACTCTCATGCTCCCAGGCCGTTTATTTCAGCTACAAATTCAATTCCCGTGCCCCTGGGAAACCCAGGAGTGTGACACAGCACCCAGTGGAAGGATGCCAAGGGGCAGAGCCCCAGGTAGAGAACGTTTCAGGCTCTTCGTTTAGAACGTGTGCTCTGCACAGTGGCACTCAGAGCCTGCCAGCACCTGGGCACCTGGAGCGAGGCGGGGTGGTGGAACGGCTGCCAGTTGGGAATCATTCACTGAACATGCACCACACAAAACAGCAAAATGCTAGCAAGCCAAGAAACTGATGTAAACACCAGTCAAAGGATTAACTACACAACACCAGACCCAAACTCAACAGGCTTTCATGAGTCTTCAGGGTTGATTTCCCTTAAGATTGACTGGTTTGATCTCCTTGCTGTCCAAGGGACTCTCAAGCCTCGTGCCCAGCACCACCGTTTGAAGGCCTCAATTCTCTGACGCTCTGGCTTCTTTATGGTCCAGCTCTCACAACCATACGTGACCACTGGGAAGACCCTCGCCTTAACTATTCAGACCTCTGCTGGCAAAGTGGTATCTTTGCTTTTTAACACACTGTCTAGGTTTGTTGTAACTTTCCTGTCCAGAAGCAATTACTCATATTTCAAACAATTAAATGCCTGATGCTAAGACCTGGATGGAGCCTCGCGTGGTCCTAACCACATGAAGCTCTAGATGGAGCCAGATTTAGCACCAGACAATTCATAACCCAGTTTCAGCATGTGTTAGCTTTGTTACCCAGACCAGGTTGCCCACCTTCTCTGTGCTCGTTTTTTCCAGGAGGGAATACCAACATGCATGCCAGAAGTGCCCCGTGGCTCTCACATGCCACCATCATCTTCAATCACTCTCCCTCCTTACTACAGATGGAGTACTCTCAATCTGTAACATTTAAAAGTTAGGCACCTAGAAAAGGGTCTCCTCTTTTTGCAGATCCTTGAAAGTATCTATTATCTCATTTCAGGCCACACAACCTAAAGTCAAAGAGGGAGATGGAACTTGTCAAACTTCTTTGATTTCAACTCAGCCAGTGTGACCATATGACAAGGTGGATTTGAAGTCACAAGAGAAGAGACGGATTCCCACGCATGGCTGGACTGCTGACTCAGCACTTTGGACTGGGGGGAGGAGAAGGGAGAGAAAGGAGCACTCTCATGCTCCCAGGCCGTTTATTTCAGCTACAAATTCAATTCCCGTGCCCCTGGGAAACCCAGGAGTGTGACACAGCACCCAGTGGAAGGATGCCAAGGGGCAGAGCCCCAGGTAGAGAACGTTTCAGGCTCTTCGTTTAGAACGTGTGCTCTGCACAGTGGCACTCAGAGCCTGCCAGCACCTGGGCACCTGGAGCGAGGCGGGGTGGTGGAACGGCTGCCAGTTGGGAATCATTCACTGAACATGCACCACACAAAACAGCAAAATGCTAGCAAGCCAAGAAACTGATGTAAACACCAGTCAAAGGATTAACTACACAACACCAGACCCAAACTCAACAGGCTTTCATGAGTCTTCAGGGTTGATTTCCCTTAAGATTGACTGGTTTGATCTCCTTGCTGTCCAAGGGACTCTCAAGCCTCGTGCCCAGCACCACCGTTTGAAGGCCTCAATTCTCTGACGCTCTGGCTTCTTTATGGTCCAGCTCTCACAACCATACGTGACCACTGGGAAGACCCTCGCCTTAACTATTCAGACCTCTGCTGGCAAAGTGGTATCTTTGCTTTTTAACACACTGTCTAGGTTTGTTGTAACTTTCCTGTCCAGAAGCAATTACTCATATTTCAAACAATTAAATGCCTGATGCTAAGACCTGGATGGAGCCTCGCGTGGTCCTAACCACATGAAGCTCTAGATGGAGCCAGATTTAGCACCAGACAATTCATAACCCAGTTTCAGCATGTGTTAGCTTTGTTACCCAGACCAGGTTGCCCACCTTCTCTGTGCTCGTTTTTTCCAGGAGGGAATACCAACATGCATGCCAGAAGTGCCCCGTGGCTCTCACATGCCACCATCATCTTCAATCACTCTCCCTCCTTACTACAGATGGAGTACTCTCAATCTGTAAATCTGATTGTGTAAAAAGTTAGGCACCTAGAAAAGGGTCTCCTCTTTTTTTTTGCAGATCCTTTCAAAAATGGTGGGGGGTGGTACCCAGAGTTGGGGCCAGGCATTAAGAAAGGCCCTTAAAAATCAATGGGAAAATGTTTGTTAATCATATATAAGGCATTCATTTACATGATAAAGAACTCCTACAATTCAACTACGTAAAACCAAATAGCCAGATTAAAAAACAGGCAAAAGATGTGAACAGATATTGGTCCAAGGATTATAGGCAAATGACTAACAAGTGTAGAAAAGATTCAATGTCGCTAATCACTAGGGAAATGCAAACCAAAACACAATTGGTTATCACCTTATACCCGTTCAACGAACATTGTTTAAAGAAAAAGAATAGAAAAAAAACCCAAAAAAGTGTTGGTAACAATCTGGAAAGATGAATGGAAAAACCCTTGATTCTAAAGACCCTGATGCTGGGAAAAATAAAAGGTAGAAGGGGATGGAGATGACAGAAGACAAGACAGTTGGCGGCATCACTGACTCAACGGACCTGAGTTCGAGCCAGCTCTGGGAGAGGGTGACGGACAGGGCAGCCTGGCGGCTGCCGTCCATGGGGTCGCAGAGAGTCAGACGCGACTGAGAGACTGGACTGGACCGAGTCACCCCGTCTGTGCTCGTCAGTATCGCTGTGCAGGTGGCTACTTCCCAACAAAAACACTGCGTAACGGCTCGAGACGTGTAAGTTGGGTTTTCTGCCATTCGAGAGTCTTTACTGTAATTCAGTTAAGGGACAAAGCATGTTTGAGGAAGAAAGAACTGTAATGCAAAATCTCAGAGGGCAAAAAAACCAAGGTCCACCTTATCTATGAGACCAGAGAGTAGGCGTGCAGAATGATTTGAAGAAGCAGCTAGAATGTTTAAGAGTCAGTTTTTCTATGATACACCAGACAATTCATAACCCAGAGCTGTGTTACCCAGACCAGGTTGCCCACCTTCTCTGTGCTCGTTTTTTCCAGGAGGGAATACCAACATGCATGCCAGAAGTGCCCCGTGGCTCTCACATGCCACCATCATCTTCAATCACTCTCCCTCCTTACTACAGATGGAGTACTCTCAATCTGTAAATCTGATTGTGTAAAAAGTTAGGCACCTAGAAAAGGGTCTCCTCTTTTTTTTTGCAGATCCTTTCAAAAATGGTGGGGGGTGGTACCCAGAGTTGGGGCCAGGCATTAAGAAAGGCCCTTAAAAATCAATGGGAAAATGTTTGTTAATCATATATAAGGCATTCATTTACATGATAAAGAACTCCTACAATTCAACTACGTAAAACCAAATAGCCAGATTAAAAAACAGGCAAAAGATGTGAACAGATATTGGTCCAAGGATTATAGGCAAATGACTAACAAGTGTAGAAAAGATTCAATGTCGCTAATCACTAGGGAAATGCAAACCAAAACACAATTGGTTATCACCTTATACCCGTTCAACGAACATTGTTTAAAGAAAAAGAATAGAAAAAAAACCCAAAAAAGTGTTGGTAACAATCTGGAAAGATGAATGGAAAAACCCTTGATTCTAAAGACCCTGATGCTGGGAAAAATAAAAGGTAGAAGGGGATGGAGATGACAGAAGACAAGACAGTTGGACGGCATCACTGACTCAACGGACCTGAGTTCGAGCCAGCTCTGGGAGAGGGTGACGGACAGGGCAGCCTGGCGGCTGCCGTCCATGGGGTCGCAGAGAGTCAGACGCGACTGAGAGACTGGACTGGACCGAGTCACCCCGTCTGTGCTCGTCAGTATCGCTGTGCAGGTGGCTACTTCCCAACAAAAACACTGCGTAACGGCTCGAGACGTGTAAGTTGGGTTTTCTGCCATTCGAGAGTCTTTACTGTAATTCAGTTAAGGGACAAAGCATGTTTGAGGAAGAAAGAACTGTAATGCAAAATCTCAGAGGGCAAAAAAACCAAGGTCCACCTTATCTATGAGACCAGAGAGTAGGCGTGCAGAATGATTTGAAGAAGCAGCTAGAATGTTTAAGAGTCAGTTTTTTCTAATCCGGCATATCTCAGCCAGGGCCACTGTAATCAGATGCAAATTTGATTTCAGGATTCCTGTCGGTTGCTTGAAATACATCAGTGGCATCCCAAAGGTGTTAACGTGAACTCCAGAGCCATCAGCTGGCCAGCCAAGGCTCCCGGTGCCCTGCGCACTCTCATCTCTCTGGCTTCATCCCCTACCTCTCTCCCACGGACACCTGCCCTCCACGTAAATGAACTACTTCTAGTTCTCCAAACATGCATGCTCTTTCATTCCTTTGTGCTTCATATTACACATGTTGTATCATTTAATCCTTGTAAGAGCTTCATGAAGAGGACATTCTTGTCCTGATTTTCCAGATGGGGAATAAAGGAGTGTAAAGGGTCTGCAAGAAATCACAAGCCACACAGTCAGCAGGCAGGAGCGCTGGGGTCTGAACATACCTGTCTGACACTAAAGCTCTCACTCTTTCTTCCATCCTTACTCATCCCAGTTCCTTTGGCTTCTGGTCTGTGGATCTGTATATTTCACAGCCTTTTCTTTCAATGGAATAAATTCAATTTCAGAATGCCAGGGTGGGAACTGGAGAGATGCTCACCAATCCAGTTAAGCTATACCTTGCCACTAAAATCAACACACTTTGTATTTTCTTCATTTAGTCCACAAACGCTTCTGAGCTGCTCCTTCATGCTAGAGCCGGAGGTGATGGTGCTCCAGGCGTGAACAAAGCCGGACACAGTCCTTGCCTTCAGGGTGACTACAGTAATCTATTTCTTAAAGCAGGTTCTAATTGTGAAGGCTTCCTTCCTGGCTTCATGTGACAACAATGCCTCTCTGCTTTCATAGGCACACATGGAACTCCACTAGTGCCACTGCGTAGCGGCTCGGGCGTGTAAGTTGGGTTTTCTGCCATTCGAGAGTCTTTACTGTAATTCAGTTAAGGGACAAAGCATGTTTGAGGAAGAAAGAACTGTAATGCAAAATCTCAGAGGGCAAAAAAACCAAGGTCCACCTTATCTATGAGACCAGAGAGTAGGCGTGCAGAATGATTTGAAGAAGCAGCTAGAATGTTTAAGAGTCAGTTTTTTCTAATCCGGCATATCTCAGCCAGGGCCACTGTAATCAGATGCAAATTTGATTTCAGGATTCCTGTCGGTTGCTTGAAATACATCAGTGGCATCCCAAAGGTGTTAACGTGAACTCCAGAGCCATCAGCTGGCCAGCCAAGGCTCCCGGTGCCCTGCGCACTCTCATCTCTCTGGCTTCATCCCCTACCTCTCTCCCACGGACACCTGCCCTCCACGTAAATGAACTACTTCTAGTTCTCCAAACATGCATGCTCTTTCATTCCTTTGTGCTTCATATTACACATGTTGTATCATTTAATCCTTGTAAGAGCTTCATGAAGAGGACATTCTTGTCCTGATTTTCCAGATGGGGAATAAAGGAGTGTAAAGGGTCTGCAAGAAATCACAAGCCACACAGTCAGCAGGCAGGAGCGCTGGGGTCTGAACATACCTGTCTGACACTAAAGCTCTCACTCTTTCTTCCATCCTTACTCATCCCAGTTCCTTTGGCTTCTGGTCTGTGGATCTGTATATTTCACAGCCTTTTCTTTCAATGGAATAAATTCAATTTCAGAATGCCAGGGTGGGAACTGGAGAGATGCTCACCAATCCAGTTAAGCTATACCTTGCCACTAAAATCAACACACTTTGTATTTTCTTCATTTAGTCCACAAACGCTTCTGAGCTGCTCCTTCATGCTAGAGCCGGAGGTGATGGTGCTCCAGGCGTGAACAAAGCCGGACACAGTCCTTGCCTTCAGGGTGACTACAGTAATCTATTTCTTAAAGCAGGTTCTAATTGTGAAGGCTTCCTTCCTGGCTTCATGTGACAACAATGCCTCTCTGCTTTCATAGGCACACATGGAACTCCACTAGTGCCACTGCTAAGGAAATGCCGGGTGCATTATTTTCAACCAATGCTCCTTAGTCATAGAAGAGATTAACTGATCAGTTAAATGGGATAAGGTGGAGACCAGACTGGGAATAACTTGATGAAGGAAACAGGGTGCTGTGCCTCGCACAGCTGGGATGGGCTGTCGCGGCTCACTCAGCGTGGCTCCAGACTGCAGGCAGCCCACCCAGAGGCATCATCAACAGAGGCAGGTCACCGATGTAATTATATCCCCGAATTTTCACAGCTTCATTCATAGTCTGTATTTCACCAAAGTGAATAACACTTCAAACGTATCGTTTCTACAGGATAACTAGGAGTGCTTGCCTTTCTTCTAACAGGGACAAAACTGACCATCACTTTACTGGTTCTTTGTAAGAAATAGGCGAAAGCTAAAAAAGAACATACACCACAAAGTGGGCACCAATTTTTATTTTAAGGTCTTTCAATGATGCTGTTAAAAAATAATTATTTAATAACTATTTGGTTAAAAAAGGTTACTAAAGTTATGGCAACCAAAACATCATAATAAAAAAATAAGAGTTGTTGAAAAATGAAAAATTAAAAGGGAAATTTTCAATATCAATAAAACACCAATTGTGAATGTAAAAATGGATCAGTCCTTTTTCTCCCAACAAGAGATAAATTGGGTCCAAGAGGCTGAACGCTGGCCACTCGCCCAGTGAGCCTGAGTTGAGAGGATTAAAGCATCATGGGAGGGACACTGAGCAGCTGGTCCCCTAACTGGTGGGCAGATGCCGCCCGGCGTCTCTCCGTTTCTGCTGCAGTGAGGGGACGTGCGTCCAGAGAAGCCTCCTCGGCCAGGTGACCCCCCGCCACGTCAGCTGCTGTTGGGCTGGGGCTTCTGCCCTGAACATGCCCCTCTAGGCAGAATGTATTCTGTGAGCAGAAAGAAGACCCTACTCTGCCCACGGAAAGCCATTCCTCCCCTAACTTACTGCCGGAGGTGATGGTGCTCAGGCGTGAACAAAGCCGGACACAGTCCTTGCCTTCAGGGTGACTACAGTAATCTATTTCTTAAAGCAGGTTCTAATTGTGAAGGCTTCCTTCCTGGCTTCATGTGACAACAATGCCTCTCTGCTTTCATAGGCACACATGGAACTCCACTAGTGCCACTGCTAAGGAAATGCCGGGTGCATTATTTTCAACCAATGCTCCTTAGTCATAGAAGAGATTAACTGATCAGTTAAATGGGATAAGGTGGAGACCAGACTGGGAATAACTTGATGAAGGAAACAGGGTGCTGTGCCTCGCACAGCTGGGATGGGCTGTCGCGGCTCACTCAGCGTGGCTCCAGACTGCAGGCAGCCCACCCAGAGGCATCATCAACAGAGGCAGGTCACCGATGTAATTATATCCCCGAATTTTCACAGCTTCATTCATAGTCTGTATTTCACCAAAGTGAATAACACTTCAAACGTATCGTTTCTACAGGATAACTAGGAGTGCTTGCCTTTCTTCTAACAGGGACAAAACTGACCATCACTTTACTGGTCCTTTGTAAGAAATAGGCGAAAGCTAAAGAACATACACCACAAAGTGGGCACCAATTTTTATTTTAAGGTCTTTCAATGATGCTGTTAAAAAATAATTATTTAATAACTATTTGGTTAAAAAAGGTTACTAAAGTTATGGCAACCAAAACATCATAATAAAAAAATAAGAGTTGTTGAAAAATGAAAAATTAAAAGGGAAATTTTCAATATCAATAAAACACCAATTGTGAATGTAAAAATGGATCAGTCCTTTTTCTCCCAACAAGAGATAAATTGGGTCCAAGAGGCTGAACGCTGGCCACTCGCCCAGTGAGCCTGAGTTGAGAGGATTAAAGCATCATGGGAGGGACACTGAGCAGCTGGTCCCCTAACTGGTGGGCAGATGCCGCCCGGCGTCTCTCCGTTTCTGCTGCAGTGAGGGGACGTGCGTCCAGAGAAGCCTCCTCGGCCAGGTGACCCCCCGCCACGTCAGCTGCTGTTGGGCTGGGGCTTCTGCCCTGAACATGCCCCTCTAGGCAGAATGTATTCTGTGAGCAGAAAGAAGACCCTACTCTGCCCACGGAAAGCCATTCCTCCCCTCTAACTTCAGTGGCTATCGGAAAGAACCTGTTTTCCTTGTGCTACACTGTGGACCCATAAAACAGCTATAGGATCTCAAAAACACTGTATTGAAGATGGAAGTTTTGATATAATCGGCCAGTCAGAAGCGAGGATGACTTTACAAGATTAGCATCTTTAAAGGCTCTCAAATCCAAAGATTAAAAAAAAAAATGTTACTGAGAGATCTCTGCTTTTCTGTTGTGTGTGTTAATCATGTTTATTCAGTAAGTCACACTTCAAATGCAGCACACCAAAACTTAACTATTATTGTTAATTCCTTTAAAATTACACAAAATTTCCTCTTATTGACACAGACCAGTAAAACAGAAATAGGCATAATTGGTGGAAGAGAACCCTTAACATCCAGGTTAATTCCTTGGCACGGATTAAATTATTAAAGTCTCAGATGACAACTAATCTCAAAGCCTTACATATACACTAGGGATTTAATTTGACTAAGCTTGATGATTACCTGAGTGTTAACCAGAACGACTAACGAGACAAGGAAGTCCAAGCAAAATCCTACTTAAGAACATGGTCTAACTTAATTAACTAAAAACCAAAATCAACAACAAAAACATCCTATGAAATATATTCAATATGGATTTTAAATGTGAGCTAGATCAAGACAGATTCTTTAAAAGAATCTATGGGGGAAATGAATACTTAACTCAAGAAGTCAGGGATACGATTCACCTCAAGAATCAGAACTGTTGGCCCTGTGAGCTCGCGTGCCCCCGATACGGGCCGGGTCTCAGGCACGGCAGCTGCCTGCTGCTTCCGAGGGGCCAGCCGGTTCTGGCCGAAAGCTTCCCCGTTCCAGCTGACAGAGTGACACGATGATACGGACGCAGGCGGTCAAAGCGTCAGTCACTCGGTCACGTCCGACTCTGTGCGACCCCGTGGCCTGCAGCGCCAGACTCCTCTGTCCACGGGAGTCTCCAGCCACGTTCCGATGCTCCCTTTGCTCTTTCTCACGGAGAAGAGACAAAAGGGCAGAGCCCCATGTGGTGATTTATAATTATTTTTCAGTTTCACAAGTACATAATCTACTTGTCTCTTCAAGCAGAAGCAGAATTCCTTATCCTTCCCTTGCTTGTCTCCCAAAGCCACCAAGTGTGGCTTCTGACACGAGGGGGCAGTGGCATGGGGTACTGCTTAAGAGGTCAGACTGCCTGGAGACCTAACTTTAGCTCCATCGTCTATTAACCAACTGAGCTTGAGTAAGCACGTTCCTCAGCCTCTCTGTGCCTCAGTAGCTCTGACTTTAAATAAAACGGTTAAAATATCACTATATATCTCATCAGGTTACTGAAAAGATTATATGAATTATTTATGAACCCCTTAGAACAATGCATACATGTTCAATAAAACTGCCTGCTGAATGACCAAATGTTTCTTTGCACTTATATTAATTAATATTATTCAGCAATTGATAAGGTTTCCCTAACCAATGTGTGGCTTGGAATTTGCTAAACTTTGAAAATTCTCAAAAAAGCCTTACATATACACTAGGGATTTAATTTGACTAAGCTTGATGATTACCTGAGTGTTAACCAGAACGACTAACGAGACAAGGAAGTCCAAGCAAAATCCTACTTAAGAACATGGTCTAACTTAATTAACTAAAAACCAAAATCAACAACAAAAACATCCTATGAAATATATTCAATATGGATTTTAAATGTGAGCTAGATCAAGACAGATTCTTTAAAAGAATCTATGGGGGAAATGAATACTTAACTCAAGAAGTCAGGGATACGATTCACCTCAAGAATCAGAACTGTTGGCCCTGTGAGCTCGCGTGCCCCCGATACGGGCCGGGTCTCAGGCACGGCAGCTGCCTGCTGCTTCCGAGGGGCCAGCCGGTTCTGGCCGAAAGCTTCCCCGTTCCAGCTGACAGAGTGACACGATGATACGGACGCAGGCGGTCAAAGCGTCAGTCACTCGGTCACGTCCGACTCTGTGCGACCCCGTGGCCTGCAGCGCCAGACTCCTCTGTCCACGGGAGTCTCCAGCCACGTTCCGATGCTCCCTTTGCTCTTTCTCACGGAGAAGAGACAAAAGGGCAGAGCCCCATGTGGTGATTTATAATTATTTTTCAGTTTCACAAGTACATAATCTACTTGTCTCTTCAAGCAGAAGCAGAATTCCTTATCCTTCCCTTGCTTGTCTCCCAAAGCCACCAAGTGTGGCTTCTGACACGAGGGGGCAGTGGCATGGGGTACTGCTTAAGAGGTCAGACTGCCTGGAGACCTAACTTTAGCTCCATCGTCTATTAACCAACTGAGCTTGAGTAAGCACGTTCCTCAGCCTCTCTGTGCCTCAGTAGCTCTGACTTTAAATAAAACGGTTAAAATATCACTATATATCTCATCAGGTTACTGAAAAGATTATATGAATTATTTATGAACCCCTTAGAACAATGCATACATGTTCAATAAAACTGCCTGCTGAATGACCAAATGTTTCTTTGCACTTATATTAATTAATATTATTCAGCAATTGATAAGGTTTCCCTAACCAATGTGTGGCTTGGAATTTGCTAAACTTTGAACAACTCCATCTCTTATTATTTGAGATAAGCCAACATTTAAATTACAGCTATAACACATATACCTATCTTGTAAGGGGCTCCAAAATTATTTATTACTTGCTGAAAAACTCAGGTTAGCGAAGAGAGGAACACAAGAGTCATGTTAACATCTAAACTTCATTAAGGTTTCTTTTTTTAAAAAGTCCAAGAAGACAAATGAGTTACCCGAGGAATTTCCCTTCCCCTGTAAGGATTATTAGGGCATAACTGCTAAAATGAATTAAATAGGATTTTCTAAATGACCAAAGGCACAGTGGTGGGGCTGAAGGAGGCAGAGAGAGTCAAGTTATCAGCGCTGGTATGAACTTCAGTGCCTGAGATGAAACTGATACACTCTAATGACTAAGACTAACAACTAACACTCTTTATCTTATTATCTTACAATGGTTCTGACATCCACACCGAAAAGTTAGCGTCATTGATGTCTTAAACATGCCAGTAAGGGCCTCCCTGGTGGCCCAGTGGATGGAGAGTCCATCTTGCACTACGAGCGGCACTGGTTCAATCCCTGGCCCAGGAAGATCCCACATGCCACAGAGCGGCTGGACTCGTGTGTCCAATTAGGAGCCAGCGCTCTGGAGCGCAAGTGCCCAGAGCCAGTGCTCTGCAGTGAGAGAGGCCACTGCAATAGGAGGCCCACATAGGCCAAAGAAAAAAAGATGGGTGAAAATAAATATAAAAATTTAAAAAGAGGCATGATGGGGAAAAAATTTTTTTTTACAAAATCAATGATTACCTGGCATGGAAGGTAAAATAAATGCCCCCAAATTGTCACCTCCCCCATGATGTGATTTTGCCATGCTGCACATCAAGATGTGACGTCTGTTTCCAACGTCATGAATTCAGGCCAGTCTTGTGACCCACTGTGACTCATCAACTGCAGAAGAGATAAAGCCACGGGGGTTGTAAGTCTTGGACTAGCCAGCCCTCACAGCTTCTCTTCTCTCTCTCTTGTGTCGCCGTGGGGAGAAGCCTGGCCTGGCTCACTGAAGGGCGGAAGGTCACCCGGGGCAGACACGGCCCATCTCAGCCGAGGTCCTCTAGGCCAGCCAGCCGCCCGCCCACGTGTGACCGAGGCTCACTCGAGACGGCCGCCAGCAACGACCGCCGCACGCGTGAGCCTTCGCCAGAACGGCACGGAAGTGTCCAGGCTGAGCCACTGGTCCACAGAACCATGAGCAAATAACATGCCTGCCATCTGAAATCATTAAACGTTTATCACACTGCAACAGATAGGCAATAGAGATGATTTTCCAAAGTCCTTAACAGGAAGTTAAACTAAGGAACTACAAAGATTCAAAATAAGACAAAGAAGGAAACCACTTCTGTTGCATCTAACACATGGCTGTTTGAGAAAGAGTATTTTCAAAATTTATAATTAACTTTGAGAATGCCTGGCTCTCCATGTGGCTGTAACTGGTTTTGTCTAATTTGTGCTACCTGAGATAATAAGAAAGTAAAATACAACATATGGCTCCTATTCCAAAATCTAGAAATTATTCTGGGAGTTTAAGAAAATTAAATATATCAGATTATTATGCTTATGAGAATAGCTGTCTTACACTTAGGAAAAAGCATCTACTAAGGAACTGACCGCAGATCCCTCCTTTACTCAGCAGCTCGAGGGACTGGGGCAGGTACGTGCAGATCTCTGTCCACAGCCCTCAGCACACTCCCCCTCAAAACAGAGGCAACCCAAGCTCAGTGTGCGTCTCCTGTCTTCTTGATCTCCCTCCTCTCTTCCGCCCACTTCTGCTTCCTACTGTCGGTCACTCTGTTGGCTCTGTGACAGGCCAACCTGGGCAAGCTAAACGACATTTCCCAGAACCCCCCTGTGGCGCATCTCAGAGTCACAAGGGAGACTGCGGGGGACTCCGGAGCAGAAACGAAGCAGCAGTCACGCGTCGCTCACACAAGCTGCTGTGGGCCTGCTGATTCACCCTGGGGTCAGGAACCTGCTGCCGACCTGCAGCTGCTCTGCCTTCCTCCAGGTTCTTCTTCACTTTGTCCTCCTCTCGACTCCTATTTAGGCCTGTGACAAGCAGTCCTTGCCGGACCTTGAGACCAAGGTCAGACGCAAGGACACCAGGTGCAGGTCACGGTTACGGGGTCAGCTCCCCTCTGCACGGCCTTCTTTGCCTGCCTGCCCCGCAGACACCAAGCTCCAGCCTCAGGTGCGGGGCCCGAGCCCAACAGAGGCTGCGGACGCAGCCCCCGCGGGGGCCGCAGAGCTCCGGCACGGGTCCCCAGGGCTTGCCTCGCTGGCTGGGCTGACTGGCGGGCTCGTTCCTCTGACCACGGTTATGCTCACAAGCTGGTCTCCAGCCGCCTCACGGGTAAGTCCTCCACATCCAGGAAGAAAGGTCAAAGAGTCCCCGAGAGGCTGAGAGATGGCGTAGGAGTGACAGAAAGAGACCACACACAGCACTCACTGTGCGTATGCGCCCAAGGCCGAATGTCCGTCTTCCTCTACCAAAGACGCCACGAGGCGGCGACCATTATTTTCTCTTCCTCTGCGTTTTCACACACAGCAAGATTACATAATGTGGCAGTAAGTGGGAAAATAAAGGATTAAAATTGGGCATTCCTTCTCCAGAATCTAACCTGAGATAATAAGAAAGTAAAATACAACATATGGAAATAAAATTCTGGGAGTTTAAGAAAATTAAATATATCAGATTATTATGCTTATGAGAATAGCTGTCTTACACTTAGGAAAAAGCATCTACTAAGGAACTGACCGCAGATCCCTCCTTTACTCAGCAGCTCGAGGGACTGGGGCAGGTACGTGCAGATCTCTGTCCACAGCCCTCAGCACACTCCCCCTCAAAACAGAGGCAACCCAAGCTCAGTGTGCGTCTCCTGTCTTCTTGATCTCCCTCCTCTCTTCCGCCCACTTCTGCTTCCTACTGTCGGTCACTCTGTTGGCTCTGTGACAGGCCAACCTGGGCAAGCTAAACGACATTTCCCAGAACCCCCCTGTGGCGCATCTCAGAGTCACAAGGGAGACTGCGGGGGACTCCGGAGCAGAAACGAAGCAGCAGTCACGCGTCGCTCACACAAGCTGCTGTGGGCCTGCTGATTCACCCTGGGGTCAGGAACCTGCTGCCGACCTGCAGCTGCTCTGCCTTCCTCCAGGTTCTTCTTCACTTTGTCCTCCTCTCGACTCCTATTTAGGCCTGTGACAAGCAGTCCTTGCCGGACCTTGAGACCAAGGTCAGACGCAAGGACACCAGGTGCAGGTCACGGTTACGGGGTCAGCTCCCCTCTGCACGGCCTTCTTTGCCTGCCTGCCCCGCAGACACCAAGCTCCAGCCTCAGGTGCGGGGCCCGAGCCCAACAGAGGCTGCGGACGCAGCCCCCGCGGGGGCCGCAGAGCTCCGGCACGGGTCCCCAGGGCTTGCCTCGCTGGCTGGGCTGACTGGCGGGCTCGTTCCTCTGACCACGGTTATGCTCACAAGCTGGTCTCCAGCCGCCTCACGGGTAAGTCCTCCACATCCAGGAAGAAAGGTCAAAGAGTCCCCGAGAGGCTGAGAGATGGCGTAGGAGTGACAGAAAGAGACCACACACAGCACTCACTGTGCGTATGCGCCCAAGGCCGAATGTCCGTCTTCCTCTACCAAAGACGCCACGAGGCGGCGACCATTATTTTCTCTTCCTCTGCGTTTTCACACACAGCAAGATTACATAATGTGGCAGTAAGTGGGAAAATAAAGGATTAAAATTGGGCATTCCTGCTCCAGAATCTATGTACTCTTCTGTAGCAGTCCATGGCTTCTAACTGGTCTGTATGCAACCGTTTTCATCTCCCTGTTATCCTGGCTTTTAGAAATTTTTCATAACGGAAAGCTAGCATACGGCAGTGCATCAGGAAACTACAGTCAGGTCTTGAATTCACCAGTAGCCAGCCAGCTGTGTGGTCTTGAACATGTCAGGCGAATTTCCTTATTTATGAAATAATCTCAATGTTCTCTTCCTGCTCTGAGGGTTCACAACTCTAGAGTATTAAAGTTCTGAGGATGATATCATAAAACCTTTGAAGGAAAGTTGCTGGATGCAGTACAATCAGGGAATAACACCTGCTGCTGTGTATTTGATTTGCTTGTAATGGCTTTCCACCATCTCCTGTGTCCAAAATTCCTCCGTAGCTCCCTACATGATTATAATAGTAATTTTCATTCTTTTCATGTGTGAGGACCCTACAGAATTCTTGCTGTTTTCTTTCCACCCACCTCAGGTCCTCTGTGGCCACACAAGACAGTCGCAGTTTGGTGAGCTCCTCACTGCTGATCATCTACTTTAATTTTATTCAACTCATTTTACAAATATAACTATTCCCATGAAATATCTGTAAAAAGTGAAAAGAACAGCAGTCTATGCCATACTTTCATTCTCATTAGATTTACTATTTTTATTGTTGTTTGTTGTTTTAAAATCTTTAAATCTTTGGTGAATATTACAAAAGCTTCTCATTAGGAATGCCACTTTATAGCAAAACATTCTATCCAAAGTTTTCCCATGAGTTAAAAAACCAAAAGGGAGGCACCAGGTTACTGACAGGAAAATAATACAGAGTGCAAAAGCAATTTTAAAAATTGGATAATTGGTCCAAGAAGAGTAGAAGCTGATCATCTTTAAAGGCCAGGGCCCAAAGTGACCTTCAGAATTTGGTCGAGCCTGTACCAGGCCAGTGGGATATTAGATAAAATGGTCCCACTGGCATCCACCAGAAAGGTCAGGGCGACACTGCACTTGGAAACGTAGCAACAGCTAAAAGCAGGAAGGCGCCATCGCGGAACAACAGCTGCGCGAGCTGCTTCCCCCGCCCCGGGGAGCCACGGCGGCTCACGATCCGCTGCCTTCTCCGGGCAGCCACGATGGGACGCTGCAAGGGACACAGAGGACTAGATGCCGACAGGCGTGGTCCACTACGCCCGATCAGGCAGGTCTTTCCCTTTGACCCTTCCGTGCCACCACTCAGCCGCGGCCCGAATCACCCCTCTTCTACATTTCCCATGCTTTTGCTGTCATGCACGGTCCTGTCCTTATTAGAAATGTTCTCGCCTCTCTTAGACGGTGGCTGACAGAAGGACTGTGCCTCGCTCAGGGGTCTGTTCTCAGCATCTCGCACGGAGCCTGACACATCCGAAGCTCTCAGTCAACGGGCAGTGGGATTAAGCGAATCCCTGTCATCTTGTTCTCGATATCCAAACTCAATGCAGGAATCCAAGTGGAGATTTTTCCAAGTATTGTAACAGTTATCAAACATTGTGTTTCTATGGAACTGATGATAACTGTCTTTAAATGTATCTAAAAAAGGTAACACCACCTTTTTGAAATATCACAAAAAGCAGTGGCAAAAGTCCCAATATGACTGCGATCCCAATTAAACTTCTTCAGTCCCAATGAGGTCACTCCGACCTGATCAAAATGTATGAGCTGCCTTTTTTTGTCACCATAATTTAAAGATGGAAAAACGGTATTGAGGATTTACATAAACATGTGGAGGTTCAGCCTCATTATGATGATTGTACCTAGAAGCCAGGGAGTTTTGAATCTTAAATGTATTTTCAGAAAAAAAATGCTTTTTCAGAGGAGAAAAAAAGAGCCACAACAATAGCTGTAATTTAACTGGAGACACTGACTGCACAGGCCCCGGAGAAGAGGAGCCGCCGAGCACACGGCAGCCTGTCCGCTCCCGGCCCGTGGACGCGGGCGCCCCTGCCCAGCAGCCTGGCCTCCTGGCCGCGGGACCCTGCTCTCGAGATCCTGGGAACTGCTGTTTCAGATACAGTACAGTGGTACTTGCTCCAGTCTTAAACGTGGAAGCTGAAAAAGTCATTTCGCTTTACCTTACTGAGGTACACGGGCAAATTACAAGTCTTGGCCTTAGGACCAACATCTACATTATAGAAGAAAACAGACACATGTATGGCTAATTATTAGCTTCCTCTGATAATGGCATTCAAAACTATATAAAATCATGGAAAACTGAATATAACAGTATATGAAAAAGATGTCATTACAAAGTTAAACGGTGACTCCAAATGAAAATTAAACTTTGAAAATCAAAGCTAAGGAAAAAAAAATCCTTTAAATCAATTAATTTTACTTGAGTTCATTTAAGGTATGTAAATTCATTGCACATTTACTAAAAACCTACTTGGTCAGACAAGGGTGACCCTTTTTAGGACCTACAACCAAGAAATCTTTACACATGAAATCACACATTTAATGTGCTATGTCATCTCTAAGCCCCTGGTATGGAGGACTCTGGCCATCTACATAACATTCATTTCATCTTTTGGGTGTTCATACACAGAAGTCATAGCATTGGTCAACACTGATCCACTTTCCAGGGACAGTTATCCTAATCCGCCTTATCTAGGGAGGGCTGACTCAGTCCCCTGGTCCTGGTGATTGCTCAGTGTACCCCAAGGATAAATCTACCTCGTACATGACTTTCCTGGGGCCAGGAGAGAGACTGGTTCAGGAGAGAGTATATAATCAAAGGGAGGCTGAGGAAGCCTGGGGACTTCCTATATTTTCAAGAACTCCTCTGAGAAATACGTTGGGTGATGTATTAAGTATATGTGAAGTTGCTCAAATGGTTTATCTACCCTGAGGAAAGCCATCTTAGAAAAACAATCGCTCAAGAAAAAGGGCAAAGGCAACAAAATTAAGATAAAAAAACGGAGCCTGAGACTTCATCAAACTGTGGGCTGAAGCCCGGCCAGTGTCTGGACGCCTCTGAAACTTATGACAGTGGGAGCCGAGTTTTAGTTTACCTGCAGGCGAGTGTTTCCTAAGTATTATAGCTGTGACCAGGAGCCACGGCGTCAGCTCATCGCTGAAGGAGGACGATGACTCTGGCAAGTGAAGAGCAGAAAGGGTGGGCGTGCAGACCCCTCCCCAGAGTCAGAGAGGAAGGGGGGCGGGAGGAAAAGCAAACAGGCCTGAGAGCAACAGAGTGTCTTCAGTATCAAGTGTGTCACACAGGAGGACAGGAGGAAGGGGAAGCTAAAAGGCAGGTTCGTGTTGTGATCCTTTTGTTATTCGAACATTGGTGGCAGGTGAACTGAGAGAGACAAAGCTGAATGCAGATGGCTGCCTCAGTACTCCGGATGAGAGAAAAAAAACCACACGTGCACATTGGTATGGAGGACTCAATTAATTTTACTTGAGTTCATTTAAGGTATGTAAATTCATTGCACATTTACTAAAAACCTACTTGGTCAGACAAGGGTGACCCTTTTTAGGACCTACAACCAAGAAATCTTTACACATGAAATCACACATTTAATGTGCTATGTCATCTCTAAGCCCCTGGTATGGAGGACTCTGGCCATCTACATAACATTCATTTCATCTTTTGGGTGTTCATACACAGAAGTCATAGCATTGGTCAACACTGATCCACTTTCCAGGGACAGTTATCCTAATCCGCCTTATCTAGGGAGGGCTGACTCAGTCCCCTGGTCCTGGTGATTGCTCAGTGTACCCCAAGGATAAATCTACCTCGTACATGACTTTCCTGGGGCCAGGAGAGAGACTGGTTCAGGAGAGAGTATATAATCAAAGGGAGGCTGAGGAAGCCTGGGGACTTCCTATATTTTCAAGAACTCCTCTGAGAAATACGTTGGGTGATGTATTAAGTATATGTGAAGTTGCTCAAATGGTTTATCTACCCTGAGGAAAGCCATCTTAGAAAAACAATCGCTCAAGAAAAAGGGCAAAGGCAACAAAATTAAGATAAAAAAACGGAGCCTGAGACTTCATCAAACTGTGGGCTGAAGCCCGGCCAGTGTCTGGACGCCTCTGAAACTTATGACAGTGGGAGCCGAGTTTTAGTTTACCTGCAGGCGAGTGTTTCCTAAGTATTATAGCTGTGACCAGGAGCCACGGCGTCAGCTCATCGCTGAAGGAGGACGATGACTCTGGCAAGTGAAGAGCAGAAAGGGTGGGCGTGCAGACCCCTCCCCAGAGTCAGAGAGGAAGGGGGGCGGGAGGAAAAGCAAACAGGCCTGAGAGCAACAGAGTGTCTTCAGTATCAAGTGTGTCACACAGGAGGACAGGAGGAAGGGGAAGCTAAAAGGCAGGTTCGTGTTGTGATCCTTTTGTTATTCGAACATTGGTGGCAGGTGAACTGAGAGAGACAAAGCTGAATGCAGATGGCTGCCTCAGTACTCCGGATGAGAGAAAAAAAACCACACGTGCACATTGGGAGGGAAGACGGAAGAGAGGAGGAGCCCAGAGGTGAGTCAGTAACAGAACACACGGGCGCTACCCTCCACGGGAGGGAAAAAGAGCAAAGCAGGGAACGTAAGTTTTCACTCTCGAGATACTGGGGAGAGCTAATGCCTTGCTGTTCATCGGGAATAAGCACTGAGGCACAGGAGTTGCAAGCACACATCCGCAGTCGTGTCTGACCCTCTACAACCTCACAGACTGCAGCCCACCAGGCTCCTGTGTCCATGGGATTCTCCTGGCAAGAAGACTAGAGTGAGTTGCCATTTCCTTCTCCAGGCAATCTTCCCAACCCAGGGATCAAACTCATGTCTCCTGCACTGGCAGGCAGGTTCTTTACCACTGAGCTACCTGGGAAGCCCTAAGAGTGAGTTAACACTCCTTAAGTCATTTACATAAAAAACAGCTATAGAAACAAACTGAATGAGAAACAACAGGAAGTTAGATAAATTACGGTACATTTACTAATGAGTGAAATACTATACAGGGGGTTACTAACACTTCCCTGTTGGTGGATCTCCTGATTGATAATATTTCCCCCATAATAAAGGTCTCCCCTGTGTCTACAGCAGGGCCGCAGGTTACATGTTCATTTCAACACCATCTCCTTCTCAGCCTCTAATAGATCCCTTGGCATCCTACAGCTGAGAAACACTATATGGAAGATGTCACAAAATACTTCAACTTGAGGAAAACAATAAAAGCAGCACTGTTCTAATGTGATTCCTGTTTTGAACATTAAGAAAAGTCTATAGACATAGGGAAAAACAGACAGACACCAATATGTTTATACAAGTGAAGAGCAGAAAGGGTGGGCGTGCAGACCCCTCCCCAGAGTCAGAGAGGAAGGGGGGCGGGAGGAAAAGCAAACAGGCCTGAGAGCAACAGAGTGTCTTCAGTATCAAGTGTGTCACACAGGAGGACAGGAGGAAGGGGAAGCTAAAAGGCAGGTTCGTGTTGTGATCCTTTTGTTATTCGAACATTGGTGGCAGGTGAACTGAGAGAGACAAAGCTGAATGCAGATGGCTGCCTCAGTACTCCGGATGAGAGAAAAAAAACCACACGTGCACATTGGGAGGGAAGACGGAAGAGAGGAGGAGCCCAGAGGTGAGTCAGTAACAGAACACACGGGCGCTACCCTCCACGGGAGGGAAAAAGAGCAAAGCAGGGAACGTAAGTTTTCACTCTCGAGATACTGGGGAGAGCTAATGCCTTGCTGTTCATCGGGAATAAGCACTGAGGCACAGGAGTTGCAAGCACACATCCGCAGTCGTGTCTGACCCTCTACAACCTCACAGACTGCAGCCCACCAGGCTCCTGTGTCCATGGGATTCTCCTGGCAAGAAGACTAGAGTGAGTTGCCATTTCCTTCTCCAGGCAATCTTCCCAACCCAGGGATCAAACTCATGTCTCCTGCACTGGCAGGCAGGTTCTTTACCACTGAGCTACCTGGGAAGCCCTAAGAGTGAGTTAACACTCCTTAAGTCATTTACATAAAAAACAGCTATAGAAACAAACTGAATGAGAAACAACAGGAAGTTAGATAAATTACGGTACATTTACTAATGAGTGAAATACTATACAGGGGGTTACTAACACTTCCCTGTTGGTGGATCTCCTGATTGATAATATTTCCCCCATAATAAAGGTCTCCCCTGTGTCTACAGCAGGGCCGCAGGTTACATGTTCATTTCAACACCATCTCCTTCTCAGCCTCTAATAGATCCCTTGGCATCCTACAGCTGAGAAACACTATATGGAAGATGTCACAAAAATACTTCAACTTGAGGAAAACAATAAAAGCAGCACTGTTCTAATGTGATTCCTGTTTTGAACATTAAGAAAAGTCTATAGACATAGGGAAAAACAGACAGACACCAATATGTTTATAGTCATTAACTTTGAGTGATGGGATCTGGAGTATTTTCTTTCTTTGACTTCTTTACGCTTTTAATTTTCTTCTCCTAAAACGGACACGTATCAATTTTTATAATTTTAAAAGGACATTGTCTATGTTGAGTTCCTCAAAAGCAGATAGTGCAATGAGGATGTGTGTGGAAGTAACTTACTAGGGAATATTATGAGGAGAATTCAGTAGGTGAGCAGGACGGTGGGGATAATCAAGGAAGGAGGCAAAGCAAGGCTGTGATCGCAGAGTCCCATCAGAGAGAACCGGAGGCCAACCCTCAAGGTCACAGGAGCTGGAAACGTTACTAGGTTTCATGAATTGAGCACGGCCCCTGGGGAGATGCAGGCATGTCTCCTTGCAGGGAGGAAAACCTGGTGGCAGCCTGCCGGTCGAGAGACGTGGGTGCTGGCTTCCAGGAGCATGCGTGGACACAGCAAAGGAGCTCGAGGGATATGCATGGAGATGGACAACATCTGCTAGAGATACGCACACTGTGAAGCCTTCCTTTACTGCTTTATTTTAAAAATATGAATACTTTCCCTGCATGACTATGCTCATTCCTATTAAAAATGCTTTCCTTGGGTAAAAAAAAAAAAATCAGAGCGGAATAATCACTAATAATTGATTAACTAGCACTGCTTACTGGGAGGAGATTCAACAAGTCTTACATTCTAAAATGAGCACATTAGAAACTAGGACCACTGGATATAAAAGCCTGATGGCCTCTGGGGACACCACTGTGTCCTGCCCTAAGATGTCGCGTTAGGGTCACTGCTTCCTGTCTTCCTGCTACAGTGCCAAGACTCTGGATGCCTGGGGAGTGGATGTAAACTACGTGGCTTCAGCCAATACATTTGGAGCTGGCATCCACTGAGCCCTCAACGGAAGAAACCCTACCCAGGGAGAGGGCCTGCTGGATTTGAGAGAATTATGCAGCCACGATGCCCCAGCACAAGCTGCAGGGCTTCATCTACTTGCTAGCAGGGCAGATGCCCTCGCATCTCCAATGGGGGAGGGCCACGACTGGGCCCAATCTTTGACTTCTTTACGCTTTTAATTTTCTTTCTCCTAAAACGGACACCAATATGTTTATAGTCATTAACTTTGAGTGATGGGATCTGGAGTATTTTCTTTCTTTGACTTCTTTACGCTTTTAATTTTCTTCTCCTAAAACGGACACGTATCAATTTTTATAATTTTAAAAGGACATTGTCTATGTTGAGTTCCTCAAAAGCAGATAGTGCAATGAGGATGTGTGTGGAAGTAACTTACTAGGGAATATTATGAGGAGAATTCAGTAGGTGAGCAGGACGGTGGGGATAATCAAGGAAGGAGGCAAAGCAAGGCTGTGATCGCAGAGTCCCATCAGAGAGAACCGGAGGCCAACCCTCAAGGTCACAGGAGCTGGAAACGTTACTAGGTTTCATGAATTGAGCACGGCCCCTGGGGAGATGCAGGCATGTCTCCTTGCAGGGAGGAAAACCTGGTGGCAGCCT
Source organism: Tragulus kanchil (assembly GCA_022376925.1). NCBI lineage: Eukaryota > Metazoa > Chordata > Mammalia > Artiodactyla > Tragulidae > Tragulus > Tragulus kanchil. The sequence continues at coordinate 126,061,549 of JAIOJX010000026.1, forward strand.
GCCGGTCGAGAGACGTGGGTGCTGGCTTCCAGGAGCATGCGTGGACACAGCAAAGGAGCTCGAGGGATATGCATGGAGATGGACAACATCTGCTAGAGATACGCACACTGTGAAGCCTTCCTTTACTGCTTTATTTTAAAAATATGAATACTTTCCCTGCATGACTATGCTCATTCCTATTAAAAATGCTTTCCTTGGGTAAAAAAAAAAAAATCAGAGCTGAATAATCATTCATTATTGACTAACTAGCACTGCTTACTGGGGAGGGAGATTCAAAAAGTCTTACATTCTAAAATGAGCACATTAGAAACTAGGACCACTGGATATAAAAGCCTGATGGCCTCTGGGGACACCACTGTGTCCTGCCCTAAGATGTCGCGTTAGGGTCACTGCTTCCTGTCTTCCTGCTACAGTGCCAAGACTCTGGATGCCTGGGGAGTGGATGTAAACTACGTGGCTTCAGCCAATACATTTGGAGCTGGCATCCACTGAGCCCTCAACGGAAGAAACCCTACCCAGGGAGAGGGCCTGCTGGATTTGAGAGAATTATGCAGCCACGATGCCCCAGCACAAGCTGCAGGGCTTCATCTACCTGCTACCGCAAAGGGCAGATGCCCTCGCATCTCACACACGGGTGAGGCCCGAGGCATCTTGTTGGCGTTCAACATGGACTGGGCCAGTCTATTTCATTCCCTGGGCTTTGAATCTCTATTTTCTTTTCAGTAAGTAGATTACATACAAACCATTTCAAAAAGTATATCCTTCTCTAAAACCAGAAAGCCCAATCAGAAGTTCATATGCGTAGCTGTCAAGGCAGCATAATTTAAAGTATGCTGGAAAAGTCTTGTTTATCCTGAAATAGCTTCCCTCCATTGACCTCTCAGCCACAGAAAGTCAATCAACATGGCATTTCAGAAATTAGAGGCAACAGTACAGAGCAAAGATGTATGGGAGTATTCAGAGAGTCCTACCTCGGGGGTATGAGACCCAGGAATAAACATCAGGAGTTCTGGGACGCCATAAAGTTATTGGAGAAATGTTGCATTTTTCAGGTAAGAGAATTTAGAGCTTTCATCTTATTTTCAAAGTAATTCATGACCAGTGAAAGCTTAAGGTAGGCAGGAGTAAGTCAGGACAGCTATATGCCTGACTGGCTACTCTAGTCAGATGCTCTCATATGGAAACTCTCCCTACAACAGTTAAAGATTCATGTGCATCTGAGGGCGCTGCCTGGTTAAAGCTTCAGTTTCCCAATACTTTTTTTTTTTTTCTTTTTTTTTGTAAGCAGAGGAGAATGCCTCCCTTTCAAAGACTGCCAAGGAAAATGTCCAAATGCTTCTCCTGTACCCCTTCTATAGTTAAGGGAATAGTAATAAATTGAAAGAACATTCCTGGAGGCAGGGAGAAGGAAGGGCAAAAAGAGCACATTAGAAACTAGGACCACTGGATATAAAAGCCTGATGGCCTCTGGGGACACCACTGTGTCCTGCCCTAAGATGTCGCGTTAGGGTCACTGCTTCCTGTCTTCCTGCTACAGTGCCAAGACTCTGGATGCCTGGGGAGTGGATGTAAACTACGTGGCTTCAGCCAATACATTTGGAGCTGGCATCCACTGAGCCCTCAACGGAAGAAACCCTACCCAGGGAGAGGGCCTGCTGGATTTGAGAGAATTATGCAGCCACGATGCCCCAGCACAAGCTGCAGGGCTTCATCTACTTGCTAACGCAAAGGGCAGATGCCCTCGCATCTCACACACGGGTGAGGCCCGAGGCATCTTGTTGGCGTTCAACATGGACTGGGCCAGTCTATTTCATTCCCTGGGCTTTGAATCTCTATTTTCTTTTCAGTAAGTAGATTACATACAAACCATTTCAAAAAGTATATCCTTCTCTAAAACCAGAAAGCCCAATCAGAAGTTCATGTACGTAGCTGTCAAGGCAGCATAATTTAAAGTATGCTGGAAAAGTCTTGTTTATCCTGAAATAGCTTCCCTCCATTGACCTCTCAGCCACAGAAAGTCAATCAACATGGCATTTCAGAAATTAGAGGCAACAGTACAGAGCAAAGATGTATGGGAGTATTCAGAGAGTCCTACCTCGGGGGTATGAGACCCAGGAATAAACATCAGGAGTTCTGGGACGCCATAAAGTTATTGGAGAAATGTTGCATTTTTCAGGTAAGAGAATTTAGAGCTTTCATCTTATTTTCAAAGTAATTCATGACCAGTGAAAGCTTAAGGTAGGCAGGAGTAAGTCAGGACAGCTATATGCCTGACTGGCTACTCTAGTCAGATGCTCTCATATGGAAACTCTCCCTACAACAGTTAAAGATTCATGTGCATCTGAGGGCGCTGCCTGGTTAAAGCTTCAGTTTCCCAATACTTTTTTTTTTTTTCTTTTTTTTTGTAAGCAGAGGAGAATGCCTCCCTTTCAAAGACTGCCAAGGAAAATGTCCAAATGCTTCTCCTGTACCCCTTCTATAGTTAAGGGAATAGTAATAAATTGAAAGAACATTCCTGGAGGCAGGGAGAAGGAAGGGCAAAAAGAGATGCGAAAAAAGGAGAAAAGAAAGGAGAGGGGAAATGAGAAGAGAAAGGATGGGAAAGGGAAGAGAAAGCATGATAATGTTGTCTCTATGGAGCAGATCTGAACAGAGCTGACAGCAAACGGTTGTAGGAGATCCCTCCCACTTCCTTCCAGTAGAGTTACAGCACTCTAGCTTTTGAAAGTTCCTCTTTTAAGGGGTCTTCAATTAACCAGGGCAGGGACCAGGGGGATTGCATCCATGTGTATATTCTCTTTAACATTTATGTTTTAAATTATCAAGTCATCATATCCCCCAATGAGTGATAAAATGTAATAAGGGAAGAATTTTTATAAGCCTCCTCACATGTTTAATAGTGATATGTGGAAAAAATGACCTTTCAAACACACTTAAACATTTAACTTTTGATCCTAAGTCTTCCCCCCAAGGCATAGTTTATTAAAACTAAACGCTTCTTGGCATTATAAATTAGGAAAGAGGAGAGGGAAGCTCACTGTAATTAGAAGTCTGGGCCAGACATTCTAAGGGTAACTACAACTATCATAATGAAGCTCCCTGAAAATGCTACCAAGTTTCATTCATGTACAACAGAACTGCCATTGATTAATTAGACTTAAATGAAGAAAGCCCATCCATTGGTGGTATCACCGATTAAATGGACATGAGTTTTTGCAACTCCAGGAGATGGTGCAGGACAGGGAAGTCCGGCGGCTACCGTCCACGGGGCCACAAGGCTCCGACACGACCGAGTGACTGAGCAACAACAGCAGGAAAGTCAAAGCTGCAGCAGCTTTAGGAACCTCTGCAGAATGAGACCAGTCTTCTTTTGAAAACGCACGGATGCTCCTCTTTCATTAAAGAAGGGGAAGACAATGCATTAACACGCCTAGAGGGGCAGGGAAAGTCTGTTAAGCTCTTCTGTGGAAAGTCAGCAGGACACGTAACTTCTCACTCGTCACCACTACTGATCATCGACATGAAAGGCATTCTGTTGATGCAAGCGCTCTAAGTCCATTTTCACTTCTCATGCCCCTAAATGTGCCAGGCGTTCTTAATGGCACAGGATTTCTTCTGGGAAAAGACCCGACTGAACTGAGACCTAAGGTCGTGCCAAAGACAGAAGCCACCCCTCTCGACCCAGAAAGGCCCAGCCCACGGATGCACGCCTAGGCTTTCATGGGATGTTTATGCTGAGAATAACTCAAACAGAAAGAGAAGGACTTAGCATCCATAAGGGCCATCACCTCTTCTAGGACATAAAAATGATACAGAAGCTAAGGGAATGGAAAAGTTAGCAATAATCTCAATGTTCATCAACAGAGGCACAGAATTCCACAAAGTTGACAGGGTATTATACAGTCATTAAAATGACAGCTAAGAGATGAATGTACTGTCATGAAAAAGTCTTATGATGAGATGTTAAATCTTAAAGAGCAGTATTACTTTATACATGTTATTTTTTACAGATCTGAATGTGTAATCATGCCACATGATAATTAAAAATGTACAAGAAAAAAATACTATAAGGAAACAAAACAAAATGCTAACATACAATGAAAAAGAACATTTATAAGTGTTTTTTAACTCTTCTTTTTCATTTATTTTATAATTATATTATAAATTATAATACATTTAAAATTATAACATATTTAAATTACTTCTATACTGCTGAATGCATTAATGAAACAAACGTTAACTTCTGTATCAATTAGATTCACATATAAATTAAATTTTTAAAATACTTCCTCCTCCTCTAACTCAGTTCTTCAGTTGCTGCATTAAAGTAAAAGCAAAAATACTAAAACCCAAGTTGTTAAGTCTGGAAACAAGACAGGGACTGAAGGCTGGCTAAGTCCAGACCTCTGGTCAGGGCAGAGCCCACCCTCTAGTTTGAACGAGGTCATCAAAACTGACCTAGTACTGATGAGACACCACTGTTGTGATCCATTAAATCTTTTCCCTCAGTCAAACCTCTAAGATTTAAAATTTCTGAGCATCCTCTAAGAGGCTAAACAGAGGGGCACATACTGAATTACATGGTTACACTATCTTCATTTATCACAAATGTGTTACGATTCCTTACTAATTCTGCACGGCAACACATCACTTTAGGTATGCTCATTTACATTCAACGATCTGAAATATATACTGTGTTTAAATAAACAAGTTGTAATTGATAAAGCAGAAAAGGAAGGTGCTTAATCAGCCATCCTTATTCAATCTGGGTTTAGATTTCTCAATGACATAAACCCGAAGACTTTTTATGGACAGTAATTAAATATAATTCTATAACTATAAACGCTGTTAATTGCCCAGAAAGGCCCAGACGGATGCAGCTAGGCTTTCATGGGATGTTTATGCTGAGAATAACTCAAACAGAAAGAGAAGGACTTAGCATCCATAAGGGCCATCACCTCTTCTAGGACATAAAAATGATACAGAAGCTAAGGGAATGGAAAAGTTAGCAATAATCTCAATGTTCATCAACAGAGGCACAGAATTCCACAAAGTTGACAGGGTATTATACAGTCATTAAAATGACAGCTAAGAGATGAATGTACTGTCATGAAAAAGTCTTATGATGAGATGTTAAATCTTAAAGAGCAGTATTACTTTATACATGTTATTTTTTACAGATCTGAATGTGTAATCATGCCACATGATAATTAAAATGTACAAAAAAAAAATACTATAAGGAAACAAAACAAAATGCTAACATACAATGAAAAAGAACATTTATAAGTGTTTTTTAACTCTTCTTTTTCATTTATTTTATAATTATATTATAAATTATAATACATTTAAAATTATAACATATTTAAATTACTTCTATACTGCTGAATGCATTAATGAAACAAACGTTAACTTCTGTATCAATTAGATTCACATATAAATTAAATTTTTAAAATACTTCCTCCTCCTCTAACTCAGTTCTTCAGTTGCTGCATTAAAGTAAAAGCAAAAATACTAAAACCCAAGTTGTTAAGTCTGGAAACAAGACAGGGACTGAAGGCTGGCTAAGTCCAGACCTCTGGTCAGGGCAGAGCCCACCCTCTAGTTTGAACGAGGTCATCAAAACTGACCTAGTACTGATGAGACACCACTGTTGTGATCCATTAAATCTTTTCCCTCAGTCAAACCTCTAAGATTTAAAATTTCTGAGCATCCTCTAAGAGGCTAAACAGAGGGGCACATACTGAATTACATGGTTACACTATCTTCATTTATCACAAATGTGTTACGATTCCTTACTAATTCTGCACGGCAACACATCACTTTAGGTATGCTCATTTACATTCAACGATCTGAAATATATACTGTGTTTAAATAAACAAGTTGTAATTGATAAAGCAGAAAAGGAAGGTGCTTAATCAGCCATCCTTATTCAATCTGGGTTTAGATTTCTCAATGACATAAACCCGAAGACTTTTTTATGGACAGTAATTAAATATAATTCTATAACTATAAACGTGCAATGTATATGTAGATATAAGCGGAACTGCTGGCCACCCTCCACCGTTTCTGGGTCAGCGGCTCAGAGAGGAGGCGCCTGTGGCCCTGTCGCTTGAACGAGACCCCAGGCGCTGCTGACACACTAATTCGCTCTGTCCAGGAACCACGGTTCAAGAAATACTGGCTTAAAGGGAAAATTCTACATGTCAGTGTAATTGCTGGTGTTTATTATCTCTTAGAAACATAGGTCCATGTCCATGTGTTTCAGATGCAGGCACAATTTAGATCTGAAAACTGTGGCTGTCAGGATGATGGGCTTGAAAGCTGGGGAGTAACAGAGTTTAAAGCAATCTCGGGAAAAGCTTGATTAAAATAATTCATTATGGAAACCAATCAACCTTAATTTCCAACGGATGCCATGACCAGTCAGGCATTCTGCCACATCACGCAAAGGACAGGCTTACATGCCGCCCTGCTCCACGCACTAGCCAAGTCCACCGGGTCAAAGCGATCAAGCACACCACGCATTCCCAGGTGCCTTTCTACCTCTGCCTAACAGAACCATGTGGTTTCTATCTGCCAATAGGATTGCCAGCTCTTAGGAGAAACAAGTAATCATTTTAGCAAAACCGAGTTGATCTGCATAATCATTAAAATGGAAATATTATCCAAAGAATCTAATGAATTCCAGGTATGATGCCTTTTTACTTTGTAAAAAACTGACAATGCCAATCTATTTAATTCAAGTAAGAGTTCTCAGACTTTAAAATAGAAAAAAGGGTTTTATACACACCCCCCCACACATATACATGTATGTATGTATGTGTATACATTCAGCCACAAGAAAAGGGAGGAATCCTGACAATTCTGACAACATGGATGGCCTTTTGGGCATTATGCTAAAGGAAATAAGTCACACAGGAAAAGACAGACCTATATGATCTCACTTATATGTAGCATTTGAAACTAAACAAAATCCACAAAGAGGAGGTCACACTTGTGATCACCATAAGCAGGGCTGGGGGAACTGGATGAAGGTGGTCGAAGCTACAGACTTCTAGTTTTAACATACGGAAACACCGGAGCGGTGACGTACAACAGGAAGACTACGCGTAACACGACCCGGTATGTATGAAAGTTAAGAGAACAGACTGATCCCAAGGGTCCTCATCCAAGGAAAAAGATACACTTTGTTTATTTAGTTTTACGATGACGTACGGGATGGGGCTCCCAGGTGGCACCAGTGGTAAAGAATCCCCCTGCCAATGTGGGGGGGGCTCCCTGGGTCGGGGGACCCCGGGCGGGGCAAATGGCAATTCACTCCAGCGTTGCTGCCTGGGAAACTGCATGGGCAGAGAAGCCTGGCGGGGGGACGCGTCCATGGGGACACAAGGGGCTGGACACGATCGACTATGGACGCATGCTTGTGGTAATCATTTCATGATACAGGTAAGTCAAATAATTTTGCTATACACCTCAAGCTTGTACAGAGCTGTAACTATATAAAACTGGAAAAATAAAACAGGTAAGAATAGTCTTACGGTGCCAAAGCACACCACGCAGCTGGCCTTCTCTAGATCCACCCACATTCGTCTTGCTCTCCACCGGCAGGCCGTCACGTGGACCCGTCTTCCCGTGGAAGGTGTGACCACTGATGAAATAAGACTCTCTCACACTGTAACAACTACAATCAGATTACAACAGAAGCTTCATAAAGCAAATGAAAGTGAAATACATTCCCTGACTGGATACCACTATGACTAAAGCTCATTGTAGCACATTGCATCAAAAATCCACATACTTCCAAAAATGCGCCAACACTTGTTTTAAGGGTGGTAAATCAAGGTAGGCAATAAGGATATTTATTTTTGTACAGTGTAGATAACAGGAATGCACAGAGCTAGAGGAAGCCTTACAGACCATCTGTCCAAATGCCTCCTTGTACAAAAAGGGAAATGAGCACACGAAAGGGTAGTTTCTTTTCAGAAGAGTTCACTTGGCTGTACAAACCGCACTGCTGGTCAGAAGGTTTCTCATTTTCCCAATGGACAGGGTCGCTGTGTCACCATACCTGTGCATGACCCGGAGCAGGACAGAGAGCACACGCAGTGGACCACAGACTCAAGGACTCAGAAAGGCCCTGAGAGCAGCTGATTACGATGGAATGTACCCAACCACGTGAGACTCAGCTGAGGTCCACACACTGCCCAGCACCCGGTCCAAAACAACTGTGCAAGAACAAGGTGGGGAAAAGACATGGCACCGGCACGCAGCAAAGGGGGTCGGGGGGTGTGGACGCGAGGAGGCAGCCTCAGCACAAGCTACGTGTGTGACCAGACGCCCGGTCTGCTCGCAGAACCCGGCAGCATGCACAGAAGGGACCGAAGGACAAGCGGTGGCTTTGCCCAGTTCTCCTCAGAGGGGCCTGTGAGTGTATGTTTGGTTGGATTCCACCCTCATAAGATACATCCAGAAGTGAGATCAATCGGGGAGAAGCATCAGAGTGGCGAAGGGATCTGAGCCCTGGGAGGTCTTCCCTGGGGGCTAGTGGTAAACAGTCTGCCTGCAATGCAGGAAATGCGGAGGAGCTGTGAGTTTGATCCCTGGGTAAGGAAGATGCCTTGCAGGAGGGAGCGGCCCCTGCTATGTGCCTGGAAAATGCCAGGGACAGAGAAGCCGGGCGGGCTGCACGCCATGGGGTCACAAAAGAGCTGGACTCGACTCAGTGACTAAGCAACGACAAACCTCATCATAGTCACATAAAGCAGCAGCAGAAGAAACCGTGGCTATTTAGCCCAAAGGAGAAAAGCTCTGGAGGGGACGTGAGGGCGGGCCCTGGACATGACCTGCTGCCAGAGACGAGGACTCAAATTGCTCTCCGTGGCCCCTGCAAACAGAAATAGCACTTGTGGGTACACCTGGGGGAAAGACTTCAGAGAAGTCACTCTGAAAGCTAAAGACGGATGGTAGCTAAATCAAGTCTTAGCTAACACTTTACTGAATCCCTACTTATTTTTTTTTGAATCTTTAATTTTTTTGTCAATTTCAGTGCTAATGACTGTTTAACTGTTAGCTCGTATCATCCACATAACAGCCCTGGATTAGGTGATGATTATCTTCAATTTAAATACGGGGCAACTACAGCTTGGAAAGCTCAAGTCGCCTGCCCAAGGGTTCGCGGCTGGCTAGTGTGGCAGCTGGATTTGGATTCGGGCCCTTTGCTAAGCCTGTACCCCAACCCATTACATGGAGCGACTTTGGTGAAGAGTCAGTGACCTTGTACCTGGGGGCATCCCAAGGTGGGCAGATCGAGTTGAAAGTGACCTTAGTATTGCCTCTCGAGGAGGAAAGCCTGAGATTCCGTGCTCTGGAATCAGAGAACCACACTTTGAGAATATCCCTCCTGACAGAAACACACACAAAAAGGTCCTATATAAATTCAGAAAACAACTCTAGTGACATGCTAACAGTGTCCTGGGATTCCTCCCAGGACCCTTCCCAGCCACTGAGCTCCTGCCCCCAGAAATAAAGAGGGCTCCCTATCCCAGGGAAGAGGAATAGAGCATTTACACAAAGAACCCAGGAAGGCAGCTAAGCCCAGACTCAGGGGGCTCAGGGAGGCCTGCTCGGGGGCGTTCAGGTCCGAAGGCCCCCAGGCTCCGGAGGCGGAGCCCAGGACGGTCACTGTGAGGACAAGACCGGGGCCGGCAGGTCACGCCAGACCCTCGGCTCTCGGGGGCCGGAGAGGTGACGCCTGGCGGACACACTCCCTAGACACACGTCCTGCGGGGACGAGGGCCCCGGGAAAGGGGCTAACGGGACAGTCTCCCCTGGTCGCACTTAAAACACAGCACCCTGGGGGGATCTGCGCCTCCTTTAGGGAGGAGGAGTGGGGAGGCCAGGAGCACTGTGGCGTTTCTCTGGCTCCCTGATGCCGAGGCGAGCCACGACGGCTGCAGAAGCAGGGCGAGGGCACCGGGCACACGGCGGCAGGCGCAGCACCGGGCAGGAGCCCCAGAGAAGGCTCTCTGGCACCTGGGAGTCGCCGGAGCAGTCCTCTGTCTGCGGATGCCTCGGGGGACGTTAAGAAGGCACAGCACCCAGGGCTAACGTTCTTCACAGTCATTTCTCCCACAAGCCCTGAGAAAAGAAGTGCCTTTGTCGCACGTGAAGCCCCAGAGAGTCGTGGCTTCAGTTCTGAGGGAAGGAGCGCCGGGACCCTGCCGCGTCCTGTCTGACGCTGGCTGCAGGCACAGGCCTCTACATTCCACCCGCTCGCCCGGGCGCCGCTATGCTCGACGGCAGCCCCGGGGCCTGGGACGGCAGCAGGAGCGGAACCCGGGAGCAAGGAGTTCAGACTCTGCTTACTTCTATCACGCTGCTTCAGCATGAGCAGCATTTCACAGCTCAGAAAACCTCAGAACCCAAAACAAGAAGCTCTCTTCCCTTCTCTGGCTAACAGCTACTAAACAGGCCCCAGGTGCAGGTGCCTGGGCTGAGCCCAAGTCAAGACCCAACACCTAACCTAACGCAGCTTCAGCCTTTCTCGGGAACGTACGCTTCAGTCCATCAGCCTCAGGTTACCCGCTCAGCGCTAGTGGACCATCTGCCCACAGACCCCAGCTCCCTCCACTCCCCCCAGGAGGCCACCTTGCCTGGAACAACAGTTTCTGATAACAGTTTCCCCTCCCAGCTCCCTTTCCCCCTCCACGATGCCGTCTGTTTTTCCACAGCCCAGCAGAGTGCCCGCTGCTGCTGGATGGGATGCTGACCAATTCATGAATCACCAAATACAGTCAGTGTGCTCTCCACATTTACTTAACTTTTGCTCGGGGCCGGAGAGGTGACGCCTGGCGGACACACTCCCTAGACACACGTCCTGCGGGGACGAGGGCCCCGGGAAAGGGGCTAACGGGACAGTCTCCCCTGGTCGCACTTAAAACACAGCACCCTGGGGGGATCTGCGCCTCCTTTAGGGAGGAGGAGTGGGGAGGCCAGGAGCACTGTGGCGTTTCTCTGGCTCCCTGATGCCGAGGCGAGCCACGACGGCTGCAGAAGCAGGGCGAGGGCACCGGGCACACGGCGGCAGGCGCAGCACCGGGCAGGAGCCCCAGAGAAGGCTCTCTGGCACCTGGGAGTCGCCGGAGCAGTCCTCTGTCTGCGGATGCCTCGGGGGACGTTAAGAAGGCACAGCACCCAGGGCTAACGTTCTTCACAGTCATTTCTCCCACAAGCCCTGAGAAAAGAAGTGCCTTTGTCGCACGTGAAGCCCCAGAGAGTCGTGGCTTCAGTTCTGAGGGAAGGAGCGCCGGGACCCTGCCGCGTCCTGTCTGACGCTGGCTGCAGGCACAGGCCTCTACATTCCACCCGCTCGCCCGGGCGCCGCTATGCTCGACGGCAGCCCCGGGGCCTGGGACGGCAGCAGGAGCGGAACCCGGGAGCAAGGAGTTCAGACTCTGCTTACTTCTATCACGCTGCTTCAGCATGAGCAGCATTTCACAGCTCAGAAAACCTCAGAACCCAAAACAAGAAGCTCTCTTCCCTTCTCTGGCTAACAGCTACTAAACAGGCCCCAGGTGCAGGTGCCTGGGCTGAGCCCAAGTCAAGACCCAACACCTAACCTAACGCAGCTTCAGCCTTTCTCGGGAACGTACGCTTCAGTCCATCAGCCTCAGGTTACCCGCTCAGCGCTAGTGGACCATCTGCCCACAGACCCCAGCTCCCTCCACTCCCCCCAGGAGGCCACCTTGCCTGGAACAACAGTTTCTGATAACAGTTTCCCCTCCCAGCTCCCTTTCCCCCTCCACGATGCCGTCTGTTTTTCCACAGCCCAGCAGAGTGCCCGCTGCTGCTGGATGGGATGCTGACCAATTCATGAATCACCAAATACAGTCAGTGTGCTCTCCACATTTACTTAACTTTTGTTTTCGTTAACACAGGTAAAGCCATGCTCTACTCGCCTTTGTCAGGAAATCCATGTTCATGCAATAGCTTTCCCAAGAAATCTGGATTTAATATTAGACGCGAGGAAGTGAAAACACAGGAATTCAGTGAAATGGGCAAGTTATCAACAATGTAGGCGTTGGAAGGGACGGGAGGGAAGGCTGACCATGAGATACGCCCCTCAGATTGCTTGGCAATCAATTCCCAAGTCTGCTTCTGTGAAAGGACCTGGGGGTGAGGCTCTTGGCAAGACATTCTCCAAGAAGCAGGCTGTCCTCGGCAGGGCAGTGCCCTTCCAAAGCACCCAGAGCAGAAGCGGCAACTGATGCCATGCCCAGAGTCATCTTCGGGTGAACACCCGGATTTAACACAGCAATAGTGCGTAATGGTGATGGTTTGCTGGTCTTTGGAATTTATAATGACCCTGCAGAGGAAAGCTGCCCTTAAAATACCATCGATCTTCCTGCGGGTACTGGCTAAGCTCTCACTGCCTCCCACCTCCTCAAAACATCTCTAATTTCTCTGTGTGAAAAGCTGATAAGGAAATGAAAACTAAAGAATGAGCCAGTAGCTCCAGTTTATGAATGTTTTATGACCTTCAGAAGTTCATGTATGAGGTCAAATTATCACAGCATTTATTTTTGAAGTGAGAGCTATAAAGCATTGATCAAAATAGACAAAGTAAATTCAATGGTGTTTCTTACGCATACAATTAAAAATTCAGTTTCACAGGGGCATGTTGGTTACCTCTACTTACAGGATCAGGGTAGGCTTTTTATCTGTCATATGCCTAAGGTGAATTCAAAAAGAGGTGGCAATCCTTAAATTAAAAGGAAATTAAATATTCTGTGACCTAAGAATCAAAATGGGAGAACTGTAAGAATTACAGACATTCAAGTTGCTAATACTGGGTTTTTTTTTTTTTTTGGCAGGGGGAAAGCTCTCCTCTTAGGTATTAAAAATCAAATTAAAAATAGACGACCTATGGATCAGTCTACTCTGCCCAAAAGTCATTAAAGGCATCGCATAGCAATGCTGATTTTAATATAAGATATGCTTATTTACATGCTGAGAGGAGAATAAAGGAAAACTAAAAATAATGCAAAATTGGTGAGTCTATCCTGGGTTTTGTTCTGTCTTGGTTTATCAGTATTAATAATAACGTGTAATTTTAAAATGAAATGATTCCCTCAATAGAGAGTACACCATTCCCTGCAGCCAAAGAATGGCAAACAGATTAGTTCTGTGACTATTACCTTGGGATAGGATCCCTTTAGCAGGCCCCACTTCGTGTTGTAAACCTTGGTATTCGTATGTAAAGCTTACAGCCTGGGAGATACACGCAAATGCTACAGTTCTGAACAGGGAGTTCCTCCCCACAGACACTCACGGTGAAATGGTACCTCACAGTCCTCACCCTCTGGAAACACCGGAGGGAGGCATGACCAGACACGAGCTCTCTTGTGGGGAGGGGAGCTTAAGTCCTAAATAAAAGAAAGGCAGATTCACAGATCACATCTTGGGGGCTATGGAGAGCAGAGGGCATTTTCCAACAGCTTCCACCGCCCCCGTCCCAGGCGGCCCGTGCACGGTCTTGTGAGAACGTCCTCTTATTCCTCAGGAAGGATTGCTACGACAGCAGGCTCAGCGCCGAAATACACAGACCTGCTACTGAAACAAGGATCACGTGAGCCGGGACGCGGAGGAACTTCCAAACCCCCCTCCAGGATGGGGCCCCTCCCCAGGGCCCCCCAGGAGACACAGCGAGCCGCGGGGCGCAGGGCCGAGGCCGCCGCTGACCCAGAGGACGGCAGCACCGCGCAGTGACCACGCGGCTCTTCCTGCACAAGCAGAGCCCCCGCCTTACCTCTTATAGCCTGCAAACCCCTTCCCAGTATTTCCCCTGAGGCGACCGTGCACGCGAGGCCTCCAAAAAAGAGGGGCTCCCTTAAGACCTGCTGGTGTGGAAGGCTGGCCTGGCTTTCTGTAGGTCTGTAGCACGCTGCAACCAGGCGCGTCTCGGCCGGCTCTGTGCAGAGCGCGGCGGGCAGCAGGCGCCCAGACAGCCGCACAGAGAAGTCAAGAGGGACTGGTGCCTGCGGACAGAGCAGCAGGATTGCTCCAAGCGCTCCTTCAGGCACAGCCTCCAGCGGCAAAGGGGCACCAGCAGAGAGATGGCCTCGCTGAAGAGCCGCTGGAGACGGTGCGAACGGGCTGTTCAGAGGGCAGGTTAGAGGACCCCATCTCAGCCTAGGAGACGGAATGACCAGGAGAGACCACTGCTCTGGACAGCTTCAAGGGAGAGGCAGTGTCGGAAGAAGAAATCCTCCAGGCCCTCCACGCAGAGCCCAGGATGCGAGGCACCCACACAGGGGTGCGTCTCGATGTCCCGGCCAGTGGGAACGTGGCCTCGGGGAAGCCACGGGTTTTGAAATGACTGCAGGCCCAGGTCCAACGTGCCGTCCCTCTCCTCGCTTCCCCGTGCCTCCACCTGGACGAGGGGACTGCAATCCCTGGGCACAAATAAGTCAAGGTTGGAGCCACCCGAAGACTAACACTGGGTGGCTGTCTGATTTGCTATAACCGACTCCTTATGTGTAAGGGAAGGAAATTTCAGATGGACGAGGAAAGGTCTGTGCTGCACTGGACCTCTGGTCTCTGGTTCAGAACACATGAGAAACTGGAGAAATCAGAATAAAGAAACATGGGGAGTGCACGCTTCGGCAGCACATATACTAAAACTGGAACGATACAGAGAAGATTAGCACGGCCCCTGTGCATGGATGACACGCAAATTCGTGAAGCGTTCCATATTTTCCCCCTTCACCATCGCAACCAAAAGAATCAAATATCTAGGAATAAATCTACCCAAAGAAACAAAAGAACTGTACACTGAAAATTACAAGACACTCATGAGAGAAATTAAAGAAGACTTAAATAGACAGAGAGATATTCTGTGTTCCTGGGTTGGAAGAATCAATATTGTGAAAATGACCACACTACCAAATGTCATCTATGGATTCAATGCGATCCCTATCAAACTACCAGTGACATTCTTCACAGAACTAGACCAAAGAACAACAGTTCATATGGAAACATAAAACACACCGAATAGCCAAAGCAATCCTGAGGAAGAAGAATGGAGCTGGAGGGATCAGCCTCCCCAACTTCAGACTCTACTACAAAGCAACAGTCCTCAAGACAGTATGGTACTGGTACAAAAACAGAACTATAGACCAATGGAACAAGATTGAGAACCCAGAGCCAGCGGCAAGGGCACCAGCAGAGAGATGGCCTCGCAAGAGCCGCTGACCAGGGCTTCAGAGGGCAGGTTAGAGGACCCCATCTCAGCCTAGGAGACGGAATGACCAGGAGAGACCACTGCTCTGGACAGCTTCAAGGGAGAGGCAGTGTCGGAAGAAGAAATCCTCCAGGCCCTCCACGCAGAGCCCAGGATGCGAGGCACCCACACAGGGGTGCGTCTCGATGTCCCGGCCAGTGGGAACGTGGCCTCGGGGAAGCCACGGGTTTTGAAATGACTGCAGGCCCAGGTCCAACGTGCCGTCCCTCTCCTCGCTTCCCCGTGCCTCCACCTGGACGAGGGGACTGCAATCCCTGGGCACAAATAAGTCAAGGTTGGAGCCACCCGAAGACTAACACTGGGTGGCTGTCTGATTTGCTATAACCGACTCCTTATGTGTAAGGGAAGGAAATTTCAGATGGACGAGGAAAGGTCTGTGCTGCACTGGACCTCTGGTCTCTGGTTCAGAACACATGAGAAACTGGAGAAATCAGAATAAAGAAACATGGGGAGTGCACGCTTCGGCAGCACATATACTAAAACTGGAACGATACAGAGAAGATTAGCACGGCCCCTGTGCATGGATGACACGCAAATTCGTGAAGCGTTCCATATTTTCCCCCTTCACCATCGCAACCAAAAGAATCAAATATCTAGGAATAAATCTACCCAAAGAAACAAAAGAACTGTACACTGAAAATTACAAGACACTCATGAGAGAAATTAAAGAAGACTTAAATAGACAGAGAGATATTCTGTGTTCCTGGGTTGGAAGAATCAATATTGTGAAAATGACCACACTACCAAATGTCATCTATGGATTCAATGCGATCCCTATCAAACTACCAGTGACATTCTTCACAGAACTAGACCAAAGAACAACAGTTCATATGGAAACATAAAACACACCGAATAGCCAAAGCAATCCTGAGGAAGAAGAATGGAGCTGGAGGGATCAGCCTCCCCAACTTCAGACTCTACTACAAAGCAACAGTCCTCAAGACAGTATGGTACTGGTACAAAAACAGAACTATAGACCAATGGAACAAGATTGAGAACCCAGAGATAAACCCATGCACCTATGGGTACCTTATTTTTGACAAAGAAGGCAAAACTATAAAATGGGACAAAGACAGCCTCTTCAACAAATGGTGCTGGGAAAATTGGACAACTACATGCAAAAAAATGAAGTTGGAACATTCCCTGACACCATACACAAAGATCAACTCAAAATGGATTAAAGACCTAAATGTAAGACCAGAAACCATCAAACTCTTAGAGGAAAATATAGGCAAAACCCTCAAGGACACCAATAAAAGCAAGATCTTCTCTGACCCACCTACTAGTATAGCAGAACTAAAAAGACAAATGAACACGTGGGACCTAATGAAACTTAAAAGCTTTTGTACAGCAAAAGAAATTACAATAAAGCTGAACAGACAACCCCCAGAATGTGAGAAAATCATAGCAAATGAAACAACAGACAAAGAATTAATCTCTAAAATCTACAAGTAATTCAGACAACTCAGCACAGGGAAAATGAACAACCCAATCAAAAAATGAGAAAAGGACCTAAACAGACACCTCTCCAAGAGAGGACATACAAATAGCCCCAAAACACATGAAACGATGCTCAGCTTCACTTATAATTAGAGAAATGCAAATCAAAACTACAGTGAGATATCACCTCACACCCGTCAGAATGGCCATCATCCACAAATCAACAGACAATAAATGCTGGAGAGGGTGCGGAGAAAAGGGAACACTCTGGCATTGCTGGTGGGAATGTAAATTGATACAGCCTCTATGGAAGACAGTATGGAGATTTCTTAAAAAACTAAAAATAGAAGCACCCTATGACCCAGCAATCCCGCTCCTAGGCTTATACCCTGATGAAATCAAATCCGAAAGAAGCACCTGTCCCCCAATGTTCATTGCAGCTCTCTATACAATAGCTAGAACATGGAAGCAACCTAGATGCCCATCGACGAACGAATGGATCCAAAAGCTCTGGTACATATATACAATGGAATACTACACAGCTGTAAAGAGAAATGCAGAAGAATCAGCCCTAATGAGGTGGCTGGATCTAGAACGTATCCTAAAAAGTGAAGTCAGTCAGAAAGAGAAGGACAAATACAGTATACTAACACACATATATGGAATCTAGTAGGATGGTGATGATGGCACACACAGTGAAGCGACGGAAAGACAGACATGCACAGTGGACACATGGACACTGTGGGGAAGGAACAGAGGGTGGGAGGCGCAAAGGAAGTAGCATGAAGGCCTGTACTATCATAAGTGAAGAAAATAGCTCTAGTCATTGCTCTGTGAGAAAAGGGGATCCTTCAGGGGTGCTGTGTGACGGTCTGGAGGGGTGGGAAGCGGGGGATATACGCATGACTAATCTGGGAACATGCATATCTGTAAACAACAAAACTCTGTAAAAGTTAAAAGTAAAATAAAAGTTTAAAAAAAAAAAAGAAACATGGGGAAACACGGAGACGCCCTACCAAAACTAAAAACAGAATTGCCATATTATCCAAGAATATCACTCCTGGGCAAATACCCAGCAAAATATGAAAACCCTAATCTGAAAAGATACTCGCATCCCAGTGCTCAGAGCAGCACTGTTTACAGCAGCCAAGACACAGAGGCAACCTCGATGGCCATCAGCAGGGAGCAGGCAAAGGCTGTGTGGCATGGAGCCACATGGAATACTACTCTGCCATAAAAGGAATGAATGTATGCCCTTTGCAGCAGTATGAATGGACCTAGAGATGATCATGCTAAGTGAAATAAATCAGAGAAAGATAAATATCATGACGTCAGGTATATGTGGAATACAAAAAATGAAACAAGTGAACTTATTTATAAAGCAGAAACAGTCACAGACATAGAAAACAATCCTATGTTTGCCAAACAGGACGGGGTGGGAAAGAATACGTTTACGAGTTTAACATATAAACAAACACTGCTGTATATGAAATAAATAAGAGGGTCCTGCTGTATAACACAGGGAACCACATCCAATATTTTACAATAATCTATAATGGAAAAAAATCTGAAAAATAAAAATTTATGATTGAATCACTTTTCTGAAACACAGCATTGTAAATCAACTATACTTCAATAAAAACGGAGAAAAGGAAGGCCAAGAGATTCCGTCCCCCTTTCCAATAGCCCAGGAATGAGAAGATACAAAAACCCGCTAAGGAAGCGACTGATGCGGAGGGAGGAAGGAAGCCGCGCAGAGCCGGCAGTCGGGGAGCGCGCCACTGCGGGGCCTCGCGGCGCCTCGGGGCCCGACGGAGCTGCCCTGTGGGAGGCCCCTGCGGCCAGAGGGCGGCCGGGCGCACAGTGCACACGTGCGTGTGGCTGTGTGTGCGCCCACGTCCTGAACACACGAAGGCGAGCACAGGGAGCCAGGGCAGCGGCAGAAGAGGAGGGACGGAGCTCTCCTCTCGCTCTCTGAAACTGTCGCAACAGGCAAATCTGGGGTTAAAAAAAAATCTGTATTTTTTAACAGACCAAACTTGAATCTGTCCGTTAAAATCTTATGCCTAGAGAGCACCTTACTAGAAAAATACTTTTGAAAAATTCTTTTTGGAAGTTTAGAGCTCAGCTATTAATAACTGAAGGTCTACATGAGATTACCAGATAAGTCCCTTTTCGTATTTTCCCCCCAAAATGTATTACCAGTGAATTTATCAAATTTACATCTGGCTGGAAATAAGAGGCTGCAGTATTACATAATTATTATATCATTATTATAATTATAATATCATTATAGTCGACAGGTGCTTATTAAATCTACTGTAATAAGTGCACGATAATCTAAGAGTCACTTGATGGCGAGCACGGTCTGGATCTTTGCTGATGACTCACGAAGCGCCTCGCCCCCGCCACGCGGCCCGCGGGACCAGGTTCCGGGCACCGGGGACGGAAGGACCAGCAATGGGCTCTGCTCTGAAGAACTGACATTCACCTCGGGGAAGAGCAGACGCTGCTCCGGGCAGAGAACAACCTATTTCCTTTCTCATCGTCTCTCTCACACAACAGGCTGTAGGGAGGTTTTTGGTTCCCTGGATTTCTGAGGAAAGCATTCTATCACACGGAGTAAGAAGCAGCTGCCCACTCGACTGCCTGCCTGTGGCTGCTTCTCATTTTAAGCTGGAACAACTCAGAGCCCCTGCTTCCAAGATACTGCCCGGGATGGGAGGCAGTCGCCTCCGAACGAACTCACCGCCTCCTGGTACGTTATGAGATTACCAAAACCAATTCGACTTTGGCTCCAGGTACATAAGAAACAAAAACCAATAACGACACAACAGGAAAAGGTGCTTGTCTTATCTCAGAGAAAGCCGCCATGCATATGACGACCAGTCAGACACGAGGAGAGGGAAAGACTGCCTTGAGAAAAAAGATCCATTTCCAAACCAGCCACGCTCCTTGTTATTTTAAAAACATTTCTTTTTTCTTTGCTATGTCAAAACACTGTTCAAAACAAACAGGAGCATTTCACAAGCGTGTCTTTAAGAGCACATAAGAAACTAACTTTCTAGAAAAGCTTTTACCCCATGTTTTTACTGAATACTTAACACTGAAGAGGTCGCCTACCCTGGGCGACCGTGACTAATGGGCCTCCAATTAGAAAACCAGCAGTGCCGTTAAGCATGATGCTGCAGACACTTACATTTAGAAAGTTAAGTTCACAAGTGAAAAATAAAAACAGAGATAATTTTAGATAGTTCTGATATAGGACTCAAAGCAATGCTGCAGAGATTTTTTTTAATATCCAGGACAGTCTGTATTTGAAATCCCTTCTCCCACCTTCAAACCGTAAATTCCCTGATCCCTTAGAGTCCTTGGTCACACTGCTCTGGTTATAAAGTAGAACTAGTTCCCCCTGCCAAGACACAGAGGCCCTGGGGTGGGCTGATCTAGGTGCTCATGAGTGAGCCCCCTGCAGAAGGCGGTCATCAGAGACGGGCACTGGGCCGCTTACCCACTTCACAGACGGGCTCGCCATGCCGCGGGCTCAGCGCATACCGGCACTCGCTGTCACAGGGCATTTTTCGGGAACCGCTGTGTTCCTTTCCCCCCATGGCCATGTAACACTTTCTCCTGGCAAACTATTAGAGTTTATAGAATGCCATGGTTTTGTTAACTGAGACTGTTCATCAATCATACAGCTCTCTGATTTACAGCTCGTAATTTTTATTCATGACACTTAGGTAAGGACAAGTCAGTATGAAAAAAGAACCAAGATTTGGGGTTTGTTTTCCAATTATACTCATGATATATCAGGCTTAATCATAATTTGCGTAGACAGTGAGGATTAAAATGCCTAATTGGCTGTAACTAAGCAAACTGAGGCCCTTTGATTAATCAGGGCCAGTTTGTTTTCCAAAATTTATACCCTTCATGGAAACAAAACCAATAACGACACAACAGGAAAAGGTGCTTGTCTTATCTCAGAGAAAGCCGCCATGCATATGACGACCAGTCAGACACGAGGAGAGGGAAAGACTGCCTTGAGAAAAAAGATCCATTTCCAAACCAGCCACGCTCCTTGTTATTTTAAAAACATTTCTTTTTTCTTTGCTATGTCAAAACACTGTTCAAAACAAACAGGAGCATTTCACAAGCGTGTCTTTAAGAGCACATAAGAAACTAACTTTCTAGAAAAGCTTTTACCCCATGTTTTTACTGAATACTTAACACTGAAGAGGTCGCCTACCCTGGGCGACCGTGACTAATGGGCCTCCAATTAGAAAACCAGCAGTGCCGTTAAGCATGATGCTGCAGACACTTACATTTAGAAAGTTAAGTTCACAAGTGAAAAATAAAAACAGAGATAATTTTAGATAGTTCTGATATAGGACTCAAAGCAATGCTGCAGAGATTTTTTTTAATATCCAGGACAGTCTGTATTTGAAATCCCTTCTCCCACCTTCAAACCGTAAATTCCCTGATCCCTTAGAGTCCTTGGTCACACTGCTCTGGTTATAAAGTAGAACTAGTTCCCCCTGCCAAGACACAGAGGCCCTGGGGTGGGCTGATCTAGGTGCTCATGAGTGAGCCCCCTGCAGAAGGCGGTCATCAGAGACGGGCACTGGGCCGCTTACCCACTTCACAGACGGGCTCGCCATGCCGCGGCTCAGCGCATACCGGCACTCGCTGTCACAGGGCATTTTTCGGGAACCGCTGTGTTCCTTTCCCCCCATGGCCATGTAACACTTTCTCCTGGCAAACTATTAGAGTTTATAGAATGCCATGGTTTTGTTAACTGAGACTGTTCATCAATCATACAGCTCTCTGATTTACAGCTCGTAATTTTTATTCATGACACTTAGGTAAGGACAAGTCAGTATGAAAAAAGAACCAAGATTTGGGGTTTGTTTTCCAATTATACTCATGATATATCAGGCTTAATCATAATTTGCGTAGACAGTGAGGATTAAAATGCCTAATTGGCTGTAACTAAGCAAACTGAGGCCCTTTGATTAATCAGGCCAGCCAGCTTTCAGTTTCTGACATCAAAATTTATACCCTTCATGGAAAAGAAAAAAAAAAAACCAAAGCCACAGCTACATAACATTAAACCAACACACAATTAACAACACTTTGTTCCAATTATCTCTGGGTACAACTAATGTTGGGCCAATGGTTCATTTTTCTTCTCTGAGAGCTCGTAGAATATTTACGGAGATCAGGCTTTGATGCGTTGTCTTTCTCTAAGACCCGGGATTTTCTTACAAGCTCCCAGGCGGATCTGAGCGGGACAAAAGTGCCACGTCTGTGCAGAGGAGCTCTTGGCACACTGGCTTTTCCTAACATCTGAGGCGCTTCTGACACGCTTCCATAAAGGCAGGCCGCGCGCGGTCACAGGGCGCCCTTGGCGCGGCGGCCTCCCTCGCCCGGGGACGCTGCCCTTTCCCCCAGCAGCTCGTCAGCACGGAAGAAAGGCTGGGTCTGACTGAGCGAGCTTCCAGGAGTCAGAAGGCCGAGAGGGCCGCCCGGCACAGCGACGGGGACCTTAGAGAACCCGCGGCGGGGGAGAGCCCGCCAACGGCGATCGGGGGGCACCTGCAGATGAGCCCAGTCCCCGCGTCCACGGCGAAGAGGCCGCGGCAGGACGAGGCCGCCGGCCAGAGGTGCTGGCCACTGGTGCCACTTCCGTTCACGGAAGGCGCCCCCTTGTCTCTGCCCTCCACAGGCTGAGGTTTAAAGTCACGAGCGCGCCCCGCGGCCCGGCCTGCTCGGCACCCCGCCGGACGCGTCTCTGCCGCTGCCTGATCGACCGCCCCCCAGACGGGCTCAGCCGCGGGAGCTGCAGCCCCAGGACACGGGAGACCCAGGGCCTGCTTCTGTCTCAGCAGACTGGGGGCCCGATCAGACGCTCCATGAACTCTTAAATAAACACTGCCAGCCTCTAACGTGCGTGGAAGGGGCGAGTAGCGCCGTGCGGGGGCGCGGCCAGGCCGGCCGGCCCTTCCCTTCAACGTCTGCAAGAAGGCCCGGGCCCTGGGCAGCCCTGTGTCCCGACGGCGCTTCTTCTGTCCCGTCAGCTCGCTCTAATGTAGGGCGTAGGTGGGCTCCACGTTAGACACGGCCCCCTGCTTACGTGCCACGGGCCACGGAGAAGCGGGCTTCAGGCTGGACACTTCCAATCGGGAGCATCTTCCAAGATGAGAGACAGGCGGGCTCCAGTTAAGGCATGTATAGTCCGCATTCTCTGTGCCTTCCAAGGTGGAAGGAACAACAGAAACAGGGCAAATAACCAGGACTGGTCTCTTGCGAACACCTTAAGGCAAGAGTCGTGGCGAGAGCCGAGGTAATTCGTCATGATAAGGACAAAGAGGGGCAAAGCCCCGAGTTAAGGGCTAAGGGATCTCCCTCCCCGCTCCTTCGGGACAAGAGAGGCACGCGCAGAAAGGCTCCTCGCGAGTCAAAGGCCAGGTGGCCACGCCAGACCGTGAGCCTTGCTCCCCCAGAAGCCTTCCCCGGGAGGCCCACCTCGGCTGAAGGGTGCGCGTGCTGGCCAGGGGAGGGCCCCGGGGAGGCCAGGCGAGGAAAAAGAAACCCGACCATTGGCCTGAAGGAAGACAAAGACCGGGAGCACTGCTCTGTATCAAGGACCCAACGGTCCCTTCACTGCGCTCCTCCGCCCCGGGGGCGCCCACACCCCTCCTCTCCGGGGCGTCTCTGCCTTGCTTCTGTCTCAACAGACCATTTCCCTGCGTGTTCCCCACGGGTTGCTGTGGTATGTCACTAAACATAAACGTTGTACCTGTGTTTATAGTTTTTTCCTCCATGATAAACATATTTTTCACTTGGGGCAAAGATCCAGGAAAAATAGCTTCCAGCCTGCAGCCCTTGCCAACAGCAGATATTTCTGACGGATGTAATTCCAATTTGCCTATTCCTTGTATTTTCCTAATTTTGTATAATGTGACTTTTGACTACTTTTATAATCAGAAATCTGTTAGTACAAAGTTATTGCTGACATAGGAAAGGATCTTTTTTTTTTAACTGAAGGATAACTGCCTTAGAGTTTTGTTGTTGTCTGCCGAACATCAACGTGGATCAGGCATAGGTGCCCACGTGTACAGGAAGGGTTTTTTCTTAAACCTCAAGTCCCCTTACCAAGAGGAGGTTTTGCCCCTAATCCTAGCTTACTGATTGTTACTAAGTGACCCACAGTTGGATACAAATTAACAGGAGAAAGATACAGACCAGCCTACCTTAGGACAGGGATGCGTGGAGCTACCTGTCACCAGGCTGTCAGAGTCTAAAGAGTAAACGGAAACAGTAAGGATTTCTCCTCAGACTGCCACCAGCACGCTGCTTTACAACTTTCAGAATTTCTCCTTTGTCTTGGGAGAGCAAAGGGCTTCCGGGCGGCACCAGCGGTAAAGGCGCCCCCTGTCGAGGCAGGAGGCGCGAGGGACGGGGCAGCGCCCGGGTCAGGGAGACCTGAAGGAGGGCTTGGCAGCCCACTCCCGGGTTCCTGCTGGAGGACCCCATGGACCGGGGAGCAAGGGACTGAGCACACGTGCAGCAGAGGATCCAAACGAGAGGACTCAGACGGTAAGAGCTGGAAGCCAGTCAGGATTCCCACGCAGCAGACTGCTTCTCTCGTCAGCAAAGAGCCAAGGCCAGACCTGGGCGCTGCAACTCCCGAGCTGCGACAGGGGAGCCGCCAAAGAGGGCGCCTTCAGAGCACTGGAGCTCAGAAACCTTCCCGGCTCGAAAGCTCTCCGGCACTGGGCGCACACGCGAAGGGCTCGCCCTCAAAGTCTGACGATTCAGGGAAAGGTCTACTCAAGACTGGGGACACAGAAAAGTGGGACTGAAAAATCGTTGAGACCAGGGGGTGTGGGTCTGAACTGGACCTAGGGTGTTTCAAGAGCTTTCACTGTTGCTCTCAAAGCTCAATTCTGGCTGATAAACATTTTTATTGGGGAAATCAGGAAAAATAGCTTCCAGCCTGCAGCCCTTGCCAACAGCAGATATTTCTGACGGATGTAATTCCAATTTGCCTATTCCTTGTATTTTCCTAATTTTGTATAATGTGACTTTTGACTACTTTTATAATCAGAAATCTGTTAGTACAAAGTTATTGCTGACATAGGAAAGGATCTTTTTTTTTTAACTGAAGGATAACTGCCTTAGAGTTTTGTTGTTGTCTGCCGAACATCAACGTGGATCAGGCATAGGTGCCCACGTGTACAGGAAGGGTTTTTTCTTAAACCTCAAGTCCCCTTACCAAGAGGAGGTTTTGCCCCTAATCCTAGCTTACTGATTGTTACTAAGTGACCCACAGTTGGATACAAATTAACAGGAGAAAGATACAGACCAGCCTACCTTAGGACAGGGATGCGTGGAGCTACCTGTCACCAGGCTGTCAGAGTCTAAAGAGTAAACGGAAACAGTAAGGATTTCTCCTCAGACTGCCACCAGCACGCTGCTTTACAACTTTCAGAATTTCTCCTTTGTCTTGGGAGAGCAAAGGGCTTCCGGGCGGCACCAGCGGTAAAGGCGCCCCCTGTCGAGGCAGGAGGCGCGAGGGACGGGGCAGCGCCCGGGTCAGGGAGACCTGAAGGAGGGCTTGGCAGCCCACTCCCGGGTTCCTGCTGGAGGACCCCATGGACCGGGGAGCAAGGGACTGAGCACACGTGCAGCAGAGGATCCAAACGAGAGGACTCAGACGGTAAGAGCTGGAAGCCAGTCAGGATTCCCACGCAGCAGACTGCTTCTCTCGTCAGCAAAGAGCCAAGGCCAGACCTGGGCGCTGCAACTCCCGAGCTGCGACAGGGGAGCCGCCAAAGAGGGCGCCTTCAGAGCACTGGAGCTCAGAAACCTTCCCGGCTCGAAAGCTCTCCGGCACTGGGCGCACACGCGAAGGGCTCGCCCTCAAAGTCTGACGATTCAGGGAAAGGTCTACTCAAGACTGGGGACACAGAAAAGTGGGACTGAAAAATCGTTGAGACCAGGGGGTGTGGGTCTGAACTGGACCTAGGGTGTTTCAAGAGCTTTCACTGTTGCTCTCAAAGCTCAATTCTGGCTGTGCACCTGAACCACTCGCAGGGTTTTATAACCACCCAGACGTTCAGCCTCCATCTCAGGCACGGACCGTTCTGGGCTGTCTCCCGGGCGTCTGGCTTTTCAGAAGCCTTCTTCCTGCAGGGGTTCCATCCCTCTTCCACGCCTGCAGACTTCACTGCCACCTTTCTATCTCTCACTCCTAACCCGAGCGCGCTGCCCTTGCCCCTGGATGGCTCCCGGCAGTGCGTCAGCATACCCGCACACCCTGCCTTTTACACAGAGCTCCTCTCGCACAAGGTCCCTCTCCAGCCAGGACTCTCGGCCCTCTTGGCTCGACTTCACCAGAAGCCTCAGAAGAGCTGTCTGTCTCCACGTCTCTTCCTTCCTACCCATGCAGTCAGAAACTGTTGCTCCCAGGCTCCTGGCTCGCCCACCCCCTGCCAGAGCCAGCAGGGACTTCTGTCTTTCTTCTTCTCTCCTTAGCATGCGGCCAGGCTGCCCCTGAAACACGTTCTTCCTTAGGCTTCTATGACACCTCATCTTCCTGGCTTTCCTCTCGGCTCATCAGCTAGTGTTTCCTGGTCTCTTTGCTGGCCCTTTTCCCTCTGGAGGGCCGCCAACAAGAGGTGCCCAGGCTCTGTCCTCTGCCTCCTTATGATCGCCCTCCATGGCCTTATAATCCCACAACAGAGAACATCACCTACATGCTGATGGCTCTCCAATCTATAGGTCTCGTCCTGACCTTGGCCTTGCACAGCCAACTGCCTACTGAGCATGATCACTTGAACGGTTAACCCTGCCTCTCTCAGAAATTTGGAACACACCACATTCAGTTGCTAAGATCAAACCCTAAAAGTCATCCCTGTTTCTCATTTTCTCTTATATTCCACATCCAGTCCTTCAATGGATCCAAGCCCAATTCCAGTAGGCTTTACGTCTAAATTTTTTTTTGCCTCTAAGTAATCATTCATTTATGTTCATTCATCCATTTTTATTCTTTTGGCCTCTGTGGGCCTCCCATTTCAGTGGTGTCTCTCGGTGCAGAGCACCGGCTCTGGGTGCATGTGCTCCAGAGCGCTGGCCCGTAATTGGACACACTGGTCCAGCTGCTCCACGGCACGAGGGATCTTCCCAGGCCAGGGATTGAACCGGTGCCCCACGCACTGCAAGGCGGACTCTCCATCCACTGGACCACTAGGGAGGCCCTAGAATATTTCCTATGTGGCCATTTCTTGACAGCACCGCATAGTGAAACCACACAGCTGGAAGCCAAATTCTCACACTGAACCTGACCTAGGGCAAGTCACCCAGCCTGGCTGCTGCTCGTTTTCCTCATCTGTAAAATGGGGATCATGATCATCAAATATACATCACTCCACAGAGCTGTTACAAAGATAAAAATAGTGCACGTGCGTACATGCGAATGTGTGTACTTGTGTGTGCACATGTAGGTGTGCACACGTGTGTGTGTGTGAAAGCAGCATTCCAGTCCCGCGCCAGTCCGCTGACGTTACTGTACGGGTTCTGGTACCTTGACTCCCTGTCGGTCCTGCGTCCCGCCCTGGGCCTGGCTGACGGCACGCTAGGTCTGGAGTCTGGAACGCCCTCCTGGCCTTCTCCGCTCTCGCCTGCTGGCGGCCCTTGGGCACAGGTCAGCTCGCGCTGCCTCCCTAGTGAAACCTCGACTGCTCCAGCCTCGCGGGCGTCGCCATGGTCACGGTCTGTACGGCCTAGAAGGTTTTAAAGGGAACAGCCTTTGTCCACGTCTCAATTTCCTCCGAGTCTTTAAATGTTACACCTTCTTTCCCTAGGACAAAGCTCACTTCCGTTCCTCTGAACTGCTAGGCTTTCTACCATCTCCGGCTGTCACCCCTGCACCTTCTTCCTGTTTGTTTTCCAGACGCCTACGCGGCTGTCTACTTTTTATTCCTGATACTACCTCCTCGTGGCCCCGCATGAGAAGCCCATGCAGGTAAATACCTCTCCCACTTCCATCCTCAGAGTCCCTACTCCTATACCGCTCATTTTTCCTTATTCATAGGGTCTTATTTATCTATTCATTTTGGTTGCTTGTTATTTAAGTTTGTAAATTTTCTAGCCATTCACTGGGGCTAAGGACCATTGATTAAATCCCAGTGTCTAGAACAGCATTTGGCCCATAGAAGACATTCAATAAATATCTATTGACTAAAAAAAATCAGCATGTAATTGTGACGTGCGGCCAGATTTGAGAAACGCTACTCTAGACTACCTCATTTTACACGGGAGCTGCTGAACAACAAGAATGCTTAGGCTCAGCACTTTAATTGTCCCAGTTTCATGGAAAGTTTAACTGAGACGAGAAAGCTGTTATTCACTTTAACACATTTAATTGCCATATTTTTTCTGCACAAAATAAATCTTTCCTATAAGAAACCAAGTTCGTCTGACTCGAGGCTGTAGCAAAGACTTCAGAATGAACCTGGAGGCTCAAAACTCCCAGGTAGTTTCAGGCTAGTTCTCCTCTCAGCTAGAGTCTGGGACTCAGGGCCACGGTGGGAGCTGAGAGCAAGCCTAGGGCCGTGCAGGCAGGCTTCTAGTCTTTTTCACGCGTTACTGTACGGGTTCTGGTACCTTGACTCCTGTCGGTCCTGCGTCCCGCCCTGGGCCTGGCTGACGGCACGCTAGGTCTGGAGTCTGGAACGCCCTCCTGGCCTTCTCCGCTCTCGCCTGCTGGCGGCCCTTGGGCACAGGTCAGCTCGCGCTGCCTCCCTAGTGAAACCTCGACTGCTCCAGCCTCGCGGGCGTCGCCATGGTCACGGTCTGTACGGCCTAGAAGGTTTTAAAGGGAACAGCCTTTGTCCACGTCTCAATTTCCTCCGAGTCTTTAAATGTTACACCTTCTTTCCCTAGGACAAAGCTCACTTCCGTTCCTCTGAACTGCTAGGCTTTCTACCATCTCCGGCTGTCACCCCTGCACCTTCTTCCTGTTTGTTTTCCAGACGCCTACGCGGCTGTCTACTTTTTATTCCTGATACTACCTCCTCGTGGCCCCGCATGAGAAGCCCATGCAGGTAAATACCTCTCCCACTTCCATCCTCAGAGTCCCTACTCCTATACCGCTCATTTTTCCTTATTCATAGGGTCTTATTTATCTATTCATTTTGGTTGCTTGTTATTTAAGTTTGTAAATTTTCTAGCCATTCACTGGGGCTAAGGACCATTGATTAAATCCCAGTGTCTAGAACAGCATTTGGCCCATAGAAGACATTCAATAAATATCTATTGACTAAAAAAAATCAGCATGTAATTGTGACGTGCGGCCAGATTTGAGAAACGCTACTCTAGACTACCTCATTTTACACGGGAGCTGCTGAACAACAAGAATGCTTAGGCTCAGCACTTTAATTGTCCCAGTTTCATGGAAAGTTTAACTGAGACGAGAAAGCTGTTATTCACTTTAACACATTTAATTGCCATATTTTTTCTGCACAAAATAAATCTTTCCTATAAGAAACCAAGTTCGTCTGACTCGAGGCTGTAGCAAAGACTTCAGAATGAACCTGGAGGCTCAAAACTCCCAGGTAGTTTCAGGCTAGTTCTCCTCTCAGCTAGAGTCTGGGACTCAGGGCCACGGTGGGAGCTGAGAGCAAGCCTAGGGCCGTGCAGGCAGGCTTCTAGTCAAGTGTGAGTTCAGTTAATGCATGGAGAAAAAGGGCTGGCTGGCGCGTAAGGACAGGGTCTGGAGACAAAGGATCGTGTATTTCAAAGAATATGCCAAGAGCAAACTGGTCTGAGGCCAAGGCCCGGAGTAAAGAACAGCAAAGGCACAAGGTCAAATCAACGAGTCTGAAGGTCAAGTCTGGGAAGGATCTTTAAATCAGTGCTCTGGAATGGGGCAGGACAAAGGAATGGCAGGGACATTCCAGCACTGCCGTGCCACTGCGGATAGCGAGCTCTACTCTGAGAAAGCAGTCTCTGAGACAGCAGCCATGAAAAGCTAAACCTTCCTTAAAAACAGAAAACACCCAGCACTTAGGAGCTCGAGAAAATGTCCAAGTGGCACCCAAAGCGTCTCTGTGGTCCTCGTGGCAGAGACATAAAGTGAACCCATCAGTTTCTCCACCAGATCTCAAGACTCGACGAAAACGATCATGGGACCTGGGGGGGCGCCTCTGGGTGGTGAGGCTAAGCGTCCTCCCCACCTGCACCAACACCTGACAAGACCAAGACCGAGGCAGCGAGTCCAGGAAACCGCGGAGAGGAGAAGGAAAATGTGTGAAATGCACATGAAGATAATGTATTATGCAGATTGCTGGCCCAGGAGTTCTTTCTGGAAAGTAAACACATGTCTTATTTCGCAAAATGCCTCGAGGAGCCGGGGGAGGGTGTGGAATGAGACCAGGAACAGGGGCAGAGGCTGACCGAGACTACTCATTTTACACGGAGCTGCTGAACAACAAGAATGCTTAGGCTCAGCACTTTAATTGTCCCAGTTTCATGGAAAGTTTAACTGAGACGAGAAAGCTGTTATTCACTTTAACACATTTAATTGCCATATTTTTTCTGCACAAAATAAATCTTTCCTATAAGAAACCAAGTTCGTCTGACTCGAGGCTGTAGCAAAGACTTCAGAATGAACCTGGAGGCTCAAAACTCCCAGGTAGTTTCAGGCTAGTTCTCCTCTCAGCTAGAGTCTGGGACTCAGGGCCACGGTGGGAGCTGAGAGCAAGCCTAGGGCCGTGCAGGCAGGCTTCTAGTCAAGTGTGAGTTCAGTTAATGCATGGAGAAAAAGGGCTGGCTGGCGCGTAAGGACAGGGTCTGGAGACAAAGGATCGTGTATTTCAAAGAATATGCCAAGAGCAAACTGGTCTGAGGCCCAAAGGGCCCCGGAGTAAAGAACAGCAAAGGCACAAGGTCAAATCAACGAGTCTGAAGGTCAAGTCTGGGAAGGATCTTTAAATCAGTGCTCTGGAATGGGGCAGGACAAAGGAATGGCAGGGACATTCCAGCACTGCCGTGCCACTGCGGATAGCGAGCTCTACTCTGAGAAAGCAGTCTCTGAGACAGCAGCCATGAAAAGCTAAACCTTCCTTAAAAACAGAAAACACCCAGCACTTAGGAGCTCGAGAAAATGTCCAAGTGGCACCCAAAGCGTCTCTGTGGTCCTCGTGGCAGAGACATAAAGTGAACCCATCAGTTTCTCCACCAGATCTCAAGACTCGACGAAAACGATCATGGGACCTGGGGGGGCGCCTCTGGGTGGTGAGGCTAAGCGTCCTCCCCACCTGCACCAACACCTGACAAGACCAAGACCGAGGCAGCGAGTCCAGGAAACCGCGGAGAGGAGAAGGAAAATGTGTGAAATGCACATGAAGATAATGTATTATGCAGATTGCTGGCCCAGGAGTTCTTTCTGGAAAGTAAACACATGTCTTATTTCGCAAAATGCCTCGAGGAGCCGGGGGAGGGTGTGGAATGAGACCAGGAACAGGGGGCAGAGGCTGACCGAGCCCTGCCTGATTGCTGGTGGGGAGCGTGGCTGCGGGCGCGGGCCATGCGGGCGAGAGCGGCGCTCGGCGGGAGGCCAGGAGCTGGGGCGGGGCGGCCGGGCGGGCGGGGCGGAGCCAGAGCTTCTGGAGGCCACGCTGGCCGTGGAGACGCCTGCCGAACCGCATATCCCTCTGGGGTTGCATCTGGGGGCAAAGGGAGCAAAGGGGATACTGTTTCACCTGAGACTGGTTCTGAATAAAGAAAGAGGGACTGACAGTGGAGCGGTAAAGAAACCCAGCCCCGGGAGGACCCCAGAGAGCGCGACCCGAGGGGGAGGACTCTGGCGGGCTCTCAGGCTGGCCTGGCGCTCGGGCCACAGGCTCTCCGTCGGGGCGGCTCGGCAGTGACCTAGGCTGCTGTTCAAGAATTCATCTCAGTCAAGCTCAGCTGATTTACAGCGCTGTGTTCCTCTCTATATTAACAAAGCGATTCAGTTATACATGTACACGCACTCTTTCTCAGTCTCTGCCGGTATGGCCGATCACGGGGCAGTGAACACCACCCCATGTGCTGCACGGCGGGGCCTTGCTGTGTGTCCATTCTACATACAACAGTTCGCAACTCCCACGTCCAAACTCCCAGCTACCCTTCCCTGGCTGGCTTTGAGCAGCGCGGTGAGTCATCGAGAACATAATACAAAGGGCTTGTCGCGTCCGCCCCACACCTGTCTGCGGAGCAGGAATGAACGGAAGCAGCTTTCCTATCGCTCTGACAACCATCCCTCTCTGCTTCCCGCCACACCAGGGGCCAAGAGATTCAGGCCCGAAAACATGACTCTTTCAAAAATGCACGGATGGGAAATAAAATATTTTTGTTTTTCTAAAATCTTGCTGCACAACATCAAAATTCACCAGAGCAATTTTGAAGCATTATGGATAATTCACCTGCAATCTTCCAAAACAGCATTTGTTCAAGTATAGAAGTCTACGTGGAGGCCTGCGACCCGCTCTGACTACAGTCTGTCAGCAGCAGCCCGTCGTCTGCCTGCGGTAACTGCGAACGCGTGGGGAGGATTCGACACAGAGAACACAGATACTAAATGTCAACAAAGAAAGTAACGCAGAAGTCCTGCGAAAGTCAGAGGATGTCTGTGATCGCGGTGTGGCTGCGTCTTCCCGTCTGTGGAAGCAGACAGCAGCGAGAGCGGGGGGCGGCCGCGAGCCCGTTTACGGGTCGGCAACGAGGTTTAGGACACGAGCCTTGACCCTGTGACCGGAGGCCACTAGCTTAGGAATGAAGTGTTTCTCTAAATTAAAAGTAGGGGCTGATGGTACTTAGTGAGGCCACCTGTTGCATCCAACTGATCCTGGAGACAAGCAGCGTGACGATCCCGTGAAAGGGAAAAGTACTGCTTTTCTTTTACTCAGTGAGGGTTCAAAGAACATTCGCTTTCAACGATATTTTTTAGAAACCTCTTAGCTCAATTAAATAAACTGTTGTCTCAGTGACCATTAGAGGAACTCAAAGCAATTTTCACTGCCATCAACAGGACTAACCATTTAAGTATGCAGTTCTAGGGAAATGCATTGTAATACCAACCCACGTGTGTATGCATGCTAAGCCGCTTCATTCGCGACTGACTCTCTGTGACCTGCGGACTGTAGCCCGCCAGACCCTCCCAGAGGGCTCTCCAGGCAAGAATCCGGGAGTGGGTTGCAGTGCCCCCTCCAGGGGATCTTCCCAACCCGGGAACAGAGCCTCCGTCTCTCACGCCTCCTGCACTGGCAGGAGGATTCTTGACCAGTAGTGCCACCTGGGAAGCCCAATACCAACGCATTCCTACTATTAAACCCAGTTAATTCAACCTCGAGATAAAGCTATGAGTTCTCAACACGCTCAGGCAACAACGTCAGTTTCCGTTGCGAAGGCTTTTCTACCGTTCACAGTGATCATCTTAGAAATGACAAATGAGACTCTTTGGGGAAACGGGCGAGCACGGGCCCTGAGCTCAAAAGGAACTGCCGTGGTCCCTAAGTGGGCTGCTCTTCTGTCCCACAGGTGACACCACGCCCCGAAGCTTCGGTCAGCCTGGCGTGCAGCAGCTGAAGTTTCTCCTTCATCATTCTTGTATTAATCAATGTATTCAGATAAACAAGGGAAAAGTCACGTAGGGCAAGCAGCCACCTTGGGATAGGAGGACGGTCACGACAGCAGCAGACACTGCCGTACAAACACCGACGCACTCAGCCCCGGACCTCCCCATCAGGCAAGATGTCACCGTCATCCCCAGCCTTCAGCTGAGGCCACAGGCTCAGAGTCTACTTAAACTCCCAGCGCGTTCAAAATTAGCAAGAACTGAGATTCAAAGAAAACTGCAGGGATTTAGCTCCAAAGTCCATAATCTTATTCATTTTGATTTACTATTGCTGAGGAAACTAAAGTGAAAATGGCATGTGTCTATAGACAACATGGTAGGTCAGAGTTAGGGAAGAACTGCAGAAACCAGTCATAGAAAACAAGGTCTCTCAAAGCCATGTTTCTTGACATTGCCACAGGAAGTTTTAGGATTCTGTGGATCTTACGGTAAAAGTCAAAGTTGCTCACTTGTGTCTGACTCTCGGAGGCCCCAGGGATGGTAGCCCACCAGCTCCTATGCTCATGGGACCCTCCAGGCAAGGACAGCGGAGCTACATGCTTAGACGCTGGCTGAGGGCCTGTTGTGCTTAGTTGAAGAGGCAGGCTTACCACAGTCCTTGTTTGAGAGTAATTATGTCCCAGTGTCACATGCAAACAGGACATTTGCTGAAAGGAGGGGCGCCAACTCATGGAAAAAGACATCTTTGCTAAGTCTTTGAGCGTGCGAGCTAGAAACTGAGACACTCTTTGAGGACGGCTATAACATTCAGGAATTAGCGCTGGAAGTAATGCCAAACATCGCCGACCAGCACACCGGAGGTTCCAAGCTCTTTGGAGGATTCTTGACCAGTAGTCACGGGACCCTTTTTTTCTCAGATAAAGCTATGAGTTCTCAACACGCTCAGGCAACAACGTCAGTTTCCGTTGCGAAGGCTTTTCTACCGTTCACAGTGATCATCTTAGAAATGACAAATGAGACTCTTTGGGGAAACGGGCGAGCACGGGCCCTGAGCTCAAAAGGAACTGCCGTGGTCCCTAAGTGGGCTGCTCTTCTGTCCCACAGGTGACACCACGCCCCGAAGCTTCGGTCAGCCTGGCGTGCAGCAGCTGAAGTTTCTCCTTCATCATTCTTGTATTAATCAATGTATTCAGATAAACAAGGGAAAAGTCACGTAGGGCAAGCAGCCACCTTGGGATAGGAGGACGGTCACGACAGCAGCAGACACTGCCGTACAAACACCGCGCACTCAGCCCCGGACCTCCCCATCAGGCAAGATGTCACCGTCATCCCCAGCCTTCAGCTGAGGCCACAGGCTCAGAGTCTACTTAAACTCCCAGCGCGTTCAAAATTAGCAAGAACTGAGATTCAAAGAAAACTGCAGGGATTTAGCTCCAAAGTCCATAATCTTATTCATTTTGATTTACTATTGCTGAGGAAACTAAAGTGAAAATGGCATGTGTCTATAGACAACATGGTAGGTCAGAGTTAGGGAAGAACTGCAGAAACCAGTCATAGAAAACAAGGTCTCTCAAAGCCATGTTTCTTGACATTGCCACAGGAAGTTTTAGGATTCTGTGGATCTTACGGTAAAAGTCAAAGTTGCTCACTTGTGTCTGACTCTCGGAGGCCCCAGGGATGGTAGCCCACCAGCTCCTATGCTCATGGGACCCTCCAGGCAAGGACAGCGGAGCTACATGCTTAGACGCTGGCTGAGGGCCTGTTGTGCTTAGTTGAAGAGGCAGGCTTACCACAGTCCTTGTTTGAGAGTAATTATGTCCCAGTGTCACATGCAAACAGGACATTTGCTGAAAGGAGGGGCGCCAACTCATGGAAAAAGACATCTTTGCTAAGTCTTTGAGCGTGCGAGCTAGAAACTGAGACACTCTTTGAGGACGGCTATAACATTCAGGAATTAGCGCTGGAAGTAATGCCAAACATCGCCGACCAGCACACCGGAGGTTCCAAGCTCTTTTGGAGGACTACAGTGGTCAAAACCCGCCCTTAAAGCACCCTCAGCTAAACTCAGCTCTATTTTTGTATGCTGTACATGTTTAACGTCAGCATAAGCTGTGTTTTTTGAAGAAACAGGTCTGCTACTTACAGTGATTTTTTTTATAATTACCCTTCTGCAGAATTCAACATTTTGTTCATTCGTTCATTTGATCATGAGGTATTGGGAAAACAAAGCAAAACATTACATAGCCCTTCTCTCAAGGAACTTGCAATTTTAGGGAAATTGAGGGACAAACTGAATTTAAGATGGATTATTGCCCTATGCCCTGTTTTCAAGTTAATACACTTACAGTCACTGGGTCAAGACTCTCTTAGTGTGACAGGTTTTAACCCTATACTCGCCATGGACACAGGCATCTCACCGGCAGCTACTAGGTCCTGTCAGTCTGGGAGAATTAAGGAAGGGACACTTACACTTACTTAAAAAGCAGTGCCGAAACGAGAGGCAGAACATGGTCATTTTTCTTTGAACGTGTACAAGTGTCTCCACCTCTTACCTCGAGAGCCTTCAGTCTTTCCAGCAGCACCTCGGTCTTCTCTCTCCCCTCGCCTGCGCCGCGGCCTTCACTCCTCGCGTCCTCGTCGAGCGCTCGGTGACGGCCCTCCAGGGCTGCCTCGTGCTTCCTCTCTTCTTCTGACAGTTTTTCCTGAAGAAGGAAAGAACTGTTGCTTTTAGGAATCTCGACTTAAACTTAGCTGGAGCTTAAGGTTGGAGGTCTGGAACCTTCCTCCTCTTTTTGCTTTCTTTCCAGGGCTGAGGTAGAAAAGATGTTGCTGAACATAGTCTGAGTGCCACGTGTACTGCAAACACAGTGGACGAGCTGCGTGAATCCAGGCCGGCCACGTCACTGGGCCGCCGGCGACAGACGCACACGTCCTCTGCCCTGTTGCAGAAGTGAGGGCGCTCACACAGCTGCAGGTGCAGTCCTGTAGCACGTCCACTTTGAGACGCACCATGAAATTCAGCTGTGTCCTAAACTGGAGGAAAATTAGTCGATTTGATACCTTCACTTGTGAACAATTTAGTTACTCAAAATATGATCACCAAACGCAGTGGACACGCAACCAACATAAGGTAAGAGAAAACAATGCAAATTATTGAAATGGTAAAGATTTCAGAATTCTAATCCGAAATCATTCAGTTCCTTCTGCTCAATAACGACACAGCTCTTAATGACCCGACTGCCCCCTTTCTAGAAAACACTCCGGGATCTGTAGTACGGCCTTAAGACAAGCAGAAAACGTGACCTTGCCTGGCCTCCCTGTCTGTCGGGGGCTCCTTATTCAACCTCGTCTCTGAACGATTCTTGAGAAGTGCTGGTTTGAGCCTCGTGACTGGCTCTTGTTTTCAAGGTAAAAAGAAATGCAAAGAGTGTATCATGTGAACAGAAAATCTCATCACTTTTATACATACATCAAGATACTGTGCTGCAGAATCAGGTGACATCATGCCAATACACTTCTAAAACTTTTTGAACAACTTTCTAAACAGAATGTTGTAGAAATCTTATATCAGTACAGCTGCTGGGCAACCCTGTGGGCTAAAATGAATTATCAATCATGAGAGGTTTCTTTATATTTAGCAGCAGATGAAGATCATTTGTAAATACAAAAGTGTAAGAGAGAGGATTCTTAGTCTTTAAGCACTTAAAAAAATCTACTGAGAAAAGAATGGCACAAGCAGGGGAAAAAACAGATTCTTAAACTGTGTTCATAAAAGTGCATTGGAGGTTCTGAAATTATTTGATTTAACCTATTTTTTGAAAATAAAATATGAAGGAAAAATTCAATGTATATGCACACATGTATACTTAAGATGTGTAAGCACACAGAACACTGGAGACTATATAGAAACTAGACCCATGTAAATCTATACAGAGTAACAGAGTAACTAATCTGTTTCCTACAGATTTCAAGATATGATTTCCATTTCTTTATATACATGTGCAATTGACCAGACAAGTGAAAGATCTTTATGAAACAGTCCCGGGTGTGTCCACATACAATGTTCAGGTGTGCTCACTTCTGCACCTGGAGCTAATTCAGTTCACATATACACCCAGGAAGTTTAACATGCAACTTCTTGGGCCAGGACAAAAGTCCAGGTTATGTATTTTTATAGCTTCAATTCTTTAAGGTTTGTTCAGTGGTCAGACCTTCATTTCCATAATAAGGAACTTGAAATCTTCAGTTACTAACTCAATTTTCAAATAAATAAGTCCATCTAGGGCTTCTCTGGTGGTCCAGTGGGTAAAGAGTCTGCCTTGCAGTGCAGGGGGTGCCAGTTCGATCCCTGGCCTGGGAGGATCCCATGTGCCATAGAGTGGCTGGACCGCTGTGTCCAACTACCGAGCTGGAGCTCTAGAGTGCATGTGCCCAGAGCCGGTGCTCTGCAGCGAGAGAGGCCGCTGCGATGGGAGGCCCACACAGGCCAAAGAACAGAGACAGATGAAAATAGATAAATGAAAGACCAATAGAAGTGGCAAAAAAGTGACGTCCATCTACTTCTCATTTAAGATTTGAGAGCACTATACTTAAACACTAAATTGGGATCATAAAGCAAGCTTTTTAAAAATATATCATCTACCTCTATTTCTGTCTGAAATAATTAGGATTCTATAGCTAATTAAAACAAACAAAGAACAGCCGCTGGTATTAACTGAAAGCCAAGAGCCTTTGGAATTTGGCAGCCAGATTCCAGAGCTACCATTTATCAGCTTGGCAAATAATACTGGGCAAGTTACTCAACTTCAGTAAGTCTTGGTTTCCTTGACTCCTGAATGTTTAAACGAAGCTAAGGGCTCCATGCGGAACACGCGCAGACCCACAGTCGGCTCTCACTACTCCTGACCGTGTGTGCACTGGACCAACGCCCACGCCACCGCTCCTGCGGAGACCAGGCGAGGTCAAGGGGCGGCTCCTCAACCTTTATCCTGAGGTCAGACTATATAGAAACTAGACCCATGTAAATCTATACAGAGTAACAGAGTAACTAATCTGTTTCCTACAGATTTCAAGATATGATTTCCATTTCTTTATATACATGTGCAATTGACCAGACAAGTGAAAGATCTTTATGAAACAGTCCCGGGTGTGTCCACATACAATGTTCAGGTGTGCTCACTTCTGCACCTGGAGCTAATTCAGTTCACATATACACCCAGGAAGTTTAACATGCAACTTCTTGGGCCAGGACAAAAGTCCAGGTTATGTATTTTTATAGCTTCAATTCTTTAAGGTTTGTTCAGTGGTCAGACCTTCATTTCCATAATAAGGAACTTGAAATCTTCAGTTACTAACTCAATTTTCAAATAAATAAGTCCATCTAGGGCTTCTCTGGTGGTCCAGTGGGTAAAGAGTCTGCCTTGCAGTGCA
This sequence comes from Tragulus kanchil, assembly GCA_022376925.1. Taxonomy (NCBI): domain Eukaryota; kingdom Metazoa; phylum Chordata; class Mammalia; order Artiodactyla; family Tragulidae; genus Tragulus; species Tragulus kanchil. Next base: position 126,100,344 of record JAIOJX010000026.1, read on the forward strand.
GGGGGTGCCAGTTCGATCCCTGGCCTGGGAGGATCCCATGTGCCATAGAGTGGCTGGACCGCTGTGTCCAACTACCGAGCTGGAGCTCTGGAGCGCATGCGCCCAGAGCCGGTGCTCTGCAGCGAGAGAGGCCGCTGCGATGGGAGGCCCACACGCGCCAGAGAACAAAGATGGATGAAAATAGATAAATGAAAGACCCATAGAAGTGGCAAAAAAGTGACGTCCATCTACTTCTCATTTAAGATTTGAGAGCACTATACTTAAACACTAAATTGGGATCATAAAGCAAGCTTTTTAAAAATATATCATCTACCTCTATTTCTGTCTGAAATAATTAGGATTCTATAGCTAATTAAAACAAACAAAGAACAGCCGCTGGTATTAACTGAAAGCCAAGAGCCTTTGGAATTTGGCAGCCAGATTCCAGAGCTACCATTTATCAGCTTGGCAAATAATACTGGGCAAGTTACTCAACTTCAGTAAGTCTTGGTTTCCTTGACTCCTGAATGTTTAAACGAAGCTAAGGGCTCCATGCGGAACACGCGCAGACCCACAGTCGGCTCTCACTACTCCTGACCGTGTGTGCACTGGACCAACGCCCACCGCGCCACCGCTCCTGCGGAGACCAGGCGAGGTCAAGGCCGTGGCTGCAGCCGTTTCATCCCTGATCAATACGTCGTCTTGTGTTATGAGCATTTCCCCTTTTAAAAACATCGTGGTTAGTGTACACTGGTGATCAATTAGCCCCGAACTAACCACCAGAGGCACTATAGCTCGCGCCTGAGCAAAGCTCATCTCACACCCATTTTCTCCACGAGGCACATCACAGCCTCGGGCACTCAGGAAAACCAGACAGCTCCTCACGCCATGCTTGGGGGCCGTTCTCAACAGTGAGACCACTTACAAAAAGCAAAAAATGCAAAAAAGTGGCACCAAACAGCATTAAAGGACACATTTCCAGTGGGAGAGCTGAGAAAAGAAGGTGGGGCATTACTTTGGTTGACTTAAGCTCGGATAATATGGCTTAAAGTGACTTAGGTCAACTTACAGTTTTCAGATGACTTTAAGTTTTCACCTCTTCGTAAATGTCCCTGAATGACTATGAAAGCACTGAACACTTTGATTTTTGGATTGCAAATGAACTTTAGGGAGTAAGTGAATCCATAAAGTCTAAAAATAATGAGGACTGGATGGATATATATATACACACACATACGTATATATGCACATTAAAGGGTCTAGGCTCAGTGCCTAAATATTATTATATGAAAGAACTGGACACAATTCAAGACAGTAGACATTATATATGAGTCTTAAGGTTGCATAAAGTTCAAGCATCACTTTACATAATTGAAGAAAGGGATCAGGGGACCTGGAAATCATTTAAGATTTGAGAGCACTATACTTAAAACTTGGGATCATAAAGCAAGCTTTAAAATATATCATCAACTGTCTGAAATAATTAGGATTCTATAGCTAATTAAAACAAACAAAGAACAGCCGCTGGTATTAACTGAAAGCCAAGAGCCTTTGGAATTTGGCAGCCAGATTCCAGAGCTACCATTTATCAGCTTGGCAAATAATACTGGGCAAGTTACTCAACTTCAGTAAGTCTTGGTTTCCTTGACTCCTGAATGTTTAAACGAAGCTAAGGGCTCCATGCGGAACACGCGCAGACCCACAGTCGGCTCTCACTACTCCTGACCGTGTGTGCACTGGACCAACGCCCACCGCGCCACCGCTCCTGCGGAGACCAGGCGAGGTCAAGGCCGTGGCTGCAGCCGTTTCATCCCTGATCAATACGTCGTCTTGTGTTATGAGCATTTCCCTTTAAAGACATCGTGGTTAGTGTACACTGGTGATCAATTAGCCCCGAACTAACCACCAGAGGCACTATAGCTCGCGCCTGAGCAAAGCTCATCTCACACCCATTTTCTCCACGAGGCACATCACAGCCTCGGGCACTCAGGAAAACCAGACAGCTCCTCACGCCATGCTTGGGGGCCGTTCTCAACAGTGAGACCACTTACAAAAAGCAAAAAATGCAAAAAAGTGGCACCAAACAGCATTAAAGGACACATTTCCAGTGGGAGAGCTGAGAAAAGAAGGTGGGGCATTACTTTGGTTGACTTAAGCTCGGATAATATGGCTTAAAGTGACTTAGGTCAACTTACAGTTTTCAGATGACTTTAAGTTTTCACCTCTTCGTAAATGTCCCTGAATGACTATGAAAGCACTGAACACTTTGATTTTTGGATTGCAAATGAACTTTAGGGAGTAAGTGAATCCATAAAGTCTAAAAATAATGAGGACTGGATGGATATATATATACACACACATACGTATATATGCACATTAAAGGGTCTAGGCTCAGTGCCTAAATATTATTATATGAAAGAACTGGACACAATTCAAGACAGTAGACATTATATATGAGTCTTAAGGTTGCATAAAGTTCAAGCATCACTTTACATAATTGAAGAAAGGGGGATCAGTGGTGACTGGGAGGAGAGATTTCGTGGAAACGGGGTGCCGCACGCCTCGGTGGAGTAACGCTGCTGGAACTGGCAGAGAGACAGAGGATGGGACTTTTGGTCAAAGAGAAAACCAGAACAAAGGCTCACCGTCAGGAGTATATTTTGTCCTTATTGGTTTATGAGGAAACAGGTTTGATCATAGTGAAAGAAGTACTGAGAGGTTGGTAAAACTGGAGAATAAAAGAATGGGTTATTGGAAATGAGAAAGAAAAATTCAGACACCATATACTAATTCATTTATTTATCTATCCTATAAATGTTTCCTGGATACAAACCACTGGCCATTTGATACTCTAGGTGCTGGAGGTATGGCAAATAAGACAAAGCTTCTACACTCTATGACATAATCTGTATGCTAGTTGTGGGAAACACAGTAAGCTCCAAGCCCAATCCATAAGTTACCTCACTGTGGCCCGTGGTATGCTTAGGGACAACATGAGATAAGGGGACCTTAGTGTAAATTCTGTCTGAGGAGGTAGCCATTTAAGCTGAGACCCAATGGCGGGAGGGAAGAAGGTGAACAATGGTCTGGGAGAAAAACATCTCAAAGAGAAGAGCGAAGCAGGCCCCCACGCGGGGGTAAGCTCGTCTCACCGGCCAGCTGAGGGCGCGTCCATGCGATGGCGCACGGGGGCTCCAGGAGCCAGCACAGAGGGAACGAGGGCAGAGACCGCGGGACCAGGAGGGCCTTTCAGGGCACGGAAGGGGGTGGGGTTCTACTTTAAGTGCAGTAAAGAGGCACTGGAGGCTAAGAGGGAAGTGACAGGTCTGGTTTCTATTTTGGAAACAGCATCCTGACGGTGCCGATGGAGAACAGGCTGTGGAAGGGAGGCCTCCGGAGATGAGCTGGGAGGGTTTCCACAGGAAGGAATAAAAATGAGGAAAGTCTTGAGATTACTGGATAAGAACTTACCAAAACCAGTTCACATACTGGCGGTAGGCCAGATGCCCTGGATGCAAAGTCCTGCTTTTACAATTGTGCCCCATTCTGGGCAAATCAGTCAACTTTCCAACCCTCAGCCTCCCCGAGATGTGCAGTGAAATGGATGGACTAAATGTCCCTTGCAATATAGGAAGAGTCTAAAAATTCAATTACTCATGACTCAGTTTTCAGGGAGGAACTGTTACTAATATGCTCATTACAGAAATGACAAAAATGACGAGAGAACACAAAAAGGACCTCTCTATTTTGCAAAAAGAAGCTTGTTAGTGGGAAATTGAGAGCTATTTGACTCAAGGGTGATGATGGTAACCAAATTGTCGGTGCTTATGCAAAAAGGGAAAAGAGAAAATAGCAGCCATTTTCTCAGATGCTTATTTGAAAGAGTGGCAGGGAAGGAAAGGAAATATAAAGAACTAGAGCCAAAGGGCATTGAAGAGACAAGTGGAAACCTTGATTTCAAGATGCAGAAAACGAAGCTGTTTGAAGAAAGAAAGCGAGCCGGTGGCCCTAAAGAGAAGGCAGACGTGGTGCCAGGAAGGCAGGACGAGGTCCCCCCGCTGAGAAGCCAGAGCAGGAAGGGCTCTGAGGGGAGTCGAGGCTCTCTGAATGGGTTCCCTGCAAAATATCACGTCACAGCTTACCGTCCCAGTTAGTACTGCTAAATCCCTACTTAATGTCTGGCTTGGGTTCTTCAAGAACAAGGATTCCAGTGCATGTGGTTCATCTGAGACGTGCAGAAAACATCAGCAGAGCAGTGACTCAGGAAAGGGAGCCATCAGAGGGCCTATGACCAACCAACTGAAGCTAAACTCATGAGAAACTCCGGGAGAGGCAGGAAGGCACAGGGCTCAGAGCGCCCCGCCCCAGGGGTGAGGGGCCTGGGATACTCCTGCGCCAACCTCGAAGCGTCAGTCACGGGGGGCGGCTCCTGGGTGCCACAGGCAGGAAGGGCTCTCACTTCTCACACAGAAGTGCTCTTCAGCACCGACACGGACAGCCTGGGGTCCGGGGAGCACTCTGGATGGCTCTGGGGTATGGACAGAGCACCGTCGCCGGCGTCCTCTCCCAGTCGAGGGGAGGCCTGCACCTGCTCTTCACACCGCCACCAGGAGGGAAGCCCCTTCGGTACACGGCTCAGGCCCAGACGCGGTTTATGTGATTCACTGCTGCAAATAAAACGCCTAAAACAAACCCAGTAAGTGCTGTAGAGCTACCCATCCTATCATCTTCTTCACTCTTGTCTCTTTAGTCACTCACCAGTGAGAGTGCTGGTGTGTAATGCAATACTAAGGACGAAGACAGTGGAAAGGCACACTCTAAGCAGATGAGCACAAGAGGAAAACACGCAGAGAGGAGAAGACGGGAAAGACCCGGCAAGCTGGAAATATGGCTCCACCCCATTCACAGCTGTTGATTTCAGAAAGGACAGCAGTTGGATTTATATTATGCAGCAAAGAAAAATCCCTTTCTCAGATGCGTATTTGAAAGAGTGGCAGGGAAGGAAAGGAAATATAAAGAACTAGAGCCAAAGGGCATTGAAGAGACAAGTGGAAACCTTGATTTCAAGATGCAGAAAACGAAGCTGTTTGAAGAAAGAAAGCGAGCGGTGGCCCTAAAGAGAAGGCAGACGTGGTGCCAGGAAGGCAGGACGAGGTCCCCCCGCTGAGAAGCCAGAGCAGGAAGGGCTCTGAGGGGAGTCGAGGCTCTCTGAATGGGTTCCCTGCAAAATATCACGTCACAGCTTACCGTCCCAGTTAGTACTGCTAAATCCCTACTTAATGTCTGGCTTGGGTTCTTCAAGAACAAGGATTCCAGTGCATGTGGTTCATCTGAGACGTGCAGAAAACATCAGCAGAGCAGTGACTCAGGAAAGGGAGCCATCAGAGGGCCTATGACCAACCAACTGAAGCTAAACTCATGAGAAACTCCGGGAGAGGCAGGAAGGCACAGGGCTCAGAGCGCCCCGCCCCAGGGGTGAGGGGCCTGGGATACTCCTGCGCCAACCTCGAAGCGTCAGTCACGGGGGGCGGCTCCTGGGTGCCACAGGCAGGAAGGGCTCTCACTTCTCACACAGAAGTGCTCTTCAGCACCGACACGGACAGCCTGGGGTCCGGGGAGCACTCTGGATGGCTCTGGGGTATGGACAGAGCACCGTCGCCGGCGTCCTCTCCCAGTCGAGGGGAGGCCTGCACCTGCTCTTCACACCGCCACCAGGAGGGAAGCCCCTTCGGTACACGGCTCAGGCCCAGACGCGGTTTATGTGATTCACTGCTGCAAATAAAACGCCTAAAACAAACCCAGTAAGTGCTGTAGAGCTACCCATCCTATCATCTTCTTCACTCTTGTCTCTTTAGTCACTCACCAGTGAGAGTGCTGGTGTGTAATGCAATACTAAGGACGAAGACAGTGGAAAGGCACACTCTAAGCAGATGAGCACAAGAGGAAAACACGCAGAGAGGAGAAGACGGGAAAGACCCGGCAAGCTGGAAATATGGCTCCACCCCATTCACAGCTGTTGATTTCAGAAAGGACAGCAGTTGGATTTATATTATGCTCAAAAAGCATGCAATGCTCTGCCTGAAATGCAGGAGACCTCATTCAATCCCTGGGTCAGGAAGAGCCCTGGAGAAGGGAACGGCAGCCCACTGCAGGATGCTTTCCTGGAGAATTCCATGGACAGGAGAGGCCGGTGGGCTCTATAATCTATGGGGTCACAAAGAGTCGGACATGACTGAGTGACTAACACTTTCACTTTCAAAAAGCATGATCGTATTTTTCAAAATTAGGCATACAAATTCTGTCCACACATAAATAACCCATTTCAATCAGAAATGCTTTTCCCTCTGCTTATTAATAATTAACCTCCTGTGATTCACCAGGTAAAAAGAGAACAGGACAGAGGTCAGAAATACATGGTTTTAAATAAACTGTATTCTTCATAGAAAGCTCTAAGAGAGACGCAAATGAGGCCAGGCCACTCCTGAGGATGCCAAACCGTGAAGAGAGCAGGCTGCTCCCCCTGCTTTCCTGTTTCAGTCTTTGTGGACTTTAATCAGCAGTGGATTCTGCAAAAGCGAGGCCACCACACAAACGACTTTTACTCCCACATATTTCATCTACGGTTGAGACCATGAGCTCAACCAACACCAGCGGGTACGCAGGACGTTAAAGCTTTAGAAGCTCAGTTAGCACCCCAGGGTTTAAATCAAACTTTGCCTCGTCCGTACATAAACCAATCCTTGGAGCTTTAAATTTCTCGAAGAGGTTACCAGGGCAATGACCCGCCTTTGGGGGAACCCTCATCTTCTGTTCTCACCTAGTCAGCGTCATCTACATAAACTATGTAAAATAATATCAATCAACACAAAGCTCCCAGCAGCATCAGCTCAGCTCAGACAGATGAGAGTCCAGGGCTCAGTCTGTCCAAAGAGCGGGCAGGACAGCCCCTCATGAACGGCCAGCTCCTGTTCAAAAGCATCATGGAGGAAAGGGATCACAAGACCCTGTCTCCAAGTCACGTCTTACTCATCTTTTGGTCACCAGCTTCCCCCAGCCCGGCACAGTGGGATTCAGGGAGGCTTTCATGAGGTCACCTTACTTCAGAACTGATCAAATAATCCATCTGGGCAACACACATGTACTGAGCAGCTCTTGCGTGCCAGCCATTTTGGAAGATGCCAGAGGTACACAGGTGAATTAAAACACACGTGGAGCCTGTTCTCATTGAGCTTAGGGGTTTGTGGGACGAGACAGCAATCAAAATGTCACCCGCAAATGTAAAATAACACAGTGTGTTCATGGTTAACACTGAGATTAACCAAGAAATGGAGAGAGGGAGAGAGAGAGTGTGTGTGAACACATAAGCCCAGGGTGCAGGGTGGGGAAAGGTGACACAGAAGGATTTGTTTTCTGAAGCAGGTCTCTGGTAGACTGTGGAGGATGGATTGGAGGGAGGTGAGCACAGATGTGGGAAAAACAAGATACGACTGCAACAGTCTGAGCAGAAGGTGATTGAACCACAATTAAAGTGACAATTCCACAAAATGAGACCTCATCGCCTATGAGTATCTTCTGATTCTTCAGTATGCAGTTACTCCAAGAATGACCAACATTCCTCAGGCCACTGTTCCGAGAGTGGGCTCACAGCTGCTGGCATTGGTCAGTGGGGTTGGGGAAGCAAAGCCTTGTTTGTGTAGAATGCAGATACCTTGGTCAACTTTGGTCCCAGTGAATCACAGTATCTAGCAGTGAGGCCAGGGATCTGTAATTTTAGAGACCATCTCAGGTAATTCTAACCTATGCCGACGTTTAAGAGCCTCTGGACAAAGATGTCTCAATACAAAACATAAATCATTTTTACTTTAGATAAGCTTTTCTTTCTTTAAGCTTTTTTTTTTTTTTTGGCCACTTCTTTTGGTCTTTCATTTATTTATCATCCATCTTTGTTCTTTGGCCTGTGTGGGCCTCCCATTTCAGTGGCCTCTCTCATTGCAGAGCACCGGCTCTGGGCACATGTGCTCTGGGCACTGGCTCGGTAGTTGGACGCATCACATCGGTCCAGCCACTCCAATGCACGTGGGATCTTCCCAGGCCAGGGCCTGAACTGGCGCCCCTCGCACTGCAAGGTGGTGTCCTTACCCATTGGACCACTAGGGAAGCCCCTTAGATAAGCTTTTGAGGTTGCCCATTTGATATACTTCTTACAATTATTCTGCAGAATAGAGAGAGAACTAATCGTCTAAACTAGAGCCCATCCACTGGAGAGTAAAGTTGGGTGTATTGTCCCACAGATTGCTAAATCTTGCTTCAGTAATAGATGTCAGATGTTGACCGACCATAGAAACTGCTCCAGGTGACGAAGGCGAGCGGCCCCTGGGAAATCTCTGTCTGAGTTCTGAGACTCTAGTATCCCCCATGTTGCATCTGTTCCTGCTCACAGAAGCAGATGCTTGAACAGCCTGTAACTATTTTCCGCAATCATGGATAGGAAGGTTCTAGTCCAGGGTGGGAGGGAAACAACAGCCCTGTTTGGAAACCCCTCTCAGTTTAAAATAATGCTCACTTTCCCCTTGGTTTTTATAAACAACAGAGAAAGATCTGTCCAGCAGGGTCCTAAAGGAAGCAGCAGACTGACAACTGCCTGTGACAATGAGCTCATCATCTCTGCAGTAAGAAAAGTAACAGGAGAAGTTCAAATGTTCTTGCCTTCCCCAGCCTCCCTTCCGGTCCACCACCTGTGAGTTGCCTAGGGCACAGGCCTGGCCGCCCGCTGCGGTCGTCCAGCCTGTCCCTGGGGGCGCAGCTCTGCGTCTGAGCCCAGGAAGGTGAAGATCGCGAAGGAACACGCCCTGGGGCAAAGGGAAAGGCAGCGCATCTCACGCGGGGACACACCTCGGTGTTTCTGTGGAAAGGTGAAAGGGAGGGTTAGCCTCAGTCGTTTCTTGGGGGCCACAGAATTCCACCTCACTGTGATCTTTTCTCATCCAGGGTGGGAAGAGAGACCCACTTTAGTTTGAGAACAAGCAGAAAGAAAAAAATCTACATTCCAGTCCTAGCTCGGCCACTAACCAGCTGTGCGATTTGAGTCAAGTCACATAACTTCTCTGTCCCTCATTTTCTCATCTGTGAATAGAATGTACCAAAATAGACTATCTCAAAGGTCCCTCCTAGCTTTAAATGTCTACAATTTCCATCATCTGTAAAAACTCAATTTAGAAGAATACGTATTTAAACACTGCTGAGTTCAGGAATGTTAATCCAGAATGCCATTAAGGTTAGATTGGCCTAGAAGACACTTTGTGTAATAAAATCTTTTTGCTTCTTTCCAGACAGACTTCTTTCTAGTCTGTCCGTCTTCCTTGAGGAAAAACCTTCTTCTGCCTTTTATTTTCCCCTTCTTTTTTTTTTTTTTTTTGCTGAGTACTTCTCTTAGGCCTTATGATAAACATCACCTAATCTAACCTTTGCATGTAGCATATTTCATTCCTAGCCTGTAAGAAAGGAGAGGTCTAGTAAGCAACCTTAAGGGAGAATCTGGTGAAAGATACTTGTAACACTCACAGGAAAACATGCCCAACACGAGTCTTATCTCTGAAAAGAACCTTTGCTACGGGAGATATAATTCCCAGTAACTTCTAGTTGCAAGGTTTTTTTTCCCTCGGGCCCCATCTCAGGAACCTGCAGTTTTCTAACTTTAAAACGGCAAAATGAAACCACAGGAATATGAAGAGACAACTAACTATCCGACTCTGGAAAGCTACTACGTCAAGGAAGGTAGAACAAGTTGTTTTTCATTTTGGATATCAAGCCATGGGTTAAACATCTGCCTATGAATTCACAGTAAAAATATAAAAATATATAATTTAAGACTGATCACATGAAGAAGAGACGTGGGTCGTGTTAGCCTGAAACATTAAGCTCTTATCCTAACACAGAAGACATAACCGACAGCATCTAGGATTTGCAGGACATCCAGTTAAACCAAACCGCACCACGCACGCCGTGTGACACGCTCACTGCCGTGGGACCCCAGGCCAGACCTCGGGGCTCCCGGGACAGGCGGGCGCGCAGGCTCCAGAAGGTTCCGTGGCGTCCGGTTAGCACGCCGCCGCAGAGCCAGAGCGCCATTCCTGCGAGGCGTCGCGTGCCTGCGCTTTCCACAGGCCCGTGATGCCTTCTGGATTTTCCCGTGCGCCCATGGATTTATCCTGAGCGCTAACTCTGCCTGAGAAGCTGTGCTCTCTGTCCAGCAGGAGCCTCCCTGAGACAGGGCTCCCGGGCCGCTTCTCCAGGGAGCCGGGGATTTACCGGAGATGCCGGATGTAGCTTCAGGGGACTGTCAGCGCCACAGACTTAACGAACCACAACCATTTCCACAGTCACTGATGCGTCAGTCCCTTTAAAGTAGAAATGCACACTGACCGCCGGCTGGAGCAGCACGCAGAGGCCGGTGCCCGGCAGACAGCCGCCCGGGCCGGGGCTGGGCTGGGCTGGGGGGAGGGTGCGGCCCACAGACCACAGCCGCCCTGCGGCCAGCACCGCGGCCAGCACCGCGGCCACACTCCCGGGGCTGTAAGCAGCTTTTGCTCAGGACTAGCACAGTCAGTCTTAAGGGGGAACACTGCGTCATGCAAATCACCGGGTTTTAAAAGAGCCTCCCAATGTGTTCACAGTTTAACACGGCTGCTGTCAGGCAAAACATATAAAACTCTCCTTTTTCATCCCTAGATGTGACTTAGAAAGTGAACTCAGCACACAGTAAAATCCCCAAGATTAAATGTGCATGATGGATAAGAGAACAAAGCGTTTTCTTTATGTCTCTGCTACGACCCCCGACCCCCAGCATATCGGTTCCATCACCCCACGTTCCTCCTCGCTCAGGACACTCCTCAGGCTGCCAGCTGTCGTCCATATTGAACAGCTCTGTGAAGGTACGTCCATAAATTTCCAGATGATGCTTTTATTGCCTGTTCCATCTACCAGCAACATTTATTTCCCTTAAAAAAAGCTCAAATCCAAAGACACTTTAAAGAGAAACTCCACTGTGGAGTAAGATGGTATGAAAAAGTGAGCTGTAATATTCATCAAAGGCAGGTTTCAGGTGGCCAGACGCCTAAAAAGAAACCAGAGGTGATGTCCTCGCAGTCCAGAAGTAGCCGCCTGAGTGTGGCCCGAGCAGAGAGAAACCCAAACCGCCAGGAACGCCACGGAGACCGGGAACCTCAGTGGTCAGTCGTCAGTGAACGCTTCAATGTTTGGATGTCATTTCATATCGTTCATAAGCTAACATCAAAATGTGCCTTCAAAACCTGGCTCTTTTCTTCCTCCTCTTCCCCTTTCTCCCATCCTCCTGGTTTTCAGGGAGAACTCATGGAACACGGGAGCCAAACGGCCTCCAGAGGCAAGTGCGGGGGGTCAGCGCATGCCGGCCCAAACTCAAGCCGCAGCTCACTCCTCTGTGGGCAGCAGCCGCCATGCCCACGTCTCTACATTTCACCAGTCAGATGTTTGCAATTTCTGGACAGAATATTAAGTTAAATACAATTTAGACAATGTAAAGTTTTCTATCAGTGCCAGATGACCAATATATCCAATTTTTTGTCCATAAAATATGATTACTATTGTATATATTATTTTTGACAATTACTGGCAGATCCATATGTATATTTCCTCTGAGTTTGTTACACTGAACTGAATTTGCAAGTCTCTGCTAAGAAAAAATTAAGTATGCAAATACAGTGTTATTATCAACAGTAACAGTTCAAAGGAGAGACGTCACTCAGCGACACACATCAGTACAGTCAAAGCTGTGGTTTTTCCAGTCGTCACATGTGGATGTGAGACTTGGAAGATAAAGAAGGCTCAGCGCCAAAAACTGATGCTTTCAAATTCTGGTGGCAGAGAAGACTCTTGAGATTCCCCTGGACAGCCAAGAGATTACACGGGCCAATTCTAAAGGAAATCAACCCGAATACGCATTGGAAGGACAGATGCTGATGAAGCTGACGCTCTAATACTCTGGCCACCTGACGTGAAGAGCCAACTCACTGGAAGAGACCTGATGCTGGGAAAGACTGAGGGCAGGAGCGGAAGGGGATGACCGAGGATGAGCTGGCTGGATGGTGTCACTGATTCACAGGACACGACTAGGAGCAAGCTCCAGGAGATGGGGGAGGAGGGGGAAGCCTGGCGTGCGGCAGTTCCCGGTCAAGAATCAGACATGAGTTAGCGACTGGATGACAACAGGGAGAAGCAAACTATCATTCCAAAGTCAGTAAACAGATGCCTGCCTTTGCCCAGAGAGAAACCCAAACCGCCAGGAACGCCACGGAGACCGGGAACCTCAGTGGTCAGTCGTCAGTGAACGCTTCAATGTTTGGATGTCATTTCATATCGTTCATAAGCTAACATCAAAATGTGCCTTCAAAACCTGGCTCTTTTCTTCCTCCTCTTCCCCTTTCTCCCATCCTCCTGGTTTTCAGGGAGAACTCATGGAACACGGGAGCCAAACGGCCTCCAGAGGCAAGTGCGGGGGGTCAGCGCATGCCGGCCCAAACTCAAGCCGCAGCTCACTCCTCTGTGGGCAGCAGCCGCCATGCCCACGTCTCTACATTTCACCAGTCAGATGTTTGCAATTTCTGGACAGAATATTAAGTTAAATACAATTTAGACAATGTAAAGTTTTCTATCAGTGCCAGATGACCAATATATCCAATTTTTTGTCCATAAAATATGATTACTATTGTATATATTATTTTTGACAATTACTGGCAGATCCATATGTATATTTCCTCTGAGTTTGTTACACTGAACTGAATTTGCAAGTCTCTGCTAAGAAAAAATTAAGTATGCAAATACAGTGTTATTATCAACAGTAACAGTTCAAAGGAGAGACGTCACTCAGCGACACACATCAGTACAGTCAAAGCTGTGGTTTTTCCAGTCGTCACATGTGGATGTGAGACTTGGAAGATAAAGAAGGCTCAGCGCCAAAAACTGATGCTTTCAAATTCTGGTGGCAGAGAAGACTCTTGAGATTCCCCTGGACAGCCAAGAGATTACACGGGCCAATTCTAAAGGAAATCAACCCGAATACGCATTGGAAGGACAGATGCTGATGAAGCTGACGCTCTAATACTCTGGCCACCTGACGTGAAGAGCCAACTCACTGGAAGAGACCTGATGCTGGGAAAGACTGAGGGCAGGAGCGGAAGGGGATGACCGAGGATGAGCTGGCTGGATGGTGTCACTGATTCACAGGACACGACTAGGAGCAAGCTCCAGGAGATGGGGGAGGAGGGGGAAGCCTGGCGTGCGGCAGTTCCCCGGGTCAAGAATCAGACATGAGTTAGCGACTGGATGACAACAGGGAGAAGCAAACTATCATTCCAAAGTCAGTAAACAGATGCTACATGCAGTTGACCCAGTCTCGGCGATACTGGAAGCCCCCTGGGTGCTGGAACGTTTTATAGACCACACCCCCATCGTCACACCCTGCGCAACGCAGAAGGCATCCAATGAACATCCCGTGCCGATGGTGTCCTGACGCTGAATGAGGGATGACATCACCCTGACTTACCTCTGACGACACTATGCTCGAGTTTCATGCTGAACTACTTAAACTCTCCTAAGTACTTTTGACAGAGAACTATTTTTATGCCACTATTTTCCTAACAGAACCATGAAGCAATGGACTAATGGTCTATTTACATAAATGGTGAAAGAACCGCCATGTTGATTTCCACTCCGAGTAAATGAGACGTTGCACGGTTATCCTTTAAGGGGCACCCCACAACAAACATCTCACACAGAAGCCCATCTTTTAAGGCGGCATATAACTAACTATCCTAAGCGCCCAGGGGATATCTGCAGACTCACAGACACACTACTAATCAAGAAACTCAATTCCTTCCGCCTTTCCCTTTGCTGGAGTTACCTAAAAGAAAAGCTCTAATGAGGTGCATTAGTTGTACTTTTGAAAGTCAGAGATGGATTATCTAGCTAATTCTCCTGGGGACTCATGTCAGAACAGAAAGCAGCTTCCCTTATTTGCACCTAAATGGAACTTAAGGATAAAGCAAGAATATTACTTTTTTTCTAATGCAATTTACATAATACCTGCTCTCTCTAGTCAGGCAAAACCCGATGCACAGGAATGCCACCAGCTTGCTTGAGGATTTTACAGAAGAAATTTTGCTAGCAATAGTGTCCTGGTGTGCTTTTTGACATTAATTTATCCCTAACCCCTGAAAGCGGCAGAAAGCTATCACTTGAGCTGCTTCTTTGTCACGAGTGGGCTGCACATCCTGACAAGCCGCTCACAGACACCGTGGGTAGAGGCGGACAAAGAGCTGTTTGGAGAAGCCACCTGTAACCCTGCTGTCTGATTCGTCCTGGTAAGAGAAGGAAGGAAATTCGGCGTGCGGCAGTTCCCGGTCAAGAATCAGACATGAGTTAGCGACTGGATGACAACAGGGAGAAGCAAACTATCATTCCAAAGTCAGTAAACAGATGCTACATGCAGTTGACCCAGTCTCGGCGATACTGGAAGCCCCCTGGGTGCTGGAACGTTTTATAGACCACACCCCCATCGTCACACCCTGCGCAACGCAGAAGGCATCCAATGAACATCCCGTGCCGATGGTGTCCTGACGCTGAATGAGGGATGACATCACCCTGACTTACCTCTGACGACACTATGCTCGAGTTTCATGCTGAACTACTTAAACTCTCCTAAGTACTTTTGACAGAGAACTATTTTTATGCCACTATTTTCCTAACAGAACCATGAAGCAATGGACTAATGGTCTATTTACATAAATGGTGAAAGAACCGCCATGTTGATTTCCACTCCGAGTAAATGAGACGTTGCACGTTTATCCTTTAAGGGGCACCCCACAACAAACATCTCACACAGAAGCCCATCTTTTAAGGCGGCATATAACTAACTATCCTAAGCGCCCAGGGGATATCTGCAGACTCACAGACACACTACTAATCAAGAAACTCAATTCCTTCCGCCTTTCCCTTTGCTGGAGTTACCTAAAAGAAAAGCTCTAATGAGGTGCATTAGTTGTACTTTTGAAAGTCAGAGATGGATTATCTAGCTAATTCTCCTGGGGACTCATGTCAGAACAGAAAGCAGCTTCCCTTATTTGCACCTAAATGGAACTTAAGGATAAAGCAAGAATATTACTTTTTTTCTAATGCAATTTACATAATACCTGCTCTCTCTAGTCAGGCAAAACCCGATGCACAGGAATGCCACCAGCTTGCTTGAGGATTTTACAGAAGAAATTTTGCTAGCAATAGTGTCCTGGTGTGCTTTTTGACATTAATTTATCCCTAACCCCTGAAAGCGGCAGAAAGCTATCACTTGAGCTGCTTCTTTGTCACGAGTGGGCTGCACATCCTGACAAGCCGCTCACAGACACCGTGGGTAGAGGCGGACAAAGAGCTGTTTGGAGAAGCCACCTGTAACCCTGCTGTCTGATTCGTCCTGGTAAGAGAAGGAAGGAAATTCACATAAATTTGCAAGAACTAAGCAGGACCCTAAGAGACAAAGAGAAAAATCAGAATACATACACACACACACGAAAATATTAATATAAATGTGAATCAGAAACATAAGAGTAAGCATTTTCTTCATACAAAATCTCTGTGCATTTAAAGAACAATGAACCAGGCAAGCATTGGCTCCTGAGACGAGAGCTCAGAGGTCTTCCAACTGACGCCAGCATCCCAGAGATGGTCACTGGAGGGATTCTGAATCGCCAGAGGGAAGGAGGAAACGTAAAGCTAGCCATCACGCTGACGTCCATCCCAGGCGTGCCCCTCAAGGCAGTGAAGCCCTGGTCACCAGTGACACTGGTTCCTCACATGCACGATGATGTGGTTGAACACTGGAGACAACGCTCCTCCTCTGAGCCCCTCAGGCTCGCTAACTGTCCTGCCCAGCTCCACACGCTGACCGACCTTCCTGTGCCACCTCACAACTGCTTCCTCAGAAAGGCACGTGTAACCGAGGCCGGCTTCTCTGCACACAGCAACATCACAGTCGACAGTGGGTAAAGACGCCCTGCGCTCTTGGCTACCCTAACGTGAGACGCCCCAAGCCCTTCCAGGCAGCCCTGGGTCTCCGGGTCCCCCCCCAACACTAGAGACATGTGCCCTGAAGCGCCCTGGCTGGAGCCCTTGCTCCCCAGTAAGCACGCTGTCCAGCTTTCTCGGCCTTTCAGCCCATCTGACTCTGCGGACCTGCTGTGTCCACAATGATCTCAGACACTGAGAAATGAGTCAGAAGCAATTATGGTTTGGGCCGCTCTGGAAAACCCGCTCCATGAAGAAGGTTTTGAATTTGTTAGGTTGACAGGGGCTTGAGGAACTCAGTGTGCGGACCAGCCCCAGGGCCCAGTTGACCACATTCTCGCTGACAAGTTTATACTGAGCTTCCAGGGCCTGCCTGGCATTATGTCAAGGGCAAAGTTTCAGTTTGGTAATTCTCTAAAACCAGCTAATCGTTAGGATTTTTCAAAAGAAAAATAGGCCTCAAGCTCAGTTAACAGGCCACACTAATTAGGGTGTGCTTTTTGTGTTCATGGGTCTCTCTATTTTTCGCAAGGGAAATAATTCTCCACTTCCAGCAAGGCCGTCCTACTAGCAGAGTCTTCCTCAACACTTCTGTTCCCAGGCAGATCCTCTAGGCCTCACTCCGTCCAGCTGGGGTCTCTGGACCAGGCCCAGCCAATGCTCCAGGCATTTTCCTGAGCGACTCACTGACCCACCTACCTGGTCTACATGCCCCAGAGCATCGGCCATCCTTTCGACCCGTCAGGGCCTCCTCAGAAGTGAGCTCACTACCAAGCCAGGGACTGAATATGACTAAGTAAGGTCTCTAAGACCTTAGAGGTTAAGTAAATTTTCAAATGTTAGGTAACTTGTAAGTGGTTCAATCAGGATCTGAAACCATACTGTTGGCCTCTAAAAGATTTAAGCTTACCCATAATCCTCCGATTTCTCTCACCAGAGGGCCCATAATCCTTCGCTCTACCCCACTAGAATACCCATAATCCTCTGCTGTACTTCAGTGGAATACCCACAACCCTCTGCTGTTAACTCACCAGACTATCCATAATCCTCTGCTGTAACTCACCTGATTACTTACAGAACAAAAAGATCTTTCGATTTATCTGAATTTTAATATCTTTTAAGGACAAACTCTGGGCTTTTCAGGTGGCACAGTGGTAAAGGATCTACCTGCCAGTGTACGAGACTCACGTTCAACCTCCGGGTTGGGAAGATCCCCAGAGGAAGAAATGGCACCCACTTCTGTCTTCTTGCCTGGAAAATTCCATGGACAAAGAGCCTAGTGGGCTACAGTCTCTGGGCTGCAAAGAGTCAAGCATGACTGAGCATGCAGGCATGCAAGGACCAACGCAACTCCTACTTTCCCCAGAAGCTCAATATGCCTGCAGAACACGGGGCAGTACACTGGCTACTTTGAGGAAAGTGCTGGTGGTAGGTTAACGAAAACTAGACCTTGGTTGGAAGAACCTTTATGTCAAGGCCTTTGGTAATTCTCTAAAACCAGCTAATCGTTAGGATTTTCAAAAGAAAAATAGGCCTCAAGCTCAGTTAACAGGCCACACTAATTAGGGTGTGCTTTTGTGTTCATGGGTCTCTATTTTCGCAAGGGAAATAATTCTCCACTTCCAGCAAGGCCGTCCTACTAGCAGAGTCTTCCTCAACACTTCTGTTCCCAGGCAGATCCTCTAGGCCTCACTCCGTCCAGCTGGGGTCTCTGGACCAGGCCCAGCCAATGCTCCAGGCATTTTCCTGAGCGACTCACTGACCCACCTACCTGGTCTACATGCCCCAGAGCATCGGCCATCCTTTCGACCCGTCAGGGCCTCCTCAGAAGTGAGCTCACTACCAAGCCAGGGACTGAATATGACTAAGTAAGGTCTCTAAGACCTTAGAGGTTAAGTAAATTTTCAAATGTTAGGTAACTTGTAAGTGGTTCAATCAGGATCTGAAACCATACTGTTGGCCTCTAAAAGATTTAAGCTTACCCATAATCCTCCGATTTCTCTCACCAGAGGGCCCATAATCCTTCGCTCTACCCCACTAGAATACCCATAATCCTCTGCTGTACTTCAGTGGAATACCCACAACCCTCTGCTGTTAACTCACCAGACTATCCATAATCCTCTGCTGTAACTCACCTGATTACTTACAGAACAAAAAGATCTTTCGATTTATCTGAATTTTAATATCTTTTAAGGACAAACTCTGGGCTTTTCAGGTGGCACAGTGGTAAAGGATCTACCTGCCAGTGTACGAGACTCACGTTCAACCTCCGGGTTGGGAAGATCCCCAGAGGAAGAAATGGCACCCACTTCTGTCTTCTTGCCTGGAAAATTCCATGGACAAAGAGCCTAGTGGGCTACAGTCTCTGGGCTGCAAAGAGTCAAGCATGACTGAGCATGCAGGCATGCAAGGACCAACGCAACTCCTACTTTCCCCAGAAGCTCAATATGCCTGCAGAACACGGGGCAGTACACTGGCTACTTTGAGGAAAGTGCTGGTGGTAGGTTAACGAAAACTAGACCTTGGTTGGAAGAACCTTTATCATGATGAGCAAGAAAGGAAAAATACACAGCTGACTCTAACGCCTCGTAGCACAGTGGTTCTGAACCCAGACTGCACATTCAAATTGATCTGTGAAGATTTAAAAAAAATCCTCACGTCCAAGCCACACCCCGTATCAATGAAACCAGAGTCACTGGGAGGAAACCAGGACATCGCAATTGCTTAAACTCTCCAGATCACCCCAAGGTGCAACCAAGACGAGAACCACTAGGCGAGAGTGTCGTGAATGCTACCCAGCAAGACCACAGGGTTAGGGAGCAAAAGACCAAGTCCACGGTGGCCCAGCACCATATATGAGACTCGAAAGCCAACCACCTCAACCAGTTTCTTCATCTGTAAAGTGTACTTGAACTTGCCGATATTCCTATTTGGAAAGGTTAATATGAGGATCAAATGAGATTTTGCTGTGGAAGTGTAAGCTGTGCATATTAATTATTACTGTAGCAATTCTGACTACGGACCCTCCAGGATTGGTGTCTACATGCTCTGGAGAGAAGAGGTGATAAAAATGCATAGAGAAGGAAAAATCCAATAATAGTTGGATTAGAAAACATTAGACCTAATTACTCAAGAGAAACAGAGCCTAATTCCTATCTTAAGGACATATTTACAAGTTATTTTTCAAATGGAATCAAAAAAGGTTGTCAGAGAACATTTGAAATGGCAATTTGGTTTTAGATCTTCACCTACAGTAGAGCCTTACTCATTCACACTAAGGTACGGGTTTGGCTTTAATGGGAAGAAATGAATTTATTGTGCTACTTTATTAATTTAGTATAATTAGTTTGGGATACCTATTAAAAAACTCATTGGACCAAGATTCCTAACCGAGGAAGTTTCCCCAAAGGACAAAGAGCCTAGTGGGCTACAGTCTCTGGGCTGCAAAGAGTCAAGCATGACTGAGCATGCAGGCATGCAAGGACCAACGCAACTCCTACTTTCCCCAGAAGCTCAATATGCCTGCAGAACACGGGGCAGTACACTGGCTACTTTGAGGAAAGTGCTGGTGGTAGGTTAACGAAAACTAGACCTTGGTTGGAAGAACCTTTATCATGATGAGCAAGAAAGGAAAAATACACAGCTGACTCTAACGCCTCGTAGCACAGTGGTTCTGAACCCAGACTGCACATTCAAATTGATCTGTGAAGATTTAAAAAAAATCCTCACGTCCAAGCCACACCCCGTATCAATGAAACCAGAGTCACTGGGAGGAAACCAGGACATCGCAATTGCTTAAACTCTCCAGATCACCCCAAGGTGCAACCAAGACGAGAACCACTAGGCGAGAGTGTCGTGAATGCTACCCAGCAAGACCACAGGGTTAGGGAGCAAAAGACCAAGTCCACGGTGGCCCAGCACCATATATGAGACTCGAAAGCCAACCACCTCAACCAGTTTCTTCATCTGTAAAGTGTACTTGAACTTGCCGATATTCCTATTTGGAAAGGTTAATATGAGGATCAAATGAGATTTTGCTGTGGAAGTGTAAGCTGTGCATATTAATTATTACTGTAGCAATTCTGACTACGGACCCTCCAGGATTGGTGTCTACATGCTCTGGAGAGAAGAGGTGATAAAAATGCATAGAGAAGGAAAAATCCAATAATAGTTGGATTAGAAAACATTAGACCTAATTACTCAAGAGAAACAGAGCCTAATTCCTATCTTAAGGACATATTTACAAGTTATTTTTCAAATGGAATCAAAAAAGGTTGTCAGAGAACATTTGAAATGGCAATTTGGTTTTAGATCTTCACCTACAGTAGAGCCTTACTCATTCACACTAAGGTACGGGTTTGGCTTTAATGGGAAGAAATGAATTTATTGTGCTACTTTATTAATTTAGTATAATTAGGGTGTGGTGGCATACCTATTAAAATAACTCATTGGAAAAAAACATATCTTGATCAGTTTCAAAAATTATGGCGGCATCATGACTTGCTTAGATATTTGGCCGTTTGTTTACACAGAAAGTGGAAGCAGGCAGGCCTCCACACGCCCCTGTCTGACGTGCTGGCCCCACAGGCCCCCGGGCCGGCCGGCTGGACACCTGAGCGCTCCACAGAAGGCGTCCGGCCGCGACGCCAGCGCAGCCTGCAGGCCCTCGTGTGACAGGATCCGTCCGAGGCCCGGGGCCTGAGGCACAGGCAGTAGCACAAAGAGGTCCGTCTCCCCTTGGCCTGCGCACAGCCCCGCCCGGCCTCACCCCTCCTGCAGCGCCTCCTCCCCGCGGCGGCTCCCCGCCCCGCTCAGCGCTGCGCTCAGGGCGCTCCACCCAGACGCGCCCACACAGCCCAGCACCCGCTCCTAAACTACTCCACGAAAAGTATTTTCCTGTCTCCTTTCTTTTCAAAGCTCAGGTTTCAAATTCCAGTTTTCTGAGATGAGTTGATACAGCAACGCCCCCAGATTTAACTCATTCAGACTAACACGCGGAGGACCTTCCCTTAAGTATCTTCTGACTCTTCTTACCAAGAATGATGTTCTAATGGATGACACTTCAGAGAATCATGCCTAAGTAGGATAATATTGGCAGATAGGGTACAAGGATGACAGCACTGCACAATGGGAGAAGACAGCACTTAGAAGGCCCGTCATGTCAGGTGACCGGACGCTGGGTTCAGCCCCGTGAAATGTCCAGACTGCATCGCCTCTCTCTCACCCCACACGCATGAGTCATCTTCACTGCCAGGCTGGGTTGGTTTGTGCTGGCAAAATCAATAAGGACAATATAGCTGAAAGGTTACAGTACAAGAGAGATCTCAGCAATAAAAGTTTTTTTTCCCTCCTAGCAAGCACTTTCCACTTCTTTCTTAAATGTTTCCTATAACACTGCCCATTTTTCCCTACACACAATTTTATTTCCATTTCATAAAGCACTGGTAAGCCAAGCCCTAAAAAAGAAGAAAGTTTTAGTTTTGTAGCCTCAGGTGAGTTAAGAAAATAGGATCAAAGTTCAAGGATTGGTATCACCGTGATTCTGCTCTGTTCAAATTCATTTGTTTCCTAAGAGGAAGAAATAACCGATATGCCTGGTTAATGATCTGATGTGCCCGAGTATTTGCCGAGCCACACGCTGATGAAAGGGCAACGTGTGGATTTCTATCCGTGCAGCCTCCTGACCCGAGCCCCCACCTGGGGCTTCCAAAACACAGTCTGGCCCTCTGCTTAGATGAGCTAGGAAAGAAGCCCGGCTGTACAAACAGAAGGCGATTTTTCAGGGCATCAGCTTATTCAGTTATATTTAGTTTAACAGTGAGTCGTATTCGGCTTTTACATGATAAGAGTTCGGCTCTGGGTCAAAATATCCAACAGGAAACGTATTCGTGTCTGTGCATAGGATGTAGACAGAAACTGAGAATGAGAAAGAAGAGTCAGAACTGATTAAACCATGAATTTAAAATTTCCAAGAAGAACGGATGTAAGTATCTATACTCTGAGTGATATCTGAAACCCCTTTATTTCTTTCAAAATATTTCATAGACTTTGGAATTACAGAGGTGAACCCTCTCCTCAGTCAGTGTGATAACGATTGTTTTCAAAACTTCTGGAATTCTGAAAAGTATTTCTGCAGGGTGTAAAAATCACACATTGATCAAGTACAATACTTTCAAAGAGAAAAGGACTATTTGATGAAGGACAATGATTTTGACTGTACTGATGACATTTTGCCTTTAAGAAATTCTAACTCCTTTATCTAAACTTAATATATGAATAGAGCATGTTCCTTAAAACAAAAAGAGGAAGCAAGAAAACCTTTTTAAAGGAACAGTTTCAGCCCGTTAAAACCTAAGACACAATGAAAACACTCCCTTTGTTACCATTACCCACTTCGGCATCAACTCAAAAGTTCAAGGCAATTCAGAGAAAAGGCCAACGTTCTTCAAGCAGAATCAAAGGCACCCGAGACGTCCTGAGATTACAGGCCACAGATATAAATAAAAGCACTCCATACGAATGGTTCCCACCCCACTGTGCACGAAGACTGTGCAGACACCTGGGTAAAGACGTAACCCGTCTCTCAGCAGACACCTGGGCGAATCTCAGACCGTTCTCCCCGACTGGTGTGTTCTCAGAACTACTCACTGCTGGCCTATGGGCCTGCATTGTTCACCGCAATTTGTTTAGGTAAAAAAAGAGAAACAGTTCTCAGCAACCTGTGTCAACTACAGCCAGGCTCTGTGCAGAGGTCTACAGGGCTCGGCTCTCTCGGCTGATGAACCGCCAGGGCCCCTCCTGGAAGCAAGCGTCTGCGGGAGCGACTCAGCACGCTCCCAGCTTCTCCTCCGCGAGTGAGGACAGGGGGTGGTGGGCGGGGTGGGCTGAGAAGGACCTCGCTGTCTACAACACATCTGTGGACCAGAGAGATCGAAATGACCCATCAAACTCATAAATAACCAAAAAAGACAGACCTTTCAAGGTCTGAAGATGTAAGAAGTTGCCCATATGGTTGAATCTATAGAGGTTTCTGAAGGTGGTCCTGACACTCAGCCAGCAGAGTCCAGAACGCTGTAAGTATCTATACTCTGAGTGATATCTGAAACCCTTTATTTCTTTCAAAATATTTCATAGACTTTGGAATTACAGAGGTGAACCCTCTCCTCAGTCAGTGTGATAACGATTGTTTTCAAAACTTCTGGAATTCTGAAAAGTATTTCTGCAGGGTGTAAAAATCACACATTGATCAAGTACAATACTTTCAAAGAGAAAAGGACTATTTGATGAAGGACAATGATTTTGACTGTACTGATGACATTTTGCCTTTAAGAAATTCTAACTCCTTTATCTAAACTTAATATATGAATAGAGAATGTTCCTTAAAAAAAAAAGAGGAAGCAAGAAAACCTTTTTAAAGGAACAGTTTCAGCCCGTTAAAACCTAAGACACAATGAAAACACTCCCTTTGTTACCATTACCCACTTCGGCATCAACTCAAAAGTTCAAGGCAATTCAGAGAAAAGGCCAACGTTCTTCAAGCAGAATCAAAGGCACCCGAGACGTCCTGAGATTACAGGCCACAGATATAAATAAAAGCACTCCATACGAATGGTTCCCACCCCACTGTGCACGAAGACTGTGCAGACACCTGGGTAAAGACGTAACCCGTCTCTCAGCAGACACCTGGGCGAATCTCAGACCGTTCTCCCCGACTGGTGTGTTCTCAGAACTACTCACTGCTGGCCTATGGGCCTGCATTGTTCACCGCAATTTGTTTAGGTAAAAAAAGAGAAACAGTTCTCAGCAACCTGTGTCAACTACAGCCAGGCTCTGTGCAGAGGTCTACAGGGCTCGGCTCTCTCGGCTGATGAACCGCCAGGGCCCCTCCTGGAAGCAAGCGTCTGCGGGAGCGACTCAGCACGCTCCCAGCTTCTCCTCCGCGAGTGAGGACAGGGGGTGGTGGGCGGGATGGGCTGAGAAGGACCTCGCTGTCTCCAACACATCTGTGGACCAGAGAGATCGAAATGACCCATCAAACTCATAAATAACCAAAAAAGACAGACCTTTCAAGGTCTGAAGATGTAAGAAGTTGCCCATATGGTTGAATCTATAGAGGTTTCTGAAGGTGGTCCTGACACTCAGCCAGCAGAGTCCAGAACGCTGCTGCTCCTGAGAGCCACAAACAGCAGTTTTGTTTAGCATGTACATATCCACATGGAAAAAAACGTTATTACACTAGAAGCTTGGGGATCCACACTTTAGTAGGGATACTGTTGTTGTGAAAAGCTTTTTTAGAAAGGTATCTTTCGTTATTAATGTTTCAATTTAACTTTTCTTTATAATGCAGTCAAATTTTTGAATTTCCCTAAAGTACACTTTAAAAATCATTATAGGGAAAGAAGGTAGTTTAAAGTATAAAAAAAAATACTGTCCCTGATAAGAATGATCATTCACAGACATTTCTCCAAAGAAGAGATCCAGATGGCCAAAAGACACACGAAAAGATGCTCAGCATCACTAATGATTAGAGAAATGCAAAGCAAAACTACAGTGAGGTAATACCTCACACTGATCCGAACAGGCATCATCAAAAAGCCTATGAAAAATAAATGCTGGAGAGGGTGTGGAGAGAAGGGGAGCCTCTGGGCGGGAACGGCCATCGCCGCCGCCGCGGTGGGGAGGCGCCCGGGGGCCGGAGACACTGCAGGCGGAACCCCGAGGACCCAGCAGCCCGGCTGCTCCCGGGCCCGCCTCTGGAGACAGTCGTCACCTGAAAAGATCCACGTCCCCGCTGTGCACAGCGGCGCTGCTGACACCAGCCGGAACCCGGACGCACCCTGAGGATCCGTAAAAGACGAACAGACGAAGACGACGTGGTACACACGCACAACAGAAGCCCACCCAGCCAGAACACTGAGCGCCACCGGCAGCCGTATGGAGGGACCGTGGGCTGTAATACGAGGAGAAGTGTGTCAGACAAAGACAGACAAATATCGCTTACACGTGGAATCTAGAAACGAATGATACAAATGAACACCGAACAAAGACAGCCAAAGACAGAAAAACAATTTGTAAAAAAACGAGGATGAGAAGGACCTCGCTGTCTCCAACACATCTGTGGACCAGAGATCGAAATGACCCATCAAACTCATAAATAACCAAAAAAGACAGACCTTTCAAGGTCTGAAGATGTAAGAAGTTGCCCATATGGTTGAATCTATAGAGGTTTCTGAAGGTGGTCCTGACACTCAGCCAGCAGAGTCCAGAACGCTGCTGCTCCTGAGAGCCACAAACAGCAGTTTTGTTTAGCATGTACATATCCACATGGAAAAAAACGTTATTACACTAGAAGCTTGGGGATCCACACTTTAGTAGGGATACTGTTGTTGTGAAAAGCTTTTTTAGAAAGGTATCTTTCGTTATTAATGTTTCAATTTAACTTTTCTTTATAATGCAGTCAAATTTTTGAATTTCCCTAAAGTACACTTTAAAAATCATTATAGGGAAAGAAGGTAGTTTAAAGTATAAAAAAAAAAAAATACTGTCCCTGATAAGAATGATCATTCACAGACATTTCTCCAAAGAAGAGATCCAGATGGCCAAAAGACACACGAAAAGATGCTCAGCATCACTAATGATTAGAGAAATGCAAAGCAAAACTACAGTGAGGTAATACCTCACACTGATCCGAACAGGCATCATCAAAAAGCCTATGAAAAATAAATGCTGGAGAGGGTGTGGAGAGAAGGGGAGCCTCTGGGCGGGAACGGCCATCGCCGCCGCCGCGGTGGGGAGGCGCCCGGGGGCCGGAGACACTGCAGGCGGAACCCCGAGGACCCAGCAGCCCGGCTGCTCCCGGGCCCGCCTCTGGAGACAGTCGTCACCTGAAAAGATCCACGTCCCCGCTGTGCACAGCGGCGCTGCTGACACCAGCCGGAACCCGGACGCACCCTGAGGATCCGTAAAAGACGAACAGACGAAGACGACGTGGTACACACGCACAACAGAAGCCCACCCAGCCAGAACACTGAGCGCCACCGGCAGCCGTATGGAGGGACCGTGGGCTGTAATACGAGGAGAAGTGTGTCAGACAAAGACAGACAAATATCGCTTACACGTGGAATCTAGAAACGAATGATACAAATGAACACCGAACAAAGACAGCCAAAGACAGAGAAAAACAATTTATGGCTAACCAAAAATGGGAGGAGACGGGAGGGATAAACTAGGAGTGTGGGATTCACACATACACGGCAGGACGCTCAGAACAGCCAGCAAGGCCCCACTGCAGAGCACAGGCACCATGCTCAGTATCTCGTAATAACCTCAAAGGAAAAGTGTACATAGATAGATACACACACACACACACACATAAATGACTCACTTTGCTGTACACCTGAAACTAACAAGCCAATCAACTATGCTTCAATTAAAAAATTCTTATTTATGAAATAAAATGAACACCTTTGCTAGGCACGACTTGGCTTTCAGTAAGAAGCACGCCAGCCTAAGCCGTATGTTCTCTGTGTACATAA
The DNA here is from genome assembly GCA_022376925.1 of Tragulus kanchil. Classification (NCBI taxonomy): domain Eukaryota; kingdom Metazoa; phylum Chordata; class Mammalia; order Artiodactyla; family Tragulidae; genus Tragulus; species Tragulus kanchil. The sequence goes on from JAIOJX010000026.1 coordinate 126,126,947, forward strand.
AACAACGTGGCTATATACTTGCTGATGGACAGACTGAAGAGTGACTAGAAAGATTCCCTTTCCGCAAGAATCCTTCCTTTCTAAGGAAGCATTTCAGGAAAACGTCATTTTGATTTTCAGTCAGATCACTTAGAGTGGAAATAACCTGGGTATCAGTGAGCACATGGAGTACCGCTTTAAACACAGGCTGAGGATCGATGGCTGAGCGCCAACCGCCCTGGAAGGGGTGGAGCTGGGCTCAGAAGCCGGGCAGCCCGGGGCCCTCCACAGGGACGCAGCGTCAGGGCGGAAGAGCCTGCAGACTCCGGCAGCCCTGCTGGGCCTCGGCCGGCCTGGGGCGCGGACAAGACTCGCACTCCTCCTCTGTGGGGACCCACCCTGCCTGCCGAGAGGGTGCCGTTCCTTGAGGGACATGACCACGGTGACCTGGGGCTTTGGGCAGGTGATCTAACTGCTCAGACAGTCGTCACCTGAAAAGATCCACGTCCCCGCTGTGCACAGCGGCGCTGCTGACACCAGCCGGAACCAGGACGCACCCTGAGGATCCGTAAAAGCGAACAGCGAAGCGGCGTGGTACACACGCACAACAGAAGCCCACCCAGCCAGAACACTGAGCGCCACCGGCAGCCGTATGGAGGGACCGTGGGCTGTAATACGAGGAGAAGTGTGTCAGACAAAGACAGACAAATATCGCTTACACGTGGAATCTAGAAACGAATGATACAAATGAACACCGAACAAAGACAGCCAAAGACAGAGAAAAACAATTTATGGCTAACCAAAAATGGGAGGAGACGGGAGGGATAAACTAGGAGTGTGGGATTCACACATACACGGCAGGACGCTCAGAACAGCCAGCAAGGCCCCACTGCAGAGCACAGGCACCATGCTCAGTATCTCGTAATAACCTCAAAGGAAAAGTGTACATAGATAGATACACACACACACACACACATAAATGACTCACTTTGCTGTACACCTGAAACTAACAAGCCAATCAACTATGCTTCAATTAAAAAATTCTTATTTATGAAATAAAATGAACACCTTTGCTAGGCACGACTTGGCTTTCAGTAAGAAGCACGCCAGCCTAAGCCGTATGTTCTCTGTGTACATAAAACAACGTGGCTATATACTTGCTGATGGACAGACTGAAGAGTGACTAGAAAGATTCCCTTTCCGCAAGAATCCTTCCTTTCTAAGGAAGCATTTCAGGAAAACGTCATTTTGATTTTCAGTCAGATCACTTAGAGTGGAAATAACCTGGGTATCAGTGAGCACATGGAGTACCGCTTTAAACACAGGCTGAGGATCGATGGCTGAGCGCCAACCGCCCTGGAAGGGGTGGAGCTGGGCTCAGAAGCCGGGCAGCCCGGGGCCCTCCACAGGGACGCAGCGTCAGGGCGGAAGAGCCTGCAGACTCCGGCAGCCCTGCTGGGCCTCGGCCGGCCTGGGGCGCGGACAAGACTCGCACTCCTCCTCTGTGGGGACCCACCCTGCCTGCCGAGAGGGTGCCGTTCCTTGAGGGACATGACCACGGTGACCTGGGGCTTTGGGCAGGTGATCTAACTGCTCTGTGCCTCAGTTTCCTCCTTTGTAAAATGGAGACGGTTCAAATGGTTCCTGTGACCATTCGATGAGCTCACACCTGTGGAACGAGTGGACTGTGACTAGCTCACAGCTGCCGCTTGGCGTGTGTGCCCAGCCGCGTGCGCTCAGCGCGCTGCCCGGCTCCGCAGGCGGTGCCCGCCAGCCACGCTCTGTGTAGACCGGGCCGCGCAGGACTGCACTCTGTGCGGACGAGGTCCCACAGGCACCCTAGCTGGTGTGCTCCAGGCTGCCCCGTGTGTAGACCGGGCCTCACGGGACTGCACAGAGCAGCAAAACCTCAAGAGGTCTAAGAGCAACCCAAAAAAATCCTCCAAGAAAAGGGAACCCTCTTGCATTGCTGAGGAATGTAAATGGATACAGCCGCTATGGAAGACAGTATGGAGATTCCTCAAAAAGCTAAGAATAGAAGCACCATACAACCCAGCAATCCCACTCTTAGGCTTATACCCTGATGAAATCAAAACTGAAAGAAGCACCTGTACCCCAATGTTCATTGCAGCTCTCTATACAATAGCCAGAACATGGAAGCAACCTAGATGCCCATCGATGAATGAATGGATAAAGAAGCTCTGGTACATATATACAATGGAGTACTACTCAGCTGTTAAAAGAAATGCAGAAGAATCAGCCCTAATGAGGCGGCTGGATCTAGAACCTATCATAAAAAGTGAAGTAAGTCAAAAAGGGAAAGACACGTACAATATACTAACACATATATATGGAATACAGTAGCACGGTAATGATAAGACACGCAGTGAAGCGATGGAAAAACAGACAGAGAACAGACTTATGGACATTGTGGGGAATGAACAGTGGGTGGGAGGCATACAGGGAGTAACACGGAAACCTATACTACCATACATGAATAAGACAGCTGTTGTCATTGCGCTGTGGGAATAGGGGATCCTGCAGGGGAGGGTGCGACGGCCTGGGGGGGGGATGGGAAGTGGATGGAGGAGGGAGGAGCCAGGGATATACACGGACTAATCTGGGATTAAACCTATCTATGACCCCTGTGAATGCGGGGTGGACCTGGGGCTTTGGGCAGGTGATCTAACTGCTCTGTGCCTCAGTTTCCTCCTTTGTAAAATGGAGACGGTTCAAATGGTTCCTGTGACCATTCGATGAGCTCACACCTGTGGAACGAGTGGACTGTGACTAGCTCACAGCTGCCGCTTGGCGTGTGTGCCCAGCCGCGCTCAGCGCGCTGCCCGGCTCCGCAGGCGGTGCCCGCCAGCCACGCTCTGTGTAGACCGGGCCGCGCAGGACTGCACTCTGTGCGGACGAGGTCCCACAGGCACCCTAGCTGGTGTGCTCCAGGCTGCCCCGTGTGTAGACCGGGCCTCACGGGACTGCACAGAGCAGCAAAACCTCAAGAGGTCTAAGAGCAACCCAAAAAAATCCTCCAAGAAAAGGGAACCCTCTTGCATTGCTGAGGAATGTAAATGGATACAGCCGCTATGGAAGACAGTATGGAGATTCCTCAAAAAGCTAAGAATAGAAGCACCATACAACCCAGCAATCCCACTCTTAGGCTTATACCCTGATGAAATCAAAACTGAAAGAAGCACCTGTACCCCAATGTTCATTGCAGCTCTCTATACAATAGCCAGAACATGGAAGCAACCTAGATGCCCATCGATGAATGAATGGATAAAGAAGCTCTGGTACATATATACAATGGAGTACTACTCAGCTGTTAAAAGAAATGCAGAAGAATCAGCCCTAATGAGGCGGCTGGATCTAGAACCTATCATAAAAAGTGAAGTAAGTCAAAAAGGGAAAGACACGTACAATATACTAACACATATATATGGAATACAGTAGCACGGTAATGATAAGACACGCAGTGAAGCGATGGAAAAACAGACAGAGAACAGACTTATGGACATTGTGGGGAATGAACAGTGGGTGGGAGGCATACAGGGAGTAACACGGAAACCTATACTACCATACATGAATAAGACAGCTGTTGTCATTGCGCTGTGGGAATAGGGGATCCTGCAGGGGAGGGTGCGACGGCCTGGGGGGGGGATGGGAAGTGGATGGAGGAGGGAGGGGCCAGGGATATACACGGGACTAATCTGGGATTAAACCTATCTATAAACAACAAAGCACTGTAAAAGGAAAATGTAAAATAAAATTTAAAAATAAATCCTCCAAATCATCATTCTGTGCAGAGGGTCATCGCCCTAAGTTTAGCACATGTTTAACGTAATCTGTGTATTAAAAAATTAGCCATTATTTACAGATTAAGAAACTACTCATAACAACTTGGACGTTCCTCTCTTTTGAAATGTCCGTCCACACTGTTGTACATCCTGAGGCACGGGCATCCGCTGCAGCGGGGCCGTGGCGGCCACCCCGAGACCAGAGTCTTCGGAGCGCCTGCCATGGTGACCCCAGCCCTGCGGCCCGCGGGGCGCCACTGCGCTGGTCACAAAGCCAAGGCTTTAGCCTCTGAATACCAAACAAGCAGAGAACAAGCAAACCCCACATCTCTCCGTATCTATGTCCTTATCCAAGTGGGAAAACAGAACGTAACCCCCCAGAGGACACACAACTGTTCTCATAGCTAGCCCACTTTAAATATTTGTATTATCTGGCAATTGTAGGTTTTTGGGGTTTGTGATCCCTCATCTAGTCTTAAACTTCATCATTCACACACACACACGCACACAATCTGAGATCAAAAGTCTTGTTAGCGACCGAAGCTGAACAGGTCTCCCCCACCACGGCCGTCTCCATTTATCTGTTAATTTTTTCTTTCTAAACAAACGAGCTAATGTGGGTTCAATTCATGTTCCACAGAGAAAAGTACAGGCAAGAAGACATCTATCAGCTACGACAAAGCAACACAAAAGGCAGCTACAGACACAGGAGAACCATAATGGGTAATCCATCGTGAGGAAATATAAAAGGGAAAAAAAAAATTTTGGAATACACGGTAATGATAAGACACGCAGTGAAGCGATGGAAAAACAGACAGAGAACAGACTTATGGACATTGTGGGGAATGAACAGTGGGTGGGAGGCATACAGGGAGTAACACGGAAACCTATACTACCATACATGAATAAGACAGCTGTTGTCATTGCGCTGTGGGAATAGGGGATCCTGCAGGGGAGGGTGCGACGGCCTGGGGGGGGGATGGGAAGTGGATGGAGGAGGGAGGGGCCAGGGATATACACGGGACTAATCTGGGATTAAACCTATCTATAAACAACAAAGCACTGTAAAAGGAAAATGTAAAATAAAATTTAAAAATAAATCCTCCAAATCATCATTCTGTGCAGAGGGTCATCGCCCTAAGTTTAGCACATGTTTAACGTAATCTGTGTATTAAAAAATTAGCCATTATTTACAGATTAAGAAACTACTCATAACAACTTGGACGTTCCTCTCTTTTGAAATGTCCGTCCACACTGTTGTACATCCTGAGGCACGGGCATCCGCTGCAGCGGGGCCGTGGCGGCCACCCCGAGACCAGAGTCTTCGGAGCGCCTGCCATGGTGACCCCAGCCCTGCGGCCCGCGGGGCGCCACTGCGCTGGTCACAAAGCCAAGGCTTTAGCCTCTGAATACCAAACAAGCAGAGAACAAGCAAACCCCACATCTCTCCGTATCTATGTCCTTATCCAAGTGGGAAAACAGAACGTAACCCCCCAGAGGACACACAACTGTTCTCATAGCTAGCCCACTTTAAATATTTGTATTATCTGGCAATTGTAGGTTTTTGGGGTTTGTGATCCCTCATCTAGTCTTAAACTTCATCATTCACACACACACACGCACACAATCTGAGATCAAAAGTCTTGTTAGCGACCGAAGCTGAACAGGTCTCCCCCACCACGGCCGTCTCCATTTATCTGTTAATTTTTTCTTTCTAAACAAACGAGCTAATGTGGGTTCAATTCATGTTCCACAGAGAAAAGTACAGGCAAGAAGACATCTATCAGCTACGACAAAGCAACACAAAAGGCAGCTACAGACACAGGAGAACCATAATGGGTAATCCATCGTGAGGATTACGATTCTCTGTATCTTCAGTTGTCCAGGGTGAAACATTTTGACAGATGAAGCTAAAGGAGCAGCGGCCTCTCAGTCAGCTGCTCCACTTCATTCATGCACAACTGCCCCTGTTCCTATTGAATCATGCAAGTTTTATCTGTTTCCTAACTGCTCACCTAAATGAAATGGTGCCCTCAGCTACAGAGATCCACTACATGGTAACAGAGAAGAAATCCCCAAATGCCTAGAAAGAGTAAGCTGGAGAAAGAAGCAGAGCCAGAGAGAAATGGCCAATGGTTCTCCCTACCCAGCCTCCTCGAGGGCCCCCCGTGACGTCTTATGTTGTCCTGTAAAGAAAGGAACCTGTCCTGGTTGAAAGGTATGTTACTTTCCCTCTGTCTACTGATGATATTTCTCTCACTCACTTGTCTCCCACAAAAGCAATGGCAGGCATGCATATTGTATGGCTTAGTAACTGAGTTCACTTTCCTTCCACTCCTTCGCTGTATTTTGAGACAAAGACTTTGTGAGCCGGGAAGCTCAGACAGTCTGCTCCAACTCTGCCCGCCGCTTATCTCACCGGAAACGGCCCAGAGTCGCCCATGCGTCTCACTCAGGGGAGCCCGAGACGGACTTCCAGCTGTACCCCTTGGCATGTGCCAGACTTGTATCAGGCCTCTCGCAGACTCATCCTTAAAAATGAGCAGGGTAATATCTACGTTAGAGGCTGCTGAAATGAACACATGAGATCTGCTTGGTGTAGGCACTCTGAGAACTCTAAAGCAACACACGTGTGCGTCCTGCCTGTCAGAGCTGAATTAAAATGCCAGAGATTTAAGAGGGTCCGGGCAAGGCAGGCTGTGGGGCACGCGACCCTGAGTCCAGGACATCAGAGACTAAAAGAAAGGGAACGCAATTATTGAAAAGGAGCCCTAGGCAGGAGCAGAGCCCCCGGGGGAGCAGAGCAGTGGGTGTGGCGGCCTCTCCCTTCTGTGTTCCCAGAACTAGTGCTGGCTGCTCTCCACACTCTGGATATACTGCCTTCCCTCCCCAGCTTCCAGAATCCTGCAAGCTGAGCTTTCCAAGCTTTGTATCTCTAGGACTTAGCTTGGTGTCTGCTGGGCACCATCGGCCTGCTGGATAACGTGTTGTTTAGTGTGGTAGACCGAATAACATTCCCTCACCTAAATGTTCACCTCCTGCCTAATCCTCTAAATGTGTGAATGTGGTTCATTTACCTTCTATGCAGAGAGACTCTGCAGATGTGATTAAATATCTGGAGACGGGAGATTATCCTGGATGATGGGGGTGGGCCAGAGAAAGGAGAAACTACAATGGAACCAGAGCTGGAAGTGACATATTCTGAAAATGGAAGAAAAGCCCCAAAGCTAAAGAATGCTAGAATGTGGGAAAGGGAAGGCAGTAATTCTGTCCTGAAATCTCCGGAAAGAATGTAACCCTGCGGCTACTGTGATGTTAGACTTCTGACCTCCAGATTGTAAGAGAAGAAACTTGTATGGTTTTAAACCATTAAGCTTGTTACAGCAGCAACAGGAAACAATACATATAGTTGCAAAAGTAAATACATGTCATTGACACGAACAAATGAGCACAGGAGTGAACAGATGAATCAAGGGAGAGAGCTCGAGACGGATGAGTGGAAAAGCTGAGGTTCAGGTCCCTTCAGCTGAGTAACATGGGCTCCGTGATTGCATTCCTCCAGAATTACCTGCGTAAGGAGTTAAGGCCATGCAGTCAGACCAACGAGGGCTCGGATCCCTTCTCAGCTACTCCCAGGCTGCACTGGGGGGCGAGGGCTCACGGGGTGGGGTGGGGGCCTGTGCCCTTGTGTAAGCTGGGGAGAGGGGCAGGACCACAGTCCAGTCACAGTCCACAGGGCCCTGAACTGGGCGTAGCTAAAAGTGGGGTCACATACAAATGCTCACTATGCTACTTCATGCACAAACCTTGAAATCACGCAAACTCTTCAAATCAAAAAACGAGTCTAGAAGGGCCCAGGGACAACGCAGGTGAGACCGCGGACAGCCACCGGCCTGCCTGGCTGGGCGGCCGAGCAGGAACACCTGGCCTTTCAGCAGGTCCAGGTGAAGCACACGAGCTCCAGCTGACAGCAGCAGCCACCTGAGAAGTGCTCAGAAGCACGGCCCGTGCACAGACGAGGACCACCCTGCAGCGCATGTGCGCAGGCCGCACGAGACTGGAACCAGGGCCGAGGGCCTCCACGGCGCATGAATCCACGTTTCAACCTGGATACTTGATTTTCCCCCTGTTCACCTCCTGCCTAATCCTCTAAATGTGTGAATGTGGTTCATTTACCTTCTATGCAGAGAGACTCTGCAGATGTGATTAAATATCTGGAGACGGGAGATTATCCTGGATGATGGGGGTGGGCCAGAGAAAGGAGAAACTACAATGGAACCAGAGCTGGAAGTGACATATTCTGAAAATGGAAGAAAAGCCCCAAAGCTAAAGAATGCTAGAATGTGGGAAAGGGAAGGCAGTAATTCTGTCCTGAAATCTCCGGAAAGAATGTAACCCTGCGGCTACTGTGATGTTAGACTTCTGACCTCCAGATTGTAAGAGAAGAAACTTGTATGGTTTTAAACCATTAAGCTTGTTACAGCAGCAACAGGAAACAATACATATAGTTGCAAAAGTAAATACATGTCATTGACACGAACAAATGAGCACAGGAGTGAACAGATGAATCAAGGGAGAGAGCTCGAGACGGATGAGTGGAAAAGCTGAGGTTCAGGTCCCTTCAGCTGAGTAACATGGGCTCCGTGATTGCATTCCTCCAGAATTACCTGCGTAAGGAGTTAAGGCCATGCAGTCAGACCAACGAGGGCTCGGATCCCTTCTCAGCTACTCCCAGGCTGCACTGGGGGGCGAGGGCTCACGGGGTGGGGTGGGGGCCTGTGCCCTTGTGTAAGCTGGGGAGAGGGGCAGGACCACAGTCCAGTCACAGTCCACAGGGCCCTGAACTGGGCGTAGCTAAAAGTGGGGTCACATACAAATGCTCACTATGCTACTTCATGCACAAACCTTGAAATCACGCAAACTCTTCAAATCAAAAAACGAGTCTAGAAGGGCCCAGGGACAACGCAGGTGAGACCGCGGACAGCCACCGGCCTGCCTGGCTGGGCGGCCGAGCAGGAACACCTGGCCTTTCAGCAGGTCCAGGTGAAGCACACGAGCTCCAGCTGACAGCAGCAGCCACCTGAGAAGTGCTCAGAAGCACGGCCCGTGCACAGACGAGGACCACCCTGCAGCGCATGTGCGCAGGCCGCACGAGACTGGAACCAGGGCCGGAGGCGTCCCTCCACGGCGCATGAATCCACGTTTCAACCGCCTCCTCCCTAGAGAGAAGAGCTGACGTCTCAAATTTAGTGGACTGGTTACTAAGAGAAAATCACTTTTTTCCCCCCTTTTTTTGAGTTTGGAACAGAGAAAGGTTTCGTGAAGGGCCGCGCAATGAGACAGGTGGCTCATGCCTTAAAGACCCCAAATTCCCGCAGAGCTTCCACCAGGTCACTTTCTAAGGAAGGTGGGAGGGCGCGGGTGGAGGGCGCACACCTCTTGGGGTCGGAGCCTTGATCCTGCGGTCCGGCCAGGCCAAGGAACGACGTCTCTAAATCGCCACCCCACAAGCGGCGTTCCCGTTCTGACGCGGAAGCCAGAGCCGAGGCGCCGCTCTGGCCCCGGAGGCCGGGTCTCCGCTGCCGCCCCCTGGGACCCGCCGGCCCTCGGCAGCGCAGGCCGGACGCCACGGAGCGCCACCTGCCGCGGCCCCTAGGTCGCAGGAGTGGGGACGGAGGGGCCCACCGCCAGCTCGGAGGCTGGGCGGCCTCGGCGGGCTCAGGCCCTGCAGCACACGCCCGCCTGGCCGCCCCTACCCTTCCGGCCGCCCGCCTGGCCGCCCCTACCCCTCCGGCCGCCCGCCTGGCCGCCCCCTACCCCTCCGGCTGGCCACCCCCTACCCCTCCGGCCGCCCGCCTGGCCGCCCCCTACCCCTCCGGCTGGCCACCCCCTACCCCTCCGGCCGCCCGCCTGGCCGCCCGCCTGGCCGCCCGCCTGGCCGCCCCTGCCCCTCCGGCCGCCCCCTACCCCTCCGGCCGCCCGCCTGGCCGCCCCCTACCCCTCCGGCTGCCCGCCTGGCCGTCCTGAGGCCTCTTACCTCCCTCTCCTGAGAAGCAGCAAAGAAAAGTGGGCGACTGAGATGGAGCCGGGCCGCCCTCGGCAGGCAGCCCACCGCCCACTGGAAGCGGTCCCTGGGCCTCCAATGTCAGCGCGGGGTCAGAGTCCTGCTCGGCCACTGGCTGGCACCGCGGCGGGCCCACCCCCAGGCAGACAACTATCCAAGGGGAAAGCCTTTTTCATTCTAAGAAGTTTCTGGTCTCACAAAATGAATTCTGATGGTAAGTGTCTATACCACAGATGGGGCTAATAATTGGTGAAGAGATTAGCAAAGAATGATTAAGAGAAAATAAGAACTTGGATGAAACGGGCACAACGAGGAGACAGGAAGAAGCACAGGAGGCCTGCCCCGTTAGCTCTGATTGAAGCCGGGTGTGACTGGGAGGGGCGAGAGGGTGCACCTTTCAGGCTCACCCCATTCCTTAAGGCTAAATAGCACCATTTAAGGCAGAGTCAAGTTTGTTTGTTTGTTTGTTTACTTATACATCAATTTTCAGACAAAGAAGGTATTCATACCTAGGAATGTTCACTTGGACTTCCCTCATAGCTCAGGTAGTTAAGAATTTGCCTGCAACACAGCAGCCCTGGGTTCAGTTCCTGGGTCGGGAAGATCCCCTGGAGAAGGAAATGGCAGCCCACTCCAGGGTTCTTGCCTGGAGAATTCCATGCCCAGAGGAGCCTGGCGGGCTACGATCCAACTAAACCACCACAATATCTAGAAAAAGTTCAGAGCCAGAAGTACTCAAAACTTAATCCTACCCGCAAGTGACCATACACCAGGAGCGGCTGAGTGTCCCTTCCCCGTGGGAAGGCCTCCTCAGAAACAGCTAGACCTTTCCCCTGGAAGTAGCGTTCAGTGGCTTCCCTGCTGCCTTTGGGGAGCTGACGTGCACCTTCTCTGGGTTACCGTAGGTCACCCCTCGTGCTGTTTCCACTGTCGAACGGTGGCCCTGAAGGTGTCCCAAGAGCCAGAGCGGAGACTGCCGGGGGGTCTCCCTGGTCGCTCGGCTGTACAGAGACCGCCCGAAAGTGGAAGGAGATGCAGCTTTGGTCCCTGGGCCCAGGAGGCCCGCTCCAGCATTCCTGCCTGCTCCGCCCGTGGGCGGAGGGCCGGGGGGCTGCAGTCCACAGGGTCACAGAGTCAGACACGACTCAGAGGCAAAGCACACGCGCCGACTCCTTCAGCAGTCCTGCTCGGCCACTGGCTGGCCCCGGCGGCCCACCCCAGGCAGACAACTATCCAAGGGGAAAGCCTTTTTCATTCTAAGAAGTTTCTGGTCTCACAAAATGAATTCTGATGGTAAGTGTCTATACCACAGATGGGGCTAATAATTGGTGAAGAGATTAGCAAAGAATGATTAAGAGAAAATAAGAACTTGGATGAAACGGGCACAACGAGGAGACAGGAAGAAGCACAGGAGGCCTGCCCCGTTAGCTCTGATTGAAGCCGGGTGTGACTGGGAGGGGCGAGAGGGTGCACCTTTCAGGCTCACCCCATTCCTTAAGGCTAAATAGCACCATTTAAGGCAGAGTCAAGTTTGTTTGTTTGTTTGTTTACTTATACATCAATTTTCAGACAAAGAAGGTATTCATACCTAGGAATGTTCACTTGGACTTCCCTCATAGCTCAGGTAGTTAAGAATTTGCCTGCAACACAGCAGCCCTGGGTTCAGTTCCTGGGTCGGGAAGATCCCCTGGAGAAGGAAATGGCAGCCCACTCCAGGGTTCTTGCCTGGAGAATTCCATGCCCAGAGGAGCCTGGCGGGCTACGATCCAACTAAACCACCACAATATCTAGAAAAAGTTCAGAGCCAGAAGTACTCAAAACTTAATCCTACCCGCAAGTGACCATACACCAGGAGCGGCTGAGTGTCCCTTCCCCGTGGGAAGGCCTCCTCGCGAAGCAGCTAGACCTTTCCCCTGGAAGTAGCGTTCAGTGGCTTCCCTGCTGCCTTTGGGGAGCTGACGTGCACCTTCTCTGGGTTACCGTAGGTCACCCCTCGTGCTGTTTCCACTGTCGAACGGTGGCCCTGAAGGTGTCCCAAGAGCCAGAGCGGAGACTGCCGGGGGGTCTCCCTGGTCGCTCGGCTGTACAGAGACCGCCCGAAAGTGGAAGGAGATGCAGCTTTGGTCCCTGGGCCCAGGAGGCCCGCTCCAGCATTCCTGCCTGCTCCGCCCGTGGGCGGAGGGCCGGGGGGCTGCAGTCCACAGGGTCACAGAGTCAGACACGACTCAGAGGCAAAGCACACGCGCCGACTCCTTCAAGCTAACTCTGCCTGGATTTCTTAACTTCACATGATACTGTCACTTTTATTACCAGATTCCAGAGTTGTTCTCATCTGCGTGGCCAGCTCAGGTCACGCTCAGGTGAGATGCCTTGCTTCCTAACCTGGTCACTTCACGAGTGTTTGTTTGTTTTGCTTTAAAGCTTCATTCACGTCTTTATTTCTGGGTGTGCTGAGCCTGCACTGCTGCGCACGGGCTTCCTCTCGTTGTAGAGAGCGGGGCTACACGCGAGCTGCACGCCGGGGCTGCTCACGGCGGAGGCTTCCTCTTGCTGTGCAGCGCAGCCCCAGGCGGTCAGGCTGCAGCGGCCGCGGGCTCGAGCGCCGGCTCAGTAGCTGCGGGGCACGGGTGCAGTTGCCAGGCAGCGTGTGGGGGCCTCTGCAGCAGGGTCCCCTGCACTGGCAGGTGGCGTCTTAGCCTCCGGACCTCAGGGAAAGCCCCGGCTTCGCCAGTGCTAAAGCGCCGGGGATGAGGGCTATCGCTTGTGCCGCGCTGACCGCTGACTCTCTTTGGGTACCTCTCGGGTTCCCCGTGGCTGCAGGCGCGAGGCCACACCCGTCAGCAGAGCAGCCAGGCATCACCTCGACCTGACCTTCGGCATTCTGGGAGCAACTTCGCTCCCGGAGCCCGCACGCGCACTCACACCACTGCCCCTTCCCCGAGGCGTCCCTCTGCGCGGAGCGCTCTTCTCTCGTTTCTCCACTCCTCGCGCCCACCCTGAGTGCCAGACCACTGAGAAGTATCCCTGCCTCCCTGGACAGGAAGAATTACCCCCTGCCCTGTGTTCTAGATACCTCTCTTCCAGCCCTGGTTACCGTGCTTCCACACTTCTATAGGTCTCTGTGCATCACTACAAGCTTACTTTTTGCACCTTCCTACAACTAAATCCATGATTTTTTTTTTTTTTTACAAAGTACAAGAAATGAAAGAATCAAATAAATGTGTAAAAGATTCCTCAGTCAGAGGTGACTGGGATGACTCTCAGCACTAGAATCCGGACCATCCTTTCATTTATCTCCAGGTTAGGGGGACAGAGCTGGAGAATGCTGAGCAAAGTGAGCTGAGCGGTGCCCAGCCGAGCAAGGCACGCGGTATACCTGATAGGCCATCACGCCAACAGCTTCTTTCTTCTGCTCTGGAGGTCCCTGACACTGTAGTAGATTTCGTACTGTTTCTTCCATCCTGAAAAACAAACAAAAATAATCAGATAAATGAGGAAATAATTTATTTCAGAAATGTTTCCTATTAACACAGGTCTGATCCAGTGAGTAGAAATCATTCTGTAGCAAACGAGCCCTCAGCTTCCACCTGGACATCTCTCTTCTCTGCTCTCTCCTGAACCTCCTCTGCTAAGGGTCAGTCATGAAGTCCTCGCTGATCGTTCTAGAGCATGGCCCTGGGCTCGCTCGCCTTACGTGCAGGTCTCTGTCCTTGGCCTCGGCCATCCCTGCTCATGCCAGCATCTCCAGCATCCCTCTTCACTTTCAATTTGCCACGTCACTCCAGCCATCTTCCTGAAATACCACTGTGATTTTTAAAAAATCAGTCTTTAAGGCTGACAAGTCCTACATGCATGCATTTTCACCATCATATACACTTAGGTCTTTCCACTTCATTCTTTCCAGCGACTTTCTGGTATTCCATGACATGACTGCATCGTGAGCTACTCAAGTGCTCCTCTGGTGATGGGATTTAAGCTGCTTCAAAAGTTTTGCTATTTCAAATAAATATCTCTACAAATATGTTAGTGCACATTTATGAATATTTCTTTTTTATTTTTTAAATATTTATGTGGTTCTGTCAGGTTTTAGTTGGGCGTGAACTCTCAGTAGTTTTGTCTTGGGCTTAATGGCACTGCAGTATGTGGGATCTTAGTTCCCCAACCAGGGATCGAACCTCTCTCCCTTGCATTGCAAGGCGGATTCTTAACCACTGACCCATCAGGGAAGTCCCTGAATATTTCTACAGGTCACATTTTACCATAAATTGTATGCCATAATCTTATTTCAAGTACCAACTTCAATTTTCCCTTCCCAGCCACCCTCCCCCAAAGGCAAAGAGTGAAACATACACAGCCACTTCCATTTTCAGATACCGTCTCTGGCTGTTACTACGTCCTGAACGCCAACAGCCGTTCATCTTCTCGTGGGCCATCCAACTGTCAACATCCACCTCAAGTTTCACTTCCTAAGAGATTTCTTTATTAACTCCCTACATCTGTGTTTCTTATATCCCCATACTCAGTCTGTCCCTTAAAGTCTCTCCACTCTAATCGTCCAAGATGTCATGGATGCATGCTTTGTCTTCTGAAATAAATTACAGTGTCTGGGACAGAACCGTGTCGTGCATTCTTACGTACTTCCCTCGAGTCTGGATAAAGCAAACACGAAGAAGACATCATTATGTGAATCTCTGATTAATTCATTTTTAAAAATATTAAATGATTACTCTGTAACAAGCCTTCACTGTGTATATTCAAACTGTGTTCAGATGGCCTTGTCCTTGGGACTCATCCAGAAGGATTAATGGACCAGAATCCTGAGAGCAGGCTGTCCAGAGAAAACACACGGACCACAGTGCTCTCGTGCCCAGAACTGGAGGCGGCGTCTCTTCCAGTCCCGTGCTTCAAGTCCCATCCCGAAGCGTGCAATTTAGTGACTAATCATGATCCTAGTTTTGAAGAGTTGCAGGGGGAAGTAAACTAGCCTTCTATCTCTCTCAGGCTTCTAGAAAGACACATTAGAGGCTCTAGGAGGTCTTCGAATTCCTGGAAGTGACAAGACACCTACAGTAACCAAGGCAGAGTGGTTCAGAATGCCACCTTCTCATGTGGCGGATCATTACTTAGCAGCAGAGTAAAGACACTGCAGATGTCCAAATCTGGGTTATAACTGGGGAAATTCTGCCTTCACAGGGGATGGAACCGGGATCCTTTCAGGATTTGGAGAAGATGGTGGACACTAGTTACAGGTGTGCAGAGAATGATTTGTGATTACACATTTGCACAAGCCGCCTATACATGGATCCAACCAGGAAAGCAAAATATGTTCCCTAAAGTTTCACATACCTCATGTTATTAATGGTATTAAATTAAATGGTACTTATAACTTATCAAGGGACTTGTCAGCTTCCCTTGTAGCTCAGGTAGTAAAGAATCTGCCTGCAATTGAAGAGGCCCCAGTTTGATTCCCGGGTCTGGAAGAGCGCCTGGAGAAGGGAAAGGCAACCACTCCAGTGTTCTTGCCTGGAGAATCCCATGGCTTCTCCATGAGCTGCAAAAAGCCAGACTCACCTTCACTATAGCTTGTCACAGAGCACGCTCATCTATTATCAGTATAATGCACGTGCGGCTCTGCGGGGCAAGACTGCCTGCAACGCAGGAGACGTGAGTTCAGGCCCTGGGTGAAGACAATACCCAGGAGGAGACGGCAAGCCCACCCGTTCACAATCCCACGGACAGAGGAGCCTGGCAGACGACACTCGACAGGTTTGCAAAGAGTCAGACACGAATGAGCAGAGGTAATGCACTTTAAATATCACTCTATCTCTGTGGTATAGATGAGAAAGCTCAGGTTCAGAAAGGCTAAATGGCTTACTTACAGGATCATGGTAGTTGGATAGAGAGTTAGGATTAAACTATTTTCATGACTTTAAAATCCCATCCTTTTCCCACTAGGCCTTATGTACATCCAAGGAAATTATTTTAAATGAAGAGGAGTATTAGATCCTAACTAGGAGTTATCTTTGTGAACACCTTTTGGATGCTAAACCCAAGAAAGCCAAAATATTACTTCTGACCCGAGGAGCACTTAAGATCTGGTAGAAAAGACAAAGTAAGAAACGCAGAAAGAAGAGGTGTGAAGAAGTCACAAATTCTGAAATAAGTGATCAAAGCTGATTTCTAATAGTTTATTTCATTTTATATAAACAGAAACAACCCTAACCCTCTTGAACGGTAGTGGACTTTCCATCATATTTGGTACATCTATCATAAACAAGAAAATTAGGGTTTTTGCTGGTGGGCCAGTGGCGAAGACTCAAGCTCCCAACACAGAGGGCCTGTGCTTGATCCCTGATCAGGGAACTAGATCCCACATGATGCCACAAGGACCTACATGCCACAGGGAGACTAAAGATTCCACATGCTGTAACTAAGACCTGCACAGCCAAATAAATAAATATATTTTAAATGGGAAAAAAGAGAAGGGTGACGATAATGTTAATAACCTGCCCAGGATCACACAGTGGGGACTAGCCTCTCATTTCCTAAACATTAATCTACTTTTTTTCTGCCTTAGTGCAGAGACTGTAAGTCCTTCTATTTCAATCCTCATTTTAATCATTTATATAAACATTTGGCTTAATTATGGCACAACAGTTAAGACTCTGTTAAAGTAAAATCTTGTCTTTGTCATCAATAAATTAAAATACAACTCCGTCAGTGCATATCTTGCTGAATTATCTCTTCTGTATAATTAAAAGTTCTATGCACGAGTTGCTGGATCAAAACGAGAAATATTTATTCACCTTCTCTCCTCCTTTCTTGACTTCACAGCTTAAAAAATAAGAAGGAAAAAAAAAGGGAGTGAACAGAACGTTGTTAAAACAGAATCTCAAGCAGCCTCGATCCACGGTAACAAAGGAACACCTTTTGGCACAAATGCATGATTAATTAAAACAAGTTACATTTCCAAGCTACAGCTTGGAACAGAGTGGTCGGGACACAGCTCAGCTCTTGGCAAAAATTAAGCTGTCGCATCTTTTCATAACCTTTATGCATCTGATAACAGAGGAATATTTTGAACCTCGTAAGAATATACCACTATTTCTTCTCTAATAATTTTTTTTTTAAAAGAATATCATTTCATAAACTCCTCTGTCTTGAAAATCAAAGACTGTGAAGCGCCATCCACTGTAGGGTAATTAATAACCAGTGACATTTACTTCATTTTACTCTTTAGATAGCTGAGGTTTGAGTGTAGTCTGCACAAAGAGCAACTACACTGCCTGCTTCCCGAATGTGACTAAAACCAATCCAGTGTATTTTTCTAGGTTAAAGGTTTTCGGTTTTTAAGTTGCTGATTGGTTCAATTTATGGTTAAATACTAACCTTAATTAGTTTTTTTTCCCCTCTTTTATCTAACCTGAGAGGAAATCCTTATCTCCTCTAAATATAAGCAGCGATCTTAACTAAAAATCATCTAGGCTAAAATTACACTTAGTGAGATGTAACAAATTTTAATGTATATTAAGTGAAGTATTTTTAAAAAGTCCTACACATGTCAGAAAAAATATAAACTAAATTCATATGCAAACAGTATATTTAAGATAACAGATCAAAATGTAAGAACTGTATTTAATTTAAAATAGATTCCTGTTTTTTGGGGGGTGGGGGCGGGAGGGTGGGATGGGGAGGGAGAGGGGTGGGCGGGCAACTTCCATTGGCCTTTCGTTTGTCTGTTTTCATCCATCTTTGTTCTTTGGCCCGTGTGGGCCTCCCATCACTGTGGCCTCTGTCGTCTCAGAGCACCGGCTCTGGGCACATGCGCTCCAGAGCTCCGGCTCGGCAATTGGACACATGGGTCCAGCTGCTCCGCAGCACGCGGGATCTTCCCAGGCCAGGGATCGAACCGGCGCCCCTTGCACTGCAAGGCGGTGTCCTTACCCACTGGGCCACCAGGGAAGCCCTAGATTCCTGTTTTAAGGTATATATCATTTAACTATCATCACCACTATAATATTTTCTCTAGGGGAAGAAAAAAATCATAGGTTTTGTTTTAAAAGGACAGTAACTTGAAGTTAGGGGAAAAAAGGACATTAAAAAAAAAAAACCCAACAACACACGAGAAGAATAACAATTCAAAACCACATAAGAGCTGGCTAGGTGAGAATCTGAAACAAAATCTCCCCGTGCCCAGGGGTCCGGCTCCGTCACAGGCCCCTTTACGACCCGATGGCTGGGGAGCCTGTCTGGATCTGCATCTGGGTCCCGCACAGCCAGGCTCCCTGAACAGCAAAGGAAGATGCTTCTGGAAGTCATGCTCAAAGATAACTGAACAGAATGGTTTCCTGAATCCTTTCAAGGCAGGAAACAACCTAGTAATGTCACAATCCGAGAATATGCTTTGAGTCCTAAAGAACTTGACTCATTCAATAATGAAAGGCTGATTGGTTCAATTTATGGTTAAATACTAACCTTAATTAGTTTTTTTTCCCCTCTTTTATCTAACCTGAGAGGAAATCCTTATCTCCTCTAAATATAAGCAGCGATCTTAACTAAAAATCATCTAGGCTAAAATTACACTTAGTGAGATGTAACAAATTTTAATGTATATTAAGTGAAGTATTTTTAAAAAGTCCTACACATGTCAGAAAAAATATAAACTAAATTCATATGCAAACAGTATATTTAAGATAACAGATCAAAATGTAAGAACTGTATTTAATTTAAAATAGATTCCTGTTTTTTGGGGGGTGGGGGCGGGAGGGTGGGATGGGGAGGGAGAGGGGTGGGCGGGCAACTTCCATTGGCCTTTCGTTTGTCTGTTTTCATCCATCTTTGTTCTTTGGCCCGTGTGGGCCTCCCATCACTGTGGCCTCTGTCGTCTCAGAGCACCGGCTCTGGGCACATGCGCTCCAGAGCTCCGGCTCGGCAATTGGACACATGGGTCCAGCTGCTCCGCAGCACGCGGGATCTTCCCAGGCCAGGGATCGAACCGGCGCCCCTTGCACTGCAAGGCGGTGTCCTTACCCACTGGGCCACCAGGGAAGCCCTAGATTCCTGTTTTAAGGTATATATCATTTAACTATCATCACCACTATAATATTTTCTCTAGGGGAAGAAAAAAATCATAGGTTTTGTTTTAAAAGGACAGTAACTTGAAGTTAGGGGAAAAAAGGACATTAAAAAAAAAAAACCCAACAACACACGAGAAGAATAACAATTCAAAACCACATAAGAGCTGGCTAGGTGAGAATCTGAAACAAAATCTCCCCGTGCCCAGGGGTCCGGCTCCGTCACAGGCCCCTTTACGACCCGATGGCTGGGGAGCCTGTCTGGATCTGCATCTGGGTCCCGCACAGCCAGGCTCCCTGAACAGCAAAGGAAGATGCTTCTGGAAGTCATGCTCAAAGATAACTGAACAGAATGGTTTCCTGAATCCTTTCAAGGCAGGAAACAACCTAGTAATGTCACAATCCGAGAATATGCTTTGAGTCCTAAAGAACTTGACTCATTCAATAATGAAAGGACTATTAGAAAACAGGGCCCCAGGGCCCCCTGGGAGCTGTGGATCCTAACAGCAGGCAAAGGAAAGTGAACTCGGCCATGTCCCTTTCCTCCTCCCCAAATCCTGGCCTTTCTTTTGCCTAATGACACTCTGGGAACTGCTCAGATCATTAGACGAACTGCTCCTTTCTGACTCCTGTGATCAGATATTCAGTTTAGTATGTCATTTTTGACAGAAATGGAACAAAATGAACACAAAACAACAAGCCACTCTCCCCAGATCAAATTAGTCACTGATAAGGCTCTTTGAGCTAAAAGCTGAACTGAACCATGCTTTTCTTTAAAAAAAATATTTTAACATGTGCATTTGCTGATGCATCACATAAAGTAATAATGAAACAACTAATGCAATTACTCAGTATCACCTCATATTTTTCTTATGTAAGAGGCTGCAAGATGGTAACTCACCCACTTCTGCTAAAATACATGTGATATTCTCTTCACCTACCCTGGGCAGGTTGTCGAGAGCTGCTGCTACCACTTGCAAATCGCTTCCCCTTGGGTTTCACTGCATTTGACTCCCAGTCCTCGTACTCTGAGATAGTGTGTCAGTTTACGCAAGGATACCTCCATGACTGAGTTTCATTTTAAGACAAGAAGAAAGGGACTGGGGTTCAAACAGAAAGAAGGCTGAAGGGCCGGAGGCAACGCAGCGCCTCCTCCCTATGAAATCATGCCACTGGGTCCCTATGAAGAACAGCACCCAACCTGCAAGGTCAAAGGCCAAAACGGAGACAAGCATCCTTCCCGTACCTGCTGGAAAAGAGAGACACGCTTACAAGACAGTCTTTCACTGGAGCCCTATCAGCAGGAGTAAGAAGCTTAAGCATACTACCACTGCAGTATTCAGAAAACACATAATTCATTCCTTTTGATGAAACCAAACATCTTTTTCTTGAGCCCCTACATTCTGACTAGCATTAAGTTTTGTCCCAAATCTTACTTGAAATCCTACACTTAGTCTAACGTGATGTATTTTAAAGTAAATATTTAAATCTTTTGAGAAGTAAGCGTCCATCAACAAGAGAATATATGAACAAGTAAACCTTGATTGGGTGGATTGAGGGTGTGGTTCCTGACCACTACAACAAAGTGTGTGTCGCAATAAACAAGTCTCACAAATTGTTTCCTACTGCACATAAAAATTATGTTTATAGTCACCGTAGTTTATTAAACGTACAATGACACTATGTCTACAAAGTCACACACACACACACACACACATATATATACCTAAATTAAAAATACTTCATTGCTAAAAAAAAAAGTTATCATCAGACCATGCAGGGTTGCCACAAATCTTCAATTTGTAAAAAAATGAAGCAATGGGGAAGCCTGATACAAAGAGTGAAGAATAATAAAACAAAATATGCCTGAATCTATTTCCTTTATTGGAATACTATTCAGCAATCAAAAGAATAAGTTGATGCATGCAACAACACAGAAGACTCAGACGGACATTAGGCTAAGGGAAAGAAGCCACACACAAGAGAATAAAGCCTACATGATTCCATTTTTCTGTAACTTTAGTACAGGAAAAATGAATTTATAGTGTAAAATTTAGTAGCAGCGATTGTCTGGGAGGACAGGGGAGGGCCAAGGGCTACCGGGGGAGGAATCCAGGAGCCTCCCGGGCTGATGCCCAAGCTCTGCGCAAGTCCAGGGGCTGGACTGCGCAGACGCAAGCCTTTGCTGGAATTCATCCAATGCTCCATTTAAGATTCGTGTATATCATTGTACATAAATTGTATCTTGAAACAAAAAAATGCACAGTACACAAATACGGAACTCTAATTAGCGATGTGCATGCCCAAGTATTGCCATAATTTAGAGCAAAATGTACCAAGGCCTGAAATTTACTATGAAATTATTTAATGGTCAGCTGGACGGGTGGACACAGAGATGGACACGTGGTCAGAAAGGAGGCTGAGCAGGAGCAGTAAAGGTGAGCGGCGGAGTCCAGGTGGCAGGTATATAGAGCTGGCTATAAAACGCATGCAACTTCTGTATTTAAATTTTTCATAATAGATTATTGACCATGTTTAGTTTTTAAATGTAGACGATTTATCTATTGGACAAAAAAACGCAGACAAGAAGCAACTGCTTCTCTTCTGCGATGGCTGCTGTGTGTGTGCAGGTCTAGGGGAGGAGCTCAGACTTTCCAGAGAAAGGAGGTGTGGCTGTGATGTCCTCTTGCACCAGGCAGAGGTCACTGGCCTCCACATCTGTGGCTGGGCCTTCTGCCTGCGGGTCTGCAGGCGTGAGGCGGTTCCCAGTCGGCCTGCTCGGTCTGGTTAGAGCCTGGAGGTCTGGATGGCACTCGGGCCGTCCCTGGAGCTTCTGTTGGCTGCTCTGTTCTGAGTCTCGGTCGCTGCCTGCAAGGCGTGCGCAGGCCTGGCAGTCTGTCTCCAGGCCCTGCTGCAGGAGTGGCCCCGCCGTCCCCGCCGGCCGGCCGGGCCTCCAGGCCTCCCCGAAGCCACAGGGCCTGAAGAAAGCCCGGGGAGCCGAGTCCCAGGTCTCCTCCGTGCCTGCCACAGCGCACCACCAAGCAGCTGGCTGTGCTTCCTGAAGGGCAGCCCTACCCTGGTGCTTTCCTTACACTCGGAGCACCTCCCCAGCGTCACCTCAGAGCCTCCTGTTAACAGTCCCAGAGTTCCTTAAGTTCAGTGACTCCTCAGGTTTATTTCTAACGACTGGCACAGCTAGTATTACTGAGTCAGTGTTCAGTAAGTGCCTTTTTAAGTGAATGAATGAATAAGCGGATCTCATCGTTTTTCACTGGCTCCTCAGACGGTCATTGCCCCACAGATCTACATGCAGATCTAACTGGTCAGGGAGGAGTCACAGCAAGTGAGAGGCACCTGCAAGACAAGAGGGGCTAACTCTTACGCGGTGACCCCCGGGGCTGAGATGAAGGGCTCTGTTCAATGGCAAAACAAACCAGACATCTCCCAGAAATAACTCCCTGCTCTTTTTGTCACATTTAGTAGGCAGTCCACAGCTCATATGCTTCATCTGCAACTAATCTGCTTAGAGAGTTAGACTAGTACCCTGATGAGGCCAGGGTTCTAGATTCAGCCCCTAACCTCGACACCCTTTACCACCTGACTGACTAACCTCTGCGGGGAGAACCCAGTGCTCCACTGCTACAAGAGAAATGTTCAGAGAATTACCTTAATGAAAAACCAATTTTGCATGGTCTCCCAAATTGTTTGCAAATCACTTGCCTTTATTTTTCCCATTCAACTTCCATTGCTTTCCTCAACAACCCGCCCTACCTCTCCACTTTAATTGCTGTGCAAAGCTCTCCTCAAGTTTAGGAGTGAGAGGAAAAGCTGACTAATTTTCAATTTCAAAAGAAACTGTTCATGTGGAAACTTTGCTGGTTTAGAACTGGGTTCTGCCCAAGTGCACCAACTTGTTTCCTCAGCAAATGAGCTTCCTCACTTAGAAGCTAGCACATTTAAGCATGTGCACAGGGGCAACCCCCAGGTCAGCCATGCCTCTGATATTCCTAACCCAGCCTCTGCTTATCCAGGCTTTAAAACTTAGGAAAAGTAAATCTACATCGACGATAACAAAAACTGTACTGAAGCTGAAATTCATCCTGGGTAAGTGTTGGAGGGCTAAGATTTCTTCCTTCTTTCCTAGATGATGTATATTTTTAATTCAGCACAAATTTTGCAAGAATAATACCATTGCCCAGAGACCACGGTGCTCTAACTCACCATGGGGACACAGTGCATTTATAAACAGATCGAAAGGTGCTGGTCTGATTTGAATTACCGCATCATATTCACTCCGGGGCCATCTGTATGTGAGCAGAGAGCAACATAAATCTTCTCGTGGGCAGGCCCGCACTGGTCCTGCATGGGGAGCTCATTGCCTGCCGAGAGGCACACCTGAAGAAGCCAGGAGAGCAGGGGTGTGCGTTCAGAGGACACGTCCCGTTTTTCACACGTAGTTGAAGGAAATCCCCAGGACGTTAACAAGCAAATCTCAAGTGTTTTTGCACAACAGAGGCAGAACACAAAACTGCTTTTAAGGATTCATGTGTTTGTAGAGTTTGCCCTAGGCCAGAGACAGAATCCTGCGTGTGCCAGTGAATGCCGGGAGAGAGTGCATCTCACTAGCCTTCACTCTCCTGAAGGTCGGCCCGGAGTCTGTCCCAAGGGTCCACAAGAGGCTTACAAAACGGGTTACTTCCCTCCGTGGAGTCACACTTTTAGTTAATGCAATAATTATTAATCTGATTATCAAGCTGCATGAACACAAAATAGTTAACCATGACTATACTCTCCCATGTTTAATCGCATAAGCGTGTCTCCTTAACTGCTTTTCCTGTGAACTTCTGTGATTTGTACATGAGAAGGGCTGACGGACCGTGTTCTGATGGCTTCAGGTGGACGGCAAAAAGACTCAGACAAGCACATGCAGGGAGAAAAGCTTTTCAATTTCAAACGAAACTGTTCATGTGGAAACTTTGCTGGTTTAGAACTGGGTTCTGCCCAAGTGCACCAACTTGTTTCCTCAGCAAATGAGCTTCCTCACTTAGAAGCTAGCACATTTAAGCATGTTCACAGGGGCAACCCCCAGGTCAGCCATGCCTCTGATATTCCTAAGCCCAGCCTCTGCCTATCCAGGCCTTAATTTTGGAAAATAAACCATTGCCCAAAACCCAAAACTGCTCTAACTCACCGGGGAAAGTGCATTTGGAAAAAGTGAAAGGTGGGCTGATTTGATTCCGCTCTTTCCTCCGATGGCCTATCTTTTAATTGAGCAAAAGAGCAAGAAAATCCTTGGGCAGGCCCACGGTGCTCTGGACTCACCTGCCGGACACACCTGAAGAACCCGGGAGAGCGGGGGTGGGGTTTCTGATTGAACGTCCGTTTTCCCCCCACGTAGTGAGAAGGAAATTTCCCCGGGGACGGTTAACAAGCAATTTCCTCCGAGTGGCACAACAGAAGAACCAGGAACTGGGTTTTAAGGATTCATGTGTTTTAGAGTTTGGGGCCCTAGGCCGAAAAAGAAACCCTCGTTTTTTGCCAACAGAGGCAGAACACAAAACTGCTCTTGAAGGTTCGGTTTGGAGTTTGCCCTGGGGCCAAAAGGGGACAGAATCCTGGTTACTATGCATCCGTGGAGTCACCACTAGTTAGTTTAATGCAATAAAATTAAACGGTTATCAAGCTGCATGAACACAAAATAGTTAACCATGACTATACTCTCCCATGTTTAATCGCATAAGCGTGTCTCCTTAACTGCTTTTCCTGTGAACTTCTGTGATTTGTACATGAGAAGGGCTGACGGACCGTGTTCTGATGGCTTCAGGTGGACGGCAAAAGGACTCAGACAAGCACATGCAGGGACCCATTCTCCTCCCAACCCCCTTCACCGGGGCGGACACACGGAGCCGCGCTCCCTGTGTCGGCAGCAGGCCCCTGTCGGTTGTCTAAGTGAAACACAGCAGTGTGCACCCGTGCCTCCCAACCCCCGTCCCTTCCCCGCACCCTCAGCCCCGGCAACCATCAGGCCACCCTCTAGTCTGCCAAGTCTCCTTCTGTCTCGTAAGCTTTGTCTCTTTAACTGCTAGATCTACCCTTACGATGTGTGCTAATAAAATTCTTCAAAATAGCAGATTCCCACAAATAAACCGAGCTGTAGTTCTTTTCTTTAGACTGTGTTGTTTTGAGTAGTCTGAAGCATCAATGGTTCTGAGGGTGACACTGTCCAACAAGAACTGTGACTCACCAAGACAGCCACTCTTGATATGAATGCATTATCCAGGGGACGGACCTTGACAGCCCAGGGTCCAAGCCTGCGCTCCCTGGTGGCTCAGAGGGTAAAGAATCTGCCCGCAGTGAGGGAGACCTGGGTTAGATCCCTGGTTGGGAAGACCCCCTGGAGAAGGGAATGGCGCCCCCTCCAGTATTCTTGCCTGGAGACTCCCATGGAGAGAGGAGCCTGCATCCCGTGGCGTCCCAAAGAGTCAGACACAGTCGAGGAAACCTTGAAGATAATAGACATTTCTATTTGTAATTGGTTCTCATTGTTTATTCTTAGTGGCTGCTGATATTAGGAATCAAAAGAATTTAATGTGTCATGAGGATACACATTAAATTCTAATTAGAGGGCTTCCCCTGGTGGTCCAGTGAGTAAGAACACTGCCTTGCAGTGCAAGGGGCGCCAGTTCGAGCCCTGGTCTGGGAAGATCCCACGTGCCGCGGAACGGCTGGACCGATGTGTCCAATGACTGAGCCGGAGCTCTGGAGCGCATGCGCCCAGAATCGGCGCTCTGCAGCGACAGACGCCACCGTGATGGGAGGCCCACAGGAGCCAAAGAACAAAGACGAATGAAAGAAGAGAAATGAAAGATCAATAGAAGTGGCCCGCCTGCTCCCCTCCCTCTCCAACCTGACCCCCGCCCAAAATAAATAAATACATCTTTAAAAAAAAAATTAATTAGAAGCCATTCTGTTTCAGAAAATTACCACAACTACTTGGAACCTCCTTTCCCTCATTTCTTAAAATGAGAATTTTAGCATTTTACCTTGGTCAAGAAAAATAAAATGTGGACTGAGACATTGAGATTTCTTCCTTGATTTGCACATGCTTTTGAAAGCCTAAATCTACTAAGGATGTCAGGTACTGAAGATGAGACTCACCGTACGTTTATAATTTTCTCCAAGGTTGTGACTGGCTCTTCACCAGATGGTTATGCATGCATGCTAAGTTGCTTCAGTTGTGTCCAACTCTTTACAGCCTATGGACTTGTAGCCCACCAACTCCTCTGTCCCTGGAATTCTTGAGGCAAGAATACCGGAACGGGTTGCCATGCCCTTCTCCAAGAGATCTCCCTGACCCAGGGACTGAACCAGTGTCTCCTGTATCTCCTGCCTTAGCAGGTGTGTTCTTAGCACCAGTGCCACCTGGGAGCCTCCTAGGATTGACCACACAGACCACAGTGTTCCGTCATGCCTCAAGATCTAGGTGGCATTTTGATCCAGAAAAAAATTAAGAATTTAATGGCATATTAGATTTGCTTCTCACTGGGAAACTCATCTTAAATTTGATTTTCACTTTCCACATCTTAAAGACTCTTTTGGAGGGGGCCTTGACAGACAAGAGTGAAGGTTGGGGAGGTCAAACCACCTGCACCCAGGATCTGAATAATGGCCAGGGCAGCGGAGCAAGCTGGTCTTTTCTCTGGTGGGAATGTCAGAGAAGACCAGGAAGATCTAACTGGCCATATTTGAGATCCAATTATAGTGTCGTAAGTTTTGGGGCAAAAAGTGCCATAGTAGCAAAGAGATATTTTAACAATTCATAAAACTGGCTTCTCGAGTCTCCTGTTGCTGCAGAACATTCTTCACCGGGCCTGTCCTTTAATTTCCATGCTTCTTATGACATTCGATCCAGTTTTTTAGGGTCGCCGTGAAGGCCCACAGGAGCCAAAGAACAAAGACGAATTGAAAGATCAATAGAAGTGGCCCGCCTGCTCCCTCCCTCTCAACCTGACCCCCGCCCAAAATAAATAAATACATCTTTAAAAAAAAAATTAATTAGAAGCCATTCTGTTTCAGAAAATTACCACAACTACTTGGAACCTCCTTTCCCTCATTTCTTAAAATGAGAATTTTAGCATTTTACCTTGGTCAAGAAAAATAAAATGTGGACTGAGACATTGAGATTTCTTCCTTGATTTGCACATGCTTTTGAAAGCCTAAATCTACTAAGGATGTCAGGTACTGAAGATGAGACTCACCGTACGTTTATAATTTTCTCCAAGGTTGTGACTGGCTCTTCACCAGATGGTTATGCATGCATGCTAAGTTGCTTCAGTTGTGTCCAACTCTTTACAGCCTATGGACTTGTAGCCCACCAACTCCTCTGTCCCTGGAATTCTTGAGGCAAGAATACCGGAACGGGTTGCCATGCCCTTCTCCAAGAGATCTCCCTGACCCAGGGACTGAACCAGTGTCTCCTGTATCTCCTGCCTTAGCAGGTGTGTTCTTAGCACCAGTGCCACCTGGGAGCCTCCTAGGATTGACCACACAGACCACAGTGTTCCGTCATGCCTCAAGATCTAGGTGGCATTTTGATCCAGAAAAAAATTAAGAATTTAATGGCATATTAGATTTGCTTCTCACTGGGAAACTCATCTTAAATTTGATTTTCACTTTCCACATCTTAAAGACTCTTTTGGAGGGGGCCTTGACAGACAAGAGTGAAGGTTGGGGAGGTCAAACCACCTGCACCCAGGATCTGAATAATGGCCAGGGCAGCGGAGCAAGCTGGTCTTTTCTCTGGTGGGAATGTCAGAGAAGACCAGGAAGATCTAACTGGCCATATTTGAGATCCAATTATAGTGTCGTAAGTTTTGGGGCAAAAAGTGCCATAGTAGCAAAGAGATATTTTAACAATTCATAAAACTGGCTTCTCGAGTCTCCTGTTGCTGCAGAACATTCTTCACCGGGCCTGTCCTTTAATTTCCATGCTTCTTATGACATTCGATCCAGTTTTTTAGGGTCGCTTCTCTTAAGCAGACAGTCCTGCAACCACAGCACAGCCAGAAAACTGACATTACCAGACGCTCTCCCAGCCTGGCCTCCGTGGCCACGGTAGAGTAAGTGTGCGTGTGCAAGCCCCGTACGCCCCAACGAGACACGGCTGGGTCTGGCGGAGGCATTTCCACCAGCTGTGCAAATTCGGACAAGTCACTCACGCTGTCAAGCCTCAGTTTCCTTCTCTATGAGGTGGAGGTGTCACGTTGGTCCTCCTGCCCCACAGGGACGCTGTGAGGACGTCGTGAGACAAAGCGTCGTGTCAGTTCACACTTGTTTCCTTTTGTCGTGAATGAACTTTCAGTAGTCAAGGCTCTGTGAACTGTAGATCTTTTGGTGGTGATGTGAGAAAGACAGAAAACAGGATCTTTAGGAACATAAATCCATCAGGTTAACACTTGATGGAGACACCTGTCTTCGCCTTTTTTCAGAAAGTACAGGAAAGTTTCTGTACCTCTCTCTAATTTGAAACAACTGGTCTGGAGAATAACCTACCTTATAAGTCCCGATATGACAGGTTACACTGGAGTAACAAACAAGCGCAACATCTCAGAGGCTTAAGAAATAACTGACTTGCATGTGGGCGCATGGTCTGGGCACCTTGGCTGCCAACTGTCCTCCTGGAGTAGGGCGTTTCTATGTCCTGGTTTTCCAGGACGGTCTAGTCTATTGTCCTGGCATAATTATTAACCGCATTCTTTTCACTCCAACATTCCTCGTTGGAAGATAAATATGATCTTCCTGTAAATGTAGTGACTCAAGTATTCAAGCCATCTCACCCTCGCAACATGAGGCCTTCAGCACTGCCGGGGAAAGAGAAACTGGCAAACACTGTACGGAACTTTACTAACTCATTCCAGAACTCACTTTCATTTAAAAGCCTTTGGCCAGTACTCATCACACGGGACAACTAAATGCTAGGGTAGCAGGTAACGTTTGTCTTCTGAGTACCCGGCAGGAAGAGGACCCGACACTGGTACTAACAGAGCCTTCCAGATCTGCACTGTCAGAACTGAAGACTTCTGCAACTACTTCTCAGCGAGTGCCTGCTCTGCTCGTCTGGCTGGACACAGCCATCCCTAGGTAACTTCTCCCTGAGACTCAAGACGGAGAGATGGGCGCTGGTCTTGATGGCCTTCTCCCCCGGGCATCACTCCTCTCTCTCTGCCTGGTGACTGAGCTGCCACTGCTGAGACTCTGCTCTCCTGTTCCCACTAGACAGCCATTGGCCCCCTTCTCTCTCCCATGCCAAACTGACCCCCAGTCTGTATAGTTAGTCCTCTGAGCCTCCTGAATCGTCCACAGATGTGCTCCTTCTGATGGGACATTTCCAAATCAACACCTGCAAAGGTTTGTTTTGAAGAACGCACTATCAGCTGTCAGCATGGCAGCTGACATACATGTTTCTGCTACAGCCTGCCTCACAGTCACTGCCCATAAACATGGAAAAGCAACCCGCATGTCCACAGAACCTTTGTAACCCTCCAAGTCGTACTGGTGAGGAAAATGGAAGAGGCGCTTTATCAGGGGTGTTCACAGGAGGAGACATTTAATATTCCACTATGTTTTACCCAACAGTCTTTGTTTAAAATGTCACCACAACTCAAGATACAGCAGTAACTGGCATGCTTGATCCTTAGAAACCTTGAAGTGTAGAAACGTGTCAAGATTTAACAGGTAATAGTGAAAACTGGGAAAAAAGAAGTCAATTTAAAACGTGCTTCTGTGGTAGATTTAAAACAAAAAAAGGAAACACCTTTTTGAGTAATCCACCGTACTCTGCAATGTCATGCAAGCATATTTTGTCAATCATCATAACCATCTGGCATTTGGATGAAGATGTTCCTGCCAGTTACCACAAGAAAAGGGAGACTCCTTCCCTTCCTGCCTTGCCTATCCAACATCCATCAGGCTCCAGCCTTCGCCCGTGTCCTGTTTCCTGATAGCTCTGGTCCACTGGAGTCTCTTCTTTGTCCACTGAGAAGTGTTTTCTCAAGAGCACTTGCAGGAAATCAGCATGGCTGGAGGGTGGAGAGCACCTCATTGAAATTCAGATTCCCAGGCTGAGGAAGATTCCCATCTGAGGTTCAGTGACCCGGAATCCCTGCGAGTGGAGGCCAGGAATCTGTGTTCTTTTTAAGCAGATTCTTTCCCATTAAATTATGGGGATCTCTGTTATATTCTCACATCCTCCCCAAACATTTACTCTCATACTATCTGGCACTGTCAAATATTATAGAAACAATTTCATATGCAGGCGTCTTGGTTATATGACTATCTGGGAAACTGTTAGGGTGCCCCAGTATATACCTCTGGTCTTCTGTTATCCCTATCACAGAGCGTGTGTCTGTTTATCAGGAGTGGATGGAACATCCCTGAGTTGTGGAGGTATATACAGATTAGCTTCATGGAGGGGGAGGCAAAGTCAATGCTGAAAAGTAGATGTAAAGCTCAGTTCAGTGAATGTAGCTTTAATCCTAACGCTGGAAAACCTAGAAACAACTCCTTCTATAACATGAATTCCCTCATTCCCTCATTTACCCACTCAGTTATTCATTATCCCCTCATGCATTTATTTATTTCCTTATTTGATAATCATCTACCGAATGCCTACTGGGTGTTCTGTGGTATAATGGGCAACCTAAGCGTCGGAGGAAAATGGAAGAGGCGCTTTATCAGGGGTGTTCACAGGAGGAGACATTTAATATTCCACTATGTTTTACCCAACAGTCTTTGTTTAAAATGTCACCACAACTCAAGATACAGCAGTAACTGGCATGCTTGATCCTTAGAAACCTTGAAGTGTAGAAACGTGTCAAGATTTAACAGGTAATAGTGAAAACTGGGAAAAAAGAAGTCAATTTAAAACGTGCTTCTGTGGTAGATTTAAAACAAAAAAAGGAAACACCTTTTTGAGTAATCCACCGTACTCTGCAATGTCATGCAAGCATATTTTGTCAATCATCATAACCATCTGGCATTTGGATGAAGATGTTCCTGCCAGTTACCACAAGAAAAGGGAGACTCCTTCCCTTCCTGCCTTGCCTATCCAACATCCATCAGGCTCCAGCCTTCGCCGTGTCCTGTTTCCTGATAGCTCTGGTCCACTGGAGTCTCTTCTTTGTCCACTGAGAAGTGTTTTCTCAAGAGCACTTGCAGGAAATCAGCATGGCTGGAGGGTGGAGAGCACCTCATTGAAATTCAGATTCCCAGGCTGAGGAAGATTCCCATCTGAGGTTCAGTGACCCGGAATCCCTGCGAGTGGAGGCCAGGAATCTGTGTTCTTTTTAAGCAGATTCTTTCCCATTAAATTATGGGGATCTCTGTTATATTCTCACATCCTCCCCAAACATTTACTCTCATACTATCTGGCACTGTCAAATATTATAGAAACAATTTCATATGCAGGCGTCTTGGTTATATGACTATCTGGGAAACTGTTAGGGTGCCCCAGTATATACCTCTGGTCTTCTGTTATCCCTATCACAGAGCGTGTGTCTGTTTATCAGGAGTGGATGGAACATCCCTGAGTTGTGGAGGTATATACAGATTAGCTTCATGGAGGGGGAGGCAAAGTCAATGCTGAAAAGTAGATGTAAAGCTCAGTTCAGTGAATGTAGCTTTAATCCTAACGCTGGAAAACCTAGAAACAACTCCTTCTATAACATGAATTCCCTCATTCCCTCATTTACCCACTCAGTTATTCATTATCCCCTCATGCATTTATTTATTTCCTTATTTGATAATCATCTACCGAATGCCTACTGGGTGCTCTGTGGTATAATGGGCAACTCAAATAAAGAAAACTAGCTAAGTGTAGGAATAGGCAAGCCAACAGTCACCCCACCTGCAGTAAGTGCCGGAAGAAGATGCCGTGGAGGTGAAAAAAGTCTAAGAGGCTAAGAGAGGCCCTTTGGACGTGTTGACACGTGCTGAATTTTTGGAAGTGAGTAGGATTTAGCTTGACAGAAAAGAGATTTTCAAAATAATGGTTTTGTTTACAATTTTTAAACTGCTTCCTATGAGTTGTCTTAATGAGAAATATGCTTTAAGTGTGTACACCACAGTCCTTATGTCTACTGAACATATGTGCATTCTATTTTAGTATTGTACAGGTGTTGGCATTTTAATCAAATGCAAAGCATTTTTTATATCATTGTTAGCAAAACTAGATAAGGTTCTTCCAATTGAATTATATACACTTAAAGCTGTGTTCCAGCTTCACGGAAGTTTATTAACATGTTTCAGTGTCAGCCAGAGCCCGACAGGTAGACTCCTAAACGGAGCAGTGGGCTCCCTGCGGTCTGCACACACGTGGGTTTATCTCCCACTATTTATGCTCAGCTTTTCTCCACTATTTAGAGTCTGTTTTTCTTGGCTTTGAATGTCTTTGGGAAAATAAAGAGTAACCACATCATAGTATCTGTTGCTAAGAAATAGCTAGTAAGATAAAACTAGTACCTTTAACCACAAAAGTGCCCAACCATAAGGTTAATGTTAGATAAAAGTCGATTGCTTTCAAGTATTCCTTACTGTGGAATACTAGCTTTTATATAGCACTTTTTTTTTTTTAATGTTCTGTATTGTTTTAAATTAAATATTTATTTATTTATTTGCCTGAGTTGGGTCTTAGTTGTGGTATATGGGATAATTTTCTTTTTTTTGGTCACTTCTATTGATCTTTCATTTATCTATTTGTTCTTTGGCCTGTGTGGGCCTCCCATCGCAGTGGCCTCTGTCACCGCAGAGCACTGGCTCTGGGCACATGCGCTCCAGAGCTCCGGCTCCACAGTTGGACACATGGGTCCAGCTGCTCCATGGTATGGGATTTTCCCAGTCCAGGGATTGAACCAGCACCCCTTGCACTGCAAGGCAGTGCCCTTACCCACTGGAATACCAGGGAAGCCCCCTAAATAGCACTTTTATTGCACATTTCTGCCCAGTGAAATAGATGTTGGGAATACAGTGACTTTGGGTGAAAAGAGTGCTCATTTATCCTTGAATTGTCAATGCTTCAGAAAGAAAGAAACAAGGATACGTGGGGAAAAGGGCAGAGAACCTCTGCACTGAAACTGATTTTAAAAAAGAAATTTTTGTTGATATGTAAAAGCACCAGAGAAACAAGTTTTCAGACTTACTGCGAAAGAAAAAAATAACAGACACTAAGTACTGACAAACACTCAGAATAAGTGCCAGGATTTTTAAAATGTAAATGGTAAGTGAGAATACGCTGGGGTGACTGAGCTGCTGGGAATGATCACAGCGGCGTGCAGGGACATCCACAGCACTACTGCTTCTGAAGCTAAAGCTGTGAATGGTGTCTTAGGGCTTCCAGATCCACGGTCAGAAGTCCTGTCTGCCCTCTCCCTCCCACGAACACTAGGCAGATGTCTGTTTCTGTCCATTCATGGGGGCTTACAGCAATACTGGAAAATTCTACAGACCTATACCACACAAATGTCCAAGACCAAGTACCAAGCAGGACATTCAACTTTCTTCCAGGCATCCTTACCTTCCTCCAGATGAAGACGCAGTGGATCATCAAGTGCAGAGCCTTCTCCCAGATTGGAAAGCAAAGGGAAAGGGCCATTCTGCAGTAACTTATTAGAGCACAAGTCCCCTAGGACCTAATTATCTACTTCCTGTTAGGCTTTAAGGGGCTCTAAAGTGATGTTGCCGTTTTTTCTACAGCCAAGAAGTTGACTGATGAAGCTGAGTAAATCTACTGCAGACACTCTTCTCAGGGGTGAGGTGGTGGCAGCCACAGCCTGCACAGGGAGCGGCCGTTACCACTCAGCCGTCAATAAGCACACAGAAGAGGGCTTCTGCATTCACACTGACCAGGGTCATTTCCAGATTTTTCTGTTTGGATATACTGGATGGCTATCACTCTGCAAAACACATTGTTATGGTCACTGTTTTGACACCCTACTCTCCAGGAGGAAATTCAACAAACTCAACTCTCTGGGTTCTATCCCTGCGTTGAGAAGATCCCCTGGAGAAGAACTGGTCACCACTCGAGCAGTCAAGCCTGGGAAATCCCAGGGACAGAGGAGCCTGCTGAGCTGCAGTCCACAGGGTCACAAGCGCTGAACACGACCTAGTGCCCAGGCCTCCATCAGGTGAGCATTTCTAAGGCAATGCCGATTAGAAAGCTGAGGCTCCGCCACGGCTGCTAGTGGACCCCCGGGTCCCATGCTCTCCGGTCTCTCCTGGACCTCTGCTCTCAGCCTGCCCCTTCGCTGTTCTCTGTCTCCATGAGCTTCTTCTTTCTAAAATCATATGGCAAACAAATCGACATCAACTTTATCCTAATAGAGTCTTTCCTTGTCCCCACTTCCCTTTGCAATGTATTCCTCTTTTGCCTCCTATCCTCACTTTCTATATTAAAGTTAGTTTATGTGGTCTGTTTTCACATTTTTCCTACCAAATTAATCTCAACAACCACCTTTTGGACAACTTCTGCCCTGACAGCTATGCTCAGCTGGTTTCTTACCATCAGTAGACCTGACATCATCACAGTCACTAATTCTTTTGGATTAAAGCATTTACCTACCCAGGCCACCACTTCCTTCTTGAAGTTCTGGTCTCCCCTGCCTTCGTGGCTCTAGTCTTCTCATTCTCTCCTCCCCCTTTCTAAACACATCTCTGTTTCCTCCTGAGGTCTCGTTCTCCCATAATCTAAAGATGGCCAAAATCTCAGTCTTCTGTTCTCCCTTTTGGCTAGCTCCGTCTCTTTCTCTCCAACGCCGTTTATGACCTCCTGGCTCTGTATTTCCGAGTCTAAATCTCCGCTCCCGATCTGGTTGTCCAGCGACCTCCGCAGTGCTCAACCCAATGCCCGGCCAGGGCCTCCTCTTCAGCGCCTCCACGCGCACCCGCAACATCTCCCCGGACTCTCTGCCTCCTCCTGCCGCCCCTGTCAGCCCTGGCACTGTCCACAGGCCCTTGCAGCCTTCCTGCCTTCCTGTGCTTTCCCTGATGCTCAGGAGCAGGAAGTCTGGGAACTGTATTTCCTCGGACACCATCACCTGATTTCAGGTTCTTCTAACGAGGTGAACCCCTGAAACTCTCCTTTTGTTGCTGTACTCCCGGGATGGAATCCTTCTGTGCTGCAGGTAGTCTTTCCCTGACGGATCCTGAGGGCGCCCCGTTCCCTCAGGATGAAGGGTCTGCAGCGTCTTTCTGAAGGGCTCCCTCTTTGCCACCTGAGTCCCAGCTCTTTCCAAGCACGGCCAGTGCTTCCCTTTCAGTGTCCTCCTCTTTCCCTCGTCAATGCCTCTACTTTGACGAGGCTCTATTTCCTGTCACTGAACACCTCTAAAAGTTTCTAACTAGTTCCCCTGACAGGTAAGTCACTTAATCATCTTCAACCGCCATCAGGTCTCTTTCCTTCAAACAATAAAGGTCACCCCTTCAAGACTTTGTTTACAAGGCTTACGTGGACCCCTGGACAGAACAGGGAACGAACCAGGCGGCAGGGTACGTGCAGTGCCTCCTCCTTCCCGTGACCTTACGACACCCCTTCCCTCCTCCCGCACCATACGTGCAGTCAATCAGCCACGTGGAATTCACTCTCACAACAGAACCCTCGCTTTCTGGCCTCCAGTCCTGCTTTTCATGATTTGCCCATACAGAATGTGACTTTCCTCCACCCTCAAGGAAGGTCTTCACATCCTTTAAGAATCAACTCAAATGTCACTGGGACTCCCCATATCCAGAGGGATTCCGAAGCATTCTGAACCTGGCCTACATGGCTCATCCTACCCTTTTAGTTTTCACATTTCAACAGCTGTGCTGACCCTGTGATCCAGCAAAAGAGCCACATAACTTCTACTTAAACCGTATTTTCTACACAGGCTTCCCTGACAGCTCAGTCCTAAAGAACCCACCTGCCAATGCAAGAGACATGGGTTTAGGGCTTCCCCTGGTGGTCCAGTGGGTAAGGACACCGCCTTGCAGTGCAAGGGGCGCCGGTTCAATCCCTGACCTGGGAAGATCCCACGTGCCGCGGAGCGGCTGGACCGATGTGTCCAATCACCGAGCCAGAGCTCTGGAGCGCATGTGCCCAGAGCCGGTGCTC
Organism: Tragulus kanchil; assembly: GCA_022376925.1. Taxonomy (NCBI): domain Eukaryota; kingdom Metazoa; phylum Chordata; class Mammalia; order Artiodactyla; family Tragulidae; genus Tragulus; species Tragulus kanchil. The sequence goes on from JAIOJX010000026.1 coordinate 126,163,007, forward strand.
TGCAACGACAGAGGCCACCGCGATGGGAGGCCCACAGGAGCCAAAGAACGAAGACGGATGAAAATAGAGAAATGAAAGACCAATAGAAGTGGCCCGCCCGCTCCCCTCCCTCCCCAACCCGACCCCCGCCCAAAGTAAATAAATGAATAAAATCTTTAAAAAAAAAAAAAAAAAGAAAGAAAGAGACATGGGTTTGATCTCTGAGTTGGGAAGATCCTCTGGAGAAAAATAAAAGCAACCCACTCCAGTATTCTTGCCTGGGAAATCTCATGGACAGAGAAGCCTGATGGACTACAGTCCATGGGGTCACAAAAGAGTCAGGCACAACTTAGCAACTAAACAACAGCAAATTCTCTATCCTGAACTTCAGACTTCAGTCTGGTAAACTGTGAAAAACAGGAAACATGGGACTGAGTTTGCTTGCCATGTCTGCAATCCAAGCTAGACCCTAACCTGAGATAGGAGTGCTGCAGGTTCATCAGTTCAATAGTTAATGATGTACTCCAGTTAACTTTCAATCTCTGCTAAGCCACAGATTTATAGAGACTATTGCTTAAACTTAGTGAGTCACGAGATTTCCAAGTTTCTCACATATAATTTTTTTTTTAAGACTTTCTGATGTATAGGTAAGATCTAGGACTCTAAATTGGTAAATATATATATATATATATATATATATATATATATATATATATATATATATAATTATGTTTACATGCAAAACTGTTAATATTTGATCATTTTGATCTATAAAATAGTTCTACATTTCAGCCAAATAAGCACATTAAAAGACATTTTCATTTGCACACTTATTTCTCACAGTATGGTCTGCTCTATACAGAAGACATAATGAACACATGCATTCAAGAGGAGGCGTGGCTAAATGTAAAGAAAGGGCTTTAATGACAAAAACAGGAGTGGTGATACGTACTAAATATTTACTACACAGCAGCAACTGTGGAGGATGTTACAGAGATAATCTCTTACATAGATGACCCTTTCCTTCCCCATAAGATCAGTTTTAACCAGGCCCCTGGACCGATGTGTCCAATCACCGAGCCAGAGCTCTGGAGCGCATGTGCCCAGAGCCGGTGCTCTGCAACGACAGAGGCCACCGCGATGGGAGGCCCACAGGAGCCAAAGAACGAAGACGGATGAAAATAGAGAAATGAAAGACCAATAGAAGTGGCCCGCCCGCTCCCCTCCCTCCCCAACCCGACCCCCGCCCAAAGTAAATAAATGAATAAAATCTTTAAAAAAAAAAAAAAAAAGAAAGAAAGAGACATGGGTTTGATCTCTGAGTTGGGAAGATCCTCTGGAGAAAAATAAAAGCAACCCACTCCAGTATTCTTGCCTGGGAAATCTCATGGACAGAGAAGCCTGATGGACTACAGTCCATGGGGTCACAAAAGAGTCAGGCACAACTTAGCAACTAAACAACAGCAAATTCTCTATCCTGAACTTCAGACTTCAGTCTGGTAAACTGTGAAAAACAGGAAACATGGGACTGAGTTTGCTTGCCATGTCTGCAATCCAAGCTAGACCCTAACCTGAGATAGGAGTGCTGCAGGTTCATCAGTTCAATAGTTAATGATGTACTCCAGTTAACTTTCAATCTCTGCTAAGCCACAGATTTATAGAGACTATTGCTTAAACTTAGTGAGTCACGAGATTTCCAAGTTTCTCACATATAATTTTTTTTTTAAGACTTTCTGATGTATAGGTAAGATCTAGGACTCTAAATTGGTAAATATATATATATATATATATATATATATATTATATATATATATATATATAATTATGTTTACATGCAAAACTGTTAATATTTGATCATTTTGATCTATAAAATAGTTCTACATTTCAACCAAATAAGCACATTAAAAGACATTTTCATTTGCACACTTATTTCTCACAGTATGGTCTGCTCTATACAGAAGACATAATGAACACATGCATTCAAGAGGAGGCGTGGCTAAATGTAAAGAAAGGGCTTTAATGACAAAAACAGGAGTGGTGATACGTACTAAATATTTACTACACAGCAGCAACTGTGGGGAGGATGTTACAGAGATAATCTCTTACATAGATGACCTCTTTTCCTTCCCCATAAGAAGTCAGTTTTAACCACCCTTGGATAGATGGAGAAGCTGCTGCTTCAAATGGTTATGGGTTTGCCCAAGATCACCGAGCAAGTAAGCAGAAGAACCTGAAGAAAGACTTATTCTACAGCTGCTATTTTTGACCACATAAAAAAAATTAACTAACTTTTTCTCCTAGAGTCTTTCAGATTCCTTGGCTCCTCCTGCCAATACCAGGAAGAAGAATGACGAAAAAAAGAACTCGAGGAAGAGCCTAAATGCTGCCTCCTCCTCAAAGCCTCCCTTGACCGCTGGGGCTCTGATCCGCGTGCCATGGGACTGCACGGTCCTTACCTCTCCCTCCCGTGGGTGGGCTGCGCACACGCTGCCTCTTTTCATAGCTCTGTACATGTTGAAATTTCCAAATTAAGTTATAAAACTTCAATAAGACATCAATGTAAGTATGTGTAATGTGTTTCATTTCCAAGACCAAGGAACGTATCCTTTATTTTCACCTAAACACAATCCATCTATCCATTCATCCATTCATCCAACAATTACTGGATGTTAACACTGCTGGGTACAAAGAACACTAAGATAATAGACCCAGTCTCTATTCAAAAGGAACTTACTACTGGCTAATGGGGCACGAACAAGGGTGTCAGCACAATGGCCCAGGTTCTGTACCAGGAGAGAGGCAAGCCTGAGTGCGCTGAGAGCAGAGAGGCGGGCCACTCAGCAGTGCTCCTGAAGGCTGACACCGCTGGGGTGAGGAAGGAAAGACACGTGAGGATAAGCCAATGGAAGAACTTGAGGAAAGGATTCTCAGAGAGAAGAGCTTGTGCAAAGACTTAGAAAGAGTCCGGGATAACTGAGCCACTGTGAGTACCTGCTGTGGCTTAGGGACAGGAATAAACAAAGCAAACTGAGGCGAGAAGTAGGAAAGATGTCGACAGGAACTCAGATGGAGAAGGGGAAAAAAGAATAAGGAAAACAGTCGAAAAAATGGGGGAGGGGAGTAGTGACATTTGGCCTTGAGGAGGCGTGGCTAAATGTAAAGAAAGGGCTTTAATGACAAAAACAGGAGTGGTGATACGTACTAAATATTTACTACACAGCAGCAACTGTGGGAGGATGTTACAGAGATAATCTCTTACATAGATGACCTCTTTTCCTTCCCCATAAGAAGTCAGTTTTAACCACCCTTGGATAGATGGAGAAGCTGCTGCTTCAAATGGTTATGGGTTTGCCCAAGATCACCGAGCAAGTAAGCAGAAGAACCTGAAGAAAGACTTATTCTACAGCTGCTATTTTTGACCACATAAAAAAAATTAACTAACTTTTTCTCCTAGAGTCTTTCAGATTCCTTGGCTCCTCCTGCCAATACCAGGAAGAAGAATGACGAAAAAAAGAACTCGAGGAAGAGCCTAAATGCTGCCTCCTCCTCAAAGCCTCCCTTGACCGCTGGGGCTCTGATCCGCGTGCCATGGGACTGCACGGTCCTTACCTCTCCCTCCCGTGGGTGGGCTGCGCACACGCTGCCTCTTTTCATAGCTCTGTACATGTTGAAATTTCCAAATTAAGTTATAAAACTTCAATAAGACATCAATGTAAGTATGTGTAATGTGTTTCATTTCCAAGACCAAGGAACGTATCCTTTATTTTCACCTAAACACAATCCATCTATCCATTCATCCATTCATCCAACAATTACTGGATGTTAACACTGCTGGGTACAAAGAACACTAAGATAATAGACCCAGTCTCTATTCAAAAGGAACTTACTACTGGCTAATGGGGCACGAACAAGGGTGTCAGCACAATGGCCCAGGTTCTGTACCAGGAGAGAGGCAAGCCTGAGTGCGCTGAGAGCAGAGAGGCGGGCCACTCAGCAGTGCTCCTGAAGGCTGACACCGCTGGGGTGAGGAAGGAAAGACACGTGAGGATAAGCCAATGGAAGAACTTGAGGAAAGGATTCTCAGAGAGAAGAGCTTGTGCAAAGACTTAGAAAGAGTCCGGGATAACTGAGCCACTGTGAGTACCTGCTGTGGCTTAGGGACAGGAATAAACAAAGCAAACTGAGGCGAGAAGTAGGAAAGATGTCGACAGGAACTCAGATGGAGAAGGGGAAAAAAGAATAAGGAAAACAGTCGAAAAAATGGGGGAGGGGAGTAGTGACATTTGGCCTTGATTTTGGAAAAGTTCCAATGAAGATAAAGCAATGGCCCGTACCAGCCAACAAAGCCAGGTGAACTCAGAGCCACTGCAGAGTGCCAGGCGAACGGCAATGACCCTGAGGCCCAGACCCACTCACAAATGAGAGCTTGGAGGGTGAGGCGTGAAACAGCCACCATCACACTAAATCCGTTGATTTATAAGAAACTTCGGAAAGTTGAAAATGTAGTCACATGGGTACAGAGGGCTGCTGAAAATAGAGAAGGCTCTATTTCTACCTGCTTTGGTAATTGAAGCTCTTTAGCTGAACAGATGTGAATTTCACGAAAATCTGATGGAAACAAATGTTCACAGGCCTTCTGTATTAAGAAATAATTTAGCTGCCTTCCCCAGAGCTGGCATGCTCTTTGTCTAAATACAAAATAAGACAAGGAAACTGGTCTTTTGGAATCCTTAATTAAGCAATATTAATCGTAGAGAAGAAAGTAGGGTTTGTTTCAAAATAAATCATAGTAAAACAAGAGCAGGTTTTTCCAAGTCTGGACACATTGCTAATGACATCCAGTGTAAGGAACGATTTAACTCTATTTCGTAAAAGTGAGTGTATGAAAGGCTCAGGAAGGGACAGGTGTGTCTGGCTAACAGAAAAGACCTAATGACCATTTCCAAAGTGATCAGCCTTATGGAAAGACATTTGCTTATCTAAGAAAGAAAATGCATTTTTAGAGACGGGAATGGCAACCCACGCCAGGGTTCTTGCCTGGAGAAATCCATGGACAGAGGCGCCTGCCAAGCTACAGTCCATGGGGTCACAAAGATTAGGACATGACTCAGCGACTAACACAACAACACACAACATAACTGATACAATTTTTTGTATACCTGAAACTAACATAACATTGTAATCAACTGTACCCTCATACAAATTTTAAGAGAAAAAAATGTATTTTGATGGAAAACCAAGGGATACACAGCAATGCAATATTTATGGACTGCAGTTCAAATGAAACCATCTTTTAATATGTAACTGAATGACATAACAAATTTATAATCCCTTCTACATTTCCTAAATTTGCATTGAATAATGGCAAAGGGCAAGGAAACTACCCTGTTGTTAACTGATTGAGATGCAGGGTGAAATGTGTTCAAATTCATATTCTCTCCATACGGATCTTCTATTTTTATTTATATGATCATTTCCTGACAAACATAATATGAACAATGCCTGCAGAATTTCTATTAACAAAGTGCTAAGACAATACTGCTGTGCCTGTCTAAAACCATCTGCTAACGTCTTGTGCCAAAACTTACTTGTGTTATTTTATTTTTTTCCTTCCTATGTGTTCTGAAGGTAATCATTTCCCATTAAATTGATCCTGGCCACATTCAAGGCATTTATGCATTCTTCTGGCATTTCATATTCTTTGGAAAATCACTGGGTATTCAGATTCATTACGGAAATTCCTAAAACCTAAGCAAAGTCAGACTTTACAGGTGTAATATACCTTTCTTTTCCTAATGCAGGACCTGAGGGCTATGTACAAATATAGTATTTCGTTTTATAGTTCAGTTCAGGTGAACTATTCAAACTTCAATATTTGGAAATATGCCACAATGTCATTACTCAATCCCCTGTAATTTTCCTTCACTTTTGAACAGAAACAGCATTGCAGGTGCCTGATCAGCAATGGACAGAGTAAGGTATACCATTCTTGCCATAGATTCTGAAGAAAAATCTTTTCAACCTTTCCAATCTTTTCTAGTTCCTCACTGAACTAGAATACAGACAAATCCTGATGGCCCGAGCCTTCGTGTAAAGCAAGTTCCTCCCCTTCTCCCTGTCTTCTCCCTTAAAGGTGGAAGCTGGGACACTGAGCAACCCTGCGTGGATGGACGGAGACTGCAGAAGGTAGCTCTGTAATCAAAATCACGCTTTACAATAGATACCACTTCTCATCCGCCACTTAAATTTTAGGGTCATAGAAGACGGTAGAAAAATGAACGAATAGAAAATCAAAGCTTTTAATGGGATGACGAGCGAGGGCCACCTGGAGAGTCGTTAGAACTTTCCTAAAGCCTCTCCACCCAGTCCACGCTTCCCGGAAGTTCTCCTTGACCTCCGAGGTCTTGTCGATTTTCCCACCCTGCTAACTTCTCAGCCTTTGCTGTCTGTAACTCTATTCTATCATCGCTCATATCTTGTTTAACAAATTTATAATCCCTTCTACATTTCCTAAATTTGCATTGAATAATGGCAAAGGGCAAGGAAACTACCCTGTTGTTAACTGATTGAGATGCAGGGTGAAATGTGTTCAAATTCATATTCTCTCCATACGGATCTTCTATTTTTATTTATATGATCATTTCCTGACAAACATAATATGAACAATGCCTGCAGAATTTCTATTAACAAAGTGCTAAGACAATACTGCTGTGCCTGTCTAAAACCATCTGCTAACGTCTTGTGCCAAAACTTACTTGTGTTATTTTATTTTTTTCCTTCCTATGTGTTCTGAAGGTAATCATTTCCCATTAAATTGATCCTGGCCACATTCAAGGCATTTATGCATTCTTCTGGCATTTCATATTCTTTGGAAAATCACTGGGTATTCAGATTCATTACGGAAATTCCTAAAACCTAAGCAAAGTCAGACTTTACAGGTGTAATATACCTTTCTTTTCCTAATGCAGGACCTGAGGGCTATGTACAAATATAGTATTTCGTTTTATAGTTCAGTTCAGGTGAACTATTCAAACTTCAATATTTGGAAATATGCCACAATGTCATTACTCAATCCCCTGTAATTTTCCTTCACTTTTGAACAGAAACAGCATTGCAGGTGCCTGATCAGCAATGGACAGAGTAAGGTATACCATTCTTGCCATAGATTCTGAAGAAAAATCTTTTCAACCTTTCCAATCTTTTCTAGTTCCTCACTGAACTAGAATACAGACAAATCCTGATGGCCCGAGCCTTCGTGTAAAGCAAGTTCCTCCCCTTCTCCCTGTCTTCTCCCTTAAAGGTGGAAGCTGGGACACTGAGCAACCCTGCGTGGATGGACGGAGACTGCAGAAGGTAGCTCTGTAATCAAAATCACGCTTTACAATAGATACCACTTCTCATCCGCCACTTAAATTTTAGGGTCATAGAAGACGGTAGAAAAATGAACGAATAGAAAATCAAAGCTTTTAATGGGATGACGAGCGAGGGCCACCTGGAGAGTCGTTAGAACTTTCCTAAAGCCTCTCCACCCAGTCCACGCTTCCCGGAAGTTCTCCTTGACCTCCGAGGTCTTGTCGATTTTCCCACCCTGCTAACTTCTCAGCCTTTGCTGTCTGTAACTCTATTCTATCATCGCTCATATCTTGTCTTTCATTCTCTAAGTGTTCGGGGTGCACATCCTGCCTATATCCCGGCCCAGAGAACATGGGCATCCAGCCCCGACCCTGCTACCAGGGGCAGCGCAGCCCTCACAGACCCACCCCCACGCGGAGCGCCTCCCCTCCGGCTGCCTCAGGAAACCACACAGGAGGGGCCTGAGGTCCTGTGCAAGTTCTGCCCTGTTTTCACTTTGTCTTTAAATCAAAGCTCATCAGAATATTTGTATAATGACTGCGTGAAACAAAGAATGCTGCCCACTTTCCAGTGCTACAAAGATGAAGTCAGTAGCCACTGCAGTCACTGGCCTCCAACACACTCTGAAGGGAATTCAGGTGAAAAACAGGATGAGGCATTCTCTGCTGAAGGAAAACAAGCAATACGGGCCCTTAGTTACATACATTTCCGGAAAAACTTGTATAAACCCAGATTCTTACATCTTCCCATAGATACAGAAGCACTAAAATCATTAACTGAGATGTGTGTTCCTCCTGACTAGCGATGCTTTCTACAGAGGGGTACTGGGTGCATGCACACCCTAGCCAGAATCACATGCATCCTGGTCTGTCCCCTACCTCCATATGCTTTAGGCAAGTTCTACATGATTTTGCTCATAAGAGGCACATAAAAAACTAATAAGGGTGCTTGCCTGGTGGTCCATGGGGTAAAGAGTCCGCCTTGCAGCGCAAGGGGCACCGGTTCGATCCCTGGCCTGGGAAGATCCCTTGTGCCGCGGAGTGGCTGGACCCATGTGTCCAATTACGAGCCAGTGCTGTGGAGCGCATGCGCCCAGAGCCGGTGCTCTGCGATGAGAGGCCACTGCAATGGGAGGCCCACACAGGCCAAAGAACAAAGATGGATGAAAATAGATAAATGAAAGACCAATAAAAGAGGCCAAAATTTAAAAAAAAAAAAAAGAAAAACTAATAAGGTAACAAATGGACATATAAAAAACAAGTGAACAGACAAAACCAAACAGAAAGAAAGACCTAAAGAGAACAGAGTGGTGGTTTCCAGAGAGACAAGGATCAGGGGAGGGTGAAATGGTTAAAAGGGATCACCTGTATGGTGACAGAAAAAACTAATTTTCATGGTAAGTTTTTATGATAATAAATACATCAATACAAGGCTCTTGGAGGGAAAACATTAAGGAAGGAAATAGGCCATAGGAACGAAATTGGGATCTTATTTCTTGACCTTTTCGATTGTATAGTATGATATTGAGAAATTTACATCCCTTTCAGCAACTAAACACCAGGGATACCTTACTGAGCTGCTGTTTGGAATGGAGATAATATAATAAAAGGAGTCACATAGTGGAGAGTATGGTACTCAGGAGGCACTTGATATGTTGTCATTCCTGTTTATTTTTTTATCATTTTAAATCACTGAGAAGACTTTATCAAATTTTTCTGAAGCAAAAGCTTATGGATAGTGAAGTGAGCATATACACTACCAAAATGTGACCACACGAGTCAAGACCATCATCCGAAAATGCACTGCTTTGGCACTGTGATAATGCTGATCCGCAGGCACTTGAAAAACAGCAAATGCAGGGAGAATTCTTCCCTGAAAGCCCCTCTTCTGCCTGACAGATTCTCCAAAAGAAACTCCACTGTCATCCATGCTGTTTCCAGGGGTGCCGTCCACCAAGAAAAGCAGACTCCCCACAGGAAAGAAGAGCCGACCACGGCACCACACCCAGACAAGCTGTCGTGAATGATCACACCTTCATCTGTTCTCCTAAGGACCCATTCATCTTGCCTGAACGTCATTTACTCCCCTCTAAGAGGCCTTCACCCTCCCCTACTTTCCCTATTAAGATGAGCTCTCATCCTAAATTCTGAAGGCATCTTTTTGAGTTAGTCATTTTTCCTAGGCGTCTCCTATGTAGACAAGAGGCCTACACGTTCATAAACTAATGTTCATTTTCCCTTGTTGACCTGTCTTTCATTACCGGGGGTCTCATATACAAGCTCAAAGAGGCAGAGAGAAAATTATTTTTGCTCCCCTACAATAGGGTATTTGGATGGAGGATACAGAGGCAAAGAAGAGATCACTGACCAACGTTGGGAAGAATCCCAGAGGCAGGAGCGAAGTAAAAGCTGAGAACAATGAATCCCCAAGCACGCTTCAGCTGCTCGGGATGCTGGGGCTTGACCTGTGCGTGACTTTGTCTCCCCCCTCACGCCATTTTACCCCTAATTAAACTTCCCTAATTAAGTTCTGTGCTAGAGTCCTTCAGACACTTCACCCTGAACTCTGATTATTCTTTGACCTTGCATCCCTGGAAATAAGTGATGAAGCCATGCAAGACTGAGCAGGGGCATGCCCTTGTCCCTCAGGTTCATCAGGAAGGGCAGACTCACTGCACAAGCCTCACCACATCTGAAAAGTCAAGAAAGCTGCCCAACTAACAAGACCCAGGAAAAGGCAGTTTATTACTTGAAAATATACCTTACTGTAAATAAAATCACAACGGAAGGTGTGATAATTCTCAAAAACAAAGCCTCCACTTACGTCTCTTGGTTTATCCTTTTTTAGCGAAATTCAGAAAGGTCTGCCTGGGTCAAACTCTGCTAACTGCAAACAAAGCCGAGTGGTGGTGGCTATCTGCCTTCTCGTCCTTCCCCATCACTGACTAACTGTGCGGCTTTGAGCCAGTTATCATCTGCCTGTATCTCAGTTTTCTTAGGAGTAAAATCCACCTGTCATATAAGAACAGCTCCCCAAATGATACTGTAGGAGGGCACAGCAGCCCACTCCAGTGTTCCTGCCTAGAGAATCCCATGGACAGGGAGCCTGGTGGGCTATGGTCCATAGGGTCACCAAGAGTCACACTTAGCATGCACACATAGCAAATTATAAGTGAGGATCTTATTAGGTATCTACCACCTCTTCAGTGAAAGACAAAGGAGAAAAGGAAAGATAATGCCCATCCGAATGCAGAGTTCCAGAGAATAGCAGAGAAAGACAAGAAACCCCAAGTGAACAATGGGTAAAAAGAAACAGAGAAATTCACGTTCATAAACAATGCATATTTCATTACCGGGGTCTCATATACAAGCTCAAAGAGGCAGAGAGAAAATTATTTTTGCTCCCCTACAATAGGGTATTTGGATGGAGGATACAGAGGCAAAGAAGAGATCACTGACCAACGTTGGGAAGAATCCCAGAGGCAGGAGCGAAGTAAAAGCTGAGAACAATGAATCCCCAAGCACGCTTCAGCTGCTCGGGATGCTGGGGCTTGACCTGTGCGTGACTTTGTCTCCCCCCTCACGCCATTTTACCCCTAATTAAACTTCCCTAATTAAGTTCTGTGCTAGAGTCCTTCAGACACTTCACCCTGAACTCTGATTATTCTTTGACCTTGCATCCCTGGAAATAAGTGATGAAGCCATGCAAGACTGAGCAGGGGCATGCCCTTGTCCCTCAGGTTCATCAGGAAGGGCAGACTCACTGCACAAGCCTCCCCACATCTGAAAAGTCAAGAAAGCTGCCCAACTAACAAGACCCAGGAAAAGGCAGTTTATTACTTGAAAATATACCTTACTGTAAATAAAATCACAACGGAAGGTGTGATAATTCTCAAAAACAAAGCCTCCACTTACGTCTCTTGGTTTATCCTTTTTTAGCGAAATTCAGAAAGGTCTGCCTGGGTCAAACTCTGCTAACTGCAAACAAAGCCGAGTGGTGGTGGCTATCTGCCTTCTCGTCCTTCCCCATCACTGACTAACTGTGCGGCTTTGAGCCAGTTATCATCTGCCTGTATCTCAGTTTTCTTAGGAGTAAAATCCACCTGTCATATAAGAACAGCTCCCCAAATGATACTGTAGGAGGGCACAGCAGCCCACTCCAGTGTTCCTGCCTAGAGAATCCCATGGACAGGGAGCCTGGTGGGCTATGGTCCATAGGGTCACCAAGAGTCACACTTAGCATGCACACATAGCAAATTATAAGTGAGGATCTTATTAGGTATCTACCACCTCTTCAGTGAAAGACAAAGGAGAAAAGGAAAGATAATGCCCATCCGAATGCAGAGTTCCAGAGAATAGCAGAGAAAGACAAGAAAGCCTTCCTAAGTGAACAATGTAAGGAAACAGAGGAAAATAACAGAATAGGAAAGACTAGAGATCTCTACAAGGAAATTAGAGGATACCAGGGAATGTTTCATGCAAAGATAGGCACAGTAAAGGACAGAAACAATATGGACCTAACAGAAGCAGAAGATACTAAGAAGAGGTGGAAAGAATACACAGAAGAACTACACAAAAAAGACTTAATTAGCTGGATGACCACAATGGTGTGATCACTCACCTAGAGATAGACATCTTAAGAGTGCTAAGTCAAGTGGGCCCTAGGAAGCATTAGTACAAACAAAGCTAGTGCAGGTGATGGAATTCCAGGTAAATTATTTAAAACCCTAAAAGATGATGCTAGTGAAGTGCCACACTCAATATGCCAGCAAATCTGGAAACTCAGCAGTGGCCTTGGGACTAGAAAAGGTCAGTTTTCATTCTAATCCAGAAAGAAGTGCAGTGCCAAAGCATGTTCAAACTCCTATACCATTGCATTCTTTTCACACACTAGCAAACTAATGCTCAAAATCCTCCAACCTAGGCTTTCACAGTAAGTGAACCTATAACTCCAAGATGTACAAGCTGGATTTAGAAAAGGCAGAGGAACCAGAGATCATATTGCCAACAACCACTGGATCTTAGAAAGAGCAAGGGAATTCCGGAAAAATATCTATTTCTGCTTCACTGATTACACTAAAGCCTTTCACTGTGTGGATCACAGCAAACTGGAAAATTCTGAAAGAGATGGGAATATGGGACCATCTTATTGGCTCCTCTGGAAGCTGTATGCAGGATAAGAAGTAACAGTTAGAACTGGACATGGAACAATAGAGTGGTTCCAAATTGGGAAAGGAGGACGTCAAGGCTGCATACTGTCACCCTTCTTATTTGACTTATATGCAGAGTACATCATGAGAAATGCCAGGCTGGATCAAGCACAAGATGGAATTAAGATTGCCAGGAGAAACATCAAGAATCTCAGCTACACAGATGATAACCCTTATGGCAGAAAGTCAAGATCATCGCTTCCAGAGAATAGCAGAGAAAGACAAGAAAGCCTTCCTAAGTGAACAATGTAAGGAAACAGAGGAAAATAACAGAATAGGAAAGACTAGAGATCTCTACAAGGAAATTAGAGGATACCAGGGAATGTTTCATGCAAAGATAGGCACAGTAAAGGACAGAAACAATATGGACCTAACAGAAGCAGAAGATACTAAGAAGAGGTGGAAAGAATACACAGAAGAACTACACAAAAAAGACTTAATTAGCTGGATGACCACAATGGTGTGATCACTCACCTAGAGATAGACATCTTAAGAGTGCTAAGTCAAGTGGGCCCTAGGAAGCATTAGTACAAACAAAGCTAGTGCAGGTGATGGAATTCCAGGTAAATTATTTAAAACCCTAAAAGATGATGCTAGTGAAGTGCCACACTCAATATGCCAGCAAATCTGGAAACTCAGCAGTGGCCTTGGGACTAGAAAAGGTCAGTTTTCATTCTAATCCAGAAAGAAGTGCAGTGCCAAAGCATGTTCAAACTCCTATACCATTGCATTCTTTTCACACACTAGCAAACTAATGCTCAAAATCCTCCAACCTAGGCTTTCACAGTAAGTGAACCTATAACTCCAAGATGTACAAGCTGGATTTAGAAAAGGCAGAGGAACCAGAGATCATATTGCCAACAACCACTGGATCTTAGAAAGAGCAAGGGAATTCCGGAAAAATATCTATTTCTGCTTCACTGATTACACTAAAGCCTTTCACTGTGTGGATCACAGCAAACTGGAAAATTCTGAAAGAGATGGGAATATGGGACCATCTTATTGGCTCCTCTGGAAGCTGTATGCAGGATAAGAAGTAACAGTTAGAACTGGACATGGAACAATAGAGTGGTTCCAAATTGGGAAAGGAGGACGTCAAGGCTGCATACTGTCACCCTTCTTATTTGACTTATATGCAGAGTACATCATGAGAAATGCCAGGCTGGATCAAGCACAAGATGGAATTAAGATTGCCAGGAGAAACATCAAGAATCTCAGCTACACAGATGATACCACCCTTATGGCAGAAAGTGAAGAGGAACTAAAGAGACTTTTGGCATCTTGTCCCATCACGTCATGGCAAATAGGTGGGCAAACAATGGAAACTGTGACAGAGTATTTTCTTGGGCTACAAAATCACTGAAAATGGTGATTGCAGTCATGAAATTAAAAGATGCTTGCTCCAAGAACAAAAGCTCTGACAAACCTAGACAGTGTACCACTTTGCCAACAAAAGTTCGTATAGCCTAAGCTGTGGTTTTCCTAGTAGTCATGTATGGATGTGAGAACTGGACCATACAGAAGGCTGAGTGCCAAAGAATTTATGCCTTTGAACTGTGGTGCTGGAGAAGGCTCTTGAGGATCCCTTGGACTGCAAGGAGATCAAACCAGTCAACCCTAAAAGAAATCAACCCTGAAAATTGGAAGGCTGATGCCGAAGCTGAAGCTCCAATACTTTGGCACCTTATGTGAAGCAATGACTTATTGGAAGAGACCCTAATGCTGGGAAAAATAGAAAGAAGAAGGAGAAGGGGATGACAGAGGATGATATGGCGTCACTGAGTCAACAGACATGAGTTGAGCAAATTCTGGGAGATGGTGAAGGACAGGGAAGACTGGTGTGCCACAGTCCAAGGGTATGCCAAGAGTCGGACACAACTCAGCAACTGAACTGAACACATATTTGGCACTGCCCTAGATACTGAAGTAATCAAGAAAGACTCTGAGTGAATCCATTTTGAACCAAAGGAAGGTGGGATGTATTATAAAAAACATATCAGGCCCCAAATGGAGTCATTCATACTAAGCCCATTTAACCACACTGAGATTTCATACCGAGTTTAACTGCAATCTCAGTCTCTCCCAGGAATGCAGTCTTTACCAGTCAGTCTAAAATTACCTGATCAGCAATAGTGATGTAATCCAACTGGGAAAGCTCTGCTGTCCCCTAGAGGCAGGTGACCTTGCCTGAAATTGTTCATTCTTTGCTGATGACTTCCTTTTTCTGTTTCTTTCTGCCTATGAAAGTCTTTCATATTGTACAGCTTGGTGGAACTCCTTTCTTTTTATTTTTAATAGATCTGGCAGCAGCTATGGGATTCAAAGGAGATTCCTGATGGTTTCAGGGACAATGAGAAATACAAGTCCTAGGACGTCCCTGGTGTCCTAGCGGTTAAGACTCCATAGTCCCAATGCAGGGGGGCATGGGTTTAATCTCTGCTCAGGGAACTAGATCCCACTAACTGCAACTAAGTGTTCACATGCTGCAACTAAAGATCCCACACACAGCATAGGGACTGAAGATCCCGAGTGCCACAACTAAGACCTGGCACAGTCAAATAAATATAAACATAGATACGCTCTTAAAATAAGAAATACACGTCCTGGTACCAACAAGCCCTTTGCGTTCTCTGTCTTTCTTTCCATTTCTGAGCATAGCGGTAAAATCCTTCCTCTTAGTTTTGGGCTCTGCTCTCCTTGCACTGAGCTCTTGAGCTAACTGGCTTTCCAGTCCAGGGCAGGTTAGCTTAAGCTAGCAGGCAGCTCTACCCAGAACCCAAGTCTCTAGCCCTTGATTTAGCCTCCAGTTGTCCACATGATGGGAAGCCCAGTCACAGTCCCCTTGTGTTGAATTCTGCTGGTTCAGTCCTTTGCTGCTCTCCTAGTTCTACACTGTGAATCGCTGGAAGGCACACAAGGCTTTCTTGTGGCCAGTCCACAGTAACATCCCTTTGGTTACTGCTGGTACATAAAGGCCAACGTGAGGTAAAAGCTAATGGGAATCTCAGAAGCCAACAGCCACAAAATTGGTGGACACAGACGGAGCACTTAAATAAGGGTATTAAAATGCTCTCGGTCTCTCTATAAGAATCCCATGCTAGGCTAAGTGGGGTACAGAATAAATCAGATTAACACTTGGTCACCTGCCAAACTCAAGAGGATGCCCATGCAGTGAGGCACACTGTAAAACAGCACACCGTCCTCAACCCAGGGGCGCAGCCTTGAGCCTGGCTCTGAAAGACCCAAAGGCAGAGCTAAAGGAATGGGACCCTTAAGTTCCAAAGAGCCCGCACACGACTTCCTGGTACCAGCTAAGTTTATGTTTAAGAACTACAGTCCCAGAAGCGATAAAATTTTATAAAAATGACAAAATCTTACTAAAGACAACCTAGCAATAGCAGCCTGCAACCTGGCCATTTGGGGATCATTCCAATTAGATGACACTATTTATTTTAAAAGTGCACTTGAAAGCAAGTATTCTCAAACCAGTTGAGTCGAATGGGATACCTATCATAATTGGTACACACAGGCATCCAAAAGGCTTCAAGATCCTCAAACAAATTCACAGAAAAACTCATTGCAAGGGGCTGACAGAAAAGAGGCACCTAAAACTAGATCTTAGAGTGACATCACACCTTCTGCTCCACCTCCATCCTCTTTTTTTTGCAGTCATTCTAGTCAACCTATGTCTGCACTGCATTTACACTCTGAAGAGACTAGTAAGCAGCTACCTATCTGAATAAAGTATATACGACCCAAGGCTACAGGCAACCATCTCTAGGAGTCTGTCCCGCCTCCAGGTCATCCAAGCCAACGGCACTCAGTCACGTCCGACTCTTTGTGACCCACGGACTACAGCCTACCAGGCTCTTCTGTCCATGGGATTTCCTGGGCAAGAATACTGAATTGAGGTGCCATTTTCTTCTCTAGGGAATCTTCCTGACCCAGGGATCAAACCTGAGTCCCCTGTGTCTCCTGAACTGCAGGTGGGTTTATTTCTGTCTGAACTACCGGGAAAGCCCAAGAATACTGCAGCAGGTGGCCCATCCCGACTCCAGGGGATCTTTCCAACCCAGGCAGCAAATCTGTGTCTTCTGCATTGCAAGCAGATTCTTTACCAGCTGAACTACGCGGGAAGCCCTGAACAGCCAAGGGGAAACTAAAATTAAAATGAATGAAAACCCTTGCCAAAATCGGTTAGATACTAAAACCTTCAGATGGGATCCTGGGAAAACTGGCAGAAGCCAGTTAAGGGTGAAAATTCTAACGAGGGTTAAATCACCTTGATCTCTGTTTGTAGTACCTGAGAGAGAAAAATAACATCTCTCTCCAGGGATGCCTCTTGAGTCTAAGGGGCTGCTCAACACTGCCAGGAATATTTACAATTTGTCACAGGTGGAAACTGACTAGATATTAAAATAATTTTTAAAAGGAGTTCTGTGTATACCTATGGGCGATTCGGTTTCTGTCCGTCAGTAACGAACAAAGCTCTGTGAAAGTAAACTAAACATTTAAAAAAACGGCAGAAATTAGTGGAACAAAACAGTGAATAGTTGTTTAATACAGTTCTTGGTGAAAATGAAGGAAAAAAATAAATAAAAAGTAGTTCTGTGATCATAGATTTGGCCAAAATGGAAGCAGATATTCAAAGCTTGATAGGAACTTTTTTTTTTCAGGTTCTTTCCTTTAAGCCAAAATAAGACTACATACTAAGGGAGAAAGAAAATTCCTCTGAAGCCTTTGTAAGAGAATTCACTATAACTTTCCAAAGACACAGTGCTCCAAATCCAGAATACAGAAATCACTTGATTTTCATCTGAGTGGGAAATGCTCTACCTGAGAGAAAGAAGCAGACTGAGGATGATGTACCTAGATGGTAGATCAACTTGTGATGTCATTTAAGTTACAGTTCAGTTCCCTGAGAAATTAAAACCAACTTAGCTTTTAGTTTATAAGTATTTGCAAAGCCAGCAATGCCGTTCCAGAAATAACTGAAAGCCCACCTATCTTTTATACTAACCCCCAAACCTCCGCTATTTATCTCAGAGGGTTTGCAAGTACTGTAAAAATTCTGACCTAAGGAAACCAAAGTCCTTCTTGAAAGAACTTGCATTCTTTCCATGCACCTTTGAGATGTAAATGTTCTATCTAGTCTCCTTCAGAAGCTCTTCTATAGGTCTTTTTCTTGAAATATGAACCTCAAAGAGACAATTCTTCTTACAGAAAATAAGCAGAGGGGAGTTCATATAGCTTTTGGCTTGATGAAAACTCTTGTCTTCATCACAAATACAGCAGAAAGCTCTAGATGTCTGGGAGGTAACCTTAACTTATTCTATCTGCTAGAAACACAATTTGGATTCAACTTTTTTTTTTCCTTTAAGTGAATTATGTATTATTGCACCTAATTCATGGCAATAATTTTAGGACAAATTTATAAGATCTCTGCTTCTGTCTGTATATTTTAGTGTGTTTATATATTTGTATTCTAGATATGTGGTATTTTCTAGCTTTGAATGGCATAGCCAAAATTAATACATAAAAAGCTCTATTAAATCGGCTTAGAGAAAGTTTTTAGTACGGAATGGAAACCCACTCCAGAATTCTTGCCTGGAAAATTCTACGGACAAAGGAGCCTGGCAGGCTACAGTCCATGAGGCTACAAAGAGTCGGACAGAACTAAGCACAAATCAAATTAAGCATTAATATGAATTACATATTACTACAATTCTCAAAAATATGATAGAAATAAACCCAAATATTTTTCACATTCATGTGATCTGAAATAATCTTTGTTAACAATGTCAAAGCTATTTTAATTTTAAAAAAATTAAATTGGATTTATCTTCATTTAATAAAAAATGACATGTTTTAGAGTTTTCAGCATTTAATATAACATTTTTATTTTACCTGAATTTATTGAAAACCAAACAAGCTCAGGTTACTCTTACAAAATTTGTTAGCAAGAAGAGTAGATTGCAATAATGGCTCACTTTGTCTAATTCTCATTAAGGTTTCATGGTTAATCTAAATATAATTGCTAAAACTAAGGGAATTAAAAATGTAAACGGAATAAATTTTCTAGGTGAACTTTTCAACAATAATTGTTTCATATTATGTCTACCTCACAAAAAAATCATTGCTAAAATATTTTTGGTTACTTGAAACTTTAAAGCTTTATTAACTTAAATAATGAATTAATTTGAATCCACTGAATACCTAGATCATATCCAAGTAAGATAAAATAATGAAAAGTTAATTACTGAACAAAGGTTTATCCAGTTTTGACTTCTGTTTGTAGAGAAATTACATGATATCTGAGCCTACTAGTAAACACATTTCATGTCACACTGAAACATTTACATAAGAAAGTATATGTTTCATTTATAACGCAGAAATGTTGGTAACCTTAACTTATTCCTATCGGGGCTAAGAAACACAATTTGGATTCAACTTTTTTCCTTTATGAATTATGTATTATTGCACCTAATTCATGGCAATAATTTTAGGACAAATTTATAAGATCTCTGCTTCTGTCTGTATATTTTAGTGTGTTTATATATTTGTATTCTAGATATGTGGTATTTTCTAGCTTTGAATGGCATAGCCAAAATTAATACATAAAAAGCTCTATTAAATCGGCTTAGAGAAAGTTTTTAGTACGGAATGGAAACCCACTCCAGAATTCTTGCCTGGAAAATTCTACGGACAAAGGAGCCTGGCAGGCTACAGTCCATGAGGCTACAAAGAGTCGGACAGAACTAAGCACAAATCAAATTAAGCATTAATATGAATTACATATTACTACAATTCTCAAAAATATGATAGAAATAAACCCAAATATTTTTCACATTCATGTGATCTGAAATAATCTTTGTTAACAATGTCAAAGCTATTTTAATTTTAAAAAAATTAAATTGGATTTATCTTCATTTAATAAAAAATGACATGTTTTAGAGTTTTCAGCATTTAATATAACATTTTTATTTTACCTGAATTTATTGAAAACCAAACAAGCTCAGGTTACTCTTACAAAATTTGTTAGCAAGAAGAGTAGATTGCAATAATGGCTCACTTTGTCTAATTCTCATTAAGGTTTCATGGTTAATCTAAATATAATTGCTAAAACTAAGGGAATTAAAAATGTAAACGGAATAAATTTTCTAGGTGAACTTTTCAACAATAATTGTTTCATATTATGTCTACCTCACAAAAAAATCATTGCTAAAATATTTTTGGTTACTTGAAACTTTAAAGCTTTATTAACTTAAATAATGAATTAATTTGAATCCACTGAATACCTAGATCATATCCAAGTAAGATAAAATAATGAAAAGTTAATTACTGAACAAAGGTTTATCCAGTTTTGACTTCTGTTTGTAGAGAAATTACATGATATCTGAGCCTACTAGTAAACACATTTCATGTCACACTGAAACATTTACATAAGAAAGTATATGTTTCTAAAAAAATATAAAATGTATTTATAAATTTGCCAAACCAAAGAATGCTAATGTAAAAGACTGCTCCACAATAATTTACTTTTTTATTCTCACTAAAGATTTAGGGTTTTAAGGGTTAAAAATTCTCATATGTGTAATTGAAGCTACTAGAAATAATAAGGGAAACAAAGCAACTAGAAATAGTAAGGAGATTATTTCCAATTGCAAGGACAATAGAATATGTGTTTTTGGTAAGAGATGGTATCAAGAATGATAATATATTTTGCTGAGGTTACAAAGCAGTAGTTATGTCCTAAAGTTAGGCCTTAGATCATTTCAGAATGAGAATGAGAAAACACATAGGACAAAATCTGAATAGAAAAATAAAGCTGTGGAAGGTTTTTGGAAAAAAAAATCTTGAGGAAAGAATTTTATACAGGATCAAGACTAAAATGAATTTTTGAGAAAAAATGAATTTTATATAAAAAAATAAGCTGGTACAATAACAGAATTTGGTTTTCTCTCTGTTAAAAGGACAAAGTTTTCTTGAGTTATTGATCAGTTCTTGATAAGAGATTATAAAAGATGTATATTTACAATTTAAGTGATCTGTCTAAAGAACAATCATTTTTTTGTCATGAAAAAATAATTTCCTGTGTTTCATGTTGTCTGTATCTGGTATTTGATTACTTAAGAAGTAGATAAAAGAACTACATGTAAGACCCGAAACCATAAAACTTCTAGAAGAAAACATAGGTAGTACGCTCTTTGGCATCAGTCTTAGCAAAACTTCTCGAGTAGATTGCAATAATGGCTCACTTTGTCTAATTCTAAGGGAATTAAAAATGTAAACGGCATAAATTTTCTAGGTGAACTTTTCAACAATAATTGTTTCATATTATGTCTACCTCACAAAAAAATCATTGCTAAAATATTTTTGGTTACTTGAAACTTTAAAGCTTTATTAACTTAAATAATGAATTAATTTGAATCCACTGAATACCTAGATCATATCCAAGTAAGATAAAATAATGAAAAGTTAATTACTGAACAAAGGTTTATCCAGTTTTGACTTCTGTTTGTAGAGAAATTACATGATATCTGAGCCTACTAGTAAACACATTTCATGTCACACTGAAACATTTACATAAGAAAGTATATGTTTCTAAAAAAATATAAAATGTATTTATAAATTTGCCAAACCAAAGAATGCTAATGTAAAAGACTGCTCCACAATAATTTACTTTTTTATTCTCACTAAAGATTTAGGGTTTTAAGGGTTAAAAATTCTCATATGTGTAATTGAAGCTACTAGAAATAATAAGGGAAACAAAGCAACTAGAAATAGTAAGGAGATTATTTCCAATTGCAAGGACAATAGAATATGTGTTTTTGGTAAGAGATGGTATCAAGAATGATAATATATTTTGCTGAGGTTACAAAGCAGTAGTTATGTCCTAAAGTTAGGCCTTAGATCATTTCAGAATGAGAATGAGAAAACACATAGGACAAAATCTGAATAGAAAAATAAAGCTGTGGAAGGTTTTTGGAAAAAAAAATCTTGAGGAAAGAATTTTATACAGGATCAAGACTAAAATGAATTTTTTTGAGAAAAAAAATGAATTTTATATAAAAAAATAAGCTGGTACAATAACAGAATTTGGTTTTCTCTCTGTTAAAAGGACAAAGTTTTCTTGAGTTATTGATCAGTTCTTGATAAGAGATTATAAAAGATGTATATTTACAATTTAAGTGATCTGTCTAAAGAACAATCATTTTTTTGTCATGAAAAAATAATTTCCTGTGTTTCATGTTGTCTGTATCTGGTATTTGATTACTTAAGAAGTAGATAAAAGAACTACATGTAAGACCCGAAACCATAAAACTTCTAGAAGAAAACATAGGTAGTACGCTCTTTGGCATCAGTCTTAGCAATGATTTTTTAGCTAAGTCTCCTCAGGCAAGGGAAACAAAAGCAAAAATAAACAAATGCGACTACATCAAACTAAAAGGCTTTTGCACAGGGAAGGGAACTATTAATATCAGCAGAATGAAAAGGCCACCAACTGAATGGAGAATGATATTTGCAAATGATATATTTTATAAGGTATTAATATCAAAAATACACAAAGAACTCATATAATTCAACATCAAATATAACAAACAACCCAATTTAAAAATGGACAGAGGCTCTGAAGACGCTTTTCTGAAGAAGAGGTAGAGATAACCAACAAGCATGTGAAAGCTGCTCAACATCACTAATCATCAGGAAAATTCAAATGAAAACCACAAATTAGATACCATCTCATACCTGTCAGAATGGGTATTATCAAAAAGACAGCAATGAACAAGTTCTTGTTGGCAAGGATGTGGACAAAAACCTCTGTGCACTGTTCTTTGGAAGGTAAATTGGTGTACCCAATGTAGAAAACAATATGATGATTTCTCTAAAAATTAAAAATAAATCTACTACACAAAATAGTAATTACAACAGTAGGCATTTATCCAAAGAAAAAGACATCATTCATTCAAAACGATATATGAACTCCTACGTTCAATGCATAATTATTTACAATAGCTAAGATAGAGAAGCAAGTTAATTGTCCATCAACAGATGAACAGATGAAGAGGACGTGGCGCACACACACGCACGCACACACACGCACGCACACACACGCACACACACGCACACACGCACGCACACACACGCACACACACGCACACACGCACGCACACACACGCACGCACACACACACAGAGGAGCCGGCACCAGGGTGGAGTGCTTCCACCCAAGGTGCCAAGTCAAGACCTCAACTACACGTGAAATCTCTTCTCCGTCTGTCTTTCCTTCGGGCTTCCCAGGTGGCGCTAGTGACAAAGAGGCCGCCTGGCAACGCAGGAGACGCGAGGTTGATCTGACCCCGGAGTCGGGAAGACCCCCTGGAGGAGGAAGGGCGCGCCACGCCAGGACTCTTGTCAGGAGAACCCCACGGACAGAGGAGCCGGGAGGGCCGCTGGAAAGGTACCTCCATCGTTACATCTCCCACAGCCAGTGCTGTCTTTCAGAGTGCTGCGGCTGTCAACCAAAATTCCAATCTGTTCGCGACGTTGGAGACCTTTAGTTCTCCCAATTTTTCTTCCACGCACAAAGTCACTCTAAACCACAATCAACTCCCCTTAGAAGTGACTGACAGGGTCCAACTTTTATGTCCGGTGTGTCCATTGCTTTGCTTTTACCTTTCTCAGATTATAACAAATCAACCCAATTTAAAATGGACAGAGGCTCTGAAGACGCTTTTCTGAAGAAGAGGTAGAGATAACCAACAAGCATGTGAAAGCTGCTCAACATCACTAATCATCAGGAAAATTCAAATGAAAACCACAAATTAGATACCATCTCATACCTGTCAGAATGGGTATTATCAAAAAGACAGCAATGAACAAGTTCTTGTTGGCAAGGATGTGGACAAAAACCTCTGTGCACTGTTCTTTGGAAGGTAAATTGGTGTACCCAATGTAGAAAACAATATGATGATTTCTCTAAAAATTAAAAATAAATCTACTACACAAAATAGTAATTACAACAGTAGGCATTTATCCAAAGAAAAAGACATCATTCATTCAAAACGATATATGAACTCCTACGTTCAATGCATAATTATTTACAATAGCTAAGATAGAGAAGCAAGTTAATTGTCCATCAACAGATGAACAGATGAAGAGGACGTGGCGCACACACACGCACGCACACACACGCACGCACACACACGCACACACACGCACACACGCACACACACGCACACACGCACGCACACACACGCACGCACACACACACAGAGGAGCCGGCACCAGGGTGGAGTGCTTCCACCCAAGGTGCCAAGTCAAGACCTCAACTACACGTGAAATCTCTTCTCCGTCTGTCTTTCCTTCGGGCTTCCCAGGTGGCGCTAGTGACAAAGAGGCCGCCTGGCAACGCAGGAGACGCGAGGTTGATCTGACCCCGGAGTCGGGAAGACCCCCTGGAGGAGGAAGGGCGCGCCACGCCAGGACTCTTGTCAGGAGAACCCCACGGACAGAGGAGCCGGGAGGGCCGCTGGAAAGGTACCTCCATCGTTACATCTCCCACAGCCAGTGCTGTCTTTCAGAGTGCTGCGGCTGTCAACCAAAATTCCAATCTGTTCGCGACGTTGGAGACCTTTAGTTCTCCCAATTTTTCTTCCACGCACAAAGTCACTCTAAACCACAATCAACTCCCCTTAGAAGTGACTGACAGGGTCCAACTTTTATGTCCGGTGTGTCCATTGCTTTGCTTTTACCTTTCTCAGATTATAACTGTATTTTCTCAATTAGACACACACACGTATAAATGCATCAACTATGTGCATCTCCACGTTCTTCTGATTATCTGAATAAGATGCCCTTCCAATCACAAGAGGATCTCACCAGCAGTATTCATCTTGGCAAGGCCAAAGTTGTTCTCGACAAGAGGGCAGCCCTGGTCATCTCTCAGCGGAGGAAAGAGGCGGCTGTGCCTGTGGCCGACACCGCCTGCTGCACCTGGATGAACACTTCTCAAGAGGGTGAACCTTGGCCACGTAAGACCCCTGAGCAAGCCACGTGGCTAAAGAAAGTGACTCCTCCAAGGGGAGCTTTCTTTGACGCACTCGATTCAGACTGACTGACATCCTAAGGAGCACTGCTCTGGAGTGCCTTCTGGACAGCAGGGGTCATCCTGCTTATTTATAACACTGGTAATATTCTCCCCGGTGCACCGTGCTCTCTCAGAAGCTTTAAATGAATGTCCGTAGCCACCAGCCATCCAACAAACTCTTCCTAAGACTGACACATCAAAGAAGGCAGAAAGTAAATAAGTAAAACAATGTGAATCTGAAGTTATGACCTGTGAACACCACAGAGAGTCAGCAAATAATGTCATGATCTGCGAACACCATGCTGAGGATCAGCAAAACCTGTGAGAATTTCAGAGCAGTAGCTGGGGGTGGTGCTAATACCTTGAATTCTGATCACATCTCTCAATTAAGCTGAGGGTTGTGATCAAAAGGGAGGAATTGTTTAATAATAATAATAATAAAAGAATCAACAGACCTAACATGGACTCACTGTACTAAAGCTCCAGGTCAGAAAAGCAAGACTTTTTATTTATTCTAATTGCCGTTTAACCTCTCCCAGGGATGTGACTGTAACCAGTGTGAAGTTACCCGGTCATCACTAGTGATGCAATCCACCTGAGAGACGCCCGCCAGCCCTGCTGGGGGACGCACACTGACTGAATCCCTGCACCCGGCCAGGCGCCACACCAACCAGCTGAGTGAGTTATTTTACAACAGGAGGTCCTAGTAAGGAGCACAGAGATAATAAGCCACTCCTAACGAGAGCAGTTCAGGAAAGGCTAACAGGAGAAACCACGGGTCCAGTCCACCTCCCAGAATCCACCTTGGCTGAGCCACGCTTGCACCACCAGGAAGGGCTGTGGGTCAGAAGGACTGGCCAAAGACAAGCTGGGACCTCATCCCACTGCCGTAAGTCCTGAGGCTGCACACCACAAGGCAGAGCCGTTCTCCTGGGCTCCCTTACTCTGCGGCTCTCCACCCAGGCGCCCTTCCCAATAAAACCTCTTGCTCTGTCAGCACATGTGCCTCCCCGACAACTCATTGCTGAGTGTTAGGCAAGAGCCCACTTGTGAAGGGGAAGGGGTCCTCCTGGCTGCAACATCCCAATAAAGGAAGGCGGCCATGCCTGAAATGATTCACGTTTTGCTAATGACTTCTTGTCCTGCTTCTGTCTTTAACTCTTCCATTCTCTGCAGCTCTCTGGAGCTCCCACGTGTTAGACGGGATGCAGCCTGACACATGGTACAATGCTGTCCCTGTTCAGTCGTTGTCATGTCCACCTCTGTGACCTCACGGAGAGCAGCATGCCAGGCCTTCCTGCCCTGTCCCATCTCCCAGAGTTCGCTCAGATTCATCTCCCTTGAGTCGGTGATGTTATCCAACCATCTCATCCTGTCGTCCCCTTCTCCTTTGGCCTTCCAGCCTTCCCAGCGTCCGGGTCTTTAGGAATGAGTCGGCTCTTTGCATCAGGTAGCCAAAGTATTGCAGCTTCAGCTTCAGAATTCTCCCAGTGAATATTCAAGGTTTATTTCCTTTAGGATGAACTGGTTTGATCTTGGTGCCTAAGGGACTCTCAAGAGTCTTTCCCAGCACCACAATTCAAAAACATCAATTCTTGGTGCTCAGTCTTCTCTATGGGAGGCCCAGCTCTCCCATCCATACGTGAGGATTGGAAAACCCACGATACACTGAGTAGAAGCCAATTGTGTATTTAAAATTTACCCAGTTGAATTTTGTTTTCTAAACAGAAAGTTGCTAAGAAACACTGCATAAAGAACATTAAATAATAATCAATGAAGTTAGGACTTGGTCCTAGGATTAGGTAAGAAACAATGAGAGCTTTACAGAAGAAACTACATAACAAAAGCATGGCTGCAGGGGCTGAGTCCTACAGTCAGCTTGAAGCAAGAGCTTCTCAATTCAGATGAAGATGAGCTGGTTGCAGGCACAGTGGAAACTGGAGAGGGAAAACGAAGAAGTGTGTCAAGAGCCATTTTTAGGAGCTGGCAGGATGCAGAGACAACTCCGGGAACGAGCGAAGGTGAGCGGAAGCCAGGGGGACTCGCTGGGGCTGCCCCCACGAAGCATGTTCAGAAGGGAAGCTGGCTGGAGGCCAGGACTGGATGGTTTTGTTTTTAAATTCCATTTTGTTCTATTAAAAGCATTCTGATCTTTAGGGACTAAAGGTCCAAGAGAATAAAACCTGTTCAAAATAAATACAATGTGGTGAGCTACATTCAACAGACTGAAGACTCAGGCTAGGCAGAAGGCAGGTGGAATGAATAATTCTTCCCCAAGGGGCCAAGAACATCATCAGAGCAGAAGGTAAACTCCAGTGGGCTCACGGTGGAGAGACATCTACCAGAGTCTAGGGCAGCAAGGCCACACCAGGGAAAGCAGGCTGCACACGCAAAGACACACAGGTGCAACACAGAAGAGCTGTGAGGGACGTCAGAAACCCATCTCTGCTGCTCCTGGTGGGGCCAGGTCCACAGCCACGCCCTCCTGACAGTGACACACGTGCCAAAGCAACCGCCCACACCTCGGAGCACCCACCACACCACCGTCTAACACACTAGGAAAGTCTAACGGTTTAGGCCAGCCTTCTGCTACTTGCGAGCGAACAGATCAGGTAGCCCTGCTCAGAACAAATACTTTTGATAAATTATGCATTTTAACATTTGGGGAAGTACTGCCCTTAGAGGAGAAATTGGCCACGGGATGCAGCGGTTTTATTAGACAGGAGCATAGTCACATTCTAGGCCTAGAAATCCAGGTTCCCTCGTGGGTGGTGAATCGGGGGATCAGCGGGCGGAAATGGGGTGCAGTGGGTCTGGAGGCAAGGGAAACCCGGCGACGAACAGAAGGGTCCCCAGAAGGGGCAGTGGGAAAGGAAGACATCCCGTTATCTACTTTAGATTTTTCCTGGGCCCAATATATATGTCAGGATGCTTCTATTTTAAACCTTGATGCAAAAGTTTTCCAATGTATTTCATTTATGAGTGTATGGAGATTATATATATATGTGTGTGTGTATATTCATCTGCACACATTCGTACATATGCACATGCACACATGTACAGAATACTTAATTCATGGATTATGGTTGCAGCTGAGCAAGGTCAAGGACAACGGTATGTAGACTTCTACACTGAGGTGGCCCCCAATGATCCCTGCCTCCTGC
Organism: Tragulus kanchil; assembly: GCA_022376925.1. Classification (NCBI taxonomy): domain Eukaryota; kingdom Metazoa; phylum Chordata; class Mammalia; order Artiodactyla; family Tragulidae; genus Tragulus; species Tragulus kanchil. The sequence goes on from JAIOJX010000026.1 coordinate 126,190,802, forward strand.
TCCATCATTCTGCTGGTAAGTAGGATGTCTATTTCCCAAAGGACAGGCAGGACTTAGTGACTTGTTTCTAACCAACAAAATACAGCCAAGTTGATGGGATGTCACTTTGGTGACTACAGAAGTCTGTGACTTCCAACCCACTAGGAAACTCTGTCCTGCCTTCCCTGCTTGCAAGCTTGGAAGAAGCCAGCTGCCATGCTGAGAGGCCCACATGGCCAGGAGCCGAGTACTGCCAATGGCCAACCTGCGCCCAGGAAGTGAATCTGAACCACAGCAGGAATCCTGGAAGAGTCTAGGGCGGGGCAAGGCCACACAAAGGGAAAGCAGGCTGCACACGCAAAGACACACAGGTGCAACACAGAAGAGCTGTGAGGGACGTCAGAAACCCATCTCTGCTGCTCCTGGTGGGGCCAGGTCCACAGCCACGCCCTCCTGACAGTGACACACGTGCCAAAGCAACCGCCCACACCTCGGAGCACCCACCACACCACCGTCTAACACACTAGGAAAGTCTAACGGTTTAGGCCAGCCTTCTGCTACTTGCGAGCGAACAGATCAGGTAGCCCTGCTCAGAACAAATACTTTTGATAAATTATGCATTTTAACATTTGGGGAAGTACTGCCCTTAGAGGAGAAATTGGCCACGGGATGCAGCGGTTTTATTAGACAGGAGCATAGTCACATTCTAGGCCTAGAAATCCAGGTTCCCTCGTGGGTGGTGAATCGGGGGATCAGCGGGCGGAAATGGGGTGCAGTGGGTCTGGAGGCAAGGGAAACCCGGCGACGAACAGAAGGGTCCCCAGAAGGGGCAGTGGGAAAGGAAGACATCCCGTTATCTACTTTAGATTTTTCCTGGGCCCAATATATATGTCAGGATGCTTCTATTTTAAACCTTGATGCAAAAGTTTTCCAATGTATTTCATTTATGAGTGTATGGAGATTATATATATATGTGTGTGTGTATATTCATCTGCACACATTCGTACATATGCACATGCACACATGTACAGAATACTTAATTCATGGATTATGGTTGCAGCTGAGCAAGGTCAAGGACAACGGTATGTAGACTTCTACACTGAGGTGGCCCCCAATGATCCCTGCCTCCTGCTCCATCATTCTGCTGGTAAGTAGGATGTCTATTTCCCAAAGGACAGGCAGGACTTAGTGACTTGTTTCTAACCAACAAAATACAGCCAAGTTGATGGGATGTCACTTTGGTGACTACAGAAGTCTGTGACTTCCAACCCACTAGGAAACTCTGTCCTGCCTTCCCTGCTTGCAAGCTTGGAAGAAGCCAGCTGCCATGCTGGAGAGGCCCACATGGCCAGGAGCCGAGTACTGCCAATGGCCAACCTGCGCCCAGGAAGTGAATCTGAACCACAGCAGGAATCCTGGAAGACAGTCCTTCCCCAGGTATGGAGGGGGCAGCAGACACATGCAATTCATGGGCTATGTCTGCTATTAAGAGACTGCAGCAGGGAATGTAGCTAAGCCAGGCCCCGATGCCAGACTCTAAGAAGTAACTAGCAAGGTAACAGACGTGTGGATTGTTTTAAGGTACAGTTTTGGGGTAATCTGTTATAAGGCAACAGATAACTAATATAAAAGCCAAGAATTAAAACATATCCTCTCCACTTAAACAAGGAAAAGCTAGTTTCCCCCATGTGGACTAATGCCAGTATGTTTCCATATTGTCATCTAGACCTGTGGATGTTTTTCTCATATTCTTTCACATATATTCTGCTGTAGTTTCTTTATACTGTAGTTTCTCCATCCTGTTCCTTCCTTTCTTTGCTTCTTCTTTAAAAATGGCTTGGCTGCAAATCTACCACCTTCCTTATAATCAGTGAGGAATTTCCTTCTAGTACAGATCGTGTATGCAGGACTAGCTTCGTTGATATATTCAATGTACATTCTTTATACTTAAGACACACATATATGCATTAATTGCTTCCTGCTGATATAACTGTAAGCTATGTGAGAGCATGAAGGATACCTAATCTCAGACTGTGAAGATCTATCACCGAAACAGAACTGCTTGTATTTCACAGCCCTTCAATGGAGATTTCAGATTAATTTTGCAAATACAGTACAAGCTCTTTCACAGAGCATTTAAAGAACTTTAAGAAATAACTCACAAAACAGAAACTAATATCTCCTCTATGGCACTGATTTGAAATCAGTAAGTCACATAAAAACACACTATACATGTCTGAGTAGAATATAAGCTAAGGATGATAGCCCTGGGACCTTCACAAGGTATCAAAATAGAATAATTCCAAGGGAAGCCATACACACGTCGCATAGAATTGCCTTTAATACACTGCTCATTATGCAATGAAAGAATAGGCCTTTAATAAGCAAATGTAAACCATGTGACTTTACTTAATTCTGAAAATTTATAGTTAACTTATTTTTTACTAAGGATAAACAAAACATTTTAAAAAGACGTTGAGAACCTCATTTACTTGTATTTAGTACACTAAATGTGGGAGAAAGTTACGCACTTATTTTAAACAATTATAATTTCCTCACATTGAAAGCAACAGCTGTGGAAGAAAGTAATTAACATGATTTACTATATAATCATTCTATCATTAGATGCTATTTGGAAATACAGAAGCAAAACTGAATCACTTTCTTGCTTGCACTCATAAGAAACATGTTTTCTCAGTCTTCTCCTCCTATGTATCAACTGTACATGAATAAGAGGTTTGTTCATTTATGGGAGAACATTTTATGACTTATTTTTGTGGATTTTGGAGCTCATTCCCCACTGCCTGGTACAGATGCTTAATATGCATGCCTAGCCACACACACCAGGCTGCCCAGAGATCCAGCAGATCTTCCTGGAGCAATAGTGCCTTTGACCTCATACCAGAGAAAATACAATGATGGGTCAGAAAAGATAATGAAGTCTTATCCTTGTCTGGGATTTCTGACTATGCTTTCAGGTGTTTCGCAAAGAATGATAATACTAAGCGAATTAGTCCAATTACCACCGTACAGAAAGGGACAAAGAAATGAGTTTTCTCCCTTCATTTTAACATCCTTATTACCATCCAATTTTCTCCAACTTATTCCTCCCACTGACTTCTGCAGTTGAGATATGATGTAGTAAGAAGGTTTAAAACCAGGCAAATATCCAAAATGTTTCTTACATTGGGCAAAATGCTTCTCAGTGCTGGTGCCTTTCAAGATAACTAAATGTTGGCTGATATCTATACCATAAATCAGCCAGCACGGGATCTATTATTTGTTTTTCTTTTCATGACTCATGAGTTTTGGAAAAGCAAGGGGTTCTACTTTGCATGCTTCCACAAAACTAAAATCACACCATTCGATGAAACCTAACTGTAAGCAGAAACAAATGCACGTAGGGTGGTGAACAAGGCCTTTAATACACTGCTCATTATGCAATGAAAGAATAGGCCTTTAATAAGCAAATGTAAACCATGTGACTTTACTTAATTCTGAAAATTTATAGTTAACTTATTTTTTACTAAGGATAAACAAAACATTTTAAAAAGACGTTGAGAACCTCATTTACTTGTATTTAGTACACTAAATGTGGGAGAAAGTTACGCACTTATTTTAAACAATTATAATTTCCTCACATTGAAAGCAACAGCTGTGGAAGAAAGTAATTAACATGATTTACTATATAATCATTCTATCATTAGATGCTATTTGGAAATACAGAAGCAAAACTGAATCACTTTCTTGCTTGCACTCATAAGAAACATGTTTTCTCAGTCTTCTCCTCCTATGTATCAACTGTACATGAATAAGAGGTTTGTTCATTTATGGGAGAACATTTTATGACTTATTTTTGTGGATTTTGGAGCTCATTCCCCACTGCCTGGTACAGATGCTTAATATGCATGCCTAGCCACACACACCAGGCTGCCCAGAGATCCAGCAGATCTTCCTGGAGCAATAGTGCCTTTGACCTCATACCAGAGAAAATACAATGATGGGTCAGAAAAGATAATGAAGTCTTATCCTTGTCTGGGATTTCTGACTATGCTTTCAGGTGTTTCGCAAAGAATGATAATACTAAGCGAATTAGTCCAATTACCACCGTACAGAAAGGGACAAAGAAATGAGTTTTCTCCCTTCATTTTAACATCCTTATTACCATCCAATTTTCTCCAACTTATTCCTCCCACTGACTTCTGCAGTTGAGATATGATGTAGTAAGAAGGTTTAAAACCAGGCAAATATCCAAAATGTTTCTTACATTGGGCAAAATGCTTCTCAGTGCTGGTGCCTTTCAAGATAACTAAATGTTGGCTGATATCTATACCATAAATCAGCCAGCACGGGATCTATTATTTGTTTTTCTTTTCATGACTCATGAGTTTTGGAAAAGCAAGGGGTTCTACTTTGCATGCTTCCACAAAACTAAAATCACACCATTCGATGAAACCTAACTGTAAGCAGAAACAAATGCACGTAGGGTGGTGAACAAGGCACTACTTCCGGTTCCTGAGCGCTTCAGTGTCTGTGAGAGATGTGTACTCAGCATACACCCCTGGGTGCTGTGGGTCTGGTGAGTTCGAAAGGAAACTTCACTTTGTCACTTAGGGCATCAACACGCCAATGACTGTCACCAGGAGCAGGTTAAGACCATGAGTGAACACAGGTCGAAAGCCCTGGATTGATGGGAACAGAGGATGTCCTAGCAAGGTCGATCAGAAATATTTCCACTGGAGCTGCAAAGGACCCAAGCTCATTCTTGAGCTCCACGGACGGTGGCGCCTGAGGCCTGCTCAGGGATGACAGTGCGTTTCTTGTCTGGGCAGGCCAAAGTCACAGCCAACGGCACTCATTCTAAATTCCTCCGTAAAGAAGACAACGGAGGGGAATCATTATGGATTTATCAGAAACTTCCCTAGCTTGAGGGAAAAAAGAGGAATTCCAAAATAAAATAAGAGTGAAAAATTCAAAAATTCAGAAAACTGACTCCCTTTGCACCTAAGAGATATTTCACTGCTATCCTGAGAATAGAGCTACGAAGACTTGTTGGGAGAGAAAGATGCAGCTTTTTAAAGGCATTTTGGGGGGCTCTCAGGTGGCACAAAGGGAAAAGATCCATCTGCCAATGCAGGAGACACAGGAGATGGATGCAAGAGACGTGGGTTTGAGCCCTGGGTCAGGGAAGAGCCTGGAGGAAGAAACGGCAGCCCACGCCAGTGTCCCTGCCTGAAGAATCCCACGGCCGGAGGAGCCTGGCGGGCTGTGGTCCATGAAAGAGCTGGGCCCCACTGAGCAACTCAGCACACACATGAACTCTCCGCGCTGGATTCCATCTCTCATCAAAGGAGGGCTTGCCTCAGAGGCGGGGCTGACTCTGGGGAGGCCAACGCTGCAGACGGGTCCCAGGGACCATCCTTGGTGCTGAAATCACTCCTCTGCCAACACTCTCTGGCTGTTGGTTTGACTTCCGGCTTTCCACAGACAAAACGCTCGTGAGCACTGCAGAGCTCGTGCTCATGCGGGATGCTGCCCCTTTGACAAATGTCTTTAGCTGTGTCCCAGTCAGGGACCTAGCCAGACCTGCAACCATCACATCTGAAGCAATACGGCCTCCTCTGCCCTGCCCTGTTCCTTCTGATCTCACCCGGGGTCCTTTCCAGGCCGATTCACGCCATGCGTCCTACCTGGCGCCTGTGACTCAGGCTGGTGAGCAAGGGGATTCCCTGGGGCAAAGCACATGCGAAGGCAAGACAGGCAGGGACAGGCTAGCGCGGTTCTCCTTGTCCCCAGCAACTGTGGCTCCCTGGGTCTGCTTCTCCCCTGAGCTGCTGCTGCTGTTCACTCGCTCAGTCACGTCCAACTCTAGGTGTCCTCATGGGCTGCGGCACGCCAGGCTTTCCCGTCCTTCACCATCTCCTGGCGGCTGCTCAGACTCACGTCCGTTGAGTCAGTGATGCCAACCAACCATCTCATCCTCCAGAGCGCCCCTCTCCTCCTGTCCTCAATCCCTCCCAGCATCCGGGTCACACAGCCAGGGAAATGACTGTGACATCAAAAGTATCACAGTATTTAAGATCTAACAGTCCTACTCAGACAGGTTCACATACAACACCTGGCAGGTAGCACGCGTGAACTACACGGCGAACGCCCTTGGGCTTCTTTGTTTTAATTTGTTTTTTAAATTGGAGTGTAATTGATCCAATTGTTGTATTAGTTTCATATATACCATTGCACAAGTTCCAGCTGTACGACAAAGCGGATCAGCTACACTTTTACATGTGTCCCTTCTCTCTTGAGCCTCCCTCCACCCACCCCGCCTCCGGGTCATCACAGCACCGCCCACTGGCTGTTTTCACGTGGGCGTGCATATGTGTTGGTGCTACTTTCTTAGCCTGTCCCACCCTCTCCTTCCCCGCCGGTGCCCACAAGCCTGTTCTATCTG